>CM055122.1:172125835-173588335 GCA_029206835.1 Rana muscosa | reverse complement strand
TGCTTACCTGCCTTATTAAACAAGGAGTCTTTAGTTTGTCTGTAAAACAAAAATAAAATACTTTTCTTATTTTCTTTTTTCAACCTGTATACTGGGAGCAATTTTTCTGTATATCTCCATTTCATGTTATACATCCATAATTCTACCTACACACACTTTTCAGCAAGACTGTATGCACTTTATGCCGGTCAGGACAGCTGACTACAATGTGAAACCCTGTGCGAGATGCTATATAGTACTTTATATGTATGTGTACTGTTCTGCCTGGACAGGTGCTGCTGGTCTTTTTTTTGTTTTGCTTTTGAATTTACTATGTATGTTTTAGATTGAATTTTTATGTTGTACGTTTATGTGGAATCTGTGAACTTTAATAAAGATTGTTGAATTAAGGTTTGTGTT
Organism: Rana muscosa; assembly: GCA_029206835.1. Lineage (NCBI taxonomy): Eukaryota > Metazoa > Chordata > Amphibia > Anura > Ranidae > Rana > Rana muscosa. The sequence continues at coordinate 173,587,936 of CM055122.1, read as the reverse complement.
TGGTATGTGTTTTTTTCAAACTACAAGTGATACTCGCAAAATAAGAATATCGTGCAAAAGTTCATTTATCACTAATGCAACTTAAAAGGTGAAACTAATATATGAGACAGACTCATTACATGCAAAGCAAGATAGTTCAAGCCGTGATTTGTCATAATTGTGATGATTATGGCTTACAGCTCATGAAAACCCCAAATCCACAATCTCAGAAAATTAGAATATTACATGCAATCAATAAAACAAGGATTGTACATAGAACAATATCGGACCTCTGAAAAGTATAGGCATGCATATGTACTCAGTACTTGGTTTGGGCCTCTTTTGCAGCAATTACTGCCTCAATTCGGCGTGGCATGGAAGCCATCAGCCTGTGGCACTGCTGAGGGGTTATGGAAGACCAGAATGCTTCAGTAGCGGCCTTCAGCTCTTCTGCATTGTTCGGTCTCGTGTCTCTCATCTTTCTCTTGGCAATGCCCCATAGATTCTCTATGGGGTTCAGGTCAGGCGAGTTTGCTGACCAATCAAGCACAGTAATCCCACGGTCATTGATCCAGGTTTTGGTGCTTTTGGCAGTGTGGGCAGGTGCCAAGTCCTGCTGGAAAATGAAGTCAGCATCCCCATAGAGCTTGTCTGTGGAAGGAAGCATGAAGTGCTCCAAAATCTCCTGGTAGACGGCTGCTTTGACCCTGGACTTAAGCACAGCAAGTGTTATGGCTTAATTAGCTGATTAGAGTGGGACACTTTGAGCCTAGCATATTGCACCTTTTCACAATATTCAAATTTTCTGAGATTGTGGATTTGGGGTTTTCATGAGCTGTAAGCCATAATCATCAAAATTATGACAAATCACGGCTTGAACTATCTTGTTTTGCATGTAATAAGTCTGTCTCATATATTAGTTTCACCTTTTACGTTGCATTCGCGAAATAAATTTAACTTTTGCACAATATTCAATTTTTTTGAGTATTACCTGTACATATTGGTGGGGGGAAGATTTATCAGAACTGGAGCAGATCATATCTGGAGCAGCTTCACATGGCAACAAATCAGCTTCCAGCTTCACCTTGTTTAGCTAAGCTTTGAAAATGAAAGCTAGAAGCTGATTGGTTGCTGCTCTAGATTCTGTCTGCTCCCCTTTTGATAAATTCCCCCCAATCTATCTTTGCAGTCTATCGATTCAGCTTATCTGTAGGTAGAATCTGTCTGCAAGTCCAAGCTACTTAAGATCACCATATATTGCTATTCTAAGCTGGCCATACACGGCTTGAACTTCAGTCAAGTTCAGTTGAACTTCTGAATTGAATGACATTGGGTGGCCTTGTCATTTATTACCTCGCTCAACAAAAATTGCCTTTTTTATTCTACATTTTATTGAAGGGGCAGGGAGGCACTGTACGGGTATTCTGACAGCCACAGGTGCCTGCTGTCAGAGTTCAGTAGCATGGACTGAGGATTCATTCATCCACGGAACAAATGTCAGTTTATTCAGCATGAACAAAAGAAATCCTAATTTATTACAGGTACTTTGTATAGCGCCATCAATTTATACAGCGCTTCACATACAGTGGGTTTCGGAAAGTATTCAGACCCCCTTAAATTTTTCACTCTTTGTTATATTGCAGCCATTTGCTAAAATCATTTAAGTTCATTTTTTTTCCTCAATGTACACACAGCACCCTATACTGACAGAAAAACACAGAATTGTTGACATTTTTGCAGATTTATTAAAAAATAAAAACTGAAATATCACATGGTCCTAAGTATTCAGACCCTTTGCTCAGTATTTAGTAGAAGCACCCTTTTGATCTAATACAGCCATGAGTCATTTTGGTAAAGATGCAACAAGTTTTTCACACCTGGATTTGGGGATCCTCTGCCATTCCTCCTTTGCAGATCCTCTCCAGTTCTGTCAGCTTGGATGGTAAACGTTGGTGGACAGCCATTTTTAGGTCTCTCCAGAGATGCTCAATTGGGTTTAAGTCGGGGCTCTGGCTGGGCCATTCATGAACGGTCACGGAGTTGTTGTGAAGCCACGCCTTTTTTATTTTAGCTGTGTGCTTAGGGTCATTGTCTTGTTGGAAGGTAAACCTTCGGCCCAGTCTGAGGTCCTGAGCACTCTGGAGAAGGTTTTCATCCAGGATATCCCTGTACTTGGCCGCATTCATCTTTCCCTCGATTGCAACCAGTCGTCCTGTCCCTGCAGCTGAAAAACACCCCCACAGCATGATGCTGCCACCACCATGCTTCACTGTTGGGACTGTATTGGACAGGTGATGAGCAGTGCCTGGTTTTCTCCACACATACCGCTTAGCATTCAGGCCAAAAAGTTCTATCTTGGTCTCATCAGACCAGAGAATCTTATTTCTCACCATCTTGAAGTCCTTCAGGTGTTTTTTTAGCAAACTCCATGCAGGCTTTCATGTGTCTTGGAGAGGCTTCCGTCGTACCACTCTGTCATAAAGCCCCGACTGGTGGAGGGCTGCAGTGATGGTTGACTTTCTACAACTTTCTCCCATCTCCTGACTGGATCTCTGGAGCTCAGTCACAGTGATCTTTGAGTTCTTCTTTACCTCTCTCATCAAGGCTCTTCTCCCCCGATAGCTCAGTTTGGCCGGACGGCCAGCTCTAGGAAGGGTTCTGGTCATCCCAAACGTCTTCCATTTAAGGATTATGGAGGCCACTGTGCTCTTAGGAACCTTAAGTGCAGCAGAATTTTTTTGTAACCTTGGCCAGATCTGTCCCTTTCCACAATTCTGTCTCTGAGCTCTTCAGGCAGTTCCTTTGACCTCATGATTCTCATTTGCTCTGACATGCACTGTGAGCTGTAAGGTCTTATATAGACAGGTGTGTGGCTTTCCTAATCAAGTCCAATCAGTATAATCAAACAGAGCTGGACTCAAATGAAGGTGTAGAACCATCTCAAGGATGATCAGAAGAAATGGACAGCACCCGAGTTAAATATGAGTGTCACAGCAAAGGGTCTGAATACTTGGGACCATGTGATATTTCAGTTTTTCTTTTTTATTAAATCTGCAAAAATTTCAACAATTCTGTGTTTTTCTGTCAATATGGGGTGCTGTGTGTACATTAATGAGGAAAAAAATTAACTTAACTTATATTGCAGCCATTTGCTAAAATCATTTAACAAAGAGTGAAAAATTTAAGGGGGTCTGAATACTTTCCGTACCCACTGTATATATTATACATTTACATCGGTCCCTGCCCTCAACGAGCTTACAATCCTAAGGTTCCAAACTCATACATACTAGGACCAATTTAAATAGGATCCAATTGACCGACCAGCATGTCTTTGGAGTGTGGGAGGAAACTGAAGTACCTGGAGGAAACCCACACAGGGAGAACATGCAAACTCCAGGCAGGTAGTGTAGTGGTTGGGTCTTGACCGCTTATGGACAGCTTTAAGCTGGCCATACATTATGCAATTTTATTAGATTTACCTTCAATTATGTTGTGCAAGGGCCTGCCTGATTGCATACAAATTGAAACTGTTTAGTATAATGTATGGCGAGCCTTACTGTGCAATTAATTTAGATTTACCAAAACTATCTAATATGAGGCCCTATGTAAACACCCCTTCTACTTCTATACAATCAAAGCAGGCCTTTGCACTACATAGTTGTTGGTATATTAAGACTGGGTTCACACTGGTGCGATGCAGGAAACCCTGCAAATCCAGTGTGGGTTCCTGCATCGCGCCTGAATCGCAAACGGTTCACAATGGCCTCTGCGAACCGCTGCGGGTGTCAAAGTAAAGTTAATGACACCCCCAGATTGGTTCACAGTGCAAACTGTGAAATGGTGCAGGAATCGAATTGCACAGGTGTGAACACCCATGCCATTTGATTCCAGTGCGGACCAAAAAAAGGGTCCTGCACAATTTTGGTCCGAATGCGATGCGAAATCCGAATTGCTATGCGATGTCTGTGATTGCACAAGTGTGAACCCAGCCTCAAAGGAGATTGTATGATTAGATTCTAATGTGTGTGTGTGTGTGTGTGGGGGGGGGGGGGGGGCGGGCCAGTGTTCATAGCTGCCTATAAAAGCAGAATAAGTCTGATCCAAGCTGGTCATAGGGTGTAAGGCCCCTTCCACACGGGGACGAATCCGTCAGCGGCGTCCGCCAGCTCAGCGGAAGATCTCTCCGCTGAGCCGGCGGATATCTGCTCACTGAGCGGGGAGGGGCTTGTCGAGCACCGCTGCTTTTCTACGGAGAGATCGGACAAAAACGGACAGCATGTCTGTTTTCATCAGATCTCAGCCAATCCGCCAGGACGGATGGTGACGTATCGCCATACGTCTGATTTTAACGGATCGGATTTCAGCGGACATGTCACCGCTGACATCAGACGCTCCATAGAGTTGTATGGAGCGCCCGTTCAGGTCCGCCACAAAAACTGACAGGCGGACCTGAACGGTCCGCCTGTGTGAGAGGGGCCTAACATGCCATAGGAGAACACTTCATACTCAAATTCCCTGTATGATGACTGCTACATACACCACCATCTTGATGTAGCCTTGATTCACTCGGTTTTATTAACATTTTTTTTTTTCTAAATTAATTAAAAAGAAATGGGAATTTGCACTGCACAGGATGATAACTTGAGTCGCAAAATAGCTCATTGGGAGAGATTTACTAAAACTGGAGTACACCGAATGTGGTGCAGCTGTGCATGGTAGACAATCTGCTTCTAACTTCAGCTTGTTCAATTAGGCTTTGGCAATAAAACCTGGAAGCTGATTGGTTACTATGCACTACTGCAGCACCAAATTTAGTAAATCCTAGTCCCTCCCCCAATGAGTATGTGTTTCATATATATATATATATATATATATATATATATATATGTGTGTGTGTGAAATGGAACCTGTGAATACAGTTATGCTAATGAAGTTAAACTTAAATGAAAACTACAAATAGTAGGATTTTTCACTTCATTATCCAATTATGTTAAAAGCAAATCCCTGCTCACTCTGAATACCCAATCATGTGCAGATGCATAATACATGATTGGAGAACTGGAGTTATATTTATCCTTAAGCCCTGGTTCACACTGGTGCGATTTGACATGTCAAATCCCATGTCGAATCGGCGGCATTTGCCAGCAATGGCACCGTCCTAATCGGTGTGACGTTGAATCTGCGGCGCTGCACCGGTTTCAAAAAGTCGTTTCTGTACTACTTTTTGCGATTTCGGCCCGCAATTTACATTGACATCTGTGCAGAAACCTGCACAGATGTCTCTGTAATCGCGGCCGAAATCGGGACTGACAAGCGGGAGTGAAATCGTGCGAGTTCAGCTGAACTCGCACGATTTCACTCCCGCAGCCCAGTGTGAAGCTGGGCTAATTGTGGGAAGATCTTCAACTCCTTTTAGTAAATCAGTATCAATATATTGTGATTAGGATCCTACAGCCTTAATGTTTTGAGAAAATTGTTGACTCCTTTAGTAAATCGGCCTCAAGTTTATTGTTAGAAGATTTTCAACTCCTTCTAGGGCTTGTTCACACCATGCCCAGTGAGCTGCGTTTTTCTGCACACCAGCGCACGTGGTATGATGTGAACAGGGCACATAGAAAACAATTGTTGGGGTGAACAAGTTCTTTGTAAGGCTCCATGCACACTGAAGCTCATAAACTGCAGTTTATTGGCGTTTGGGCGTTTTTTTTTTAAAAGCCCATAAACTGCACTCTATGGTAGCCTATGTGTCCATCACACATGGACGTTTTTTAGCGTTAATGAGCAGTGGAGTTAATGGGCTTTTTTCTGAACGCAAGAAAATCGCGTTCAAAGTGCAGTTTTTCGGCGGGAAAAAATGCTAAAAAATGCAAAACGCAGAAAAACGCTAATAAACGCTCAAAAACACAGCTCGCCAGCATTTTTTGCGTTTTTTGATCCATTGAAAAAAAAAAAGCTAAAAAATGCTAACACTGAAAAACGCTAATAAACGCTATTGCAAAAACGTTGAAAGGCTCCCTGCAAAGCTACTGGCGTTTTTATAGCTTTTTTTAGCGTCCAGTGTGCATGGAGCCTTAATCAGACTCAATTTATTGTGTAAAGATCTTTGACTTCTTTTTAGTACTTCATACTTGATTCGTGTGAAGATTAGCTACTCCTTTAGTAAATCTGCCTCAATGTATTGTGATAATATTGATTTATTAAAGGAATTGAAGATCTTGATTTATTTTGAGATTTTCAATTCCTTTATTAAACCTGGCTCAATTTATTGCGTGACGATTTCTAGCTCCTTTACGGCTTCTTCACACCATGGAGGTGCGTGTTTCTGCACACCATCGCACAACAGGGCAAACCAAAAACAATTGTTGGGGTAAACAAGTCCTTAGGCTCCATGCACACTGGACTTTATAAAAATGACAGTAGCTTTGCAGTGAGCGTTTTAACGTTTTTGCAATAGTGTTTATTAGCGTTTTCTGCGTTGGCGTTTTTTAGCGGTTATTTTTTTTTTCCAACGGATCAAAAACGTTAAAAGCTGGTGAGCCACGTTTTTGAGCATTTATCCACGTTCATCTGCGTTTATAACGTTTTTTAAGCGTTTTTTTGTGGTCAGAAAAACAGCTCCTGAACGCGATTTTAGGGTGTTCAGACAACAGCCCATAAACTCCACTGCTGATAAATATAGGATAACATAGAGGGAAGTTTATGGGCTGTTAGAAAAAAAAATGCCCAAACTCAAAACGGCCGTTTATGAGCTTCAGTGTGCATGGAGCCTAAATCGGCCTCAATTTATTGTGTAAAGATCCTTGAGGTCAATTTGCTAAAAGTTGATGATCTTCACACAAATGCAGGAGGATTTACTAAAGGAGTCAAAGTATTGTGATAAGATCTTCAACTCTTCTAAAAAAAAAAGTAAACTCAACTCAGTTGTGTGAAGATTTTCAACTCCTTTTAGGGCAGCTTCACACCATTTGAGCTGCGTGTTTCTGCACACCCTTGCACATATATGGTGTAAATAGGGAACACAAAACAATTGTTGGGGTGAACAAGTCCTTGGTAAATCAGCCTCAATTTATTGTGTGACAATCTTCAACTCCTTTTGTAAATCATCTTCAATTCTGTGAAGATTATCGACTCCTTTAGTAAATCGGCCTCAATGTATTGAGAAGATCTTCCACTCCTTTTATAAATCAGCCTTAATTTATTGTGAGGTTTTCATTTGCTTTAGTAGACCCAGCTCAATTTATTGTGTGAAGATGCTTGACTCCTTTAGGGCGGCTTTACACCATTGAGCTTTGTGTTTCTGCACACCATTGCATATACATGGTGTAAACAGGGAACACAGAAAACAATTGTTGGGGTGAACAAATCCTTAGTCACACATAAAATTTAGGATGATTTACTAAGGACTTGTTCACCCCAACAATTGTTTTGTGTTCCCTATTTACACCATATATGTGCAAGGGTGTGCAGAAACACGCAGCTCAAATGGTGTGAAGCTGCCCTAAAAGGAGTTGAAAATCTTCACACAACTGAGCCGGGTTTACTTTTTTTTTTTTTTTAGAAGAGTTGAAGATCTTATCATAATACTTTGACTCCTTTAGTAAATCCTCCTGCATTTGTGTGAAGATCATCAACTTTTAGTAAATTTGACCTCAAAGATCTTCACACAATAAAATGAGGCTTATTTACTAAAGGAGTTAAAGATAGTCACACATAAAATTGAGGATGATTTACTATCTTTAACTCCTTTAGTAAATAAGCCTCAATTTATTGTGCAAAGATCTTTACACATAAATTGAGGATGATTTACTAAAAGGAGTTAAAGATCGTCACACAATAGAGACTTATTTCTAAAGGAGTTAAAGCTCTTCACACAATAAATGGTGGCTTATTTACTAAAGGAGGTAAAGATCGTCACACAATAAATTGAGGATGACTTGTTCACCCCAACAATTGTTTTCTGTGTTCCCTGTTTACACCATGTATATGCAATGGTGTGCAGAAAAACACAAAACTCAATGGTGTAAAGCCACCCTAAAAGAGTAAAAATTCTTCACACAATAAATTGAGCCGGGTCTACTAAAGTAATTGAAAATCTCACAATAAATTAAGGCTGATTTATAAAAGGAGTTTAAGATCTTCTTACAATACATTGAGGCTGATTTACTAAAGGAGTTGATACTCTACACATAAATTGAGGATGATTTACTAAAAGGAGTTAGAGTATCAACTCCTTTAGTAAGTCGGCCTCAGTGTATTGTGAAAAGATCTTCAACCCCCTTTAATAAATCAGCCTTAATTTTTTGATATTTAATTCCTTTTTGGTAGTAAATCATGCTTAATTTATTGTGCAAAAAATGGTCAACCATTTTAGGGCCTGTTCATTGCATGTTTCTACAAACCAGTACACACACACATATATATATATATATATATATATATATATATATATATATATTTATATATATTTATATATAATGTGTGTGTGTGAGAGCAGGGCATACAGAATATTTTTGTCATAGCAAATCGTCTTCAATTTATTTATTTTTTGCTCCAAACCAATTTTATTGGGTCTCAATGTTATCTAAAGATTATCAGCTCCTTTTTAGCATCCTCATTATTTTTCATTATCCTCATTATCAGCATCCTCATTATTTTTATGCTATAAAAGTATAAAGATGACTATTTAGCAGTTCAAACATTGAGATCTATGAGCTGCTCTGTAGCAAAGTGTCTCGGTTAGTGCTCTTTGTACCTAGAAGTACTTTTGCCAAGTTGGAGAAAAGTTCTAATGAAAATATAACCTTACATCAATCGATCGTTCTATCAAACCAGGAGAATTTTTAAAACTTGGGTCATTGAAAAATCCCCCTGCAGGTGTATTTGTAAAATTTCCCTAAATGCAGTAAATACAAGAAGCCCCATTCAACAGTACTTAGTGCCATTCTACTTTCCTCCATCACCGTCCTGGCAGTCCTCCCTCCAGCAATGCATTTCTAACAAGCCCCAGATCCATAACTCCAATCCACACAGCCATTCTCTGCTCCTGATTGTAGAAAGTTTACACTTTATTTCCTCCTCCACATTCCCATGTCTTTTCTGTGTGCCTGCAGGCCACTTCTCTGCCAGCAATATTCATATTGAAAGTTCCATTAGTTGAAGGCTCCTTTGTGATTATAATGAAATCAAGCAAGTTTTTTTGTGCTGTCCAGATCCCTGATAAATGGAAGCCACTGCTCAGGTGGCCATCATTTAGCATGCTGGTGTTTAGTTAAAGGTACATGTTTAGACGCAAGCATCTGTCAGTGTGCTCGGTACCTGGTGCAGAAGTTTTTGATCCACACAAGTGCTGTGTATGATCCTTCACAGGGGTGTCTGGTGATCAGGACAGTCTCCATAACACAGGGCTGATTGAGATGTATGGTGCGACTGTCTGCCTATCCTTGCCAAACACTGACATGACACATAGCATTGTATAAAGTGTAATGATACAGGACAGATGACAGTTCTCTGATCTTACCTTGTGCAGCAGCAGCCGGTGATGGAGCCATGAATGCAGTCCTGTCCTCCCAGCGCAGGCGCACTGCAGGTACTAAGTGGCGTCTTCAGTAACTCCTAGCAACCAGCGCAGCCCCTGCACAGGGAGGAGAGCTGATGAGGCTTCTCTTTCCTCCTCTGTATAAATCAGAGATCTGACTGACGAGCTGCAACACTTCCAATTAACACTGCAGCCTGGGCTCCTCCATCTCCAGCCTTGCCTCAGGGTGATCTGTTTCTAGCCCTGCCTGTGGGGTTGGACATTACAAAAAAAAAAAGCCTAACAATTGATCAACATGCCCATATAAGAGGAATGTATTAGCATAGTGACTGTCTGATCACTGATTAGAATGCAAAGTAAATGTTTGTACAATTACCTTGCATTCTAAGTTATAGGGTGACATTGTGATCGATTTAGATATGAGAGACTGCAAGCAAGGGATCTATCGGTTAACTTAGACCCCATACAAAGATTTTCTGCAGATTTTTGTCATCGGATTTACCAGTACCATGTAGTGCAAGGGATATGCAATCAGCGGACCTCCAGCTGTTGCAGAACTACAACAAGTCCCATGAGGCATAGCAAGACTCCGACAGCCAAAAGCATGACACCCAGAGGCAGAGGCATGATGGGACTTGTAGTTTTGCAACAGCTGGAGGTCCGCTAATTGCATTTTCCTGATGTAGTGCAAGGGCCTGCCTGATTGCATACAAATTGAAACTCTTAGGCCACTTTCACACTGAGGCGCTTGAAAAACTGCCAGTAAAACACTGAGCGCTTTTGAAGTGCTTTTCAGGCGCTTTTCATTTCAATGAAGAGGGGCGTTTTTTCAGCGCACTGCCCCAGTGTGAAAGGATTCATTGATTTTAATGGAAATACGTTTTCAGGTGCTTTTTTTAGCGTGAAAGCGCCTGAAAAGCGCCTCAGTGTGAAAGTGGTCTTAAGGTTTGACCTTATATTACATGGTTTTGGTAAATCTGAAGACAAAAATCTGCAGAAAATCAAATAGTGTGTATCGGGTCTTATCGAAAGATGCAACATACAGGGATTGATTTTCTAAAACTGGAGAGTGCAAAATCTGGTGCAGCTGTGCACAGAAACCATTCAGCTTCCAGGTTTTATTGTCAAAGATTAAAGGGGTTGTAAAGGTTTGTTTTTTATTTTCTAAATAGGTTCCTATAAGCAAGTGCATTGTTCTAAATGTTTGTTTTCTTTGTCTGAATTTCTCACTTCCTGTTTCTCCTCAGTAAACTTCACACCATCATCCGAGTGGTGTTTAGTCAGCCAGAACAGCTTACTGAACAGCTTACTGAGGAGGAACAGGAAGTGAGAAATTCACACAAAGAAAACAAAGAAAAAAGCATTTAGAAGGGAAATTGAAGGAAAAGGTAAGTGAACCAACTTGCCCTAGCTTAAAGGAACCTATTTAGAAAATAAAAAACAAACCTTTACAACCCCTTTAATTGAACGATCTGAAGTTAGAAGCTGATTGGCTCCCATTCACAGCTTCACCAGATTTTGCACTCTCCAGTTTTAGTAAATCAACCCCACAGCATTGTTCCAGTTTTTGCGATCGACTGAAAATCTCAAATGAAAAAAGGTATGATCTATCAGTTCTACATTTTAAAAGATAATTTAATCACTTCAGCCCCGGACCATTTTGGCTGGTTAAAGACCAGGCCACTTTTTGTGATTCGGTACTACGTCGCTTTAACTTACAATTGCGCGGTCGTGCGACGTGGCTCCCAAACAAAATTGCCATCCTTTTTTCCCCACAAATAGAGATTTCTTTTGGTGGTATTTGATCACCTCTGTGGTTTTTATTTTTTGCGCTATAAACAAAAATAGAGCGACAGTTTTGAAAACAATTCAATATTTTTTACTTTTTGCTATAATAAATATCCCCAAAAAATATATAATTTTTTTTTTCCCCTCAGTTTAGGCTGATACATATTCTTCTACATATTTTTGGTAAAAAAAATCGCAATAAGCGTTTATTGATTGGTTTGCACAAAAGTTATAGCGTCTACAAAATAGGGGACTGTTTTATGGTATTTTTATTAATAATTTTTCTTTTACTAGTAATGGCGGTGATCAGCGATTTTTATCGTGACTGTGACATTATGGCGGACACATCGGACACTTTTGACACCATTTTGGGACCATTGTCATTTTTACAGCGATCAGTGCTATAAAAATGCACTGATTACTGTGAAAATGACACTGGCAGTGAAGGGTTTAACCTCTAGGTGGCACTGAAGGGGTTAAGTGTGACCTAATGAGTGATTCTTACTGTGTGGGGGCGTGGCTTGGCGTGTGACGTCACTGATCGTCGTTCCCTATGACAGGGAGGGAACAGATGATCAGTGAAACTCTCACTAGGAAGAACGGGGAAAGGTTTTTTTACACTTAACTCTCCACGTTCTTCAGCTCTGTCACCCGATCACGGGACACCGGCGGCGATCAGGTCTGCGGGTCCCGCGGGCACGGTCACGGAGCTCAGGACCCACGGCTGGGCATCTTAAAGGGGACGTATATATACATGCTTATGCCCAGCCGTGCCATTCTGCTGACGTATATGTACAGGCGGCGGTCCTTAAATGGTTAATCTACCTGAATTGCGATCAATTCTCCAACACATGCGCAGATATTTCATCCGAAGATTTCAACAGAATTGTGCTGCTGAAATTGAAAGGGAGCCCACTAAGGCTCACCGTACACGTTAAAATCTGATTTTACAATCTACCAACAAGTATGTGGAACAAGAGCCTGCTTAATCGGATGTAAATTGATTGAATGGTTTTGGTAGGTCCCCAAATTACATAGTTTTGGTAAATGCTAAAAAGTGAAGTGATTCTAAACTTTCTTTAATCGCTTGCCGACCACTCCACGTACATGTACTGTGGAGCTGCGGCTCCTCTGGGCAGGATCACGTACCTGTGTGTCATTCTGCCCTTTTGGGTCTGCGGCATGCATGTGCGCTGCTGGTGACCCACTCCCGCTGTGATTGGACACAGTGGGAGCCAATCAGCAGGTCCGACGGACCCACCGATAGTTTCCGACAGAGGCAGAACCATGATCTGCCTATGTGAACAAGGCAGATCGCTGTTCTGTGACAAGGAAAGACAGAGATCTTGTGTTTCTGCTAAGCAGGAACACAGGTCTCTGTCTTCCCACAGTTAAGCTGGATACACACTATACAATTTTTTGTAGATTTTTTCCTTCAGATTTACCAAAACCATATAATATGAGGTCCAACCTTAAGAGTTTAAATTTGTATGGAATAAGGCAGGCCCTTGCACTACATGGTTTTCGTAAATCCAAAGGAAATCAGACAAAAAAAGTTGTATAGTGTGTATGGGGTCTAAAAGCATCCCCCACAGTGTCATTAGTACAGTGACAGTGCATATTTTTTTAGCACTGATCACTGTATTAGTGTCACTGGTCTCCAAAAAAGTATTGAAAGTGTCACTTAGTGTCCGATTTGTCCACCGCAATCTCACAGTCCTGTTTTAAGTCGCTGATCGCCACCATTACTAGTAAAAAAAAAAAAAATCCCATAACTTTTGCTCAAACCAATTTATATACGCTTATTGGGATTTTTTTACCAAAAATATGTAGCAGAATACATATTGGCCTAAACTGATGAGATTTGATTTTTTTAATTTTTTTATAGCAGAAAGTAAAAAATATTGCTATTTCTTTTCAAAATTGCCGTTCTTTTTTTGTGTGTATCGCGAAAAATAAAAACCACAGAGGTGATCAAATACCACCAAAAGAAAGCTCTATTTGTGGGGAAAAAAAGAACATACATTTTATTTGTGTCACACGTCTGGGAAATTGATGCACAACTGCGCAGTGCGGTATCGCAAAAAGTGGCCTGATCATGAAGGGGGGTAATTCTTCCGAAGTTCAAGTGGTTAAAAAAAAAAAGAGAGAAAAACAGAGCAGCCCGCAACCTCCTCTTTTGGGGTCCTTGCCGGCACTCCTCCTCTTCGGCAAGTGCCCCCATAGAAAGCTGCTTCCTATGAGGGCACTCGTGCAGGCTCGATCCAGAACCATGCTGTCTGCGCTCATAGACGCAGTGTGGCTTGGCCTTGCCCCCCCACCCCAATCCATTATCACAGTATTTGATTGACAGCAGCAGGAGCCAATGCCTCTCTATACTGTGTGGAGAGAGCTATTGCTCTCATGCACAACCCTGGATCGAGATCGGACTCAGGTAAGTATAAGGTGGGGCGGATCCTGATTACAGAAGGTTTTTTTCCTTAATGCAGAGAATGCATTAGGGTAAAAAAAACTTTAAGCTTTAGAACCACTTTCACTTTTGTTGGGAAAAAAAACGAAATTTGTTTAAAAGTAATTAACCCTTTGGTGTATCTCATTAAAAATGACATTTTTGTTGCAGAGGATTCCTAAAATCTGACTTGTATATTAGTGCAGACTTCTGGGAAAATCAGTGAGCCAATCACACAAGAAGAAAATAACATACTTGGGGGTTGTTCCGTACACTAACTGTGTATAGAAGGCCTTGAACTTTACAGAAAATGACAGTGCTGCAGACTGAAAAGGAAAGCTAATTTTTAAAAAACATTCAATTACAATATGACTTGTGTAGCTTTTGTACATTCTATTTTTTATTTGGTATTTTTCCCCACAGAAGTGAAGTTACCCTTTAACCACTTCAGCCACGGAGGATTTGGCTGCCCAATGACCGGGCCATTTTTTACGATTTGGCACTGCGTCGCTTTAACTGACAATTGCGTGGTCGTGTGACTTGGCTCCCAAACAAAATTGGCGTCCTTTTTTTCCCACAAATAGAGCTTTCTTTTGGTGGTCTTTGATAATCTCTGAGGTTTTTATTTTTTGCGCTATAAACAAAAAAAAGGGTGACAATTTTGAAAAAAAAGCAATATTTTTAAGTTTTTGCTATAATAAATATCCCCAAAAATATATAAAAAAACGATTTTTTTCCTCAGTTTAGGCCTATATGTATTCTTCTACATATTTTTGGTAAAAAAAAATCGCAATAAGCGTATATTGATTGGTTTGCGCAAAAGTTATAGCGTCTACAAAATAGGGGATAGTTTTATGGCATTTTTATTAATAATTGTTTTTTATTAGAAATGGCGGCGATCTGTGATTTTTATCGTGATGCTATTTTGGGACCATTGTCATTTATACAGCGATCAGTGCTATAAAAATGCACCGATTACTGTGTAAATGACACTGGCAGGGAAGGGGTTAACCATTAGGGGGCGATGAAGGGGTTAAGTGTGTCCTAGGGAGTGATTCTAACTGTGAGGGGGCTGGGCTACGAGTGACATGACACTGATCACTGCTCCCGATCACAGGGAGCAGTAGATCACTGTCCTGTCACAAGGCAGAACAGGGAAATGACTTGTTTACACAGGCATCCCCTTGTTCTGCAGCTCCGTGACACGATCGCGGGACATCGACGGACATCGAGTCCGCGGGTCCCTTGGGCACGGTCACGGAGCACATGCGGGAATTTCAAAGCAACGTACCTGTACGTTGCTTTGCGCACACCAGCCATTCTGCCGACATATATCTACTGGCGGCGGTCAGGAAAGTGGTTAAATTAATTGTGCAAAGATTGTATGGTCAGATTGTAACAAGTGTGGTAGCCTAAAACCATCAAATAGAGGTTCTTTGTTGTACAATTTTAATTCACTGATCTGATCAGTATATATGTAGCTACCTTTAAAATGGTTATAAAGCTTTTTTTTATTATTAAAATGACAAACATGTCATATTTACTTGCTCTGGGCAATTAAATTGTACAGTGTCCCAGATCCTCTCCTTCTCATGTCCCCCAACTGGCAATCTTGGCTCCTCATCTTCTCTGTGCGCTGAAGCCGCTTCCTATGGGAGGTGCACTTGCAGGTTTTCACAAGAGCCAGGTTGCGTGGGTCCATAGGCACACACAGCTCAGCTCGGCCCCGCCCCAGATCTCGGCACACAGGATTCGATTGACAGCATGGCTCCCGCTGCTGTCTCTGAACCTCTGAAAGGGGGAGAGAGAGAACCAGAAGTATTTAGAGAGAGGGGTGGGGGGAACAACTTGTTTTTTTCAACCCTAATGCAGGTAATGCATTTATGTAAAAATACTTTTGGCTTTTGAACCACTTAAATTATTCTAAGGCTGCATTGACTTTCTAAAAACTGGAAGATTGATTTTATTAAAGCATGTCATGAAGCGCAGTGACATTTCCTGCACATTTATGCTAATCAGACCCAGTTTCTATTATTTTGGCCATAACATCCACATGAAAGCCGTGGTGTGTATGTACACTCACAGGCCACTTTATTAGGTACACCTTGCTAGTACCGGGTTGGACCCCCTTTTGTCTTCAGAACTGCCTTAATTCTTCATGGCAGAGATTCAACAAGGTGTTGGAAACATTTCTCAGAGATTTTGGTCCATATTGACATGATAACATCACGCAGTTGCTGCAGATTTGTCGGCTGCACATCCATGATGCGAATCTCTTGCTCCACCACATCCCAAAGGGGCTCTATTGGACTGAGATCTGGTAACTGTGGAGGCCATTGGAGTACAGTGACCTCATTGTCATGTTCAAAAAAACAGTTTGAGGTGATTTGAGCTTTGTGACATGGTGCATTATCCTGCTGGAAGTAGCCATCAGAAGATGGGTACACTATAGTCATAATGTGATGGACATGGCCAGCAACAATACTCAGGTAGGCCGTTGCATTTAAACAATGCTCAATGCCCATCCATCCATGGGTCCATACTTCATTTTGTTGAGAAATCACGTTGAAAAACACCCCCTTGCATTTCTAGCCGTTGGTCATCTTGAGTAAGGGCAGATGAGTCATGTAGCATTTACTTCCTGGAATCCATCTACCTTCAGCTCAGGTATGCAGGCAGCAGGGTGTGCTTGGCTCAGAAAGCCCCTCCTCTCTTCCTCTAGATCAGGGGTGTCAAACTCGATTTCATCATGGACCGCATCAGCATTATGATTGCCCTCAAAAGGGCCGGTTGTATCTGTAAGATTAGATGTCCAGCGGATCCCCTTCCTATATATTAGATGTCAAGAGCCACCCCACCATCAGAAGTTGAGTCCCCCACTCTCCCTTACATCACAGTGCACCCCCCTTTCCTTATGCTGCTGCTGGGAAGAAGCTGGATGCATTGCTTGAAAGCAGAAGTAAGGGTCTGGAGGAGGACCAGAGGAGGGCTACAGGAGAGGTGCAAGGGCCACATGAAATGGCCTGGAGGGCCTGAATCGGCCCGTGGGCCTTGTGTTTGACACCTGTGCTCTAGATGAAAGAATAAAAAAATGCCCATGAAGACTCCTAGGATGTATGACATAATTTTGGCCTAGACCAGAACCAAGAAGCAATGTAAAAAAAAAGTTTAAAACAAGTGTAGCGGGGTCCTCAATTTAGGGGTAGTGTTTGAGTGGTAGTTATGCTCAAACACCTAAATTGTTAGGACATTATCAACCATTTTGTCTGCAGGAAGAGTATCAGTGTGCTGTTCCCTGTGGCCTGCAGGTGGCGCTGATATAGTGGGCCAGGGTTGAACTGCTGATACAGTGCTGTGCCTTGTGTGTCCCCTCTCGGCAGCCATACAGTGGGAGTGGCCGGCCTGCTGTGTATGCTGGGAGAGGATATAAAAGGGGCAGATGCTGCCTGTTCAGGGTTCGTTGTCGTCAGGAGTCCTACTCCCAGGGAGTGTGGATTCCTGTCCGCCCTGGGCACCTTAGGCTGAGGGCGGAGGTCGGTGAATCAGTCCCAGCCACCTTTAGTCCTGGGGCTGCAACTAAAGGCCTTGGGCCCAGCATCTTCGGCTGAGACCCATCAAGGATCGAGGAATTTCAGGGTGCCGCCTTGCGAGGGGACCCGCATCTTAGACGAGGAGGCCGGGGGAGGACCGTTCCGAGGGACTGGTGAGAAGTCACAGTGAAGGAAGGGGCCCGGTAACTCTCTGGAGGGATGTCTTCTCCTTACAAAGAGGCCAAGCTTTAAAGAAACCAAGTTCACCAGGTCTGTGGCAGAGACCAAGTTCACCAGGTCTGTGGCAGAGACCAAGTTCACCAGGTCTGTGGCAGAGACCTGTGTGCCAGTTTGAATAGTGATTGGATGAACAGTTCGAGTACAATTTTGGCTGCTAGTCCCTATCTAGGGAGACTATCCAAATGGACTAAGTCTGCTTGAGAAGCCAGGCAGTGAAGTGTATTACGTTTGTGCCTGGACCTCTCCCACACCTTATGCTGTCCTGTTCTTTCTCCAACCTTTCCTATCAGAGACTGTTGTCAAAGAGAAATAAACTCTACGTTGGAGTTACAGCTGGTGTGGACATTGAAGTCATTGGGGGAAATAGAGACTTGTCTTTATTGGCTATAGAGATAAGAACCATTTGGAGGGAGTATCTGGCTGCGGAGACCCATCACAACACCGCTTAACCTCCTCACACAGGAGGGTACGGGCAGATAGAGCTGGGTGTGCCCTTTCCTCCTGCGAGGAGCGGAACGACAAGGAGGAGAGGGTGGCAAGCGCTATACAAGTAAATAGAGTATAAAAATACAGCATAAAGATTAACTACCGGTACTTACCACCCAAGCCAATTCTGATATTCCTCTCCTACATGTGAAAATCATCATTTTTTTGCTAGAAAATCTCAGAACCCACAAACATTACATTTACATTTTTAGCAGAGACCCTATTGAATAAAATGGCCATCATTGCAATTTTTATGTCATACAGTGTTTGCGCAGCAATTTTTAAACAATTTTTTTTGGAAAAAAACTCTTTCATGAATTAAGAAGAAACAAAACAATATTTATCCAATTTTTGGGAATAATGTGAAAGATGATGTTAAGCAAAGTAGATAGATACCTAACATGTCACACTTCAAAATTGTGCACACTCGTGGAATGGCGCCAAACTTTGGTACTTAAAAATCTCCATAAGCTACGCTTAATTTTTTTTTTACAGGTTACCAGTTTAAAGTTACAGAAGAGTGCTTGCGCTAGAATTACTACTCTCACGCTAATGTTCACGGTAATACTTCACATGTGTAGTTTGAAGGCTGTTTACATATGTGGACGTGACCTACGTATGTATTCGCTTTTGCATGCACGCACGAGGGGATGGGGCGCTTTAAAAAAGTTTTTTTATTATTTCCACACTTTCCCTTAAATGTTTTATTTTTGCATTACTTTTATTCCTATTACAAGAAATGTAAACACCGACATGACAGGTCCTCTTTACGGAGAGATCTGGGGTCCATAAGTCCCCATATCTCTCCACTATGCTGGAAAGCCTGAGATAAAAAAAATCAATCTCAGGCTTTCCAGCTAAAACAACGGCAGTGGTTACATCTGCAGGCACCGGAAGTGACATCATGACGTCCTTCCGGCCTCTGAGGGTCATAGAGATGGCCGGGGACCATGTGGTCAACGGCCAGCTCTATGGTAAACTGCTGCCGCCAGTGGATTCCTATTATTAAAAGTCAGCAGCTACAAAAAGTGTAGCTGCTGACTTTTAATAAACAGACACTTACCTGCTCCACGGTCCAGCGACGCGGCCACCCGGAGCATCGCTCCTCTCCCCCCCTCTTAGACGGCGCCTCCATTCACTCTGTGGGCACCCGGCCGTGACAGCTTTCGGCTTCACGGCCGGGCATGCACTGAGCATGAGTGAGATGCGCTGTGCTCCCCGAGTGTACAGGCGATCTCCTGGGACCTGTCACGTGTCCCAGGATATAGCCTAGAGAGAGGGGCCGCCTAAGGCGAGAGGAGGAGTCGCCAAGGCGGTCCCTGGGCGGAAGGAGGAAGTGGGACAGGAAGTCCCACTCCTACCGAAGCCCCCACTCCTCCCCCAAAAAAAAATTACATGCCAAATGTGGCATGTAAGGGGGTGAGGAGTGCTTAAAGCGGAAGTTCCACTTTTGGGTGGAACTCCGCTTTAAAGTGGCACTCCAGGCAGAGGGACTTTTTAAATTATTGGTGTGGGAACAAAGCTATCGCTGTACATCAGACTGCTGTGGATTTGAGACTTTCAGCTCTCATACATTAAACCAGTGGTCTCCAAACTGTGGCCCTTTGCTTGCCTTTATCTGGCCCTTGGGGCACTATTCCACCAACTGACACCAATGATAGGGCACGATTTCTCCTACTGACATCATCAATGGGGCACTATTCCTCCCATTGAAACCAATGGTGGTGCACTGAGACAGGGGCATATTCTACACCCACTGGCCACAGCCCGGCGCCCCCTAAAGCCTGAAGGACAGTAAACTGCCCCCTTGCTTAGAAAGTCTGGAGACCCCTGCATTAAACTGTTGTTTATCCTTTCTTCTTGGCCATTCACAGGATGCCTTGTATTCTCTGAACTCTGCTTGGAGTTCTTATTTCATGTGTGAATTACAGAAATGCAACAGTGTGAATCGAGCCACAATATTCATACAGTGTTCCTGGATGAAGGGCCATTCTGGATACCTATAATCCTTTCACACCGCCTGTTAGTTGGGACACATTTTTTAGATGTAGGAAAACTAAACAAAATTGCCAAAACTAACTACAGAATAACCACTTTATTTTGAACAGCAAGTCATAAAAATGAATAAATCCCTCATTCTATACATTTTACAGGCACACAGTGCTGGCCTTATTCAAAAAAGGCAAAGTACAGTAATGCCACAGCAACCAATCAAAATTTATTGATCAGAGATCTGACTTTCCAGGGGCTTTACATACTGCAGCTGCAGTTTTCATCTTGTAATGAGCGGCGTCTGCGGTGACATGTGAGAAGAACACAAAGCTGAATGTCTGCTTTATGGGTTAATGTTAGACCTGGCCTCAAACCAAAGAACTCTACAAGGAAACTGACGTCGATTTTGTTTGCACATTAAGCAGCCAGGCGGTTTCGATCAGTCCCACCAGTGTCACTGCTTCTACGTCTGTATGTTGTGATTCTTTTCATGTTCAGCCTGGTGACAATCAATGACAGGGCTGCAGATTGTCAGAACTTCTGTAGCATTGGGTTTAATTGGATGGCCGTCATCTGAAAACATATCACATTCACGATGAAACTGTCATACAAGAAGTGATTAAAAACGTTCTTGTCTTATAATGCGAGCTAAGATTCTTTTTTCATTATTTCATATAGAGCAGACCTGTCATGAGAGATGGGGGCTGACATTGCTGCCCTCCTTATGAAAATGCTAGTTGCCTGGCAAACTTGTCACAGTTCTCTTATTCAAAATACTTAAAGCAGGATTTTACCCGCGATTTTTTTTTTTTTAAAAGTCAGCAGGTACAAACACTGTAGCTGCTGACTTTTAATAAGGACACTTACCTGTCCTACTCGCCCGCGATGATGGCCCCCCCCCGATGCCGATCCCTCGATCACTGCAGGTCCCGCGCCGCCATCCTCACTAAGGGAAACAGGCAGTGAAGCCTAACGGCTTGACTGCCCGTTTCCTACTGCGCATGTGCGAGTCTCGCACCAATTTGTGAATGGGCGGCTGCTCTCTGGGATTACACACAGTTCCCAGAAGGCAGCGCGCCCCATTCACTAGAAGAGGATGCGGAAGGAGACCCACCGTGGATAAGGAAGAGGCAGATTAGGGACTTCCGCATAGCAACCGCTATTTCGGGTGAGTAAAAAATAATATTTTTTCCCATTTTTTTGCTGCATTTTGGTGTATTTTTTTTTTTCAGGGTGGAACTCCACTTTCAGCATTACAAGATAAGACTAGACTGGAAGTCAGCAATGGCAGCCCTTTTTTCATTACAGGTTTTCTTTCAAATAGAATTGTGAAGGAACTATGTTTAAATATCTTTGTGCATTGAGGGAGATTTTGTCGGCACCCCATTAGCAACGATCCCTCTCCAATATCTATTGGAGCAGATGTGCACAGGTATGAAAGAGAGACAGTTAAATGAAATGCATGTATAGGCCTGGATGCACATTTATTATTGAAATGATCACATTCCAAATAGTGTGAAATCTGGAGTTAAAATGTATCAAAAATGGCTAAAAATACTTCCATAAAATCAATGACATTGGCGCCAAAAGCAACTACATATCCCAGGATGCACGCATGCGTGGTAACATCACAGCCTGGTATGAAGTGCTTAATGTACATGGAAATCCAGATAAGATGTAGAAAAGGGCTGGCAGGCACGGATGTGGGGGATGTCATCCCAGGCAGCATGAAGGATCCTGCCAAAAGTTAAAGTGATAGCATAGGTTCATGTTTAAAAAAATAAATAACAAACATGTCATACTTACCCCCACTGTGCAGTTAGTTTTCCACAGAGTGGCCCCGATCGTCCTCTTCAGGGGTCCCACGGCGACTCTCTCGGCTCCTCCACACAATAGATAACCCCCTCTGGGAAGCTCTCTCCCGAGGGGGTTACCTTGCGGATGTGCTCCCGGGTCATACACTCGGCGTACATTGCCGCCAAGTGTATGACTCGGCCCCACCCCCGGCGGCCACGTCATTGGATTTGATTGACAGTAGCGTGAGCCAATGGCTGCGCTGCTATCAATCTATCCAATGAAGAGCCGAGAAGCTGTGGGGGAGAACGACGCGGGATCGCGCCCACGGAAGTTTGGGCCTCAGGTAAGTAAAACTGGGGCTCGGGGGGCCGGACAGTGCAAGGTGTTTTTTCACCTTAATGCATAGGATGCATTAAGGTAAAAAAACATGAGGGTTTACAACCCCTTTAACCATGAACTTAATGTGGCGCCAACTCTGTTGGTATGAAATTCAGATATTCAGATCAGGTCAAATTACACTTAGTAGATATTAGTTCTTTCACCCCTAAAACCTGTAATTGTGGAATGTGAGTTAGGGATTTTAGATTGTATTCTCCTTGAGGGCAGGGACTAATGTGATTGTATACTATATGTAAAGCGCTGTGTAAATTGACGGCGCTATACAAGTACCTGAAATAAATTAAATAAATAAATATATAAAATGAATTGAACTGAAGAAATTTACTTCTACATACAGCATTTGTTTATGTGCACCCTGCTTTATTTTCTAATTGCAGGTTGTTCGTTTCTTAAATTCCTTATCTGAGTCATACAGCGCCCACTGAAATAGCGGAGGACTTTAATTTGATTTTTTTCCCCACAAAAGCAATTACAGAAAAGTGCAAATTTAACATCTGACATTTAACATTTGCAGTGGAAGGCAGCCTGTGCTTAAATGGGGCCTTTCCATGCAACAACAAGAGCCAAAAGGCCTTGTGTCATGAAGTGATGTAAGACACAATCTCAGCTGAAAATGCACAATGAATCGGGAAGGATTTATGTAATTAATTGACCAGTCTTAACCTGTTATCGTGATGTAAGGAATTTGGAACTCATTAATTTGGGCTCTGACAGATTTCATATTAGGCCTGGCAAATATGGATTGAACCTCTTATTCATTGTAGCAGTTAGAATTTTCATGACAGTGAGGATTAGTGAGGAAGACCTATTGCAGAAGTCAAACTGCCTCTCTTTGTAATCAGCGGCACTGTTCTCAGTTAACAGATAATGAAAAAAGGGAGAGGACATCATTGTGTTCCATGAAAGTGTGGAGATAATGCTCAATATGCTGAAATGTACATTGAGCATTAACATTCACAATTATGGGAAGCAGCTTCTAGTTATTTGAAGTCCATTTAATTATGTCTCCTATCTGATGGGGGAAAATTCACCAATCATACATGTTTAAATTATTATCCTAAAAATGAAAACTAGAATTCACAAAGGAGGTAAGCAAGGTATGATACATTCTTGTTTCTTTATTTTGCTTCTGTTATTTTGTAAATGTGTGAAAATAAAATAAAAATGCCATTTAATAAACCTCAGCTGTATGCAGGGAGTCCCCGAGTTACGAACGACTCCTACTTACGAACGGCCTCAAATGCCGGATACTTGTGCTCCACGCTGGTCCTGGATACCTTCGAACACCTCCGGACCAGGCCCGTCGCAACAGGACAGGCAAACCAAACAATTGCTTGGGGCCCCGAGCTGGCCTTGGGCCCCAGCAGGGCGGGCCCTTGCTGCGCCGCTGTGTCCTATAAATGCTGCAGCCTGTAGTGTGGCCAAGCTCCTGTTCCTTCCTTCTGAAGTCCGGCCGGGTACCGCGCGGTACAGGAGATTCAGTTTCCTGTTCTCGGCCGGACTGACAGGAAGTGCACACACTGGGTGCTCACTTCCTTTCAGTCCGGCTTGGCCGGGAACAGCAAACTAAATCTCCTGCCGTGCGGTAAGTGGTAGGGAGGGCAGGGGGTAAAAAGAACACGAGGGGGGAGTAAGGGGGGGGGAGGCAGTCATCAAGACCTGATGCTCACATCTTGATTAGACACCGTTGGATTTCCTTTACATATTGCATTTTTTGGACTTATTTCATGGACTGTATTAATATATGGTGGCACTAGTTATATACAGCATTTGCCACTGTGTTCACACGGATTACATTGCACTTTTCACCAGGATTTGCTGCTTTATTGTTGCCCATGCATTTTTTTAGTTCATTTGACACACAGCATTCTATGGACTTTGCACTTATCGTTTGATTCTTTGCACGATTTGTTATTCGCACCAGATGGGGTAAATCTGTGATGGTTATACCCAGTGCACATTTATTTATATATATTTTCTATGCACGTTGCACTATATATTTTTTACAGTATTTTTAGCATGCCATGCATTGTTTTTTATTCTGTTTTTTATTCCGTTTATTAGAAGTATACTTTAGCATGTTATGCACTGTTTTATACTTTTATACCAGGAGTGTACTGTGATATTAATTTATTCAAGCTTTTGACATTTTAACCATTAGGAGTAGTGTAACCTCTACGTTAGGAGTGCTATCTCCTTAATCCTTTAATTAGCCTATTGGCACTATATCGCTCAGGGACAGCGCAGCACCACCCCCACTTTTATCCAATAATTTTTAGGGTATGGTTTGACCCTTTTTTTGGTGTCTGCAGCAGTTCCACCATCTAATTTGCATTTACACTTGGTAGTGCAGGAATAATATTACTCTAGTCATCAAGACCCATTTAGTATGAAAAATATGGTAGCTTAGGCCCCTTTCACACTGGGGCGTTTTTCATGCGGTTTAGCGCTAATAATAGCGCTGTTATACCGCATGAAAAAATCCTGCCCTGTGCCTTCAATGTGAAAGCCCGAAGGCTTTCACACTGAAGCGGTGCGCTAGCAGGACCACTCCAAAAGTCCTGCTAGCCGCTTCTTTACAGCGGTAAAGGAGCGGTGTGTTCACCGCTCCTTTACCGCGGTCTCCCATTGAAATCAATGGGACAGCGCGGTAATACCGCCCGCAAACCGCGGCAATAGCCGCGGTTTGCGGGCGGTATTAACCCTTTTTCGGCCGCTAGCGGGGGTTAAATTAACCCCCCTAGCGACCGCATACCGCGGTAAGAACGATGGTATAGCAGCGCTGAAAATCGCGCTGCTATACCGCCACCGCACCTGCCCGCCCCAGTGTGAAAGGGGCCTTACTGACCATAACCTACCTGGATGATATGTATCATAAACAAAACAATTACCATAGCTTTCTTTCCATTTTCTTTCTTTACCATCCCATTTCCATCTTATTGCTTCTTTTTTGAATAAGGTAATATTTATTAAAGATTTTTGCAAAAAATTACAAAACGGAGAAAAGACTCTACAGTAGACTCTACTGTAAAGAAAGAAAATGGAAAGAAAGCTATGGTAATTGTTTCTATGGAAAAGCTATGGTAAATCTTTCTTTTTTGCTCTCCTCATTAGATATCGTTAGATATACTGTGTCCACTGTACGTGTGTGCGTGCGGGGGGGCCTCCATGTCCATTTGCTTGGGGCCCCCAAAGTCCTTCAAACGGCCCTGCTCCGGACACATCCCACACTGCTGTACTATGCCCCAGATAACATAACAAGCGCACGGAACATCCCACATCCATGCACAGTCGGCAGTTACACTTACGAACACTTACGAATGCAGTGTTCCGACCGGAAGTTACACTTACAAATGCAGTGTTGCGACTTACGAACAACTTCGACTTACGAACAAACCTACTCCCTGTATAAAATTGATATATCAGTTTTGGGGTTGGTAACCCAGTAGTAGAATCTATATATGTATTATATTCACCTTTGGATATACACCTCATCTAAAGTCCCCCACCTTCTTTTTTTGCAGTAGTAGAATCACCCACCAACCTTTAAGACTCTGGCAGAGAGATTTTTCCATGGCATTTTGTGTCTCCGAGGTAGCAGAAATGCAATAGTAGTAGTAGTAGTAGTAGTAGTAGTAGTAGTAGTAGTAGTAGTAGTAGTAGTATATTTGCACTCCACAGTATGAAAATCCCATCAAGGGAGTGTATCACCATCATTTGGTATTGTAATGGCCACTGCAGTAAGAATTGGCAGATCCGGTAGGTAGGATTTCAAGTTCAACTTGGTACAAATGTATTTAAAAATAGCATAAAAATAGAATATGTTAATTAAAAATTCCTGAAATGCTTTATTTACTTTCCTTCATAGCAGACACAGTGTGAGTGAGGGATTATTAATATTATTATTATTATACAGGATTTTTATAGCGCTAACAGTTTGCGCTACGCTTTACAAAATGAAGGCAGACATTACAGTGACAGTAAAAATCAATACAAGAGGAAGCAGAGGGCCCTGCTCGTTAGAGCTTACAATCTAAGCGGTAGGGTCAAAGTAATATATGTAGCGCCCTGCTCCTGTTGACCAGGTGCTCGCATGTAAATTTAGTGGGTTATCTGTTCTGTACATAGTTCAGATTCAATATTATGGCTAAATTAGCCTCTGCTCCAGCATTGGCTGTGTTGTGTGCAGTTCCACACTGTCGTCTGTAGGTGTCATTGTCACAACAGGCCAGTGATGGAAGAACAACAGGCTAAAGTGTATTGGGTGTTCCTTTCCCCAGAAACAGCCCAGTGGGAGTGGTTCACCGCTGTGCATTCTGGGAGAGGATACTTAAGGGGCAGACGCCATCTTTCTCGCTCTCTGACCTCATGGCCTGCCTGGCCTAAGGTATGTGACAACTGCTTTTCTGCCTCAGGGGCCCGAGGCTACGTGACTGCAAGTAGGCCCAGAAGCCTGTCTGGGGCCTACTGGTTCAGAGGTGGTCATGTGCTGTCTTACCTGCGGGAAGTAACCGAGCAATTGAAGGATCCGGGGAGGACTCATCTTGGAGAGAACCGAACGAAAGGCTGGTATCTCAAGAGAAGCCTGGTGACTCAATTGGAGGATGCATCCTAACCAATCTACCTCACAGTACTGCCGGATGGCTTAAAGAGACTTTAGGTACTGTAACGCTGAGCGCTCCGGGTGTCCCATCCTTCCCGGAGCGCTCGCGGCATCGGTCCCCCTGCAGCGCTCCGGTCAGCCCCCCTGACCGTGGGCGCTGCTCTGTTACCGGCGGGGATGCGATCCACGCGGTGGCACATCTCCGTCCGCGTGCGCGCCGGCCTTCTAAGATTTAAAGGGCCAGCGCACCATTGATTGGTGCCTGGCCCAATTACTGTGTGCCACCCAAATCTGATTTAAACCCACTTCCCCTTCCTGTCCTTGCCGGATCTTGTTGTCTTAGTACCCTGTGGAAGCGTTTTGTGAGTTGCCTTGCCTGTGTATCTGACCTGCTGCCATTGTCTCAGACTACGAACCATTGCCGCCTGCCCTGACCCTCTGCTACGTCTGACCTTGCCTCTGCCTAGTCCTTTTGTACCGCGCCTATCTCAGCCGCCAGAGAGGTGGAGTCGCTACTGGAGGACACGACCTGGTTGCTACCGCCGCAGCAAGTCCATCCCGCTTTGCGGCGGGCTCTGGTGAAAACCGGTAGCTGCTTAGAACCGGTCCCTCAGTACGACCCGTGCCATCCCCTCTCTGGTACAGAGGATCCACCTCCCGTATCCCCACTAGCCGTCAGTCCGGCTCGTGACAGTAGATCCGGCCATGGATCCCGCTGACGTGCCGCTGCCTACTCTCGCTGATCTCACTACCGTGGTTGCCCAGCAGTCGCAATTGATTGCCCAACAAGGACAGCAGCTGTCGCAGTTGACCGCCATGATCCAGCAGCGTCTGCCGCCACAAGCTCCAGCATCTTCCCCTCTCCGAGCTGCCGCTACTACCTCGAAGATCCGCTTGTCTCTTCCGGAGAAATTTGACGGGGATCCTAAGATGTGCCAGGGATTCTTGTCCCAATGTTCCTTGCATCTTGAGATGATGTCAGACCAGTTTTCCACTGAACGGTCTAAGGTGGCATTCGTGGTCTGTCTGTTGTCTGGGAAGGCCTTGGCCTGGGCCACGCCACTCTGGGACCGCAATGACCCTACTACAGCCACCGTTCAGGCCTTCCTTGCTGAGGTTCGTAGCGTTTTTGAGGAACCAGCCCGAGCCTCATCCGCTGAAACCGCCCTGCTTAACCTTGTCCAAGGAAACTCCTCTGTGGGCGAATATGCCATACAGTTCCGCACACTGGCCTCAGAGCTAGCCTGGAATAATGAGGCTCTCTGCGCGACCTTCAAGAAAGGCTTATCCAGCCACATCAAGGATTGTCTGGCCGCACGAGAGATACCCTCCTCCCTGACGGAGCTCATCCACTTAGCTACCCGCATTGACATACGCTACGTTGAAAGACGCCAAGAGCTTCGCCAGGAGAAAGATCTTGTTCGCACCAGGCGTTATCCGCGCCTGGCTCCTCTCTTCCTGAATCCAACGCATCCTGATACTATGCCTTCCGTCGAGGAGGCCATGCAGGTGGACCGATATCGCCTGACCCTACAAGAGAGGACTCGCCGTAGGAATGAGAACTTATGCCTTTATTGTGCGAGCTCTGAACATTTCCTAAAGGACTGCCCTATTCATCCTCTACGTCAGGGAAACGCCCGCACCTAGTGAACGTGGGAGAGGTGTTACTAGGTGTGAATTCTTCCTCTCCACGTCTGACTATTCCTGTGCGGATTTCCCCTTCTGCTGGCTCCCCCTTCTCTGCGGTGGCCTTCCTGGACTCTGGTTCTGCAGGAAACTTTATTGAAGCCTCTTTCATCAACAGGTTCAACGTTCCTGTTATCCGTCTCATCAAACCCTTCTTCATTTCCTCTGTAAATGGAGAAAATCTGGATTGTACCGTGCGTTACCGCACCGAACCCCTGCTCATGTCCGTTGGTGTTCTTCACCAAGAAAAAATTGAATTCTTTGTTTTGCCGAACTGTACTTCTGACATCCTTCTTGGCCTACCCTGGCTCCAGCGTCATTCTCCTACCCTCGACTGGACCACTGGGGACATCAAATCCTGGGGCTACTCCTGCCACAAGCATTGTCTTAAGTCTGTACCCACCAGTCAAGTTCCCATCGCTACTCCTTTGCCCGGCCTTCCCAAGGCCTATCAGGACTTTTCTGATGTCTTTTGCAAAAAACAGGCGGAGGTCTTACCACCACATAGACCCTACGACTGCCCCATTGACTTGCTCCCAGGTACTACACCACCCCGTGGCAGAATTTACCCTCTCTCCTCTCCTGAAACCAAGGCCATGACTGATTACATACAGGAGAACCTCAAGAGAGGTTTTATTAGGAAATCATCTTCTCCAGCCGGAGCGGGGTTCTTCTTCGTTGCCAAGAAGGACGGATCACTACGCCCTTGCATAGACTATCGTGGTCTCAATAAATTCACTATTAAAAATCGCTACCCTCTGCCTCTCATCTCGGAGCTCTTTGATCGTCTGCGTGGAGCAAAAGTTTTTTCGAAATTGGACCTCAGGGGCGCTTATAACCTCATCAGAATCCGTGAAGGAGATGAATGGAAAACCGCATTTAACACCAGAGATGGTCATTTTGAATATCTCGTCATGCCATTTGGTCTTTGCAACGCTCCTGCAGTCTTTAAGGATTTTGTCAATGAAATCTTTCGGGACGTACTGTATACCTGTGTGGTTGTCTATCTTGACGACATCCTAATCTTCTCTACCAACCTTGAGGAACATCGGCTCCATGTCCGTCAAGTGCTCCAGCGCCTCTGCGTAAATCATCTTTACGCTAAATTTGAAAAATGCCTTTTTGAGCGCAGCAGCCTTCCTTTCCTAGGTTATCTGGTCTCAGGACAAGGCCTTCAAATGGACCCTGACAAGCTCTCCGCAGTCTTGGATTGGCCACGCCCCTCTGGACTCCGTGCTATC
This sequence comes from Rana muscosa, assembly GCA_029206835.1. Taxonomy (NCBI): domain Eukaryota; kingdom Metazoa; phylum Chordata; class Amphibia; order Anura; family Ranidae; genus Rana; species Rana muscosa. The sequence goes on along the minus strand of CM055122.1, from coordinate 173,558,211 downwards.
CAACGCTTCCTTGGATTCGCCAACTACTATCGTCAGTTCATACCCCACTTCTCCACCATCGTTGCTCCTATAGGGGCACTGACTAAGAAAAACGCGAATCCAAGGTCCTGGCCGCCTCAAGCGGAAGAAGCCTTTACTCGCCTTAAGACCGCCTTCTCCTCTGCACCTGTCCTGTCTCGACCAGACCCCACAAAGCCGTTCTTCCTTGAAGTTGACGCCTCCTCGGTAGGAGCCGGAGCTGTTCTTCTTCAAAAAAACTCTAAAGGAGGAAACGTCACGTGTGGGTTTTTCTCTAAAACCTTCTCCCCTCCTGAAAAAAACTATTCCATAGGTGACCGTGAACTGTTGGCCATCAAGCTGGCATTAGAAGAGTGGAGACATCTCCTGGAAGGATCCCTTCACCCTATCTCCATCTACACTGACCATAAAAATTTTTCCTACCTTCAGTCCGCTCAGCGCGTAAATCCTCGCCAGGCCAGGTGGTCATTGTTCTTTGCCCGGTTCAATTTCCAGATCCATTTTCGTCCCGCAGACAAGAATGTCAGGGCTGATGCCTTGTCCCGTTCCTCCGATGCCTCTGAAACCGGGACTCCCCCTCAACACATCGTACCCCCTGAGTGTCTGATTTCCTCTGCTCCTGCTTCTCTGGTACCAGTTCCTCCAGGAAAAACTTTCTTTCCTCCATGCCTTCGTCTCCAGATACTCAGGTGGGGCCATTCCTCCCATCTAGCCGGTCACGCTGGGATCAAAAAATCCATACAATTGATGGCCAGACACTATTGGTGGCCTACCCAGGAAAAAGATATGACTGACTTTGTACGGGCCTGCACTATCTGTGCACGTGACAAGACTCCACGCCAGAAGCCTGCAGGTCTTCTCCTTCCTCTACCTGTGCCTGAACAACCATGGTCCCACATTGCCATGGATTTCATCACGGACCTTCCTTTGTCTCATAGTAACACTGTCATCTGGGTGGTCGTTGACCGCTTTTCTAAAATGGCTCATTTTGTCCCGCTTCCTGGTCTGCCTACTGCACCTCAGTTGGCGAAGCATTTTTTTCTTCAAATTTTCCATCTCCATGGGCTACCCTCACATATCGTCTCTGATAGAGGCGTTCAATTCATCTCAAAATTTTTGAGAGCTCTCTGTACTCAACTAAAGATTAAGTTGAATTTTTCTTCCGCTTATCATCCGCAATCCAATGGACAGGTGGAGAGAGTTAACCAGGTCCTTGGTGACTACTTACGACATTTTGTCTCCGCCCGTCAAGACGATTGGGTTGACCTATTGCCCTGGGCAGAATTCTCATACAATTTCAAGAACTCTGAATCGTCCTCCAAATCTCCTTTCTTTGTGGTCTACGGCCGTCACCCATTGCCCCCCCTCCCCATCCCCACTTCTTCTGGAGATCCTGCCGTGGATGAATTAACTCAAGACTTCACCTCTATCTGGAAAGAGACTCAAAAGTCGCTATCACTGGCCTCTGCCCACATGAAGAGACATGCAGATAAAAAAAAGAAGAATTCCTCCTGTCTATGTCCCTGGTGACAAAGTGTGGCTCTCCTCCAAATATGTTCGGTTTTCGGGTACCTAGCTACAAGCTGGGCCCTCGTTACCTCGGACCTTTTAAAATCAAAAACCAAATCAATTCTGTCTCTTACAAACTCCATCTTCCCCCTTCTCTTCGTATCCCCAATTCGTTTCATGTGTCTCTTCTCAAACCCCTCATTCTTAACCGATTTTCCCCCAAGGTCACTGCTCCTGCTCCTGTCTCTGGTTCTTCCGATGTCTTCTCGGTGAAAGAAATCCTCGCCTCCAAGGTCATCCGAGGTAAAATATTTTTTTTAATTGATTGGGAGAACTGTGGTCCTGAAGAGAGATCCTGGGAGCCTGAGACCAACATTTTAGACAAGGAACTCATCCGTAGATTCTTGGGGTCCAAGAAAAGGGGGAGACCTAAGGGGGGGGTACTGTAACGCCGAGCGCTCCGGGTGTCCCATCCTTCCCGGAGCGCTCGCGGCATCGGTCCCCCTGCAGCGCTCCGGTCAGCCCCCCTGACCGTGGGCGCTGCTCTGTTACCGGCGGGGATGAGATCCACGCGGCGGCACATCTCCGTCCGCGGATCGCATCCCATCCTACTCACCTTTCCCCTCCTGCTCCTTCCCGGCGCGTGCGGCCCCCGCTGCGCTCTAGGGCGCGCGCGCGCCGGCCTTCTAAGATTTAAAGGGCCAGCGCACCATTGATTGGTGCCTGGCCCAATTACTGTGTGCCACCCAAATCTGATTTAAACCCACTTCCCCTTCCTGTCCTTGCCGGATCTTGTTGTCTTAGTACCCTGTGGAAGCGTTTTGTGAGTTGCCTTGCCTGTGTATCTGACCTGCTGCCATTGTCTCAGACTACGAACCATTGCCGCCTGCCCTGACCCTCTGCTACGTCTGACCTTGCCTCTGCCTAGTCCTTTTGTACCGCGCCTATCTCAGCCGCCAGAGAGGTGGAGTCGCTACTGGAGGACACGACCTGGTTGCTACCGCCGCAGCAAGTCCATCCCGCTTTGCGGCGGGCTCTGGTGAAAACCGGTAGCTGCTTAGAACCGGTCCCTCAGTACGACCCGTGCCATCCCCTCTCTGGTACAGAGGATCCACCTCCTGTATCCCCACTAGCCGTCAGTCCGGCTCGTGACAGGTACTGTGTAGCTGTGTTCGCTTGTCTATTGCTGATCACCGAATCCTGTGGCAGAGGATTGTACAAATAGTTATTCATTTCACTCAAGTCTGTGGCAGAGATTTTATCCATTTCACTCAAGTCTGTGGCAGAGACTTTATCCGTTTCACTCAAGTCTGTGGCAGAGACTTTTGTCCGTGCATCATTCTGGCTGCTAGGCCAGTGAGAGAGGCCTATCCGGGTGAGCAAGATCCGCTGACAAGGAGTTGTATTTGTCTTCTGGATCTCAAGTTCCTCAGTGATCTGCACAAGGTATCTGAACTTTCCCCTAACCCTCCATCCCTCTACGGCTACAAGTTGTGTTAAATAAAAAGCATTGGAAAAAAGACTAAGTGGCTGGTGAATGCATCTGAGGGATCATTGCCCAATTTAGAGCCAAGTAAGTTTGATACATTGAACTGTGGGGTAACGGCAGGACCAAAAATAACCAGCAGAACCTACGGGGGTAGTGCTACATATATATAGTGGATGGCCACCACTATGTGTCCCTCAAGCTCTGCTGCACTGCCATGACTGTAAAAATGTAAATGAAAAAACTTCCTTCCTTCAGCCTACTAATTAGGCCTCATGCCCACTGGCGTTTTTACAGCTGCGTTTTTTGCAGCTTAAAAACGCCTGTCCATGTTATTGTAAATACTAAAAAAAAAAAAAAAAAAAAAAAAACGTCGGAGCTAAAAACGCTAAAAACGCGACCGCGTTTTTTGACGCTCGCTTTTTTTCTGCCTAATTCTGACGCTGAGGAACGCACTGGTCCTGGGTTTTTTTTACAGCTTAAAAACGTCTATGCTATTTGCAGCTCAAAAACGTCTAGGTGGGCATGAAGCTATAGACTAACATGGACAGGCGTTTTTAAGCTGTAAAAAACGCTCAAAAACGCGGCTGTAAAAACGTCCGTGGGCATGAGGCCTTAAGGGGAGTGGTTAATTGGTCACAGGTGCTTAAAGTCTGTATAACTTTCTGTAGAGCACATCCTCATTGCCAGACTTACTGGTTGGAAGCTAAACAGTGGGGACCTTGAGTGGAGAGTGTGAACAAGTTTTGCTTTTGACTGCTGGTGATTGCTGTGTTGCATTTTTAGGTTCTTTTTGGGGCTTTTCCTTGCAGCTTTTTAACACCTTTTTCTGTCACTTTTTAAACAGACTTTTTTTTTTCTTTCCTTCCTTCAGCCTATTAATTAGACTTGTGCACAACGGAAAAATTCGTTCCGTTTCGGTTCGTTTCTTTCCGGTCCTGTTGATTCGTAATCATTCGTAATTTTGCTAGACGGGATTTTTCGTGTTCGGACTCATTCGTATTTTTGCAAGCGACATTTTTCGTTGAATTTTTTGTTGCTTTATAATTCGTACTTTCGGTAGAGTACGTTGTTTTTCGTTGATTCTGGACACAACTCCTACTTTCGTAACTTTTTTTGGGTTCGTACTTTCGGTAGAGTACGTTGTTTTTCGTTGATTCTGGACACAACTCCTACTTTCGTAACTTTTTTGGGGTTCGTTGATTCGTAATTTTCCGTGTCTCTCTCACAACGACGCTGCCTATTATGCCTAATGTGCTTCGAATGGATTTGTACTTTTCTAAATACATTGCGGTTATTTGTAACGATTCGAAATCTCGTATTTTACTTTCGTTTTTAACATGCGGCTATAGGCTCCGCCCCTGTACACCATTTTGAGAGGGTTCAGCACGGTGAGGGAGAAGCAGAGAGCAGAGCAGAGTGTTATTGTGCTTCGAATGGATTCGAAATCTCGTATTTTACTTTCGTTTTTTACATGCGGCTATAACCTCCGCCCCTGTACACCATTTTGAGAAGGAGTTCAGCACGGTGTGGGAGAAGCAGAGAGCAGAGCAGAGTGAGTGTTATTGTGCTTCGTATGGATTCGTACATTCGTAACTTTTTCATAACGAATTATGCCGAAGACATTCGGGCATTCGCTATTTGCGGTATAATTTATTTCGGATTCGGTCTTATTCGTAATTGCTTTGTTCGGAAATTCGAATGCTTCCGAATGTCCGAAAGTTGCTAAATTCGGACGAATTTCAATTCGTTACGAAACGAATTGCACAAGCCTACTATTAATTAAGGGGAGTGGTTAATTGGTCACACGTTTTTGAGGCCTATATAAAACTTTCTGTAGAGCTCATTTTGAGCCTGCTCAGCTTGAGCTTGCTGAAACTTAGACCAAGTGGAACTGGACTAAGTGGTGAGTTAAAAAGCAGAGTTAGTGGAACTGGACAAAGTGGCGAGTTAAAAAGCAGAGTTAAAACAGGAGGTTATGTAGCGCTACCCCCAGCTAAGAGCTGGGTTTTGTTTTGAGCCCTGTATACAGCACCACCAACCCCCGGCAATCTACTCAACCCACACTGGCACAGCTAGTCTAGGGATTGTTACCTCGTAACGGTTTATACCTGATTATACACAATCTGGCAGTATTGATAGATAACTACTATCTGCAAAGATGACATTAATACCAATGTGATAAAATATAACTGGATTTACTTTGGTATAAGGGTTCAAGGTTAAACACATCACATAACATACATGCAGAGCCCTGCAGCAATGAACATATTCATCAGTGATAGTGCAGAATGATCACCCGCCACGTGCAACTATCTTCTTTCCCTATGCGCAATATAGCGCAGCAACAAAGTTTTAACCCCCACCCTGGTCAGGCCTGACCCAGATTAAAACTCAGTCCCTTATGAGAACAATTCTTTGCATGCAACTTGAACGGTGGTGCACTTGCAGGAAAAAATATTTGTAATCCAATGGTAGTAAATAACAGGGTGGGCCAAGGCAGTCACTAGGCCCAACAAATTAAAAAAAGTAATGAAGTGAGCAAGTGCTCGCTCACCACTCCGGACGCGATCCCAGTCCGGGCTTCCACCACTGTGTATCCGCACACAGTGTCTCCAACGGCCGGGTCACCGGTCCAGCTGATATCAGCAAACTCGAGCAGGAACAGATGCCACCCAGGCTCCGCAGTGGGGTGGAAGGCTCTTTGGTCGGTATTAGGCTTGTGCAATTTGTTTCGTAACGAATCAAAATTCGTCCGAATTTAGCAACTTTCGGACATTCGGAAGCATTTGAATTTCCGAACAAAGCAATTACGAATAAAACCGAATCCGAAATAAATTATACCGCAAATAGCGAATGCCCGAATGTCTTCGGCATAATTCGTTATGAAAAAAAGTTACGAATGTACGAATCCATACGAAGCACAATAACACTCTGCTCTGCTCTTTGCTTCTCCCTCACCGTGCTGAACTCCCTCTCAAAATGGTGTACAGGGGCGGAGGCTATAGCCGCATGTAAAAAACGAAAGTAAAATACGAGATTTCGAATCGTTACAAATAACCGTTATGTATTTCGAAAAGTACAAATCCATTCGAAGCACATTAGGCATAATAGGCAGCGTCGTTGTGAGAGAGACAAGGAAAATGACGAATCAACAAACCCAAAAAAAGTTACGAAAGTAGGAGTTGTGTCCAGAATCAACAAAAAACAATGTACCCTACCGAAAGTACGAATTATAAATCAACTAAAAATTCAACGAAAAATGTCGCTTGCGAAAATACGAATTAGTCCGAACACGAAAAATCCCGCCTAGCAAAATTACAAATGATTACGAATCAACAGGACCGAAAAGAAACGAACCGAAACTAAACAAATGTTTCCGTTGTGCACAAGAAACGAACCGAAACTAAACAAATTTTTCCGTTGTGCACAAGTCTAGTCGGTATGTAAGGCCCAGGCTTCAGGCCTTACACAGCAGCGGATCCGCACAGGGAGTCCTATTGCTTGCAGCATGGTGTCCAAAGAGGCCGAGCTTAGCCTCGCCCTCTTCTTATATAGCCCCACCCATGAGTCTCTGCGGCGGCCCAATGCACCCTGGGTGCCGAACGGGGTTCTGGGTAACGTAGTCCAGGGGCCTTAAAGGAGACCCCGCTACAGTTATAACAAGGGTCATAGTACCTGTGTAGTGTGAGTACATGAGTGCTGCGAGTGCACTTGGGCTGTTTTGAGTATTATGCCGCGTACCCGACGGAATGGTGGCTCAAACTTGTGTTGCATACACACGGTCACACAAATCTTGTCGGAAATTCCGAACGTCAAGAATGCGGTGACGTACAAGACGCACGACGAGCCGAGATCAATGAAGTTCAATAGGCAGTTCAGCTCTTCTGCTTGATTCTGAGCATGCATGGTTTTTTGTGCATCGGAATTGCATACAGACGATCGGAATTTCCGACAAGAATTTTTCTTGTCGGAAAATTTGAGAACCAGCTCTCAAATTTTTGTTGTCGGAAATTCCGACAGCAAATGTCCGATGGAGCCTACACACAGTCGGAATTTTCGATCAAAAGCTCACATCGAACATTTGTTGTCGGAATTTTCGATCATTAGTGTCAGGTAGTACCTGTGTATTGTGAGTACCTGAGTGTTGTCTGAGTAGTGTGTGTGGATCATTAGTACTTGTGTATTGTGTGTACCTGTGTATTGTGTGTGTGTACATTGGTCTGCGAGTGCACATTGGTCTGCGAGTGCACATGGGTCTGCGAATGCACGTTGGTCTGCGAGTGCACGTGGGTCTGCGAGTACCTGTGTATTGTCATGTTGAGTACGGTGGTCTCATCGGGGAGCATCGATAGTTTAATAAAACTATTAGATAAGCATCTGAACGACCACAACATACAGGGATATACAATATAATACTGACATATAATCACACACACAGGTTGGACTTGATGGACTTGTGTCTTTTTTTAACCTCACCTACTATGTAACTATGTATCATAAAGTGGTTGAAAAGGCTGAAGGTTTTTTAGCTTTATGCATTCTATGCAGGATTTCCCCCAACGTCCCCCCCTAATACTTACCCGATCCCCATCTCGATCCAGCAATGTGCACGAGAGCAGCGTCTCTCTTGGGTCTCTCCCTCCTAATTGGCTGAGACACAGTAGTCAATCACAGGCAGTGAGGAGGGAGCAAGGGCGGGGCCAAGCCACACTGTGTTTCTTATGGAGTTTCTAAAGTCCCCTTTATTTCAATTAATGGGGAATAAAAATAAGCAGGTGGTGTAAAGCCCAGTTGTATGACCTGTCAAAGTCACGTGACAAAGCTCTTCTCCTGTCATATAGTGTTCTTTTGCAACATTATGCAGATAACACTCCTGTAATAGAAAATGTACTGTAGATGTACGACACAACCTACATTACTACTTTATTACCTTTCCTCGCACACACCCTACATTCAATACTGAATCTCTTGTACCCCGACCAGAGCCCACTTTGGGGTACAAACTCATTAGTCTAGGAGATGCTCATTTAGCTACCAGAAGACTTTTTTCAAAAGTTGGAAACGTTGGGAGAGGCCAGGGAGTTATCTTTCATGCACAAGAAGGCAAATTCCTCTTGTTGCTCATAAATCCTCCATATTTACAACCTCTTCACAATATGCGTCATATCACTTTGAAAATCTGTAAGTATTTTCCTGGGATGCCTTTTATCTGTGCGTGGAAGCAAGAGTACAACCACATATATATAATCAACTGTATGTTCAGCAGCCATGTGGGCTCTATACCTGTAAAGTGTGGGCTTTGATCAATAAAATCACTGATATTTAACACTAGGATTTGACTAGGAGCATCATCTGGATAGCATCACGATCAGCATGTCAGAGAAGGCTCCACTGCTGCTAAGCAACCTGCAGGGAGCTCAACTGTCTACAACCAATAGAGATGGGCTCGGGTGTGTTTTAAAACCCACATGCCCGATCCCGCCAGGAAGCCGACACTCCACAGTGCTAATCACAGCCAGTGAGACATTTCCTGATCTGTGGAGCTGCGGACCGGGAAATGTCTCGCTGCCTGTGATTAGCGCTGTGCAGTGTGGGCTTCCTGGCAGGCTCTGGCATGTGGAATTTTGAACATGCCCAGCCCATCTTTAACAACAAATTGTGCTGGCCCTCCTGTACATCAGCCCCATAAAGTAACCAGCACTGGGTTCCAATGTGCTGCCGCCGCTACCATGGAGACAGAGACCAGCGCTGTGAATAGCCGGGACAGGACAGCAACTCTGGTTGTTCCAGCACTGGTCCACACTGGGAACATTCCCCCATCCACCTATAATGTGTAGATGGTGTAGCGGGTACTTGAATTTAGGGGAAGTATCTGGGTGGTAGTGTAACCCAGATGCCTTGATTGTTAGGAAATTCAAGGTTCCCTTTGTGAATCTTGGAGGACTCTGGTGGTGTGAAGTTCCCGCCGGCCTATAGGTGGCGTTGTTGCCTTGGACCGGGGTTGGGCTTGCACCGCAAGACTGTACCTTTTTGTCCTCCACTGGAGCTGGTACAGCGGGGCGGGGAACCCGCTGTGGCGTGAAGGGAGAGGTCATAAAAGGGGCGGACGCCCTGATCACGGGGTTAGAGTCCGGAGCCAGAAGATGCGGCCGCACCCAGGCACCTTCAGCTTGGGTGCTGGAGTTCCGGTGTTTCAGGCCTAGGTGCCCTTGACCTGGCCGGAGCGGAGATGAAGTCCATCTCAGACACCTTTAGCCTGGGGTGAGGTACTATGGCGGATCCCTGGGGCTCAGTACCTTCGACTGAGTTCCGCGAGGGTGGAGGAATCCGAGGGGGCCCTAACTCCTTGGGTACCCGTGTCTGAGTTCGTGATGACTGGTGTGCAGTAACTTCTCTGAAGAGTCCGGCGCAGCATCGCTGGTGACGGAGAGGCCTCCATTTCTCCCTTGGACGGATTTCTTCCTCTGACAGGGGCAGAGTGAGCGGACTATTCATGTTCTACATCACCTAGTCAGTGGCAGTGACTATTTACCACTGGTGACAGCACAGTGGTCAGCAGCAGAAGGGAAAGGATTGTGCCTCGATCTGTCCCCATTTTCCAAATTAAAGAAACTGTTTTATTGCTTGGCAAGAAGAATAAAACTGAGTTGGACCTATTCACTGTGTGGAACTCTGGTTACTAGGAGCAAAGGAGTCAGGAACGAAGTACTGGACTTGACTCTAGGACACCTACACAAAACCCAGTTTGCTGGCCTTCACCTCTTAGCTATGGAGGACATGGGCCGTGGTGTGTCTTATCTCTCTCTCCCAGGTACCCCTAGACAACAGCCAAATAACCGATAAAGATAGAGAGAGAGAGGGGAGACCCCGCTACAGGGGAATTGGATCATTTCCTTTTTTTTTTCATTCAACCTAATAGTTGAATGAAAAAAAGTGATCAATGTATGGGCTGCCTAAGAGCTAAGACCAGCCATAGACAGTTTAAATCTCAGCTGGTTCAGCAGGAACTGGCTGAGATTCGAACCATTAATGAGCAGATTCTCTTATGATTATCACTAGTGATTGCTATGGCCACTAGTGATAATCACTGTTTGTCGGGAGAATACAATTGCTGGGCAGGAGGGATATTCCCCTGTCAGCACTGTCTGTGTTGATGGGGGAATTATGCAATCTGTGGATGCAGGAAAGAAATGTGCACCGTCTATTACCTGCCTAACTGAAAGTGAAAGTAAATTGTGAATGTCTTGAAAGAACAGAAGAGGGGGAGGGAGACAGATGGGGGAGAGAAGGGATGGAGATAATGCAGTTCAGTGATTACAGTGTACTGCAGTCTGCAGTGCACACACTTACCCACGGTCCAGGCTAGAATCTCAGGCATCATTCACACACAGCCAGGAATGCTGCTGATTTTCATATTTCCCGCCCACACATCCCCTCTCTTCAGATACAGCACGCCGGGATAGTGTGGGCGGGACTGGAAGGAGGAGGAGGAGCTGTATTCCTCCCTGCTCATATGTGAGGAGAGTGAGGGGGGGTGGCTGGACTCGCTGGGCTGTGAAAGAGTGTCATAGACTGACACTCGGCTCAGCTTGCAGTCACCATTCTCGGAATTTACAGGCTGGTTCTACTGTCCTAAGGACGGGAGAAATCAGTCTGTTTTTTCAGTAACTGAGATGAAGGCTTGGGCCCCCCTCCCCCCCTCCCACAGTGCTCGTGGAGTCCTTCCTGCAACTCGCTCTTCTCCGTGCCAATGAGGATGCAGGGAAAGGAGCAGATCGGGCGGCTGTGGTTGTGTGAGCGCTCGCATTATGCAGTGTCAGTGAGCAGAGGGAGGGTGGAGGAATCCCCCGCAGGAGCTGACTGGGGACGCTCTCCCTCTCAGGAGAGACTATGTTACCCCAGCAGCAGCCCGAGCAAAAAAAAAAATGCTAAAAAAATATATATATTTTTTTTTGGGGGGGGCACATGGTGGGGCACAGCATAATGTTGGGGGGGGGCAGGGCCCCCTCTGGTCCCCCCCTACAGACGCCATTGTCCATGAGTGAATAATCATAAGGCAAGGTGATAATTTGTGTCAGGATGCAAGACATCTCTACCTATATCTGCTATCTGGCTCCTGGTAAAACCTAGAGCGGTTGAACTGAATGTACCTGTCTTACCACACAGGCAGGGGCCCGAAGCAGGGGAGGGCTTTATTTTTTTCTGAAATTAATTTTTTTAAGCTTAAAAATAGTTACAAGCAAAATAAGCACATTCTCCTCATGTGTCAGTAAAGAAAATAACATGCGCTGAGAGTCTTTGTGTCAGTTTATTAGCTATCGGCATTCTTGATCCCTGACACTTCACTTCCAGGAATAAGCTTTAGCATTTACATTTCCAATCACAGCCAGCATTGAATTTCACTTCTGAAATTTAGCAATGACAGTTTCCCATTATCCTCAAGTAGAAGAACATGTTCTCAGTTACCATATACTTTTTCACTGTCTGTCCACTCACTATATTGCTGGGCTTGGTTTATCTTCCAGTGTTAGGTTACTGTGATGCTCTATCTATGCTATATTGTGGGTATCTATTCTTACTTTGTCTTCAATCCCTGGAATGTAATAGGATATCAACGATCATCGAGTTGTCATACCAATGGAGAAAACATTTGAAAAATATCTGTGCCCTCTCTATAATCACAGTCTCATATACCATTCTACTATACTGTAAAAAAACAGATGGTATTAGCTTGGTGTCACGCAATTTCTGACATCACATTCTGTTTTAGCCAGTTGTATAGTAAAAAAAGAATCTACATATTTGGGGATGCCCATGGTAAGTAATCAGATTTCAGATATCTTAATATTAACAAATTAATGTAAGATACATACAGTATCTCACAAAAGTGAGTACACCCCCCACATTTTTGTAAATATTTTATTATCTCTTTTCCTGTGACAACACTGAAGAAATTACACTTTGCTACAATGTAAAGTAGTGAGTGTACAGCTTGTATAACAGTGTAAATTTGCTGTCCCCTCAAAATAACTCAACACACAGCCATTAATGTCTAAACTGCTGGCAACAAAAATGAGTACACCCCTAAGTAAAAATGTCCAAATTGGGCCAAATTAGCCATTTTCCCTCCCCGATGTCATGTGACTCGTAGGTGTGACAAGGTCTCAGGTGTGAATGGGGAGCAGGTGTGTTAAATTTGGTGTTATCGCTCTCACTCTCTCATACTGTAAACAAAGAAAAAACTGCGCCACTTTTAACCAAAGTCTATTAGGAATTCGGAACTTATTTAGATGGGTATGGAAATCTATCAGGCATCACACCAGACTAGTCCAGTGGCATTTAACCAATCATCTACATTAGTCCATAGGTCATTAGGGTGACCCCAAGTTTCACACCACCGTGATTACTCAAAGCAAACCGTGAAAATTCCACCACCAAAGAGAGGGGGAGCAGCTTACCAGAAGCCAAACGGTTAATGGCATTGAACTTTTGACCCAGCTGCAGCCTTTGGTGATGCAAAACGTCCCTTCCACAGCCAGTATTCTCACTCGGATGGTCCGTACACACAGTATCCAAATCATACACCCAGCATGGAATAAAAAAGGGCAGGCCAATAGCGTAATTCCGTATGGTAATTTATTAAAAGAATATATAGATCATACTCACAAGGTAAAATCAGCATGTAAACAATAAAATGCCGGCCGGCATGTCGGAAGCCTCACTCCTCGAACGTGGTGACGTCACTGAGCGTCCTCCTAGACGCGTTTCGTCATTCAATGGACGTTTTCAATAGGAGTGGGCGCTACAGAGACGCACCACGCTTAAGAAAGGCCGGACCACAATGTGAAGTACACGGTTCGGCCATCTTAGTAGTGGGCAAATATGCCCATATATTTAAAACTGGTTACCCCGCTCCACACACCTACATGTAAGGGGGACTAATTACAGCTAGAACGCTCATCTAGACGAAAACACAGGACTTATCCTGCGGGCAGAAAATAGTTTAGTTTTTAGTTTTTTGGCCTGGGCCGTGATTAATCACGAAAGTAGATATCCATAGGGGTAGGCTCACGATAATTAAACAGATATCTAATTTGAGGAAATTGATTACTAGTTATAAAATGTGTATAGTGTACAAATTTAAGAATATACATATTAGTGCACATAAATATCATTTTTACACACATTTGAAAAACAACGTGAGGGTGACCTCTACTGGCGAAACCAGAAAGTGACATTAACCTGAAATTTTTTAATTACTATTTGATCAAGAATATTGGCAGTATTCTGTGTAAACTAATGTGAAGAAAGAGAAAAAAAAAAAAAAAAAAAAAAAAAAAGAAAGGAAAACGACATCCAATGGCAGAACCCATAGTGTCATTACCATATAAATAATTCAACAATTATATTCAACCCCACTCCCCCAAAACGCATAGATTGGAATCCCAAAAAGAAGAGAAACCCCTATTTGATCTCGAGAGGAATGGGAAAAAGGGGAATTATTTAAATATATTTGATGAATTTATAATCAAATTTAAGTGCAAAATAACTATCAGTGTGTGATGATAGTTACATTTAAATAATAAAAATTTATAAAAATTAATAAATTTTTAAATTTTTAAATTTTTGTGTACACCAATGGTGAACATTACCCCAAATGTTACAAGGCTTCCACCGTATATCACACATTGGGTTTACATAGTAGATATTTCTAGGCATTATTAATAAACGCATTCACATCAGTATCTATGTTTAGCCCATAGGGCGAATAGGTCTTCAAACGGTGGATCCAGGCCATTTCTAGTCTAGAAATTTCCCTAACAAGATTACTCCCCCTCCAGTTAGGTTTGAATTTATCTATCCCCAAGAAGAGGGTATTTGAGGGGTTTCTGTCGTGTTTGAGCAAATAATGTTTTGACACAGAGTGGTTCTTAAACCCTGTTAGAATATTTGTTATGTGCTCATTGAGTCGCACCTGAAGTGGGCGTTTTGTCCGTCCCACATACTGCAGGCCGCATGGGCACTGCAGTAGATACACAACACCGGTGGAGGCACATGTGATACAGGGTTTAATGACATGCTGTAGCCTTGTAGCGGTGGAAATAAATGTGGTCGTTCACCTAACGCGGTTGGAATTCAAGGCACACACTCTGCATCTCCTACATTGATAGTACCCTGTGAGTTGATCAAAAAAGCCCCTCCCATTACTAGGGGGTTTATGACCCCAGGAGCAATACGATTTTTTAAAGATTGTACTCCTCTAAAAATCACCCTAGGCCTATCCGGAAGTACATCTTTCAGTACGTTATCATTGGCCACAATGTGCCAATGTTTTCCTATTAGCTGTTTTATAGCCTTATGCTGGATGGAATAGGTGGTGATAAAGGGTACTCCAGGTGGAAATGGTCCACCCTCTCGTGGTCCTCTTTCCACCAGCAGGTTATCCCTTCTGGTGTTCTTAACCGAATCCAAAGATTCTTGCAATGTATCCACTTCATACCCCTTTTCTAGAAACCGGCCTGTCAAAACCTCAGCCTGCTTTAAAAATTCTTGGTCGTCAGAGCAGTTCCTACGAAGCCTTAAATATTGGCTCTTTGGAACCGCTCTGAGCCATGAGGGGTGATGGCAACTCCCGACAGGAATAAAAGAGTTCCTGTCCGTTTCTTTAAAGAACGTGGAAGTTGCAAATGTATCCCCTCTAATGGTTATCCGTAGGTCTAGAAAGTGAACTTCTGTCTGGCTGATCTCATATTTCAACTCTATGTTTCTCTGGTTGTTATTCAGAGAAGACATAAAGTCGATTAGGCCCTCTTGTGACCCATCCCATAGGAGGAGGATGTCATCAATATACCTAGCCCAAAGGGCTACCTGGGGTCTGGCCCTGGAATAGATGACATCCTCCTCCCATCTGGCCATAAAAAGATTCGCCAGACTTGGGGCATACTTAGCCCCCATGGCCACACACTCTCATACTGGTCACTGAAAGTTCAACATGGCACCTCATGGCAAAGAACTCTGAGGATATAAAAAAAAGAATTGTTGCTCTACATAAAGATGGCCTAGGCTATAAGAAGATTACCAAGACCCTGAAACTGAGCTGCAGCACGGTGGCCAAGACCATACAGCGGTTTAACAGGACAGTTTCCACTCATAACAGGCCTCGCCATGGTCGACCAAAGAAGTTGAGTGGGAAATAGACATATGAGTGCTGCCAGCATTGTTGCAGAGGTTGAAGGGGTGGGGGGTCAGCCTGTCAGTGCTCAGATCATACGCTGCGCACTGCATCACATTGGTCTGCATGGCTGTCGTCCTAGAAGGAAGCCTCTTCTAAAGATGATGCACAAGAAAGACCGCAAACAGTTTGCTGAAGGCAAGCAGACTAAGGACATGGATAACTGGAACCATGTCCTGTGGTCTGATGAGACCAAGATAAACTTATTTGGTTCAAATGCTGTCAAGTGTGTGTGGCGGCAACCAGGTGAGGAGTACAAAGACAAGTGTGTCTTGTCTACAGTCAAGCATGGTGGTGGGAGTGTCATGGTCTGGGGCTGCATGGGTGCTGCCGGCACTGGGGAACTACAGTTCATTGAGGGAATCATGAATGTCAACATGTACTGTAACATACTGAAGTAGAGCATGATCCCCTCCCTTTGGAGACTGAACCGCAGGGCAGTATTCCAACATGATAACGCCCCCAAACACACCTCCAAGACGACCACTGCTTTGCTAAACAAGCTGAGGGTAAAGGTGATGGACTGGCCAAGCATGTTTCCAGACCTAAACCCTATTGAGTGTAGCATGACCCCCCTTGGGGACTTCTGGAATTTACCTGCTCATCTGTATCACCATGACCCTGTAAACATTCCAAACCACCTGACACTCTGGGTTCAGACATCTTTGCACCACCTTGAAGTAATAAGTCAAACAACTCCGTGCTTTTATATTTTAATGACGTTTACTGGAGTGCTTCAAAGAATATCTTGTTGCACATATGAGGTAATCGAGCAACTGAGCTTTGAATAACAATCCTCACTCAGTAGAAGAATTCCTCTATAATAATACAAGAAAAGGCAGTTTGGCAGTAACAGGATATTATATACACGTATGTACAATGAAATACCACTTGAACATGACCTGAAAAGATAAGCAAGAGTTAAGCATTAATTCTGGCAATACTTCTAAAGGGAAACCCAGGCCAGCCTATTTAACCTTTAATCCTAATGAGAGATCAAGCAAACAAGAATGGTATGAGTGCCCTTTAAGCAGTAATGACAGCAATATCCCAGTTGCAGGCCTGATGGTCTTCACCGGCAGTTGAGCTCATTAACTATATCCAATAAGATGCAGTAACAGGGTAATGGTATTTCTTGGAATGGTTGAAGCTAAAGGTGTCTATGTACAGTTTTCAAATAGAATTGCAGTAAAGTATTCCCACTGTAAAGCTGTCTATACACAGTGTCCCAGTGAAGCAACAAAGAAAGGTTTGCAAAGGTGGGCAATTGCCCTCTCACCAACCACCAGGCCGATTCAATGCCTTCTGAACAGCGACTCCTGGAGAGGCGTCCTTGCAACGGATCCGCTTGTGACGATCACCTGATGCAAAGCACGGAGCGTGGTTTGTAGGACTGCCGAGTTGATCCTGGAAAGACGTCTGATGAACAGCAAGTAGTGCTAGACCCTTCTCAGCCGGGTTGGAATGTTATATACCGTGTGGTAGGCTGCGACCTTACTCTCCCTGTATAGAGAGGTCCATCACACACCGGGCCCAGGAGGAAGAGAGTGCAGGGCGGGTCTCTGGCCTCTTTTATAACTCTTCCCAGCAATCTCCCTGATGGTAGCAAAGATCCCTGGCATATGTAGTCCAGGTGTATAGTCATGCAGAGGAATAGCCATTCTGAGGAACTATTAATCCCACAATCCCTTTGATTTGGCCCACAAATATGATGTCGGTTAGTGACGCTGGGCACTAGAGTAACAATATGATCTATAGAATGACAGGGAATCGCTGTACTTTGCAATCGTAGTCCACATTGCTACATGAGCATCTGTGGGGCATCCTTAAACAGAAGATGGAGGAGCGCAAGGTCTCTAACATCCACAAGGTCCGTGATGTTGTCATGGAGGAGTGGAAGAGGACTCCAGTGGCAACCTGTGAAGCTCTGGTGAACTCCATGCCCAAAAGGGTTAAGGCAGTGCTGGAAAATAATGGTGGCCACACAATATATTGACACTTTGGGTCCAATTTGGACATTTTCACTTAGGGGTGTACTCACTTTTGTTGCCAGCGGTTTTAGACATTAAAGTGTTTCTAAACCCAGTAATATGAAAATATTTCCTGTGTTCTGATCTAGCTTCTTGTCTTCAGCTTAGTCATTTGTGTACCGATCTTGGCCCATGTTATCACTCTCTGCCTCCTGACTTGGATTACCTTTCTGCCTATGACGCTGCCTGCTACCGTCCCTGCACTATGCGTAAAAATCTGGTGTTATTATTTAACTGGCTACTACTCCGGGCTGCAAGACTCTCTGTTTGCCTCTCTGTGGTATCACCAGCTGCACGCTGTCTCTGCTGTTTGCGCTATCCAACACCAGGCTTCCCATCAGTGTTACCATCTTTGCCTTAGTCCCACATCAGTATTACCATCTCTGCCTCAGTCATTAGCTGCAGTGTTGTCATCAAGGAACTGGCTCTCTGCTTGTCTGCCAACTTATGGAGTGTGCTAAACAGCATTTATTTTACTGACCACAGTGACTGTATGGGAATATTATAGTGGTTAAACTGGCATTACATTCTATAAACAGCGGGGTAATAATTGCACCTCAGTCATTGGCTAAATATCATATGGAGTCAGCCACAACTTATCCTAAATTGAATAGACACAATGCCTGCTGTATTTTTCAGCTTGGCTGCTGATTGACTGACTAGAGTAGTAACATCATCATCACAACTCCTGTCAGTGGAGGACCAAACAGCTGATGTCAGCTGACACTGCTGGAGGAGAAGCTGCACATATATTGCCAAAGCTGTCCATGTAGTGCCCCAAACATCCATATATTGCCATAGCTGTCTATGTAGTGCTTCAGCCATCTATAAATTATCATAGCTGCTTGCATAGTACCCCAGATGACTGTGTATAACCACAACTTCCACTGTAATCACCTGTTAATTGCCACAGCTGCCCTATATAAAACCAAACTTGCCTGTGCATTGCAGCCGCTTTACATTTAAGAAAGGCCTGGATACTTTCCTAAATGTACATAATATAACTGGGTACTAACATTTATAGGTAAAGTTGATCCAGGGAATGTCCGATTGCCTCTCGGGGATCAGGAAGGAATTTTTCCCCTGCTGTAGCAAATTGGATCGTGCTCTGCTGGGGTTTTTTGCCTTCTTCTGGATCAACTGTGGGTATAGAATTGGGTATATTGGATTGTACGATATATGTATATATTTTTTTTTTTTTTATGGTTGAACTAGATGGACTTGTGTCTTTTTTCAACCTGACTAACTATGTAACATATAATGCCCAAAAGTTCTTGACCCCAACCTTGTTGGTTAAGCAGAAATAAACCCCAGTATAAAAATAAAAAAAACATTAATGTGTAGGCTTTTCATAATGGAAGAAACTCTATATATCTCTTCTGTCATAAATGCTTCCCACTGTCTATTAGTGGTTTTATTTTTCTGTACACTGAGCCATGCATGTGTAGCTCATTGTACAAACTTAGGATGATTCTGTACTGGGACAAAGTAACTCCCATATGCACGTTACATCATCCTGTCCAGGCCAATCAAGAAGGCCAAAGACTCTGAACCTGAGAGTAAATCAGGTGAAGATGTAAGCACCAGCATTAGAAGGCAACATGGACATTGCCGTGCTGGTTGGGATTGCCTTGATGGGAAAGTGTGCCATAGTGAACAAATATGCTGTGCATACTAGCATTATATCAGAAGAGATTAATAACAGTACATACATCCAATGGCAGGATTGTGCACACATACCTGGTTATATATATTTATTAATAGAGATACCACCAGAATGTTGCTGCAAAGTCCAGTTGCAGGGGCCCCTGAGATTGATACAGCGTCTATCTTTGTGTTAGAGACTTGATCAGAAGTCATGGAGGGATTCTCCAACGGTTGTCTGACTACTAGACTGGAATGGAGTCAGCCTATCTACTCTGCACTTTAGTCCCTCCCTAGTAATGTGTAATTGTCTCTTCTGGCTTGGAGCATGGACAAGACATGTGGCTAAGAGTTCATTCACACCACAATCTGTTAACATATGCATGTTACATTATGTTTTTTGTAATGTATTGCAATGCGTTGGCGTGCATTTTACATGCCTTGCGTTTTGTTTTTTGCCTTGTTTTCCTTAACTTGCCTTGCAGTGCGCAATCCGTTCATGCGCGTTTTCATCATTTGAACTTGTTGTGTTGCACTGTAAAAAAGTAGTGCATGCCGTAATTTTTTTCAGAGCTGGGCAAATGCAACATAATGTGCTGGTGTGAACTTCATTCATGGGAAACCTATATTTTTTGGTTGCCATGATTTGGGAATGTGCTCACAAATGCACCCCAGTGCATCTAGTGTGAATATACCATTTTCTTTCTCTACTTCTGCCTTCCGGGGTTTCAAAGCCAACAACTCAGGTGCAGGAAGTGTATACATAATATATGTATGGGCATTTACAGATTCAGACAATAGAGGGCAGCAGATCCCTACATTAGTCCGGTCAGTAACTCATAATGTACCAAGGTCAATGTAAAGTCTGACAGCCAGGCCACTAGCTTGTTCTGAAGGTGAAGCCAGCAATAGCGGCCTACTTTTTTCCCTCTGTTAATTAGGTTGGTCACTGCCCAAGTTCTAGAGCTGATGATAGAACGTTTCCCTTTCCCAAAATAAACACTGCTTCTGCGGGGTCAGACAATGAGAATGTCTGCAGATGGCTAAAATCCTAGGCTGTGACAGGTAGCAGACATCATGTTACCTTCAAGCAAAACCATATTTAAAGCTGTGGTTTCTTTTATAGATCTCAGTATAGGTAAAGATTATTCAGACTAGGAAATGTTTAAAACATATCAAGGTAATCACTTCCTCCCTTGGTGCGTTAATGACTACCTCCAATCAGCTTGTGTAATATATACTGAGATCTCTAGTTGAGCTGATCGCTTCTATGTGCATAGCCAAAATGTACATAATTAGTAGAAAACTAAGCCCTGTGCTTTAACAGGCGAACATTCTCTCTTTTGTCTGTCTAATAGGTACAAAGCAGAAAGCAATGTCACAGCGAGGTCTCAGTGTTCCAATGTTGCACTTCAAAGGTTATCATTACAATCTGTCTAAATGTTCTTGCAGCCCATGCTATCTCATCTGAGACTGCCAATTAGCACAATCCGAAATGAGATATGGTCACCTGACTCATGTCAAATGAACTGACATCACCAACTAATTTCACACTCTATGCTTGTGAGATGGCAGTGATGACTCCTAGCCATTCTCTCCTTTGCACAAAAAGAAAGCTTTTTTAGGTTTGGAAACTGATATAGAAATTAACCCAAGGATGGCTAGAAGTTGGATGATTGTTTGACTGCCTGTACTCCTATGAGAGACTCCTTTGATGGTCAGTAAATGTTAGGAATGTATAAGCTTGCCTTATGAAATACAGTAAATAGTAATATTGTACTCTATATACAGTATATAGGGAGAAAGTGTTAGGATCTATAGAACATGATGTCTGACAAGCAGAGTAAGGCTGATGTTGGCAATCCAAAGTAGAGTTGGGCCGAACACCCCCTGGTTCGGTTCGCACCAGAACTCTCAAACATCGCAAAAGTTTGGACCTGAACCGCAAAACCTATTAAAGTCTATGGGACCTGATCTTGAGAAATCAAAAGTGCCCATTTTGCAGGCTTTTATGAAAGTTATTAGCCATAAAAAGTGTATAGGGGCCCGGGTACTGCCCTAGGAGGCATTTATCAATGCAAACATTTTCCTTTTTTTTTTAAAAGATAGTTTTTACAGGAGCAGTAATTTTAATGATGCTTAAAGTGAAACCATAAAAATGAAAAATTCCTTCAAATATAGTGCCTGGGGGTCCCCTTAGTCTGCCTGTAAAGTGGTGCATCTGTGCCGTGTATAGAACCTGTTGCAGCAAAACTGACATTAATGAAGGAAAAAAAATTACATTTAAATTGCCGGCAATGCAATATCATTACCAGCAATACGAAAAATGTTAAAGCGGTTGTATGCTGCTGCTGTTTTTTTTTTTTACATACCTGAAAGGCAAAGGGCATAATGAGCTAGTATGCACTGCATACTAGCCCATTATGAAATACTTACTTTAGAATGAGGCATCGGCAACTTACCTGGTCCACGCCGAGGGAGATGTCATCTTGCCTTTGCGTGTCTTCTGGGTATCGCCGCTCCAGCGCTATGAGTGGCTGGAGCGGCGATGTCGTGACTCCCGCGCATATGCACGCGGGAGACTTCTTTCCGGCAAGGTCCGGCGGCTGCCGGGCTTTAGCCGAGAATCCCCGCTGTGCATGCACCGCTGCAGTCAGTGGCTCATTGCGAGGGGAATATCTCCTAAACCGTACAGGTTTAGGAAATATTCATTTTACCTACAGGTAAGCCTTATTATAGGCTTACCTGTAGGTAAAAATGTGAAAGCGGAGGTTACAACCGCTTTAAGAAAAACGGCGTTGGGGTTCTCCCCCCTAATCCATGCCAGGCCCTTTGGGTCTGGTATGGATTTTAAGTTGAACCCCACGTCCAAATTAAGAAAAAAAAAGTTGGAGACTGCTGCCTTAATTGTAACAGAGAAAGTGGTGTCAGCCACCAGACTGTGCTGTGTTGCAGAGCTGTATTTACAGTATTTTAGGATTGGATGAACATAAATTAAAATCATTTGGTAGGTAAAACAGCTTTCTTATATGTAGTTTATCGTTGTTTTTGCTTGTAGTTTTACTTTAAAAAAGTTAAATTAGTGCTGGTTTCGGATACCAGGATCAAGAGATTTGGACAGCTCTGCCTCTAAAGTCCAATTAGAACTGAAGTAAAATTTCTTGTTTTGGAAGGAATGATCTATTTAAAATTATAATCTCAACCAAAAAATGAAAACAAAAAATTTATTTTACAAAAAATGTCTATGGAAAAGATTCAAACAGGGGCGCTAGATTTCCATAACACAGCTTCAATACTGAATGCAAAGTTTAACAAAGTTTAACACCGAAAAATCAAATTGAGTGTCTTTGAATAAGTATTGTTAAATACATATCCCTTGTATCTACTGTGTCGTTCTTACTCCATCACAAGCTGGTATGACACCCTATCTTGGTAAGATAGGCATCATTTGCCCTGAGTCAGAAATTTTGCAGAAAACCCTGGTTAGATTATTTATTTCCCTCTTCCGCAAATGTTCCATGTACTGTGACATGTAAGGACTGCACAGCGCTCGCTGTCACCTTTTCTAGTGTTCCATCAGGTTCTTTGTCACCCTCCAAAGAGTTCCATCAGATCACTGTCATTTTGCATAGACAGCACATGTTACAAAAGATCAGCTTTAATAAGACCTCGGTGGGGTCCTATGTAGTAACGGTGAGAAGACAGACTGGAACCAAGAATATCAGTACACATTCCTGCTGAGAGGGATCAATGTCATCCCACTGAAATGTCAAAAGACAATAGTCAAAGTATGAGAAGTCCATCAATTTGATATTGCATCTGTTCTTGGTGTTTTCTCTTTTTTTTTTGTTTTCCCTTTTTCTCTGCATTATTGGTCTTTTTATTGTTTAAACAGTAAATTATTTCTATGGCAAAAATGAAATGTCTGGCCTCACTTTCCATTGTATGTTGTAACTAATCAATGGGCAAGTTTAATTTAAGATATCAGCTTTAAAAATAAAAAGTAAAATTAAAAACGACAATGGCCCCAAAATGGTGTCAAAAGTGTTCGATGTGTCTGCCATAATGTCGCAGTCACGATAAAAATCGCTGATTGCCGCCATAACTAGTAAAAAAAAAAAATATTATTAAAAATGCCATAAAACAGTCCCCTATTTTGTAGAAGCTATAACTTTTGCGCAAACCAATCAATAAACGCCTATTGCGATTTTTTTTTAACCAAAAATATGTAGAAGAAAACGAATCAGACTAAACTGTGGGAAAAAAACGTTTTTTTAGATATTTTTGGGGGATATTTATTATAGCAAAAAGTAAAAAATATTGAATTTTTTTCAAAATTGTCGCTCTATTTTTGTTTATAGCGCAAAAAATAAAAACCGCAGAGGTGATCAAATACCACCAAAAGAAAGCTCTATTTGTGGGAAAAAAAGGACGCCAATTTTGTTTGGGAGCCCGGTCGCACGACCGCGCAATTGTCAGTTAAAGTGACGCAGTGCCGAATCGCAAAAAGGGGCCTGGTCCTTTAGCTGCATATTGGTCCGGGGCTGAAGTGGTTAAAAAAAAAAAAGCTTTACCTTTATCATTTAAAAGCAACTCATGAGTTTCACTCAAGTAATTTAGCCTAGGCCGAAGGAATCATTTCCGTAGTCTCCTCTCCACCACTGATCAGTGCATTACTGTTACTTAGTAGCGAGTGAAAGTGAGAGATTGCAGTTGGGGGCTCATCTGTGTCAGGCATTTGTTAACATGGTAAAGAATTGCACAGGCTTTAACCAATTGCTTACTGGGCACTTATACCCCCTTCCTGTCCAGGCCAATTTTCAGTTTTTAGCACTCTCACACTTTGAATGACAATTGCTCGGTCATACAACACTGTACCCATATGACATTTTTATTATTTGTTTCACACAAATAGAGATTTCTTTTGGTGGTATTTATTCACCACTGGGTTTTTTATTTGTTGCTAAACAAACAAAAAAAGACCGAAAATTTTTAAAAAACAAAAAGTTTTGCATATTTTGCTATAACATTTTGCAAATAGGTAATTTTTCTCCTTCACTGATGTGTGATAATATAATGAGGCTGCACTGATGGGGCGGCACTGATAGGTTGCACTGATGGGAACGGATGAGGTGGCACTGGTGGGCACTGATCAGGAGGTACTGATGAGGCTGCACTGATGAGGTGGCACCGATGGGCACTGATAGGTGGCACAGAGAGATGGAACTGATAGGTGGCACTGATAGGTGGCACCGATGGTCACTAATGGGCACTGGTAGGCGGCACTGATATGCAGCACTGATGATGAGGCACTGATTGGCAGCAATGATGGGCACTGATAGGTGGCACTGGTGGGCACTGATAGGTGGCACTGGTTGGTACTGATTTGTGGCACTGATGGGCACTGATATGTGGCACTGATGGGCACTGATATGTGGCACTGGTGGGCACTGATAGGTGGCATTGGTGGGCGCTAATTGGTAGCACATTCAGGCGCTAAGGGGACCAATGTCCCTCTAATCAAAGCCACGACTTTTTTTCCTTTGCGCTGACAGTATGAAGGAAAAAAAGCAATAACCGACAGCTGATCACGTGGTAAAGGGCCTGCTGTGATTGGCCCTTTACCTGATCCGCGATCACCTGAGTCTCACGGACTCTGCGATCACAGAGCGCGCCCCCAAAGTGCGAGAACGGGATGACATCTATGGACGCCCTCCCGGCAATTTAAGCCTGTGCAGAAGCCGTCTTTCGGCTATAGCTCGGGCGGCAACTGGTTAAATTGATGTGTCGTCTCTGAGTTGACTTCTCAGTCCACAAAGTAGATCATGACACTGGATAATGACTACATAAATATGTCTCTGTCCTTCTGGAGAGAGAAGTACTATGAGAAGTACTGTGATCTCTGTACCAGGTAAGATACATTGCTTAATGGGCATGCACATCATATGAAAAATAGATCTGATTAGGTCCACTGTAAGGAAAAAATGTAATGTGCATGTTCATTTAGTTCAGGGGTCTACAAACTTGCTAGTGGGAGTAGAAGATGCCATGGCATCAGTGGGAGTACACAGTGTTCCATCTTTTGTATTAGGGGGAGGAATAGTGCCCCATCATTGGTGTTAGTGGAAGAAATAGTGCCCTACCACATCCCTCGCAGGAGAACGATGGGAGGGGCCCCTGGCCAGCATGGTCCTTGGTGGTGAGGAATCCAGGGCCCATTTATTAGTTATTTGAATGGCATCCTTAGACCTAATAAACAGGTTTCATTACAATATATACAAGTTTTACAGAGTGAACATCTAATTCACAGTTTGAATTTTGTTTGTTCAAGAAGGAATTTCCATCCTGATCATTTGAATTTTCACATCCCTACGGTCAAAAGTGACCGTTAATTTGATTACACTAATCATTAGAAAATTCAACAAATGAAATTCTATTGGTGTACGGCCTGATTTTAATCACTGGCTGCCAAAAGACCAGGCCACTTTTTGCGATTCGGCACTGCGCCGCTTTAACTGACAATTGTCGTGCAATGTGGCTCCCAAACAAAATTTACGTCCTTTTTTTCCCCACAAATAGAGCTTTCTTTTGGTGGTATTTGATCACCTCTGTAGTTTTTATTTTTTGCGCTATAAACAAAAATAGAGCGACAATTTTGAAAAAAAATCATATTTTTTACATTTTGCTATAATAAATATCCCCCAAAAATCTATAAAAAAACAAATTTTTTCCTTAGTTTATGCCGATACATATTCTTCTATATAATTTTGGTAAGAAAAAAACGCAATAATCGTTTATTAATTGGTTTGCGCAAAAGTTATAGCGTCTACTAAATAGGGGATAGTTTTATGGCATTTTTATTAATAATTTTTTTTCTTACTAGTAATGGCGGCAATCTGCGGGGCACGGTCACGGAGCTCGCGGCAGGTGCACGCGCGCACGGCGGCAAATTCAAAGTGACGTAAATATACGTTGCTTTGCCTGCCCATGCCATTCTGCCGACGTATATGTACAGAAGCTGGTCCTTAAGTGGTTAATACAAGAAACCAGTCTGTACCTAATTTGATACTACATTGAAATGATCACACCTATTGATATCAGGCTTTATGCTATAAATATACTTGGGAGATGGCATTCCTATCTGACCTGTTTACACACATTTGTGGTTAAATCTTAAGCTGGGCATGGATGGATCGAAATTTGTCCAGGTTCAGCAATGGCCATTCCTGCTCAAGAGAAGTCAATCTAATGATTGACTTCTCTCGAACAGGACTGTTGGAGAATTTTCACTCAGCTCTGATCGGTGTATTCTGACAATGGAGGGGTCCCCACTGTCAGAATACAATAGCACAGTAGGAAAGATTCCTCCATCCACCTTAAATGTGTGGATGGGGGAATTCATGTATAGCCATCCTTACAGGTCTGGTCATGAATAGGAAATCATGACTATACCAATTATTATGTGTACTTATATAGCACCAACATTTTACACAGCACTTTACATATAGTACATTCACATTACTCCCTGCCCTCAAGGAGCTTACAATCTGAAGTCCCTAACTCACATTCATACTAGGGCCAGTTTACCTACCAGCATGTCTTTGGAGTGTGGGAGGAAACCCTCGCAGGCATAGGGAGAACATGAAAACTCCAGGCAGGTAGTGTCGTCGTGGGGATTCAAACCAATGACTCTAGTGCTGCTAGGCTGAAGTGCTAATCACTGTGCTGCCCAATGGCCATTAGTGGCCATCGGATATTTAGGTTTCTGCCTTGTTGCCTAATTGGTAGGTAGGTAACGCCCTCCTAGTTAGATTGCTAGGATGTTAGGTAAATTTTGTTATTTTTGGATGCTCTGTAATTATTGAAGCCGTTGTTGATTTATTTTGGTTTTGACATTTATTGGTGTTTTTAGGTGAGACAACATGTCTGGTCTATGTTTCTGTTGTCCCCCGAGTGTTTGGTCCATCTTTTTAACCCCTCTGCAAGTCTTGAAGCATGGTGGTGGGAGTTTTTTTTTTCTCTCTCGTGGCTCTGTATCTCTCCACAATGTGGTTTTTCATATAAAATTGTAATATGAAATAATGTGATGTACAATTTTGTAATCATTGTCTTTTTATTGTAGATATTTTACCCATAATTTGATATAAAGAGCTTGTGGATCCTGAAGAAGCACTGGATCTATGTAAAACATAGGCTTTACTTTTTGTATCCTGTGTATATTGCAGATATGGATACATTTTTAAAAAGAACATTTGTTATATATGTAAATAAAGATGTATTGTTTTTAAATACCATTAAATTCTTGTGTATTGTGTGTCATTCTTACATCCCCCTACTCCAAGCTCCTTGTCCGGAGATTTTGGGTTTTCTTTCAATATTTTTTGCCCACATCATCAACCTCGTTTAAAAATAACCAACCAAACTGTTCACTTCGCTCCTCCCAAGATCTCCTGCTCTGTAGCTCCCTTGTCACCTCCTTGCCTCCAGGACTTCTGCAGAGCCTCTCCCATCCTCTGTAACTTCTTACCCCAATCTGTCCAACTATCAATTACTTTATCTACCTTTTTGGTGATCCCTGAAAAATCTCTTCAGTGAGGCCTATCCCTGCTTTTACTGATAAACAAATTGTACTTTTTTTTATTTTTTTATCAAATTGTACTTTTACTTTCTCACATTTATTACCTTTTTTATCACTTGAGCCTGCCTTTTAGAATGCAATCTCCCATGGGCAAGACCCTCTGATTCCTCTTGTATTGAATTTAATTTTATTGTAACTGTATTGTCTCCCTGCATTTTGCAAAGAGCTGCAAACGCAAGTGGTGCTATATACTGTAAATCCTGATTAATAATAATAGTACTAGTACTAATAATAACAGATTGAATCTTATCCCTTTCACAGCCACAAGGTAAAATTCCTCAGCAAAGTGGTGAAAAACTGGCTTGATTCCACTACCTGCTGGCTGCAGATGGTTAATGTGATATATTCATATTTGCATGTCTAAAAAGAAATGTAAAACAATAAATCCATTTCAGTGTTTATTCCTGAACATAATAGATAAATAAAAAAAGAATGAAAACATGTACAAAAGCATTAAATATTTTCTTTAAAGTATCTCACACAGCAAGCAATTAATCACAATTAGTAATGTGTTTATTGGTGGCAAAACAGTGAAAAGCTTTTGCTTTATATGTGATGGATGACATCATTGGGTGTAGGTAGAAGTGCCGTCACAGGTCAAGTATGCTCCTAAAACGCCCAATACATTTGTTTTTTTCCCCCAGTAGTTGTGATAAAGATTAGCTATTAGAAGGGCTGTAAGCAGAAGAATATCTATTTTCTGGAACTAAACTCCTAAAGCAGTGTAATATTGCATGCTTGGGAGCAGGAATTTCTAAAGTAAGTTAATTATTTAGAACATAAAGAAATTCACGTGTCAAGTAAATAATAAAAAGCTCACACGATCAGCACATATAATTAGGCTGGGTGCATAAATCGTGCAATACTACTTTCTGGGCTGTAGAATTTATTAATAATGAAAATATAAAATTAACTCCTTTTCACAGACTGCGTGATTATAAACATGGTTTGCTAATAGATAATTAGTTGGGCTTGAAGATGTTTCACAATTTATAACATTCTCTTTTACACCAGAGTTAGCATGTGGCATATAACAAGCAACTAACAAGATGCAAAACAATATACAAAATAGATTAGCTGGTTTAAGGCTAGCCCACTTAAAGTGGATCTAAACTCATGAACAAAAATGTATAAACCAATCAGCCATAAATTTATGGGCACTGACAGGTCAGAGGCGTAACTAAAACCTTAAGGGCCCTGATGCAAGAAACCATGAAGGGCCCCCCGACCCCATCCCGGGGTTCTTGCCACTAGTCCCAGCACCCTTCCCACTGATCCAGGTCCCTTTACTTGTGTCTCAGGGCCCTTTATTACAGTCCCGCAGTGGGACCCTTTTTCACGTGTTCTGCAGCGGGACCCCTACCTGCATAGTTGCCAATCTTTCCAAAAAAATTCAGGGTAATTTTCAGCGAGCCATTGTAGGCAGAGAACGTATCTTAATTAGGGGCAGGGCATTTAAAATGGACGTGGTTCTGCAATAACCATCTAATGCCATACCCCTTTGCACATCTCTACACCCTCCAGAACGCCTATATACCCCTTAGCTTGCCTTTAAGTCCCCCTGCACATCGCTGTGCCTCCAAAATAACCCCTGTACCCCTGCACACCTCCGTACTCCCCAGTACACTTCTGTATCCCTTTGCACATGGCTGCACCTCCTACACACACCTCTGCACCTCCAAGCACCCTCGGTACCCCCCACACACTTCTGCACCTCCTAGAATCCTCTTGATCCCCCAATATGCCCCCATACACCGAGCAAGCTTTTATAACCTGCAGCATACCTCTGCACCCCACACCCCTCCACACACACACACCTCTGCATTGCCCAGCATCCTCTGTATTCCTCACCACACCTCACCATCCCTTAGCACATCTATGTACTCTGACACACATCTCTGCACGCACACACCTCCGTACCCCCCCCACACCGCAGCAAGCAATCTTTGCACCCCCCACACCTTTAACACATCTCTGCTCTGTACCCAATTGTACATCTCTGCACCTCCAACTCCCCCACCTTCCCAACACACATAATTTCAGTATCCTGGTCACCTCATGGCCACTTACCTGCACATATTGATTGGCAGCTCTGTGGTGTCCACGCCTTTACTCCTCTGGCCAGTAGTTCAGCTATACAGTGGAGAATACAGGGGCCTCTGACCCGGGCAGGCACCAGCTTCAGTACACAAGTGAGTCGCTCTGCTTATGCACTGAAGCCAATACCTGCCCGGTTTAGAGGCCTCTCCCCTCTTCACTGTGTAGAGTAAAATGCTAGCCAGAGAGGAAGAGGGAAATGCTGTGGGCACCACAGAGTTGCCATATGCCCCCCCACAGTAGCAGAATGCCAGGAACTGGTTGAATATTTGCGACCTTTTCGATCCTGATAGTTCTGTCACTGGGTTAAGTGATTAACATTGATTATCTAATTAAAGTGGCATATGAAAGCTAGTGGGATATATTAGGCAGCATGTTATCCATGAAGTTGATGTGTTGAAAGCAGAAAAAATGGACATCAAGTTTTCTTGTTTGTGGGGCTGTGTAGCCGCAGACAAGTCAGCGTGCCCATGCTGACCCATGTCCACAGCCAAAACAGCCTATAATAGGCTCATGAGCATCAGAACTGGACCATGGAGCAATGTAAGGAGGTAGCCTGGTCTGATGAATCACATTTTTTCTTTTACGTCATGTGTATGGCCGGGTGCTTGTGTGTCACTTACATGGGGAAGAGATGGCACCAGGATGCAATATAGTAAGAAGGCAAGCTGGCAGAGGCAGTGTGATGCTTTGGGCAATGTTCTGCTGGGAAACCTTGGTCTTGCCATACATGTTACTTTGACATGTACCACCTACCTAAACAATGTTGGTGACCAAGTTCACCTTCGTGAAAATGGTATTCCCTGATGTCAGTGACCTCTTTCAGCGGGATAATATGCCCTGCCACACTGAAAAAATGGTTCACAAATGGTTTGAGGAACACAACGATGAGTTTGAGGTGTTGACGTGGCCTCCAAATTCTCAAGATTTCAATCTGTGTGATGTGCTGGTAAAATAAGTCAGAATCATGGAGACTCCACCTTGCAACTTACAGGATTTAAATGATCTGCTACTGATGCCTTGGTGGCAGATACCACAGCATAGCTTCAGATGTCTAGTGGGGTCCCATGGTTGCAGGAAAGAAAATCACACTGTCTATGGCCAGCTTTAGTCTCAATATGAAGTTAGTAACAGAGCTACTTTAAAGAATAAGGGGACTTTTAAATAATGTAAACGTAACTTTTTTTTTAACTCCCTGGCTGACTAAAGCTGGCCATAGACAATGATTCGTTTTTTTCTGGATCAGCCAGCCGGCTCATCAAAAAAAATAAAAAATAAAAATGGATCCCCAAACCCACACATTTGAGGTGGATGAAGGAATCCTCTTCTGTGCTATTGTTTACTGACAGCAGGACTCCTTTAGCTACCAGAATACACTAATCATTGCTGAAGCTGATTGCATGTATGTAATAATTTTTTATTTTTCCAAATGTTCCGTTCAAGAGGAGTTGATCACTATGTTGACTTTTTTGTAATGGGAGTGGCCATTGACGGATTAAAATTTGGTCCGTCCCTGCTGAACCAGCTGAATTTCAATCTATCTATGTCCAGCCTAAGATCCACCCCCTTTGCAAATCAATACTTACTCAATATCATCGCCATGTCTTTTTCATTCCTTTATCAACCTTCAAGCTAACTATGGTGCTGTACAATTGTGTTTTTGGGGCATATTTTTTGGGATCTGTGATTTCTAGCTATGCCCCTGACCTTAGAACAGGGCTATCGAGCACCTTCCCAATTATCTTCTCTATAACATAGGGGAGGTGTTTTATGGTCCACTAAGGGGACATAGAATATTGTAACTGATAACATGTCAGAGAAATCTCCCATTCAGTAGCGCCAGTCAGCTCCCTGTGCGTGCGCACGCACGGCGGAACGGCGCTTCGGCGCATACACGTGCGTGGGACAGTGCTTTGACGCTCGCAACTGATGCGCCAATAGGAATACAGGCGGGCCTATATAAAGAGGCCTAGCTGCACTGACAGGTTGCTGGTTTGTTGTCAGCTTTCCTGTGTACCTAGTTTCCTGAATGTACCTGAACACCTGTTGTGACCCGGATCGGCTTGACTCCTCTATCATCTCTCCTGGACCTGACCCCCGGCTTGTTATACAGACTTCTGCCTTCACCTGTGTTTGACCCTCGGCCTGTGACTCGGATCTGCTGTCTATCTCCAACCCTTGACCTCCTGCCTGCATCTTGGACTTGCCACGTACCTCCAGCCCTGACCTGCTTCTGGCACTTGTCTGGACTTTTACTTGTCTGCTGTGTTAGACCCTTGGCCTGCACCTCCAACTTCAGCAGACTCAGTCTCCACCTGCCTCCACTGACCCTTTTGCTGCTTGGACTGTACCTGTCAGCCAGTTCCTGCTTAAGCCTGCTCTTGCTCAGTGTTTGACCCTCAGCCTGCTCTCAGTCTACTCAGCACTACCAGATCGTCTAGCAAGACTCCTCCACCTGCTGGTAGCCAGTGCCTCTTCACACAATCCTCTCCCTGTCTCACCTCCAGGGGGCGGAGTGCGTCAAGTCGCAAGGGTGAACCGCTCTCGGCATCTTGGCCTCGGTAAGTACTTACCTGACATAACAGCTGGCAGAGAGTGCAGGAACTTATCAGCTCACAAGATTTATGACAGAATCAACAGGAATTTTTTTGTTTTTTGTGATCGAACTGTTAGCTCAGGTATTTTCCTAATAGAATACCTTTGATTAATGGTTTGGGGTGGAAACTTGTGACATGGGGGTGACTATTTATGGAGGCAGGTTTTCTATAAAGTTTGGTAGTAACATGTCCATCTTCCTCAATACCAATTGTTAAATCCAAATGATTAATGCTTTTATAGTCATACAAACTAGTGAATTTTAGGTTAATAGAATTTCTACATTGACATTTTACAAACGTTATCATTTCAGAGATAGTCCCATCAAATCAGTACATCATCAATGTATCTGTACCAGGATACATTGATAATTAATTGTTCCCAAACACAGAGCACTGATGTAGACAAAAACACCTGGCTCAAAGTCTCAAATCTAATTCATCCCAAAGGTGTTCTATCGGGTTGAGGTCAGGACTCTGTGTAGGCCAGTCAAGTTCCTCCACCGCAAACTTGCTCATCCATGTCTTTATGGACCTTGTTTGTGCACTGGTGCACAGTCCTGTTAGAACAAGGGACCATCCCCAAACTGTTCCCACAAAGCTGGAAGCATGAAATTATCCAAAATGTCTTGGTATGCTGACGGCCTGATGCTTTAACAGTTCCTTTCACTGGAACTAAGGGGCCAAGCCCACCCCTGAAAAACTACCCTGCACCATAATCCCCCCTCCACCAATTTGGATCAGTGCAAAGCATGCCGCGAATCGGCGACAAACTCCATAAATTATATTTAGTTTTCTTGAACCATAGAGATGATCAGGGCCATCCAGTTACCCAATCAGCTATATGGTCAGCCGACTGAACCCCAGGCTGCAATGCTGGGCTTTCCGCCTGTAAAAGCAATCCAGTGGCTATTTGACCACTAGGATTGCTTTTACAAGAAAGAGCTCTGCCGACTTGGTATAACCACCCATAGTTGGGGGACAAAACGTTATGTTGCCTGGCGTTAAGTGGTTAAGGAGTAATTGAACTCTAGAAACCGTGCCCAAAAAGTCAGAGGACTAGTTACCAGTTTTGCCTGTGGTCTCACAACAGCTGATCTTTGCCCTATTACTAACTTACCATGGCTTGATTTGACAGATATACAGCTATACATACGAGGAAGTATACTGCTTTTTTTCAGGCGGAATCCAAGACAAAAAAGTACATTTTCCAGGGTACTGTTTGGCACAGCAACACTTCTGAATGTTCACTTTAATGTAGCAAATCTTCACTTGTTTGAGTTCAGGCCCACTTTAAAGTAGATGCAAACCCTAACTGGATGAACATGACTGTTTTCACCTATTTTATTCTTAGCGCTGCTGCTGGTCTTGTTGTGCCTCTTTCCGTCACTTCCTGTCTACAAACACTAACTTTAGTATCAGCTGCATGTCATTGCTCTGAATGTTAAAACGTGTTACTGCAACTGCAACTGCATAAGTCTGAATGGGCCCTGGTGGGCATGTTTGAACTCAGGCTGCATCAGTTCTGTTTTTATAAATTAACAACATGGGCTTCAAGATAGTTTTTTGTTTGTAGTGGGGCCAATAGATAGGAAGGTATTGCTACTTTTGCTATGGTAGGTTTGGCAAAGTTTTTGTAATTTGGTCATGTGGCCAAGTCTGCCGTATACAATAAAGCTGCTATTACTACCAGTCGATTATTAGTAAAATATGCACATTGATAGCAGTTTGTTTCCTCCTGTATACAGGGAGGTTGCATGGCTTTCTGTTCTCTTGAAAACATGTTATGTTATCGGATTACGCTTATTTACTTCCCCTCGTATACAAGGACAGTTAGTTAGCCTTCTGTCCTCTTGAACAACATATAATTTTATTGGATAATCAAGAGCATAGCAGTTCCATTTATGTCGAGAACAAAGTCAGTCCCCTGTAATTACTGCCTACATATTTGCTTGTTTTATACTCTGACTGTTGGGATTTATCAAAGCTACTGTTTCTAGACTTATGTTGTATGACAGATGGGACATGACTGTGAGAATGTGACAGACCTTTCTGGTATTTGACAAGTAAGTTGTGCTTTCTTCCATGTAGTTTCAGAATGTTGAAATGCCAATTAGCAGAATGTGTATCAGTCAGATGGGGATGCTATGCCCAGTCAAGCAAAACTTTCAGAAATTGATACTCTTACGAGAGTCCTTTTACAACATCATACAAAAACATACGGTAAAAGATTACAGGCAATCAGAATTTAATACCCCCTGCTGACCACCTTCATACACATAAGAGAACCAATGATCTATGCTAAAATTGGCCCTTTTCCCATCACTCGCCTCCTTTCCATTTTTTGGTAAAGGTGGCAAGAGCACATACGTATATCTTTTCTTTTCTATGTAATGGTATGTTTCCTTATGTATTACTATGTCTTTAAATTGGTACTGAACTGTCTTAAAGCCCAACTAAACTATCAGTTTAAAACCCAACTCTGTAAAACCTGAAAAATATCCATTGTATTGGGGCTGTGCAGCCTAATTTAGGACTAAGAGACTTGTTAAAGCTGGGTATACACAGAGAGTTTTCTCAACCAGTGGGTTGAACAAAAGAACTGATAGATTCCTGCATCCACACAAGTGATGTGGATGCAGGAATCTCCCCCAATGTGCTATTGTTTTCTGACAACAGGGTCTCCACCTCCTGTCAGAATACACATATCAGCGTTGGAGCCATTGGCTGCATGTGCTGATTGAATGCTGGTTTTCCACTGACCGACTTCTGGTTAACCGACAGGATACACACACATCGAAATTTGGTTGCTGAACTGGTTGAATTTCAATATACAGTTGTGCTCATAAGTTTACATACCCTGGCAGAATTTATAATTCCTTGGCTATTTTTCAGAAAATATGAATGATAACACAAAACTTTTCTTTCACTCATAGTTAGTGTTTGGCTAAAGCCATTTATTATCAATCAACTGTGTTTACTCTTTTTAAATCATAATGACAACAGAGACTACCCAAATGACCCTGATCAAAAGTTATCAAAAGTTGTGTTATGATTCATATTCTCTGAAAAATGGCCAAGAAATCATCAATTCTGCAAGGGTATGTAAACTTATATGTATATGTCAAATAATTTAATAATTTTAGAGCAGGATGGGCAAAGACAATAAATGCTGAGCCACTTTGCACAAGCCTACCTGGTAAATCCACCCCATATTACAACATACACTTTAAGTTTTCTGGTCCTTTAAAGAGGCTCCCCCAGAGAATTGAAATGTTTGTCTTGACAAATAATTATACATGAAATATCTTAATTTTATCAGATTTTTGTGGTTTCTTGCTAATTTCAAAGGGTGTTTTCTCATTTACAAAAGATTATGTTTGTGCATTATATCATTGAGTTCTGTTAAAATAAACAATAAAAAATAATAATTCTGGTGTGTCTTTGCAGCAAGTGGTAAAAATAATGATCCCAGGCCAGCTTCCAATCTCTTATACTTGGAAGGTCTGGGCACAGCCAGGAGAATGTAAAGAGATGTATTTATAGTAATTTCCCAATAATATATGGCATGAACAGATGACACATTACTTTAAAGAGGTGATGTCATTCTCTAAAACCTAACCATCTCAACACAATTAAAATTTAGAGTACAGAAAAAACTTTGGAGATGCACATTGGGAATTAACACTTTAGTCCCTGGGTTGTCCCACAAACACCTGTTGGCTGGACCTTATGCCATGATGTTTGCAAGTTTTTATGCTAGTACTCTTTTTTCAGAGAGGAGATGAAGCAAAAATTATATTAAAGTAAAACTTATAGTAAGCATGAGTAGAGCAGAATTTTAATTTCCTTGAATTTTCCCCAAATCTGGAGTTTTTACTATTTAGGCAAAATCCATTGGAGTCAATAGCAAAAGTAATGTTAAGGTGTTTTTTAAGTGTGAATGAGTTTTAAATGGCTCTTCTGGATTATGAAAGCTCCACCCTGGATCTGTTCTTATGCCAAAATGCAGTCCCTTATTTGCCTCATTATTTAAAATTTTTGCACTCAGAACAAAGTAAAAACCATAACATGAAAGAATTGTACACAAATAATGATAAAATACAGAAAAAAGGAAAAAACTAAACAAAAATAAATGACCCTAAATACACAAATAAAAAAATAGTGGATCATCTTTTTTCAAGCTAATTTCCCCAAAGCAGCTTTATGGGAAACATTTTGAATTTTTGCTTTGGTGAAGGCTTAAAGTGGAGCTCCACCCTAAATTTTCACTTTTGGTAATCGGAACCCTCCCCCCCTCCGGTGTCACAATTGACACCTTTCAGGGGGGAGGGGGGTGCAGATACCTGTCTAAGACAGGTATTTTCACCCACATCCGGGAGTCCTCTCTCCGGGAATCTGCGGGAGTGACGTCACTTCCCCCAGACTTCCCGTAGTGTTCTGGGAGACACTTGGCTCCCAGAACACAGGAGGACGAATCAGAACGGCGCAGCGCGACTCGCGCATGCGCCGTAGGGAACCAGGCATGAAGCCGCAGGGCTTCACTTCCTGGTTCCCTCAGCGAGGATGGCAGAGGGAGCAGCAGAGCGACGAGCGATCGCTCGTCCTCTGCTGCGGACATTGCTGGACTCCAGGACAGGTAAGTGTCCAAATATTAAAAGCCAGCAGCTGCTGTAGCTGTAGCTGCTGGATTTTAATATTTTTTTTTCCGGCGGAGCTCCGCTTTTAGAATGGCAAAATCGATGATGCCGAAATCACTCCACTCGTTTCCATTTATTAGGGATGTATTTACCATAGTGGCACTCATTTGGGCAATACCATGGGCAGAAGGGTAAATAAGGGCAGCACCGAATTGATTACACTTGTTTACCTTTGGATATTTGTGGTTAAATTCAAAAGACTATTTGTAGTTTCAGAAAACATGAAACCATCTCTCATTTTTCATTTGGTAGTCTGCACAACTGATATATGCTCTCCAGAAAATTGTACACTACGTCCAATAGTGTATTCTAGTGTATGAAAAAAATCACAGGACATGACAAGTGTTGGAGCTGTAAAAAAAAAAGGGCATCTTCAGTTATATGGACCTAGGGTAGCATGTTGTCTAAATATAGCCTTTAATGTTATGGGCACTGAAGGAAGAAAGTACTATTACACAGTTTTGCCTGGAAGTCCACTTTTAAGAAAGGCTTTTCTAGACAATCGGAGTGACATGTTTTCACTACTTGCTGTCCAAATTTCAACAATTTTCCTTTGAAAAGGTGTTAAGTAGTTGCAGTTCTCTCTAGAGTAGACCTGTTTCTTAGCTGTGGCTAATGAACCATCTGTCATGACACCAGATGAAATATAAGAACATTTTGGAGTCCATAGAGATTATATGTGAAAAACAAGAGTTGAGTAATACATAATTTCATATAAGCAATTATAAATTTAGTAATTGTATATGTCACTTAGTAAATGTTTATTACCCGGGATGGTCCGGGAAAGAGTGTTTTTACATCAGGAGCCTGGATGGATGGATTGCTGGGTATATAACTTGCAATTGTCAAATTAATAGGCTTGCCATACATAGATCCACGGGAACTACTAAAATATAAATATAGGGCTATTTTCTAATTTATTTAACGAGGAAAAGTGTAAAGTGCAAAACTCAGTAAATAATTCAAATTCATCTTTTGCTAATGACATAAAAACTGAAATCTCATTGGATGCTTGAGTTTTTCTAATTCGAACATCATTTTTGCTGTTTGCCCTACTTTACTGGATAAACCTATTTTTGTTTAAATGCTACTAAAAATAAACAATGATAAAGATGAACAAATAATAGCTGTGATGTGGAAATTACTGACATCACCTTTTTATGGAAATGACATACAGACAGGCATACATTATAAAATAATTTATAGGTGACAGGCATTGTTATTCAAAAGGAAACCCTTTGCAAGTTACCTCCAGGGCCTTCAGAGCTCAAATAATCTGGCACTTGATTTTGCTACAGCATGACTGGAAATCACAGATGCTGTCTCATGTCTGGCTGCCTTGTGAATGAATAAATGTGACCTGTTTTGTAGGATGATGTAACAGACTGTTTACGCCAACCAATCATGCAACTGTACAACTGATGGCGATTGTAGGTTCCCACAGTCCTGTGTGCCATCAATATCTCAGGTTGCGTAGCCATTACAGCCCTCATAGCTGTTGTTAATTGTTATTAACCAACTTCTTTATTCCTAGCTTTGATTACATTGTTGTAAGATCCTACTTTATTTCTGGTTGTAGGGTTAAGGTGATCATTTAAGGGGGCCAGCCACCCAAAAGTGATATTTTAGGTTTAGATGGGGCCAAATGGGCTGTGTCAGCTCCTGGCTTCTTATGTCTTGGATACTCCATTATTCCTTACTCTGTTTCTGTCCACCTGGGAGTTTTGGGTGTTCCTGATCTCATTTGCATATTGCAGCACCTTCTGTTGCATTTCCCATAATCAAAAAAATATTTGGGAATTCAGTAGTTAGTGTGGGAACCCCTTGTAATGGAAACGTCAGGAGTGCAGACACAGATCTCACCAATTGGCCCCCCATAAAAAACTTGTTTGGTTGTTTAATAATCTACATGTTGCTAAACTGATGTTTATATATTTCTAAAATTCTCCTGGCTTTGTTTTTGTTTTTTTCATTAACATCAAAGTTTGTATTTTTGAACGCCAAAGTGAGAAGTGTCAACAAAACAAAAATACAGTAAAAATAATTATTTGTGATTATCATTTATAAAAAAATAGTGTTTCCCTCTTTTATTTTTAATTTAAAGGCTTCAGTTAGTTGCTTGCTTTTAAATCATGCCCAATATGCTACATAAATAAAATGAAAAAAAGTTTTTTTTACTACCATTGGGGCTTTTAAAGCGGTGCTCCCCTGAAACAAAAAATATTAAAAGCCAGCAGCTACAAATACTGCAGCTGCTGACTTTTAATATTAGAACACTTACCTTTCCTGGAGTCCAGCGACGTTGGCAGCAGAAGACGAGCAATCGCTCGTCACTCTGCTGCCCCCACCGTCATCCTTGCGGCTTCACTGCCCGGTTCCCTACGGCGAATGTGCGAGTCGCGCTGCACCGTTCTCACTGGTCCCTGTTGTGTTCTGGGAGCCGAGTGTCTCCCAGAACACAACGGGTATTCTGCGGGAAGTGACGTACTACCCGCAGAATACCCGCAGAGAGGACTCCCGGAAGTGGGTGCAAATACCTGTCTTAGTCAGGTATCTGCACCCCCCTCCCTCCTGAAAGGTGCCAAATATGACACCGGAGGGGGGAGGGTTCCAATGAGCGGAAGTTCCACTTTAGGGTGGAGCTCCGCTTTAAACACACTGCCAGTTGTTATAATGGGTGGGAATGTGTGTACGTTTTGTTAAGCCACCTGTCGGCTTTTGGGTGGCAGTGATGCAGGCGGCTATGAAGCTGCCCAATCAATTCCACAGCTGCTGCAATATGCTGTCCTACCTGAGGGCCCAGGGTGGCCAAGGCATGTGTCGCTGGGTGAGACAGAGGGAGTTTAGAAAACATCAGAGCTATTGGTTCCCTATCTGATAGCAATAAAATAAAAGAAAAGGTTTTAAACATTTAAAGTTACAAAGAATGAAATAAAATGTTTTTGCTTCTCTACATACATACATATACATACAAAAATGCGTGCATTGGTGTGTCTTTGTACGAAAACAGCGATTGCCCTATACATGTCATCACGGTACACGCTGGAGTGAGAGCACTAACTCTAGGCCCATTATTCATGGGTAACTCTAGTTTATCTGAGATTTTGCATTTCATAAGCTGTTGCGTGGGAGCTACCACTATTTTATTCGCCAGGCTGTCTGCTTTCAGAAAATATAAATTGTTTTGTGGCTTTAAGTAATCCAAACGCCTAAAATGAAACGTGTGCAAAAAATGAAAAATCGGCTCCTGGACTAAAGTGGTTAATATAGTTTTGGGGTATGACCTGAAGCTGTCCTATCTGAAAAAAAAATTCTTATACATTTTCAAACTTTTATTTATTTTATTTATTACAGGTACTTGTATAGCAGCATCAATTTACGCAGCCCTTCAATCTTTATATATTGTACATTCACTTTAGTCCCTGCCCACTTCAGTACAATCTAAGGTCCCTAACTCACATACACATATTAGGGCCAAGTTAGGACAGCCATACACGGTTCAAATCTTGGCCGGTTCAGCAGGAACCAGCCGAGATTCAAACTGTTAACGGGTAGGCTTAATGTACCAAGTTGATTGATTAACTTGGGTACAAGCAGCCTGCCAGATTCTCTTACAATTGTCACTAGTGGCTGCTATAGCCACTAGCGATAATTACTGTCTTCTCCCTGCGGGGGCGGCTTCCCCTGCCCGTCCGGAGCAGAGAATGACTCGGCAGGAGGGATTCCCCTGTCAGCATTGTCTGTGTTGATGGGGGAATCATGCAAATTACTTTCCAGCAACTCATGGTTGCTAAAAAAAAAAAATTCACCATGTATGGCCTTCCTTAGACAGGAGTCAATTAACCTACCAGCATGTCTTCGGAGTGTGGGAGGAAGCCAGAGTATATTTTACTTTCAGCACTTTTTGAGTTCTAATGTCTTGGTATTTAAGCAATGTAGGGGCCAAGGGGGGGCACCGCTTTTGGCCTGTGCTTAGGGCATCAGCTGTTCTTAATCCAGACCAGAGTCACAAATAAAGTAAAAAAGTTGCACCACACCAACCCAGATAGCAAGCAATTGAGCTGCTGTGTGAAAAATTACTTGCAAAGCTATTGCTAGACATGCCAGGCTACACAAGTTTGTTGTACAATTTCAGCAAGTCCGCATTGGATGGCTCCGAATCAACTTTCTTTGCAAACATTCAACAAGTCTGCTGCAAGCTCTGATTCAGTTATGTTGTGCATTAGTCATCCCACCACAGGGGTCACTGTGACTTGCAGAGCTCTTGCTGTAGGCTCATCACTGCAGCTTTGCTCTTGCTAAAGACTTGCCACAAAAATTTGCTACGAATTGGAAATGTGTCAACTAGAAAATTGTGCTTCAAGTGCTCTGCAAGTGTACAACTTGCCAGTGAAAATGTGCAGCAAGTTAACAAGACTTACAATTCAACACTGCCACAAATTTGTGGCAAGTTATCCTTGCTATCTGGGAAGTAATGGCATCCCATCAATGCTGGAGAGATAGGTAAGTGTCTGATTAATTAGCTTTCCTGTCACACTATTGTATAAAAGAATACAAGACCACACTCACTTCCCAGCTCCTTTTATTGTATTGTAAATCTGATATGAGACAGTTATAAAGATAATTCTCTGACATTATGGTCAGCCTCATAGGACAGTCAGAATACAATGAAAACTCCTTCTACAAGTTTTAACCAGACACTCATAGAAGTCACAAGACTGCTATATACTGTTAATGAGAAAGGTATTTAGCAGTTTATATTTACTGAGATAATTGCATTTCCATGTTCTGTGTACTGAGGGAGAGCAGATATAGTGAATGCAGGGTCCTGGGTTTAAAAACACTTTAACAAATTCCTTTGAAAGCAGAGTTCCGCAAAAAAAGTCAGCAGCTAAAAATAAGGACACTTACATGTCCTGGGCACCTGCGATGTCCTCACCCGAAGCCGACCCGTCCTTCTGCTCCCGGTTGCAGGCACTGGCATCTTCAGTAAGGGAATCAGGAAGTGAAGCCTTGCGGCTTCACAGCCTGGGTCCCTACTGCGTTGCAGGTCCTGACTGGTCCCTGCTGTCTTCTTCTGGGACCTGTGTGTCTCCCAGAAGACATTGGGGGGGGGGGGTGGAGGAGGGGCCTGACATTGCGTAGATTGCCCCAGATTCTGCGGCGATCTATCGCCGGAAGTGGGAGCAAATACCTGTATTAGACAAGTATCTGCTCCCCCCTCCCCCCTGAAAGTTTCCAAATGTGACACCGAAGGGGGGGGGGGAACCGGATAAGCGGAAGTTCCATTTCTGGGTGGAACTCCCCTTTAAGTTCTGTTTTGGTGACACAAAATTTGTGATTTTTCCCTCACTTTCTGTCCTGAAGACAGTGGTCACAAGGACAAATTGAGAGTGAATCAGACAGCAAAATAACTGACAGAGCTTCACCTCTCAACCAGCTCCTCCCCTTATACTTACCTAAGCCCGATCTTGATCCAGCAATGTGCATGGGGGCAGCAGCTCTCTCGGCTCACTTTATTGGCTCAGAGACACCATTGGCTCTCGCTGCTGTCAATCACAGCCAGTGAGGAGGGGGGCAGGGCTAAACCGCAGAGCAAGCGGCTTGCTCCGGAGGCACCCGGGGTGCCCTGAGGTAGGAACTCAGGGAGAGAAGGATTGGGGCTTCTCTGTGCAAAACCATTGCGCAGAGCAGGTAAGTGTAATGTATTTTGAATTTACAATCACTTTACATGTTACTTTGGGCATAGTAGGTAGTGTCTAGATATGCTGTATTAGGTATATAAAAGGAAGCATTTAAATATTAGTCTTTTTTGACCAGAGATAGTACATCATCATACTGCCACCACATACACGCGTACACCCGAACACACACATCTACCCCTGTGGGCATACTAATTAATCACCTGTAAATATGCATTCCAAGATGTGCTTAATTGCTTTTAGACTCAGGCTCCAAACAACATTATACTAATATTTCCCCAAATTATTTGACAAAGTGAGAAGGAATTGTGAGATTTTCTGTGTTCCCAGTGAGTAACACGTATTGATGCTTATGTCTAATTTAATCATTGTCAGGGGAGAGGCTGGTTCTGTTAGTGACGGTAATACATCGTTTCAAGGTGATAAATCCAATCTGCCGAATGATATTCTGTTGGCATTTCTATAATATTAATTAGATCACCTTGTCAAGTAATGTGAAATTTCCCCAACATTCATTAGAAATTCTCCACAGATAGGCAAAGGCCTCAACATTACCTCTCATCTTTTTTTTCTCATTTGTGACTGACAGCTGAGGTCAAGACGAAGACATCAACCCCTTAAAATTCCTGAAAGGCTGGGTCACTGGGCCCCATAACAAATGCGGAGTAGGCGGACTATTGCTTGAAGATATCTTATTAAATTGGACAAAAGCTGTCTCCCTCACAACAGTGTCTCCGGATGCCCTCTGCCTGACTGCGGAATGCACAAGTGTGACGGAAAGCCATTTGCATTACCCTGCAGTCATTTTATATGCGGAGGTAATGAAGTTGTCAGACGAGCCCAGAGTGTGGCAGAGCCTGATATTCAAATAGAACCATGGCTTCTGTTTCTGTGAACGCTCCCTCCATACACCCCCTCCTCCTATTTTCACATGCCAGCTGATGAGCACATTGCGTTCCCCAAGTGTTTGTTTTCACCGCCGTTGATGTGTGCATTTCAAAGTGTTTTGGTTTTTAAGAAAATGTATACAGAAAAGAGAATTTAGCTATTAGCATTGTTATTTAAAGGAAAGGGTATGTATTGTATGAATAATAACAGAAATATTAACAGCAAGGGTGGCCTAGCCCAAGGTAGTTGAAATGTCCAGGGCAGGATCAGTGGCGGCTGGTGCTCAAAATTTTTTGGGGGGCGCAAACAAACTGAAAAATTCTGGAAAAAAAACCCCATCAATTGCAGCCTCACTGTGCCCATCAAATGCAGCCACTGTGCCATCAAACGCAGCCACTGTGCCCATCAAACGCAGCCACTGTGTCCATCAAACGCAGCCACTGTGTCCATCAAACGCAGCCACTGTGTCCATCAAACGCAGCCACTGTGCCCATCAAACGCAACCACTGTGCCCATCAAACGCAGCCACTGTGCCCATCAAACGCAGCCACTGTGCCCATCAAACGCAACAACTATGCCCATCAAACGCAGCCACTGTGCCCATCAAATGCAGCCACTGTACCATCTCA
Source organism: Rana muscosa (assembly GCA_029206835.1). Classification (NCBI taxonomy): domain Eukaryota; kingdom Metazoa; phylum Chordata; class Amphibia; order Anura; family Ranidae; genus Rana; species Rana muscosa. The sequence goes on along the minus strand of CM055122.1, from coordinate 173,514,041 downwards.
CGCAGCCAGTGTGCCCATCAAATACAGCCAGTGTGCCCATCAAATACAGCCACTGTGCCCATCAAATACAGCCACTGTGTCCATCAAACACAGCCACTGTGCCTATCAAATGCAGCCACTGCGCCCATAAAATGCAGCCACTGCGCCCATAAAATGCAGCCACTGCGCCCATAAAATGCAGCCACTGTGCCCATAAAATGCAGCCACTGTGCCCATCAAACGCAGCCACTGTGCCATTAAACGCAGCCACCGTGCTATCAAACTCTGCCACTGTGCCATCAAATGCAGCCACTGTGCCATCAATCGCACCCACTGTGCCATAAAACGCAGGCACTGTGACCATAAAACACAGCTATGCATGAATCTATCCATTGGTCATAGACTGGGTGGCTGGAGAGAGGGGGCGGCCTTAATGGACGCACCGCCACTAGGCAGGATTATAGTATAGGCCACTTAACCTGTTGCCGCCCCTATATCGCATATGTGCGGCAGAAAAGTGGGTGGACCCACATGCCACACATACACATCTATGGGCTGCAGAGGTTTCTGTGCTGAGAGCGTTCTCACTAAGCACTATCAGCACAGGGACCGAGTCTGTTCTAATGATTGGGAACTGGTGGGACCAGTTCCAATCATGTGACCACTGTGACAGCCAATAACAGTGTTCACTTAATTAGGTAGGCCTTGCAAGGGGGACGGTGTAATAACCACAGTTAAAAGGATGCCAGAACATAGGACAGGGGTAGGCAACCTGGGCCCTCCAGCTGTTTTGAAACTACAAGTTCCATGAGACATTGCAAGACCCTGACAATCACAGGCATGACTCCTAGAGGCAGAGCATGATGGGATTTGTAGTTTCACCACAGCTGGAGGGCCGAGGTTGCCTACCCCTGACCTAGGATCTCAAATGTTTGTTGCCACACCTTTGATAATAAAATAGTTATAATGTCTTTTGGTTTATGCTGCAAACAGGAAAAACGGTGCTCAGAAAGATAAAAAAAGACACAAATGAATGCAGCTCTGTTTTCATGAATACATCATTAAATATATTTTTAAATGCAACTTGTGATAGAATCTGAATTTGTGGTGGTATCAGCCTCCTTCAGTCCCTAGAAGGCAATACGAGGGAGGGGCAGTACTGAAAGCCAATAAGCTGTACTGCATGCAAAAATGTTGCCAGGGAACATGGATAAGAGAGAATAGGAAGCAGAAGGGTGACCTACCTGCTGCTCCTTTACTGCCCAGTCAGCAGACTGGGGAATTGATATATCAGTGTATTATTTAAATTAGAATTAAAGCTAAAACATTTTTTTTTCATTTGAGATAAGGTACATGAGGGTTATAAGTCATGTCAGGTTTTTTTGATGACATCTGTGTCCCATTGAGATTTCAATTCACTTCTTGTCCCATAGCCAAAACAGGAAGTTATAGGAGTTTCCTCAGAGCAGCAGCGGCTGGTGGTATTTTTTTTGGTGGGGGTGGCTAACAGTGCACCCGCCACAGAACCCCATCCCCCCCGGGTCGGTCGGTGCACTTACCTAATTTATGGCAGGCAATCACGGCCAATCTCCCCGCCTCTCCGTCACGGGCATCACAAGCATCTTCTCCTTCCCCTGCTCGGTGCCTTCCGTCTCCTCCTCGGTGGCCAATCAGACAGAACCGAACTCTGCTTATGGAAACAAGGCAGAGCTCTGTCCTGTCAGCTGGGATGTGCTGAATCTTGTTTCCCTGCAAAGCAGGGAATAAAATCCAGCACATCCCTTAGTAAAAGCACCACATAGTAAACACAAAAGCACTGGTTAGGCACACATTAAACCCTTTGATTGCCCTAGATGTTTAACCCCTTTCCAGACAGTGTCATTAGTACAATGAGTGTATATTTTAAGCACTGATCACTGTATTAGTGTCACTGGTTCGCACAAAGTGTCAAAAGTGGCAGTGCTGTATCGTAAAAAATGGCCTGGTCATAAAGGGGGTCAAATCTATCGGAGGTCAAGTGGTTAATTATAACTGTTAAACTAGAATCATCTTCTTAGCTATGCTGTGTGAATTTAATGGACAAGAATACAAACCCATTTACAGGTAAAGCATGTCCCTTGCATTTCGTTCATGTGTTTAATAAATGTTTGCCTAGAGTTTAGCTTTAAGATAATGAAATGAGAAGCAGACTGCTACTTACTGACCAATCTCAGCCTGTATATGCCAATACTATCACTATTGATAGTGATACCAATGTGATGCCAATACTATCACTGCTGCTTGTGTGGTTTTTCTACAGATCTTAGCCTGTTGATGCCAATAATATCAGTAAGATTAGCCATAGATGTCCATATGTCTCACCAACCAGCATCAGATAGCGAGGAAATGTATGCTCTCTCTTTCCTCTCCAGTGTTGTGTCTCACTGTAACCTTTCGCTGCCAGTAGCGATGTGTAGATGCAGTTTGCATGCACGGTGGGAGATATGTTCTCTTTTTTTCATAAAAAATTTAGTAATTAGATCCAGATATGGGGAGATTTTCAACTTATTGGAATATCTCTGTGTGCGTTAATGAGCTCTTCTGATACTTGGAAGCTCTCATTATCGTCTCCCAGACTAACCTTTATATGTATACATAATAAGGAGCACGTCTGACTTTTTGAAGTACTCGTTATTGTTTCCTAGCTTACCTGTACACATCCATCCAGTTTTCCAATTCTAGTAAGCAATGCTCCAATTTGTAACATCCATTGGAAGAACAGTAGAGCCTTTTTAAAACAATAAAAAAAATCCAAAAGGGTTTACTCCTCATCTTAGAACATTGGAAGCCATGCAAAAGATTCCTTTATGCCCCAGGCCAGCTGTTCATCCAGAACAGTTGATTTATAGCACACATTTAGCCTACGATTATAGAGCCATTTATTCCAAGCTGCATACAGCTGATATAGGCTTGTTGACCATCATCATGGTACATAGAGACAATGGGATTGATTTGCTAAAGGCAAATAAGCGTAGTGAATGAAGTAAGGCTCTGCTGACTTTCATCATCCAATCATATGGAAGCAAAAATTCTGTTTTTTATTTTTTATTTTCCTTGTACGCAATTGGGTATTGTTTGCAAAGTGAAACTTCAACATATTCACTAGGCTCTGGGGAAAATTCCTTTTCAAAGTGCAACTCCCTTTGCAAAGGGAACAGTCTATTTGCCTTTAGTAAATCAACCCCAATAGCTTCTATGAAGTGGGACTTTGGAAACAACGAAAAGGTATGATCAGCCTCAAAAGTATTATTTTAAGATTTATTTTTTTAAAGACATATATGCAGTATGTAACTGTTTAATAAATATATAATTTATTTGTTAAAAAAAAATAAAAAAAAATCAGGTCCATTAAGAAACCTTAAAATTGAATTCCTGGATAAAATTATATAATGTTAAAACTGCTCCCACACCCTTTCTAATACCTCTACCAATTACCCTGTAGAAGAAAGATGTATACACTTACCTATTCTCAGGCTGTTCCAGTCCGGTCACTTGATCTCCTCCGTGCCAGCCAGTGTCGGCTACAGTGGAGAGGAGAGAGCGTTCTGACAATGGCTGGAGCGATGATGTCACTCATGGGCTTACTATGGGCCTTTTGTTGTCAGCGATCCCTCCACTTCCCAAAAGTCATGGCTAGATGACAGAGGGGGCTCGATCATGTGACTGGACTGGAGCGGGCTGAGAATAGGTAAATACAGGTGATACTCGAAAAAATTTAATATTGTGCAAAAGTTCATTTATTTCACTAATGCAACTTAAAAGGTGAAACTAATATATGAGATAGACTCATTACATGCAAAGCAAGATAGTTCATGCCGTGAGTTGTTATAATTGTGATGATTATGGCTTACAGCTCATGAAAACCTCCAATCCACAATCTCAGAAAATTTGAATATTGTGAAAAGGTGCAATATTCTAGGCTCCAAGAGTCCCACGCTAATCAGCTAATTAAGCCATAACACCTGCAAAGGGTTCCTGAGCCTTTAAATGGTCTCTCAGTCTGGTTCAGTAGGAATCACAATCATGGGAAAGACTGCTGACCTGACATTTTTGCAGATAACCATCATTGACGCCCTCCATAAGGAGGGAAAACCTCAAAAGGCAATTGCAAAAGAAGTTGGATGTTCTCAAAGTGCTGTTTTAAAGCACATTAATAGAAAGTTATGTGGAAGGGAAAAATGTGGAAGAAAAAGATGCACAAGCAGCAGGGATGACCTCAGCCTGGAGAGGATTGTCAGGAAAAGGCCATTCAAAAGTATTTGAGACTTTCACAATGAGTGGACTGAGGCTGGAGTCAGTGCATCAAGAGCCACCACACACAGACGGATCCTGGACATGGGCTTCAAATGTCGTATTCCTCTTGTCAAGCCACTCCTGAGCAACAAAAAACGTCAGAAGCGTCTTACCTGGGCTAAAGAAAAACAGACCTGGTCTGTTGCTCAGTGGTCCAAAGTCCTCTTTTCTGATGAGAGCAAATTTTGCATCTCATTTAGAAACCAAGGAGCTGGAGTATGGAGGAAGAAAGAATGGAGAGGCACACACTGCAAGATGCTTGAAGTCCAGTGTGAAGTTTCCACAGTCTGTGTTGATTTGGGGAGCCATGTCATCTGCTGGTGTTGGTCCACTGTGCTTCATTAAGTCCAGGGTCAAAGCAGCCGTCTACCAGGAGATTTTGGAGCACTTCATGCTTCCTTCCACAGACAAGCTCTATGGGGATGCTGACTTCATTTTCCAGCAGGACTTGGCACCTGCCCACACTGCCAAAAGCACCAAAACCTGGTTCAATGACCGTGGGATTACTGTGCTTGATTGGCCAGCAAACTCGCCTGACCTGAACCCCATAGAGAATCTATGGGGCATTGCCAAGAGAAAGATGAGAGCCATGAGACCGAACAATGCAGAAGAGCTGAAGGCTGCCATTGAAGCATCCTGGTCTTCCATAACCCCTCAGCAGTGCCACAGGCTGATAGCTTTTTAATGCCACTGAGGCAGTAATTGCTGCAAAAGGGGCCCAAACCAAGTACTGAGTACATATGCATGCTTATACTTTTCAGAGGTCCGATATTGTTCTATGTACAATCCTTGTTTTATTAATATTCTAATTTTCTGAGATTGTGGATTTGGGGTTTTCATGAGCTGTAAGCCATAATCATCACAATTATGACAAATCACGGCTTGAAATATCTTGCTTTGCATGTAATGAGTCTATCTCATATATTAGTTTCACCTTTTAAGTTGCATTAGTGAAATAAATGAACTTTTGCACGATATTCTAATTTTTCGAGTATCACCTGTTTCTTCTACAGGATAGTTAGTATAGGTGTTAGAAGGGGGGTGGGAGCAGTTTTAAGATTAGAAAGTTTTATCTCAGAGTTCCACTTTAAGCTAATTATTGATGTAATATATATGTCTGCAGCTTTTTTCTGGTTAAACAATCGTGAAGGAACAGCCACAAAAGCTACTTGATTACTTTTAGCTCATTCACACCAGTTATATTGGGCCACATTCCTCTGCACAAATTAACTCAGGCCTAATTACTAATTAAGGGCACACAGAAAATAATATTTTGTATATGCCCTGTTCATACCAGATACCACCACCACCACAAGCCTTTAGACCCCTTGCAGACGATGCGGACTCCACCTGCTCAGCGAGGAATCTGTCTGCTGATCTCTGGTGAGCAGACAGATCACAGGTCCGTGTTCACTCCTCTATGCATAGCGGACACGAAAACAGCCCGCTTTTCTCTATGGGTTGGCCGGATGGAAACGGAACGCCTGTCCGTTTCCATCTGATCCATTGGATGGATGGGGAACGATCCCCATCCGTCTGTAATCGGCGGACCGGAACGGATGCCGGTGGACGTTAGCGGACACATGTCCGCTGATATCCGCCGTTCCATAGAGAGCTATGGCTGGTCCGATGGTCAGTTTTTCAGGTGGACCCGATCGGTCCCTCAGTGTCAAAGGGGGCTTAGATAGGTTACAGTGCAGTGGCGGCTGGTGCTCAAAATTTTTGGGGGGCGCAAACAAACTGAAAAAAAGAAACATCAATTGCCGCCACTGTGCCCATCAAACACAGCTACTGTGCCCATCAATTGCCGCCACTGTGCCTATCAATTGCCGCCACTGTGCCCATCAAGCGCAGCCACTGTGCCCATCAAATGCAGCCACTGTGCCATTAAACGCAGCCACTGTGCCCATCAATTGCCGCCACTGTGCCCATCAATTGCCACCACTGTGCCCATCAAGCGCAGCTACTGTGCCCATCAATTGCCGCCACTGTGCCTATCAAGCGCAACCACTGTACCCATCAATTGCCGCCACTGTGCCCATCAAGTGCCGCCACTGTGCCCATCAAGTGCAGCCACTGTTCCCATCAAACACAACCACTGTGCCCATCAAACGCAGCTACTGTGCCATCAAATGCTGCCACTGTGCCATCAAACGCAGCGACTGTAACCATAAATTGCCGCCACTGTGCCATCAAACGCAGCTACTGTACCCATCAATTGCCGGTACTGTGCCCAGTACTTGTTGACATCCCTTGTGACAGCAATAGGTATGTGACAGGCCGTGTTAATTTTGACATAAAATTTTGATTCAGTTTTAGTCAGTCTTTTGACTATAGTGCCATTTTAGTTTTAGTCGTATTTTAGTTATCTGAATTGTTTTAGTCGACTAAATTCTCTAGTATATTTTAGTCGACTAAAATGTCCTACATTTTAGAATTGATGTCAGGTCATTTCTTCCGGGCTACCATAGCCGAGAGCCGAACAAAGCCGATCCAGTCTTTGTTCTGCTCTTCAGCTGACATCCCCTCCCGCTGCTTGTAAAAGCAATACAGTGGCTAGTTAGCTGCTAGGATTGCTTTTACAATCTAAAAAACGGCTACAATCTAAAAAACATCTCTAAGAAAAAAAATTAGATAAGTGCGCAACCTAAAAAACTAATGTGACACAATATATACATTTCAAAACATGTTCAAACCATAAGTCCAAAAAATTTGATAAAAAAATATCATGAAAAAAGGAGGCTCCATTTCCAGTCGATACCTACGAGGAAACGCGTCGGGTGGAGCAGAATTCTGTGACGTCACCACGTACCAGCCTGCAGGCAAAGTCCGCAGTTGTGTGTTTTTGTTTGCCTTCTAGCATTTTTTAACATGTAAGTGCAATTGATACTTTTTAAGAAATGCTGAATTAAAAGTACTGCACCATGAAGTCCTTCTATCACCCCTTATTCTGGGGAGAATCCATAGAAAGATGATCCACATAAACATCAAGGATAATTGAAAGATTTACCGAATGGAACAATCTGCTTACTAGGAAGGAGCACTCTAACAGGAGCCTGAGTAGTGAAATATCCCTGCTGGCTGATCATTGTGTGAGCGAGTAAGATCTCTATAATTTGAGATCCAGCCTTTTTGGTAAGAGGTGCTTATTGGACCTTTTCATGGACCTTTTATCTTTACATTTTTTTATCACATTTTTTGGACTTATGGTTAATTTGAATATATTTTGAGATTTATATATTTTGTATCACATTCGTTTTTTAGGTTGCACACTTATCAATTTTTTTATTTTTACATATGCTATAAGCATATAAGAGTATTTGGGCTTTATATGTAGGGTTTACACCTTTTCTTAAAGCCAATCCCGAACACTTTAGGGGCACAGGGATTTTTTTTTTCCTGTAGTATACACTATAGAATTATAAAAGACCTGGGACACCTGGAACAGTGGGTGTGGCCAAACTGCTCTTGCTGACATCATCACCAACCCCCTCCTCCCCCCCAGAAATGCTGGACCTACCCCCAGACAGCAGCCTGCAGCTCCCAGATGGGAACAAAGTTTTGTGTAACTATCTCCGTTACTTGGGGAGGCACAGCCCAGTCTGAATAATGTGTCCGGGTTTCAGACAGACTGAAACCGGGACACATGATTCAAAACCCAGACTGTCTGGGTGAATCCTGGACAGGTGGCAACCCTATTTATAAGTGGCAGCACCTTCAAGTATTTATAATTCTTGGTCTTAGGGTAAGCGCAAAGTATATTTTTTATATAATAAAAGTAAAACTAAAGGAAAAACTTTTTTTTATTGCTGTCTGTCTGGGCTCCTGTTATGAAGATTCATCCTCTCTGTTTGTTGTTTATTTTCTGCAGCTGTCCCAAATATTTGACCGGTCTTCGCTATATGTTACACAGAACACTAATGACAATTTTAAGGATAAAATCTTCGTTTTCTGCAATATTGGGTCTTAGCTTTTGCTTGCTAATTATTATTTTTTAATAACAAACAGTTACTAGTGGTAATTTTCCAACAGGAAACTTACAGCAAACTAATTTCTCTGTCTGAGAATCTGAGGTAATAAAATAGAAATGAGCAGTGACTGTGTTCATGCTACATTTAACATCTGTCAGCGAACATAGAAATAAGTCATTTTAATGGTTCTGAATCAGGTCATTACATTCTGTATATTAAACACAGAGATTTAAAGTACATTTATGGATAGAGATTTCTGCTGTTTGAGGAGTTCTTTCAGAATATGGTCACAGGGACATCTACATTCTGAGAATCCATCCACTTCACCTCCTGGTTGGTTGTCGCTTTATAGTGGAACGATCAGCCAACAAACAGCGACCTATGACACCATTATCTGAGCAGACACAGCATATTACTTAACCTGAATTACACTCACTGGGTGTTACAGCTGATCAAGTTCCTTTGTATTCAACATTTTACATGTCTGCTTGATGATGCTTGTCATTGCTATCATGTAGGCAGATGAAAATATTAATAAGCATCTGCAAGTCTGTGACCTGCCGACTTGCTGACAAAAAGCATGCTCACTTTTCTTCTGAGCTTACACTGCAAGTTGTGATTGCCGTATAGATTCCTAATTTGTCCTCAAATAAATATTCCTTTGTATTTGTAGCGGGGTCCTCCATTTAGGGGTAGTGGTTGAGTGGTAGTTATGCTCAAACACCTAAATTGTTAGGACATTATCAACCATTTTGTCTGCAGGAAGAGTATCGGTGTACTGTTCCCTGTGGCCTGCAGGTGGCGCTGCTATAGTGGGCCAGGGTTGAACCGCTGATACAGTGCTGTGCCTTGTGTGTCCCCTCTCGGCAACCATACAGTGGGAGTGGTCGGCCTGCTGTGTATGCTGGTAGAGGATATAAAAGGGGCAGACGCTGCCTGTTCAGGGTTCGTCATCGGGAGTCCTGCTTCCAGGGAGTGTGTGTTCCTCTCCGCCCTGGGCACCTTTGGCCCAGGGGCGGAGGTCGGGGAATCAGTCCCAGGCACCTTTAGCCCTGGGGCTGCAACTGAAGGCCTTGGGCCCAGCACCTTCGGCTGGGGCTCGTCAAGGATCAGGGTGCCGCCTTGCGAGGGGACCCGCATCTTAGACGAGGAGGCCGGGGAAAGACCGTTCCAAGGGACTGGTGAAAAGTCACAGTGAAGGAAGGGGCCCGGTAACTCTCTGGAGGGATGTCTTCTCCTTACAAAGAGGCCAAGCTTTAAAGAAACCAAGTTCACCAGGTCTGTGGCAGAGACCAAGTTCACCAGGTCTGTGGCAGAGACCAGTGTACCAGTTTGTGTAGTGATTGTGCGGTGGGCTAAGTCTGCTTGAGAAGCCAAGCAGTGAAGTGTATTATGTTTGTGCCTAGACCTCTCCCACACCTTATGCTGTCCTGTTCTCTCTCCAACCTTTCCTATCAGAGACTGTTGTTTAAGAGAAATAAACTCTAAGTTGGAGTTACAGCTGGTGTGGACATTGAAGTCATTGGGGGAAATAGAGACTTGTCTTTATTGGCTATAGAGATAAGAACCATTCTGTGGGAGCATCTGGCTGTGGAGACCCATCACATCACCGCTCAACCTCCCCACATAGGAGGGTACGGGCATATAGAGCTGGGTGTGCCCTTTCCTCCTGTGAGGAGCCGAAAGACATAGAGGAGAGGGTGGTAAGCGCTATACGTGGGGGCTCGAGTCCGGGATTTCTGCAGCCGGAAAGAAGAAGAAAACTCCCCAGAGTTTGGACTTTATTCCCCCTGTGAGACTCCGTGGAGGTCGGCCATCTTTGAGAGAAAGTGACTGCGCCACGAGGAGAGCCCAAGCTATGTAGTTCGAGGACGTGTCAAGAGTAAGAAAGCCCGAGAACATTGCAGAAGATGGGAGGAGCCTCGCCATGTGATGAGTTGCACGTGGTGACTTTGGCGCAAAAGGGACAGTGCGCAATGAATCAGCAAGTGGAGAACATGACGTCTAATGCCCCATGGATTTCAGTTCCTAGTACCATGAACGTTACTTTGTTTTCTGCTTCTTTGATAGATACGGGGATCCGACTGAAGCCTCTGGGTCGCTTCGCCCTCTACGTTCACAGAGATGCGGAGGCCCTTGGAGTGGTTTGTCCCGGATGCCAGGGACTGGTGGTGCACCTTCGGCCTTTTGGAAGATGTGAGAGACGCAGAGTTCTTGTTCGAGGTAGAGCAACCCACAGAAAAGCCTCGGGCCTTCCGGCTGAATTGCCTTTCGGGCGCCACTACTCTTGAGGAGGAAACCAGTACTTCTACAGTCACCCCTACGCGCACTGTCGAGACTTTGGAGGAAGTCATTGTTGAGAATGTTCCGGTAGTTGAGAAACCGGAGGATGCTGCCTCGGTTGTTACAGAATCTTCGCTCCCACCGCCCAAGCGGAAGGTCGGCTACGTGAAAGCCTCCTGCGGTCGTGGTCGAGCTATACCCCAGCGTTTACCTGTGTCGGATCGCCCAGTCGGAGGGACCTCCAGACGATCCGCTACAGCTACAGGTCGAGGTAAGCCGGGGAAGGGAGCAGAGATAAGCGTCCAGAGTGCTGGGGATGCTTGGGTTCCGGACCCCAAAGAATTTGAACTTGCCCGAGATAGTAATTCCCCTGTTTCAAGGAATTACATACTAGCAGAGGACTGTGATACCTTGGATCTAGAATTGTCTTCCGATGTGGGAAAAGACGCTGAAATAGATGAACTATTCATCAAAAAGGGCTGGGACAGAATACCCCTATCCTCCGCCAGAAGTAGAAGGGACTCACCCAAGTCTGCTGGGGATGTTACACCCCGGGTGGAGGTCCATGTGTTTGAGGAAGGACCTGACCCCATGCCTAAGTCGTCCGGACCTGTGGTGCCCGTGCACATTACCACGGATGACTGTGTATTGCTACGTGCTGCTGTAATGGGTCCCAGGGCAGTGAAAGTGCCCAGGCATCCAGAGGCCGTGCCACACATCAACACTTCTACCACTCTCCAGGCTGCAGCGGCTGTTCAACCAAAAGGTGGCTGCTGATTACGGATGGGAGTACCCGTATGTCACCAGAGACCTACTGTTCGAGGTGGAGGCCTACAGAGAAAGATGGTACGCGGACTTCTTGTGGAACCACTTGAAAGTCCAACACGCCCGCAGGTATCTCTCTTGCTCCGCGGCTGTTGCCGAGAGATATCGGGGGATGCAAGAAAGAATGGATGTTGGGTCGGCACATTCATGCGGATCAGGTAGTTGTTTGTTGGAAGGAGCTTGAAGATGCCGTCTAGTCAATAGAGACCTTTGATAAAAGATGGAAGCTCCTCATCTTGCCTGATCCAAAATTTTATTTGTGAGAGACTGAACTCTGTGTTTTTTTGTGTGCTTTTGTTCCGGAGTGTACTCTCCTGGAGTTTCAGGAACTTTGCCCTTGCCAATTGGGGTAGTCTACTCAGCTGGAGAGCAGGGGAGCTGTTGATTTTTTTTTCTTCCTCTCCACTCACAGCATAACAAAGACAGAGACTTTGGGGTAGAAATAGTTTAGGGACACAGCCAAATTCAAGAAGAAGAGGAAGATTTGCCTTCAACGCAAGAAAAGTTTTTTGGGGACAAGTGTCTTGACGGTGGCACTTTCACTAGGTGGCTGTGTTGCTTAAGTTTGAACTGCATTTAAAAGTGTTTTACTTTTTAGAAGGAAAGGATTTTTCCCTTGGGGAGAGTCTTTTCTCTTCGAATGTACATAGAAGTTTAGGATGTCTGATTTGTTGGTTATGTGTGTGTTTTTCTCCCTCTGCAGGTGGATACCAAGCGGCCACTGAGAATGGGTGGGTTTAGCTATTGCAGGAGGGGAGGGAAATGTGAATGATAAAAATGTGTTTGCTTTTAAATATGTGACATTTGAGAATGGGATGTACACATTTGTTTTCTACTACTCTTTCTTCATCTCTTCATTTAACTCCCTTTCCCCATGTTCAGGTTCCGGCACAAACAAACATTTTTCCCAATTTTTTTTTGTACATAGTTTCTGGAATAGGTCTATGTTGACTCAGGCTTGAGAGGCATAGGTTTGCTCCAGACACTGGGAACAGTGTCTATTTAAGTGGGGGGAGTGTGTAGCGGGGTCCTCAATTTAGGGGTAGTGTTTGAGTGGTAGTTATGCTCAAACACCTAAATTGTTAGGACATTATCAACCATTTTGTCTGCAGGAAGAGTATCAGTGTACTGTTCCCTGTGGCCTGCAGGTGGCGCTGCCATAGTGGGCCAGGGTTGAACCGCTGATACAGTGCTGTGCCTTGTGTGTCCCCTCTCGGCAACCATACAGTGGGAGTGGTCGGCCTGCTGTGTATGCTGGGAGAGGATATAAAAGGGGCAGACGCTGCCTGTTCAGGGTTCGTCGTCGGGAGTCCTGCTACCAGGGAGTGTGTTTTCCTGTCCACTCTGGGCACCTTTGGCCCAGGGGCGGAGGTCGGTGTATCAGTCCCAGGCACCTTTAGCCCTGGGGCTGCAACTGAAGGCCTTGGGCCCAGCACCTTCGGCTGGGGCCCGTCAAGGATCGAGGAATCTCAGGGTGCCGCCTTGCGAGGGGACCTGCATCTTAGACGAGGAGGCCGGGGAAAGACCGTTCCGAGGGACTGGTGAAAAGTCACAGTGAAGGAAGGGGCCCGGTAACTCTCTGGAGGGATGTCTTCTCCTTACAAAGAGGCCAAGCTTTAAAGAAACCAAGTTCACCATGTCTGTGGCAGAGACCAAGTTCACCAGGTCTGTGGCAGAGACCAAGTTCACCATCTCTGTGGCAGAGACCAAGTTCACCAGGTCTGTGGCAGAGACCAGTGTACCAGTTTGTGTAGTGATTGTGCGGTTAGTTAAAGTACCATTTTGGCTGCTAGTCCCTATCTAGGGAGACTATCCAAATGGGCTAAGTCTGCTTGAGAAGCCAAGCAGTGAAGTGTATTACGTTTGTGCCTGGACCTCTCCCACACCTTATGCTGTCCTGTTCTTTCTCCAACCTTTCCTATCAGAGACTGTCGTTTAAGAGAAATAAACTCTACGTTGGAGTTACAGCTGGTGTGGACATTGAAGTCATTGGGGGAAATAGAGACTTGTCTTTATTGGCTATAGAGATAAGAACCATTCTGTGGGAGTATCTGGCTGTGGAAACCCATCACAACACCGCTCAACCTCCTCACATAGGAGGGTACGGGCATATAGAGCTGGGTGTGCCCTTTCCTCCTGCAAGGAGCTGAAAGACAAGGAGGAGAGGGTGGTAAGCGCTATATATTTGTTAAGTAAAGGGTTTAGTTGTGCTGTGAATTTCATTGTGTAATAACATGCAAAATACATTAGCTTGTGTAGCGCCCACCCCATTTAGGGGTGCTATATACCCAAATTTAGGGGCTGGTCTGATATTGTAGTTAGGCTCAGACCGTTCCCAATTGGTAGGGTGTGCTGTTTTATTTCCAGGATGGTATACTGGTGTGCAGTTCCCTGTGGCCTATAGGTGGCACTGCCATAATGGGTCAGGGTTGAACCGCTGGTATTAGTGTGCTGTGCCTTGGGTGTCCTCTCTCGGCGGCGGTACAGTGAGTGTGGTCGACCTGCTGTGCATGCCGGGAGAGGATACATAAGGGGCAGACGCCGCCTGGGAGGGGTCTTCGTTCCAGAGTCGGAGTCCTGGTGCGTGGCGCATGGCCCTCCAGGCCATGGGGCCACGTGTGCGTCAGTCCCAGGCACCTTTAGTCCTGGGGCTGCATCTTCAACACTGGGCCCAGCACCTTTAGCGGAGGAGAAGTCCCAGGGTGTCTCTCGCGAGGGAGCCCGCTTCTAAGAAGAGGAGGCCGGGGAAGGACCTTTCTGACAGACCGGTGAGAGTTCACAGTGAAAGAAGGGGCCCGGTAACTCTCTGGAGGGATTCTTCTATCCACCAAGGGCCTGGTGATGTGCTGCTGCTGGCACCTGTCCTTGGGTATCCAGGGGCTGGAAGGTTCGGGGTCTGATATATTCTGTGGCCGAGAGTCTCCCGATCGCATCTAGGAAAAGAACTTGATCAAACGTCCGAGCATCACTTTGGCTGCTAGGATCCACTTTGTAGGAGACTATCCGGGTGAGCTAAACCTACTCAGGGATAGAGTAGTGATTGTGCTATCCATTGTGCCTGGACTAACCACCCAAAACCTTGCTGTCCTGTCTCTCATCCACCCTTTCCTATCTGCTGAACATTGACAAAATAAACTCAACGTTGGAGTTTTAAAGTGGTGTGGACATTGGAATTACTTGGGGGGAATACAGAGACTTTTCCCTATATCCTAGGAGACGAGAACCAACTGACGGAAGAACCTAGCTGTGGGACCCAAATACATAACACCGCTTAACCTCCTCATCCAGGAGGGTACGGGCATATAGTACGGTGTGCCTTTTTTCCTGCAATTGAGCCAAATCAAGGGAAAAGGGTCCGTGTGCTACACTTGTGTCCCCTGATAGAGTTCAGTACACTTAAGCCGGGTACACACTACTAGTTTTTTGTTCGTTCAACCCCGCTAGTTGAACGAAAAGAATCTGACAGCTCTGGTCGGAGACACTGTACTAACCATACGAGGTTAGTATAGCGATCTCCACCGCTGAGCTGTTGTGTTCTGACAGGGGGGCGCCCCCCCGCCACAACCGGTGCCGGCCCAAGACATTGTGCTGCCTGGTACCAAGAATGAAATTCTGCCCCCCCAAAAAAATAAAAAATCACGCCCACCAAAATGCCCCCATATTCATTATTTTATATCATGATAACTAAAGAGGACCTGTCATGGCTCTATACATGTATATAGGAGTATAAAGAGGACCTGTCATGGCTCTATACATGTATATAGGAGTACGAAGAGGACCTGTCATGGCTCTATACATGTATCTAGGAGTATAAAGAGGACCTGTCATGGCTCTATACATGTATCTAGGAGTATAAAGAGGACCTGCCATGGCTCTATACATGTATATAGGAGTATATAGAGGACCTGTCATGGCTCTATACATGCATAGGAGTATAAAGAGGACCTGTCATGGCACTATACATGTCCTCTGTATACTCTTACATACATGTATAGTGCCATGACAGGTCCTCTTTATACTCCTATGCATGTATAGAGCCATGACAGGTCCTCTATATAAATGTCATGGCAATATACATGTATGTAGGAGTATAAAGAGGACCTGTCATGGCTCTATACATGTATATAGGAGTATAAAAGGACCTGTGCGTGGCCATTGGCCGCGATGTCAGCCGGCCACCCGCGATCGCTCCACAGAGTCAGAACGGGGATCTGTCAATGTAAACAGACAGATCCCCATTCTGACAGGGGAGGAGAGACAGATCTGCTGTTCCTAGTGATTAGGAACAGAGATCTCTCTCCTCCTCCAGTCAGTCCCATCCCCCAGTTAGAAACACCTCCCAGGGAACACATTTAACCCCTTTCCTGACAGTGACATTTACACAGTAATCAGTGCATTTTTATATTTATTTTTGCTAAAAATCGCAGATCACCACCATTACTAGTAAAAAAAAAAATATAATAATAATAAAAATGCCATAAATCTATCCTCTATTTGGTAGACGCAATAACTTTTGCGCAAACTAATCAATATACACTTATTGCGTTTTTTTTTTTTACCAAACATAGGTAGAAGAATACATATCGACCTAAACTGATGAAGAAACTTTTATTTTTATTTTTCGGGGTGTTTATTATAGCAAAAAGTTAAATAAAAAATTATTTTCAAAGTTGTCGCTATTTTTGTTTATAGCACAAAAAATAAAAACCGCAGAAGTGATCAAATACCACCAAAAGAAAGCTCTATTTGTTTAGGTACAACGTCACACGACCACGCAATTGTCAGTTAAATCGATGCAGAGCCGAATCGCAATAAAAATTATTGAAGTGCATTATTTCTATTATTACATTGTTATATAAAATAAAATAGACCAACTCACCATAATGCAGAATCAGTGGGAGCCCTGAGTGTGTCACTTGCCGCGTCACCTGCCACCAGATGCAGATTGTCACTTGTTGCGGATTGTCACTTGCCACGATGCCATCTGCCACAAATTGCGGATGGTCACTTGCCACGATGCCACACATTGCAGATTGTCACTTGCCACACATTGCAGATTGTCACTTGCCACAACGTCACCTGCCACACATTGTGGATTGTCACTTGCCACACATTGTGGATTGTCACTTGCCACGACGTCACCTCCCACACGTAGCGGATTGTCACTTGCCACGACGTCACCTGCCACACGTAACAGATTGTCACTTACCACAACATCACCTGCCACACGTAGCGGATTGTCACTTGCCACAACGTCACCTGCCACACGTAGCGGATTGTCACTTGCCACTTCACCTGCCACACATAGCGGATTGTCACTTGCCATGACGTCACCTGCCACACGTCTGACAGAGAGGAGAGGGTCTGACAGAGAGGAGGGGGTCTGACAGAGAGGAAGAGGGGGGTGGCGGCTGACAGAGAGGAAGAGGGGGTGGCGGCTGACAGAGAGGAAGAGGAGGGGGCGGCTGATAGAGAGGAGGGGGGGCGGCTGATAGAGAGATGGGGGGGCGGCTGATAGAGAGGAGGGGGCGGCAGATAGAGAGGAGGGGGCGGCAGATAGAGAGGAGGGGGGGCGGCTGATAGAGAGGAGGGGGAGGGGCTGATAGAGAGGAGGGGGGGCGGCTGATAGAAAGGAGGGGGGCGGCTGATAGAGAGAAGGGGGGCGGCTGATAGAGAGGAGGGGGGGCGGCTGATAGAGAGGAGGGGGGGAGGCTGATAGAGAGGAGGGGGGGCGGCTGATAGAGAGGAGGGGGGGCGGCTGATAGAGAGGAGGGGGGGCGGCTGATAGAGAGGAGGGGGGGCGGCTGATAGAGAGGAGGGGGGGCTGATAGCAGTGTTGCTAACCGTACGTCTTTTTACGTACAGCCCGCGATTTAACCCCTTTTTCGGGCTGTACGTTAAAGTCCGTTTATGGGCACCGGTGCCCAAAAAAAAGATGGCCGCGAGCCGGCCATACAACTGCGCATGCGCCGTTCCGAATGCGCCAGCCGAGCTCAGGGAAACTTGGGCGGCGCACACGCAGTAACGCGATGGCGCCGCTGGCGCCATTCTTGAAAAGGCCACAGCGGCTGGCGGCAGTGGCGGGACACCTACAGTGACTCATTATAGGTGGTTGGTGGAAGACTCGGAGCACTGACAGGGCCCAGCCAGGGGTGAGGAGGACGGACTTGAGCCTGAGGTCAGTGAAACTGAGGGGATACAAGGGGACAGCGTCATCAGTGTGCTGTGTCCTCCTCTGGAACCTGTGTCCCTTTCACCTCTTCACAGGTCAGGGCAGCACAGTGCTGTATAGACTAGTGGTGGCGCACAATATCCACAGAAACATGTATTATCCAAAGTAATCAATATGAAGCAAGAAAAACTAATAAAAAATAATAAATAAATAAATAAATAATAAATAAAATAAAAAAATATATAAAATATAAAAATAAGATGAAAAAATACCATACAACATATGTATATATAAAGACAGTCTTAAAGGAAGTCCTGAGGTGTCTGTTTACACACTGTGGTGTATATGGGTGGAGCAGGGATAAATGGGATCCACTGTGCACAGGGCGGCCATCATAGATGAACAGAAACCATGTTCAGGGGTAACTGGAAGACAAGGAGAGAGGCGCCTCTAAGTGCAATAGTGTAACAAGTTTTTAATAGTAGATACAAATACACTCACATTTAGGTGAATTAACATAGGCGTTTAAAATGTCAGGATGACGATCATCAGCAGCAGGTCACAGGGGGATGCCATGTTGATAAAGGAGCGTGACTTGCCAGGACACCGCAAGTCCGCACGCTCACGAAACGTGTCCATTTTTGATGACGTCACCCTCTGCAGCTTAACCACATGTGCGCTCCTAGCCTCGCTCTTAACATACTACAGGATCGTTGTCCCCGGAAGCCGGCCGCTCCATCTTCAGAGACAATCCTGTCATTCTACGCAGAGCTGAGAACCCCCTGTGACCTGCTGCTGATGATTGTCATCCTGACATTTTAAACGCCTATGTTAATTCACCTAAATGTGAGTGTATTTTATCTACTATTAAAAACTTGTTACACTATTGCACTTAGAGGCGCCTCTCTCCTTGTCTTCCAGCACAGTGCTGCCCTGACCTGTGGAGTGGTGAAAGGGGCACAGGAGGAGGACACAGCACACTGATGATGTGCAGAAGTAATATGGTGGTGGACAGAGGAGGAGGCTACTGTGAGGGGGTGAGGAGGGCACCATCATGTCCACAGCACTCCTGTAGTATGTCCGCAGCCTCTGTCCCCCTCCTGTAGTATGTCCGCAGCCTCTGTCCCCCTCCTGTAGTGTGTCCGCAGCCTCTGTCCCCCTCCTGTAGTATGTCCGCAGCCTCTGTCCCCCTCCTGTAGTGTGTCCGCAGCCTCTGTCCCCCTCCTGTAGTGTGTCCGCAGCCTCTGTCCCCCTCCTGTAGTGTGTCCGCAGCCTCTGTCCCCCTCCTGTAGTGTGTCCGCAGCCTCTGTCCCCCCCCTGTAGTGTGTCCGCAGCCTCTGTCCCCCTCCTGTAGTGTGTCCACAGCCTCTGTCCCCCTCCTGTAGTGTGTCCGCAGCCTCTGTCCCCCTCCTGTAGTGTGTCCGCAGCCTCTGTCCCCCTCCTGTAGTGTGTCCGCAGCCTCTGTCCCCCTCCTGTAGTGTGTCCGCAGCCTCTGTCCCCCTCCTGTAGTGTGTCCGCAGCCTCTGTCCCTCTCCTGTAGTGTATCCGCAGCCTCTGTCCCCCTCCTGTAGTGTGTCCGCAGCCTCTGTCCCCCTCCTGTAGTGTGTCCGCAGCCTCTGTCCCCCTCCTGTAGTGTGTCCGCAGCCTCTGTCCCCCTCCTGTAGTGTGTCCGCAGCCTCTGTCCCCCTCCTGTAGTGTGTCCGCAGCCTCTGTCCCCCTCCTGTAGTGTGTCCGTAGCCTCTGTCCCCCTCCTGTAGTATGTCCGCAGCCTCTGTCCCCCTCCTGTAGTGTGTCCGCAGCCTCTGTCCCCCTCCTGTAGTATGTCTGCAGTCTCTGTCCCCCTCCTGTATCGTGTGTCCGCAGCCTCTGACCATCTCTTGTCATGTCTACAGTCTCTGAGGGGATCCTAGAAAGGAGTCAAGAGTGGGAGTGCCGCCGGGATGGGGGTTACGGCCCGGGAAGAAACAGACGTGTGGACTGGGAAGAGGAGATCAGAGCCACCAAGCTGGAGCCGTCTGACTGAGCCCCACACTGTGCACCTGAGAGGAGGTAAGTGACAGTGCCGCCAGGCCATTCTGAGGGGGGGGGGGTCACTGATGTAAGGAGGTGAATGAATACAATAATGTAAGGGGGCACTGATATAAAGGTTTCCCCCTTATATTAGTCCCCCCCCTTACCTTAGTGTATTCACTCTGTGGAAGGTGGTCTCTATTCACCAGAGCCCCCCTCCACATCAGGGTTCCCCCTTACATCATGATCTGCAGCGTTCCCGTTTACATAAGAGTTCCCTTGCACTCTAAGGGGGCATCCTGCAGACTCTGATGTAAGAGGGAACTCTGTGCTGGCTGGGTTATAGTATCCTAACCTTCATGTGAATTGAGAAATATGTTTTTTTACTTTTGTTTAACTTAAACACATTGATATTAGCATTAGCTGTGTGTTTATAGTTGGAATATTGATATTTGCACTGTTTAGCACTAAAAACAGTAATTTTAGGTACTTTTTTGCAGCATCAGTAAAAAATGCGGCTCTGCCAGTAATCTTCATTATTTTTGCCAGTAGGAAATTGGTGCCGTACAGAAATTTTGGCATCCTTGCCAGTAAATTTCACTTCAGGGGGTTGGCAACACTGGCTGACAGAGAGGAGGGGGGGCTGATAGAGAGGAGGGGGGGCGGCTGATAGAGAGGAGGGGGGGCAGCTGATAGAGCAGATGAGAGAGACGGACCTCAGGAGGGGGGGCGAGGAGGGGGGGCGGCTGATAGAGAGGAGGGGGGCCACGGGCGGCTGACAGGGCAGATGAGAGAGCTGGACCTCAGGTCTCCTGTGACACACAGCGCTAGTTAGGACTCTGGAAGCATGCAGGGCTGGCACGATTACCCACAGTCCAGCTCCTCCAGGCGAATCACAAGCCTCATGTCCGCCGTCAGTCCCGCCCGCATGACCTGCTCGGCCAATCACAGGACACCCTCCGCTGCCCATTGCTGAGCTTGGCTCAAACACAGAGTGCGCCGATACAGAGCGCGCCGATTTTTAGGCAGCAGTTTGAACATTTATTTGCCGCCCCCCTGAAAGTGCCGCCTGGGACCGAGGTACCATCGGGTCCCATGGTAGGGCCTGCCCTGGCCACAACCCTCCGATCAGCTCTCTCTGCCATTGGATGAGAGCGCTGATCGGGAGTCGGTCGTCTACTGGTTTTCCAGCATGCATGTCCAACCAGGGCCCGTGCTACCACTAGGCAAACTAGGCAGCTGCCTAGGGCGCACTGCTGGTTTCTGTCTGCGTCTGCATGCAATGCAGGCTGCAGCATTTAACTAACTCTGTCTCGGTCAGCTTCTCAGTCCAAACAGTAGTTTAATTAGAGGCGCAGCACAGCACTGGAGCCAGCGCTAGAGGAAGCAGAGCCAATCCTTCCTGTATAGCGGCGCCTTCTGTCACATGGGCAGGGCAAAGGGGGTGGAGTCAGGGGTGTAGCCAATTGGGCGGCAAAATGAGGTTTCACCTAGGGTGTCAAAAATCCTTGCACGAGCCCTGTGTCCAACAGAGGTTTACTGGCTTCTGTCGGACCGACTGACATACACACGGGCTGAATGTCGGTCATTTTTTTTTTAACCGGCAAATGTCTCCCGACATTGTGCCCAATCAACATTGATTATTTTTAATCCTCATGCTAGGATTAATAAATACATAGGAAAGTATATCATATTTCCTTTTTTTTTTTACATTTCTTCAGTTACTTCCTGTTTTATTGCCTAGGCAAATTATGTCATACATCTGAGGAGTCTTCAGGAGAGGAGGAGGGTTTTTCTCAGCTAAGCATACTCTCCTACATACAAGACTGAGCTAAGGGTAGGTGGATTCCAGGAAGTAAATGCTACATGAATCATTTGCCTTTACTTAAGACGGGCACAGACAGAAATGCTAGGGGGTGTTTTTCAAAGTGATTTCTCAACAAAATAAAACATGGAGACATGGATGGATGGGCGAGTTTGCTTTGAATATTAAAAATTATTTAATTCATTCATTAATTGGTTTGTGGTGCTCAGATACAGTGAAGATCTGCTGTAAGGATGATTTTAAAGTGCTAATAAATCCAAAAGATTATTATTTTGCAGCTTATTAATTCTTAGATGCAATGTCTGCATTCGTTTTTTTAGACTTTCTTTCCTTTTTTTTCACCTGACAATCTAGCCAGTAAGTCAGTTGTTTTTCAATCTCTTCTACAAATGTAGCAATTAGAGCAGGGGTCTGAAACTGTCGGCCCTCCAGCTGTTGCGAAACTACAGTCCCCCAATGCCTCTGCCTGTGGGAGTCATGTTTGTAACTGTCAGCCTTGCAATGCCTCATGGGACTTGTAGTTTTGCAACAGCTAGTGGGCCGCCAGTTTGAGACCCCTGAATTAGAGTGTTGAGACAAATCATTTACCACTGACAGGGGTGCTTGCAACAATCAGATTTTATTTTATCATGTAAAACCTTTATCCCAAAAGAAAAAAAAATGTTTCTGTAACTGCTTGTGTGACTCTCGTGTGAGCTGGAGTTTGGCATGCATTTCTTAAGCCCTGTACACATGATCGGTTTTACCGATGAAAACAGTCTGATGGACTTTTTTCATCGGACAAACCGATCGTGTATGGGCCCCATCGGTCTTTTTTCCATCGGTGTTAAAAAATAGAACATGTTTTCAATTTATCCGATTTAAACCGATAGCAAATTACTATCGTCTGTGGGGAACTCCATCAGATAAAAAACCCATGCATGCTCAGAATCAAGTCGACGCATGCTCAGAAGCATAGAACTTCATTTTTCTTGGCTCGTCTGAGTGTTTTACATCACGGCGTTTGGGACGATCGTTTTTTTGACTGATGGTGTGTAGGCAAGACTGATGGAAATCAGCTTCATCGGATTTCCGATGGAAAAATCGATTGGTTTAAAATCCATAAGAAAATCCGATCGTGTGTACAGGGCTGTAGTGTATCTAAATCTGTTAGTACATCTGTAGCACCCTCTAGTGTGCTACTAGTGGTAGTACAGGTGAATTATAGCCTGGCTCAGGGCTGAGCCTGAGCCATGGAATCTGGGTCAGTGTTCATCAGAGTTCAGGGCTGGGTGACTCATCTAGGCAGCTCTGGTGCCTCTCCCTGGTTCTAGAATGTTGGAAAATATTCTACAAATTAGTGGGTAGAAGCTAGAAGGGATGTCTTGCATATTTAGGGGCCCTTAGCCAATCCCAAGGAAGTGGGACTGGCAGGGAACCAAGTGAGCCCTTAAATAGAGATGAGTCATGCCAGCAGGGGAGTTGGGTGGAAGATGGAGATGCAGTGCTGAGTAAGTCTGTCGGTGGCCCTCAGGGACCCCTACTGGGGAGGGGCTCTACCTCAGGCTGAGGCTCAGGTGGCTGGCCTGGAAGGATCCTACCACAGAACAAGTTGGAGGAAGCTTTCCTGAGAGGCAGTGGGAGCAAGGAGAGACAGAGTAAGTAGATCAGCACTGTGCAGGGACAGACAAGGGGAGAGACTGCCACATGCAGCAGGTCTCTCTTGAAGACAGTAGTGGACAGCTGGTGAAGCGGGAGCCATGTGGGCTAGTATTTCTGCGAGAAGTAGAGCTGGAATCAGTGTCTACAGAGAAGCAGAAGGTGTTGCAGGATGCAGTTCACTCCACATGTGCTACTTTTCCAAGGGACTAAGAGTTCCTAGCCTGTAAGCGGCTGTTGCTAAGC
The DNA here is from genome assembly GCA_029206835.1 of Rana muscosa. Classification (NCBI taxonomy): domain Eukaryota; kingdom Metazoa; phylum Chordata; class Amphibia; order Anura; family Ranidae; genus Rana; species Rana muscosa. Next base: position 173,490,760 of record CM055122.1, on the reverse strand, counting down.
TAACAAAAGGCTGCAAGTTCTTGAGGCTGGGTTCACACTGATGTGAATTAGATTCAGGTTTATCCGCATACAATTCGCATGACAGGAGAGTGTGACCAGCTCTCAATGGAGCCAGATCACACATCTCCAGGGCGGCCTGGATTGCAGAAGGGTCCTGTGCGTCTTCTGGTCTGTTTCAGGTGGGAATTCAGCCCAAAATTTGGACCTGATTTGCACCTGAAAAGGGGAACAGACATGCACCAAACCCCTGCTGTGAGCTGCGGCCGGAGCTAGTATGAGCCCAGCCTAAGGCTTTATTCACACCTATGCATTTTTTATGCTTTTTGCATTTTGCAGGTTTGCACTACAGTCCATTGAACATGGTTTCCTATGGAACACGTTCTGTGGTGCAAATCTGCAAAATGCAAAAAGCACTAAAAATGCATAGGTGTGAATCCAGCCTAAAGGAGTGAACCAAGAGGCGCTGTACAAAGGATCAAGATATTGTGCAGGAGGATCAAGTGGAAGCTGTGTAAATAGGGAGGAATTCGTCCCTGATTCTGTTGTTATTGTCAAGTTGGGCATCCCATAATTTCTATCCCCATCCATGTTATTATCCCTTAATAAAACAACAAAAACAAGTTCCAGGTTTCTGTGTCTGGATGCAAGAAGGAAATGCTATATGACTGGATATGGGGAACCCTTTCACTTGCAGACGGGGGGGTAGGGCTACACTTCTAACACTCCCCTCCCCTAGACTTACAATGCTTCTGTCCAAATATGCCCCCTGTGCTCATTTATCCAGATTGGGTGCAATCTAACACAGAGGGAAAAAGCTAAAAATGAAAATTAATACAGCCACCACATGTGATGATTGGTAGGCTTCATAGTTACATAGTTAGTCAGGTTGAAAAAGGACACAAGTCCATCCAGTTCAACCATAAAAATATAAAAAAAAAAAAAAAAAAATATCGTACAATCCCATATACCCAATCTACACCCACAGTTGATCCAGAGGAAGGCAAAAAACCCCAGCAGAGCATGATCCAATTTGCTACAGCAGGGGAAAAAATTCCTTCCTGATCCCCCGAGAGGCAATCGGATATTCGCCGGATCAACTTTACCTATAAATGTTAGTACTCAGTTATATTATGTACATTTAAGAAAGAATCCAGGATCTTCTTAAAGCAATCTACTGAGCTGGCCAGAACCACCTCTGCAGGGAGTCTATTCCACATTTTCACAGCTCTTACTGTGAAGAAACCTTTCTGTATTTGGAGGTGAAATCTCTTTTCCTCTAGACGCAAAGAGTGCCCCCTTGTCCTTTGTGTTGACCGTAAAGTGAATAACTCAACACCAAGTTCACTATATGGACCCTTATATATTTGTACATGTTGATCATATCCCCCCTTATTCTCCTATTCTCAAGAGTGAATAAATTCAGTTCCTCTAATCAGTTTGGTTGCCCTTCTCTGCACTTTCTCCAGTTCCCCAATATCCTTTTTGAGAACTGGTGCCCAAAACTGAACTGCATATTCCAGATGAGGTCTTACTAATGATTTGAACAGGGGCAAAATTATATCTCTCTATCTGGAGTCCATACCTCTCTTAACCACTTGACAACTGGGCACATAACCCCCTTCCTGCCCAGGCAAAATTTCAGGTTTCAGCACTGTCACGCTTTGAATGACAATTGCGCGGCCGTGCGTCGTGGCTCCCAAACAAAATTGATGTCCTTTTTCTCCCATAAATATAGCTTTCTTTTGGTGGTATTTGATCATTTCTGCGGTTTTTATTTTTTGCGCTATAAACAAAAATAGAGCGACAATTTTGAAAAAAACACAATATTTTTTACTTTTTGCTATAATAAATATCCCATTTTTTTTTTTAAAACAATTTTTTTTCTCAGTTTAGGCCGATACGTATTCTTCTACATCATTTAGGTAAAAAAAAATCGCAATAAGCGTATAGTGATTGGTTTGCGCAAAAGTTATAGCGCCTACAAAATAGGGAATAGAATTATGATTTTTTTTTTTTTTTACTAATAATGGCGGCGATCTGCGATTTTTATTGTGACTGCGACATTATAGCGGACACATCGGACACTTTTAACACATTTTTGGGACCATTCACATTTATACAGCGAACAGTGCTATAAATATGCATTGATTACTGTATAAATGTGACTGGCAGGGAAGGGGTTAACACTAGGGGCGATCAAGGGGTTAAATGTATTCCCTGCTAGGTGATTCTTACTGTGGGGGGAAGGGGGCTGACTGGGGGAGGTGACCGATCTGTGTCCCTATGTACAAGGGACACAGCATCGGTCTCCTCTCCCTGACAGGACGTGGATCTCTGTGTTTACACACAGAGATCCACGTCCCTGGCTCTGTGACAGCCGATCGCGGCTACCTGGCGGACATCGCGGCCGCTAGGCACGCGCATCGGCACCCGCGTGACACGGCGGGCACAGCTTTTCCCCGATGCGCGCCCACGGCGGCGCGCATCGTGGAAATAAACAGGAGGACGTCCTCTCGGCAATTGAGCGCCGCAATGCGGGCGTCTTTTGCCAATGGCCCGGGTGCGAAGTGGTTAATACAAGAAAGGACTTTGCTGGCTTTGGAAACCGCATCTTGGCATTGCATGCCATTATTGAGCTTATGATCTACCAAAACCCCCAGATCCTTCTCCACTACGGATCCGCCCAGTTGTACTCCCCCTAGCATGTATGATGCATTCATATTCTTAGCCCCCAAGTGCATAATTTTACATTTATCAACATTAAACCTCAATATATTCCATTTTTGATTTTGTGTTTAATACTGTGTAGCATACGGATCCTTTTTCCCCTTTTACCTTCTCAAGCAGGGGCATAAGACACACCATGCCACATGCCCGTGTCCTCTAGATTATAAAGGTCAGGCAGTGTTACATACTTGGGTCCTGCAGTTAGTAACTCCCTTCTTCTGGTTCTCCCCTCTATGTTTATAGAGGCGAGTCTTTATCTTTCCCAAATGAGGTCAATGTCCACACAACATATCAACTCCGGCGTGAGTTTATTTTATCTTGCTTTCAGGAACCAGAGAATTGAAGTGAGAAAGAGGTTAGCAGATAGAAGTGGATTCAGGCACACTCTTGGCTTTGTAGCCACTCGATCCCGAGTGGGTACAGCTCACCCGTATAGTCACTCAATAGCACTAGCAGCCGGCGTGATGCTGGAACAATGACTCAGTCCCCTCCAAGGACCAAATCAAGGAGATCCCTCCTGATCTTTCAACACTCCGCAGAGGCAGTCTGCGAAGTGAGGAATCCTTCCCTCAGACAGGTCACCAGGCCTTTCCAGAGTCAGCAATACTCTATTACTCGCCCTCTTGTTATGGGATCGATCCTCCCTTGGTTTCCTCTGTGTCAGAGCGGTTACCCTCACGCGGATTCCCTGGGACTCCTCTTCGGTTGTAGACCCAGTCAAAGGTACTGGGCCTACCTGTAACTCTGCAGCCTCAGGCCGAAGGTGCCTGAGACTCCTCGATCAAGATGGGGCGCACCCCCCTCTGAGGGGTAGCTCCTTCCGGGCAGTGGGCCCCAGAATAGTGGCGCTCCTCCGGGCATGAGCCCCGGGAATTGGCTCCCCGGACATGGGCCTCGGGAATTGGCTCCCTGTGTAATGGCGTCTGTCTCTTATATATCCTCTCCCGGCATGCACAGCAGGCTAGAACCGCCCACTAACGGCAGCCGAGAAAGGACATCCAATACCTACTCCATCACCTGTGGTTCAACCCCGGGTATAGGTGACAACACCACCTATACGCCCAAAGGGGAACTGCACGCCAGGTGACACAGCAGTAAGGCAGAGTCCAAATAATCAAGAGACCCGAGCCAAACTATTGCTCTGGTCACCCCTAAATTTAGGTATAGCGGGGTTAAATTTGGGGACCCCGCTACAACTGCTTTAAAGAGTTTAAAAAAAAAACGAAATGTCAGCCGCTACAAATACTGTAGCTGCTGACGTTTAAGAAACAAACACTTACCAACCGTGAAGTCCAGCCATGTCTTTCCCAGAGTTGATTCTTTGCCAGGCTTTGGCTCTCCGGTGCTGCCATCTTAGATATGGTAGCCATAAGTGACTTCCTGAAATCTCACAGCCAATGTCCTACTGTGCATGTGCGAGGCACGGCAGTGCTGTGAGCTTGGTCCCACATCCTCCTACCACATATAATCTGTTCCAGGAGACCTCAGACGGGGAGTGAGGGGGCACACCTTGTATAATTCATCCCTATATAAGAAGTGAGGAAGCGGGAGTTGGTATCTGTCACAAAAAGGTACCTGCTCCATAATTTTTTTTTTCCATTTGTTAGAGGCAGAGGGAATGAACTTCTGAATGAACATCTGTTTTAAGTAAAGTCAAAGAAGGCCTTTGCTCGTAATGGACTAGTGCACTTTACACATGTTTTACATTATTGAATACATTTATTGATATTTTATGTGACTGAACTCCAGCTTTAATGTATGCATTGTACAGTCGTTTTGATCAGGGCTGCTGTTAAAAAATCACGGGTCACAGTACAGCTACCTCACGGGCCCCCCCCCCCCCCTGAAAATATCGAATGATATTTTTGCAAAAGGCCACAGCTACAATGCTTTATTTCGCAACCATGTCAGTATTTATACCCCCATCGAATGGAACAAGACCCATTCACGTAAATAGTGCTGCTCTGCAAACGCCCCACAACCGCGTGCAAAGCACACATTTGCGGTGCACTAGTGTGGGGGTAACGCCTCCTCACTGCCTGTTAAATGCTCTCTGAAAATGATGACTGCTTTTCAGACATCAAAGCACATTTGAATGAGCCCTCAATTTTTTTTCTCCGGATTTTTTATTTTTTTTACATTGTTTTAGAATTTTATTTTTTACTTTTTAAACTGCCCTGTTGGAGGACTCTGTTGAAATATCACGGGTCTAAACAGACCCCTGATGTCTCACATTTGAGACAGAGAAAGTAACTGAGGATAGTTCTTCAGTCCCTTCCTCTGCAGTTTCAGCTGCACTTGAAAGTATGTGAATGAGAAGGGCTCTGTGCTGAGCATCTTTTTGTTCATTTACAAACTCAAGCATAATAAACAGAGTTTACTTTGCTTCAGTGATAAATGTACACAGTTATCGACTGGTACCGATTACTCACTGTGTTCATTCAGGAAAAGAAGGGGCTGGTAAATATGACATATTTACCTGCCACTGCACCCGCTCTTCATCATGAAACATCCCCAGTTGCCTGCAGCAGCTGGCTGTGGGAGAAGAGAGAAGGGAAGCTGGCAGCACTGCAGTTGGAGGGGGGCATAGAGGGGGGCCTGGACAGCAGGTTGACAGGGGCGCAGGTCCAAGAACTGATCCACCTGCAGCGCAGCCTAAGGGAGAAAGAGGAGGAGAAGCCAGCAGTGCTGCAGGGGGATCCACAAGAGTCAGAAATAAGACAGTACAACCATCCTTCCTTTTTCAACTGATGGGGCCAGGCCCTGTACAGAAGGGCCAGCTGTACTGCCTTAACAGCAGCCCTGGTTGTGATACATGAGTTCCTCCAAGAGATATTCACTCAGATATTTATTATCTGCTAATTTGTAGACTTTACTGACCATAGGGTAAGTAAAACAATCAATTCCATGCTAACTAACCTGTGTAAAAAAATCTATATACTGTACCTTCCTATTTTTAAGCTGCTCCAGACCAGTCATATGATTCGGCTCCCCCGCCAAGTCATGTAAAGCGGTAAAGGTAGCATAACATGCAGTCATACAGGCTTGATAGTTCTAATTCTAATATCTGTTTCTTCTATATGCTTCCCTATTTTCACTCCCTCTCTACATAATCTTATCCAATGGGGGTTGTTTTTGGTCCAATACAGGGAGGACTTACCACAGGGGGCTTTAGGAGTGCACCTGCCATCTTCCCTTCTATTACTGCTATGTAGGGGTCCCTTTAAAGCCAAGCGTTGCTTTGCTCAGACACACACGTGCACGTGCACCAGGTAACAATGGGGTAAAATGGGGTAAAAGGCATTTGGTGACCTAAAAGTGGATAGAGTGCCGGTTCACACTAGCGCGATGCAGGAACAAGAGTGATTCCAGGGCCGGGTCCCGCATAGCATAGGACTCGCAGGCAGTTCACACTGCCCTATGTGAACCACTGCGGGTGTCAATAGAAAGTTAATGAAACCCCCCCAGATCTGTTTGCATATTGCAGAGCGAACTGTCAAATGGTGCAGGAATCATATCGCATGGGTGCGAACACTCATGTGATCCGATTCCAGTGAGGACCAAAAAAAGGGTCCTGCACCATTTTGGTGCGAATGCGATGCAAATTCAACCACACAATCTGTATGGCTGAATTTGCATTGCACAGACGTCGCACGTGATCTGCACAGCGGTATGGTATGAATCACATGCGATGTCTAACATCGCACCAGTGTGAACCCAGCCTTACTGTATATACTTTGTGACTATTGAGGAATATATATATATATATATATATATATATATATATATATATATATTTTTTTTTTTTTTAAATACAAACAAAAGTTTTATTCATTAGACAAGATCAGTCAAACATATACAGATTAATCCAAAACACAATCCAGAGCAAAATCATTACAATCACATAGAAAGGGAGCGCCCTGGCTCCAAATATACATACCATGTCTCTCACATAAAACAAGAAAAAAAAAGGGTCCGAAAACCGGCATGGCCTCCACATCATAGTTTAGCACTGACTAAAGCTACATAGGTAATCTTGATGCTATTATTGATACCATTCATTAACACCTTTAAGTAAAATGCGGTTCAGAATCAGTTCTACGGGAACAAGTCCTGGAACGTCTAGCCACTGGGACCACAGCTTATCAAATTTGCCTGTGCAGCCTCTGTGCTGGAAAATGTATTTCTCTAACTGTAACATGTCACCCATTTGTGTGATCCACTCCTTCAGTGAGGGTGGTTCTGTATCCTTCCAATGCCTAAGTATTAGCTTCCAGGCCTAGAATAGAGCTCTACCGATAGCTTGTTTGGGAATGTCATCAATAGAGAGGTCGTCTGGGATCCCTAAAAGGCATGGTTTAGGGTCAGTCGGAATGGTTACCTGGAATACTCTGTTTATAGTATTGAGCACTCCAGACCAGTAGAGGTGTAGTTTTGGACACCTCCAGAGGAGATGTATTAGATCCCCATGTTCTCTGGCGCATCTAGCACACAATGGATCCTCCCTTATTCCCATTTTAAATAGCCTGACTGGTATTAAATGCACCCTCAGCGTAATATAGAGCTGAGTCAAGCGCTGTGAAACACAGAGAGAGCATGGTATCGCCTGCAAGACCTCCTCCCACTGTTCCTCAGCAAATCCGCCCACATCACTTTTCCATCTGTCAGCTGCCCTGGACGGAAATTCCTTTAAAAAAATAGCCAACAACATATAATAGCACCTGGAGATGAATCCTTAAAAAAGGGAGACATCCACCATGTAGTTAAAAATTGGGGAAGGGGATAGCTCCCATATACCCACGCCTGCCTATGCCCTAATAGCCTGTTGCAATTGCAGATAGTGGAGCCACATTTACTGTGGAAGGCCAAATTTAGCCTGCAAATCTGCCAAAATATGGACCAGGCGAGGAATATATTTAAATGAATGTTTTTTGTGTCTGGAGATCAGCTTTAAATGTATTTTTTTAAATGCAAGCAATGTAAGTACCTGAATTTGACCTGGTATCAGCTTCTTATAGTTCTCGTACAGAAGCACCGGAGCGTGAGAGAAAGAAGCTGTAAAAAAGCCAATCAGCTCACATTCTGGCAAGTAGCAGGCCAATAAGCATAGTGACACAGAGATAAGCACAGCACTGTGCTGTTTCCTGGGCAACCTGGGATTAGAGGAAGTGAATTGAATAATGCTAGCCATCAGACCGAGGACATCTAGCTACAGAAAAAATACTGCGGGCGACTTCTGGATTTAAGATAAAATATTATTATTATTATTATACAGGATTTATATAGCGCCAACAGTTTGCACATCGCTTTACAACATTGGGAAGACAGTACAGTTACAATACAATATAGGAGGGATCAGAGGGCCCTGCTCGTTAGAGCTTACAATCTAGGAATATGACAACAAAAGCTGGCTTTGGTATTTTGATAGGATTTTCATTTTACATTATTATTTTTGGATGAAATTCCGCAGTAAGTCATATTCAAATATTCCAATAAACATGCAGACTTTTTTTTTTTTTTTATCAAATTTGGTTCTTACAATAGTAACTTGAATTACAAATTCTATTTTTAAAACAGTATTATAAATGATACTTGACTTGTATCAAAGGCGAGTAATGCTACTTAAATGCATTGTAAGCTTTCCTATGTAATGTCCCAGCAATCTGTTAATGACACCAGCCCTGGGTCTACGTGAAGATGAAAAGTCCTCGAGATTAGGTGTGAGTTTGTTAAAGTACACCTTTTAATGATTTTAGACAAAACTGAATAATGTTGTTGACCATATCTCTTGCTTGATTGCCAAAGCGTTCAATATTTTCGCGTGTCAATTCATCACTGTCCACCTGCTTATATTTAACACTTTGTCCCGTGTCCGACATGTCCAGTGAGAGGCATTTTTCTATGTCACTTGATATCTCTGTTACAAAAGGGTCAAAGGGCTATTGTTTAGGTTCATGTATCCTGTCTTCCAGCTGCTGTTTTATCCTTATTATTAATGCTTATGGACAAAAAGCACCCATTCATCACATGGGGAACATACAATGTAGGTAGTGTGGCTAATGTAGCCGATTACAGGTCATGCAATCCAATGATACAACCACTACTACTGCTACCACCGCAACCTCTACTGCAATTAACGCTGCTACTTCTAATTAGTATTGTGTTTGTTTTTGCTTTTCTTATAGCACAAGTTTTCGTTATTGCTGTACAATAATCTGACAGGGAGTATTGAGGCATAAAGAAGGAGTATACATAAACTTTGCTTAAATGTAAAAATTGTTTCTCAATTGGCTTTGCAACAGAACAAATAATGCAGTTTTCTGCAATTTTTTTTTTTTTTAGCTTTGTATAGAGTGTAGATGGATTAGAACACCTGTCAGTTTTTATTGCTGCAGGGGCCCCATTGGGGAGATTCACCCTCTCTATTTGTCTTATTTACCATTATCATTGAAAATGAACGTAAAAGAAAATCCCAAATTTTGAGTTGTCCCCAGAAAAGAAATAGAGGAGAAATCTTCCAATGGTTACACTATTTCTGGTGACCTGGGGAGGTGGGTGACGGCATTGGATTGCCTTAATTTACACCGATTTCCTCTCACTTCCTCTTTTGGCTTTGAAACAGGAAGTGAATGTAAATCTGCTCAATAGGACACAGATGGCAAAGAAAATATCTGACAAAGTTTATAACCTTTACTTACTCTATCCAAAATGAAAAAAAAAATGTTTTGCCTATAGTTCTACTTTAACCACGATTTGGGCCTGCCAATCCTTGTCATGTGGCTCTTACACCCAGTTTTGCAGCCGGAATGCGGCGGAACTCCATTCCACCACCTCCAGCTCTCACCCTCCATTCCTGCTCCCTGATGTCCCTGCACACACTCAAGGTGGGGTGTTGGCGGGGGCAGATCTCCAGAATCTGAGAGAGTGAACGATCTCCCTGCAAGGCAAGGAAGAGCCACCTATACAGGGAGGTACTAGAGCCGCCTACACAGGCCCAGGTAGGAGAGAGTAGGGATGTGAGGAAGCTTGGGGGAGGGGGGTTTAGGGTTGAATACTGTGCATAATGCACCCCTAAACCCTGCACTCTGTACACAGCACACCCCTGAACGCTGCACTCTGTATGTAGCTTACTCCTGAACTCTGCACGTAACGCACTCCTGAACCCTGCACTCTATACCTAGCGCACCCCAAAACCATGCCCTCTGCACATAGTGCACCCCTGAATTCTGCACTCTGTGAATAGAGCACCCCTGGAAAGACAGGCACCTCTGAGCCCTGTACTCTGTACGTAATGCACTTCTGAACTCTGCATTCTGTATGCAGTGTAATCCTGAACTCTGCACCCTGTACGTAATGCATTCTTGAACCCTGAACTCTGTATGTAACACACCCCAAATACAACCAGCTCTTTGAGGGCAACCATACTGTTGATGCAGCCCGAAATAAAATTGAGCTTGACACCCCTGCTCTAGACAAAACTTTTTTTGTTTGGTTTTTGATAAAGAATTCTCCCAAAAGCGACACAGAAAAAAGCCTGACAGGGGTTTAACGATTACTTAATCTATCCAGACTCTATACCGGAGGGCTGTGCTTTAAAGTTAAGTATGTGGTGCATACTAGAACATTATGGTATAACACTGCAGGGGGCCCATGAAAAAAAAATTGATAGAGTTTGCTACCACTTTAAGGGGCATGTTTATAAAGAAAAAAAGATTTCCCCAGAAGGGGAGAGAGAAAAGGAGGGCTATTGAGATGACAAAGGGTGCAAACTACTGATCAATTGAAAATATAAATACTTTATTTCATGATAAGTCCAAAATCTTAATGTAGTGGCCACAGTCATACAGTGGGGACCATATATGGTGGTTCAGCTTGACATTAAGAACAAGCTGATATGAATCAAAACAATACAGGTACTACATACAACATGTAACACTTAACACAGTACATCCAGACGCCAAGTTGTTTGACACATGTAGCATCCACTCGGCCCAGGCCGTTTGTGGAATTAACAATTAATACATCTATGTGGAGCATATATGTGTAAACCCCCTTGGAGGCATGAGCTGGTGGGGAAAGTAAGGGGAGAGGGATGGCGGGGAAAAGGACCAGGCAGGGGAGGGTGGCCCTGTATGGCGACTAATACCATACCTCCCAACTTTTTGAGATGGGAATGAGGGACACCCACTAGCAAAAGTATGTAGGCATAGGACACGCCCTCTGTCACGCCCCATTAAAGGAGTATTAACCAAAAATAAAAGATTTGTTGAACCCACAAGGGCTTTTTTTTACCTCTACTATTCCTTATATTGGCTTTTGAAATTTACAAATGCAGCAATTTAGAAATTGGATGAAAGATTTAGCACTGGGAAACACTTTTTAAAAGATAAAAAAAAGTGCATTTTATATACCACTATATAGATCAGATCAAAATGAGGGACACATGAGGAGTAAAGAGGGACAGAGGGACATTGCTTCAAATCAGGGACAGTCCGGAGCTATGCTAATACCACTGACAGTCATGGAATCTGTGGGGCATGTTTATAAAGTAGCGAATGTGGCTGTCACCAAATATTTACTGCAGAAGAATCACTCCCTGTAATTCACATACACCAGGAAGAATCACCTGCAGCGAATGGTTGGTGAATGTCACCTTCACTGTTTTATAAATATTCCCCTAAGTATTCAGGACAAGATACAAAAGCAGAATGAACCCCCTCCCCCCATACGTGGTATAGAGATGAGAAGAGGTGGAGGTATTCTGTAGTCTAGCTGGGCAGAGCTCGGACAGGCTGACAACATCATTTGGGATTTTGGTGCAGCAGAGGCTGCGTTGTTGCTCCCTACTGGAAGTTAGGAGTACACTGCATTTCTGGTAGAGCACCAAGTATTTTTCTTTACTTTCAGTGCTTTTAAAGAGACAAAACATAGTTAAATGTGCATGCATTGGAGAGATAGACTGAATGTTTTTATTCTTTTCCCAAATATATACTGCATTTGAGCTCCTCACCACTAATGTCTGTAGATATATTTGTAACTGGATTACTATGGCACATTTCCTGACGCTTAATATTTTCATACATATTAAAAAAACTTGTATATAATCTTGTGTTGTTCCTAAATATCAATCAAGTGTAATGTCTAAGATAAAAAAAAATGTTTCATATTTATAAAATAAGGACTTAAAAAAATCTTAATTCATCAATCCAACAAAGTCTGTATTCTAGCCTCTCTGTCTCTGCCACAGACAAATGGCTACACAAATTTAAAATCAATCATTAACGGATTAGCTGTTGGTGCAAAGTAAATAGCAATCACCTTATTAGGCATCAGGCAGAGTGAGATAAAGGAGCAGAGTTATTGAAAATGAGGATGGAAGCTAAGCTGTGCTGATGGAGGGAGCGGACGGAAGCTGCTTTCTTTGTTGCAGTTCTTCGAATGGTAGAAGCCACACCAGCTCTAACCTCGACGAATGACTGCAAGGCACTTGTTTCCTATCGGTATATATTTTAATTATAAAGTCATTCCACTGACACTTTATTTCATTAATTCACTCTTGAATCATTGGTGTCCTTAGCACACGTTGAGGGCCGCCAGGTTTTATGACAAGAGAAAGCTTCAGGCCAGTAATATAATACAATGCCATGTGGTGGGTTCATTTTCTGTAACACAAGCATGCACTTATTCAAGCTAATTAACTAAATTCAGCTAGACATAAAAGTGCCATGCATGCACTGTAAGATTCCATGTCGCTTCTGTGCCACATTCTGCTGTCTCTGGAGGGTGAATGTAATTGAAACACTAACTTATTAGTGGAGGAATCATAACAAATTGCTGCAAAAAGGTATTAGTTAAAGTTCCTTTGTAACAAAGAGGAAAGAAATTAATCAAAAATCGTTTGGTGGGGTCAGAGATGTGCGTCTTTAAAATATTGGATATAAAATTAGTGGCAGCAAGGACCATGCCTGATGGCTGGTAGTGGTAAATGATTCTCTAGATAAAAGAAAGCATTTAAATACACAAAACTGAAAGAAGTTTTAAAGTAGAACTAAAGGCAAATTTTTTTTTTTTCATTTTAGAGTAAGGGAGGGTTATAATCCCTGTCAGTTTTTGCCTTCGATGTCTCATTGTATATATTTCCCTTTATTTCCTGTCCCATAGCCAAAACAGGAAGTAAGAGGAATTCCCTCCAAAGTGAGGGAATCCTTGGTTGTCACCAGGGTCACCATTGGAAGATTTCCCCTCTATTTCTGTTCTAGTGACACCCCAAAATTTGATTTGAGAGCACAGACAGCAATAAAAACCTGGCAGGTGTTCTAATCCCACTCCACTCTATCTGAACTAAAGAAAAAAGCTTTACCTTTAGACCTCATTCAAACTGGGGTCGCCGCTTGTTTTAGCGGTGCTTTAGCGCTTTTTAGGCGGCACTTCTCAGGCCACTTTTAACCCCAAAGAAGGGGCCGGGGCGCTTTTAACCCCATCCATTGCAATGGGCAGGGGCTTTTGGGCCAAACCACCCCAAAGATGCTGCTTGCAGGATTTTTCTGAACGTCCCGCAAGCGCACCGCCCGGGTGTAAAAGCACCCATTGTAATGAATGGGAGGCAGTTTTCAGGCATTTTACATGCGCTATTTCTAGTGCTAAAATGCCTGAAAACTGCCTCAGTGTGAAAGGGGTCTGGGTTATACTTAAAGCTGGCCATACACTGGTAGATTTTCATATGAACGTTTGTATAAATATTTTTGGAAACACATTTAATAATGCCTTTAAAAAGGTGACAAATATCTTAGATATTTCAGAATTTAGTATTCTTTTAAGTTTTTAATTTTGGAATTAATGGACTTTAGTGAACGAAAACCACTTTCACTGTTAGAAATTTGTTCATTCAAGGAAAATTTTCCATCCTGATCATTTGATTTTTTTTATCGCTACGGTTTAAAATTATTATTGATTTTCCCCCATTAACTACTAGAAAATTTAATGAATGTTCCTAAACACGTGTATGGCCAGCTTTAGACTCCACTCATTCACTTAGTTCTTACTGGGTAACTTTGTTCACAGGGATTCTAAAGCCCCGTACACACGATCGGTTTGACTAATGAAAACAGTCCGATGGACGGTTTTCATCAGACCAACCGATCGTGTATGGGACCCATCTGTCTTTTTTCCATCGGTTTTAAAAAATAGAACATGTTTTAAATTTTTCCGATGGATAAAAAAACGATCGAAAACTCAGATCGTCTATGGGCAAGTCCATCGGATCAAAAACCCACGCATGCTCAGAATCAAGTCGACGCATGCTCAGAAGCATTAAACTTCATTTTTCTCGGCTCATCGGAGTGTTTTACGTCACCGCGTTTGGAACGGTCGGTTTTTTGACTGATGGTGTGTGGGCAAGACTGATGAAAAACAGTTTCATCGGATTTCCGATGGACAAATCCATCGGACAAAAATCCATAGGTTATCCGATCGTGTGTACAGGGCTTAAGGCTGGCCACACACGGGGCGAATTTCTTTCCTGCAACCAAGGTTGCAGGAAAGAAATTAGTTTGATTCCCCCATTAACACAGACGGTGTTGATGGGGAAATCCTTCCTGGTGGGCCATTGTCTGCGGGGGGACGTGGGAGGGTGGGGGGAGCCGTCCCCGCCGGGAGAAGACAGTGATTACTAGCGGCTATAGCAGCCGCTTGCGATAATCACAAGAAAATCTGACAGGCTCTTTGTACCCAAGATGATCGAGCGCTCAACCTGGTACATTCAGCCTGCCCATTATTGGTTTGAATCTCGGCCGGTTCCTGCTGAACTGGCCGAGATTTGAACTGTGTATGCCCGGCCTAATCCTTTCTTACGCTATCCAACCCCCCAATCTTACGTTATTCTTAAGTTTGCAATCTAATTGTGCAGTCAACTATGCAAAAGTTAAATGTTGCAGAAAATTAAATATCTCACAATCTACATGTAGAAATATTGGTTGTAAGATTTCTGGCCCACTTTATCATATCCAAATATCTAATGATAACATTTTAGAATTCATCCAACTGACAGTTCTTATGTGAGCCCACATGTTAAGATTTGAAGTAAGCATTTTCTAACAATTTGAAAACTGTCTTAAAAGCTGAACTTAACTGCATCTGAGCACTACAAACCAAAAACACAATTTAATAAATTTTTTATATTTAAAGCAAACTCCCCCATCCAGCCATGTCTTCATGTTTTATTCTTTTGAGAAATCACTTTCAAAAACACCCCCATAGCATTTCTAGTCACGACCATCTTGAGTATGGGCAATGATTCATGCAACATTTATTTCCTGTAATCGATCTGCCCTTACTCAGGAATGCAGGCAGAAGGGAGTACTTAGCTGAGAAAGTCCCTTCTCCCCTCCTATAGATGAAAGAAAAAAAAAAACGGCAATGAAGACTTCTGGGATGCATTACATTTTTATCTAGGCCAGAAACCTGAAAGTTAAAACAAGTAAATATAATATACCTTCCTATCCATTTACATGATTTAAAATAGTTAAAGTTCAAAAGGTATTTTTTTTAAATAACAAACATGCCATACTAACCGCCATCTCTGATCCTCCTCTTTTCGGGTCCCCCGCCAAAACTCCTGGCTCCTACCCCCTTTTGCGCGCCCTCATAGCAAGGCGCTTGCTATGTGGGCACTCGTGCATGCTCGATCCTGAGCAGCGCTGTGTGTGTCCATTGATGCATACAGATCAGCTCGCCTCCGTCCCCTGCTCTCTCCTCACTGGCAGTGATTGACAGCAGCAGAAGCCAATAACCACTGCTGCCTCCATAACCAGTGGGGAGAGAGCAGAGGGAGCCGCTGCTCTCAGGCAAAGCGCTGGATCCAAATCAGGCTCAGGTAAGTATTTTGTGGGGAGCTGCAGAGGAGCAGAACACAGAAGGTTTTTTACCTTAAAGCAGACAACGCATTAAGATAACAAACCTTCTGCTTTTAGAATCACTTTAACGTTGATTGAGAGAGTAAAGTTCTGCTTTAGCTGCTTCATTTCCTCATTGCTAATGCCTGCATTCACAGTTATTTTATAATATTACTTTTGCTAAAAGTGGCATTGCTTGTATTTTGCTATATTTTTCCTCTACCCCATACTTTCAAAGGGCCATAGTGAGGCAACTGTAACACTGTTAAAACACTTTCCTGGTGCCTCCATGGCAGCATACCTGTGATAGAGCTCTGCCTCGACTCCTCCTTCAGGACTAGTGAATAGCATAAATTAAAGGCATAGCCCCTCCCCCAACATTCTCCTTTTTTTCCTCATACCTTCTTGTGCTGGTGAAGAGTAGCAGTATGTCCATACCTCTGCAGTCGGCAGCGTCCGCCGGGTTTAGCCTTTCCCGTGCGCAGTCCCTGTTCTTGGGCCGCTCACAGCGCTGATAAGACTGGGAACCCCTCTGTGGATCTTTTGGGGTCATTTCGCAGAGTTTCCTCACAGGAACGCAGTCTGCTATCACATCCATGATGAATGCAGTGGAAGTCGCAAAAGGATCAGCTCCATCTTCCCAGGCTGGTGGTTTCCATTTTTTATTCCAGGCATTTGTGTTTTTCCCCTTTCTTTTCCTCTCTTCCCCTCCCCCTCCCCTTTCCTTTGCTTGTTAGGCTCCTTCAAATGATTGTTATCTTACTTTTTTGTTCCTTTAACCTCCCTGGCGGTATGATTCTTTCTGGAATTATGTACCAAAAGCGGTACAATTATTTTGCATGAAAATTTGGTGTTATGTATTATAGGCCTGCGATTCTTAGTAATTACTTACTTAAACCTGAGCAAACCAGAGTCTAGTAAACATCCCGGGTATGATAAATATGAAACACAAAATTATAAATTATAATATAATAAATAACTATAAATAATTATAAAAAATAGTAATCTAATTATAATAAAAATTATTCAATAATGTAATCAAATCAAAAACACTGAAATTTGCTCAGTTGCAGAATTGTCGCTGTCATTAGATTTAGTGTTTGATGACGAATTTCCCCACAAATCGCTATCGCTCAATTCTGCGAGTGATTCTAATTTATTATCGCTGCTTTCTAGTTGGTCTAAAACCACTTTTGACATAAAGGGACACTTTTTAGTTGCTATGGACAATCTCCAGTTTACAGGCAGAAAGAACGATTTTTATTATATAAAAGTGCATGCAGGACACTGGGCAGACCACTAGGGACAAAGGGTGTGTGTAGATATTACATACAGTACTGTAATCAGTAAGATTACAGTATACTGTATGTATACTATGTGTTTACCTTTTTGAATTTGCCGCCCAGTTCCGCTCCCTTGCGCCGCTGCGGCTCGCAGGGAACGGAACTAGGAAGTCAGATGGGGTCGAAAGTGGCGACACTCGCCGGAGGTCTCGCTGGCGATCACAGCAGAGGACATCATCGCTGGATCGCCAGGAGAAGGTAAGGAAACTCCGCTGCGAGCTCTGCAATGTCTACCCCGAGCGTGACTCGGGGTTACCGATCCTAGCATAAAAAAACAACCCCGAGTCACGCTCGGGATTACCGCTAGGGAGGTTAAAACTGTGCAACTGGATAGGGCAGGTGTCTCTCTGTGCAACAACATTGTGGTGCTTTTTTCCGGGTTTGGGGGGGCTACAGGTGCTCTGTACGTCCCGCCAGGTAGGAGAGTGTCACGGCGCAGCGTCCTCGCCGCCGTCTGCGCATGCGCGATTCGGGAGTGATACAGAGCCGGAGCTTCTCGGCTCTCTGTACTGGGCGACGCTGGATCTTCTGCGATTGCGCATGCACAGACGCTTGGTTCAGTGGCGGCCATCTTGGATTCTGGAAAGAAGGCTAGATTTGCCCTTTTTTTCAATCAATTCCAAATGGTGGTTTATGGGATTAGCCCACGCACCTTGAGCCTAATTAGGTTCAGATTCAGGGATGGCTGTCAGTCTCCTCAGCTGTGCCCTGCTAGGTCTCTCTGATGCTGCTTTGTGGTAGGTACTTTTTATTTTCTCAAAAAAAAAAAAATGTTGCCGATCAGAAATGTTTATGTTAAAAAAAAAAAAAAAAGATAACAATATAAAAATGTTTATGTTTAAAAAATAAAATAAAAAATAAAAACAGATGACGATATAAAAATGTTTATTTAAAAAAAAAAAAAAAAAGTGACGCCAAAAACTCCTGATTCTTTTCCCTTTCTTACTATATTTCTGTAGCTGATCCTTGTGCCCAACTCCGCAATGAGTCATTCATCTCGCAGCAAAGATCCTCACACTTCTATTAGGTATGTGACCAACTATACGTGAGTATTAAAAAAAAAAGTGCGCTCACTGGTCTAGCGTGAGTTCCTTACACCGTAGCCCCACCCACTCCAAGGGGTCCCGCTCATCAGGGCATAGGTCCCATTCTTCACGTCGTAGATCAGAGAGGTCAAGATCCAGAGGACGTGATCGACCCCCCTCTCCTAGGACCTATAAGAAGAAGAGATGCTGGATATGTGGGGCTACACCGCTACCAGACAGAGTGGTCTGTAAGGACTGTTTTACGGACTATGCGTCCAACCGCGAGCTAGAAAATCAGCACGCTGTAGATCTGCTCAAGCGAACAATGAAGGACTCCTTCTCTGAGCTTTTGGCTTCGGTCCCCGCTCAACCACTTCAGCAGATATCCCAGGTTCAGGATATAGAACCTAATCTCCCTGGTCCGTCAGCAGTCAGTACACCTCTGCCGCCGTCAGGCCGACCAGCTAGAGATTCACCACCTGAAGACTCTTCAGGGGACTCTTGAGAAGAGTCAGAACCTTCTGGCTTCAGTCTCTCCTTGGTAAAGCCATTCATCCAGGCAGTCAAAACTGCAATCGCCTGGAAAGACGCAGAATAGCCTCCCCAAGAGTCTACAAGCTACTTCCCATTCCTCAAAAGGAAGCAGGTTATTTTCCCGTTGATGGGCAAGATTAGTCAAGTCATTCAGAAGGAATGGTCAAAGACTGATAAAAAAAATAATAATTTTGGGGTCGGTTCAATAAACTATATACCCCTTACCAGAGTCGGGAACGCAGTCACTGAACTCCATGCCAGTGGTAGACGCGTCCGTGGTGCGACTCGCAAAAAAACTTACTCTACCAATGGAGGATTCCACTTCCTTCAAAGACCCTCTAGACAGGCGAATCGACCTGGAGCTGAAGAGGAGCTACTTAGCCGCGGAAGCAGCATGTAAGCCAGCTATTTCCCTCACGTCAGTATCAAATGCCATAAGATCTTGGACAGATAATATTGAGATGGCTTTGCATCAGGATGTCCCCATGGAGGATATAATTAAGGCCTTAGAAGAGCTTAGATTGTCGGCAGACTTTGTCTGCGTAGCGGCCATTGACACGATCAGGTGCTCGGCAAGATCCATGTTGCATTCAGTGATGGCGAAGAGGGCCTTGTGGCTGAAACCCTGGATGGCTGACTTATCCTCCAAACAAAATTGGTGCAAAATCCCGTTTGATGGGAAAGCACTATTCGGAGACAAAATGGATAAAGCTATCTCCAGGCTATCAGGAGGGAAGTCTGGTATGCTTCCACAGGACAGAAGTATGCGAAGATTCAGAGGTGGTTCCTCTAGGTTCCGCCAGTCAAACCCAAGGGATTTTAGGCAGTCGAGACAGCCCAGAGACAACAAAAGACCTTGGAAAGGTACTCGGGGATCCTTTTTGAACAGGAAGATGAAAGCCCTTCCAGCTCCACAGGAGCAGAAGCAGTCTTTTTGACGCCAGAGGAACCCAGGCACTCCCGGTGGGAGCCAGGCTAAAGTTTTTTTACCCCAGGCTGGGCCACCTGCTGCCACAACCCCTGGGTTCTGTCAACAATTCAATGGGGGCACTTTTGGAATTTTTCTCACCCTCCACCTCGGAACTCTTTCAAAGGAACAGAGATTCCATCCTCTCCACTGAAGGCTCAAGCTCTGAAAAACTTCCTAACGTCACTCCAGCTTCAGGGGGCGGCTGTTCCGGCTCCCTTGGCAGAGCGCTTCGCAGGCTTATACTCCACCCTATTTCTGGTCCCAAAGAGGACAGAGGGGTGGAGGCCTGTGATAGACCTAAAGAGGCTCAACCGGTATATCCGCCCCGAAAGCTTCAAAATGGAGTCCCTGCAGACGATTATTCAGGCAGTCCAGCCATCAGATTGGATGATTTTGGTCGATCTGCAGGATGCGTACCTACATGTTCCAATTCTACCTGCATTTCAAAAATACCTGAGATTTGCAGTGGGACGGACCCACCTACAGTTTCAAGCCCTGCCTTTCGGTCTGTGCACCTCTCCCAGGGTGTTCACCAAGATGCTAATATCTGCTTTAGTTCCCCTGCGGGAGAGGGGCTTGAGGATATACCACTACTTGGACGACATCCTACTCCTAGCAAGCAATCCGGATCAGTTGGTATGTCACCGGGACATTCTTCTACAGTCCCTAAAAGAGCTAGGGTGGCTGGTGAATTCCGACAAGAGTCAACTAATGCCAACACAGCAGATAATCTATGCACAATGTTCGACACTCAGGAGGGGACAGTGTCATTACCACCGCCGAAGGCAAGGATTGTCATCCAGAGAATGATCAAAGTCATCCAGAGCCCGTATCTGACGGCTTCACAATGCCTGAGCTTCATTGGCACAATGTCTTCCTGTATACCCATGGTTCCTTGGGCACATTGGCACTTGAGGTATTTCCAGACTGGTTTCTTGGCACAGTGGAAGAAACAACGACTATCTCAGACGATCCTGCTGATGGGAAAAATACGCAGGAGCCTTCACTGGTGGACAGTTCCGGAAAACCTCTCCAAGCCTCATCACCTGGGCTCCCTTCCTTGGATCACAATTACGTCCGATGCAAGCAGACAGGGCTGGGGAGCCCATTGCGGGCAAACCAGAATACAGGGGAGATGGGCATGCACCACCCAGGGAGTGGTATCCAACATCTTGGAGATGAGGGCAGCCTTCTTGGCACTGACCTCTTTGGCACCCCCACATCAGAGGCCAAAGAATACTCCTACGCCTAGACAACAGAGCAGCTGTCGCTTATCTGCAGAAGCAGGGAGGCACTCGCAGCAGGTCACTCCTCAAGGAGGTAGAGCCGATCATGCTCTGGGCGGAGCAGAACCTCCTGGACCTCAGAGCGA
Organism: Rana muscosa; assembly: GCA_029206835.1. Classification (NCBI taxonomy): domain Eukaryota; kingdom Metazoa; phylum Chordata; class Amphibia; order Anura; family Ranidae; genus Rana; species Rana muscosa. The sequence goes on along the minus strand of CM055122.1, from coordinate 173,469,899 downwards.
TGTATCTGCCAGGCAGGTTGAACACGGAAGCAGACACTTTATCCAGAAACTTCCTGGACAATGAGTGGGCTCTCCACCCCCATGTCTTCCTTCAGATTGCCAACATATGGGATCCCCCTCAGGTAGATCTGTTCACCTCCCCGAAGAACGCCAAGCTGGACAGGTTCTTCTCTCGGCTGCCGCATCCACAAGTCGAGGCAGTGGATGCCCTGTCATGTCCCTGGAGGTTCACCACGGCATATGCCTTTCCTCCCAGGCCATTAATATTCAAATTCCTCCTGAGGCTCCTCAGGGAGCCAGTCCAGGTGGTGGCAGTACTTCCGTATTGTGCCTCAGTGTGGGCTCTCCAATCAAGATCCCTCCTTTCCCTCAACTTCTGTCGCAGAGCAGTCTAGTTCATCCAAACCCTCAGAAGTTGAATCTTCGAATCTGGAGGTTGAGAGGCGAAGGTTCGAGTCCCTAGGGTGTTCTCCAGGAGTCATATCAACCCTTCTAAAAGCTAGGAAGCCAGCAACTAATGCCATATATTCAAGAATATGGGACAAGTTCTTGTCATTTGTTTCCGAAAATGGATTTCATCCAATCCTTCCTTCTACATCTCATGTTCTAGGATTCCTTCAGACAGGCCTTGATCTGGGACTTGGTCTGAGCTCTCTCAAAGTGCAGGTAGCAGTAATCTCTGCTGCAACAAATAAGAGATGGGCGGAGGATCCTTCAGTAGTCACTTTCCTCAGAGGTATATTGAAGATTCGCCCTCCTGTCAGACGATCATTTCCTAAGTGGGATCTGTCCCTAGTCCTGGAAGTTCTATCTGACCATCCCTTTGCTCCAGTGGAACAAGTAACAATATGGAACCTGACACTAAAGGCGTCTTTCCTGCTAGCCATTACATCTGGCAGAAGAATCTCGGAACTTCACTCTTTAGGGATAGGTGACGACCACATCTCCTTCTTCACAGACAGAGTGGAACTTCGTCCCCTTCGGGGGTTCACACCAAAGGTTGCTACTCCAAGCCACCTGTTGGAACCCTGGGCACTACCAGTGTTTACAGACATGGATTCAGAGTCTTGTCACGAACTGGATGTATCCAGAGTGCTCAGGGCCTACCTAGAAGCCACCGGCCCCTTCAGAAATTCTGAGAGACTTTTCATCGTACCGTTCGGTAAATACAGGGGCAAAGAAGCTTCCATTAGAACTCTGGCATCTTGGGTTGTAAAGTTAATCCAGAAGGCCTACAGGGTGAAGAATATGGAGCCTCCATCCCGAGTGAATGCTCATTCTACAAGGGCAGTCTCAGCTTCCTGGGCAGCAAGGGCTAATGTTTCGTTGGAGACAGTGTGCGGGGCCGCCACCTGGTCTTCTCACCATACGTTCCTCAGACACTACCATATTGATCCAGGAGCGCTCACGACTGTTGAGTTTGGAAGGAGGGCAGTTCAGGCTGCTATGTCCTCTTCTAATTAAACATTTATTGTTAAGCAATTATCCCACCCATGTCAGCTAGTTAGTTATCACAGGTATGCTGCCATGGAGGCACCAGGAAAACGGAAAATTGTATCATACTTACCAGTAATTTTCCTTTCCTGGTGCCTATCCATGGCAGCATACGCTCCCACCCTCGGTATTCTATATTACAGAGAATGTGTCATGGATATGCAGTAGTGTTTGTCTGTCAGCTTACCTTCCTTCCCATGTGTTCATCTTAGAGGCCTGAGCCCTTTCACCTGGCTTCCTTTATAATCTCCTCCCAGCCAGACTCCACCCCAGGCCCTATCACAGAACACTATATTAACCTGTGCACTGCAAGCCTGCTTGGCTGATCAACGTGTTTGTTAGGCATTGTGTGTGTTGGGTTCCTGCCTGCCGTGTGCTACGTCTGTCTCTCTGTTACGTTATTGGCTTGTCCCCGACCATCCCTGTCTGCAGGTGACCCTGACAGTTTGATCAGCCATGAACCCGGCTGACATCCCGCTACCCGCGGATGATCCATTGCAGGGCATAGTTTGCAGACTTGAAACCCAGGAATCGAATCAGACTCAGGTGATGCGATTCCTCCAGGATCTGGCTTCTCGCTTCGAGCAGCTTCAGGCCTCCTTGGGAACCCTGAATCCGCAACCTCAAATACAATCAGCGGCTGCACCTATTGCACCAGTCGCAGCCACACACTCGCTACAACTGCCAGCTCCGTCCCGTTTCTCTGGGGACTCCAAGGCTTGCAGGGGGTTCCTTAGCCAATGCACGATTCATTTTGAGCTCCAGCCCCAAAACTTCCTGTCTGATCGGGCTAAGGTAGCCTATATCATTTCCCTCCTCTCTGGTGAAGCTTTAGCCTGGGCAGCCCCTCTGTGGGAACTGAATGATCCAGTGGTTTCTAGCCTGTCTGGCTTCTTGAAACTTTTTCGGAATATCTTCGAAGAACCGGCTCGTGTCTCTTCAGCGGCCAGCGCCCTTTTACGTCTCCGCCAAGAGTCTGCTTCTGTGGGACAGTATGCCCTTCATTTCCGCATACTGTCGGCTGAGTTGAGCTGGAACAATGAGGCCTTAGTCGCAACCTTTTTGCATGGCCTGTCTGATAGAGTGAAGGATGAATTAGCTGGAAGAACCATCCCCACTGATCTGGCCGGCGTTATCTCCTTGTGTAACCAGATTGATATTCGCTTTCAGGAGAGGACCTTAGAAAAGCAACGCCAGCACTCCTTGGTTCTTAGTCAGCCTGAGCTCCCCTCTCTTCGACCCGTAGAGCATCTCCTACCAGCTGAGGAACCCATGCAGCTGGGTCAGACCAGGCTATCCCCCGAGGAACGTGCTAGGCGCAGAACTCTTGGTCTGTGTCTTTACTGTGGGGGCAAAGGTCATTTTCGTGACACTTGCTCTCTTTGTCCAGAAAAACGTTCGGGTCCACTTCATCTGGAAAGTGGAGTATTGGACCCAGAAATATCACCTTCCCCTTCTCGTCTTCTGCTTTCTGTGTTCCTTCATGTTGGTGCTTCTTCTCATTCGGTCTCAGCATATCTGGATTCCGGAGCCGCTGGTAATTTCATGGACTGGGAAATCGCATCGTCCATGAGACTTACTCTTTTGCCCCTCACCACGCCATTGGTGGTCTTGGCGATTGATGGTACTGTTCTCCCAGGGGGACCTATCCACTTCCAGACCCTCCCTGTTAAGATGTCGGTAGGGACACTCCACCAGGAGTGGATATCCTTCCTTATCTTACCCAAGGCCTCAACGCCTATAATTTTGGGTCTCCCATGGTTACAGCTCCATTCTCCTCATGTGGACTGGACTACTGGACAGATCCTGGCTTGGGGTCCCTCCTGTTCCTCGTCCTGCCTACCCAAGGTTGCCCCCTGTGAATCTGAGCCGGTCATTCATTCCAGGTTGCATAACCATTTACATTTCTCTGTCCCTAACCACCCTTGGACGCACAGCCAGGCTAGCTTGTCTACAAGTCCTGCAGTCGCTACGTCTTGCGATGCGATTCAGGTAGTCGCTACACCTGACTCAGCTATTCACTCTGCCTCTGTACTAGTTATGCCAGTCCAGCCCATGCCCAGTGAGCCTCTTACTTTTTCTTGTTTGGGACATTCTGCTTGTTCTTCAGCTATTCAGCTTGACTCCGGCGACATGTCACCTTCTAACCAACCTGACTTCAGGGTTCCACTGACATCTGCCCAGTCTGATAGTCCTGTGCAAGATGACCAGTTCCCCTTTAAGGGTCTAGGGGACCCTCCTCAGATTCCTGTTGATCCTCTCATGCCCTTGCTTATTCCTAGAGAGCCTTTGGTCCTCAATAGATCTTCTTGTCATCTCCCTACCTCGTTTTCGGTCTCTGAGGATAATTTTAAGTACAAGGTTAGACAAGTTCTGGATTCTCAGCTCTGCAGAGGCATTCTTCAGTACCTTGTGCATTGGAGAGGTTTTGGTCCTGAGGAGGCGTCTTGGATCACTGCATCTGATGTCGCTGCACCTCATCTGTTGAGAAGGTTTCATCAGAGATTTCCCTTTAAGCCTGGGTCCAGGCGGGGGAGGGCCCATAAGAGGGAGGGTACTGTCATGGATATGCAGTAGTGTTTGTCTGTCAGCTTACCTTCCTTCCCATGTGTTCATCTTAGAGGCCTGAGCCCTTTCACCTGGCTTCCTTTATAATCTCCTCCCAGCCAGACTCCACCCCAGGCCCTATCACAGAACACTATATTAACCTGTGCACTGCAAGCCTGCTTGGCTGATCAACGTGTTTGTTAGGCATTGTGTGTGTTGGGTTCCTGCCTGCCGTGTGCTACGTCTGTCTCTCTGTTACGTTATTGGCTTGTCCCCGACCATCCCTGTCTGCAGGTGACCCTGACAGAATGTTGGGGGAGGGGCTATGCCTTTAATTTATGCTATTCACTAGTCCTGAAGGAGGAGTCGAGGCGGAGCTCTATCACAGGTATGCTGCCATGGATAGGCACTAGGAAAGGAAAATTACTGGTAAGTATGATACAATTTTCCGTTTTGTAGCTGATGGAGGAAAATCTGAAATAAAGAAAGTATTAATTATTTAAGGCCGTCTGACCAGATCTCTTCAGTGTCAAAATGCTGGTTGTCATGAAATATTCCTAATAATTTCCTCTCCACTTGGATAAATTGTACTTCAGGCTCCTTGCTACCATTTTCATCATACATTTTAGCATCCCTCTATGGCAGTGGGGATCCTAGTAAAAAAAAGATAAAAATTGTAAGATTCTGATTCATTTCTTAGTCACATGCCTGGTTCTAATGGTGAGTGATAAAATAGGTCTGCGTTCATTAAAACACAGACACTAAATGAACCAAAGTTCAACAAAACTTCAAATAAAAAAAAACAAGTAAGAATGGACTACAATGCACCAGATATATAAAACATGAAAAATATATGTTTTACCTTTTGTATTTTCTCCTTCCTAATCTCCTTTCCTGTCTTCTCTTTCTTCCCTTACTGGCTTCTCTTTTTCTTTTATGCTGTTGTGTGTGTGATGCTCCAGAGGGCATTAGGAGAGGGCCTGAACCAGTGCATTTTGATGGACTTCAATCTAGAGCCATTCAATAGAAGAATACCCGCAAATACAAGAATTTAACTCGTGAAAAAGCGCAGAAAATTAATTTGTGTCCTTAGGGATTGTGCAAAAAAATATTTTTAGCTTTTCCTGTCTTTTAGCCTACCATCACTCGTTTTTTTGGGCATTTTATGAGAGGCGGTCCAGATTTTAACCTATTGCCGCCCATGTAACGCATATGTGCAGCAGCAAGAGGGCAGGCTTTAACGCCCACATCCCGCACATATCTCTCCATGGGTGGCAGTGGTTTTTGTGCTGAGAACACGTTCACTACTCTCTCCTAGCACAGTGACTAAGCTGTCAAAGACAACTCCTGGTCTCTAGTAATCATTGGGAGCAGGGGGGTCTGGCTCCCGATCATTTGATAGGCAATTACAGTGCTCATGTGATCAGGCAGACCTTCCCACCCCCAACCCCTCCCTCCCTCCCTGGGCTTAATAGCCCAGGTAAAGGGAAGGCTGAATGGGAAGGGGTTAAAGCACTAGCACTACATACCCAATTATTCATACAATACCATACATACACTTTGGGATTTTGTCTCACAGGTAATTCATGGTGGTTCCATTGAACTGAATAGATTGTTATGTAGTTACATAGTTGGTAAGGTTGAATAAAGACACTGGTCCATCCAGTTCAACCTGAGCATGTGTGTGTGTCAAATTTTCCATATCTCTGTACATTGAATTTGCACACATTGACACATCAAAAAAAAATTTGAACGTATCCACACTCTCCGCTGACATCAATAACTGTGGAAGGGAATTCCACATCCTTACCACTCTAACTGTAAAGAGCCCTTTACGTAGTTTGGGATTGAACAGTGGCAGCTGGTGCTGGTGCAACGGGACACGGACGGGAAGTCGGTGATCACCAGCAACACCCCCCCCCGCGGGAGATGGACGGGTGGGAAAACAGAAGGCCTGCTTACCTTAGGAGACAGATGAAGAGTCCTGCCCGGGACGACACTTCGATCTCCCCTCCTCCTCCCTCCCCTGTCTGAGCCGGGGAGTGCTGGATGTGGCTGAGCCGCTGCGGGTGAGCCATCCCTGGAGACCTCTCTCCGTTGCCGTTACTTTTCCTCTTGGCCAAACAGGAAGTGGGTCCTGAGACTCCCTGGCCATTCAGGTCTCAGGAGCAGCTTCCTGATTGGCCGGGAGGCGAATCAGGAAAACAATAGTGAATATTAATTTGCTATTGTCACACAACTGGGTGGGCTTGGGGTGCAGTGCTCTGCGCCCCGAGCCCACCCTTTTTTGAAGCCAATAAGAGTCTCTGGCTCTAATCACATGCTTGTAGATTAGGGGGCCAGACACATGGATGGGGGCGGTGCCCTACGCCCCCTATTGATGGGCTGCAACTGGGATTGAACCGCTTTTCATTCAACTTCATTGTGTGGCTACATGTCTTCTTTAGAGACCTTAGGTTAAAGAGTTTTCTCCCATTGCTAGAGTCACCATTCAAAGGTTTGTATGTTGCAAATTGTATTTTGATGGTTATGTGGATACAACCCATGAAATGGCTGCCTGTCTTTTGTGTATGAGATAAGTGTCATTAAAGCCTTGAAGATAAAAAACAGAAACATTTACACAGCAAGCTGAACTATACTGCAGAATGTTACCACATTTATATTGGATGTCAAGTAGGGCAAGGACATCACGTAGTAAAGGAATGTTTCTTAATTAGTCTAATGCATCACAGAGGTTAGTGTTAACTATTCCCAACTGCCTCTTTAAAAAAACATTTCTACAACGTGAAGTATAACATTTTGTTAAATGTTAAGGTATTTATCCACTGAAGAGGAAAAAGTGGAAAATGTCATGTAATCATATTTTCTTCTTTTTTCTAATATTGTTTTCGCTCTACATTTCTAAAACAGTCTATGAAGGTATATTAAAGTAATGCTCTACTAAATACTGAGGGGTCAATAAACGAGGTCTCTACCACGGGTCAAGTCCAGCAGCAAACCTGGATTCTAACGTAATCACACAATCTGTGCACTGTGATTGCACACATCAAACTCAATTTTAAGCTGATCTTTGGGCAAAATATTTTTATTGAAATTTATTCCGCGATATGATTCTTAGCCTCAAAGGATATAAATCCACTTTGTGTCTAACAAATGCCTTTGCCAAGACAAATATCACTGCAAAAGTATCAGTGACATCATCACTGGGCTGTACTTAGCCTATGCCAAGAGAAGAGCTCTAGAAGGAACCCAACAGGCCCACCTACTACAGATCGCCTGCAGAAAACTACAGGAGGGGCGGAGACAAGACCAGTCACCCTGCTTAAGGAGATACAGGAGCAATGACTGGTCTTATCACAGGAAGCACCTGATTTAAAGCAATGTTTTATGGTAAATTACTAGACATATGTGAAAGAAATATTATTATTATTATTATTATACAGGACCAACAGTTTATGCAGCACTTTACAATATAAAAGGGAGACAGTACAAGTTACAATACAATAAAATACAGAGGGTTTAGAGGACCATGCTCATAAGAGCTTACAATATAAGACACAAAGCACTTCAAGATTGCAGTAAGATCACACACGCTTCTTGCATTTAGACAATATTTGCTTATCCCAGGCTTCAGCTTTAACCCTGAAGTTTAATCTTAAAATGTGTTTTATTATTTTTAACTTAAAGTGTCACTAAAGGCACAATATTTTTTTTCTTTTAAATAACAAACATGTTATACTTACCTTCACTGTGCAGCTTGTTTTGCACAGAGTGGCCCTGAACCTGGTCTTCTGGGGTCCCTCTGCGGCTGTCTCTGCTCCCCCCGCAAGAACTTTCCTTCTTAATGTGAGCTCTCTCGCATGGTGGAAAGTTCTTGTGGGCGCTCTCCCGTGATACAGCCGGTGGCCATAGCCGCTCACTGTATCACTCGGCCCCGCCCCCCGGCGCGCTGCATCATTGGATGTGATTGGCAGCAGCGCGAGCCAATGGCTGCGTTGCTTTCAATCACCCAATGAATGACCAGAGAAGCCTGTGCGTTCACGGCGCGGGACTTTCGAGGGGTCAGGTAAGTAAACGGGGGCTCGGGGGCCGCAAATACTCTGATGTTTTTTCACCTTAATGCAAAGAATGCATTAAGGTGAAAAAAATTGTACCTTTACAACCCCTTTAACTTTGCCTTTCCTAGTTCCTCCTCCCCAGTACAAGTATCAAGAGCCCTCTGCCTTAATGCAATCAGTGGGCTGGCTTTAGACATCTGTGATTCGTTTCGGTCAGAATTGAAATCCGGATGAAGTTTTTGTTATTCCAAGATTCGGATGTATCCAAATTTCTGAATCACAATAGTAACAAATTTCAGCAAATTCTAAATAAATTCTAATTTGAGAATGAATTAGAATTCAAACATGAATTTGAAATGGAAACATATCGCAATAAATACAGTATGGTATACAAGGGAAGTAGGTTGGGTTCATACTTGAGATCGCAGCTGCTCACAGCAGGAGTCCGATGCATCTCCATTCATCATTTCAGGTCTGATTTCAGCCCGAATTTTGGGCTGAATTCGGATCTGAAACAGACCAAAAGAAGCACAGGGCTCCTATGCAATTCGCACCGGAGCCGCTCTGGAGATGTCTGAACAGGCTCCAAAGAGAGCAGGTCACAATCCCTTGCTATGCGAATTGGATGCGGGGAAAACCAATTCACACTGGTATGAACCCAGCCTCAAGTATTTAGAGAATAGAATTTAAAAAAAGAATAGAAAAAAAGGAATAGGATAAAAATAAAGCAGAATAGAATAAAATAGACTAGAAAATAATAAAAAATAATAGAATAGAAAGCAATGGAATAGAATATAAAAGAATAGAGTAGAATAGATCAGAAAGGAATGAGAATAGAACAGAATAAACTAGAATAGAATATAAAAGAATAGACTAGAATAGAATAAAAAAGAAATAGATTACAATAGAATAAAATAGAATGAATATAGCCGTCTTGCAAAATTAGAATTTTGACTTTCAATAACAAATATATGAAATGAATCCGAATACACAAAACAAATTCCAAAAATGAATAATTCTAACATAATGAATATGATGAAACAAAATTATTAACTTAATGAGCAAATCCGAATCAAAACAAAAGTTTCTGTCATTCACATCTCTAGCTGGCTCTTGTATAAAGTTATGCAAATATCTAAATGGCTTGATAAGTGGATATCAGTCTGAAGGAGTGGGATTTCCTAGACAGACAGCATTGCATACAGTCTATCCAAGTGTGCTCCCTCTAGGTTAGGTAGGTGCTAGAGTGAGGATTTTTGGTTAGGATTAGGTAAATTTAGGCAAGCCTGGCTGGTCGCCAGGCCTGTTTGTTTTAATTTGATCTGGGCTGGGAGTGGCTCGGAGTAGCAGCTGGTGACTCACTGGCAACATCACTGAGATCTCCCTCTTCTTTGCAGAAGATTCTGGAAAGAGAGGAGGAGAGGAGAGGTGGATCTGCCTGGGGTATTCTGAGGAGCCCTGACCAATCCCCAACCTGGATTGGCAAGGGGCAGGCCTCCTTAAATACCCATGGTCAGCCCAGCTGGGGAGGAGTTGTCGGGTGGAAGAGCTGGAGTGAGAGAGTGTGGAGGCTGTCGGGGCCTTTGAGGGAGCTCCCAAGTCTGGGAGGGCGGGTGACCTTGGGCCTGGGCTCGGGTGCAGTCGGGACCACCTTCAAGAACACATGAAGAGGTCCTGGACCGGAGGCACAAGAGAGAGCAAGGAGAGGACAGTGGGAGAGAGCACTACTAAGAGACTCCAGGGAGGACAACTGGTCACAGCCAAGAGAGCTGGTGAGTGAGGCACAGTTGGGAGGACTGGGGAGGCACACCTGAGAGGACTGGGAGCATGCAGTCTGAGATGGGTGCAGAACCAGAAGAGTGGACTTTGGTAAATGGGGCAGTGGAGAGAGGCAGCTGCAGCCAGGAGGGCTGGCAGGGCCTGAAGATGGCTTACTGGGCTCAGTGGCCACGTGTATGACAGCTAGTACCAGAGACTTTATATTTTGCTACACTATAGGGGCCCGCAGTCCCTGCCTGCAAAGGGCAATTGCTAAAGGCCTGGCTGAGCCAGTGTCAGACCTAACCACTTTGTACTAGCTGTGCCTGAAGATTAGAGAGGAAGCGATGTGCTGGAGGAGAAAGACCTGAAGATTAGAGAGAAAGTGATGTGCAGGAGGAGAGGAGTGTATATACTGAACTGTATATAGTTGTCCCAAGCAAGTGCTACCAATTATACTGGGCATCCCATATTTCCCTTACCCCATCCAAGCTTACTCCCCTCAATAAAATACAAAAAACAAAAGCATATGGGACTATTCTATATCTCTGAGTGGCTGTACAAAAACGAAAACATACTGTACATAGAACAACTACCCTCAACATGGAGTGAAAATATATTCGTCATCCTGTGCCTGGTCACCTAAAATTGGAAAAATCTAGGTCCTCACTCTAGGACTTTCAGCCTGGGTTCACACTATTGCGAACACAGATATTGCATGTGATTTGCACTGCATTGCTGTGCCGATCACAAGCGATGTCTGTGCAATGCAAATTCAGCCATACACGTGATACATAGGTGAAATACTTAAAGTGGCTGTAAAGGTTCCGTTTTTTTTTTTTTTTTTTTTAAATAACAAACATGTCATACTTACCTGCACTGTGCAGTTCGTTTTGCACAGAGTGGCCCTGATCATCCTCTTCCGGAGTCCCAAGGTGGCTCTCGCGGCTCCTCCCCGCAATAGCTAACCCTCTCTGAGAAGCTCTCTCCCGAGGGGGTTAGCTTGCGGACGTGCTCCCGTGTCATACACTCTGCGTCCATAGCCGCCGAGTGTATGACTCAACCCCGCCCCCTGGCGGCCGCATCATTGGATTTGATTGACAGCAGCGGGAGCCAATAGCTGCGCTGCTATCAATCTATTCAATGAAGAGCCGAGAAGCCGTTGAGAGAGCGACACGGGATCGCACCCACGGAAATTCGGGGCTCAGGTAAGTAAAACGGGGGGGGGGGGGGCTGGGGTGCCAGACACTGCAAGGTGTTTTTTCACCTTAATGCATAGGATGCATTAAGGTGGAAAAACACAAAGGTTTACAACCCCTTTAACCCCTTCCCACCCACCCTGGCGTCCCCTTTTAAAATTGTTAACACCCAGGGGGGTGGGAAGGATCAGAAGTCATGTGACCATTGTGATTGGCTGTCACATTGGTCACATTAACACGCCGGCTACCAAGATGTTCTCAGGACCAAGAGCTGTTTTTGGCAGCTTGGTCTTTGTGCTGGGATCATGCAGGGAGCACGCTCCTAGCACATAAACATTGGCTGACCCGCAACGCATATGTGTGGTGTGTAGGCGTCAAAGCCCAGCTTTTTGCAGCCGCACATGTGGATTACTTTGGTGTAAGGAAGTTAAATTGAGCCTTAATCTTTTTTTTTTTTATTGGGAATGTGCAGGAATAGCTCTCCTACGTCACAAGAAGGTTTCTTAGATCACCAGACTACTATGAAATGAATTGGGGTGGTTTGGCACCCCTGTATTACACTACAGCAGGGGTCTCAAACTGGCAGCCCTCCAGCTGTTACGGAAACTACATGTCCCATCATGCCTCTGCCTATGGGAGTCATGCTTGTAACTGTCAGCCTTACAATTCCTTATGGGAATTGTAGTTCTGCAATAGCTGGAGGGCCACCAGTTTGAGACCCCTGCACTACGGCAATACCTGGAAAACAAAATACAGAGCAGATAGGCCATACTGCCTTTATGCATCTTTAATTTGGTTTATTTTGCTTTAATTTTCCATTTTGACTGGAGTTTCCTCTAATATGATTTATAGTATGATGACATGTGATACTAATAACTTACTTTCTTTTATTGAGGCTTTTTGAAATGTGGAAATATTTTCAAGCTGTTAGTAAAAGGGCATATACCTTTTTTAGGATTTGGAAGTAGCATACAATTTAATTTTCTTATGGGATGTGTTTGATTCTGATATATTTACCTAACTGGAATTGACTCTAGTATAATAGCCAATTTTTTTGCTCTATTGGTTGTTAACCTTGAAGTGAATAGGGTAACGCTGGTGAGGCCTTCGCTGTCAAGCCTGACCTCTCCCTGAACAAGAAGGGGGCTGCCATGACAACCACGACAGATGTCAAGGTAAAGCAATATGTACCATAGAAAGTCGGCTGTGTTCAGAAAATCGATCTCGCGGTGGTACTAGTGAGCACATTCGCTGAACTGCCAAAACGTTCCGAGTTTAATCATTTATTTCGTCTAACTCTGGGAAGAAAACACAAAGGCAATGAAATGAATTTGACCTCTGTTTCAGGTTGACTATAATACTACAATGAATAAAAAAAAAAAAATTACATTAAGAAAAACATTTTGAAGTGAAATGACTCTTATAATGCCAAGCCCGCAAAACATGTTATTTCAAATGTCAGGTACATAATAGACATTTTCTGTTTATATAAGTGTCTGGAGGCGATCTTGTAGTCTTCTATCCAAAGCAAGCTAGTGGAAAAATAAAAGAAAAACACATTTTATTAACTTTGTGATTATATTACTGCATAACAAAACCCTTATTATGTTCCTCCAGAACAATATTCAAATATATGGATTTGTTTCTATTAGCTATCTCCATTACGTTTTACTATTAAAAAGAATTAGGCCCTATATGAAGCTTGATAATTGGATTTTTTTTTCTCATCCTGTTGTAGACAATAGTAGGGAATTTGTCGCCTTTAGTAGGTTAACTGACCTGTTGTATATTTTGCTCTGCCTCCGAAAAATACCCTCGCATGTCTAAAAGCTCTGATTGTATCTAAAGTGAATAGTGTATTAACAAGAGTGCCATCCTGGAAATTATTGCATGCCTAGTTAAGCAATAACAAACCTGAATTCCCAGAATTCATTGCTCTTCTGACCCTTTTTATAGACGTCAGGGCATCTGAGGAAAATAAGATTCTTAACTCAGAAACAAGATAACCTTGTCTTGACAAATAAATAGCACCAGGGAGCGATATGGAAAAGGAAAAAAAAAATAATCTCTGTAGATTTTCTGTGTGATATGTCTGCTTTTAAGCCTGCAGGATGTTTTATGGTGCTTTAGCCCTCAAGTGAAGATGATGAGAACCAGGCTTGCAATTTAAATCAATAAGGCCCTTTTACTGTGGCTATAAAATACTCATATCAACCATTCAGGCCACAGTTGAATGCACCATGACCACAGTGTAAGTGTTCATGGAGATAGATACTAGAAAACAAAATGACGTGAACGCAACACCAAAGAGTGATCCAATGGTTTTAGCACCTTAGCTGAATAATGGGAGCTTGTCCCGGTTTTGATCATTTTTGTTCACTGTTCACTGTTGGCATGTAAAGCTGTTAAAAACAAGCAGTCATAATTGGCACCTTACCCCAGCTGCAGCTGTCAGCTTCCCCCACTGAACATTCTCTCTGTCTCTTTGACAGCTTTCTTGGGATCTGGATCAAGTTCTAAACCAATAATCCACATCTGATATGTTTTTATGTCAATTAGCTTTTTATATTTCAGTGATGGCTTGGGGAATATAAAAACGAGATCTTGCTCCTAGCTTTTCATTTGTGTGCATTGTGTTACCAGTCTACTGTGGTTAATGCTTTTTCTCAGTAAAAAAATTATTTGTTTCACTCTGTAATTGAAACATGTTGTGGAGATTTGTTAACACAATTACCACAATCACAATTACCTTGTGGCACAATTGTTCTATAAGGAATTTATTTTCCTTTTTTTTTTTTTTTTTAACAACCCCAACCTTCCTACCCATTTACTCATTTTTTTTAACCCCCCGCCCCTAAGTTCCTTTCAAATTACCTAATTATTTGAACCTCTGGCACCTTTTCTTATGTGATTCCTTATGTGTATTTCTGCATTTAGCTTTTTTTTTTTTAAACAAATATTATTGGTGGTCTAGTTAAAGGGGCAAGTTGGATAATGTTTATGGTGCATGTGTGTATATGCCTATAATGCTATGCTCACACTGATCCAACACAAAAGTCATACAACTTATGATCCGACTTTGCCCTACGACTTCTTGTCCGACCTCAATGAATGGGATCCGACCATACCAGGTCCTTTGAGTCGGGTACAGATCTTGAGGGGGAACCCCACACCAAAATAAAAAAACGGTGTGGGTTCCACCCAAAATCCATACCAGACCCTTATCCGAGTATGCAGCCCGGCAGGTGAGGAAAGGGCGGGACTAGCGAGCACCCCCCCTCATGGACCATACAAGGCCACATGCCCTCAACATGGGGAGGTGGGTGCTTTGGGGCAAGGGAGGCGCTGCACACCCCACTCCAAAGCACCTTGTCCCCATGTTGATGGGGACAAGGGTCTTTTCCCGAAAACCCTGGGTGGTGGTTGTGGGGGTCTGTGGGCAGAGGGCTTATCAGAATCTGGAAGCCTCCTTTAACAAGGGGGCCCCCAAAACCCAGCCCCCCCTATGTGAATGAGTATGAGGTAAACATTGTACCTCTACCCATTCACCCCAAAAAAAAAACAAGAGGATGTTTTGGAAAAGTTAAGATGGCTCTCATAGCGAACCATTGATTTTGACATGTTGTGCGACTTGTGTTTTGGAAGTTGGAGCGCATGTCGGACCAGTGTGAACCAGCACTTAAGCCTTGTACACATGAGCCGAATGTCGGGCGGCATCAGCCGGTTCTATAGAAACCGGCCGACATTCAGCCCGTGAAGGGACATGGGCGATAAAGGTCTGCATTGTAAAGTGCTGAGCATACTGTTAGCGCTATATAAATCCTGTATAATAATAATAATAATAATAATAATATGTGTAGCGATACCCCCGTAGGAGCTGCTGGTTTAAATTTGGGCCTGCCGTTACCTCACTGTTCTGTATGCTCGTCACAGGGGTTCTCCTTGAAGACGTGTCCAGAAGAAGTTTGCACCAACACAAAAGTCTCTTTCAAGGGTTTTATTGAATAAAGTTCCAACAGAGGGGTAGAAAGGGATGGGGAGGACTCGGGTACCTTAGTTGCGAATCACACAAATTTTCCTAGGTCCAGAGGAACAAATGTCTCCGCGCTGGACTCAGCAAACACCGGATAGGCCCAATCTCACTGGCCTAGCAACCGATGTATAGCTCAATCACCTATAGTCTCTTACCTTCTGAATTGTGAACACAGCTCTCAGTGCCAGGATCTTCCAGCCGTTCCGGCAGCACTGTGAGCTCGATTATGACCTGGATGCATCCTTCAATTGAGTCCTCAATTGCTTGGTCCCTTCCAGCAGGCAAGGCGACACAGGATCATCCCTGGATCTGTAGGCCCCCAGTAACTCCTAGGCCTACTCTTCAGTAACGGAGCCTCAAGCCAACATGGCCCTGAGGCGGAAACTGCCAACACATCCCTGAGGCCATGAGGGTCGGGTGGGTGGTGCCCACCACCTACGGACGGCGAGCCCCAACTCTCCAGAGAGAGACTCCTCTCTAAAAATGGCACCTGTCCCTTAAGTACCCCCTCCCAGCATGCACAGCGGGTTGACCACGCCCCTGAGCCGCTGCTGGGAAAGATATACCCAATGCGTCCAGCCTGCTGCCTTTCCTATCCTGACCAGTGGTGATAGTGACACCCACTGTCAGGAGGAAAATCACGCAGCCAGCTGAACTGAAACAGAGTACAATTTGTAAAACAAACCTTCTGAGCCAAACTATTGCTCAGACAAACTATAATTTTACCATATAGCGCCCACTCATTGGGAGCAGGGCACTACATATGCATCACAATCATCATGATATAGTGGTAAAAAAGTGTGGATCCTAAGGATTATCTCTGCATTAGTAGTTTATAAAACCTTACCAAAATGTATAATGCATAATTTAAAGGAATCTTCAATTGTATTTTGTTTAAAGTTCATAAGTTTTTAAACTGGTGATTTATATATCTGCTATTTGTTTGCCATGACACTAGTTTTACAGAGTATTACGTTCTCTAAAGAGAGAGCATAAGCTGCTTGCCTTAATACTCTCTATTTCTAAATGAAACAGTAGGCAGGGTTTAACCACTTCCATACAGGGCATTTTCACCCCCTCCCTGCCCAGACCAATTTTCAGCTTTCAGCACTGTTACACTTTGAATGACAATTGTGTGGTCATGCTACACTGTACCCATTTGAAATTTTTATGATTTTTTCCCCCACATATAGAGCTTTCTTTTGGTGGTATTTGATCACCTCTGCGGTTTTTATTTTTTGTGATATAAACAAAAAAAGAGCGTCAATTAAAAAAAAAGCGCAATATTTTTTACTTTTTGCTATAATAAATATCCCCAAAAATATATAAAAAAAAAATTTTTTTCCACAGTTTAGGCCGATTTGTATTCTACATATTTTTGGTAAATAGGCGTATATCGATTGGTTTACACAAAAGTTATAGCGTCTACAAAATAGGGGATAGTTTTATGGCATTTTTATTGTTTGTTTTTTTACCAGTAATGGCGGCGATCTGCGATTTTTATCTTGACTGCGACATTGCGGCGGACACTTCGGACACTTTTGACACTATTTTGGGACCATTCACATTTATACAGCGATCCGTGCTATAAAAATGCATTTATTACTGTATAAATGTGACTGGCAGGGAAGGAGTTAACACTAGGGGGCGATCAAGGGGTTAAATATGTTCCCTAGTGAGTGATTCTAACTGTAGGGGGGAGGGTACTCACAAGGGGAGGAGACTGATCTGTGTTCCTCTGTACTGGGAACACATCGGTCTCCTCTCCTCTGATAAGACATTGATCTGTGTGTTTACACACACAGATCCACGGTCCTGCCGTGTTCACGGGCAATCGCGGGTGCCCGGCGGACATCATGGCCGCCGGGCACGCACATCGGGTGCCGAGTAACGCGGTGGGGACCCATCACCACCGGCGTGCGCGCACCCCCTAGAGGCTCTGGAAAAAAAGACGTCATATGACGGCGGACCAGAGGGACAAAGGGTTCCTGCCGCCGTCATATTACAATAGTGCGGTAGGGAAGAGGTTAAAGAAGGGTAGGAGTCACTGTTCTGACTCATTCAAATATGGATGTACTGTATATTTCTGTCTAAGCTATTGAGCTTTGTAAACAGCAAGCTTCTACAACACAACAACTAACAGACGAGACGCAACTTGTTTCGGCACTGGGCTCTGTTGCGGGACTCAGCACAGATTCGTGGGACACCGGGATTTACTTGAAATCCCGGGCTGGTCCCAGTGAATCCGAGACAGTTGGGAGGTATGTACAAGGATTTTAACAAACTTTGCTGCAGAGTCCTATCTTTTCTTATTCTGAAGAAATCCCTGTGTGTTTGTCTGTGTCCATATGGTACGTGAATCTAATGGGAGTGGTTTCATAATTATCAACCAGCTGTGGCACCTGCAGTGCTCTAATGAGGAAAACTGCTAGATCTGCATCCCTTTAGACATGATTATCTATTGGAAGTATCTCACCAAAAATGAAATTTTTTGTTGCAGGGAATGCCTGATATCTGACTTGTATCTTTTTTTTTTTTTTAACCACTTGTCCCCCGCCCACTGTCAATTGACGGCGGGCGGAGGACACTCTCGTTCTGGGAGGACGTCATATGACGTCCTCCCTTTAAAACGAGCTAGGAGGCGCGCGCGCGCCCGCCGCGTTCACAAGGCCCCGATGCGCGTGCCCGGTGGCCGCGATTGCCGCCGGGCACCCGCGATTGCCCGGGAAACGAGCAGGAAAGTGGATCTCTGTGTGTAAACACAGAGATCCACGTCCTGTGAGGGAGAGGGGACCGATGGTGTGTCCCTTGTACATAGGGACAACCATCGGTCACCTCCCCCAGTCAGTCCCCTCCCCCCACAGTAAGAACACATTGAGGGAACATATTTAACCCCTTCCCGCCCCCTAGTGGTTAACCCCTTCCCTGCCAATCACATTTATACAGTAATCAATGCATTTTTATAGCAGGGATCGCTGTATAAATGTGAATGGTCCCAAAAATGTGTCAAAAGTGTCCGATGTGTCCGCCGCAATATCGCAGTCACAATAAAAATCGCAGATCGCCGCTATTACTAATTAAAATTTTTTTTTAAAAAATGCTATAAATCTATCCCCTATTTTGTAGAAACTATAACTTTTGCGCAAACCAATCAATACGCGCTTATTGCGATTTTTTTTTTTTTACCAAAAATATGTAGAAGAATACGTATCGGCCTAAACTGAGGAAAATTTTATTAAAAAAAAAAAAATGGGTATTTATTATAGCAAAAAGTAAAAAATAGTGTTTTTTTTCCAAACTGGACGCTCTTCTTTTGTTTATAGCGCAAAAAATAAAAACTGCAGAGGTGATAAAATACCACCAAAAGAAAGCTCTATTTGTGGGAAAAAAAGGACGCAAATTTCGTTTGGGAGCCATGTCGCACGACCTCGCAATTGTCATTCAAAGTGTGACAGCGCTGAAAGCTGAAAAATGGCTTGGGCAGGAAGGGGGTTTTCGTGCACAGTAGGGAAGTGGTTAATCAAATATTCTTTATTTCTTTTATATAAACATTCTTATACATACAATCATTATCTTTTATATGCAGCAATATAAATACCAACTAACCACAAGCGGCAAAAAACCTACTGTTCACCCTTTACCTATCCCACCCCAATCCCCCCATTCACACTTCCACATCCTCCCTCCTCCCCTCCCATTCATTCCACTCCTTTTCTCTCCCCCCCTCACACTCCCGGCCCCATCCTCTATCGTGTCTCCACTTCTACCCATTGTTTCCATATATCTTTAAATTTCTTTCTATTTCCCCTCTCATCTTCTTTCCTAATAGTATTATCTATTACCTTCCTCCATTCTGTCCCTGTTGGGGGGTCCTTCGCTTGCCACTTTTGTGTGATAAGTTTCCTACTCTGAAACAAGCACCTTATAATTGACGTTTGTGTGTCTCCTGGGATTCCCCTTTCCTCCAGAAGACCCAATACACATAGCCTGGCCTCTGGTTGTAAAGATGTCCCAAAAACAAAGTTTATCCTGTCTATAATCTCTTTCCAATACCAATACAGTTTGGGGCACCTCCAGACCATGTGTATCAGGTCTCCCTCATCCTTTCCACATCTCTGACACTTCGTATCCGGTCTCCTGCCAAACAAACATTCTTTTGGGTGTGTAATATGCTCTGTGTATTAAATACAAGTAGGATACCATTTGAGAGGGGCAGAGTGATACTCTGGGACATGCTTCTAATATTCTCTTCCACTGTTCTTGTGTTATTGGGCCCACATCTCTCTCCCATTTATTCTTGTTCTTAATATCAGATCCCTCTTCCTGGTCCGCCTCGCTTATACACCTGTAAATCTCCAAAATCATCCCGCTGGATGTGTCAGCGTTTACTAATCTACGAAGATGGGGCATTTCGTTCCATTCTGGTGGCTCCTGTCCGAATTGTGCATTCAAGGCATGCCTGACTTGCGGGTACCTGTAAAAAGATTTATTTGGGACTGCGTATTCCTCCTTAATCTCCTCAAACTACTTTATTCTCCCTATCTTAAAAAGCTGTCAGGAGATGTACGCCGCACCTGTCCCATTCCTGAATTTTTCCCATAGTTTTAAGCGCTTTTAAATTGCTATTGTCCCATATGGGGGAAAATTCAGCGAATCCTCTATACCCCAGCATCTCCTTGACAGTTTCCCAACACTTTACCATCAATTGTACTGTGGGGCCCCTAGAGCAAAAAGAATCCACCTCGACTGCCTCTACTTCTGTGTCATGACTGGTGTCATTCAATACCAAGCTCTTCCCGGACTCTCTACCCACCGATAGATTACTTCCTCGCATATGTTGCATTTGTGCAGCTAAAAAATAATATCTTGAGTTTGGAAGTGCCAGACCCCCCTTCTCTCTAGGTTGTTGTAAGGTTCGGAGGCGGATTCTTGCCACTCCATTTCTCCATATCAACTCCCTAAACACACTGTCCAATTTCTTAAACCATGGAATCCATACTGGGGAATTGGGGAATTGTGTAGGACGTATAAGATCTGTGGCATCCACACCATTTTAACCAAATTGCAGCATCCAGCCACCGAGAGTGGAAGCCTGTTCCAAACTCGGCACTTCTGTTTTAATTTTGTCATTAATGGTAAAAAAAATCCGGCTATATATTGCCCTGGATCTCTTGTTACGTTTATTCCCAGATACCTCATCTGACTTACGACTTTTACTAAAGTAGCACATCGTCGGCATACATAGCGACCTTTTCTTCCCCCAGTCTCCTCTTAAATCCCTGTACTTCCGTGGATGCCCTTATTGAAATGGCCAGGGGTTCCATTGAAAGGGCGAAGAGCAGGGGCGATAGCGGACACCCCTGCCTTGTCCCCCTCGCCAACTGGAACCAGTCCGAACACTCACCATTTATTCTTACTTTAGGCCTTGGTCCCTCGTACAGTATTTTGATCCATTGGCTGAACCCCAGGCCAAACTGGAACCCCTCCAGTACTCTCCACAAGTAATGCCACTCAAGGCTATCAAACGCCTTGGTTGCATCTAAAGACAAAATAGCTCTTGTCCCTCCTTTTTCTATTGGCAACTGGATATTTAAGTATGTTCTTCTTATATTAATACTTGTGGATCTGTCTGGAATAAATCCAGTCTGGTCCGGGTGCATTCATTTCATCACTATTCTGTTCAGTCGTGTTGCCAATACTTTGGCAAGTATCTTCACGTCTGAACACAAAAGAGCTATCGGCCTGTATGATGCTGTCTCAATTTGATTTTTCCTTCAGAAGTACTATGATAGTCGTCTCCGTCATAGACGGAGACAACTTACCTTCTTCGGCTGCCCAATTAAATACCTCCAAAAGTTTTGGAAGCAGCACCTCGCTGTAAGTCTTATATATTTCTATTGGCAAACCTTGTATCTTAGTTTAGACTTCTGGGAAAATCAGTAAGCCAATCACACAAACAGGAGATTATGTTTCTGGGGGCGTTCTGCCCAGGTAGCAGTTCCAGAGCACACCAAAAACACAGACTTAGTCTAGGGAATGTCTTTTTGTAGATTTATTGCAGTAAATGAACGGGGAGAGGGATGAGGGTGTAGGATATGCCAAAAATGGAGGCAGATATAGAGGACAGATTCTCAGGCAAAAATCTTTTAGCAGCAGCCTTAAATATTGCTGGAGTTAGAGGGGACAGCTAGTCTTTCTGAGACTCTGTAAAAACAGTAACAGTACTTATAGCATCTACTGGCCTCTAACCACTAAAAAACAGGCACAGGCTCACTTGGAGTCCTAGGCAAATGGGTCCTACTCACAATGTCCAAGGACAGCTGTCTCCAACCAGCTTCCATGTGAAACTATTCAGTGAAAGGTGTCCTTCAGCCCAGCTCCCTAAAGCAGTGTCCTCCAGCAATTGTCTTAAAATCTAGGTTCCTCCACACCCTCAGCCAAACACATGCTGAGGCCTGATATCATCAGCTCCTCAGTAATAGGGGTTGTCTCCCAGGCCAAAGACCCCAGGAGAGAGCTCTGAACATGCCCTCTCAAAGATTTATCATCTCCCCTGCCATGCCTACTGGGTGCCCATCCCAGGGAATGGCTATGGTCAGATATATATTCATAGCTCAGGGATTGGACCTCCTACTCTATTTTTGGAAACTTTTTCCAGAGGCAGGCAGGAACAATCAACCCCCAGGTTTAGGAATAGACCTGACGAGACCTGAAAAATGTAATTGCTGTTCAGCTGAGTACAGAATAGCCAAAAACGAACTTTATCCAGCCTAGGGCAGGGTGCTATATCGGCAAGGTGAGATATCAAAAACATCAACCTTACCTCTGACATTCTACCAGTTCTCCAATAGAGGGAATAGAACTTTGCATGATGAGTAAAATACTATTAGAAACTGAGTTGGGTGGTATTAATAATTCCCCCCCCCCCATCTCCTCCTCCTAAAAGGGATGAGCAAATCTTTGTTATATGAAGATATTACAGTGTCCCTTTAATTCATTGCAATCACTATGTTTTACCTGTTTTCTTAAATAGTCTGTCTGTTTCAGATAGATAGATATAGAAAAAAGAAACAAGATAGTTTTCTCAGGTTAAATATAACTTTACATTTTAGCACCTCAGAGAGTGTAATATGTAAAAATGAGAGCAAGTCGAGAAAATTATTATTTTAATAAACTATAAAAGATTCCAATTTCTATTCTGCCACACTAGAGTGAAAATGTACTTGTGTTCAGCTGCCTGTATCAGTTCCTCATCTACGCACCATGTCAAGATTCAGGTTCAGGTGTAGGTTAAAAACATGCATTTACCTCTAGAACTTATTAAGTGTCTCTTTACAATTAGCATCGCCATATCAATAAGAATTATCATTACATGCTGTCAATCACTGCTCATTTTTGCTTCAGGGAAACAAAACAATTTAAATTATAGCTGATGTCCCTCTGTACTTCTCTTTGCATGCATCCCTTTAAATTGGATAATTATGTGGCTTTTCATTAGCTTTCTATGTGCATAATAGATCACGATGTTCACCCTGTGACCTGAGTGATGAATGTATCCAGTGAGACCATGTGACAAGCCCAGTCTTGTAATGAGGACACACTACGAAATATCAGTAAAATTTGTATAATGGGAGCAGAGAGCGAGAAATTGAGATTTTAATATTAAAAACCTAAAGTACTGTACCAAACAAAAAGACAAGTGAAAATAGTGTACATCTGTTTGCCCTGAAAGTGATTCTCTTATCTTTCAGTTATTAAAATCGCAACTAATTCTGTTTTTCACTTACGCCAAACATTTTCATTATACAGGCGTGCTGCGGGGAATGACAGATTCTTTAAGTTTTAATGTCAAACATAATTTAATTTCAGCAGAAAAATAGATTTTTGTCTTCTGGTCGACTCAATAATTTATAGTCTGCTGTTGTTTAGTAAATTTCAATGTTTTTCATTATTTATAAAATTGATTACGCAAAATAAACTGTTAAGAGACTTTTCTTACTTTGAAAGGAAATATAACAGTTCCTAAAGTATTTCATCTGTTTATGAAGAGTCAGCCATTTCGTACCAGTAACCAACATGAGAGAATGCACTATTCATTTTCTGTATTACTGAGATTAGATTGAGGTAAGAAATATTGATAATGAAGAAACATGGCAACCCCACTTAACTGCTCTTACCACTGGGTTTATTTAATGCAAAATCCTGAATACAAGCAATTCTGTCACTACAAAAAAAACTTTTAAAAAATACTCCCTGCAAAGAAAAGCATTATTATTATTTTTTCTCAGCACCCACACCACTGATTCTTGCTCTCTCGAAAAGTCAAGTTTGTAGAAGAGTCATTCAGCATCCAACACACTGCTGGGTATATCAGTTGCCTGGTCCTCTGCACATTGTGGTTCTCTACTCTGGGCCTATGCCATTACTGTGTCCTGTAGTGAGGTAGGGGCTAGCGGAAGGAACCACAAGATGCAGACAGGGACCAGGCGTACAACAATCCTAGGAGTGTTAGATGCAGAAAATTGTTAATTAAACACATCTTTTCAGTACAGATCAGTGATGCAGATAGTAGGACTGGTAAAAATAATTATTTTAATTGCAGTGAGGACTTTTTATAAATGTGACAAAGCTGCACATATACATATATCTATATTTATCCAGCAAAAGGATTTTTTATTTTGTTCAGTCAGTCTTGTGATATGTCCCCTGCTATACTGTACAGTAGGTAGATAGAATGTAGCGCTAAAACTTGTTGTACAGTGAAAGTGCACACAAAAAAGATGAACATTCTAATAAACATTCAATAAAAAATGAATAAAAGAGTCTAATATGGTGAAATGGGTGAGAACAAAATAAGTCCAATAGCACAAATCAGATCCTGAAAAGGAAAACTCAATATAAGTCCACAATCATAAGGTGATAATCCTCAGATAAATGGATATAAAAGGCTGATATGTGGGACATCCAAGATGGTGAATCTTCTCTAGATTGATAAGAATAAATACTCTTACCGAGACCAGTGGACTCGGATGTCAGTGACACCGAATCATTAGAGCATAAATATCCAGATCGATGAATCTCCCAAACAATTGAAGGGACCAGGGATCTCAGGTGGTATCTCCAAAGGACCTTGTGGGAATCAATCGAACTGGAAGGGCAGGTAGCCCAATTGGAACGCCACAGCAACTCACATCTGAACACGTTATGTAGAGAAATAAGGGGGGCTCCAATAGTGCAGGTCAAAAAAGTGTGTTTATTTAAAAAAACCGACATACATGAAATAAAAAGTGATTACAATTAATAAAGCAATGTGGGGAGCGATGAACCTTGACTGACGCGTTTTGTCCTACTAGGACATCTACAGGGGCACCTAACTGCTCCGCCACATTACACATATATAAATAGATAACATAAAAGTATCACAACAATCAAAATCAATCGAGTATGAAAGGTAAAATGGCCTCTGATTGGAGGGGAGCCTGTCAGCTGATGACTTGAGTTCCAAACCTCGATCTGAAAGCCAATAGAATGATCCCTTAAGAAGTTCCTACCAATTGGAGACCTCCCTTTAGACCAAACAAGGAAGTAACATGGCTTCCACGAGGTGTGAACCACATCGGAAAGCAGGCAAAATAAACGATACACTCACGTGACTGACAATAGCCAGTCACTGAGAGAGGGGAGTGGCTTGGCATCACCGCATCACATAGGGAGCCCAGCCAGAATGTGAGCGGAGCAAGATCTCATGGCGTCGACACGGACTTCTGTGGGACCGCCCTGACGCTGTACGCCGATGATGCCGACCACGCTGTGTTGCCGCCTCGTCACGTGGTCAGCACATAATAACACCCCGAGTCACATGACATGGAGGGCACCGACAACGTGACGCAACATGCCGCGCGGCCGGCACAACCATCCGCACAGAGCCAAATAGCTAAAAAAAGGGGAAGGACCCATACCGGAAGTGGTAAAAAAGTTAACCGGAAGTATGTCACAGTATGTAAATCTTGGGAACAACTGAGTCCTATAGGTGCTTTAAGTGACACCGACATCCTGGAAGTCAACCGGAAGTCGGTAGTCACAAAACATCTGGGATGGCAAAAATAAAATAAAAATAACAATAATATTCGGTGGGGTCTCTGTTGTGGTGTTTCAAATAATGTCGGGGGACACTATGATTGATTTTTCCTGCCTTAATATTGGTTAAATGTTCATTAACTCGAATCGAGAAAGTTCTGATGGTGCGTCCTATATACTGCTTTTTGCAGGGACAGGTCAGGAGGTATACCACAAACCTGGTGGCACAAGTGGTAAAATGCTTCATGGGGTATATTCGTTGTGTGACAGATGATTGAAATGTCTCAGTTTTGCGTCTACCACTGATATTATGAAGACATACATTGCATCTCCTACATGGATAGTAGCCCTTGCACTGTTGGGAAAAGGAGATATTTCTAAGGGGATCTATCACATTAGGAGCTATCTGCCCCTGTATGGACCGTGCTCCCCTAAAAACAACACCTGCTTGGTCAGGAATTGCGGGTCCTAGGAATCTGTCATTCCGAAGAATTCCCCAATGTTTTTTAATGATGTTTTTGATTTGCCTAGACTGAACTGAATATGTGGTGAAGAAAGACCACCTAAATTTGTTATCAGTGGTGATTTTAGGACGTGTTTTTAATAAAAACTCTCTATCCATTAGTGAAATCCTATGGATCTCTGCATCTAGCTCCATAGATTCATAGCCCTTTTCCAGAAATATACTTCTCAGAGTCTGGGATTGAACAAGGAATTCATCTGTCCGGGTGCAGTTCCGCCGCAATCTGAGAAACTGGCTGGGCGGAACCGATTTAAGCCATTGAGCGTGATGACAGCTATTGACTGTAACCTTTCCGGGCGGTGGCTTTGAAGTAGGTTTTAAACTATAGGTGTTGATCCACAGCCATTATTTCAAGATCAACAAAATGAATTGAAGTAAAGCTGGCCTTGTAGCTCAAACGTATACCCCAATCATTAGATTTGAGCAATGCCATGAACTCATCCAATGATGCACGGTCGCCCTTCAAGAGGAGGAGGATGTAGCCCAGAAAACCAATTCCGGTCTCTTGAGGGCATAGACGACATCCTCCTCACACATGAACAAGTTGGCCAAACTGGGGGCGAACTTCGCCCCCATGGCCACACCCTTGGTCTGCAAGTAAAATTGATTTTGAAACCAAAAATAATTGTGTTTAGTGGCAAATCTAAGGTGGTCCATAATAAAATTCCGCTGCATCAAAGAAAGAGTGTTTTTTTGGACAAATAATAATCAAACAGCAAAAAAAACTAAATCATGGGGGATACAGGTGTACAAGGCCGCGACATCTGCTATCACCAGAATCATACCCTCCTGATAATCAATGGATTCAAGTAGTCTGATAGTATCCCCAGTATCTTTGAGGTATGAAGAGACTAAATGGACAAGTGGTTGGAGATGGTAATCAACATATCTACCAATCCTCGATGTCACTGAGTCAATCCCACTGACTATGGGTCGGCCAGGGGAATTGACTGGGTGCTTATGCAAAACCAAAGAAATTCCTGGCTTAACTTACTGACCAGTCTGCGACCAACCCAATTGTCCTGTCTAACATTATGCGTTAAAAACAGGGGTTTTGCAAATACATGCATTTTGTTTTGCATGTGTCGCCCTTCCATGTGCTCCTTGCTGCAAAGGCCAGTTATAGGCCATTTGTTTTTACTGTTCATATATTGGTGAGGGGATGCACTGGACACCTTTGCTGCCATTGTGCTATATGCTGGGTGTCCAGTGCGCCCCTGTGCCTTTAACTACTTAAGGACCGGCCTATCATTTTTTTTGCTTGAAAATTACTTAGAACCCCCAAACATTATATATCACCCTAGAGAATAAAATTGCGGTCATTGATATACTTTATGTCACACCCTATTTGCTCAGCAGTCTTACAAGCGCAATTTTTTGGGGAAAAAAAAAAATACTTTTTGGAATTAAAAAATAAGACAACAGTAAAGTTAGCCCAATTTTATTTATATTGACCCTTAAAAATCTCCATAGGCGATGTTTAAAAGTGTCTACAGTTTTCTAGTTTTGACTTACAGATCTAGTGCTATAATTATTTCTCTCGCTCGAACGATCGCGGCGATACCTTACATGTGTGGTTTGAACACTATTTTCATATGCGGCCACGACTTTCGCATGCGTTCGCTTCTGCGCATGAGCACGGAGGGTCGGGGCGCTTTACTTTTTTCTTTTCTTATTTCTTTTGCTTTTTATTTTTTATGTTTACACTGTCCTTTTAAAAAAAAAAAAAATTGGGTCACTTTTATTCCTATTATAAAGGAATGTAAACATCCCTTGTAATAGAAAAAAAGCATGACAGGACCTCTTAAATGTGAGATCTGGGGTCAAAAAGACCTCAGATCTCACATTTACACTAAAATGCAATAAAAAAAAAAAAATAAAAAATTGCCCTGTTAAGACCATTGGGTGGAAGTGACGTTTGACGTCACTTCCGTCATGCAATGTTATGGAGCCGAGTGGGGGCCATCTTTCCCACACTCGGCTCCAGGCCTGTCAGGGGGAAGGATGCGATCGTCTCCGCCACTACTGACAGCTCCGGTAAGCGGCGGAGATGACCGAAGCGCGGCGGGAGGGGCCCTCTCCCGCCCCGATAAAAGTGATCTTGTGGCGAATCCGCCACTGAGACCACTTTTATCTGAAAGCCGACTGCCCGCTGTTAAAGAGGATACTGGGGTTATGGCAGCAATTTCTGCCATAACAACTATATTCCACTTCAAACAGCCAACGTTCACTGACGGCGGGAGGTCCACAATTGGTTAAGGAAGGATGGGCTACCTCCAGGCTCACCTGACCTCTACCTATCCATTATAATGCATGTGCTTCCACTGTGGAGGCTCACAAAATTTAGAGTTAGGACTACAGAACACTGGGGTGCCTTGGCGAGGCTCTGTAGTTTACGCATGTATTTGCAAATGCGTGCAGACTAAACCCCTGTTTTTAATGCATGCTGTTAGACAGGTAAATTCAGTTGGTCGCAGACTGGTCAGTAAGTTGAGCTGGGAATTTCTTTGGTTTTGTTTTGCATGTGTTGCCCTTTCATGTGCTTCTTGCTGCAAAAGCCAGTTATACGGGAGGGCAGTGGCCATTTGTTTGTACAGTAGGTCGTGGACCTTCCTGCAGACTATACTGCAGTAATGCAACATAGTCCAAGACCTGTCCCAGCCTGTGATTTGGCAATGCAGGAGCAAGCTGCAGGGCATTAATGAGTCACCCCTAAGCTCTTCCTTTCTGTAATAATATTCAGTGTTAAGCCAGCCATACATGGATCAAAAATCAGCCAGTTCAGCAGGGACTGGCTGAGATTCAATCATCTATGTGCAGGCTGATTGTACCCAAGTCGATCCACTTGGCTGGTACAACCAGCCTGTTGGATTTTTTGCAACCGATTACTGCCGGTGGCTATAGCCGCCAGCAGTAGTCATTGTGTTCTGCCGACTGGGAAAGTTCCCCACGTGGGGACATTCCCCCACCAACATTGACTGTGTTAATAGGGAAATTGAGCGATTGGAAGGAAAGGAAATCAAATCATCTATGGGCTGATTAAGTCTGATTGGCTCAAAGCCATGCCTTTCCCTCTCAATATCTTGTGCACTGGATTACAGAATAGCCTGGCACTAGCTTAGGTAAGCTGTGGACCGTACCAATTTTTTTTACTTTTGTACACATTAAATTACTCACACCCTAAAGGCCAATTCAAATTTGTGCATTGCAGTAAAATGGTATGGTACTGCCAGGGCCATCGGAACAGGACAGGCAAACCAAGCAACTGCTTGGGGCCCCCAGCTGGCCTGGGGCCGCAGCAGAGTGGCCCCCCCTCCCGCGATTGGCGGCCCCCCCACCCGCGATTTGCGCCCCCCCCACCCACGATTGGCGGCCCCCTCCTCCCGTGATTTGGCGGCCCCCTCCTCCCGCGATTGGCGCCCCCCTCTTGCGATCGGTGGTCGATGTCCCGATGTCCCGCATTAGCACCCCCCTTCTGAATTTAAAAAAATTCGTAAAAATATTGTGTAGCACCCCCCCCCACTTGGGGGCCCCAAATTCTCAATCTGCTTGGGGCCCCCAAATTCCTTCATGCATGTTAAAGTGTGGGTATATGTGCTTTGCAGTGGGATGCCATTTATTCTGAATAACACTTCACCTACATATACAGTAACCAAATCCTCACCTGCACTGTAGTAAACCATAAAGCACAGATGGAAATGATGTCGGCATTGTGGTGTTCAGCATTAAAATAGCACATGTGAGCTTTTTCATGCATTGGTGCATGTTGAGAGCTCATTCCCACTGTACACTCAACATTTAAGTGTGATTGGACCATAAATGCATTTATATTCCCTGTTCATAGAGTCTTGGAAAATATAAATAAAATATTAATATTACCGAATATATCTGAATAACACTAGGACTAAGCAGTGACCTAATGCAGAGCTGTTAAATAAATCAAGAAAAAATAAAATAAAAAATAACTGGCAGGATAGTAACCATCCTGATTTATTAAAGGCTAAGGTCACATTTTTTTTTCTAAAATCCAGCTTCCCCATGTACAAATATACCATTATATACTATTATATACAAATATACCATTAACCACTTGCCGACCAGCCGCCGGACTGGCAATAGGGCATACCGGGCATATGCCTGGTGGGCCGCATGTCACATCTCCCCCCAGTGCACTCTCAGCTGCGAGTCGGAGCCGCACTCGAGTGACAGTGACACCCGTCGGCACATCAGGGGGTCGGGACCCGCAACGATCCCCTTCTCTCTGGCAAGGTGGCCGCGGCACTGATGATCTGATCAGTCTTGGCTCGGCTGTCTCACACAGCCGAGCAGAGTGAAGCTGCCTCCCCCTCCTCCTTTATGTCCACACAGGGGGAGGGGACCCGACATGCAGTCCCACGCTGATCTGAGGTACATTATGGGTCTGAAGGGGGGGTCTGTATTGTAGGGGGGTTCTGTATTGTACGGGGGTTTGTAATGTAGGGGGGTTCTGTATTGTAGGGGGGGGGTCTGAAATGTAGGTGTTTTTTTTGTAGGGGAGTCTGTAATGTAGGGAGGTCTGTATTGTAGGGGGGTTCTGAATTGTAGGGGGGGTTCTGTATTGTAGAGGGGGTTCTGTATTGTAGAGGGGGGTCTGTATTGTAGAGGGGGTCTGTATTGTAGAGGGGGTCTGTACTGTAGGGGGGTCTGTACTGTAGGGGGGGTCTGTACTGTAGGGGGGTCTGTACTGTAGGGGGGTCTGTGTAACATGCAGGGGGTCCAGAACTGTTAGGGGGTGTCTGTGTAACAAACTGTGGGGGGCTGTGTAATGTAAAGGGGTCCAAAGGTGCGGTGCTATGTAATGTAAAGGGGTCCAGAGGTGCAGGGTGCTGTGTAATGTAAAGGGGTCCAGTGGTGCAGGGTGCTGTGTAATGTAAAGGGGCCCAGAGGTGCTGTGTAATGTAAAAGGGTCCAGAGGTGCGGTGCTATGTAATGTAAAGGGGTCCAGGGTGCAGTGTAATGTAAAGGGGTCCAGAGGTGCAAGGTGCTGTGTAATGTAAAGGGGTCCAGAGGTGCAGGGTGCTGTGTAATGTAAAGGGGTCCAGAGGTGCAGGGTGCTGTGTAATGTAAAGGGGTCCAGAGGTGCAGGGTGCTGTGTAATGTAAAGGGGTCCAGAGGTACAAGGTGCTGGAACCCCACATCCCATCATTAAAATGCCCGGGCCTATTTTTTGTCCCAGTCCGGGCCTGCACACATGCATTTGCCTGGCTTCCCCAGGGTCCCTCCAAATGGGCTCAGGCCGCATGCTAAACTCCTTGGGGCCACATTCAGCCCATGGGACACCCCTGATGTGGTGCAAGGGCCTGTCTGATTGGATACAGACTGATTGGACAGATGGTGTGTCCTCCTATTATATAGTTTTGGTAAATCTAAAGAAGAGTGTACAGAGATTATGCAATCAAATTGTATAGTGTATTGCCACATTTATACACCTATAATTACCTGGATGCACTTTCAGTGTCATTAATTGTTAACGGCACACCAAACACAGAAGCAAACACACATTTTGCCACAAATGTGCATCGTGTTTGTGTTGTCATTACACGGTAGAAGCTCCCTAAGTGCAGCAAATGCACCAAAAACTGCGGTAACGCACCATGTTCTGCTCCAAAGAAAGTTTTGAAACTTCTCTGGGGCGATTATCGTGCGTAGGGCAGCCCATTCCAGTGAAGGCTGCCCTATGCGTGATGAGTGAAAATGCTTCAAAATACCCCAAAAAATGCATACTGGAAATGTGAACAATACCCAACAACTGAGTGTCTCTGTCTACTCCCCCCTATGTGTATAAAATTGGCCATACACTATTCAATCTGATTGTACCCGACCAATCCATTTAATTTGTATCAAATTAGGCAGACCATTGTACTACATAGCTAATGGGAGATCTAAAGAAGATGTACAATCAGAAAGTATAGAAAGTTCTGTGATGCAACAAGGAAGTGAAGGCTTCTGGGAGATGACCTACAGGAAATGAATGCTGAGACGATCTAAAGGAAGGGATGGAATCTGAAATTCATTAAAAAAATTCAAATAAAGTGACAAGATTTTAAACCTCCTGTGGATAAGGTAACTGAGAGAAAGGCACATTGGGATGGCTGGGCCAGATACGGCATTGGAAAACGCTTCTATTTATTATGAAAAGTGAAATTCTGCCCGAAAAGGTGAACTTATCCTTCAAAGTGGGAAGTTAACCTGCATTTCCTACAAACATCCAATCATGTTTAGGAAAAAAAACAAATATATATTGTAAGATGGGGGTTGTTTAGCTCAAGTGGTAGATGCATTTTCCCAGCGATTCAAGCCAGTCAGGAACTATATTTAAGGGCATGGTAGCCCATTTTTATTAAAAAAGGCAAAATAAAAGTCCAAACAAAGGTTTCCCACGCAGGGGTTCTTCTCCATCAAATACACATAACAGAAAATGCTAGCCCACCTGGCTCTCTGTAGCAGTACTTCTTCACTTTCCTAGTCACCCAGACCACCGGACTCCTCAAAGCAGACGGCTTCCTTTTAGCGTCCACAGCTCTGCCTCTTGCAGTCACCAGCTTTCTGACTGCCTCTTGCAGTCACCAATGTTCTGGCTGTCTCCTACAGCCTATCTGACTCCTGAAGACCTTCTGTCTCTTGGTGTGGAGCCGTCTCCAACTGGGAGCCATGAGGTCTTCCCATACATTCATTATAAGGGCTGTGCTCACCTGAGCACACACCCTGCTGGTAATCAGCAAAGTCTGGACACGGGGTTGGAGATCCAATCCCTCTCAAGACACTGTGGAATCTCCAAACTACAAAGCCCCTTTCCAGAATACCAAAACCTGGAGAAAGCAGTCTTCTCCAGTCCACATCTACGCTCTGTAGTCTTGCACCTTGCAAATGTGCAGACCCTGTGCCCAGCAAACTGTCAATTTTACCGTGACAGTAGCTCCTACTGTCACATATCTCCCCCCCATGTTTCGGACCCGAAGGGGGCGGAACACACAAGCCCGAATCCTTGATTGGGGCACCTCTGTGCCAGCTGTTCGCTGCGTAGGCCCAATCTTTTTTTCGGGTGCGTTTCCAGGCACGCCTTACCCAGGATTGCAATGGGGTCCTACCTTTTTGTATCCCCAGCCTACTCCCTCTGTCCTTGGGGTTCCTGAGCTCACGTTTCTTTTCTGGCAGCCCCCTGCCTTTCCTGCTACTTCCTTTAAACTCAGTTTCTGGATTCTGTAAGGAACCTGCTCCAGACACTACGCCTGATGAGGAACCACCTTTTCCCTCACTGATACCCGTTTTCCCGATCACAATAGGTCCCTTGGGTTTACCAACTCCTTTGCCCTTGACTACCAACTCCCCAGGGCTCAACATCTGTGTATCACACTCATTTTCCAAGAAATTATTCATTTTCATACCCAGGCCATTATTTACATTAACATTCAGTAATAAGTCACCATTTCTCCAATTATCAATATCATCAGTTATTTTTTGTTCAGGGTTTGTTAGGGCCAAGCCCAAGGAAGGACAACACACAGGCGAGCAGCTATCCCCTATGAGACCTTCACAAGGCTTCACTTCACCTGTTGTCCAAATCTCTGTGGGCAGTTGTCCCAACAACTGACATTGAACAACGCATGACCCATTTCTAGCAGTACCAATCTTTGCCAACTCACACTTTTCTATGTTACAATTTTTGTTCCTCTCCATACTATATTTGAGAGCGTCTCCGGGTACCCCAAATTGTACTTCTCTGCAGGTGACAGACAGAATCTCTGCTTTTGCCGCGTCCATATCTGGCCCTTCCTTCTTAGGAGGTCTAGCGGGTGAGGCAGTATCTGCTCCATTTACTAATCCCTGCTCAGCCGCACCTCGGACCGCACTAGCAGACATGTCCATCACCGCATCAGGCGGAGAGACCTCTGTCTCCAGCAGCCCCCCAGAGCGCCTTCCGTACGGAACCGTATCCGGAAGCACCCTCACAGGAAGCTGGGAGATCATTTGCCACACTATTAGAAAGCACTGTACCAACCAGTTCCACTAGTGATTAATTTTAACCAGCACAGGTTGTACTACCTGACTCCATCCATTGATACCACGCAGCACCACCACATCCAACTGTAATGGAGGCACCCAGGTATACAAGGACTGTGCTTTCACCATTTCAAGCAGTTCCACTAACATATCTGTAATTTCTACACACTCCACATCAATATGCAAAATATTTTTGGTGACCTTAACCTTATCAGAGACATAGAGGGGCTCATTCACTGCGGCTTGAGGGGCCGAGACATTTAAACAGGCCTCCACCTCACTGGCGGTACCCATCACAGCCTGATGCTTCTCTGGAACACTGTCAGATGCATGTCTCCCACTCATCCCTTCCAACTCAACAATGAGCCCCTGCACGTAAACATTTGTTACATTGTCACCTTCACACTTGACATTCAGCGGCTGGGCTGTGAACACCACATCTGCCATGCATGCGCCCTGATCTGGTCCTTCCTACTGGGGGGAAACAACCCTTGTAGGGACCAACGCACCCTCAACCATCGGTCGCTCTGCGATTTCCCTGTCTGGCATAGCAGTTGTTGTATTCACACCCCTGTAGCTCAACATAGCCTTGTCTATCATGGCTAGTAATTGTTTGGCCCAACTGTCCCAATCCGTTGTGCTTCCATTATGAGGGCTCAGCAGTACCTCATCATCGGCTCTAGGAGGCACCTGGGATTCTGCAGCGCAAACAGTAACTTTGTCAGTTCTATATAAATCACATTTTGACAACATTGTCACGTACCTTGTGATGGGAGCCCAACGTGCAGGGAGCGGCCTCTCGTAAACCCCTGGCTCGAGAGCCCCTGATAGAGCAGACAGAGGCTCAGGAGGACAGGGGGCACAAGTGCCTGGCAGGTAAGCAGGATATTGGGTAGTTGCGGCAGCAGATGGTACACGGCAAACTGGAACAGTCCAAAGATAGCTGGAAGGTGCACAGTAGGACTAATCAGAATGCAGACAACAGGCAGATGTATAAAAGTCCCAGATCAGACTGCGGAAACAAGGTGGTGTATTGTAGTACAGGCTGAGGTGTGCTGTAGCTCAGGCACAGGTGCAGGGTAGTTCAGGCAGAGATGCGCTATGATTCAGGCAGAGATGCACGGTGGCTTCAGGCAGGGTGCACTGTAGTTCAGGTGGAGGTGCCTTAAGTTCGGGCAGACCGATGGGTCGGACCAGCAGGCGACTAGGTACAGGGATGACCAAGAGAGTTGTCAGAGCAAGCCGAAGTCGGGGCGGGCAGCAATCGGGGTTAACAGAGACAAGCCGGATCAGATAACAGGTGTACAGGAATCAGAAGTCAATAGCAGGGGTCTCGGGAACGCTGTAGACCAGACAGCAAGAAGCAAGGTATGCAGATAGTTTAAATACCTTGTTTGGCGCCAAATGCTGTCACCGCGCGCAGCGTCCCGTGAACGCCGCGCAGCGCCCCGCGCACAGCCGATCGCGCTATTGTGCACGCGCATGCGCGGAATGGACCTATGGAGTGTAGACAATCTCCTGGCGGCACTGTTGCCAGGCAGATTGTAAAAACGCCTTTCCTGACATTGCCCCCCCCCCAAGGGGCAACCTCCGGATGCCCAACTGGGCCACTTTGTCTGGGTGAGATCTCTCAAAGTCCTTGATTAGCCTTTCCGCGTGGACATTCATCTCTGGCTCCCATGAGTTTTCTTCTGGGCCGTAACCCTTCCATTTCACCAGGTATTGGATCTGGTTTCGTCTTCGTCTACAACCCAGAATGGACTCAACCTCAAATTCCTCTTCTCCATCGATAAGCACGGGTTCGGGGGGATTGGTGTCCCGATCTGTAAAGGGATCGGGGACCGTGGGCCTAAGCAGGGCTACATGAAAAACTGGGTGGATCCGGAAGGACTCAGGCAGTTTCAATTCGTAAGCTACCTCGTTAATCTCCTTGTTATAGGGAAGGGGACCCACAAATTTAGGGCCCAACTTCTTGGATGGGCATGCCAATTTTAGATTCAGGGTAGAGAGCCAAACTTGGTCCCCAGGTGCCAGGTTGAGCTCCCCTCTCCTCTTCCTGTCTAAAATTTCCTTGTTGTAGCTTTGTGCCTTAGTCATGGTCTCCTGGAGAAGTTTATTGTTGGTGGAGAAGAAATTTAGAGTTTCCTGGGCGGCTGGTACCGGACATTCGGGCATGTTGTTAGATAGAAATAATGGGTGAAACCCGTAGTTTGCGAAAAATGGGGATTGCTTGATGGCAGAATGAACAGAGTTGTTGTAGGCAAACTCAGCAAGAGGCAAAAGAGGGGCCCAATCGTTCTGGGAGAAGCTTGAAAAGCAGCGCAGGTACTGCTCGAGCGTTTGATTGGTGCGCTCTGTTTGGCCGTTGGTTTGGGGATGGTATGCTGAGGAAAAGAACAGATCGATCTTCAGTGATTTACATAGTGCTCTCCAAAATCTTGATGTAAACTGTACCCCCCGGTCAGATGTAATGTTAGCAGGTACACCGTGCAGCCTTACTATTTCCCTGATGAAGATCCTTGCAGTCTCAGAGGCTGAGGGGACGCCCCTCATGGGTAGGAAATGGGCCATCTTGGAGAGTCTATCCACCACTACAAAAGATGGTCGTAAAGTCTTCTGATGGAGGTAGTTCAACTATGAAGTCCATTGAGATCATCCTCCATGGCCTCTCCGGGACGGGTAGTGGTTTTAGTAACCCCCAGGCTCTGGTTTTGCTGTTTTTGTTCTGGATGCAGGTGGTACAAGATTCCACATAGCGCTTGCAATCTTGGGATAATCGTGGCCACCAGAATGTCCGCTGGAGAAGTTCGGAAGTTTTGTACACACACCGAAGTGGCCGGCTAACTGGTGGTCATGACAGGATTTCAAGACGGCCACCCGAAGTTGTTGAGGTACAAAAATCTTGTCCTTGTTCCACAGCAGACCGTCTTTAGACTGTAGGGCAAGGCCAGGAACTGGGCATGGTCCTGAGGAGGCCTGTCTGATTTGGGACAGGAGGTCCTCTTGTAACAGGAGGAAGTTACCGGAGGTAGAATGGTATCCGGAGGGGAAAGGACCTTAGGTTCGGCAAACATCCGGGAAAGGGTGTCCGGTTTGGTGTTCTTTGATCCGGGTCGGTACGTGATGTGAAACGAAAATTGGGTAAAAAAGAGTGCCCACCTGGCCTGGCGTGGTCTCAGTCTCTTGGCAATCTTTAAGTATTCCAAGTTCTTATGGTCGGTATAGATCAGGATAGGATGTGCTGCTCCTTCCAGGAGGTAGCGCCATTCCTCAAGTGCGGACTTTATTGCCAGAAGTTCCCTGTCCCCGACGTCGTAGTTTTTCTCGGCCTCTGTTAGTTTACGGGAGAAGAAGGCTACTGGATGCAATGCGGCCTTTGGGCCTTGTCTCTGGGAAAGTATTGCTCCAACTGCCACTTCAGAGGCATCCACCTCCAAGATGTAAGGTAAGGCCGGGTTAGGGTGCTTTAGGACAGAGGCCGAGATGAACAGATTCTTAAGGTTAGCGAAGGCGGCCTGAGCTTCGGGGGACCAGTGAAACGGTTACCTTGTTTAGTTAAGTTGGTAATGGGGGCAATGATAGAGGAGAATCCTTTAATGAATTTCCGGTAGAAGTTCGCAAAGCCCACGAAGCGCTGGATCCCCTTCTTATCGCTGGGGGCTGGCCAATCCAGAATGGCCGTGACCTTCTGAGGGTCCATCTTAATACCCTCTACCGAAATGATTAGCCCTAGGAACTGAATATCTTGTTGTTCGAATGCACATTTCTCGGGCTTGGCGTACAAACCATGTTGGCGAAGTCGGGCCAATACTTCCGGACGTGTTCACGATGGTCGGTTAAGGAGGAAGAGAAGACCAGGATATCGTCTAGGTAGACGATGACGAATAGATCTAGGTAGTCTCTAAAAATATTGTTTATGAAATGTTGGAACGTGGCAGGGGCATTACATAGCCCGAAGGGCATGACCAGGTATTCAAAGTGCCCGAATCTAGTGCGAAACGCTGTTTTCCATTCGTCGCCGCTCCGAATGCGGACTAAGTTGTAGGCGCCGCGGAGGTCCAATTTAGTGAAAATGGCTGCTGTCCCAAGTCTTTGAAAAAGTTCGGGTACTAATGGCAGGGGATACCTATTTTTAATAGTTATTTTATTCAGGGCTCTGTAATCCACACAGGGGCGTAAGGAGTGGTCCTTCTTTTCTACAAAGAATATACCGGCTCCGGCAGGAGAGGTGGAGGGACGTATGAATCCCTTCTCTAAGTTGTCATCCAGATACGTCTTGAGAGTTCCAAGCTCTAGTTCAGATAAGGGGAAAATTCTTCCAAAAGGGACCTCTGCCCCCGGAAGAAGGTCAATAGGGCAATCGTAGGGCCTGTGCGGAGGTAGAGTCTCCGCGCCCTTCTTGCTAAAGACATCTAGAAAGTTGTGATAGGCCTCCGGGACCAGCCACCGGTTCTCCATATCACTCCCCAGACAAAGTAATGGGGACGAGGTGTCGGATGGTGCTGGAAAACAGTGTTCACGGCAATAGAGAGATGGAAAGCGAACCTCTCCAGTGTTCCAGTTGATCTGAGGATTATGAGCTTTTAGCCATGGTATCCCCAAGATAATTGGGAAGAGAGGGGATTCTATAATGTCCAAGCACAATAGTTCTTGATGCTTGTCCGCAGTGGTTGTGCGCAGGGGAATTGTCTGCTGCGTCACTGGTCCTGATCTGATGGCCGATCCGTCGGCAAGGTGGACCGTGAGTTCTTTAGGTCTGGGCCTCAAAGGGACTTGATGTTTCAAGGCGAAGGAAAGGTCCATGAAGCCGCTGCAGGCACCGGAGTCAATAATGGCGGGAGTCCGGATGTTCCTTCCTGGGAGCTGTAGAGAGATGAAAACGATCAGGTGAGCGGAATGGTTAGGCAGAACAGGCGAGACAGTAGAGGAGAGGTGGCACTTACGCAGTTTAGCGGGGCACATCCTCACGTAATGTCCTGAGTCCCCGCAGTAGAGGCAGAGGTTGTGAACCCGGCGTCGCTGGCGCTCCTCCGGAGTAAGCGAAGGTCGGATCAACCCCAGTTGCATGGGTTCAGAGGCATCGGTAGTGGAGCGTGGGGAGGTTGAAGAAGCGGAATGAGGAGGATAGGGTACCCGTGGCAACATCCATACTGGACGGGATGGTCCCGCTGACCGTTCAGCTCTACGCTCCCTTAGTCGCCTGTCGATCTGAATAGCTTGAAGGATCAAGGCATCGAGCGTGTTCGGTATACCGACCCGGGCCAACTCGTCCTTTAAGGGCTCAGATAGTCCCAGCCGGAATTGGTGTCGCAGGGCGGCGTCGTTCCAGCTGGTGTCGGCGCTCCAGCGCCTAAAGTCTGATACGTAATCTTCAGCGGCTCTGCGACCCTGCTGGAGAGAGCATAATGCTGCTTCGGCGGTAGCGACCAGTTGAGGGTCCTCATAGAGGAGGTCCATGGCCTGGAGGAAAGTACTTAGTTGGTCAAGGCAGGTGTTTTTCTGTTCCAGTAGGCGGTGTGCCCAGGCCTGAGGTTCACCGGACAATAGGGCTATGACAAAGCCCACCTTGGTAGATTCAAGGGAGAAGGTCCTGGGCTGTAGCGCAAAGAAAAGTTTGCAGGCGTTACGAAAGGCCCTGTACTTGCCGCGGTCCCCAGAGAACCTCTCCGGAGTAGGGACCCTGGGTTCAGGTGGCAACATGACAACCGACGGTGCAGGTGAGGTACCTGATGCGACAGGTGCTGAGGTAGCCAGGGTCTGGACACGCTCCTCTAGCCGGGTATATCCCTCTTGCAAACTCCTGACTGCAGCAGTAAGTCCGTCCAGGTGGCGGCATAGTTCCTCCATGGGAGAGGCCCCCTGCGTAGGCTCCGACATGGCTGTCTGGTAC
This sequence comes from Rana muscosa, assembly GCA_029206835.1. NCBI lineage: Eukaryota > Metazoa > Chordata > Amphibia > Anura > Ranidae > Rana > Rana muscosa. The sequence goes on along the minus strand of CM055122.1, from coordinate 173,430,280 downwards.
TGTCACGTACCTTGTGATGGGAGCCCAACGTGCAGGGAGCGGCCTCTCGTAAACCCCTGGCTCGAGAGCCCCTGATAGAGCAGACAGAGGCTCAGGCGGACAGGGGGCACAAGTGCCTGGCAGGTAAGCAGGATATTGGGTAGTTGCGGCAGCAGATGGTGCACGGCAAACTGGAACAGTCCAAAGATAGCTGGAAGGTGCACAGTAGGACTAATCAGAATGCAGACAACAGGCAGATGTATAAAAGTCCCAGATCAGACTGCGGAAACAAGGTGGTGTATTGTAGTACAGGCTGAGGTGTGCTGTAGCTCAGGCACAGGTGCAGGGTAGTTCAGGCAGAGATGCGCTATGATTCAGGCAGAGATGCACGGTGGCTTCAGGCAGGGTGCACTGTAGTTCAGGTGGAGGTGCCTTATAGTTCGGGCAGACCGATGGGTCGGACCAGCAGGCGACTAGGTACAGGGATGACCAAGAGAGTTGTCAGAGCAAGATGAAGTCGGGGCGGGCAGCAATCGGGGTTAACAGAGACAAGCCGGATCAGATAACAGGTGTACAGGAATCAGAAGTCAATAGCAGGGGTCTCGGGAACGCTGTAGACCAGACAGCAAGAAGCAAGGTATGCAGATAGTTTAAATACCTTGTTTGGCGCCAAATGCTGTCACCGCGCGCGCTCCCGTGAACGCGCGCGCGCGCCCGCGCACGCCGATCGCGCTATTGTGCACGCGCATGCGCGGAATGGACCTATGGAGTGTAGACAATCTCCTGGCGGCACTGTTGCCAGGCAGATTGTAAAAACGCCTTTCCTGACAAACATGCTTTTACTCTTTGCTAAAGCTTCATCAAACAAGGCAGGCTGCAATACACCATCACTACCTTGCTCTGGGGGCGCTAACACACTCAGCTGTGTACCTTCAGCTCTGGCCAGCTGACTTAACCCCTTACCAACTGGGTTACACATATGATAAATGGACTGCTCACACAAACTCTCACTGCATGGTGTAGACCCAGTTTGTTCCATCAGAGCAATATCAGGGCTGTCCTGGACAATCTCTGGCTTCAAAACCTGGAGACCCCCAGAGATTTCCATGGACAACACTGTGGCTCCGCTTCTGGTTGCCAAGAGAGACATCCCCCTTTTCTCATTACTAAAGACCACATCACCATAAGTACATGTATCATCAGCAATACCTTTATCATCAGCATTCATAAACATAGCAGTTTCATAAGCTCTATCAGGTTTTCTTTTGTCATAACGCATGACACCCTGCGTGCCACTCAGCACACCACCCTTCCTCTCCAAAGGAATTATTTTTCCTACTAGGGTGGCTTCACAGTTGTCCTGGGAAACCACTTGCCTCACCACTGCAGGCTCCTTGGCGGTTTCCCTTGGCAACTCTGCAGCACCTGTCACTGTCACTAGGGAACATGGCACACCAACTGCTTTGGTTACCCCTAGCACATATCTCTCAGCACTCTGCTGGATTACCTTAGGTGCACACAGAGTCCACATGTCCTTTTCAGTCCTTGACCTTGCTGCAAGCTGGGTTTTAACCTGTGCCTCCCCGCTGATCTGGGTAGCACACTGCAGCAAGTCCATTTTTACACCTGCGGATCTCCCCACCGAACACAATGCCACTTCACTGGGATCAGACCCACAAATTGCAACAGTCTTACCATATCCTGTAGCAGGTAACTCTGGATTTCCAAAACCGAAGTCTACCGGTGACACTTCTCCCATCCTGGAGCATTGCTGGCGGCCCATGATACGATGGAACTCTCCTCTGAGAAGGATTTCCTCTTTATACTTGCGGTAGTCATCCTGGTCCCCATCCATCAAATGGTAAACCAACCGGTACTCTATCCGTAACAATGTTTGCAGCAATTTTGGCCACCGGTTCCTAGGCCATTTTCTCTTTACAGCAACTTTTTCAAATCTTAGCAGGAAGTCCCCAACCTCCTCTATAGGCAGCATGGGTTGCATATAGTCAGAGGCCACGATCACAGCCCCTTGCACTGCATCCCAGTCTTTGCGATTCTGCTTGAACCATCCATTCACTGTCTCACGCATCACTAGGCCTTTTGGACTGACCCTTCTAGGTGGAGACATCTTCTCAGGCCACGCTGAGCTCACTTCCACAGGTACACCACCTGTATGCAACACAGTCCATCAATTGAACTTCTGTGCAATGCAGTTCGCCTGGCTGCCACACACAGCTAGCAGCAGTTCACCGCAGAAAAAAAATTTGAGTTTTCATTAACAGGTACACCACCTGCAACACGCAATGCCTTTTGCCTGGCTGCACTTCCACACACAGCCAACAGTTCCTGACCTGAACTCACTGTGGAGCAAGGACCCGGATTCCACCGTCTTGTGCCCGCTGAATCCACCACTTGTGAGATGGGGGTTGTTTAGCTCAAGTGGTAGATGCATTTTCCCAGCGATTCAAGCCAGTCAGGAACTATATTTAAGGGCATGGTAGCCCATTTTTATTAAAAAAGGCAAAATAAAAGTCCAAACAAAGGTTTCCCACGCAGGGGTTCTTCTCCATCAAATACACATAACAGAAAATGCTAGCCCACCTGGCTCTCTGTAGCTGCCTCTTGCAGTCACCAATGTTCTGGCTGTCTCCTACAGCCTCTCTGACTCCTGAAGACCTCCTGTCTCTTGGTGTGGAGCCGTCTCCAAATGGGAGCCATGAGGCGTTACCATACATTCATTATAAGGGCTGTGCTCACCTGAGCACACACCCTGCTGGTAATCAGCAAAGTCTGGACACAGGGTTGGAGATCCAATCCCTCCCAAGACACTGTGGAATCTCCAAACTACAAAGCCCCTTTCCAGAATACCAAAACCTGGAGAAAGCAGTCTCCTCCAGTCCACATCTACGCTCTGTAGTCTTGCACCTTGCAAATGTGCAGACCCTGTGTCCAGCAAACTGTCCATTTTAACGTGACAGTAGCTCCTACTGTCACACTATTAGTTGTTTGAAGAGAGCACACATTTGCTTCTCTTCAAATTGGATCCTCAGAATCTTCTGCCCACCTAAAATATGAATCATTTACCATAAAGTATTTGAAAAACTTTCAATATTTGTAAGAAGGCTTCATTGCTAGCATTGTTATCATAGGACTTTCAACATTCCCAAACATCAGAAATCTCTATAGAAATATAACATTGATAAATGGTTGATTCATTAAGAGCTAATTGTTGCCATGAATATCAAGAGTTTTGATTGCCAAAAATGCAGTTCCCACTTGTTTAGGGCTCTTAACAAACTATTCTAGGCAACGCCTCTGAACTTATAAGGGGGGTGGACTGGTGGTCTATCATGTCCTCCATGTTTCCCTTTCTCGTTGGGTGCCAAGTGAGGGTCACATGAGAGTTTGCCCCTTGGGGTGGGTTCTTGGACTATGCCAGGTATTGAACAGGGCCACTAACCCTTGCGTGGGGTAATACTTTGCCCAAGGGCATGTTCACCAAGCCAGAGGACCAGGCAAGAGCCACGGTCATACAAAAGTCAAACATTAAGGCAGTCTCCTAACTCCATTAAAAGCCATGTGTGTGTGCGGAGTTCTTTCTTAAAGTCAGCAGCTACAAAAAGTGTAGCTGCTGGCTTTTAATAAACAGACACTTACCTGTTCCACTGTCCAGCGACGCGGCTAAACGGAGCTTCACTCCTCTCCCCCCTCTCTCCGCTGGCGCCTCCATTCTAACTGTGGGCACCCGGCCATGACAGCTTTCGGCTTCACGGCTGGGCACTCACTGCGCATGCGTGAGCGGCGCTGCGCAATCTGAGTGGACAGGCGATCGCCTGGGACCTGTCACATGTCCCAGGTGATCGCCTACAGGGAGGGGCCAGCCTTAGGCGATATGAGGAGTCGCCTAAGTGGTCCCTGGGCAGAAGGAGGAAGTGGGACAGGAAGTCCCACTCCTACTAAAGCCCCCACTCACCCCCCAAAAAAATTTCATGCCAAATGTAAGCGGTTACATGTCAAATGTAAGTGGTTTAAAGTAGTTGTAAACCCACTTTGTAAACAAACACCTACAGGTAAGCCTAGATTAAGGCTTTCCCGTAGGTGCATGAAATATCTCCTTAACCTACACGGTTAAGGAGATATTTGCATTTAAAAGCAGCGCCGCTGACGTCACGCGCATGTGCATGGGGTTAATCCCAATTACAAATTCGGCTAGGTCGCAGCATTCGACGACGTAGCCGGAATCGACGGCTCATGCGCGCATGCGCGGAGTCACGTCTTCGCCGCTCCGGCCAATCACAGCGCCGGAGCGGCGCTGTGATTGGCTGGATCAGTGATACCCGGAAGTAACCTTCCGGGTATCGCCGCAGCGATGGCTGCGGCTGAAGAGGGAGACGAGGACGGCTTTGGGGGTCCCCGATCTAAGGTAAGTGATGCATAATGAGCTATTATGCTAGTCATATTAGCTCATTATGCCTTTCTCTTACAGGTCGTTAGGAAAAAAATATAAAAAATATTGCGTTTACAACCACATTAAGCGGACGTTCCACTTTTGGGTGGAACTCCGCTTTAAGCTTCCTCGCCTCATGTTCTACACACTTTTCTGATGTATATGTTGCATTAGGAGGGGCAGGCTGAGCCTCTGTCAACTCCATCAGTCAGCATATCTCTGTTACCTCACTCCCAGCAACAGAATGGGGCCCTGCCGAGCACATAGTGTGGACCTCATATGTGCTCTTACTTAACTCTTCTCCTTTCACACCAGGCATAGATCCCTGTAACGCTATTCCACTTCCAGTGACTGGCGGAGACAGACAGCTGGGAAGGAAGCCCAAGCACTGACACCCTCGCTACCAGAGAGCCTGTCACTTGGTTGCTGTTTCTCCTCGTAGTTACTCATTTTACTGTAGGGTTGTTGCAAACATCCCACAATATGGTTATAGGCCCAAGTTCTTTAGTAGTCTGCCTAGACCTCACATGCACCCCTTTGGAATAATGTCAGACCAGGCTCAGAGCAGATGAATTAATGTTTACTGTAAACTTGGCAACATGTATAACATGTTTGAAATTAGGTTAACTCATGCGTTCCCACATATAGTTGCCGTCATCCCGGGTAAATATGGTGAAAAAAACCTCTGTTGTTTGGGGATTTTTTAGGCAATAAAAAGGAAAAGAATTTGTATGTAAAAAAGAAAATATATATATTTATTCACAAAAATGACAATATAATTTTACATAAATATAATAGAATATTGGTGATTGTAACCATCTCCATAAAAATCTGCATATATGAACAATTTGAATACAATGCCTAGATCGGTGACTCAAGATTGCAGAAATCACTCAAAAACAGGCTTCACCGACGCGTTTCAAATAATAATAAAATACGTTCTTCCTCAGGGATGTTGCATTCATTTATCTAAAGACAGATTATAGAGTTCTTATTAATCACAGTATTATCAATCCCGCCTCCAAGAATTATCAAGAAGAAAGGGAAGAAAAGAAACTTACTGAGTCATATTTGTTTAACCACTTGACCACTGGGCACTTAAACCCCCTTAATAACCAGACCAATTTTCAGCTTTCGGTGCTCTCACATTTTGAATGACAATTACTCAGTCATACAACACTGTACCCATATGAAATTTTTGTCCTTTTTTTCACACAAATAGAGCTTTCTTTTGGTGGTATTTAATCACTGTTGGGTTTTTTATTTTTTGCGCTATAAGAGAAAAAAGACTGAACATTTTGTAAAAAAATGATTTTTTTTTCGTTTCTGTTATAAAATTTTGCAAATTACTATTTTTTCTTCATAAATTTTGGCTGCTACATATCTTTGGTAAAAATAAGTACAAATTGGTGGATATTATTTGGTCTTTGTGAAAGTTATAGAGTCCACAAGCTATGGTGCCAATATCTGAAAATTGATCACACCTGAAGTACTGACGGCCGATCTAATTTCTTGAGACCCTAACATGCCAGATAAGTACAAATACCCCCCAAATGACCCCTTTTTGGAAAGAAGACATTCCAAGGTATTCAGAAAGAGGCATTGTGAGTTTTTTGAAGTTGTCATTTTTTCCCACAATTCTTTGCAAAATCAAGATTTTTTTTTTCTCTTTTTTTTTTTTCACAAAATTGTCATATTAGCAGGTTATTTCTCACACACAGCATATGCATTCCACAAATTACACCCCAAAACACATTCTGCTATTACTCCCGAGTATGGCGATACCACATGTGTGAGACTTTTACACAGCGTGGCCACATACAGAGGCCCAACATGCAGGGAGCACCTTCAGGCGTTCTGGAGCACCAAGGCCAATTCTGACATTTCTCTCCTACATGTAAAAATCATCATTTATTTGCTAGAAAATTACATAGAACCCCAAAACATTATATATGTTTTTTTAGCAAAGACCTTAGAGAATATAATGGTGGTTGTTGCAACTTTTTATCTCGCACGATATTTGCGCAGCAATTTTTTAAACGCGTTTTTTACGGAAAAAAAATGTTTTGTGCTTAAAAAAAAAAAAAACAGTAAAGTTAGCCCAATGTTTTTGCATAATGTGAAAGATGAAGTTACGCCGAGTAAATAGATACCTAACATGTCGCCCTTAAAAATTGAACACACTCGTGGAATGGCGCCAAACTTCGCTACTTAAAAAATCCCCATAGGCGACGCTTTAAATATTTTTACTGGTTACATGTTTTGAGTTACAGAGGAGGTCTAGGGCCAAAATGATTGCTCTCGCTCTAACGTTCGCACTGATACCTCACATGTGTGGTTTGAAAACCGTTTTCATATGTGGGCGGGACTTACGTATGCGTTCGCTTCTGTATGCGAGCTCACGGGGACAGGGGCGCTTTAAAAAAAAAAATATATTTTATTCTTCATTTTACTTTATTTATTTTAGTTTGACATGTTTTTCCGGCCCTAAACATTTTTTTGATCACTTTTATACCTATTACAAGGAACGTAAACATCCCTTGTAATAGGAATATGGCATGACAGGTCCTCTTTACAGTGAGATATGGGGGGGGGGTGTCAATAAGACCCCACATCTCACCTCTAGGCTGGGAAGCCTGAAAAAAATACAAAAAAAAAAAACAACAATCCTGGCTTTGATCGTAGCGGTGAGTCGGTAGAAGCACCGGAGGGCGGCGGGGGGGGGGGACATCCCCTCTCGCCTCCCGTAAGAATGATCAAGCGGCGGAACAGCCGCTATGATTGTTCTTATGGTGTAGGGAATCGCCGGCTGAAAAAGCTGATATCTGAATGATGCCTGTAGCTGCTCCCATCATTCAGATATCCCCGCACAAAGTCAAGGACATCATATGACGGCCGGAGGGCGGGAAGTGGTTATTGCAGAGTATTGCCGGGCATTGCGGAGTATTGCCGGGCATTGCGGAGTATTGCCGGGCATTGCGGAGTATTGCCGGGCATTGCGGAGTATTGCAGGGCATTGCGGAGTATTGCGGACTATGGCAGGGTATTGCGGTGTATGGCAGGGTATTGCGGTGTATGGCAGGGTATTGCACGGGTATTGCACAGGGTATTGTGGAGGGTATTGCACAGGGTATTGTGGAGGGTATTGCAGAGTATTGTGGAGGGTATTGCAGAGTATTGTGGAGGGTATTGCAGAGTATTGTGGCGGGTATTGCAGAGTATTGTGGCGGGTATTGCAGAGTATTGTGCAGGGTATTGCAGAGTATTGTGCAGGGTATTGCAGAGTATTGTGCAGGGTATTGCAGAGTATTGTGCAGGGTATTGCAGAGTATTGTGCAGGGTATTGCAGAGTATTTTGCAGAGTATTTTGCAGGGTATTGCAGAGTATTTTGCAGGGTATTGCAGAGTATTGTGCAGGGTATTGCAGAGTATTGTGCAGGGTATTGCAGAGTATTGCACCAGGGTATTGCAGAGTATTGCACCAGGGTATTGCAGAGTATTGCACCAGGGTATTGCAGAGTATTGCACCAGGGTATTGCAGAGTATTTCGCAGGATATTGCAGAGTATTTCGCAGGGTATTGCAGAGTATTGCACCAGGGTATTGCAGAGTATTGCACCAGGGTATTGCAGAGTATTGCACCAGGGTATTGCAGAGTATTGCACCAGGGTATTGCAGAGTATTGCACCAGGGTATTGCAGAGTATTGCACCAGGGTATTTTGCAGAGTATTGGTAGGGTGTATTGCAGAGTATTGGCAGGGTATAGCACAGGGATGGCTGAGCAGGGATGGATGGATGGCTGGATCTGTGACTGCAATTGTCACAGATCCAGCCCACAGTGCTGCTGCTGCCATCCGCTCCCTCCCCCTCCCCTCTCACACTGTACCGATCGGTACAGAGAGGGGAGGGAGGAACCGGCGTCATCAAATGACGCCGGTCTGTTTACAAGTGATTGCTCCGTCATTGGACGGAGCGATCACGTGGTAAACGGCCGCTATCAGCGGCGATTTACCGCGATTCGTGATCCGCCGGGTCCTCTGGACCCGGCGGTCACGGAGTTTCCCGTGTGCGCGCCCCAGGGGGCGCGCGGGAGCGCGATTCTGGGAGGACGTTATATAATGTCCTCCCAGAGTTAAGCAACCACCTTGTCGACGTTATTTGTCGGCAGGTGGTTGTTAAGTGGTTAAAATACATATGTTCCATGTTCCAATTTATGTACCAGGGGTGCATCTTCCTCCATCTACCCCTCCTAATGCTGCACCCACCATATTATGTTCACAAAAGGAGTCAGGATAAAGCAGCTGCTCCTTTTGTGAACATAATATGGTGGGTGCAGCATTAGGAGGGGTAGATGGAGGATGGAGGTAGATGGAGGAAGATGCACCCCTGGTACATAAATTGGAACATGGAACATATGTATTTTAAACAAATATGACTCAGTAAGTTTCTTTTCTTCCCTTTCTTCTTGAAAATTCTTGGAGGCGGGATTGATAATACTGTGATTAATAAGACTTCTATAATCTGTCTTTAGATAAATGAACGCAACATCCCTGAGGAAGAACGTCTTTTATTATTATTTGAAACGCGTCGGTGAAGCCTGTTTTTGAGTGATTTCTGCAATCTTGAGTCACCGATCTAGGCATTGTATTCAAATTGTTCATATATGCAGATTTTTATGGAGATGGTTACAATCACCAATATTCTATTATATTTATGTAAAATTATATTGTCATTTTTGTGAATAAATATATATATTTTCTTTTTTACATACAAATTCTTTTCCTTTTTGTTGCCTAAAAAATCCCCAAACAACAGAGGTTTTTTTCACCACATGTATAACATGTAACAGCATTCTGTTCCAAACTGATCCCAACTGTGACTCCCCCAGGTTACCTGCACAGGTGAAGTCTCTTAGAGGAAAGTCCAATCTTAGCGATGCTCTAACAGAGAAGTCCATGTTGCATGGTTCTTCCAATGATTCAGCATTCTAGGCAGACCATGGGTCCCAGCAAGTCTTTAGCGTGGATTCCCCATGCGCTTTCCCAGTGTTCCCAAAGCCCCCTGGAAACCCCCAGGTACTACTGTAAAAGGCTCACGAACTTCCCAGAGAAGGCAGCAAAAACACTAACTATTTCCCCCTGACCTGGGCAGCTGGGTACTAACTATTCATACAGTAATCTACCTGCATACAAACTTCCTCCTCTTTCTGCTAGTGGAGATAAAACATGCCCCCCACCCCATTCCAGAGTCAAAAGCCCAATATCCCCAAACAGCCTATCAGCATGACTAAGCATTGTCACATGCCGAGGTTTAAGCAAATAGCGACCTTTATTAATTTGCAGTTTGGGTCTGACAGAGACCCAGGCAGCACTGGACGGGACAGAGCCTGAAAAAATGTACTGTTAGCCTATACAGTCAGCTAGGTTTATTTAATTTTTTTCTTTAACAAATGGTGAGGTTCACTTTAATGAATACATGTTTTTGCTAGTGAAAAGTCCATTCTTTTTTTATTTGTACATTTTTAAACACTCTACTCTACTATTTAAGTACCAAACAAAATGGCTACTAAATGGCATATATATCATAGCCTTGTCTCGTATATTTTAGACTGTACTCTTGTGGTTGATGCCATCCGACACTTGGTGCTAATTCCACCTACATCCTCATGTCAGTTTTAATAACATGGTGTAGAAGTGAGATGTCCCTTTGTGTTTCACGAGTTGTCTCGTGCTGCTCTATGTTAAACCATAGGTTTATCAGTGAAGCCAGTATTGTCTGCTCCCTAATAGAAAAGTTACATTTTCTACTTTCAATTGAAATTGGCTGCATATTTAATACCCTGCTACTCGCACATCCTGTCTAAGTTTATTACAAATCCATATTTTCTCTTATTTTCACAATTCAATTGTTTAAATTAGTTCAATTTACATGTGCAGTTTGTTAGATAGATTTTCTTAGACTTTCTTTGTCAGATTCACTCCCATTCTTCATATTTCAATAAATAATTAGAGGAAAATATGATTCTGCCACAAATACTTCTTTCCCCACAGTGAGAAAATTAAAGAGGGAGTAGACACAATAAGCAAAAGAAAGTCTATTAAATCTTCATGTAAAAGCCATCAAATCACAGATGTGAAAGTGGTTAATGACTATTTTATACTGATTTAAAGTAAACCGGTCCTAACATTTCAAAACACAAACTATCACTGGTAGAGTAAATCAGACAAGCTAATGTATCTGCACCCACATTTACCATGCTGCCCCATACCACTGCAACCTCCCACAACATAATATGCAAATACAGGTGTAGCACTGCCCCCTTGGGGATTGCTTAGAGTTACCTGTTCATCTATGCCTCCATGACCAAGCGAACCTTCCAGCCCATCTGACACTCTGGGTACAGACATTTCAGGTTACATGGTTAATTGACACACCAACACACTGCGGATAAGTGACTCTGATTTTACTGATTCGGAAAGAGAATTAAATAACAGGATTTAGGTCAGCTGAGTCCTAGTTGAAACAGGGTTCAAATGAGGAGATCCCTGAAAGCAATTGAATTACAGCTGGAAATCTCAGTTACAGAAAAACAGTTTACATAAAACAGACAGCAATCAAATTCAGAAATGGTACTGAAATGGACTAGTAACTACTATATTTTTATGATACCACTAAAAGGGAATCCCAGGCCTGGCCTATTTCCCCTAAAGTCCTAATGGGAGACCAAGTTTAATAAGTATACAGGGGTGGGTCCCTTTAACCGCCTACGGACCAGCCGTCACCGTTGTACTGCGGGAGGCTGGCTCCGATGCGCGAACCGTCGTAGCTGTACGTTGGTCGTTTTAAGCGGGCTAGCAGACGCGCGCGATGACCGGCGGCCGCAAGCGATCGCGGGCACGAGAGGCAGAATAGGGACGTGTGTGTGTAAACAAACACATCCCTGTTCTGTGAGCTGAGGAAAGACAGATCGTGAGTTCCTAATAGCTAGGAACCACGATCTGTAGGTCAGTCCCATCCCCCTACAGTTAGAACACACATTAGGGAACACAATTAACCCCTTGATCGCCCCCTAGTGTTAACCCCTTCCCTGCCAGTGACATTTTTACAGTAATCAGTGCATTTTTATAGCTGTATAAATGACAATGGTCCCAAAAATGGGTCAAAAGTGTCCGATGTGTCCGCCATGATGTCGCAGTCCCGATAAAAATCGCAGATCGCCGCCATTACTAGTAAAAAAAATAATAATAATAAAAATGTTATAAATCTATCCCCTATTTTGTAGACGCTTTAACTTTTGCGCAAACCAATCAATATACGGTATTTATTACCAAAAATATGTAGAAGAATACATATCGGCCTAAACTGAGAAAAAATTTGCTTTTTTAAAAAAAAATTGGGTACAAAATATTGTGTTTTTTTCAAAAGTGACGCTATTTTTTCGTTTATAGTGCAAAAAATAAAAATTGTAGAGATGATCAAATACCACCAAAAGAAAGCTCTATTTGTGGGAAAAAAATTACATCAATTTTGTTTGGGTACATCGTTGCACAACTGCGCAATTGTCAGTTAAAGCAACGCAGTGCCGAATCGCAAAAAATGGCCCTGTCATTGGGCAGCCAATTCTTCCAAGGTTAAATAGCAGTAAATAGCAATGTTCAGAGTGCAAGGCCTGCAAATGTCTTCATCGGCAGTTGGAGCTCAAACAAACTGTATCCTAAATATAGCTAACGGCGTGTAGGCAGATAAGAACAACTTATGCCTTGTACACACGATCGGAATTTCTGATGAAACAAGTCCGATGGACTTGTTTCATCGGAAATTCCAATCGTGTGTGGGCCCCATTGGACTTTTTTCCATCAGTGTTTAAAAATAGAACATGTTTTAAATTTTTCCGATGGAAAAAAAAAACGATAGGAAATTACTATCGTCTGTGTGGAACTCCAACGGTGAAAAAACCCACGCATGCTCAGAATCAAGTTGATGCATGCTCAGAAGCATTGAACTTAATTTTTCTCGGCTCATTTAGAGTGTTTTACATCACCGCGTTTTGGACGGTCGGAATTTAGTCTGACAGTGTGTATGCAAGACAGCTTGAACAAGATTCCGATGAAAAATTCTATTGGATTTTAGACCATCGGATACTCCGATCGTGTGTACAAGGCATTAATCTGACTAGCAGTAATCCTTAAAGTAATTCCAATGGGGTAAGATGTCTGTATTCAGTGTTCATTTGCAATGTAGTAAAGTAATTTCCAGGAGTAAGATGTCTGTATACAGTGTTCGTATGCAATGTAGTAGGGCAGGGTGTGTATTTACTGGGCAGAAGCCCTCTCACCAACTGAAGAACAGCGTAGGATCCTCCTGAAGAGCGATTCCGGAATAGTGGTCCCCTTGATGAACGATCGGAGATGACTGACTGGCTGCAGGAACTGTACGCCATTTGATCCAGCTGATACAGCGACTCTGCGGTGATGTCCCTTGTATACGAACCAGCGTTGGACGTGCCTGGGCCGGGCTGGAGTCGCCGCTTTCGCCGCATGGTAGACCGCAGTCCTCTCGCACAGCAGCAGGTGATGTGTTCACCTCATGGCACCCGAGAAGAAGAGAGCGTAGGCCGGACTGCTGGTCCTTTTATAGTCTTTCCCAGAATTCTTTCTTGGGCAGCAGGTGGCCTGATGGGAAATTTGGTCCAGGAATAGTTCTATAGCCCCAGAATGTCTGTTCAGGATACTACAATTCCTACAATGCTCTTCACTTGGCATAGGGGGATGATGTAATTTACTCGAGCCCAAGACTAGAGGGACACAGCAACTGTATAAAAATGCAAGGATAAGTCTGCAATGCAGATACTTGTAGTCCACTGTTGGCTTCACAGACTCTCAAAAGCCAACATTTGCATACCAACCCCAACTCCTAATTAATTTGTATGCAAACCCTAAAAATAAACATCTCTTATTTAGTTCCTTTAGGTCTGTTAAAGATACCATTGAAAGAGTTGATCATGCCAGAGGTCTAGTGCTGTCCTGTCTCCTGTGCACTCTGCAGTCTTATCCTGAGTAGTGTTATCACCCCTGTCCAGTTCAGCCCTGTGGACTACAGAAAATTCAATCTAAAGTAATTTATGAAAATGAGGAGAGGGAAGAATATTTTGTTGTTCTAACACACTTCCTGTCCTAGGGAGACAATGTTGTACAGTGAATAAACATTGTCATTTAGGACACAAAGTGTGTGTTAGTGCCATGATTACCTAGTAAATATTCAAGAATATAAGCCTGATAAAGAAAACAAATGTACATACACTTTAAAGTGGTTGTGAACCCTTACATATACCCAGTGAAGTGACTGGTCTTGGGTGATAAACAGAAATGAAACAAATCCTCCTACATAAGTTGGACCTGTTTATCTGCAGTCTTCTCTTCTCTATAGCTGTTCAAAGTTTAGAATTTATTTAGCTTGTCTGAGCTTTCAGGGGCAGGGAGTTGAAGTTATACTCCGTGGGGAAAGCTGAGAGCTGATTGGAGGGAATGGACTCCCCCCCTTTTCACACAGGACACAGGAACAGAGCTGAAGCTGTCAATCACAGGCTGTGTGCGGGAGCCCCCTCCTGTCACCTTTTTAGCTCTTGGTGTCAGGAAAACTTGTCAGAGGTAACTAATGTAGATAGCAGAGGAATGAAGCAGTGGACAGATATGACACTTAAGCCCCGTACACACGATCGGATAACCTATGGATTTTCGTCCGATGGATTTGTCCATCGGATATCCGATGAAACTGTTTTCCATCAGTCTTTCCCACACACCATCAGTCAAAAAACCGACCGTTCCAAACGCGGTGACGTAAAACACTCCGATGAGCCGAGAAAAATGAAGTTTAATGCTTCTGAGCATGCGTTGACTTGATTCTGAGCATGCGTGGGTTTTTGATCCGATGGACTTGCCCATAGACGATCGGAAATTCCCATCGGTTTTTTATCCATCGGAAAATTTTAAAACAAGTTCTATTTTTTACAACCGATGGAAAAAAGACCGATGGGTACCATACACGATCGGTTGGTCTGATGAAAACCATCCATCGGACGGTTTTCATCAGTCAAACCGATCGTGTGTATGGGGCTTCAGTGCTCTGGGTCAAGATAACTACATGCTATAGAGGGATATGCTTTGTTCATATTTCATGCCTGAGGTTTACAACTACTTCAACAGCATTTTGGCCTGTTAAATGCCCCCTCAGGCAGCCAGCATAGGGAGAGGCAGGAATGAGTATTAAATGTGCTACATAATTTAAAATTTCAGGTTGTGTTGGAGTGGATGATCAGGGTGCAAAAATAGTACAGTTGCGGTAGATGCTGACACCAGTGTATAACTGCTATACATGTAGAAACTATGGGGTTGATTTACTAAAGGCAAATAGACTGTGCACTTTGCAAAGGGCAGTTACACTCTGAAATGTCAGTTGTGCCAAAGCTTAGTAAATGAGGTAAAGATTCACTTTGCAAGGAATATCCAATCACATGCAAGGAAAATAAAAAAAAACAGCATTTTTGCTTGCACATGATTGGATGATGGAAGTCAGCAGAGCTTCTGTTCATTTACTAAGCTCTGGAGCAACTGCTTTTGCAGAGTGCATCTGCACTTTGCAACGTGCACAGTCTATTTGCCTTTAGTAAATTAACCCCTATGGGGTTGATTTACTAAAGGCTAATAGATTGTGCACTTTGCAAAGCCCAGTTGCACTCTGCAAGAGCAGTTGCTCCAGAGCTTAGTAAATGAAAAGAAGCTCTGCTGACTTCCATCATCCAATCGTGTGCAAGCAAAAATGTTTTTTTTTATTTTTATTTCCCTTGCACGTGATTGGGTATTCTTTGCAAAGTGAAGGTTTACCTAATTTACTAAGCTCTGGAGCAACTGCACCTTGTAAAGGGTACAGTCTATTTGCCTTTAGTAAATCAACCCCAGGGTATACCAAGTTTTTGGGGATATTCTGTACAGAACTGTGGATTTCAAGCATTTAAGCATTTTATACTGGATAAAATATTTTGAGTTATTTGATTTTTATTTCATTGGATGGCCACAATATCAGGTAATTTGTGAATTCTATGAAAATATGTACGTATTTTACACCATTTGTTGGAAACGGTGGTTGCCTGCCCAGGGCTCCAGCACAGTTATTTGAACAGAGGAAATATAACTGATTTGTTGAAGAAATGAATTCTTTAGACTTCTCATCATCTTTACTTTCACTACACACATTCTATGATACACAATTCTCTGGGTTCAAAGCATTTCAAAGTGGCTGACATCTTTTGAAGTGAGTTGCCATAAAACCAAATACAAACACCACATGTTTTAGAAAAGCTCTGTCAGTCAGCTCTCATTCAGCATGTTCTGCCTGACACTTCTCTCCCTGCTTGATTTATTTCATATTAAAAAGGCTGTCAATCTACTTCAAAATAACATTATTATGAAAAACTCCAATGGACTTTAAATCAGAATACTTTGTCCGCCCATTGCGGGGAAGATAACTAATAAAGTCTATTTGCCTAGTCTCTGTTTAACAGGCACTCATCTACAGCAGGAGACAAGAAAATGGAATATTGAAGGTTTGGAAAAGATTGCTCTTCTCCTGGAATCTTATGTGTGCTCAAATGTACTACATATTTATAATTTTTTTTTTAAATATATATTTTAATATTTTTAATATTTATTTTTTAGTGTATAATGGTACAATTGTTTCCATGCAGACCTTTCATTACACTTGTAAAAAAAGTTACATATACAGTGGAACCTCGGATAATCTGAACAGCCATCTTCCAGGCTCAAGAGCGTTATCATTGAGGTTGATTTACTAAAGGCAAACAGACTGTTCACTTCACAAGGGAAGTTGCACTTTGCAAGGATAACCTTACCAGAGCTTAGTAAATGAAGTGATGTTCTGCATGGAGCCCATGGTGTGAAGGGTACCCTTTCATATGAGAGGACCGTCACCCATTTACCTGCTTATGGCTGAATCAGCTGACACTCTCATGTTTATAGGGAGCCACCAACCTCACCATGTTGACTCCTGTTAGGGGATCATTGCTCAGGCAGATTGGAAAACCAATTGCTGCTGTTTCCCCCTTGTCAACCTCTGTCAGTACTGCCAGCTTCACTTCCAACTCTATTTACATGAATAGATGTTGACAGACCAACTGATCCCCTTAGATCTATGGAAGGACTAAATTCAGCAATTGAGTTCACTACCCAACACTGTAACCAGGTTAAGCTGCTATGCCAAGATTCAACTACCGATGAAATCTGTAATCTCAGCTCCTGCTTCCAATTGAAGGGTGACCTGGGGATCAATGGCCCCTACACTGCACCATTTTCATAAGCTTTGAGAAACAAGTAGAATCAATCAGTGATTCATTCATGCTATCCAGTAACACGTGAAAAGTAAAAAAACAGAACGTCAACTCAGTTTACCTCACATTTATTTTTTGCATAATCTCTTTCAGACAGGTGCCTTTTTGATTCCTGATAGAACTTTAGCTGCTTATCACATGATTTTTACTTGTGAAATCTCCCTTTCATTCTGAGTGGGTGTGGCCAAGAGTTCAAAGAACACATTGGTCAGCAATTCCAGATTTTTAGATTTAGGGCCATTCCAAAAATGAGAATATTGACAACTATATGGAATTAGCTAGTGGGGCTGTATAAGCAGTCGGGTTCCCGACTGTGCTGCCGGCCCCTCCCTCCTGCTGTGTGCCCCCAGCAAGCAGCTTGCAATAGAGGCACCCAAGCAGGCTCGCTCCGGAGCCGCTGCTCTGTGTGTCCATTCACACAAAGAGCCATGGCTTGGCCCAGCCCCCTCTTTTCTTATTGGATCACTGGCTGTGATTGACAGCAGTGGGAGCCAATGGCCAGCCAATGAAGAGGGAAAGTCACCAGAGAGCCAAGGCTCTCCTGCATATTGGTGGATCGTGATGGGGCTCAGGTAAGTAAGGGCTGGGGGGGGCTACTGCACAGAGAATGCATGAAGTTAAAAAAAAAAAAACCTCGAGCCTCTACAAGCACTTTAAAGCTGAAGTCCAGGCAGATATACAAAGCAGAGTTACAGCAAAGAGATAATCTCATCACTGTGCTTACTTTTTCTTTTCACTGTCCAGTAACAGTTTTTTATTTTTTTTACTTTTAATGGGCTTTTCATTTTTTCTTGCTATTTTTGGGTGGGATTCTGCTTTAAGTTGTGTAGCAAAGTCCCGGGTCCCCTGAGGCCTAATGGTGACCTCCAGCGTTAGGGACAGCTGACATCCTTCTGTGTAGAGTGGGTTACAAGGCATGGTGGGTGTAATGCAGGATGAAATGGTGGGCGCCAGACACTTGAATGCAAAGAGATTTATTGTCTCTTGAACAGAACTGTGGGAGAGAGGGTTAGGGCCAGGACACTCTAAGGTAGATGCAATGATAATTTGGCAGACTCTGAGACTTCTATAGGAAGACATCTATACAGTTGAAGGCCTAAGCCTACGCTGCTCTTCTGCTTCTGGATAGGCCTCAGACACCTTAGCAGCCAGATGTCCCCGGGATAGGCCTCAGGCTTCTGGCCTAGCAGCCCGGGACAATATAACATATGTTCACCCAGACAGCCATCCAGGTTGCACAGAACCCCGATCACCTGACTCCACCCAAATAAATAGGTTCTCCCAGCAGGCTAAGGGACCAAAGAAAATCCCTTCCCATTGGCTGAGACATCTCATTTATTCATAATCTATCCTTGCTATGCCCTTTTCATATCCAATGTCACCAGCTATAATGCCATCTAGTGACAGAAGAGAGAAGGGGAGCAATTACAGAATTATGGGGAAATCAATTAATCTCCTAACAATTAGCCAAGGCAACTATCGTCTGGCAAATAAATTTGATAGCAGTCCTGCCTAAACATCAGGGTGCTACACTTGGAATAACACTGTGTGAGTTTTCATTACTATTTGGGTAGAAGATTTATGCAACACAAAATGGTTAGATAGATCGGAGTGTGCTTTTAAGGAATTCCCTTATTAGCATTTATTACTTAAATGAGAAGTGCGGTATTTAAAAGAAAAACATTCATACTCACCTAGGTGTTTGCAGCATTGGTCTGATGCTGCATCTTTCCCCCGCCACCTCTACACTGAGAACTGAGAGTTTAAAGACCACTGATCACTCAGTTCTCAGTCTTCAGTGAGCAGAGAAAGGGCGACTGTCAGTCTCCAGCTATTTGCTTTATCACTCACTTGAGCACCTGGCTGTAGAGTGGGCAGGGGCAACTGGCTCAGGCTCTTAGCAATGTGTCCTCGAGGCTGAGCCAGCTGCCGCTCAGACATCAGGGTGGATCCTGACAATAACGTTGGCATCTCTCCAGAGCCTGGACCAACTGAGTGACATCAGCTGACAACAGACTTTAACCTGTTGTCAGCTGAAAATTAGTCACAGGAGTACAGAACTAAGTGAACTTCTTTGATGCACAGGAGAAGTAGGGCCAAAAGAGCTTTTGTCCTACTTCTCCTTTAATAGCAATGATCTGTCAGCCATAATGATTTAGACAAATGTAATAAACAGTACCTTCTTGCTATCACAGACAATAACATTGAAAATCACCTATCTATCCTTTACAGAAGCATGGAGCCTATTTAATGAACAAAACGCTTCTGTTAAACTAGACAGTAATAAAGTATACTTCCTTTTCTAGAGACATAAAGTTATTACACAAGAACACCCCCCTGCCCCATTTAATTTATGTCTTTGGGATTTCAAAAGGTTTACAGTGGTAGGTGTTTTCTCAAGCCGCATTAACATGAAAAAGAGGATTTTTTGCAATTAATGGACAGTAAAGATTATTCAGTATCACTTTATAAGTGTTACATTTCCTATTGCTAAATTGCAATGGATTTCCTGCACACAAATTATAATCACATTAATACCAAATGAGTTTGCTGTGATAAATGTTATTACTACAAATACCAGAGGAACAACTTGAGTAATTATTTATTGTGAATAGTAAAGTGCTATCACGCTGTGTGTGCTATGGTTCTGCCAATGCTGCCATAAATACAGAGCAGTCGAGCACAAGGAAATCTTTCAGTGTCTGTTATTCCTGTAACATGCAGGGAAACTCATATTTTCCATTGGGGACCCTTCCTCAGACTTTATGTCGGAAACTATGCTGATTTGTTATGGTTAAATTAGAACTCTACCCACATGGAAAAGTGGGTCGGGTTTCGATCTTCTGCAGTGTCTTTACCTCTATTATTATGTTTGACATTTCAACAAAGTTCATTAAAAAAGTGGACATTACGGTGATTCTGTCAGACTGTTGTGTTACAACACAGCTGCTGGTATGAATGGACCCTTAAAATGACTGTCTGCCTTCCCATTAAAGTAGAACTAAAGGCAAACTTTTTTTCATATTAGAGTAAGGGAGGGTTATAACCCTTGTAAGGTTTATTTTTGTATATGTGTCCCATTAGGAAGATTTTCTTTTACTTCCTGTTCCATAGCCAAAACAGAAAGTAAAAGAAAATCCCTCTAAAGTGAGGGAATCCCGGATCGTTACAAGAGTTACCAGAAATAGTGACAGCATTGGAAGATATCCCTGCTATTAAATAAAATTTTCTTTTACTTTCACTTTTGGTGATACTGGTAAACAGGACTAATAGAGAGGGTAAATCTTTGTCAGGAACATGATGCAGGCCATCTGTCTAAGATGGCCATTTACGTATCATTGCCCACACATATAAGCACACATGCATGCACATGCAGACTTGCACACATTTTTCCACCAAGCGGCCTATTTGATTGAACTTCTTTGCTGTATGGTCTGAAGCCTTCTTACTGTGATCCAGTCTTGATGCGCATCCTTGATCCTGTTACTGACCCGGCTTCCTCTCTGACCTTGCTAATGGATTACCCTTGCCTGCTCATGTTTGTTATCTGCCTCTGTCACCGTCCCCAGTCAGGACTACTGACCACGCTTCTGCCTAGTGACTCTGTACCTCGTTACTCCATTGATGACCTCATTGATGACCTCAGCATGTTCCTGACTCTAATTCTGCTTATGTTTTGGTGTCCTTCCACTCGGCTATTAGTTAACCGGGTTTCGGGACCTGACTCCACCATCAACTGAACTTATTTCACAGGATGTGCCTAATTTACAAGTTAACCTGTGGTAACAGAGTCCTTTTATAGCCTTCAAGAAAGCATCTTCAAGCTTGCTAATGCTTTCAGCATGGGATTTACTTTTAGAGCAGCCCCCTCAGGTCACGTTTCCTGTGGCTCTGGTCCAACCATTCTCTCCCACTCTTCACAATTGCATAATTGTGCTGGGTGATCATTTGATGTCACAGGTTTAATTTAGAAATCAGATTAACTTTTGACTTTGTTTCCCATCATTCTCTTAGTGGCTTTACAAACCCAGGAGATTTTAAGGTAAGGTATATCCCACAGCACACATTAGTTTGGATTGTTAATTACATTTATATCCAACACTCCTAATGAACAACTTGATGTTTGTTTATTTTTAATGCCTTCTCTCTCCTTGTGCAGAGTGCCTGGACTTGTCTCGGTCCCCTCCTGTAGTTTTTTGCAGCCAGCCTGCAGGTAGGCGTGACCTGCTGTGTCATTGCACAAAGTAGGCAAGTATCAGCACTTTTTTAAAATTTTTAAACCAAATAAATATAGTCTTTAGTATCACTTTATGCTCACTTAAAGTGGATGTAAACCTGATTCATGAAATTTGCATCCTCAGAGTTTAAGAGTATACAGTGTCAAGGAATCTTCATGAATGTGGGTGGAGTTATGAGTTGATGAATGAAGTGTGTGTGTCGGTGTACCTGATTGAGTGTCCCCTTGGCGCAAGCCACTTTTTTGTAAAAATTAACAAAGAGAGTTGTATTTCTCTTAAAATGGTTGTAAACCCTGTTACACCACTTTTCACTACAGGTGAGCCTATAAAAAGGCTTACCTGTAGGTACCGTGAATATCTCCTAAACTTGCACAGTCTAGGAGATATTCACTGTATCCACATGTGCCGACGTCATCGGCACGTGAGCACTGAAGAAACGGCCCACTCGGGCCGTTTCTTCAGAGATAAAGTTGTACCAAGGATTTGTAGAGTAGGAGTTGTTGCCTACATCCCTGAGTGTATCAAACACAAAAAATAAATCCTCTATGGGACTTTGAGAGGCAGAAACTCCTATGAAAAGATCTTTATACTTTATTTGTAAAGTTAAAAACATAGATTGTAACATAATAACATCAAAATTGGATGCATATACAGCTGAGGTGCGATATTGAAAATGATACAAACAACCACTGGACTTTTATGACAATGAACCTCTTCCTCAGAAGCTAGTGGTTTCAGTAACGAACATACCGTATATACTCGAGTATAAGCCGACTTGAGTATAAGCCGAGGTACCTACTTTTACCACAAAAAACTGGGAAAACGTATTGACTCGAGTATAAGCCGACGGGGGGGGGGGGGGGGGGGGGGGATGTGCCCATTGCCCAACCTTACTGTGCCCATTGCCATCTCACTCTGCCACCTCACTGCCCATTGTCACCTCACTGTGCCCATTGTTGTCTCACTGTGCCCCCTTACTGTGCCCATTGCCATCTCACTGCCCATTGTCACCTCACTGTGCCCCCTTACTGTGTCCATTGCAGCCTCCCTGTGCCCGAGTCAGTGTACCTCAAAATCTTGTAATTCCGCGGCCGGCTGAAAAACTCGGCTTATACTCGAGTATATACGGTAAGTTGTCTATAATTAATAAAAAACAAACAAAAGACAGTGAGCATCCATATTTAGTGCATAACTAGAAAAACCATACAACAACAATATTGTATATGGACACTGACCGCATGTTTTTTATAATGTATCACGAGTATTGCATCCTTATTTAAAAGCACACAGGGAAAACTTTGCTGCCATTTATCACCCACAATCAGCCAGGCGGAGGAGGACACGGAGGATCCAGGAAGGATGGGGCCAGCCACAAAGGGCACTCTGCGTTCACCCAAAAAAACGCACCGCAGGGAGGCCAGAGATAAGGTCTAGATTTCTACAACATAGAAAGTAGGGGAATCTAAATATATTTAAATATCAATAGCTGTGCCGTGACCGGCGGCTTCCGCGCTCTTGCATTAGTAATTATGCAAACTAGACCAAAATAGAACTAGGCAGACAGCAATACAGATAAAGGGCCTTTAAGCTGAATGCAGCAATCTGTATCTTGTAGCAACTACTGTCTCCTATAGTAACAACTTCTCTCACAGTATCCTACTGTAGATCTTCCAGCTTAACTCACAGTATCCAACTGCCCCCCCCCCAAAGCTACTTATTAAAAAAAAAGAAAAAAAAAGTGGGTGTGTTAAGGGTGCCGAACACAAGGTGCTATTGGAGGCATGACTTGTGTGTAAACACGTGATTGGGGCTAAGAAGCTCTATTGGCGTAGTTTAGAGTGTGCTCGGGGCGCAAAGCTTATATAAGCTGGGCGCCAGCGTTTTTTTGCGTTTTTTGATCCATTAAAAAAAAAAAAGAAGCTAAAAAGCGCTACACTGAAAAACGCTAATAAACGCTAGTAAAAACCGCTGATAAAAGCTATATTTTAAAGGAGCTTTTTCTGCCAGAAATCTGGCATTCAAAACGGCCGTTTTTGAGCTTCTGTGCACATGGAGCCTTATCCTGTGAACTTATAAACATCAAATTATAATACCACATTAATGTATCACTAATCAAAGTGCTGCGTGCCAATGCTATCAGGTACTACCTATAACATGCTTAACGTGAAAAAAAAACATGAAACGTGCAAAAAAATGCCAGTAAAGTGCAATAAAATTTTCCAACAATCATATATATAGAAATTATATGGATAAACTTCAGTTCCAATCCACGGATTTGAATGTGTCCACCACAACAAAAAAACGGATTAAACAGCAGAAGAAGAAATATTTTCTTATATGTGCAAAAAGTTATTTATGAGTGATTTCTTTCAATAATGATCAGCTGTGTTTCCACCTTCACCACTTAACGTGCCTACACCGACACCAGATACAATGGCCACTCACCAGATGGACCAGATATTATGCCTTTGGTTCATATGGATAACCATTCCCTCTCTCAGGTTTTCCAGCAGTCACTCCCAAAATTTAGGTGTAATCTCGCTCTCTATCCGCTCATGTAATCATATAGAAGACCATCATGGTATAGTATGTCAAAGGATTGATTTAAAATTGAAAACATATATCATATGCACTCACATGTCCTGGTGCCTTGAAGCCGGCACTGAGCTAATCCAGCCGTAAATTGAAGTACACAAATGGATGCCTGGTCCGCACGTGTGATGCCTCACTTGTAGCTTGTGTTCCTAGCTTCGTTTGTACTCAGACCGGACGTAACAAGCTGGCAATGGTACCGCGGCCTCTATGCATTTTGCAATTGAATGCGTCATCAGGAAGCTGCCCCATTGGTGCTCGTCTTTCTTTTTATCCCTACCTGTGCTGCCTGTTGTCCTATCGTCTGCTTCGTTGTACCGGAAGCAGCGAATCCGCCATTTTGGCTACTGGTTATTCCCTATCTTTTACAACTTCCAAGCGGAAGTCCACATCACGTGTTACCGGAAGTGGGCTAATCGCCATTTTGGTTACTGGCTGGTATCCATTGCCACTGGTGCAAACCTATTGGCAATGTTACAGCTTTTTTTATATATTGCTACTCCTACTTTAATCCTGGTGTTTTAAATTAGCTACACTCCACGTTCCCGGGAGTGGGCTTATCTCCATACTGTCCAGTGGCTGGTGTCTATTGCCCCAAGTGAAAACCTGCTGACAAATTACCCTCCCATGGTTATAGCCCCAAACACTCCACCTCTAGCATTAGGTTTCCAGTGCTTGTAATTGATTGGATCCATAGGGTGGGGCTTTAATCAGACCTGCAGTGTCATTGGCTCACAGGCTGTCTGTCTCCTTCAGTAAGTGAGGGGGAAATCACCAGCAGAAGAAGAATGGCCCAGGACAGGGTCCTTGCAGAGACACAGACTCGGCATCCAGCAGTGCACACAGAGGGATCACACAGAAATCTCCAGGTACACTACATGCCAGGACTGGAGGGGGGAGGGGAGCAGAAGGGGCTATTATCACTGTGTCCTGAGTAGGGATAAGCTTCGTGTTCGGGTGGAACCCATGTTCGACTCGAACATCGGCTGTTCGATCATTCGACGAAGATCGAACATTATGGGCTGTTCGCGCCAAATTCGAGTGGCGCATCACGGCCCATAATTCACTGCGGCATCGCAGTGCACTGCTGGCTGATTATTGGCCAAGCATGCACTATGACCCGCATGCTTGGCCAATCACAGCGCCGTCTGAACAGAGAGCCGTAATTGGCCAAAGCCAGGGTGGCTTTGGCCAATTATGGCTCAGGGGGTTTAGTACACGCCCCACACTATACCAATCACTGCCTGACACCCTTTCCTTTCCAGATTACTTTTTATCTCTTCCAAACTGTTTAGTAGATTAGAACATTCTCTGCAATCATTCAAGGTGGTAGTAGGAATGAAATTAAAAAGGAATCATCTATTCTATGGCCAACTTAAATGAGTGCAGAGAATGTTCTGATCTGCTCAACAGTTTGGAAGAGATAAAAAGTAATGTGGGATGGAGAGGGTGTCAGTCAGTGACTGGACCCCTAAAGAGGAATGTCCAGATCTGAGCCCACACTTGTAAAGAAGAACTCAGCATAGGGATGGTGGGAACCCCTCACAATTGGCACAGCGGGGGTACAGACCTGGGAACTCAGCACAGGGATGGTGGGAACCCCTCATAATGGGTACAGTGGGTGTACAGACCCGGGAACTCAGCACAGAGATGGTGGGAACCCCTCATAATAGGCACATCAGCTTACAGACTCTGGAACTCAGTACAGGGATGGTGGGAACCCCCATAATGGGCACATCAGGTTACAGAACTGAGAACTTGGCACAGGGATGGTGGGAACCCCTCATAATGGGCATAGTAGGTGTACAGACCTGGGAACTCAGCACAGAGATGGTGGGAAACCCTCATAATAGGCACATCAGCTTACAGACTCTGGAACTCAGCCCAGGGATGGTGGGAAACTACCATTCCGCTCCTTGACAGTGAGGTGTGAGGTTGCTAGTTCCTTTGCTCCTGTGCTTCCAGAGATCAGGGGCTAGAGTTGCTTCTCTGCCCCAGGAGGGATGCTGGATCCTGGAGAGGACCCTGGTGGGGGCCCCCTGGATAGGGCCTAGCCAAAGGAGAGATGAGTCCTTATCTGCCTTTAGACAGAGGACTGTCAGTAAGCTAAAGAAGATTGAGAAGGAAGAGGAGAAATTGATGGTCTTGATGGCTGAATTCAGAAAGAAAAAGCAGATCTGTGCTAAAGTGTACAGCAAGAAAAGACCGGCTGTCAGGGATCGGATGGGAGACTGAATTGACAAGGTCGGCCTCTATTATATCTCCTGTCCTGGCTCCGCTGAAGGTGAAACAGAGGAAGCCGAAGGACAAGAGGGACATGAGTGCCTGGAGCAGGAGGTCCCGGGAGAACAGTTTGGCAGGGTTCAGCGGACGGGAGTAGCCTGTGATGTGCTGAGCAGGAACAGGTAACAGCCAGGCAGGTAGCCGGGGGTTAACAGCAACCAGGAACAAGGACAGGAGCAAGGTCTCAGGAATAGCCAGGTTCGTCAGCAGGCGGGCAGCGAGGCACAAAATCATAGACAGAGCCAGAGTCGGGAACGGGGCCGAGTCAGAGATGGACATCAGTACAGGAACAAGGTCAAGAGCAAGCCGGGTCAAAATACTGGGAAGACACACAGGAAGAGCAGGATTCAGGAACACAGCTGAGATCAGTCAGCAAAGCACAAGAGCCCTGACTCCCTTTAAATAGGCTCTCTGGCGCCAAAGGAGAATTAGGCTCGTGCGTGCTTGCGCTCGTGCTCGCGCATGTGTGCACGCGCGTGCGCACCCGCGATTGCGGGCTCTGGCGCGCATGCGCCCGCCTGTTTTCCATTCTATGGCAAAGACTATGTGCTTGTGCACGTCTATGTGCAAAACGGCTCACAGGAATTCCCTGACACCGGCTCTGAGGCCTGAGTTGAAGGACTTGGAACAAGCTGTGAGGAAACAGAAGGATTTGGTGAGTTCTCTGAAGGAGAATAGTGGAATTTTTAAAGAGAAATATAAAAATGAGGAGCGATTTAATCACAGGAGGAGAGGAGCCGCTTCCTGCATGGAGGGTGAGGAGACCAGTGAGGAGATGCAAGTACAGACAGACTCAGCAGAGAGTGAGAATATGTGCCCGGAGGATGAACCCAGGTCTTCAAGACCTCAGACATACATCTGCTGAGCCCTCAATGGCGGAGGCCTCTGTCCCCTTCCCACCCCAGCAATGTGGAACATCTCAGGAGGTTGAAGGTACTGGCATGCTGGAGTTCATCAATAAGCTAGAATCCCCTCCGGATGCGGCTTCCCCGGATGATGATGTGAAGATGGACACCATTCCTAGCCTTGTGGAAGAAAGACCTGTGGAGAGAGAGTGTTCCACCATTAAGTCTGCAACAACTGGGAAGAAATCTGACCCCACCATCAGCCATAAAATCGCAGAGGTGACAACAAAGCAAGCAGGTACAGTGTGTGTGCAAGTTGGTGTGAACTTTATTAGTGAAAATGGGCTTGCTGAGGGTTGTAGAGCTGCAGGCAGTCAGCCCAGACCCATAGACAATATACAACATGCAATAACATCTAATAACTGTCAGCTTCGGTCTGCAGAGAGGTCCATGGACAATACAGAGACTTTGCCTGGACCAGGCACAGCGGCTGTTCCTGTGAATGGTGGATGCTGGGTGCAGTAGTGCCACAACTCTCCAGGAGTCTGCAGTGGACAGGATTGGAGCTGTGTGTTCAGATCAGGGGGAGAGGGTGGGTCCTGCCTCTGCTAATCAGAAGACTGCTATCCCAGCTGATTCAGACTCTCTACCAGCAGGTTTGAATGTTTCTAAGGACAAAACTGAAAATGCTGGTGGTGTAAGAAAATCTTATGCTGGTGTTGCTGCTACAGGATCTGGAAAGGGGGAACAAGCAGGGAAGGAACATGGAAATGTTTTATCTTCCTCCCTGTTAAAATGGGAAGATGGTGAAATTCCCCGACATAGGAGGGCAGTGGTGGATAAAATTTTGCAGATGGGGTTTACGCCCGCAGATATCTTCGCCCTGATCAGTCCGGCGGGTTCCTGTGAATATGATTTGTCCTTTATCCGTCCGGTGTCTTTGGACATATTTTGGGAGAAATATGAACACGTGTGGAGGGGCCTGCCGGACTGGAATGGGCTCATCCCCAAGCTTGTTTCACGCCAGCCCCTCATTAAAATAGTGACAGTTCTGGAACGCAATGAGTCCATACCATAGGGGGATTTATCTGTTTGGTTGAGGAGGTATGGAGACATCCTGAGCCCCCTAAAAAAGATTTTGGACGATCAGGGAATATGGATGGGCAGTGGGATGGTCTGTGCAGCTAAAATTTTAAGTTGTTGATAATGTTGTCCAGCATCTGCCATCCTCACCTTTCCTGGGGAGGGACAGGCTGACCATCTTTTATCCGGGCCAGCCAAAGCTGTGTAACAAATGTGGAGATAAAGGTTATCTTGCATCCTCCTGTCCAGTGATGAAGTGCTCTCTGTGTCAGGGTATTGGACATTTGGCTAAGGACTGTAACATCATAAGGTGCAATCTGTGCAATGCGGTGGGACATCCTTATAGTCAATGTCCTGAGGCAATGCACAACAAGCCTGAGCTCATGAGAGAGTTCTTCCGCCTGGACATGGAGGATGCTCAGAGCTCAGCAGCTGGAGTGCCTGTGAGTCCATCTGAGTCTGTGCCAATACCCAATGTGTCTGTGTCTCCCCAGTCTGTGGTGCCCCAGTCTGTGCAAGTACCCAATGTGTCTGTGTCTCCCCAGTCTGTGGTGCCCCAGTCTGTGCAAGTACCCAATATGTCTGTGTCTCCCCAGTCTGTGGTGCCCCAGTCTATGCCAATACCCAGTATGTCCGTGTCTTCCCAGTCTGTGCATTTACCTAGTGTGTCAGTGTCTTCTCAGTCGGTAGGTAAGGTGTCAGTTGCCGAGAATGTGTCCAATCCTTCTGTGTCTGTGTCTTCTAAAATTGCAGAGGCAGCGAGAGTTGCTGAGGCAGGTGCATCAAGTGCGGTGCCTGTCCCCCTCCCTCGACGCTGCAGGGTTCCTGTTAAGGATCGTGGGGTGCAGAGGAGTGGGGAGGATGGCGAAGAGGCTGGCCTGGTGGTAGATAAGGGAAGGGAGTGTGGGGGGAGGGGGTGGAGGGGAGGATAGGAGTGGGGAGGCTGTTGACTTCGGTTTGTCCAAGGATGATATGGAGTGGTTGGAGGATAAAAGGAGGAGAGGCAAAAGGAAGGAAAAAAAGTAGGTACAGTTACCTTAAGTCCTAAGATTTTGCCTTTGGCGAATGAATTGAAGGTACTGTCAGATGATGATGATGATGATGAATGGGACTCATTTAGTTCAGCATCCTCTATGGATGATGAGTGCCAGGGTGCAACGAAGCGTGCTGGTTCTCCAGGGAGAGGGAGTAGCCAGGCCAGGAAACAGCTGCCCCAACTACCCTAATGAAAGTTCCCACTCATTTTATATAAAAGGCTATATGCATGGTGACGGTGATGTTCTTTAGTCTGGCTCTCCCGTAGGGATTATGTTGTGCGCAATTTGGTTTGCACCGTTCATTATGTTCTTGTGTTTTTTTTGTTTTGTTTTGTTTTGTATAGTCATATTCAATTATTTTATAAATGTTTTATTTATTATGGTTTTATTGTATATAAGTTGTTGTTTGTAAGATTTTTCAATAAACAAAATTAACCCCCATAATGGACACATCAGGTTACAAACCCGGGAACTTGGCACAGGGATGGTGGGAACCCCTCATAGTGGGCACAGTAGGTGTACAGACCCAGGAACTCAGCACAGAGATGGTGGGAACCCCTCATAATAGACACATCAGGTTACAGACCTAGGAACTCAGTACAGGGATGGTGGGAACTCCTCATAATGGGCACATTAGGTGTACAGACCCGAGAACTCAGCACAGGGATGGTGGGAACCCTCATAATGGGCACAGTAGGTGTACAGACCCGGGAACTCAGTACAGGGATGGTGGGAACCCCTCATACTGGGCACATCAGGCTACAGACCTGGGAACTTGCCACAGGGATGGTGGGAACCCCTCATAATGAGCACAGCAGGTGTGCTAACCCGGGAACACAGTACAGGAATGGTGGGAACCCCTCATAATGGGCACACTGAGGCTGCAATTGACGGCCACAGTTTTATCTAGCAGTAATGATACATAATCACCTGTTAAATGGCTATTTACAGCCCTGCTACTAAAAGTTTGATTTTTCAGTTTGCGCCCCCCCAAAAAAAATTTGAGCACCAGCCGCGACTGCTCACGAGACTTCTTGGACTCTCAGCTACCTGCTGGATCCCTTGAGCTTCAGCCAGAGCTAACCGCTGTACTTATATTCAAGCTTTACTTACAGCTATCTGCTGTATTCCTGGATGAGTCTCCACTGAAGCTTTCCCACTTACTTCACTGTCCCCGGCTAGTGAAGCGTCTGCTCTGGTACTCCTCTAGAACTTCATCCCTTCCAAACTTATCTCTGGTAACAGGAGCAGTCGTCCTTTCCTTTACCTCCGGCAACAATCAGGCTTTTTACTTAACCTTTGCTGCTCCTCCTTTGTGAAACCCTGAACTACTCAAGAGGCCTTACGTAGACCTAGCAGCCAGTATGACTCCTGCATAGGCCTCAGGCTTCAGGACAAGCAACCAGGAGTTACTCAACACACATCCACCCAGGCCACAGTCCCGGGCGGGAAGAACCCCCGATCACTCCTCCCGAGTAAATAGCCTAGGTGTACTCTGGACTCTCCTTTAAGCCCCACGTCCAATCACTGTCCAAATCTTGCCGCCTCAACCTCCACAACATCTCCAAAATATGCCTCTTTCTAACCAATGACACAACAAAGCTCTTAATTCACTCCCTGGTCATCTCTCGCCTCGACTACTGCAACTTCCTTCTCATTGGCTTACCTCTACATCGGCTATCCCCCCTTCAGTCCATCATGAATGCTGCTGACTGACTCATCCACCTTACCAATCGCTCTGTGTCAGCTACTCCTCTCTGTCAATCCTTCCACTGGCTTTCGCTCACCCAACAAATTAAATTCAAAATACTAATTTTGAACAACTTACAAAGCCATCCGCAATTTAGCCCCCAGCTACATCACTAGCCTAGTCTTAAAATACCATCCTAATCGTTCTTTCCGTTCCTCTCAAGACCTCTTGCTCTCTTGTTCCCTCGTCACCTCTTCCCATGCTCACTTCCAGGACTTTTCCAGAGCCTCTCCAATCCTATGGAACTCTTTACCCCAATCTTTCCAATTATCTTCTACTCTATCAGCTTTCAGACAATCCCTGAAAACCCTCCTCTTCAGAGAAAAATATCCTACCCACACCTAACAACTGTATTTACATTTTCTCCATTTCATCCCCCACAGTTATTACCTTTTGTTTCACTTGACCCTCCCTTCTATATTGTAAACTCTAACGAGCAGGGCCCTTTGTCCTTCCAAATATGAAATGCTTTATTCCTTTTAATATGCAATATTCTACACTGGTAAAAAAAAAAGAAAACATCTTCCAGACAGGCCTAAATGCCAGTGATCACATTTTTGGTGGACATGCTATCTAATTTAAGCAACTATTTCAATTAATAACATTTTTAGTAAATGGCACAAACATAGCTGGATATTTCTTCGATAATGTACAATTCAGATAATTCATTATGTCTTCATTGACAAACTGTATATGTTAAGTGGAGCTTGGGGCATCTAAAACACATTAGCAGTTCATGGTTCATTTGAGCAGACACAGGGATGGCCCTGGGAAAGCAAGACCACAAAAAAGGCAACATGTGCCCAACATGGATATTTTTAATGTTCTGATTTTCTAGCTATTGACTCTTTCATTACCAATTCCTAAGACATTGCTTTCTTTGTTATTTCCCTGTAGTGAGCCAGGATGCTAATTCCAAGAAAGGAGATCATGAGTTTTGAGGGTCACTGACAACACTGGTTTGTGAACACCAAACAGTCATCAAAGACACAGTTTCACATCGTTATATGAATGAAATAGGTCTCTTGTTTTGATTACTAAGTCAGCTGTAGAATGAAAATAGGGAACCTTAAAGCGGAAGTTCACCCTGAATAAAATTTTACATAAAAAATCAAAAAGAAAAAAGAAAAAAATTTATAGAATTTTTTTTTTTTATACTCACCCTAAATGCCTGTTAGTATGCGGAAGTCCCCTAATCTGCCTCTACTGTGCCTCTTCCTTGTCCTCGGATTGAGAACTTCTGTTTCCTCTTCTTGTGAATGGGGCGCGCTGCCTTCTGAGAACTGTGTGTATCCCAGGAGGCAAGCCGCCCATTCACAAAGCGCCGTGCGAGTGGCGCATGCGCAGTAGGAAACGGCTTCACTGCCTGTTTCCCATAGTCAGGATGGAGGAGCCTGGGACCTGCCAGCAGCGATCGATCGCCGTGGCGGGACCGACATCGCGGGCGAGTAGGACAGGTAAGTGTCCTTATTAAAAGTCAGCAGCTAGGCAACATGATATTTTTATGTTTGGCATGTATGAGGGTTCTTCACTTTTCTGCAGTTTTTTAAACTCTTGTAAATATAAAAAAGTATGGTATCTTTTTTTGTTCCAATAGTTTTTATTACAAATTTAAAGCATCATACAGAAGTTTATGCTTAAACAATTGTCAGAAAGTTATCAGAACAGGGTTGCATTTTCCAATACGATCAGTGACCTTGACCAGTTAAATATAGAAAAACTATATCAAACAAGTTTTAGGCCCAGCAAGCCGGCTCTACTCATTAGCATGACCATTTGTCTAATGCCGCGTACACACAACCATTTTTCTCGTCTGGAAAAATTAAATTTTTTCTCTTTGACGAGAAAAAACGACCGTGCGTGGGCTTTTGGTCATTTTTCCCGACGAGAAAACGTCATTAATCACGACGAGAAAAATTAGAACATGCTCTAATTTTTCTCGTCGTGATTCACGGCATTTTTTTCCGCGGCAGTTTTCCCATAGGGAAACACTGCCGGGGAGCCTACACATGGTCGTTTTTCTCGGTCAAGAGAAAAAATGACGGGAAAAACGGCCGTGTGTAGGGGAACAAGCTGTTCCTTGTTTTTCCCGTCGATTTTATCGACGGTGTTTTCACCATCGAGAAAATCGATCGTGTGTACGCGGCATAAGGCTATGAGCCCATATGTCTCAGCAACTAGGCACCAAGAAACATCAACAGGTAATAATAAGTATCAATTAACAGTACAGTAAGCTAGTGATCACCCATAGCTTCAGAATATGGGAGATATAAAAGCAATGTCAACTATGACCGGTCCCGGTACCTCTCGTATTAGCAAAATCTCCACACAAAAAAATTCTTGTCCTATGAATTCTACAGACCATACACGATACCTAAAAAATCATTGCTAACCGCATAAAGTAATTACATAAAAATCTAAAAGCTGGAGTATATCCCTCTCAGAATACTGTTTACCACACATATTAAGATCATGTACTTCATTTCATATTGGTTTCATTTAAAAACATACTGCCAGTTTAGACTTTTGGCACCTGAGACATATATACAAATTTACATCAGTGAACTTTATTTCTTTATAAAATTCCCAACCACTTTGCATAATGTTTATACGAGATGCCACTCATCAAATGGCACTATGCCAGAAGGTTTAGAAAAGGCTTTGCTACACTTATATCATCTCTATCTGTAGGGGCATTCAAAGATAGTTTTTATAATTGATAGCTTTTATAACTCACTAGTGGAGTGATTAAAAATATACACCCTTGATTCTATGGCCTTGAATCCAAAGCACAGAGGCTAGTCTAAATCAATTATGAAAATTGGTTATATGAAATTCTCGTGTATGCATGTTTTCCATCAGCTTCATGTAGAATACAGCCCTCATAGTTCAAATCGTTCAAAGCATATACGGTATATGTCCCCTCTCACTCCATATAAAAGTTGTGGAGAACATCAGTTAAAGTATGAACAGGGGTTTTTATTTTGAAACTCCTCATGCATGCAGATAAAAAGACTTATGTTGGTTTGACCATTCCACAGTTATTTTTTATCTCCTCCAAGTTGGGATTCTCATCCACTGTGTGGAAATGTATTAATTGATGTTAAAGGTGATATCAATGACTCTCCCACATGAATGTCCTTCCTCTCCATGTGATATTCAAGAGAATGTTGTATAACCACATGAACATGAACTAATACAGCAAAAGTGCCAAATAGCTGAGAATCAGATGATGCGTTGTAAAAGTTCCTCATAAAAATTAGCACAAAATATTACTTAAGTATTTAATTTCCCTAGAAGCAGGGATTCGCTTCTATAATGCAGAAACCAATACAGTCCCAAATATATCAGTATCAATCACTATGTGTACAATTCACCTATAGTCTGTTCAAAAGGTCTACATCAACCCCCAGATTGAACGTTGAATGTGCATCACAACTAACCAAAACCCCACAATTGTATTTAAATCAGAGAGGTATATATGCTCTATTACAATGGGGGCATTTGATGAAATCCACTGTCCAGCAAGCTTGAACTTTCATAATATGCATCAAAGTAGTGTCACAATTGGCTTAAGCAAAATGCATCATCAAGAGACAATTGAAGTATAAGATCACAATGTCCATGATCAATATCGGCATGTTGGCCAGGAAAATGCATGGGTCAAAGTCTCCCCAGTATCCAAATGTGTACCAACCTATACATCTGAACTGACTTCCTCAGAGGTCCTATTGGAGCCTATTACCGTTGCAGAAAATGGTATGATAATTTTAGGATGTTGGAACCATTATACAGTGCTGCCAGAGCAAAAACCATAGGGTTACTTCTTTGTGCCCAGGTCCTGCTAGTCAAGCAGGGCATCATGATGTAGTGAACAGCACATCGATACAGTGTTTGCATTGTTCTGTGTTACCTACTAACTCACTGAATTAAATAGCACTATGATGATCCTGTTGGAAGGGTGATCAGGATGTTGCCCCCGAGGAGCAACTACTGAGTACTTCAAGCCATGTTAACTCTCATACAAGACTTACCTTGGGTGGTTCTTTCATGCCAGAAGCTATATTGGACTTATAGTGGCACATCCTTACAAAAGGATTGTGGCTTTCACTTAATCTTGCCAGCCAGTGACATGGTCTGTTCCTACCTGTTCCAACACATAACTTTGAAGCATTATAAGAAAGTATTGCTGAGCAAGCACTTAACTCCCCCAGCTTGTCTCAAAACTTTGCTACCATGACTCACCTCACTTCAAAAAGCCTTGCACACTGTGATCATAGGCTCGGTCCCTAGGCAGGGCCTGTACAACAATGGGCTCCAGTATGGTGACCCTACCTCTAAGTGTAGAATACGAAGTTCTAACTGTTCCCTTACTACCCCATCACAGGCCACCGTCACCACTTTCACTGTCAGCTTTCTGCTTCTCCTTCTGGTATTTTTTACACTCACATTTGTTCATAACCTCAATGTACAATTCATTCTTGACTATAACTCAGAAGGTTAAAGGTAGTTGTACTCCAAGTTCTTTGTGATACACCATGACTACCCATTGCCATATCACAATGAAGTGATTGTAAATGCAATTTTTTTAATTAAAATTATAAACATGTCATACTTACCTGATGTGTGCAGTCCTGCTCACAGGATTTGACTGACAGCAGCAGGAGCCGATAGCTCCCACTGCTGCCCATGTCCCTGTGAGAAGAGGAAGAGGGAAGTTAGAAGACCTGAAGCCAGAACAGTTAGTGGGGTGTTTTTTTACCTTAATGCAAGAAATTCATTAAGGTAAAAACACCTAGGCTTTATAACCAATTAAAGTGTAACTAACGGCAACATTTTTTTTTTCAATTTTGGATAGAGTAAGGTTGGGTTATAACCCCTGTCAGTTTTATCTTTTTCCATCTGTGTCCCATTGAGGAGATTTCTTTTAACTGTCCTATAGCCGAAACAGGAATTCACAGGAAACCCCTCCAAAGTGAGAGAATGCCAGTGTGTCACCAGGGTCACCAGAAGTGTGTCAATATTGGACATTAGCCCTCTATTGCCGCTTACACATGATCGGATATTCTGACAACAAAACCGTGTTTTTTTTCCGTCAGATTTTCGTTCAAACTTGTCTTGCATACACAAGATCACATAAATGTTGCTCGGAAATTCCTAACGTCAAGAACGCAGAGACGTTCAACACTACGACGAGCCGAGAAAAATTAAGTACAATGATTCTGAGCATGCATCGAATTGATTCTGAGCATGCGTAGGATTTTTGTGCGTCGGAATTGGATACACACAATCGTAATTTCCGACAGGAACTTTTGTTGTCAGAAAAATTGAGAACCTGCTCTCAATCATTTGTTGTTGGAGATTCCAACAACAAATGTCCGATGGAGCCTACACACGGTCGGAATATCCGACCAACAGCTCACATTTGTTGTCGGAAATTCCGATCGTGTGTACGCGGCATATTAGTGTTCTGATATTAACTCAAAATTTGGTATTTCCTTTCACTTTGAATGATAACAATATATAGGACAAATAGAGAGGGCAAATCTTCGTAACGGGGGGCACAGACAGCAATAAAAAGTGACAGGTGTTCTAATCTTTCTCCACACTATCCAAAAAAAAAAAAAAAAGGTTTTGCTTTTAGTTTCACTTCAATCTTCTCTTCCCCAGTAAATGACACATGAAAAATTCTCCTTTTACATGAACACTCCATTTACTGAACAGTCTGTAATTTACATTGCAGTACAGAAGTTAGAACAACATCCTCTCATACATAGCTGTACAAGGCATTCAATTGACTGTACGTAAATTGAGTTGTGCATAGATTGGCTGTGATGTCCCTAGTGATGTTGCCCAAACCATAATGTTTAGGAAGTCCATAGCAACAAAGTACATACGCATGGTTGCCCTAAGAAATGGGTCCCATTGGAGGGGAAATTTGGCCACAGAAGCAGATCACGTAATGCATCGGTCTTCACTTTGCAGTTTCCACACCGGACTCCTCACCACAAGGTCGGCTCCCCTGTCTATATGCCTTTCAGAAGAAAAGTGACACACATGTTAGGGAAACCATTTCTTAAAATAAATTAACCCCTACATGCATCAGCCAAAACGTAAAGCTAAAGAACATGTTAACATAATAAATTGTATGCACCTGATAGAAAAGGGGGAGACAGTTATAACCCCCCTTTTCTCATGGGAAAGCGGCAGGGCAAACAGTTTTAAGATTCCCTTAAATAGTCATGATAGGATTGCTAGAGGGAACAGCTGGGGGGTTTTCACATGGCATAGGGAAGGTTAAAACGACTTTCCCGGGCTTTAGCTGATCACCTGGTGATCACGCAGTAGGCTCGTGCTGTTTCCCGGGTTTTTTAAGGCTAAAGTGGTACTGGGCTAGTCAGTACCGGTCTAATCAGGTGCTGGTTAGGGCTATATAAAGGGGGTTCCGTTTTATAAATCAGTCGCCTCAGAAGACAGGATCTGTGGTGTTCTAGGAGTTTCTCCATTGAACAAACAGGGTCTTCTGAGGCCAGAAGATGAGCCTACTGCGGCGGCTGATCGAGCGGGCAGGAGAAGAAGGCGGCGAGGATTGGATCCGGCAGTGTCTGGACTTACCGCTGGCTTCGCGTCAAGAAGCTCCGGTGGGAGCTACAGCAAGGGCGGAGGAATCCCGAAGCTTCGCGGCCGGAGAAAGTATAGCGGTGAGGGAGCGCAGCGAGGAGTCCATGATGATCCCGGAAGAGGAGGGAGCCGCAATGACGGAGGACGCTCCACGTCTGGAGAGGGTCAGTAACGCCGCGTCATCAGGGGGCCGTGGCTCCGCAAAAAGAAGGCGGACCCCATGCCGGAGACTCTCCCCTTCACCACCGCAAGCGCCGGCTGCTAAAAGAACAGGGCAGCCGGCGAGGAGGAGCGGGGCAGCATCCAGAGGTCGGACGGAGAGACAGCCCGCAACAGTGCCAGCGTCGGCGCCAGGTACTTCTCCTATGAGAAGAGGCGGAGCCAGTAGCAGAGGCGGAGCTGTGGGCGGTACGTCAGCGCAGTCTCCACACCTCATTCAGCATCATAGCTCGTCACCATGGCAACGCACACAGCAGTCTGAGGTCAGTACTAGGCCTGCTGGCAGATCAGCTCCTTCCACTACAACTGAGGAGGCTGGTATATCTGTAGCAGGTGAGTCAATTAATGTGCTTACTCTGCATAACATTGTTGAATCAATAGCTAAATTAACTAATGAAGTTCAGTCATTAAAAAATCCTGTAATTGTTCCTGATAATGCTATGGTGGATGTATTGTCGCCATCTTGTGTTCAAATAGTAAATGACGAGCATATTTTACATTCTATTAGCGATACTGTTACTTCCTATCAGAATGCACAAATACAAAATTTACCTGAAACCTGTTTAAAAGTACCCATTCCCTGTGAGGTATCTCCGTTAGGTTTTCATCTTTCCTTAGCAGTAAAAGAAAAGATATGGAGGGGCGAATTTTTGGATTTATTATCTTTGCTTCCCTCTTCAAAAGATTTTATTGTAAAAGAAAAAAAAGAGGATGAGGATCGTAGGAGGCCTGTGACCAGGTCTTTCAACAACTGGTTGCAGGCTTTCTGCATATTTTCTGGTATCCTTTGTGAAAAATTTCCGGAGAAGAGTTCGGGACTTTTTCAACATCTGGATGTCATTTTGGAAGCGTATAAAAGTTTTGGTGGTACCTCTTGCTTTAATTATGATGAGGCTTTTCGTCAGAAGTTAGCAGTCCACAAATCTTTAAAATGGGGAGTGAAGGATGTTGGGCTCTGGCTCAATCTTTTTCTCCCTCAACGACAAAATTTTTCCAAACAAAATCAGATTTTACAGCAATCAACCGGTCAGCCGTCAGGTTACAAGAAAGGAATTTGTTTCAACTTTAATGACGGACAATGTAAGTGGCCCAACTCTTGCAGGTACCGCCACAAATGTGCCTTTTGTTCAGGAACACATTCTGTCAGCAAATGTTTCAAACGAATGGCGACATTTAACCAACAAGGACCTGTTCAAAAAGGCTCGCACCCCGGTGATCTGGCAAAACATGCTTCCTTGGCTCAAAATATATCCAGACAAGGCGAAGGCTCAGCTAATTCTTGAAGGATTTAGAGAGGGTTTTGTTTTGCCGTCATTTTGCGGTTCGGGTTGTACACTAATTAATAATTTAAAATCAGTAGAAAATTATTTTAATATTGTTTGGGAAAAAATTTATAAGGAAGTTTCTGAAGGGAGGGTAGCCGGTCCTTTTAGTTCCCCTCCATTTATTAATTTCAGGATTTCACCATTAGGAATTGTCCCCAAAAAAGAAAAAAATTCTTTCAGGTTGATTCACCATTTGTCTTTTCCCAAGGATCACTCCCTGAATGACCAAATTGAGGATAGTCTTTCCTCTGTTTCTTATGCGTCTTTTGAGGATGCTTTAGTTAAGCTTAGGTTGCTCGGTAAGGGGGCCCTTCTGGCTAAAGCAGATATTAAATCTGCTTTTCGCCTCCTTCCTATCAACCCTGCTGGTTTTAATTCTTTAGGTTTTTTCTTTGATGGTTATTTTTATTTCGATAAGTGCTTACCAATGGGCTGCTCTTTGTCCTGTTTTTATTTTGAATCTTTTTCATCCTTTTTAGAATGGGTAGTTAGCAATATATCTAATTCAACTTTTTTGATCCATTATTTAGATGATTTTTTGTTTTTAGGCCCTCCTCACTCTTCGGATTGTACAAGGTTATTAGATTCTTTTTTCACAATATGTAGCCATTTCGGAGTTCCTTTAGCCACTGAAAAAACTGCCTGGCCCTCAACTTGCATTGAATTCTTAGGTATCACGATTGATTCCGAGCTAATGGAGTTTAGGTTACCTGACGATAAATTAGTCAAGCTTAGATCTTCTTTATTACTCATCATTAGGAAAAAGAAAGTTTGTTTAAAAGAAATGCAGTCACTACTCGGCTTACTGGCATTCGCATCTAGGATTATGCCGGTGGGAAAGGTGTTCTCACGACGGCTGTATCTGGCCATTTCGGGTTTAATATCCCCGTTTTCTCATATAAGAGTTACTCACGATATGAAGGAAGATATGTTGGTATGGATTCAATTCCTTATGTATTTTAATGGGAAAGCTGTTTGGCAGGAAGAATTCATTCTGGATAATGAATTTTTTCTGTTTACCGACTCTGCGGGGTCATGCGGCTTTGCTGCCATTTGGCGATCGCAGTGGTGTGCAGAGCGCTGGCCTACCAGTTGGAAAAACAAAGGTCTGTTAAAGAATATTGTATTATTGGAACTTTTTCCGATAATAGTAGCTTTAGAAATCTGGGGCCAGCATTTTCAGAATAAACGGATAATGGTTAGGACTGATAACAAAGGTGTTATGTTTGCAATAAACTGTCTAACGTCCAAATCTCCGCCGGTCATTGTACTTCTATGCCATATGGTCTTCCGGTGCTTGAGTTGGAATGTTTGGTTAAAGGCAACTCATGTGGCAGGTAAGGACAATGACGTGGCGGATTCTCTGTCTCGCCTACAGATGGATCGATTTTTTCAGCTGTATCCGGATGTGGATCCTGTAGGGATGCAGTGCCCAACCAATATATGGGACCTGGTTTGAAGCCCATTTCTGCCTACATTCAACATTCAATTGCACCCTCAACTTTGGCTGGATATCGATCAGCCTGGTTGATGTGGCTGATGTTCTTAAATTCTATACAGAAACCTGCCGTTTCATTTTCTGAAAAATTAATTTTGCTTTTTTTGGAATCTTTATTTAACAAAAATTATTCCTGGTCATATGTCCAGAAGACACTATCTGGAGTTTCCTTTTTTCTAAAACTCAATGGTTTTTCTTCTTGTTTAACGTTTTTTTCAGTTCAGCAAGCTATGAAAGGTTATAAGAAATTTAATTTTAGAAAAGATCAACGTTCTCCGATTACCCCTGCTATATTAAGTAATCTTTGTGCAGTTACCTCACTTATTTGTTTTTCAGAGTTTGAAGCTGTTCTTTTTCGGGCGGTTTTTTCCTTAGCATTTTTTGCAGCACTTAGGGTATCAGAGTTTCAGTTAATTCACACCTCTGATGTGCTTATTTCGGATGGTATGTTGAAAATTTTTATTCGTCGGTCAAAAACAGATCAACTTGGTATTGGTAGCTGGGTGAGTTTATTTGCTTGTGATGGCTCTCCTATTTGCCCGGTGAAATTAGTATCTCAATATTGTAATATTAGGCCTTCTTTATCGGACATCTTTTTTATTCATGAATCTGGTGTCCCTCTTACTAAATATCAATTTATTAGTGTTTTTAAGAAAGGTTTAAAAAAATTAAATCTTCAAGGGTATCATATTACATCGCACTCTTTTAGGATTGGTGCAGCTACTGAAGCTTCTAGGTTGGGACTGGACACTGATGTTATTAAGGGAGTTGGTAGATGGAAGTCTGACCGTTATCTTTTGTATATTCGTCCTAATCTATCCGTTTGATTTATTTTAGGTAAATTCAGATTGGTTTGGATCATCGGCCATTCATACGTTTTTTGGGCACATCGGAGAGCTGCTGCAAGAAAATATTCTAGCAATTTAGGATTGGATCCTTCTTTGTTTAAGGTTTTATGGTTTGGTAGACGGGGTATGGTTTGGTCTAGCCTTTTGCTAGAATTCAATAAGCTTCTTAAGGATTTTTTGCCTCCGGATGTTTTGATTATACATCTGGGGGGGAATGATATCGGGAAACAAAAAACGTTGGATCTCATCTTTAAGATTAGGGATGACCTTTTAAAAATTCAATTACTATTACCAAATACTAGTATTATTTTTTCCGAATTGGTGCAAAGGCTACGATGGCTTTCTTTGCCAGCCATGCGTCCTTTGGAAAAAGTTAGGCGTCGCGTAAATAGGGCTGTTGCTAAATTATTATCGGTTTTGGGGATGTGGTCTTTCAGGCATACCGAGTTGGAAGGTTTCATACAGGGTTTATATAGAGCAGATGGGGTACATTTATCCGACATAGGTTTAGATATATTTAATGCTGATTTAAGTACGTGTATTGAAAGGGCCGTGGTTGTGGGGTTTGATGACAGGCGGATTTGAATCCACCTGTCTTGTGGATAATTTGAAGTTTAAATATTATATAAGCTTGAGCCGTAGTGGCTAAGCTGTTTAAAGTTAATTTATTTATGAGAAGTTCATAATTTTATTGTAATCCAATAATAAAGCAGCCACGGCCTTATTTATCCAATACTTGGTGGGTTGATTTATTTTTAATTATAGAGGTTTTAAGGTCCTGCCTGCTGTCCCATGATAGAAAAGGGGGAGACAGTTATAACCCCCCTTTTCTCATGGGAAAGCGGCAGGGCAAACAGTTTTAAGATTCCCTTAAATAGTCATGATAGGATTGCTAGAGGGAACAGCTGGGGGGTTTTCATATGGCATAGGGAAGGTTAAAACGACTTTCCCGGGCTTTAGCTGATCAACTGGTGATCACGCAGTAGGCTCGTGCTGTTTCCCGGGTTTTTTAAGGCTAAAGTGGTACTGGGCTAGTCAGTACCGGTCTAATCAGGTGCTGGTTAGGGCTATATAAAGGGGGTTCCGTTTTATAAATCAGTCGCCTCAGAAGACATGATCTGTGGTGTTCCCCTACCCACCCGCCCCTTATGTAGAAATTAATTGTCGTGGTTGCTTATTATGTGGTAAGGTCACCTTTGTTATTAATTACATAGGTGGACAGATGTTTTCAATATATTTAGTTTTTATTGTATGGATAATTTGAAGTTTAAATATTATATAAGCTTGAGCCGTAGTGGCTAAGCTGTTTAAAGTTAATTTATTTATGAGAAGTTCATAATTTTATTGTAATCCAATAATAAAGCAGCCACGGCCTTATTTATCCAATACTTGGTGGGTTGATTTATATTTAATTATAGAGGTTTTAAGGTCCTGCCTGCTGTCCCATGTCTACAGTTGTGATTTTGTGTCCAGTAGTGGCACATGCAGTTGTAGCGCAAAACTATGAGGTAGAGGGGTCTAAGATGGAGTTGTAGATGTGTTAAAATCACAAGAATGAACTAACAGAAATACAACACCTTTGGCAGAAAAGATTCCCAGGATATACCGTATTTATCTGCGTATAACACGCACAGGTGTATAACACGCACCCTAACTTTAAGAGGGAAGTTTAAGGAAAAAAACTTTCCACAGCCCCCTGCGTATAACACGCAGGCACAGTTTTCCCTCTATTTTCAGGGTAAAAAAGTGAGTGTTATACACCAATAAATACAGTAGCTGGCATGGAGACCCTAATGCTCTCACCACAGTTTGCATAGCTGTCTATGTAAAGATGATATTTGACACAAATACTGTTTACCCAAACCGCAAAAACTTCTCAGCAATCGGGCAACAAGTGTACTGTGCTAAGGAATATTAATGCAATAAAGATTTGCAATGAAGGAGAAATATTTTAATAGTGCTTTCAAATATTAATTTTACTTGTCTTGTGTAATAGCCCGTACACACGATCAGAAAATCATACGAACAATACCACTTTCGAAGCTCTAGGTTTCGAGTGTCATTAAGAAATAATGGCATCACAAGCACAAAGTGTGCAATTTCCCAGAACGCCATGGTGTGAATGAGCTTCAAGATTCTTGAATTGTTAATATATTCATCCAAAATGAGCTACAAAATTGTATTACTACATGAATATATCATTGTTATATACAATTAAAAAGTAGCAGGCTTCTATGCTGCAGTTCCCATGGACAGTTCGATGTTCGCTTGATCAGTGATGGTGAACCTTTTTTGAGCCCGACTGCCCAAACGGCAACAGGTGTACAGAACAGCGTGTCAGAGGTCATGTGCCTGTGTCTAGAGGAGTGGGGGGGGGACGACGACAAAACTCTGCTCACGCCACCATATGTCAGATCCCCAGGAGGAGATCACACATAGTCTGCTACAGTAATGGCCCCTCTAGGAGTATCTGCCCTTCCCGGCAGGTGCAGCGCCCCCTCCCCTCTCACCTTCCTTGCTCTGAGCCCCCATTAATCCCCATCCTACAGGGGCAGCAGTGACATCCAGCACCGCTCAGACTACACTAACCCGTCCAGCATCAGATTATAGAACCAAAGTCACTTACATGGTTAATCTCTATACACCGTAGAGCCATTACCAGTGCACGTTATATAGAGCTGGTGATGGCAGTCAGCTGAGTGCGGTGATTGGGATCAGCTGTAGCCAAGCCCCCAGCCAGAGGACATGGTGGAGGATCTCCCTCTACCTGCGATCACTGGACTGCACACTCCGGGGTTTTTAATCCACCCGCGTCTGTCTCAGTCCACCAATCACAGGTGGCCCGGCTAGAGGTTATGTGACCCGGGTGGCGATCCGGCAACTTAGCTTGTGTGCCCACAGAGAGGGCTCTGCGTGCCAGTTGTGTCACTCATGCCATAGGTTCGCAATCGCTGCCCTAGATGGTTGGAGGAAAGCTTTAATAATTGTGTTGCTATGCTGCAGTAGAAAAAAAAAATCACTTTGGTCTTATTTTAATTATGATAACTTTTTTAAATATTCCTGTATAATATTTGTCTTTGTTTTTTTTTTTTTACTATGGTTCAAATTAAATTGTTTAAATGTACTGTATATTAGTAACATTTCATTATTTAAAAAAAGGAATGTTATTTTTTTACGCAGTACAAGTACAAGAGTTTCTTACAAGCTTACAGCAGTTGGTATCTTTGTGACATTACTGGCAATTGCAGTAGGCAGCAGTACATCCCCTCTCTGTCCCGATAGATAGGAATTGCTTCACTTGAAAAGGTCGCAAGGGATTTCATGGAACAGTAATTCTGAAAGTTACCAGATGTATCACTACACATTTGTCCCTTGTACATTATTTCTTATCACTAAGAGATAGCCTTTTTGGCTCCAGTGGTTTCTGCTTTGCCCGATTTCTCCCCTTCGCTCTCTTTTCTTCTCTATTTACATTATACTTTTTCATCAAATTATCTGTGGACAGAAGAAAGTACTGTACGGATTCTGTACTGCTTTAAACTCCAGCAGAACTAAAGCCATTTAAACTCTGTTCAGTTATGAGCTAATGCACTTTGGTCTCAGCACTTTTGTCAAGTAGATTTAAGGGTAATGTCAAAGGT
Organism: Rana muscosa; assembly: GCA_029206835.1. Taxonomy (NCBI): domain Eukaryota; kingdom Metazoa; phylum Chordata; class Amphibia; order Anura; family Ranidae; genus Rana; species Rana muscosa. The sequence continues at coordinate 173,385,474 of CM055122.1, read as the reverse complement.
AAAAACTGATGTAGTGATACAGTGCATTAATCTAAACTGTCATAAGTAAGTGGCCCTGCCCTCTCTAGCTTCTTCAACATAAGGCTTCAGCGTTCAGGCATGCTGAGATGAACGTGGAACCAAGCTGACGCATTTTATCCTCTGCTTCCTACATGGAACATTACAAGCTCAGCTTTGCCTGGCATGCTGCTTTCCCCCTCCTCTGTGATGTAACTGAGTGATTTTTGCAGCAGAAAGCTCCAAAAATTAAACGTGAACTTTCCAAATAGCTTCTTAATAACCGTTGCCCAAATCAATGGAGCTCCATGAATATTTTGACACTGTTTAAATGGGTTTGTATCCTCACCAGTGGGATCTGGTGATTTAGTCTGTCAGGCTGCAAATGTGAAAATATCACCTCTCACTGAGCAAAGTCCAATATCTCATTAGAAAATGAAAATAGAGAAGAAGGGAAAGCACAAATGCTGTCAGTGGCAGTGAGGAAAGAAATTAAACCTCCGGAGGCTTGTATATCTTATACAAAAGATTATGCACTGCCAGGTTGTATAAATCATACGGAGGCGCACAGGCTGCAATGGTCTAGAAAATAAAGAACCATAAAAGTGTCATATTGAAATACAGTCCCTGAGAATTCTTTTATGATGAGTCTAAATTCGCCTGACATTCTCTCAAATTCAGGGGTGTGCTTGAATTGTTTACACCCGGGCTTTTACTGTCAGTGACAAACTCTTAGTTTCCACAGCAAATTATTCTAAACAAGGCTTATTATATGTAAAAAAAAAAAAGTTAAAACACAGATAGCTTATGTTGTCATTGCATTTAAATATCCCATGGCCCATGCCAGTGATAGCTAGTCTGATACCAGATTTACTATCCATAAATTGGCTGAACTTGGATAGCGCAGTTGTAAGGCAGTGGTTGGGAGTGTTTTAAATGGAATTAAGCATGAAGAAATTCATGGCTGTGTTCTATTGGCCATGAAATATGTCATAGTCCATCATATGCATGGCGTGATATTTTATGGACAGGCTTAGCTGAAACAAACCTGGGCAGAATAAACCACAGGAAAGTATTTCCCAGAAAGCAAATGACAAATAAAATATTAATGAGTAGAATGTGTTGTTTTCCTCGTTTGCGATAGCTAACCTTTTTTAATGGGTATATATAATGGGACGCTGACATAGTCATGAATTACGCAAGGTTACATATACACAGTGTAAATGATTCGTATGTGGCTATATGGAGATAATTGGCCCCATCAACCAGACATGCTCTCACCTTTAATGGAGCTTAGCTAAACAGGGGTCCAATCACTAGGCTTGGCTTGGTGCTAACATTGGTTGTTGAAAGTCAATGTCACTGAAACCACTCACAGTTTTCTGAACAAATCCAAATGGAAAATGCTAATGTAAGGAGAAACTATTATTTATTTTCATAAAGTACGAGTACACATTTTGATTTATTGTTGTAATATTTACCTTAATGTAATTTTTCATATTACCAAATTTGAATGTGGTTTGTCAAGTGCATTTATTAGCATCCTAGAAAATCTTTTTCAACTTGAATTGAACCTTTTTTAGTGAAACTTCTAACTGGGAACACACTGAATTTAACATAGATATGAGTCATGGGCAATTGTCACAATGTATAATAACACAGTAAAAAATGGCGCCGGAGGATTACGTAAAACTAAAAGTCACTGGTAGAAAGTTCATAAAAGTCCATCCATGGGACATAAAAAGTAGATGGCAGGTGTATGATAAGACACTAGAAATAATAAAGCTGCGCAACACTAAATTGAGTACCATCAATATGTGAATAAACAAAATGGTATAACAGGAACTGTCTCTGATGTAGATATTTTACAACCAATTGAAAAGGTCCCGACTGATGCCAGACAGTCCAACATAAGACTGTGTAATTTAAACTAGAAAGGGAGCACAGTCTTGTGGATAATTGATGAAATATACTGTATAGAGCTGAAGATCATATAAGCCAAATGTTGCAGATAAAGGTCTTCTCACTCCACCACTGGTGACTTCAAACGTAAAAACACCCTTGAAATAGTACCAGGTATTTCATAGAGAAAGATTCCACCACCACTAGTAATCACTGCCGCTTACCAGAGCAAATGATCTGTGCACAGATCAATACCAACAGATGGCTATTTCCCTGCCAGGGTCTCTATACCGCTATCTCCAGGATTCCACGCCACTTCTCTCCAAGAATGGATTTCTTCAGAATAACAAAAGTTAAACCGGATTTACGCTATGGTGGCTTTCTTTCCTTTCACATTCCATCAACTGTGATACTTGGAGAGAAGTGGCGTGGAGATAGCGGTATAGAGACCCTGGCAGGGAAATAGCCATCTGTTGGTATTGATCTGTGCACAGATCATTTGCTCTGGTAAGCGGCAGTGATTACTAGTGGTGGTGGAATCTTTCTCTATGAAATACCTGGCACTATTTCAAGGGTGTTTTTACGTTTGAAGTCACCAGTGGTGGAGTGAGAAGACCTTTATCTGCAACATTTGGCTTATATGATCTTCAGCTCTATATATTTCATCAATTATCCACAAGACTGTGCTCCCTTTCTAGTTTAAATTACACAGTCTTATGTTGGACTGTCTGGCATCAGTCGGGACCTTTTCAATTGGTTGTAAAATATCTACATCAGAGACAGTTCCTGTTATACCATTTTGTTTATTCACATATTGATGGTACTCAATTTAGTGTTGCGCAGCTTTATTATTTCTAGCATTTTCCTATTGTGTGTGTCTCACCTTTAAGTTGCAGCATTTCTTTAGATTTTTTGATTTGATTCACGTTTATTTAAGTGGGAACAGATCTACATTTAGACAGCGCAGTATATTTCACATTTTGTATGATAAGACACAGCTGGTAAGGCACCCACGGCAGCAGCCTTTAGAAGTGAAGTGGACTCTGCAGAAACCAATGAGAAACAAAAGGGGTGCCAGACTACGGTTAAAACAGCTGAATTTATTAAAAGCACAGGGAATTTGCAACATACATTTAGTGAATAAAAACAAGCATGTAGGTAAACCCCATGGCTAAGCTGGAAGATTCCCTGTAGTTGTCAGTATCCCATCTTGGAATGTTGTGGCAGCGGGAGTCAAGACTGTAGGAAGTGGCCATCTGTAATGGAAACCAGCGTGGAACGCAAATTGCGTTGGGCTGGAACTGACATCAGTGGGGGAGCAGTCCTGATTCTCTTCTTCTCTGGTCCCCTGCAGGTGCTCCTGGCTCTTCCCCCTTGACTAGTGGCAGGGCCATCTTTTCCATTGGGCACGCTGGGCAGTTGCCCGGGGGCCACACTTGCCTGGGGGGCCCCACCGGCTGCCCAGCGACCCCAGTAAAAAATGGTGGGAAGCGGCGGGTCAGAACTGTGCATGCGCAGTTTGCGGAAATCGCAGAGAAGATCCGATCCTCCACGAGTGCTGCCTCTGTCTGTCCGTCGATGATGACGTTAGCCACACCTGCCAGACTTGAAAAAAAAAAGCAGGAGGAGCTGAGGGTGAATGGACAGAGTAGAGTTGTCAGAGCAGACAGCACAGCAGGCTTGAAGCAGAGTGTGGCGAAGTCGGACCCCTGTCGGTAGTGCCGGTTTTCGTGAGCCTGTAACCTGCCCAGCCACCAGCCAGTACAGACACAGAGTGCCCTGGTCGGTGTCGTACGGTGAGTGGCTGTCTGGCTGACTGTGCAGCTTGCACAAAGAGATCGGGGGGTGGTCTGTTGCTCTGATGTAAGTGGGAACTCTAATGTAAAGAGAAAGCAGTGGACTCTGATATAAGGTGGTCTCTGGTCACGACAGCCCCCCTTACATCAGCGTTTCCCCTTACATCATGATCTGCAGCGTTCCCCTTTTAATTTTAATTTAATTAAAAGTAATTTTAGGTACCTTTTTGCAGTGGCAGTAAAAAATGTGGTTCTGCCAGTAAATGTCATGATTTTTGTCAGTAAAAAATTCTCGTGCGTGATTGTGTAGACAGGGCCCCGGCGCACAGTATTGCCCGGGGGCCTATAATGCTCTTAAGATGACAATGACTAGTGGCCCCAATAGCAAGCAACTTGTTATGAGGGCACTGGTGCGTGCTCGCTCCCAAGCCCTGCTTTATGCGTCCATAAGACACATAGACCTGCTGCTCTGCCCCGTCCCCACTCTCTCCTTATTGGCTCACTTGCTGTGATTGACAGCGGTGCAGCAATGGGAGCCAATGGCTCCCATGGCTTTCTCAGCCAATGAGAGCAGGGAGTCCTGGGACAGCCAAGGCTCTTGGGCACATCTCTGGATAGACAGGGGGCTTAGGTGAGTATTTTGGGGCTGTGGGGGGGGGGAGCAGTACACAGAAGTTTTTTTTACCTTCATGCATAGAATGCATGAAGGTAAAAAACCTTTAGCCTTTACAACCACTTTAATTAATATCCTGCCATTAAGGTTGTTTTTTAGGAACTTCCTGATATAAGACGCTCCTCTTTACCCACCTTGTCTAGTAGTGGGTGAATGCCCACTTAATCCCTATGTCACAACCCAGTGAGCATCCACAATTCCCAAGACTCCTGGACATGCCCAATGGATATAAATTCCACTGTTTCCTGCCCTCAGTTGCTCACTGCCCCTTTGACTGATGGACAGTGATTAGGCCTGTTAGCTGTCATCAGATGGAGGTTCACATCACTGGAATAGAGCATGCAACCTCATCCTTCACTTCAGTCCTCATGGTGGTCACTGTGCTGGCTGTGGAATATTCCCTTTCCAGAGGTCTTCAGCCACCTCTTTGTACACCAATCCATGGGACTTGTTTTGCTACTTGGGCATTAGACCAGAATGCTAATGGCATTGCAATAAAAAATTTGCAACTAGCGTCATTTTATTTTGAGGACGACATGTGAGAGATGCTTTCAATGGGTTAGATTACCTTTACAGAAAATCTGTAACGGTGACCTAACTGATTGAAAAGCTTTTTGAAAAGGAAATTAAAATGTCAATCTCAAGGCCTTATTAGTAGCTGAGTCTGACTTTATATTACAATTCTTTGCATTAAATTACAGGAGGGGACACTAACTACTGACTCATAAGTCATACTTCAAGAGTTTCAAAATGTAAACCCTTTATGCCCCTATTTCACACTATAATTTAGTGGTCCTCATACTCGTGGACAGCCTTTCACTCCCCATCTTGTCCCATTGGAAATTTCTCTCTTGAATGCACACATTTGCACATTTAAATTTTAGGCACGATTATATCTCCTAGAACTCAACCTAGTCAAAAGTCATTGGGACTGCCAGCCTTGCAGAAGACTGGTATAAAAAATATGCCCAGGAGATATGACTATCCTCAAAATTGCCCCCATCTATGTAAAGCAGCCATATAGTTCTTTTTCACAAGCCAGGCAAGGATCCATTGCTCTGCACATTGTATAGATCCATATCATAAACCAGAACTTCAAAATTTTAAGGAAATTCTGGCAACCAGACTTACAAAAGTCATAAACACCCTAATTGATACTGTTTAAACTGGCTTTGTGCCACACAAATAAAGTGACATTAGTCTACACAGAGTTTTTACCCATCTCCAGGTTCCTCATGATGGCTAGTAAGGCTGATCATAGATGATAAAAAAAAAAATATATATAGTCGCGCTAACTTATAAATATAAACATAAGCCCACCACTGAATGATTGAAAAAATTATCTTCAAATCATCACAGTGAAGAATTATGTAAGTGCTCAGTGAAGAACAATAAATAAAAAATATATAAACAAAGCATATGGAATAATAATACAAACTTAATTAATGATATTAATACATGCTTGCATAGGGCCTTAAATAATCAAATCCAAAGTCCATACAAAGAAGCACCCGTGATCAAGTGTCCATGTTAAATGAAAAAAGAAAAATGAAAAAAGCAAAAGAAAACAAAACAAAGACGATTCCAAATCTTCTTATATTCGTGACTTTCACCACCACCAGTAAGAATTCCTGCTTACCAAAAAGCGATGGTCCCCTATGACGGAGGACCCCAAACAGCCTCAAATGGTAATCAGTAGGACTCCAGACTTCAGTGTATGCTGAGCCTCAATTGTTTTGATAGCCAAAATGCTCATATACCATCATGCAGTACTCGATACGGAACATGGAAGGAAGGGAGGACACTACATAGTGTAAAATCCTTGGTGGATATTTATTTAAAAGAAGAAAACATACTTACAAAAATGCAGTTTAAAAAACAGCCTTAAAAATGTGACAGCGCCGACCGGTCAAAGGCGCTAGTCACACACATACGTCCGTGGAAGTCGAGCAGTGGAGGGTGACGTCAGCACAAAGCTCGTATCCTGCCCTACGCGTTTCGTGAAAATTCACGTCGTCTCGGGGCACGGGCGATGGGCTGCGTCACCCCCTCTTTATAGGGAACACAAGAACTCAAGGGTCCAGCCCGAGGGAAGGCGCGCGCGCGCACCTCGCGCAGCGAGGTAGCCACGCCTCGCTGTCGTATCCACCAAACAGCAAAAGCAGCGGATGCGCGCGCATCTCTCCCCACGAGGAAGCCAAGCCTCGTTTGCAAATACATGCCGTGCGCGTCATCACGCCAAACGGGATGACGAAAGCATGGCGGGGAGTATGCCGCACACACGCGTGTCCATGGCAACAATGGCCACGACCGCAATGCGCGCGCCACCCAGGGGGGAGGAGCCTCCAGGTGTGTCACAGGAGGCAGTAAGACTCACAACCTCCGCCGCAGCCATAATGTGCGGTGAACATAATGGGACTTGAACTGCTCCAAATTTAAAATCCTAACTGTAGAGGACATATACATACATGAATATAATATAAGACATAAATGTCATACCAGTATCTAAAGCCATACATGTTTGAAATATACGGAGATAGATTAACTCATAGTAGTTAATAATCCATAAATGATAATAAAATCACCAAGGTTACAACGATTACCATCTAATCTCGTCCCTCTTACTACCCCACTTAACATGGTCAATGTCCATTACAAAACGGGAAAAAGAGACGGAAGTAGACGGTTAAATTTAAACAGAAAAAGGAAAAAGGAGAAGAGAAAGAGTGTACATACAGCACGATCTACATCTCCCAAAAAACTATACTCCAATATAGTTCAATAGTCCACCCCAAACAGCCATTATAAAAACATAATTAACTGATTGGCTAGATTAATTCAAGAATTGTTAATAAAAGCGTTAACATCAGTGTCCACATTGAGTCCGTGCGGAACGTAAGTCCTCAACCTGTACACCCATGCCATTTCTTGCTTGGAGATTTCTCTCACAAGCGAGCTGCCTCTCCAATGGGGTCTGTATTTGTCAATAGCGATGAATAGTGTACCAGATGGGTCTCTCTTGTGGACTTGATCGTAGTGCCTGGATACAGAGTGTTTATCGAAACCTTTGCGTATGTTCGCTATATGTTCGTTAAGTCTCACCCTTACTGCCCTTTTGGTCCTCCCCACATATTGGAGACCGCAAGGGCATTGTATGAGGTAAATAACCCCCAAAGATGAACAAGTGATAAAGGGTTCGATTTCATAGGAACGGCCCGTGCTCGTTGAAGAAAAATGGCTAATCTTCCTATCCCTACAGCTATTCAGGCTGCACACTTGGCATTTTTTGCATTTATAATATCCTGTCAGGTTCTCTAGGAATGTTCTATTAGCCCGTGGGGGGTCCTGGACACTTGGGGCCACCCTGCTGGACAGTGTAGATGCCCCCCTAAATACAATAGCTGGTCTCTCTGGAAGAGACGGTGCCAACACTAAATCACTGGTTAGCACATGCCAGTGCTTACGTATCAGACTTTTGATGGTCTGATGCTGTACGGAGTAGGTGGTAATAAATGGAAGAGAGAACTTACCATCCCTTACCACTCTCTCCCTGTCGGCCAACAATGATCCTCGATCGATCTCACTGACAGATTGTATCAATTGAGACAGATCACTCTGTTGATAACCTTTATCAACAAATCTCTTAGAGAGAACCTCGGCCTGGCATTTGAAAGCCTCTAAGTCTGTACAATTACGTCTCAATCTGGTGAATTGTCCCTGAGGGACGGCCTTCAACCAAGGGGCATAATGACAACTGTCAAGCGGAATATATGAGTTTCTGTCAGTTGGTTTGAAATAAGTGGTCGTAACAAATTTGCTATCAACCACTGAAATTTTCAAATCCAGATAGTGTACTGACTCCTGACTGGCCTCAAAAGAGAATCTGATACCTCTGTTGTTATCGTTTAGGGACAGCATATAATCCCGCAAATCAGGTTCACTGCCGTCCCATAGGAGGAGGACGTCGTCGATGTACCTGACCCAGAGAACAACCTCTGGTCTCCGGCAAACATCGACGACGTCCTCCTCCCACTTGGCCATAAACAAGTTGGCCAGGCTAGGGGCGTACTTCGCCCCCATCGCCACACCTCGATCTTGGCGGAAGAACTGATTATCACACCAAAAATAATTATGGCCTGCTGCATATTTCAGTAGGGTCATAATAAAGTTAATTTGCCGCGATGGTAGATCTGATCCTCTCACCAAATACATCTCAACAGCCTCAAAGCCACACTCATGGGGGATGATGGTATAGAGCGAGGTCACGTCTGCCGTGACCATCCATATACCATTTGTGGGAGTGAGATCTTTGAGTAAATTGATAACGTGTTTAGTGTCCCTTACATAGGAAGGGATCTGCTGAACCAAAGGCTGCAGGAAAAAATCAATATACTTCCCGACCCGGGACGTGATGGAGTCTATCCCACTTACAATGGGTCGTCCCGGGGGGGGAGTAAGACTTTTGTGGATCTTCGGGAGGTAATATATAACGGGAGTCCGGGGGGCACAGGGTATCAAAAACAATCTCTCCCTGTCATTAAGAATGCCCTCCCGGTGTCCCTCATCCACAATAATCTCGAGGTCTCTTTTATACTTGACAACGGGGTCCCTGTTCAAAGGGGTATAGGTTTCGGTGTCATCGACGATCCTGTGTAACTCTTTCAGGTAGTCACACCTATCGAGAATGACTATCCCCCCCCCTTTGTCTGCAGGTCTAATGACCAGGGACTTATTGGAACAAAGGGACTCAAGCCCGTTCTCCAAATTCTTTTGCATTTTGACCTTTTTTACCTTGATCTTTTCAAGATCCTTGAGTACCACATCCCTGAAAACTTTAATGCTCGGGGCCAATGAGCCAGGGGGATTAAACAGTGAAGCATTGGCCAACCCAGTATGTTTGTACCCAGGTAAGGGACTCACTCTATCCATAGTAGGATTAGACAGAAAATGCCTCTTGATATTGAGCTTCCTTGCAAACTTGTGGACATCCATAAAGGTTTGAAATTTGCTCAAGCTCCTAGGCGGAGCAAATTTCAAACCCTTATCCAACAAGCGCTGCTCAGTCTCTGACAAGGCCTGTTGGCTCAAATTAAAAATACCCATACCTAGATTCTTTTTCTTTTTGAACAACTGGGCCCTCCTCCCCCCTCTAACCCCTCTCTTCGTTCTGATGGGCCGAACCGGCCCTGGTGGCCCGTGGGAAAACCCCAACTGGGGTTCGGTCTGAAATCATATTGACCTGGGGGATAGGAGGGTCTAGAATAATCATAACCCCTGTCAAAATGATTAGACTGAGGAAATTGGCCATTCCCGTCCGGATTATTGGATCCATATCGCCTTTCCATAGGTTCACGGCCCAATGGCCCCAATGAGTCTGTTAAGGGAAAAAAACGGTTATGGGTGGGGATGTTAAAATCCCGCATACCATTGGACTCAAAACTGGTTCTTGGAAATCCCTGATAATGTCCCGCATCATGATGGATGGGTCCAAATGAGGGATGCTCCCATCCTCTCATGGATTCATCCTGATAATGCTGGAACTGTACATCAGACCTATATGATTTCACATTTTTAGGCATTTTAGATGAAGAATTGCCCTGTTTGGGCCCGTTCTTAGTCTTGACCTTATTGTTACGTTGAGCTGGAGTGGGAGTGGGGGGGTTAGAAACCCCTCTCCTACCAGTCATGGGAGGGTTGGCAATCGGGCCGGATGGCACCGCACCCTGAGGGGCAGTGTCCATCACTACCTCATTTATCTCATCTGCTGCCAACTTTTTCTGCCACAGAAAAACAAGGCCCGACTGGTAATCCTCAAAATCTCTAAGGTATTTTTTCTTCTTTTTTGTTTTTTGATCCTTTTCTTCCCTCTCTAAGGTTTTTTGGAGAGAGTTAGAACACTCCCTATATTCCTCTCCATTTTTGAAAGAGGTCAGCAAATCTCTAACCGTTTTAATTTCGGTATCAAGTCTCTGCAGCTTCTCGCTTTTTCTTTGGGCCAGAAATCGCAAAAAAGAAACTCCAGCATCATTGAAATATTTAGCCCAAACCTCCAAATCAGGCTCACCTTTTTGTGGGCTTACCTCCCAACGGAGGCTTCTTGGGACCATGGCATTCCGAATATAATTCTCAAGGAACGCTATGTCCCACTGAGTGTGTATCTCAGTTGTCATGATATTCTTTAGTCGCATAAAGAGACCACTGACATCAGAGCTACCGGAGGCCGGGGTGGAGTCGAACACCCCAGTCGTGTTGACTGTCCGTTTCGCTCGGAAGTCGAAAATATCCATTGTGGTCAAATTAATGACCACTCACTAAGCGGCAGTTAATGGTAGTTAATGTAAAGAGTTGGAAAGTGAAAAAAAGAAACTGCGCTACAGATATAGAACTAGGCAGATATATCAAATGCCCAGAAACAAACAAAGGAAAAAAGCAGCAACTATTCTGAAAACTAACAGTGCACACAAACAAGAAAAAATATATATAGTCGCGCTAACTTATAAATATAAACATAAGCCCACCACTGAATGATTGAAAAAATTATCTTCAAATCATCACAGTGAAGAATTATGTAAGTGCTCAGTGAAGAACAATAAATAAAAAATATATAAACAAAGCATATGGAATAATAATACAAACTTAATTAATGATAATAATACATGCTTGCATAGGGCCTTAAATAATCAAATCCAAAGTCCATACAAAGAAGCACCCGTGATCAAGTGTCCATGTTAAATGAAAAAAGAAAAATGAAAAAAGCAAAAGAAAACAAAACAAAGACGATTCCAAATCTTCTTATATTCGTGACTTTCACCACCACCAGTAAGAATTCCTGCTTACCAAAAAGCGATGGTCCCCTATGACGGAGGACCCCAAACAGCCTCAAATGGTAATCAGTAGGACTCCAGACTTCAGTGTATGCTGAGCCTCAATTGTTTTGATAGCCAAAATGCTCATATACCATCATGCAGTACTCGATACGGAACATGGAAGGAAGGGAGGACACTACATAGTGTAAAATCCTTGGTGGATATTTATTTAAAAGAAGAAAACATACTTACAAAAATGCAGTTTAAAAAACAGCCTTAAAAATGTGACAGCGCCGACCGGTCAAAGGCGCTAGTCACACACATACGTCCGTGGAAGTCGAGCAGTGGAGGGTGACGTCAGCACAAAGCTCGTATCCTGCCCTACGCGTTTCGTGAAAATTCACGTCGTCTCGGGGCACGGGCGATGGGCTGCGTCACCCCCTCTTTATAGGGAACACAAGAACTCAAGGGTCCAGCCCGAGGGAAGGCGCGCGCGCGCACCTCGCGCAGCGAGGTAGCCACGCCTCGCTGTCGTATCCACCAAACAGCAAAAGCAGCGGATGCGCGCGCATCTCTCCCCACGAGGAAGCCAAGCCTCGTTTGCAAATACATGCCGTGCGCGTCATCACGCCAAACGGGATGACGAAAGCATGGCGGGGAGTATGCCGCACACACGCGTGTCCATGGCAACAATGGCCACGACCGCAATGCGCGCGCCACCCAGGGGGGAGGAGCCTCCAGGTGTGTCACAGGAGGCAGTAAGACTCACAACCTCCGCCGCAGCCATAATGTGCGGTGAACATAATGGGACTTGAACTGCTCCAAATTTAAAATCCTAACTGTAGAGGACATATACATACATGAATATAATATAAGACATAAATGTCATACCAGTATCTAAAGCCATACATGTTTGAAATATACGGAGATAGATTAACTCATAGTAGTTAATAATCCATAAATGATAATAAAATCACCAAGGTTACAACGATTACCATCTAATCTCGTCCCTCTTACTACCCCGCTTAACATGGTCAATGTCCATTACAAAACGGGAAAAAGAGACGGAAGTAGACGGTTAAATTTAAACAGAAAAAGGAAAAAGGAGAAGAGAAAGAGTGTACATACAGCACGATCTACATCTCCCAAAAAACTATACTCCAATATAGTTCAATAGTCCACCCCAAACAGCCATTATAAAAACATAATTAACTGATTGGCTAGATTAATTCAAGAATTGTTAATAAAAGCGTTAACATCAGTGTCCACATTGAGTCCGTGCGGAACGTAAGTCCTCAACCTGTACACCCATGCCATTTCTTGCTTGGAGATTTCTCTCACAAGCGAGCTGCCTCTCCAATGGGGTCTGTATTTGTCAATAGCGATGAATAGTGTACCAGATGGGTCTCTCTTGTGGACTTGATCGTAGTGCCTGGATACAGAGTGTTTATCGAAACCTTTGCGTATGTTCGCTATATGTTCGTTAAGTCTCACCCTTACTGCCCTTTTGGTCCTCCCCACATATTGGAGACCGCAAGGGCATTGTATGAGGTAAATAACCCCCAAAGATGAACAAGTGATAAAGGGTTCGATTTCATAGGAACGGCCCGTGCTCGTTGAAGAAAAATGGCTAATCTTCCTATCCCTACAGCTATTCAGGCTGCACACTTGGCATTTTTTGCATTTATAATATCCTGTCAGGTTCTCTAGGAATGTTCTATTAGCCCGTGGGGGGTCCTGGACACTTGGGGCCACCCTGCTGGACAGTGTAGATGCCCCCCTAAATACAATAGCTGGTCTCTCTGGAAGAGACGGTGCCAACACTAAATCACTGGTTAGCACATGCCAGTGCTTACGTATCAGACTTTTGATGGTCTGATGCTGTACGGAGTAGGTGGTAATAAATGGAAGAGAGAACTTACCATCCCTTACCACTCTCTCCCTGTCGGCCAACAATGATCCTCGATCGATCTCACTGACAGATTGTATCAATTGAGACAGATCACTCTGTTGATAACCTTTATCAACAAATCTCTTAGAGAGAACCTCGGCCTGGCATTTGAAAGCCTCTAAGTCTGTACAATTACGTCTCAATCTGGTGAATTGTCTCTGAGGGACGGCCTTCAACCAAGGGGCATAATGACAACTGTCAAGCGGAATATATGAGTTTCTGTCAGTTGGTTTGAAATAAGTGGTCGTAACAAATTTGCTATCAACCACTGAAATTTTCAAATCCAGATAGTGTACTGACTCCTGACTGGCCTCAAAAGAGAATCTGATACCTCTGTTGTTATCGTTTAGGGACAGCATATAATCCCGCAAATCAGGTTCACTGCCGTCCCATAGGAGGAGGACGTCGTCGATGTACCTGACCCAGAGAACAACCTCTGGTCTCCGGCAAACATCGACGACGTCCTCCTCCCACTTGGCCATAAACAAGTTGGCCAGGCTAGGGGCGTACTTCGCCCCCATCGCCACACCTCGATCTTGGCGGAAGAACTGATTATCACACCAAAAATAATTATGGCCTGCTGCATATTTCAGTAGGGTCATAATAAAGTTAATTTGCCGCGATGGTAGATCTGATCCTCTCACCAAATACATCTCAACAGCCTCAAAGCCACACTCATGGGGGATGATGGTATAGAGCGAGGTCACGTCTGCCGTGACCATCCATATACCATTTGTGGGAGTGAGATCTTTGAGTAAATTGATAACGTGTTTAGTGTCCCTTACATAGGAAGGGATCTGCTGAACCAAAGGCTGCAGGAAAAAATCAATATACTTCCCGACCCGGGACGTGATGGAGTCTATCCCACTTACAATGGGTCGTCCCGGGGGGGAAGTAAGACTTTTGTGGATCTTCGGGAGGTAATATATAACGGGAGTCCGGGGGGCACAGGGTATCAAAAACAATCTCTCCCTGTCATTAAGAATGCCCTCCCGGTGTCCCTCATCCACAATAATCTCGAGGTCTCTTTTATACTTGACAACGGGGTCCCTGTTCAAAGGGGTATAGGTTTCGGTGTCATCGACGATCCTGTGTAACTCTTTCAGGTAGTCACACCTATCGAGAATGACTATCCCCCCCCCTTTGTCTGCAGGTCTAATGACCAGGGACTTATTGGAACAAAGGGACTCAAGCCCGTTCTCCAAATTCTTTTGCATTTTGACCTTTTTTACCTTGATCTTTTCAAGATCCTTGAGTACCACATCCCTGAAAACTTTAATGCTCGGGGCCAATGAGCCAGGGGGATTAAACAGTGAAGCATTGGCCAACCCAGTATGTTTGTACCCAGGTAAGGGACTCACTCTATCCATAGTAGGATTAGACAGAAAATGCCTCTTGATATTGAGCTTCCTTGCAAACTTGTGGACATCCATAAAGGTTTGAAATTTGCTCAAGCTCCTAGGCGGAGCAAATTTCAAACCCTTATCCAACAAGCGCTGCTCAGTCTCTGACAAGGCCTGTTGGCTCAAATTAAAAATACCCATACCTAGATTCTTTTTCTTTTTGAGCAACTGGGCCCTCCTCCCCCCTCTAACCCCTCTCTTCGTTCTGATGGGCCGAACCGGCCCTGGTGGCCCGTGGGAAAACCCCAACTGGGGTTCGGTCTGAAATCATATTGACCTGGGGGATAGGAGGGTCTAGAATAATCATAACCCCTGTCAAAATGATTAGACTGAGGAAATTGGCCATTCCCGTCCGGATTATTGGATCCATATCGCCTTTCCATAGGTTCACGGCCCAATGGCCCCAATGAGTCTGTTAAGGGAAAAAACCGGTTATGGGTGGGGATGTTAAAATCCCGCATACCATTGGACTCAAAACTGGTTCTTGGAAATCCCTGATAATGTCCCGCATCATGATGGATGGGTCCAAATGAGGGATGCTCCCATCCTCTCATGGATTCATCCTGATAATGCTGGAACTGTACATCAGACCTATATGATTTCACATTTTTAGGCATTTTAGATGAAGAATTGCCCTGTTTGGGCCCGTTCTTAGTCTTGACCTTATTGTTACGTTGAGCTGGAGTGGGAGTGGGGGGGTTAGAAACCCCTCTCCTACCAGTCATGGGAGGGTTGGCAATCGGGCCGGATGGCACCGCACCCTGAGGGGCAGTGTCCATCACTACCTCATTTATCTCATCTGCTGCCAACTTTTTCTGCCACAGAAAAACAAGGCCCGACTGGTAATCCTCAAAATCTCTAAGGTATTTTTTCTTCTTTTTTGTTTTTTGATCCTTTTCTTCCCTCTCTAAGGTTTTTTGGAGAGAGTTAGAACACTCCCTATATTCCTCTCCATTTTTGAAAGAGGTCAGCAAATCTCTAACCGTTTTAATTTCGGTATCAAGTCTCTGCAGCTTCTCGCTTTTTCTTTGGGCCAGAAATCGCAAAAAAGAAACTCCAGCATCATTGAAATATTTAGCCCAAACCTCCAAATCAGGCTCACCTTTTTGTGGGCTTACCTCCCAACGGAGGCTTCTTGGGACCATGGCATTCCGAATATAATTCTCAAGGAACGCTATGTCCCACTGAGTGTGTATCTCAGTTGTCATGATATTCTTTAGTCGCATAAAGAGACCACTGACATCAGAGCTACCGGAGGCCGGGGTGGAGTCGAACACCCCAGTCGTGTTGACTGTCCGTTTCGCTCGGAAGTCGAAAATATCCATTGTGGTCAAATTAATGACCACTCACTAAGCAGCAGTTAATGGTAGTTAATGTAAAGAGTTGGAAAGTGAAAAAAAGAAACTGCGCTACAGATATAGAACTAGGCAGATATATCAAATGCCCAGAAACAAACAAAGGAAAAAAGCAGCAACTATTCTGAAAACTAACAGTGCACACAAACAAGAAAAAATATATATAGTCGCGCTAACTTATAAATATAAACATAAGCCCACCACTGAATGATTGAAAAAATTATCTTCAAATCATCACAGTGAAGAATTATGTAAGTGCTCAGTGAAGAACAATAAATAAAAAATATATAAACAAAGCATATGGAATAATAATACAAACTTAATTAATGATATTAATACATGCTTGCATAGGGCCTTAAATAATCAAATCCAAAGTCCATACAAAGAAGCACCCGTGATCAAGTGTCCATGTTAAATGAAAAAAGAAAAATGAAAAAAGCAAAAGAAAACAAAACAAAGACGATTCCAAATCTTCTTATATTCGTGACTTTCACCACCACCAGTAAGAATTCCTGCTTACCAAAAAGCGATGGTCCCCTATGACGGAGGACCCCAAACAGCCTCAAATGGTAATCAGTAGGACTCCAGACTTCAGTGTATGCTGAGCCTCAATTGTTTTGATAGCCAAAATGCTCATATACCATCATGCAGTACTCGATACGGAACATGGAAGGAAGGGAGGACACTACATAGTGTAAAATCCTTGGTGGATATTTATTTAAAAGAAGAAAACATACTTACAAAAATGCAGTTTAAAAAACAGCCTTAAAAATGTGACAGCGCCGACCGGTCAAAGGCGCTAGTCACACACATACGTCCGTGGAAGTCGAGCAGTGGAGGGTGACGTCAGCACAAAGCTCGTATCCTGCCCTACGCGTTTCGTGAAAATTCACGTCGTCTCGGGGCACGGGCGATGGGCTGCGTCACCCCCTCTTTATAGGGAACACAAGAACTCAAGGGTCCAGCCCGAGGGAAGGCGCGCGCGCGCACCTCGCGCAGCGAGGTAGCCACGCCTCGCTGTCGTATCCACCAAACAGCAAAAGCAGCGGATGCGCGCGCATCTCTCCCCACGAGGAAGCCAAGCCTCGTTTGCAAATACATGCCGTGCGCGTCATCACGCCAAACGGGATGACGAAAGCATGGCGGGGAGTATGCCGCACACACGCGTGTCCATGGCAACAATGGCCACGACCGCAATGCGCGCGCCACCCAGGGGGGAGGAGCCTCCAGGTGTGTCACAGGAGGCAGTAAGACTCACAACCTCCGCCGCAGCCATAATGTGCGGTGAACATAATGGGACTTGAACTGCTCCAAATTTAAAATCCTAACTGTAGAGGACATATACATACATGAATATAATATAAGACATAAATGTCATACCAGTATCTAAAGCCATACATGTTTGAAATATACGGAGATAGATTAACTCATAGTAGTTAATAATCCATAAATGATAATAAAATCACCAAGGTTACAACGATTACCATCTAATCTCGTCCCTCTTACTACCCCGCTTAACATGGTCAATGTCCATTACAAAACGGGAAAAAGAGACGGAAGTAGACGGTTAAATTTAAACAGAAAAAGGAAAAAGGAGAAGAGAAAGAGTGTACATACAGCACGATCTACATCTCCCAAAAAACTATACTCCAATATAGTTCAATAGTCCACCCCAAACAGCCATTATAAAAACATAATTAACTGATTGGCTAGATTAATTCAAGAATTGTTAATAAAAGCGTTAACATCAGTGTCCACATTGAGTCCGTGCGGAACGTAAGTCCTCAACCTGTACACCCATGCCATTTCTTGCTTGGAGATTTCTCTCACAAGCGAGCTGCCTCTCCAATGGGGTCTGTATTTGTCAATAGCGATGAATAGTGTACCAGATGGGTCTCTCTTGTGGACTTGATCGTAGTGCCTGGATACAGAGTGTTTATCGAAACCTTTGCGTATGTTCGCTATATGTTCGTTAAGTCTCACCCTTACTGCCCTTTTGGTCCTCCCCACATATTGGAGACCGCAAGGGCATTGTATGAGGTAAATAACCCCCAAAGATGAACAAGTGATAAAGGGTTCGATTTCATAGGAACGGCCCGTGCTCGTTGAAGAAAAATGGCTAATCTTCCTATCCCTACAGCTATTCAGGCTGCACACTTGGCATTTTTTGCATTTATAATATCCTGTCAGGTTCTCTAGGAATGTTCTATTAGCCCGTGGGGGGTCCTGGACACTTGGGGCCACCCTGCTGGACAGTGTAGATGCCCCCCTAAATACAATAGCTGGTCTCTCTGGAAGAGACGGTGCCAACACTAAATCACTGGTTAGCACATGCCAGTGCTTACGTATCAGACTTTTGATGGTCTGATGCTGTACGGAGTAGGTGGTAATAAATGGAAGAGAGAACTTACCATCCCTTACCACTCTCTCCCTGTCGGCCAACAATGATCCTCGATCGATCTCACTGACAGATTGTATCAATTGAGACAGATCACTCTGTTGATAACCTTTATCAACAAATCTCTTAGAGAGAACCTCGGCCTGGCATTTGAAAGCCTCTAAGTCTGTACAATTACGTCTCAATCTGGTGAATTGTCCCTGAGGGACGGCCTTCAACCAAGGGGCATAATGACAACTGTCAAGCGGAATATATGAGTTTCTGTCAGTTGGTTTGAAATAAGTGGTCGTAACAAATTTGCTATCAACCACTGAAATTTTCAAATCCAGATAGTGTACTGACTCCTGACTGGCCTCAAAAGAGAATCTGATACCTCTGTTGTTATCGTTTAGGGACAGCATATAATCCCGCAAATCAGGTTCACTGCCGTCCCATAGGAGGAGGACGTCGTCGATGTACCTGACCCAGAGAACAACCTCTGGTCTCCGGCAAACATCGACGACGTCCTCCTCCCACTTGGCCATAAACAAGTTGGCCAGGCTAGGGGCGTACTTCGCCCCCATCGCCACACCTCGATCTTGGCGGAAGAACTGATTATCACACCAAAAATAATTATGGCCTGCTGCATATTTCAGTAGGGTCATAATAAAGTTAATTTGCCGCGATGGTAGATCTGATCCTCTCACCAAATACATCTCAACAGCCTCAAAGCCAAAACTGCATTTTTGTAAGTATGTTTTCTTCTTTTAAATAAATATCCACCAAGGATTTTACACTATGTAGTGTCCTCCCTTCCTTCCATGTTCCGTATCGAGTACTGCATGATGGTATATGAGCATTTTGGCTATCAAAACAATTGAGGCTCAGCATACACTGAAGTCTGGAGTCCTACTGATTACCATTTGAGGCTGTTTGGGGTCCTCCGTCATAGGGGACCATCGCTTTTTGGTAAGCAGGAATTCTTACTGGTGGTGGTGAAAGTCACGAATATAAGAAGATTTGGAATCGTCTTTGTTTTGTTTTCTTTTGCTTTTTTCATTTTTCTTTTTTCATTTAACATGGACACTTGATCACGGGTGCTTCTTTGTATGGACTTTGGATTTGATTATTTAAGGCCCTATGCAAGCATGTATTAATATCATTAATTAAGTTTGTATTATTATTCCATATGCTTTGTTTATATATTTTTTATTTATTGTTCTTCACTGAGCACTTACATAATTCTTCACTGTGATGATTTGAAGATAATTTTTTCAATCATTCAGTGGTGGGCTTATGTTTATATTTATAAGTTAGCGCGACTATATATATTTTTTCTTGTTTGTGTGCACTGTTAGTTTTCAGAATAGTTGCTGCTTTTTTCCTTTGTTTGTTTCTGGGCATTTGATATATCTGCCTAGTTCTATATCTGTAGCGCAGTTTCTTTTTTTCACTTTCCAACTCTTTACATTAACTACCATTAACTGCTGCTTAGTGAGTGGTCATTAATTTGACCACAATGGATATTTTCGACTTCCGAGCGAAACGGACAGTCAACACGACTGGGGTGTTCGACTCCACCCCGGCCTCCGGTAGCTCTGATGTCAGTGGTCTCTTTATGCGACTAAAGAATATCATGACAACTGAGATACACACTCAGTGGGACATAGCGTTCCTTGAGAATTATATTCGGAATGCCATGGTCCCAAGAAGCCTCCGTTGGGAGGTAAGCCCACAAAAAGGTGAGCCTGATTTGGAGGTTTGGGCTAAATATTTCAATGATGCTGGAGTTTCTTTTTTGCGATTTCTGGCCCAAAGAAAAAGCGAGAAGCTGCAGAGACTTGATACCGAAATTAAAACGGTTAGAGATTTGCTGACCTCTTTCAAAAATGGAGAGGAATATAGGGAGTGTTCTAACTCTCTCCAAAAAACCTTAGAGAGGGAAGAAAAGGATCAAAAAACAAAAAAGAAGAAAAAATACCTTAGAGATTTTGAGGATTACCAGTCGGGCCTTGTTTTTCTGTGGCAGAAAAAGTTGGCAGCAGATGAGATAAATGAGGTAGTGATGGACACTGCCCCTCAGGGTGCGGTGCCATCCGGCCCGATTGCCAACCCTCCCATGACTGGTAGGAGAGGGGTTTCTAACCCCCCCACTCCCACTCCAGCTCAACGTAACAATAAGGTCAAGACTAAGAACGGGCCCAAACAGGGCAATTCTTCATCTAAAATGCCTAAAAATGTGAAATCATATAGGTCTGATGTACAGTTCCAGCATTATCAGGATGAATCCATGAGAGGATGGGAGCATCCCTCATTTGGACCCATCCATCATGATGCGGGACATTATCAGGGATTTCCAAGAACCAGTTTTGAGTCCAATGGTATGCGGGATTTTAACATCCCCACCCATAACCGGTTTTTTCCCTTAACAGACTCATTGGGGCCATTGGGCCGTGAACCTATGGAAAGGCGATATGGATCCAATAATCCGGACGGGAATGGCCAATTTCCTCAGTCTAATCATTTTGACAGGGGTTATGATTATTCTAGACCCTCCTATCCCCCAGGTCAATATGATTTCAGACCGAACCCCAGTTGGGGTTTTCCCACGGGCCACCAGGGCCGGTTCGGCCCATCAGAACGAAGAGAGGGGTTAGAGGGGGGAGGAGGGCCCAGTTGCTCAAAAAGAAAAAGAATCTAGGTATGGGTATTTTTAATTTGAGCCAACAGGCCTTGTCAGAGACTGAGCAGCGCTTGTTGGATAAGGGTTTGAAATTTGCTCCGCCTAGGAGCTTGAGCAAATTTCAAACCTTTATGGATGTCCACAAGTTTGCAAGGAAGCTCAATATCAAGAGGCATTTTCTGTCTAATCCTACTATGGATAGAGTGAGTCCCTTACCTGGGTACAAACATACTGGGTTGGCCAATGCTTCACTGTTTAATCCCCCTGGCTCATTGGCCCCGAGCATTAAAGTTTTCAGGGATGTGGTACTCAAGGATCTTGAAAAGATCAAGGTAAAAAAGGTCAAAATGCAAAAGAATTTGGAGAACGGGCTTGAGTCCCTTTGTTCCAATAAGTCCCTGGTCATTAGACCTGCAGACAAAGGGGGGGGGATAGTCATTCTCGATAGGTGTGACTACCTGAAAGAGTTACACAGGATCGTCGATGACACCGAAACCTATACCCCTTTGAACAGGGACCCCGTTGTCAAGTATAAAAGAGACCTCGAGATTATTGTGGATGAGGGACACCGGGAGGGCATTCTTAATGACAGGGAGAGATTGTTTTTGATACCCTGTGCCCCCCGGACTCCCGTTATATATTACCTCCCGAAGATCCACAAAAGTCTTACTTCCCCCCCGGGACGACCCATTGTAAGTGGGATAGACTCCATCACGTCCCGGGTCGGGAAGTATATTGATTTTTTCCTGCAGCCTTTGGTTCAGCAGATCCCTTCCTATGTAAGGGACACTAAACACGTTATCAATTTACTCAAAGATCTCACTCCCACAAATGGTATATGGATGGTCACGGCAGACGTGACCTCGCTCTATACCATCATCCCCCATGAGTGTGGCTTTGAGGCTGTTGAGATGTATTTGGTGAGAGGATCAGATCTACCATCGCGGCAAATTAACTTTATTATGACCCTACTGAAATATGCAGCAGGCCATAATTATTTTTGGTGTGATAATCAGTTCTTCCGCCAAGATCGAGGTGTGGCGATGGGGGCGAAGTACGCCCCTAGCCTGGCCAACTTGTTTATGGCCAAGTGGGAGGAGGACGTCGTCGATGTTTGCCGGAGACCAGAGGTTGTTCTCTGGGTCAGGTACATCGACGACGTCCTCCTCCTATGGGACGGCAGTGAACCTGATTTGCGGGATTATATGCTGTCCCTAAACGATAACAACAGAGGTATCAGATTCTCTTTTGAGGCCAGTCAGGAGTCAGTACACTATCTGGATTTGAAAATTTCAGTGGTTGATAGCAAATTTGTTACGACCACTTATTTCAAACCAACTGACAGAAACTCATATATTCCGCTTGACAGTTGTCATTATGCCCCTTGGTTGAAGGCCGTCCCTCAGGGACAATTCACCAGATTGAGACGTAATTGTACAGACTTAGAGGCTTTCAAATGCCAGGCCGAGGTTCTCTCTAAGAGATTTGTTGATAAAGGTTATCAACAGAGTGATCTGTCTCAATTGATACAATCTGTCAGTGAGATCGATCGAGGATCATTGTTGGCCGACAGGGAGAGAGTGGTAAGGGATGGTAAGTTCTCTCTTCCATTTATTACCACCTACTCCGTACAGCATCAGACCATCAAAAGTCTGATACGTAAGCACTGGCATGTGCTAACCAGTGATTTAGTGTTGGCACCGTCTCTTCCAGAGAGACCAGCTATTGTATTTAGGGGGGCATCTACACTGTCCAGCAGGGTGGCCCCAAGTGTCCAGGACCCCCCACGGGCTAATAGAACATTCCTAGAGAACCTGACAGGATATTATAAATGCAAAAAATGCCAAGTGTGCAGCCTGAATAGCTGTAGGGATAGGAAGATTAGCCATTTTTCTTCAACGAGCACGGGCCGTTCCTATGAAATCGAACCCTTTATCACTTGTTCATCTTTGGGGGTTATTTACCTCATACAATGCCCTTGCGGTCTCCAATATGTGGGGAGGACCAAAAGGGCAGTAAGGGTGAGACTTAACGAACATATAGCGAACATACGCAAAGGTTTCGATAAACACTCTGTATCCAGGCACTACGATCAAGTCCACAAGAGAGACCCATCTGGTACACTATTCATCGCTATTGACAAATACAGACCCCATTGGAGAGGCAGCTCGCTTGTGAGAGAAATCTCCAAGCAAGAAATGGCATGGGTGTACAGGTTGAGGACTTACGTTCCGCACGGACTCAATGTGGACACTGATGTTAACGCTTTTATTAACAATTCTTGAATTAATCTAGCCAATCAGTTAATTATGTTTTTATAATGGCTGTTTGGGGTGGACTATTGAACTATATTGGAGTATAGTTTTTTGGGAGATGTAGATCGTGCTGTATGTACACTCTTTCTCTTCTCCTTTTTCCTTTTTCTGTTTAAATTTAACCGTCTACTTCCGTCTCTTTTTCCCGTTTTGTAATGGACATTGACCATGTTAAGCGGGGTAGTAAGAGGGACGAGATTAGATGGTAATCGTTGTAACCTTGGTGATTTTATTATCATTTATGGATTATTAACTACTATGAGTTAATCTATCTCCGTATATTTCAAACATGTATGGCTTTAGATACTGGTATGACATTTATGTCTTATATTATATTCATGTATGTATATGTCCTCTACAGTTAGGATTTTAAATTTGGAGCAGTTCAAGTCCCATTATGTTCACCGCACATTATGGCTGCGGCGGAGGTTGTGAGTCTTACTGCCTCCTGTGACACACCTGGAGGCTCCTCCCCCCTGGGTGGCGCGCGCATTGCGGTCGTGGCCATTGTTGCCATGGACACGCGTGTGTGCGGCATACTCCCCGCCATGCTTTCGTCATCCCGTTTGGCGTGATGACGCGCACGGCATGTATTTGCAAACGAGGCTTGGCTTCCTCGTGGGGAGAGATGCGCGTGCATCCGCTGCTTTTGCTGTTTGGTGGATACGACAGCGAGGCGTGGCTACCTCGCTGCGCGAGGTGCGCGCGCGCGCCTTCCCTCGGGCTGGACCCTTGAGTTCTTGTGTTCCCTATAAAGAGGGGGTGACGCAGCCCATCGCCCGTGCCCCGAGACGACGTGAATTTTCACGAAACGCGTAGGGCAGGATACGAGCTTTGTGCTGACGTCACCCTCCACTGCTCGACTTCCACGGACGTATGTGTGTGACTAGCGCCTTTGACCGGTCGGCGCTGTCACATTTTTAAGGCTGTTTTTTAAACTGCATTTTTGTAAGTATGTTTTCTTCTTTTAAATAAATATCCACCAAGGATTTTACACTATGTAGTGTCCTCCCTTCCTTCCATGTTCCGTATCGAGTACTGCATGATGGTATATGAGCATTTTGGCTATCAAAACAATTGAGGCTCAGCATACACTGAAGTCTGGAGTCCTACTGATTACCATTTGAGGCTGTTTGGGGTCCTCCGTCATAGGGGACCATCGCTTTTTGGTAAGCAGGAATTCTTACTGGTGGTGGTGAAAGTCACGAATATAAGAAGATTTGGAATCGTCTTTGTTTTGTTTTCTTTTGCTTTTTTCATTTTTCTTTTTTCATTTAACATGGACACTTGATCACGGGTGCTTCTTTGTATGGACTTTGGATTTGATTATTTAAGGCCCTATGCAAGCATGTATTAATATCATTAATTAAGTTTGTATTATTATTCCATATGCTTTGTTTATATATTTTTTATTTATTGTTCTTCACTGAGCACTTACATAATTCTTCACTGTGATGATTTGAAGATAATTTTTTCAATCATTCAGTGGTGGGCTTATGTTTATATTTATAAGTTAGCGCGACTATATATATTTTTTCTTGTTTGTGTGCACTGTTTGTTTTCAGAATAGTTGCTGCTTTTTTCCTTTGTTTGTTTCTGGGCATTTGATATATCTGCCTAGTTCTATATCTGTAGCGCAGTTTCTTTTTTTCACTTTCCAACTCTTTACATTAACTACCATTAACTGCTGCTTAGTGAGTGGTCATTAATTTGACCACAATGGATATTTTCGACTTCCGAGCGAAACGGACAGTCAACACGACTGGGGTGTTCGACTCCACCCCGGCCTCCGGTAGCTCTGATGTCAGTGGTCTCTTTATGCGACTAAAGAATATCATGACAACTGAGATACACACTCAGTGGGACATAGCGTTCCTTGAGAATTATATTCGGAATGCCATGGTCCCAAGAAGCCTCCGTTGGGAGGTAAGCCCACAAAAAGGTGAGCCTGATTTGGAGGTTTGGGCTAAATATTTCAATGATGCTGGAGTTTCTTTTTTGCGATTTCTGGCCCAAAGAAAAAGCGAGAAGCTGCAGAGACTTGATACCGAAATTAAAACGGTTAGAGATTTGCTGACCTCTTTCAAAAATGGAGAGGAATATAGGGAGTGTTCTAACTCTCTCCAAAAAACCTTAGAGAGGGAAGAAAAGGATCAAAAAACAAAAAAGAAGAAAAAATACCTTAGAGATTTTGAGGATTACCAGTCGGGCCTTGTTTTTCTGTGGCAGAAAAAGTTGGCAGCAGATGAGATAAATGAGGTAGTGATGGACACTGCCCCTCAGGGTGCGGTGCCATCCGGCCCGATTGCCAACCCTCCCATGACTGGTAGGAGAGGGGTTTCTAACCCCCCCACTCCCACTCCAGCTCAACGTAACAATAAGGTCAAGACTAAGAACGGGCCCAAACAGGGCAATTCTTCATCTAAAATGCCTAAAAATGTGAAATCATATAGGTCTGATGTACAGTTCCAGCATTATCAGGATGAATCCATGAGAGGATGGGAGCATCCCTCATTTGGACCCATCCATCATGATGCGGGACATTATCAGGGATTTCCAAGAACCAGTTTTGAGTCCAATGGTATGCGGGATTTTAACATCCCCACCCATAACCGGTTTTTTCCCTTAACAGACTCATTGGGGCCATTGGGCCGTGAACCTATGGAAAGGCGATATGGATCCAATAATCCGGACGGGAATGGCCAATTTCCTCAGTCTAATCATTTTGACAGGGGTTATGATTATTCTAGACCCTCCTATCCCCCAGGTCAATATGATT
Source organism: Rana muscosa (assembly GCA_029206835.1). Taxonomy (NCBI): domain Eukaryota; kingdom Metazoa; phylum Chordata; class Amphibia; order Anura; family Ranidae; genus Rana; species Rana muscosa. The sequence continues at coordinate 173,359,437 of CM055122.1, read as the reverse complement.
TCAGACCGAACCCCAGTTGGGGTTTTCCCACGGGCCACCAGGGCCGGTTCGGCCCATCAGAACGAAGAGAGGGGTTAGAGGGGGGAGGAGGGCCCAGTTGCTCAAAAAGAAAAAGAATCTAGGTATGGGTATTTTTAATTTGAGCCAACAGGCCTTGTCAGAGACTGAGCAGCGCTTGTTGGATAAGGGTTTGAAATTTGCTCCGCCTAGGAGCTTGAGCAAATTTCAAACCTTTATGGATGTCCACAAGTTTGCAAGGAAGCTCAATATCAAGAGGCATTTTCTGTCTAATCCTACTATGGATAGAGTGAGTCCCTTACCTGGGTACAAACATACTGGGTTGGCCAATGCTTCACTGTTTAATCCCCCTGGCTCATTGGCCCCGAGCATTAAAGTTTTCAGGGATGTGGTACTCAAGGATCTTGAAAAGATCAAGGTAAAAAAGGTCAAAATGCAAAAGAATTTGGAGAACGGGCTTGAGTCCCTTTGTTCCAATAAGTCCCTGGTCATTAGACCTGCAGACAAAGGGGGGGGGGATAGTCATTCTCGATAGGTGTGACTACCTGAAAGAGTTACACAGGATCGTCGATGACACCGAAACCTATACCCCTTTGAACAGGGACCCCGTTGTCAAGTATAAAAGAGACCTCGAGATTATTGTGGATGAGGGACACCGGGAGGGCATTCTTAATGACAGGGAGAGATTGTTTTTGATACCCTGTGCCCCCCGGACTCCCGTTATATATTACCTCCCGAAGATCCACAAAAGTCTTACTTCCCCCCCGGGACGACCCATTGTAAGTGGGATAGACTCCATCACGTCCCGGGTCGGGAAGTATATTGATTTTTTCCTGCAGCCTTTGGTTCAGCAGATCCCTTCCTATGTAAGGGACACTAAACACGTTATCAATTTACTCAAAGATCTCACTCCCACAAATGGTATATGGATGGTCACGGCAGACGTGACCTCGCTCTATACCATCATCCCCCATGAGTGTGGCTTTGAGGCTGTTGAGATGTATTTGGTGAGAGGATCAGATCTACCATCGCGGCAAATTAACTTTATTATGACCCTACTGAAATATGCAGCAGGCCATAATTATTTTTGGTGTGATAATCAGTTCTTCCGCCAAGATCGAGGTGTGGCGATGGGGGCGAAGTATGCCCCTAGCCTGGCCAACTTGTTTATGGCCAAGTGGGAGGAGGACGTCGTCGATGTTTGCCGGAGACCAGAGGTTGTTCTCTGGGTCAGGTACATCGACGACGTCCTCCTCCTATGGGACGGCAGTGAACCTGATTTGCGGGATTATATGCTGTCCCTAAACGATAACAACAGAGGTATCAGATTCTCTTTTGAGGCCAGTCAGGAGTCAGTACACTATCTGGATTTGAAAATTTCAGTGGTTGATAGCAAATTTGTTACGACCACTTATTTCAAACCAACTGACAGAAACTCATATATTCCGCTTGACAGTTGTCATTATGCCCCTTGGTTGAAGGCCGTCCCTCAGGGACAATTCACCAGATTGAGACGTAATTGTACAGACTTAGAGGCTTTCAAATGCCAGGCCGAGGTTCTCTCTAAGAGATTTGTTGATAAAGGTTATCAACAGAGTGATCTGTCTCAATTGATACAATCTGTCAGTGAGATCGATCGAGGATCATTGTTGGCCGACAGGGAGAGAGTGGTAAGGGATGGTAAGTTCTCTCTTCCATTTATTACCACCTACTCCGTACAGCATCAGACCATCAAAAGTCTGATACGTAAGCACTGGCATGTGCTAACCAGTGATTTAGTGTTGGCACCGTCTCTTCCAGAGAGACCAGCTATTGTATTTAGGGGGGCATCTACACTGTCCAGCAGGGTGGCCCCAAGTGTCCAGGACCCCCCACGGGCTAATAGAACATTCCTAGAGAACCTGACAGGATATTATAAATGCAAAAAATGCCAAGTGTGCAGCCTGAATAGCTGTAGGGATAGGAAGATTAGCCATTTTTCTTCAACGAGCACGGGCCGTTCCTATGAAATCGAACCCTTTATCACTTGTTCATCTTTGGGGGTTATTTACCTCATACAATGCCCTTGCGGTCTCCAATATGTGGGGAGGACCAAAAGGGCAGTAAGGGTGAGACTTAACGAACATATAGCGAACATACGCAAAGGTTTCGATAAACACTCTGTATCCAGGCACTACGATCAAGTCCACAAGAGAGACCCATCTGGTACACTATTCATCGCTATTGACAAATACAGACCCCATTGGAGAGGCAGCTCGCTTGTGAGAGAAATCTCCAAGCAAGAAATGGCATGGGTGTACAGGTTGAGGACTTACGTTCCGCACGGACTCAATGTGGACACTGATGTTAACGCTTTTATTAACAATTCTTGAATTAATCTAGCCAATCAGTTAATTATGTTTTTATAATGGCTGTTTGGGGTGGACTATTGAACTATATTGGAGTATAGTTTTTTGGGAGATGTAGATCGTGCTGTATGTACACTCTTTCTCTTCTCCTTTTTCCTTTTTCTGTTTAAATTTAACCGTCTACTTCCGTCTCTTTTTCCCGTTTTGTAATGGACATTGACCATGTTAAGCGGGGTAGTAAGAGGGACGAGATTAGATGGTAATCGTTGTAACCTTGGTGATTTTATTATCATTTATGGATTATTAACTACTATGAGTTAATCTATCTCCGTATATTTCAAACATGTATGGCTTTAGATACTGGTATGACATTTATGTCTTATATTATATTCATGTATGTATATGTCCTCTACAGTTAGGATTTTAAATTTGGAGCAGTTCAAGTCCCATTATGTTCACCGCACATTATGGCTGCGGCGGAGGTTGTGAGTCTTACTGCCTCCTGTGACACACCTGGAGGCTCCTCCCCCCTGGGTGGCGCGCGCATTGCGGTCGTGGCCATTGTTGCCATGGACACGCGTGTGTGCGGCATACTCCCCGCCATGCTTTCGTCATCCCGTTTGGCGTGATGACGCGCACGGCATGTATTTGCAAACGAGGCTTGGCTTCCTCGTGGGGAGAGATGCGCGCGCATCCGCTGCTTTTGCTGTTTGGTGGATACGACAGCGAGGCGTGGCTACCTCGCTGCGCGAGGTGCGCGCGCGCGCCTTCCCTCGGGCTGGACCCTTGAGTTCTTGTGTTCCCTATAAAGAGGGGGTGACGCAGCCCATCGCCCGTGCCCCGAGACGACGTGAATTTTCACGAAACGCGTAGGGCAGGATACGAGCTTTGTGCTGACGTCACCCTCCACTGCTCGACTTCCACGGACGTATGTGTGTGACTAGCGCCTTTGACCGGTCGGCGCTGTCACATTTTTAAGGCTGTTTTTTAAACTGCATTTTTGTAAGTATGTTTTCTTCTTTTAAATAAATATCCACCAAGGATTTTACACTATGTAGTGTCCTCCCTTCCTTCCATGTTCCGTATCGAGTACTGCATGATGGTATATGAGCATTTTGGCTATCAAAACAATTGAGGCTCAGCATACACTGAAGTCTGGAGTCCTACTGATTACCATTTGAGGCTGTTTGGGGTCCTCCGTCATAGGGGACCATCGCTTTTTGGTAAGCAGGAATTCTTACTGGTGGTGGTGAAAGTCACGAATATAAGAAGATTTGGAATCGTCTTTGTTTTGTTTTCTTTTGCTTTTTTCATTTTTCTTTTTTCATTTAACATGGACACTTGATCACGGGTGCTTCTTTGTATGGACTTTGGATTTGATTATTTAAGGCCCTATGCAAGCATGTATTAATATCATTAATTAAGTTTGTATTATTATTCCATATGCTTTGTTTATATATTTTTTATTTATTGTTCTTCACTGAGCACTTACATAATTCTTCACTGTGATGATTTGAAGATAATTTTTTCAATCATTCAGTGGTGGGCTTATGTTTATATTTATAAGTTAGCGCGACTATATATATTTTTTCTTGTTTGTGTGCACTGTTAGTTTTCAGAATAGTTGCTGCTTTTTTCCTTTGTTTGTTTCTGGGCATTTGATATATCTGCCTAGTTCTATATCTGTAGCGCAGTTTCTTTTTTTCACTTTCCAACTCTTTACATTAACTACCATTAACTGCTGCTTAGTGAGTGGTCATTAATTTGACCACAATGGATATTTTCGACTTCCGAGCGAAACGGACAGTCAACACGACTGGGGTGTTCGACTCCACCCCGGCCTCCGGTAGCTCTGATGTCAGTGGTCTCTTTATGCGACTAAAGAATATCATGACAACTGAGATACACACTCAGTGGGACATAGCGTTCCTTGAGAATTATATTCGGAATGCCATGGTCCCAAGAAGCCTCCGTTGGGAGGTAAGCCCACAAAAAGGTGAGCCTGATTTGGAGGTTTGGGCTAAATATTTCAATGATGCTGGAGTTTCTTTTTTGCGATTTCTGGCCCAAAGAAAAAGCGAGAAGCTGCAGAGACTTGATACCGAAATTAAAACGGTTAGAGATTTGCTGACCTCTTTCAAAAATGGAGAGGAATATAGGGAGTGTTCTAACTCTCTCCAAAAAACCTTAGAGAGGGAAGAAAAGGATCAAAAAACAAAAAAGAAGAAAAAATACCTTAGAGATTTTGAGGATTACCAGTCGGGCCTTGTTTTTCTGTGGCAGAAAAAGTTGGCAGCAGATGAGATAAATGAGGTAGTGATGGACACTGCCCCTCAGGGTGCGGTGCCATCCGGCCCGATTGCCAACCCTCCCATGACTGGTAGGAGAGGGGTTTCTAACCCCCCCACTCCCACTCCAGCTCAACGTAACAATAAGGTCAAGACTAAGAACGGGCCCAAACAGGGCAATTCTTCATCTAAAATGCCTAAAAATGTGAAATCATATAGGTCTGATGTACAGTTCCAGCATTATCAGGATGAATCCATGAGAGGATGGGAGCATCCCTCATTTGGACCCATCCATCATGATGCGGGACATTATCAGGGATTTCCAAGAACCAGTTTTGAGTCCAATGGTATGCGGGATTTTAACATCCCCACCCATAACCGTTTTTTTCCCTTAACAGACTCATTGGGGCCATTGGGCCGTGAACCTATGGAAAGGCGATATGGATCCAATAATCTGGACGGGAATGGCCAATTTCCTCAGTCTAATCATTTTGACAGGGGTTATGATTATTCTAGACCCTCCTATCCCCCAGGTCAATATGATTTCAGACCGAACCCCAGTTGGGGTTTTCCCACGGGCCACCAGGGCCGGTTCGGCCCATCAGAACGAAGAGAGGGGTTAGAGGGGGGAGGAGGGCCCAGTTGCTCAAAAAGAAAAAGAATCTAGGTATGGGTATTTTTAATTTGAGCCAACAGGCCTTGTCAGAGACTGAGCAGCGCTTGTTGGATAAGGGTTTGAAATTTGCTCCGCCTAGGAGCTTGAGCAAATTTCAAACCTTTATGGATGTCCACAAGTTTGCAAGGAAGCTCAATATCAAGAGGCATTTTCTGTCTAATCCTACTATGGATAGAGTGAGTCCCTTACCTGGGTACAAACATACTGGGTTGGCCAATGCTTCACTGTTTAATCCCCCTGGCTCATTGGCCCCGAGCATTAAAGTTTTCAGGGATGTGGTACTCAAGGATCTTGAAAAGATCAAGGTAAAAAAGGTCAAAATGCAAAAGAATTTGGAGAACGGGCTTGAGTCCCTTTGTTCCAATAAGTCCCTGGTCATTAGACCTGCAGACAAAGGGGGGGGGGATAGTTATTCTCGATAGGTGTGACTACCTGAAAGAGTTACACAGGATCGTCGATGACACCGAAACCTATACCCCTTTGAACAGGGACCCCGTTGTCAAGTATAAAAGAGACCTCGAGATTATTGTGGATGAGGGACACCGGGAGGGCATTCTTAATGACAGGGAGAGATTGTTTTTGATACCCTGTGCCCCCCGGACTCCCGTTATATATTACCTCCCGAAGATCCACAAAAGTCTTACTTCCCCCCCGGGACGACCCATTGTAAGTGGGATAGACTCCATCACGTCCCGGGTCGGGAAGTATATTGATTTTTTCCTGCAGCCTTTGGTTCAGCAGATCCCTTCCTATGTAAGGGACACTAAACACGTTATCAATTTACTCAAAGATCTCACTCCCACAAATGGTATATGGATGGTCACGGCAGACGTGACCTCGCTCTATACCATCATCCCCCATGAGTGTGGCTTTGAGGCTGTTGAGATGTATTTGGTGAGAGGATCAGATCTACCATCGCAGCAAATTAACTTTATTATGACCCTACTGAAATATGCAGCAGGCCATAATTATTTTTGGTGTGATAATCAGTTCTTCCGCCAAGATCGAGGTGTGGCGATGGGGGCGAAGTATGCCCCTAGCCTGGCCAACTTGTTTATGGCCAAGTGGGAGGAGGACGTCGTCGATGTTTGCCGGAGACCAGAGGTTGTTCTCTGGGTCAGGTACATCGACGACGTCCTCCTCCTATGGGACGGCAGTGAACCTGATTTGCGGGATTATATGCTGTCCCTAAACGATAACAACAGAGGTATCAGATTCTCTTTTGAGGCCAGTCAGGAGTCAGTACACTATCTGGATTTGAAAATTTCAGTGGTTGATAGCAAATTTGTTACGACCACTTATTTCAAACCAACTGACAGAAACTCATATATTCCGCTTGACAGTTGTCATTATGCCCCTTGGTTGAAGGCCGTCCCTCAGGGACAATTCACCAGATTGAGACGTAATTGTACAGACTTAGAGGCTTTCAAATGCCAGGCCGAGGTTCTCTCTAAGAGATTTGTTGATAAAGGTTATCAACAGAGTGATCTGTCTCAATTGATACAATCTGTCAGTGAGATCGATCGAGGATCATTGTTGGCCGACAGGGAGAGAGTGGTAAGGGATGGTAAGTTCTCTCTTCCATTTATTACCACCTACTCCGTACAGCATCAGACCATCAAAAGTCTGATACGTAAGCACTGGCATGTGCTAACCAGTGATTTAGTGTTGGCACCGTCTCTTCCAGAGAGACCAGCTATTGTATTTAGGGGGGCATCTACACTGTCCAGCAGGGTGGCCCCAAGTGTCCAGGACCCCCCACGGGCTAATAGAACATTCCTAGAGAACCTGACAGGATATTATAAATGCAAAAAATGCCAAGTGTGCAGCCTGAATAGCTGTAGGGATAGGAAGATTAGCCATTTTTCTTCAACGAGCACGGGCCGTTCCTATGAAATCGAACCCTTTATCACTTGTTCATCTTTGGGGGTTATTTACCTCATACAATGCCCTTGCGGTCTCCAATATGTGGGGAGGACCAAAAGGGCAGTAAGGGTGAGACTTAACGAACATATAGCGAACATACGCAAAGGTTTCGATAAACACTCTGTATCCAGGCACTACGATCAAGTCCACAAGAGAGACCCATCTGGTACACTATTCATCGCTATTGACAAATACAGACCCCATTGGAGAGGCAGCTCGCTTGTGAGAGAAATCTCCAAGCAAGAAATGGCATGGGTGTACAGGTTGAGGACTTACGTTCCGCACGGACTCAATGTGGACACTGATGTTAACGCTTTTATTAACAATTCTTGAATTAATCTAGCCAATCAGTTAATTATGTTTTTATAATGGCTGTTTGGGGTGGACTATTGAACTATATTGGAGTATAGTTTTTTGGGAGATGTAGATCGTGCTGTATGTACACTCTTTCTCTTCTCCTTTTTCCTTTTTCTGTTTAAATTTAACCGTCTACTTCCGTCTCTTTTTCCCGTTTTGTAATGGACATTGACCATGTTAAGCGGGGTAGTAAGAGGGACGAGATTAGATGGTAATCGTTGTAACCTTGGTGATTTTATTATCATTTATGGATTATTAACTACTATGAGTTAATCTATCTCCGTATATTTCAAACATGTATGGCTTTAGATACTGGTATGACATTTATGTCTTATATTATATTCATGTATGTATATGTCCTCTACAGTTAGGATTTTAAATTTGGAGCAGTTCAAGTCCCATTATGTTCACCGCACATTATGGCTGCGGCGGAGGTTGTGAGTCTTACTGCCTCCTGTGACACACCTGGAGGCTCCTCCCCCCTGGGTGGCGCGCGCATTGCGGTCGTGGCCATTGTTGCCATGGACACGCGTGTGTGCGGCATACTCCCCGCCATGCTTTCGTCATCCCGTTTGGCGTGATGACGCGCACGGCATGTATTTGCAAACGAGGCTTGGCTTCCTCGTGGGGAGAGATGCGCGCGCATCCGCTGCTTTTGCTGTTTGGTGGATACGACAGCGAGGCGTGGCTACCTCGCTGCGCGAGGTGCGCGCGCGCGCCTTCCCTCGGGCTGGACCCTTGAGTTCTTGTGTTCCCTATAAAGAGGGGGTGACGCAGCCCATCGCCCGTGCCCCGAGACGACGTGAATTTTCACGAAACGCGTAGGGCAGGATACAAGCTTTGTGCTGACGTCACCCTCCACTGCTCGACTTCCACGGACGTATGTGTGTGACTAGCGCCTTTGACCGGTCGGCGCTGTCACATTTTTAAGGCTGTTTTTTAAACTGCATTTTTGTAAGTATGTTTTCTTCTTTTAAATAAATATCCACCAAGGATTTTACACTATGTAGTGTCCTCCCTTCCTTCCATGTTCCGTATCGAGTACTGCATGATGGTATATGAGCATTTTGGCTATCAAAACAATTGAGGCTCAGCATACACTGAAGTCTGGAGTCCTACTGATTACCATTTGAGGCTGTTTGGGGTCCTCCGTCATAGGGGACCATCGCTTTTTGGTAAGCAGGAATTCTTACTGGTGGTGGTGAAAGTCACGAATATAAGAAGATTTGGAATCGTCTTTGTTTTGTTTTCTTTTGCTTTTTTCATTTTTCTTTTTTCATTTAACATGGACACTTGATCACGGGTGCTTCTTTGTATGGACTTTGGATTTGATTATTTAAGGCCCTATGCAAGCATGTATTAATATCATTAATTAAGTTTGTATTATTATTCCATATGCTTTGTTTATATATTTTTTATTTATTGTTCTTCACTGAGCACTTACATAATTCTTCACTGTGATGATTTGAAGATAATTTTTTCAATCATTCAGTGGTGGGCTTATGTTTATATTTATAAGTTAGCGCGACTATATATATTTTTTCTTGTTTGTGTGCACTGTTAGTTTTCAGAATAGTTGCTGCTTTTTTCCTTTGTTTGTTTCTGGGCATTTGATATATCTGCCTAGTTCTATATCTGTAGCGCAGTTTCTTTTTTTCACTTTCCAACTCTGATCATAGATGATACATCCACCTGTGGTGGAAGGAAAGAAAATCACTGTATTCCTCTATTAACACAGTCAGTGTTGATGGGAGAATGCTTCCTGTTGTATTTTGCCAGCAGGGGGCGAGGGGAGCATTCCTGGCTGGCAAAATTCAATGGTTTCTGCTGGCGGCTATAGCTGCTGGCAGTAAATATATGTTGAACTACCCGACATGCTGGTTTTACCTAAGTTGATCAATGGTACGAATCTCGGCCAGTACCTACTGAACAGGATGACATTCATTACTGTCTATGGCCGGCTTAACACTCGATATTGAAAGAACTTTCAATTTCCAGTGTTGAGCAGTGTTTTCACAAATGTATTAAAATACTGTATAAAGGCCACACTAGACTAAATAAAAATTGGTAATGTTCTTTGCCATTGCTTCCCGATAGGAAGGGGGCTAGACAGTAATGCCTACTTGTGATGGTGTTATTTCTGCTGATGGCAGAACCTATTGCCATGGCATTGCAGAAACCCCTCAGTAACAATGGAATACAAGTAGGTGCCCTAGCTGAAAAGTTAGCCATGTATGCCAATAACTTCAAAGTCTCCATACCAGCTAATCTTAACCATGAAAGCTACACCCAGGGCTTAAAAACTTGTGCATCACACTTCTGCCAGTCACCCCTACCAAAGATCCCCTTTTACCCATCTTTGGTTTAACCCCTCCTTGGCACACTTCCAAATGATTATGGATCCTGCTCTTATAGTAAAAGGTATTAAGTGTTTGGGTTATATACTGTAATTTAACCACTTAAGCCCCGGACCATTTGGTAGCTAAAGGACCAGAGGTGAATTCAGTATTTTGCACTGCACTGCTTTAACTGTAAATTGTGCGGACATGCAATGTTGTACCCAAACGAAATTTGCGTCCTTTTCTTCCCACAAATAGAGCTTTCTTTTAATGGTATTTGATTGCCTCTGCGATTTTAATTTTTTGCGATATAAACGGAAAAAGACCGAAAATTTTGAAAAAAAATGATATTTTCTAGTTTTTGTTATAAGAAAAATCGAATAAACTCAATTGTAGTCATACATTTAGGCCAAAATGTATTCAGCCACATGTTTTTAGTAAAAAAAATGTCAATAAGCGTGTATTTATTGGTTTGCGCAAAAGTTATAGAGTTTACAAACTAGGGTACATTTTCAGAAATTTACACAGCTTTAAATTTATGACTGCCTATCTCATTTCTTGAGGTGCTAAAATGACAGGGCAGTACAAAACCCCCCCAAATGACCCCATTTTGGAAAGTAGACACCCCAAGGAAATTGCTGAGAGGCATGTTGAGCCCATTGAATTTTTTTTTTTGTCCCAAGTGATTGAATAATGACAAAAAAAAAAAAAAAAAAAATAATTACAAAAAGTTGTCACTAAATGATATATTGCTCACACATGCCATGGTTATATGTGGAATTTCACCCCAAAATACATTTTGCTGCTTCTCCTGAGTACGGGGATACCACATATGTGGGACTTTTTGGGAGCCTAGCCGCGTACGGGACCCCGGAAACCAAGCACCGCCTTCAGGATTTCTAAGGGCGCAAATTTTTGATTTCACTCCTCACTACCTATCACAGTTTCGAAGGCCATAAAATGCCAAAATAGCACAAAACCCCCCCAAATGACCCCATTTTAGAAAGTAGACACCCCAAGGAAATTGCTGAGAGGCCTGTTGAGCCCATTGAATATATTTTTTTTTGTCCCAAGTGATTGAATAATGACAAAAAAAAAAAAAAATACAAAAAGTTGTCACTAAATGATATATTGCTCACACATGCCATGGTTATATGTGGAATTACACCCCAAAATACATTTTTCTGCTTCTCCTGAGTACGGAGATACCACATGTGTGGGACTTTTTAGGAGCATAGCCGCGTACGGGACCCCGAAAACCAAGCACCGCCTTCAGGATTTCTAGGCACAAATTTTTGATTTCACTCCTCACTACCTATCACAGTTTCGAAGGCCATAAAATGCCAAAATCGAACAAAACCCCCCCAAATGACCCCATTTTGGAATATAGACACCCCAAGCTATTTGCTGAGAGGAATGGCGAGTATTTTACAGCTCTCATTTGTTTTTGAAAATGAAGAAAGAAAATATATATATATATTTTTTTTTTTCAAGTTTCAAAACTTTGTGACAAAAAGCGAGATCTGCAAAATACTCACAATACCTCTCAGCAAATAGCTTGGGGTGTCTACTTTCCAAAATGGGGTAATTTGGGGGGGTTTGTGCCATCTGGGTATTCCATGGCCTCCGAAACTGTGATAGGCAGTGAGAAGTGAAATCAAAAATTTACACCCTTAGAAAGCCTGAAGGCGGTGCTTGGTTTTTGGGGTCCCATACGTGGCTAGGCTCCCAAAAAGTCTCACACATGTGGTATCCCCGTACTCAGGAGAAGCAACAGAATGTATTTTGGGGTGTAATTCCACATATGCCCATGGCATGTTTGAGCAATATATCATTTAGTGACAACTTTGTGCAAAAAAAAAAAAAAAATTGTAGTTTTTCCGCAACTTGTGTCAACATATAAAATATTCCATGGACTCGACATGCCTCTCAGTATATAGCTTGGGGTGTCTACTTTCCAAAATGGGGTCATTTGGGGGGGTTTTGAACTGTTCTGGCATTTTATACACAACATTAGGAAGCTTACATCCACTCTTCTAACCACTTGAAGACAAAGCCCTTTTTGACACTTTTTGTTTACATGAAAACATTTTTTTTTTGCAAGAAAATTATGTTGAACCCCCAAACATTATATATATTTTTAAAGCAAAGGCCCTACAGATTAAAATGGTGGGTGTTGCATTTTTTTTTTCTACACAGTATTTGCGCAGCGATTTTTCAAACGCATTTTTTGGGTTAAAAAATACACTTTTTTTTAATTTTAATGCACTAAAACACACTATATTGCCCAAATGTTTGATGAAATAAAAAAGATGATCTTAGGCCGAGTACATAGATACCAAACACGGCATGCTTTAAAATTTCGCACAAACGCGCATTGGCGACAAACTACATACATTTTTAAAAGCCTTTAAAAGCCTTTACAGGTTACCCCAGTAGATTTACAGAGGAGGTCTACTGCTAAAATGATTGCCCTCGATCTGACCTTCGCGGTGATACCTCACATGCATGGTGCAATTGCTGTTTACATATGACGCCAGACCGACGCTTGCGTTCGCCATTGGGCAAGAGCAGGGCAGGACAGGGGTGCTTTTTTTTTTTTCTTTTTTTTTTTCTTATTAATTTTGCTTTTTTATTTTATTTTTAAATTGTTCCTTCCAAGTATTTTTTTTTTTTATCATTTTTATTGTTATCTCAGGGAATGCAAATATCCCCTATGATTGCAATAGGTAGTGACAGGTACTCTTTTTTTGAAAAAACTGGGGTCTTCTAGACCCTAGATTTTTCCTCTGCCCTCAAAGCATCTGACCACACCAAGATCGGTGTGATAAAATGCTTTCCTAATTTCCCAGTGGCGCTTTTTATATCCGGGGGGGGGCATTCCCTCCCACTGCTTGTAAAAGCAGTCCAGAGGCTAATTAGCCGCTAGGATTGCTTTTACATGAAAGCCGGCCGCAGGCTGAAAAGAATGATACCAAGATGATACCTAAACCCACAGGCATCATTCTGGTATAAACATTCAAAGTCCAGCAACGTACCAGTACGTTGCTGGTCCTTGTTGGACATGTATTGTAATCTTTTTTTTTAGAATACCGCCCTTCATCCACCCACTTCCAATGATGGGCATACACACACCATTTATATATGCCGAAGCATGGGGGCATCCTCCCGCAAAAAAGTTATGCCGCACACACATGGTCGGACTTTTCCACGGGCAAGCCTCCGCCGGAATTTCGACCGTATGTACGTGGCATTAGGAGCAAAATCGCTCCTCTGCTCCTCCGCCCCTGCTGCCCCAATGCTTCGGCATATTTGCTTTTTTTTTTTAACTGTGGTGGTGAAATCACCTCCTACAGCACTGGAGTCGCAGGGATCAGGCCTGTCTCTGCGAACGCTGCAGTTATGTGTGTTTTTGTTTTGTAAGTGACAGTGATCGATCGATACTGCACTTGGGTGGCCTGGGCTGGACGGAGGGGCAAAACGCAGGTGCCAGCAGGTATCTGGGCTGATCCCGCTAACACTGCGTTTTTGGGAACCCTAAACTGCTGGGGACGCTAGTATAGATCTGATCAGATCAGATATTGATCTGTTCAGATACTATACCACTAAGGGGGGTGTATGCTTCACGCGTGGGTGTTAGCGTTACTGGCACTAACCTGACGCTGCCTGGGGTGTGACTCAGACCCTCTCTGACTCTAAAACCTAATTGATATCACCCGCCGGGCGATCAGGGGGTTAAACCTTTATTGGGTTATATACACGGCGGGTGCCCTGACACTATAAAAAGCAAACTAACTAACCAGCGTCACCCGTAACACTTATATGGTGATCACTGGTGAAAGGGTTAACTAGGGGCAATCAGGGGGTTAAAACCTTTATTAGATAATATATGGGGGTACCTGACGCTATAAAAACCTGCGGCGAACCTAAAAAAAATTACCAGCTACCGATCTGCATCACCGACACTAAGACAGCGTTTAGAAAAACGATTGCTTAGCGACAGTGGTGATGGGGGTGAAAGGGTTACCTGGGGGGCGATCAAGGGGTTAAACCTTTATTAGATAATATATTGGGGTACCTGACGCTATAAAAACCTGCGGCGAACCTAAAAAAAATTACCAGCTACCGATCTGCATCACCGACACTAAGACAGCGTTTAGAAAAACGATCGCTTAGCGACAGTGGTGATGGGGGTGAAAGGGTTACCTGGGGGGCGATCAAGGGGGTTAAACCTTTATTAGATAATATATTGGGGTACCTGACGCTATAAAAACATGCAGCGAACCTAAAAAAAATTACTGGCTACCGATCTGCATCACCGACACTAAGACAGCGTTTAGAAAAACAATTGCTTAGCGACAGTGGTGATAGGGGGTGAAAGGGTTACCTGGGGGGCGATCAAGGGGGTTAAACCTTTATTAGATAATATATTGGGGTACCTGACGCTATAAAAACCTGCGGCGCACCTAAAAAAAATTACCGGCTACCGATCTGCATCACAGACACTAAGACAGTGTTTAGAAAAACGATCGCTTAGTGACAGTGGTGATAGGGGGTGAAAGGGTTACCTGGGGGCGATCAAGGGGGTTAAACCTTTATTAGATAATATATTGGGGTACCTGACGCTATAAAAACATGCGGCGAACCTAAAAAAAATTACTGGCTGCCGATCGGCATCACTGATGCTAAGACAGCGATCAGAAAAATGATCGCTTAGCGACAGTGGTGATAGGGGGTGAAAGGGTTATCTGGGGGGTGATCAGGGGGTTAAACCTTTATTAGGGGGGGTTAGGGGGCTACACTGGACCTAAGACTAAACTTTGGTGACACTTTTACAGTCACAAATGTCACTGATTGCAGTGATCACTAAATAATTGGTCACTGCAATCAGTGACACTGTGACTGGGGGCTGGGGGGGTGATCTGGGGGGTGATCTGGGGTGTCTGGGGGGGCCTGGGGGGGCGATTTATGTCCCTATGTGTCCTGGTGTCAGTGTAGTGTTGTGTGCACTGACCTGATGTCTTCTCTTGTACGGCGCTCGGTATCTGTGAGCGCCGCACCAGAGATGACATCACTTCCTCCTGCTCCCTCTGTCTGACACAGACAGAGGGGGCATTTCCATTCGCCGGGAGCGATCGCGAGGGGGTGGCCAGAAACGAATGGCTGCCCCCTCATCCCGGAATGCTCCCGGACACTTAGCCACCGCTCACTGTATAGGAGGGGGGTCCGATTGGACCCCCCAACTATACAAAGGCAATCACGTACACTCTACGTGATTGTGCCTGTCGGTGCCATTCTGCCGACGTATATATACAGTGAGCGGTCGTTAAGTGGTTAACAGTTTGAAGGAGAAATATGGACTTCCCAATTCAAACCTGTTTAGATGCTTACAACTTGGCCATGCCTGTCGAACCCAATTTGGCTCCATGTGTCTGAAACGTATTCCTCTTGTTGAGTCTATTCCCTGAAGTGAATCACTTACAAAGCTTCTCTCCACAGTCTATAAGACTCTGCAGCCTAACATCCAAATTGATTCAGATAAATGCAGGTCTAATGCCGCGTACACACGGTCGGAATTTCCGACAAGAAAAGTTTGACGTGAGCTTTTCGTCGGAAATTCCGACCTTGTGTAGGCTCCATCTGACTTTTTCTGAGAAGAAAAATTTGAGAGCTGGTTCTCAAATTTTCCGACCAAAAAAATTCCAATAGGAAATTCCGATCGTCTGTAGCAATTCCGACCCGCAAAATTCCTACGCATGGTCGGAAACAATTTGACGCATACTCGGAAGCATTGAACTTAATTTTCTCGGCTCGTTGTAGTGTTGTACGTCACCGCGTTCTTGACGGTCGAAAGTTCAGAGAACTTTTGTCTGACCGTGTGTATGCAAGCCAAGCTTGAGCGAAATTCCGTCGGAAAAAACATCCAAGGTTTTTCCGACGGAAATTCCGATCGTGTGTACGGGGCATTAGTGGCAGGCTGATGTTTCCTCCTGGATGGCTGGCTGTGGATATTACCTGTGTCATTTGGCTTTGCCCTAAGTAAGGCAAAGGGTGCAAAAGTGAGTAGTGTTGGAGTAGAGTTGCAGGAGTCACAGAGGTGAGCAGTTTTGGGAAAAGGTGGCAGGGGTCACAGAGGTGAGAAGTTTTGGCAAAAGGTGGCAGGGGTCACAGAGGTGAGCAGTTTTGGGAAAAGGTGTGGAGGTGCAGAGGTGAGCAGTGTTGGAAGAGCGTGGCAAAGGGTGCACAAGTGAGCAGTGTTGGAAGAGGGTTTTAGATTGAATAGTGTTAGAAGACCAGGGAGTCAGCAGCATCATAGATAAGTGGTGGACACCTACACTGTATGACATTGACATACACATAGCACTGTTAAGTGATCTGCAGCTAGACAGATGTATCACCTGCATAGTGCCTGCTATGTATGTCTATTGATTGACCGTGCAGTCATGAAATCATGAAATGTTTACATAACTACAAGGTAGATCAACGAATACACATATAGCAGGCCCAAGGAAAGCAAAAAAAGATTGGAAAGCATTGAAATTCATATTTTCCAGTTTCGTTCAGACATGGTCCCGGGGGGGTGGGGGGTCCATAAAAGCAGATGTTTGAGCTGCAATTTTAACTCCCCTGACTGCCCACCTAAACATAGACATGCAGCTGCACAGGGCTGTACACATTAAACTGTAAAAAAAAAATATATAATGCCATGTTGCATTGAACAGGCGGTAAAGTAAAGTGAAAGGAGTGTGCCGGAACCACCCTGCAACTGTGTGCAATGCGGTGTGATGCAATGCACGTGCTTGCGGAGTAGCCGTTCAGCCTTTTAGGGTTAGAACAGGAGGCAAGGAAGCTAAATTATCGCCTACAAGCCACCAGTTAACTGACCTCTTTAAAGCCACCACAGATCACTTTTTAGAGGGGCAGCAAGGGCTGCCGCATGTGAGAACAGGACCAAAGTTTCTTACCTAGGCCACAGCGCAAACAATAAAAAATTATGTTTTGTGGCTGAGAATACCTTTTACACACGTTTGTACTCTTAACAAGACACATAATATAAGGAAAGATCAAACTATACATAACGATCTTGCATACCTCTCAATTTTTTAATTACTGGACAATAACTGTAAACTGCTTTACTATTGCTTATGCATATGTACAGTATAACTTGCTTTGTCTACTTGTTATTACTATAAAATGTACTTACTTTTAATGTTTGTTGCTTTTTATTATCTATTCCGTTCCATAAATTTTATAGCATATTGTAGCTGATCACTATGTTTACTAATAGTGCTCAACAGGCAAAACCCAAACGATATGCAAATATAATTTTTTTAATTACATTTTTGAGGAGCATTTGCATGCTTATTTAATAGGTACACAGAGCAAAGCTAAAGTTTAAAGTGCAGTTAAAACTAACAACAAAACTTTTTCTTCATAGAAAACTGGGGAAAAGATTTCCTTTTGAGTAACACACCGCATGGGTTTTAACACATGTTATGCCATGCATTAATGTGTGTTGTGTTAGCCCTGGTTCACACCAGTGCGGCTTTGAAATTGGGCTACTTCAGGACGATTTCAAAGCCACCGATCAGTGCGATTTCATGTGCGACTTGCTGGCATCTGTGCGACTTCATTTACACAGATGTCATTGCAAGTCGCACATGAAATCCCACATAAATAGCGCAGGAACCTTTTTCAAAGTCACTGTGACTTAGGTAGCAGCAATTTGAATGGTTCCATTGCCTCAAATGGGGTGTGGACTGTGAAGTCGCATGACAAGTCGCACTGGTGTGAACCAGGGCTTAAAGCAGCCCATTGAAAGCTGTCAACACATTGAAACATCTGAAAAATTGGATGTGTAGCACATTTTGTAACGCAACACAGTGTTCTCTTGTGTGTTGCAAAGCTTTATGGTGTACTACAAAACATACACATAGGGGTGCCATTCAAAATAAATGGCACTGCAATTTACCACTAAATATGTATGTAACTGGGCTCTCTATGAACACACAAATTAATTAAATAGTGTTTCTTTCTATTTACTCAGATACTGGGACCTTTGTTGGTCAATTATTATTTCCAGCATCCTAAACTAGACAAGGGTGTGGAAACAGTCAAAGGAATTTTGTGTTCAACCTTAAAAACAGAAGAGTTAAACAAAATATCTAGTTCCAAGCATTCGGTAGCATGTCATTAGTTCCAATTCCTGCTCCTGCTGTCACTGACATGGCCCCTCTTTTCTGCAAGTTTACAATGCATTTGCAAGTTGTTACCTGGTGTGTATTGCATATCTTCCTCGCTTTCATGCTGTCAGACACAATGCTTTCTAAAATCTAAAGATTTTATTAAAAAAGTGACAAAAAGGGATCTTTTTGTCACAAGCAAGGTTCATAAAGACATGGAAGAGCGATTTTGGGGTGGAGGAACTTGATTGGCCTGCCCAGATTCTTGACCTCAACCCAATATAACACCATTGGGATGAATTAGAGTGGAGACTGTGAGTCATGTTTTTTGTCCACATCAGCGCCTGACCTCACAAATGCACTTCTGGAAGAATGGTCAAACATTCCCATAGACACACTCATAAACCTTGTGGACAGCCTTCCCAGAAGAGTTGAAGCTGCTATAGCTGCAAAGGGTGGGCCAACTCAATATTGAACCCTACAGACTAAGACTGGGATGCCATTAAAGTTCATGTGCGTGTAAAGTCAGGCGTCCCAATACTTTTGACAATATAGTTTATGTTGGCTGCATGACAATGTATTATCATCAAGGGCAAAAGTCAGAAAAATCTTTTTAGATTTTATGGAAATAGGAGACTTCTCTAGTTATGTCAGATAATAGACAAGAAAATCACATTTTATTGAGGAACAAGAAGATATTTAGAATTTTTTTGTTGCAGGAAAAAGTGGAGAAGCGTTTTTGAGAATATTGTAGAGTACAGAAACAAGGAATTAGTGGTAGAATTGATTGTTTTAATTTGGGTAAAAAATTATTTGATAACGTAATTTGCAGTAAACTTAAAGCAGAGGACCACACAAAAATGGAACCCCTGCTTTTCAAGAACCCTCCCCCCTCAGGTGTCACATTTGGCACCCTTCAGGGGGAGGGGATGCAGATACCTGTATAATACAGGTTTTTGCACCCACTTCCGGGCATAGGCTCCCACGGGGGTCATGTCCATTCCCGCCCCCCCCCCACTGTCTTCTGGGAAACACACAGGTCCCAGAAGACAGCGAGAACCAGTTAAGACGCGCGCGACTCGCGCACATGCAGTAGGGAACCGCGAAGTGAAGCTGCAACGCTTCACTTCCTAATTCCCTCACCGAGGATGGAGGTGGGGACAGCCGAGAGCCGAGCAATTGATCGGCTTCGGCTGCCGACATCGCGGGCACCCTGGACAGGTAAGTGTCCATTTATTAAAAGTCAGCAGCTGCAGTATTTGTAGCTGCTGGCTTTTAATATTTTTTTTTAGGCGGACCTACGCTTTAAATAACAGTTTTGGCTAAGGCCACATTCACGGGGGGTGTATTAAAGCCCAGCCTGTGGAGAGATGTGTTTACCTGTATGGGCTGCACAGGTGTTCCATGCATCCCTGTGCACGCAGTCCCATTGATGTCAATTGGGACACAGTGGCTGCATGGACACAGATGCTCTTCCCAATCTGACATCCATGCGAGTGCGGGTGCGCAAACCCTGAATGCTCAATGTCTTCATGCCAAAGTGTATTTAAAGTCAATACTTGTTTAAGTTACAATTTACAATTACTTGTGAGGCTCACCCCTGGGGGTCTGTGTTAATCTCTATCCGGGAGCTGCGACGCGCACCGCGGCAGTCCCCCGCCCCCTCGTCCTATGGTCGCGGGGCTGGGGGGACACACTCGCTGCGCATCAACGCCACGCCCTACACGCCCGCACGACTGACGTCAGTGTTGACGCAGCGTGCTGACGTGTTACCTTTCCATCTGCGTGCACCACAAGGGAGGAGCTGGGCGCCTGCATATAAGCATCATTTGCTTGTATGTGGTCGCCGCTCCTCTCCAGGACGCACAGCGTGACGTTAGTGGTGCTTTGTTGGCTACTACCTTCATCTTTATTCGTCTGGACACATCAACACCATGGTTTATCATGGCTTTCTTTCTTACTTCAGGTATACTCACTTTAACCTACTCTCCCACTGCTTTATGATGGTTTGATACACCATGCACTACTCTCTATGCTATATATTTTTATACACCAATATGTCTCACCTATGTTGATTTTTCTCATACACTTAATGCTCCATTTCTATGGTCTTTGTCTTCCACTAGCTCAGCTCATTACCCTGATGCATAGCATTTCACATTATTTGTTACAGAAGCCCCTCGGTCTCATACTCACCACTGTAGCTGTGGAAAAGGCATTCACCATCCTACCAATCTCTATTTTACTATCTTGAGGTTGGGCTTCCCCCGCCACCACTTTGCTGCCACTTCAGCTCCCGGGGAGATGCTTTCCTTTTTCCCCTATGCCTCCTATCAACATTATTACCATCTACCCTGCTTTACCAATTATCCCTAGGTAAGAGTGTTAGAACCACTGAGTTGTGCTCCCTCTCTTCCCTTTCTAATTAGTTACCAATAATTAGCAATTTATTATTTATTATAGGTATTCCCAGTTCCTAGATGCTCCTGATGAGTGGAGATATTACACGAAATGCGTCGAGCTTACACTATTGATGTTATGTCACAGTAATCATGTTTACTACCGTGGGCTTGATGTTGTTTGAATCATGAATTGCAATTTATTATATATTATGTTTTTATATTATTTTGGATATACTGCTGGTTTCATCGTTTATCATGTGTTACTATGTCTATTATGCTACTATTAGAATATTATATGATTTACCAATCATGTTTTTATCATACATTGTAACATACTTATTGATCTACTACAGTGGGGCAAAAAAGTATTTACCGGTAGTCAGCCACCAATTGTGCAAGTTCTCCCACTTAAAAAGATGAGAGAGGCCTGTAATTGTCATCATAGGTATACCTCAACTATGAGTGACAAAATGTGGAAACAAATCCAGACAATCACATTGTCTGATTTGGAAAGATTTTTTTTTTTCAAACTATGGTGGAAAATAAGTATTTGGTCAATATCAAAAGTTCATCTCAATACTGTTATATTTCCTTTGTTGGCAATGACAGAGGTCAAACGTTTTCTGTAAGTCTTCACAAGGTTGTCACACACTGTTGCTGGTATGTTGGCCCATTCCTCCATGCAGATCTCCTCTAGAGCAGTGATGTTTTGGGGCTGTCGCTGGGCAACACGGACTTTCAACTCCCTCCAAAGGTTTTCTATGGGGTTGAGATCTGGAGACTGGCTAGGCCACTCCAGGACCTTGAAATGCTTCTTACGAAGCCATTCCTTCGTTGCCCGGGCGGTGTGTTTGGGATCATTGTCATGCTGAAAGAGCCAGCCACGTTTCATCTTCAATGCCCTTGCTGATGGGAGGAGGTTTGCACTCAAAATCTCACGATACATGGCCCCATTCATTCTTTCATGTACACGGATCAGTCGTCCTGTTCCCTATGCAGAGAAACAGCCCCAAAGCATGATGTTGCCACCCCCATGCATCACAGTAGGTATGGTGTTCTTTGGTTGCAACTCAGCATTCTCTCTCCTCCAAACACGACGAGTTGTGTTTCTACCAAACAGTTCTACTTTGGTTTCATCTGACCATATGACATTCTCCCAATCCTCTTCTGGGTCATCCAAATGCTCTCTAGCAAACCTCAGAGGGGCCCGGACATGTACTGGCTTAAGCAGGGTGACACGTCTGGCACTGCAGGATCTGAGTCTCTGGCGGTGTAGTGTGTTACTGATGGTAGCCTTTGTTACGTTGGTCCCAGCTCTCTGCAGGTCATTCACTAGGTCCCCCCGTGTGGTTCTGGGATTTTTGCTCACCGTTCTTGTGATCATTTTGACCCCACGGGGTGAGATCTTGCGTGGAGCCCCAGATTGAGGGAGATTATCAGTGGTCTTGTATGTCTTCCATTTTCTAATTATTACTCCCACAGTTGATTTCTTCACACCAAGCTGCTTGCCTATAGCAGATTCAGTCTTCCCAGCCTGGTGCAGGTCTACAATTTTGTTTCTGGTGTCCTTCGACAGCTCTTTGGTCTTCACCATAGTGGAGTTTGGAGTGTGACTGTTTGAGGTTGTGGACAGGTGTCTTTTATACTGATAACAAGTTCAAACAGGTGCCATTAATACAGGTAATGAGTGGGGGACAGAGGAGCCTCTTAAAGAAGAAGATACAGGTCTGTGAGAGCCAGAAATCTTGCTTGTTTGTAGGTGACCAAATACTTATTTTCCACCATAATTTGCAAAAAAAATCTTTCCAAATCAGACAATGTGATTGTCTGAATTTGTTTCCACATTTTGTCTCTCATAGTTGAGGTATACCTATGATGACAATTACAGGCCTCTCATCTTTTTAAGTGGGAGCACTTGCACAATTGGTGGCTGACTAAATATTTTTTTGCCCCACTGTATGTATACCTATAATGCACTATGCCCAAATATGTCATTAATAAACACCATATTTTATTATATTGATTGATTCATTCTGCCCAAAGTGTTTTGTTTCATTTAAAGTCCCACTGTCTTCCCTTTCCCCATTAGTCCCTCTGTCTCTCTAAGTTTTGGACAGAGTAAGGAAGTGTATAAACCCCTGTCAGGCTTTTATCATGGAAAAAAACTCTCACCAGTATTGTCTTGCTCCGAAACTGCAGAGTTTCAGGGGTGGAAAGTGGGGGCCCCCAGGGTTCTGTCCTGGGACCAATCCTATTTAATTTATTCATAAATGACCTGGATGATGGAATAAACAGTTCAATCTCTGTATTTGTGGACAATACTAAGCTAAGCAGGGCAATAACTTCTCCCCAGGATGTGGAAACCTTGCAAGAAGATCTGAACAAATTAACGGGGTGGGCAACTACATGGCAAATTATGTTTAATGTGGAAAAATGTAAAATAATGCATTTGGGTGGCAAAAATATAAATGCAATATACTCACTGGGGGGAGAACCTCTGGGGGAATCTAGGATGGAAAAGGACCTGGGGGTCCTAGTAGATGACAGGCTCAGAAATAGCATGCAACAGAATATTGGCATGCAGTAAAAGGCATGCAGTAAAAAGGGGATAAACTCCAGAGATAAAACGATAATTCTCCCGCTCTACAAAGACTCTACAAAACTCTGGTCTGGCCACACCTGGAGTATGCCATCCAGTTCTGGGCACCAGTCCTCAGGAAGGATGTGCTGGAACTGGAGAGAGTCCAGAGAAGAGCAACAAAGCTAATAAAGGGACTGGAGGACATTAGTGAGGAAAGGTTATGAGCACTGAACTTGTTCTCTTTGGAGAAGAGACGCTTGAGAGGGTATATGATTTCAATGTACAAATACTATACTGGTGACCCTACAATAGGGATAAAACGTTTCCGCGTGAGGGAATTTTATAAGACTCGCAACCATTCACTAAAATTAGAAGAAAAGTGGTTTAACCTTAAAATGCGTAGAGGGTTCTTTACTGTAAGAGCGATGTGGAATTCCCTTCCACAGGCCATGGTTTAAGCGGGGAGCATCAATAATTTCAAAAAAACTATTTGATAAGCACCTAGACGACCACAACATACAGATATATACAATGTAATACTTACAAAAAAACACACACATAGGTTGGACTTGATGGACATGTGTCTTTTTTCAACCTCACCTACTATGTAACTATATAACTATGTAAGTGATATGTTGGCCAGGATTGCTCTTGAAGGTCTAAAGGTGCCCACAGGAATCCAAACGGTTATCCAATATTTAGTTTTGATCCAGGCCTCCCAAATTTAACCATATCTAAGTAGCACTAAACAAATGACAAGGTCATCTATGCAGATCTATCCAGCATAGATCATTTCACATCATAAACACCTTAGTTATTTTTGTTTCTTAAATTTAGATAACCTACTCCAGGGGAGAGTAGATTTTTTTTGGCCAATGTAGTAGATTGATGATTCATTATCATGGCACGCTCAGTTTGTCTCCCTGCCCTGTGCTATAAAACATGCTGGTATGTATAAAGGATTACAATCATAACACTTTTTCTTACTCCTTGTTTTATTTATTTCTCTAAAAATGAATTGCCTTATATTTTATTAATCTCTATAGCATTCTATAGCTGCTGCAGATAGCATGATCCCGCTAAGTTTATACCTCAGCTGCAGTAATACATTTTAATACATTGGACCAATATCAAAAGTAGGATTAATGAACAGAATTGTTTAAAGGTCAAGCAGTGCCAGCATCCAGCTTCAAGCTTGGACAATTAGATTACAGTTTGGGTATGTGCCACAAGAATATTAGATTGCCAGAGAATTTACTCTGTTTTATCTTTTGCTGCTGTTCAGTCAGATGCCTCAGTTTAATCTGCGGTGAAATTATTCCCTCTAATAAATGTAAACCAAATGAGGGGCATCTTCTAAAATGACAAAGAAAACAGGTTCTGTTGTCATATTCAGATTTGAGTAATTTAATTGGTAAACATAATTGACACATTAGGAAAAATATTGTATAAGATACAGTTTTAATTTCAAGCTGGGCTATGCTTGTTGCCAATGTTTTTGTAAAATAAAACAAGGGCAGACTTGGCCGTTATTTGGTCCATACCATCATTCTAGATTTATTGTTACACAACCAGTTGGCAGGGTTGAATTTCATTAATGGACCTCTTTAAATTTATTGAGGCCCTCCTGTATATATGCGAAATATATGTAAAAAAATGACATTTGGGGAAAGTCAGCTACCTGTCTTAAAGCATATCTATGGTCGAAATGTAAAATCATATATTAATTTCCACATTGTATCTCAATTACCATATGTCTAGCCTGCTCCTATTAACCACTTGCCCTCCGAAAGACTTACCCCCCTTCATGACCAGGCCACTTTTTGTGATATGGCGCTACTTTACTTTAACTGACAATTGCATGGTCATATCGCTGTACCCAAATAAAATGTATATCTTTTTTTTTCACAAATAGAGCTTTCTTTTGGTGGTATTTGATCATCACTGTGTTTTTGATTTGTTGCGCTATAAACAAAAAAAGGCCAACAATTTAGAAAAAAATGATATTAAATAAAAAATATTTTTTACTTTGTGCTATAAAACATATCCAATAAAAAAATGTAAAAAAAATGAATTTCTTAAAAAAACAGGCCAATATGTATTCTGCAACATGTTAGTAATACAAATTCAAATAAGCATATATTGATTGGTTTATGCAAAAGTAATAGCGTCTACAAACTATGGGATATTTTTTTTTTTCTTTTACTGGTTTTGTTAGCGATCAGTGACTTGTAGTGGGACTGTGATATTGCGGCAGACATTCTGGCACTAACATACTTTTGACACTTTTTGGGGACCAGTGACACTAATACAGTGATCAGTGCTAAAAATATGCACTGTCACTTTTCTATTGACACTGGCTGGGAAGAGGTTAACATCAGGGTCAATCAATAGGTTAACTGTGTGTCTTTTACTAGAGGTAGACATGGATCCTAGTCCCTGCTTTGCAGAGACACAGGATTCCTGCCTTCTCTCCTGTCAGAACAGCGATCTGCCTTGTTTACATAGGCAGACTGGCATTCTGCCTCTATGCTAGATCATCGGCAGGTGCCTGTGGACATTAAGTTCAGGGTACATGCCGTTGGGTTCCCACTGTGTGATATCACAGCAGGAGCGAACTGCCGGCGACACACATGCTATGGGGCGGACTTGAAGTGGTTAAATAACATAATCAATATCTGAAATTGTTTTACAAACATTGCTTTGTATGTGTCTGTAAAAAATGCCTGTTAATAGGGGCAGCCATACAGTATGTACGTATTACACATGCACAGGGCCGTAGATAATTTTTTGTTCTGGGGGGGTTCAGCAGCAGGTACTAAGTATTTTTAAATAAAATAAATTGCGCCAAAATTATAAAGACTGGTAAAAGGAAAACCGATATGTGTTGCCCCTAGTAAGCAATCACATCCTTAATTCAATTTTATCATTAGGTCCTTTAGAAAATCAAACCTGATTTCATTTTTTTCCTTCTTCCAGTTATGAACACTGTTGGCTATTGTCCAGTATTAGTGCCCAAACTGAATAGGTGCAAAGTGAGTGTGCTGCCTACCTACAAGGAGATGGTGCCCTTTGCACCTACTCAGTAAGGTTGGCTATTATGGTGCAAAGTGCACTATGTTGTGTCAGACAGAGCACTCACTGACTTTTTTAACTTTGGCAGATAAAAAAAGAAAAAAGAAGGGGGGAATGCACTGCCTACCACAGGATGGTGCACTGTAATAGCCAATCTTACTGGGCAGGTAAAAGGGCCCTATCTTGTGGAAGGCAGCACACTCACTGTGTTCACATTAGCTTAATTTTCAATTATTTACAGAATAAAAACAAAACTGAAAAATTACCAGCCTTAAATACACTGACTCTTCTTTAGGCTAGGTTCACATCTAAGCGGGTGTGAGAAGGTGTGTAATTGCACACCTTCCTGCGCTGCCAGAGAAAAAACACACTACTGCTTTGGAGATACGCGGAGGCAGGCCCGGACTGGGACAAAAAATAGGCCCGGCATTTTGGATTGAGCAGCCCGTGACATATTAACCTGCCCTTTCCCCACTCTCCACCCTGACGGAACCCAGCAGAGGTGTGTGAGGGGCGGAGGCGAGGGGAGACCAGGAAAGAGCATGGGGGAAGGAGGAGAGCACAGGGGCGATGTGAAGAGCACAGGGGGGATGTGGAGAGCACAGGGGGGATGTGGAGAGCACAGGGGGGTGGCGGAGAGCACAGGGGGGGATGTGAAGAGCACAGGTGGGGATGTGAAGAGCACAGGGGGTGGCGGAGAGCATGGGGAGGAGGATAGCACAGCGGGGTGGCGGAGAGCATGGGGGGAGGAGGAGAGCACAGGGGGGATGTGGAGAGCACAGGGGGAGGAGGAGAGCACGTGGGTGGCGGAGAGCATGGGGGGAGAAGAAGAGCACAGGGGGGATGTGGAGAGCACAGGGGGGTGGCAGAGAGAATGGGGGGATGTGGAGAGCACAGGGGGAAAGTGGAGAGCAGGGAGGAAGTGGAGAGCACATTGGGGATGTGGAAAGCACAGGGGGGTGTGGAGAGCACAGGGGGGGTGGAGAGCACAAGGGGGGGGTGTGGAGAGCTCAGGGGGGTGGCGAAGAGCATGGGGGGAGGAGGAGAGCACAGGGGGGATCTGGAGAGCACAGGGGGGTGGCGGAGAGCATGGGAGGAGGAGGAGAGCACAGGGGGGATGTGGAGAGCACAGGGGGGTGGCAGAGAGCAAAGGGGGATGTGGAGAGCACAGCGGGGGATGTGGAGAGCACAGCGGGGGATGTGGAGAGCACAGCGGGGGAATGTGGAGAGCACAGAGGGGGTGTGGAGGACACAGGGGGGGTGTGGAGAGCACAGGGGGGTGTGGAGAGCACAGGGGGATGTGGAGAGCACAGGGGGGGATGTGGAGAGCATGGGGGGATGTGGAGAGCACTGTGCCCACTATAGCAGCCTCGCCTGGGCAGAGGAATGCATGACTGGTGGAAGAGGAGAGCCGCGGGATCACAGAGCAAGATAGCATGCTGTTACAGCTTACATTACAATTGTCTCCGCTTTGCTCAACACAGCCCCGCCTCCTCCTGACCCCGTGCCTGTGATAGACAGAAAGCATCCCAGCATTGGACCGGCATTCTGTCTATCACAGACACGGGGTCAGGAGGAGGCGGGGCTGTGTCAAGCAGAGAGGAGACAACTGTAATGTAAGCTGTAACAGCCTGCTATCCAGCTCTGTGATCCCACGGCTCTCCTCTTCCTCCATGCTCTCTTCGCCCTGGGGCGATCGCTGGAGAGCGGCTCTCAATCAACCCCGCCCACCGGCGGTGCTCACCTGCCTGCTCCTAGGCAGCCCAGCTCGCAAGCCCTCATTTTACACTCGCAAAATGCGAGTAGGCGAGTGGAAAATTTGAGGGCTGTATATATATATATATATATATATATATATATATATATATATATAAAGCATTTATATATATATATATATACTGTTTATTGGATTTGTTTGTTGGGTAAATAAGAGATCTCTCAAACACCCATTTCTTTGAATTTGAACTATTAGAAGTCTTTGTGTACTGGTCCCTTTAAAGTTTTATAGTATTTATTTTTTAATAAAAGAGAGGAAAAGGCGCTGCTCACCAACCAAGTGCATTAGTATGTGGATGAATGTGGCCTCAGTCAGCGCCACCCTAGCCACACCCCCCTGACAGACATGTTTCGCCACTCTCACTGGGGCTTGGTCATAGGTGACCCCTGTGACCAAGCCCCGTGTGTGGGGTGAAACATTTCAGGTGGCAGTGGCTGGAGCGGCTCTGACTGAGGCCGGGAAATCTCTGTCTCGGCTTACAGCATTACTGCAAATTTATTTTTAATACATTTATTTTTATTGTTATTTTAAAGTAATAACCTTAAACAATAACATAAGAACCACATTTAAGGTTTGTACATAGTCACATCACAAAGTATGACTTCACGCCTGGGCTTGACAATAAACAGCTCCGGGGCCTGGTAGGACTTGGTATAACTAGACGTATGCATTTCGCTACCCTGCAGGGATGGATGTCTATGCAAGGTCTATCCACCCTTTCACAGCTTCCTCTGAGCTCCTGGTCAGCCTTTCAATTGGCACATTATTTAAGGTCGATACCGATGCAGAACTTCATGTTAAGCCACTGACACCTTTTGAGCATCTATGTGTGGCGGGGGAATAATTACCACATTCGTTGTCACTCTTGTATAAACTGATTATTGAACCTCCAGAAGGTCATGGCCCCCCCCGTACATACGCCGCTGGGAGGAGGATCTTCAAATTTCTTTTACAAGCATTCAAATTAAAAGGATTATTTCATTGGCCCATAAATCCTCTATAGCAAGTCGCTTTCAAGAACAGGGTTATAAGGTACTGGTCAGGTGGTACAGGGTCCCGGCCCTACTCAACAAATTCTATCCGCAAATTTCTAACCTATGTTGGCATTGAAAGAAAGAGCCTGGGACATTATTACATATTTTCTGGGTGTGCCCTTTAATTATACAATTTTGGAAGGAAGTAGGGAACTGGATTAAACATATGACATCAGTCGACCTTGGTTCAGACCCTCTGGGATATCTCCTGCACCTAAATGCAATACCCCTCCATAAATATAAAAAGTAATTGGTAGCACACATGCTGAATGCTGCCCGGGCATGTATTCCAGACCTATGGAAATCTACTACTATGCCACCAGTGAAACACTGGTTCTCTAGAATAGATGAAATTAGGATAATGGAAAACATGACAGCCTTCTTCTGTGGTAGAGAGGAGGAATGTAGGGAAACCTGGCGGCCATGGATGACCTTTACTTGTACACCTCAGTATGTTGATGACCTTTCTGGTTAGCCACCAAGTATTAAGATCTATAGGGGTGGGTCTGGTTGGATGGGGTGGTCTGGGGGGGAGGGGTAGGGTGTCTGAGGCTGAGAAGTTCTTAAGATAGTGTTATTTTTTTTATTTTTTTCTCTTCTTCTTCTTTCTCTTTTTTTTTTATTTTTCTCTTTTTCTCCTACGTGACCTCCAGGGGAAGGGGTCAGGGGAGAGGGTTTTTTTTTTTTTTTGAAAGATCCTCTATAGCAAGTCGCTTTCAAGAACAGGGTTATAAGGTACTGGTCAGGTGGTATAGGGGCCCGGCCCTACTCAACAAATTCTATCCGCAAATTTCTAACCTATGTTGGCATTGAAAGAAAGAGCCTGGGAAATTATTACATATTTTCTGGGTGTGCCCTTTAATTATACAATTTTGGAAGGAAGTAGGGAACTGGATTAAACAATTGACATCAGTCGACCTTGGTTCGGACCCTCTGGGATATCTCCTGCACCTAAATGCAATAC
This sequence comes from Rana muscosa, assembly GCA_029206835.1. Taxonomy (NCBI): domain Eukaryota; kingdom Metazoa; phylum Chordata; class Amphibia; order Anura; family Ranidae; genus Rana; species Rana muscosa. The sequence continues at coordinate 173,329,469 of CM055122.1, read as the reverse complement.
CCCTCCATAAATATAAAAAGTAATTGGTAGCACACATGCTGAATGCTGCCCGGGCATGTATTCCAGACCTATGGAAATCTACTACTATGCCACCAGTGAAACACTGGTTCTCTAGAATAGATGAAATTAGGATAATGGAAAACATGACAGCCTTCTTCTGTGGTAGAGAGGAGGAATGTAGGGAAACCTGGCGGCCATGGATGACCTTTACTTGTACACCTCAGTATGTTAATTACCTTTCTGGTTAGCCACCAAGTATTAAGATCTATAGGGGTGGGTCTGGTTGGATGGGGTGGTCTGGGGGGGAGGGGTAGGGTGTCTGAGGCTGAGAAGTTCTTAACCACTTAACGACCGCCCACTGTAAATATACGTCGGCAGAATGGCACCGACAGGCAGAATCACGTACATATACGTGATTGCCTTTGTATAGTTGGGGGGTCCGATCAAACCCCCCTTCTTTACAGTGGGTGGTCGTTTTACCTTCGGGAGCGATCCGGCATGAGGGGACGGCCGTTAGATTCCGGCCCCCCCCTCTCGATCGCTCCCGGCGAATGAGAGAGCTTCCCCTGCCTAACAGGCAGGAGGAAGTGATGTCATCTCTCCTGCGGCGCTCACATATACCGAGCGCCGTACAGGAGAAGATGCAGGTTAGTACACAAAACACTACACTGACACCAGGACACATAGGCACATAAATCGCCCCCCCCAGGCCCCCCCAGACACCCCCAGATCACCCCCCAGATCACCCCCCAGCCCCCAGTCACAGTGTCACTGATTGCAGTGACCATTTATTTAGTGATCACTGCAATCAGTGACATTTGTGACTGTAAAAGTGTCACTACATTTAGTTTTAGGTCCAATGTAGCCCCCTAACCCCCCCTAATAAAGGTTTACCCCCTGATCACCCCCCAGATAACCCTTTCACCCCCTAGCACCGCCGTCGCTAAGCGATCATTTTTCTGATCAATGTCTTAGCGTCGGTGATGCTGATCGGTAGCTAGTAATTTTTTTTAGGTTCGCCGCAGGTTTTTATAGCGTCGGGTACCCTCATATATTACCTAATAAAGGTTTAACCCCCTTGATCACCCCCCAGGTAACCCTTTCACCCCCTAGCACCGCCGTCGCTATGCGATCATTTTTCTGATCGATGTCTTAGCGTCGGTGATGCTGATCGGTAGCCAGTAATTTTTTTTAGGTTCGCCACAGGTTTTTATAGCGTCGGGTACCCCCATATATTACCTAATAAAGGTTTAACCCCCTTGATCGCCCCCCAGGTAACCCTTTCACCCCCTATCACCACTGTCACTAAGCGATAATTTTTCTGATCGATGTCTTAGCGTTGGCGATGCTGATCGGTAGCCAGTAAAAATTTTTAGGTTCGCCGCAGGTTTTTATAGCGTCGGGTACCCCCATATATTACCTAATAAAGGTTTAACCCCCTTGATCACCCCCCAGGTAACCCTTTCACCCCCTAGCACCGCCGTCGCTATGCGATCATTTTTCTGATCGATGTCTTAGCGTCGGTGATGCTGATCGGTAGCCAGTAATTTTTTTTAGGTTCGCCGCAGGTTTTTATAGCGTCAGGTACCCCCATATATTATCTAATAAAGGTTTAACCCCCTTGATCGCCCCCCAGGTAACCCTTTCACCCCCTAGCACCGCCGTCGCTATGCGATCATTTTTCTGATCGATGTCTTAGCGTCGGTGATGCCGATAGGTAGCCAGTAATTTTTTTTTAGGTTCGCCGTCAGGTTTTTATATAGCGTCAGGTACCCCCATATATTACCTAATAAAGGTTTTAACCCCCTAATTGCCCCTAGTTAACCCTTTCACCAGTGATCATCATATAAGTGTTACGGGTGACGCTGGTTAGTTAGTTTGCTTTTTATAGTGTCAGGGCACCCGCCGTATATATAACCCAATAAAGGTTTAACCCCCTGATCGCCCGGCGGGTGATATCAATTAGGTTTTAGCATCAGAGAGGGTCTGCGTCACACCCCAGGCAGCGTCAGGTTAGTGCCAGTAGCGCTAACACCCACGCGTTAAGCATACACCCCCCTTAGTGGTATAGTATCTGAACAGATCAATATCTGATCTGATCAGATCTATACTAGCGTCCCCAGCAGTTTAGGGTTCCCAAAAGCGCAGTGTTAGCGGGATCAGCCCAGATACCTGCTGGCACCTGCGTTTTGCCCCTCCGTCCAGCCCAGCCCACCCAAGTGCAGTATCGATCGATCACTGTCACTTACAAAACACAACACACATAACTGCAGCGTTCGCAGAGACAGGCCTGATCCCTGCGACTCCAGTGCTGTAGGAGGTGATTTCACCACCACAGTTTAAAAAAAAAGAGCATATATGCCGAAGCATTGGGGCAGCAGGGGCGGAGGAGCGATTTTGCTCCTAATGCCGTGTACATACGGTCGAAATTCCGACGGAGGCTTGCCCGTGGAAAAGTCTGACCATGTGTACGCGGCATAACTTTTGCGGGAAGATGCCCCCATGCTTCGGCATATATAAATGGTGCATGTATGCCCATCATTAGAAGTGGGTGGATGAAGGGCGGTATTCTAATGGTGGGCATACCCACCGATCAATCTTTTTTTTTCGTTCAGCCAACAGGCTGCATGAAAAAAGAGATTACAATACATGTCCAACAAGGACCAGCAACGTACTGGTATGTTGCTGGACTTTGAATGTTTATACCAGAATGATGCCTGTGGGTTTAGGTATCATCTTGGTATCATTCTTTTCAGCCAGCGGCCGGCTTTCATGTAAAAGCAATCCTAGTGGCTAATTAGCCTCTGGACTGCTTTTACAAGCAGTGGGAGGGAATGTCCCCCCCCCGGATATAAAAAGCGCCATTGGGAAATTGGGAAAGCATTTTATCACACCGATCTTGGTGTGGTCAGATGCTTTGAGGGCAGAGGAAAGATCTAGGGTCAAATAGACCCCAGTTTTTTCAAAAAAGAGTACCTGTCATTACCTATTGCTATCATAGGGGATATTTACATTCCCTGAGATAACAATAAAAATGATAAAAAAAAAAAATATATGGAAGCAACAGTTTGAAAATAAAATAAAAAAGCAAAATTAATAATAAAAAAATAAATAATAAAAAAAAAAAGCACCCCTGTCCTGCCCTGCTCTTGCCCAATGGCGAACGCAAGCGTCGGTCTGGCGTCATATGTAAACAGCAATTGCACCATGCATGTGAGGCATCACCGCGAAGGTCAGATCGAGGGCAGTAATTTTAGCAGTAGACCTCCTCTGTAAATCTAACGGGGTAACCTGTAAAGGCTTTTAAAGGCTTTTAAAAATGTATGTAGTTTGTCGCCAATGCGCGTTTGTGCGAAATTTTAAAGCATGTCGTGTTTGGTATCTATGTACTCGGCCTAAGATCATCTTTTTTATTTCATCAAACATTTGGGCAATATAGTGTGTTTTAGTGCATTAAAATTAAAAAAAGTGTATTTTTTGCCCAAAAAATGCGTTTGAAAAATCGCTGCGCAAATACTGTGTAGAAAAAAAAATGCAACACCCACCATTTTATTCTGTAGGGCCTTTGCTTTAAAAATATATATAATGTTTGGGGGTTCAACATAATTTTCTTGCAAAAAAAATATGTTTTCATGTAAACAAAAAGTGTCAAAAAGGGCTTTGTCTTCAAGTGGTTAGAAGAGTGGATGTAAGCTTCCTAATGTTGTGTATAAAATGCCAGAACAGTTCAAAACCCCCCCAAATGACCCCATTTTGGAAAGTAGACACCCCAAGCTATATACTGAGAGGCATGTCGAGTCCATGGAATATTTTATATGTTGACACAAGTTGCGGAAAAAAGACAATTTTTTTTTTTTTTGCACAAAGTTGTCACTAAATGATATATTGCTCAAACATGCCATGGGCATATGTGGAATTACACCCCAAAATACATTCTGTTACTTCTCCTGAGTACGGGGATACCACATGTGTGAGACTTTTTGGGAGCCTAGCCGCGTACGGGACCCCAAAAACCAATCACCGCCTTCAGGCTTTCTAAGGGTGTCAATTTTTGATTTCACTTCTCACTGCCTATCACAGTTTCGGAGGCCATGGAATGCCCAGATGGCACAAAACCCCCCCAAATGACCCCATTTTGGAAAGTAGACACCCCAAGCTATTTGCTGAGAGGTATTGTGAGTATTTTGCAGATCTCGCTTTTTGTCACAAAGTTTTGAAAATTTAAAAAAAAAAAAAAAAAAAAAAAAAGATCTTTCTTCATTTTCAAAAACAAATGAGAGCTGTAAAATACTCACCATGCCTCTCAGCAAACAGCTTGGGGTGTCTACTTTCCAAAATTGGGTCATTTGGGGGGGTTTTGTGCTATTTTGGCATTTTATGGCCTTCGAAACTGTGATAGGTAGTGAGGAGTCAAATCAAAAATTTGTGCCTAGAAATCCTGAAGGCGGTGATTGGTTTTCGGGGTCCCGTACGCGGCTAGGCTCCTAAAAAGTCCCACACATATGGTATCCCTGTACTCAGGAGAAGCAGCAAAATTTATTTTGGGGTGCAATTCCACATATAACCATGGCATGTGTGAGCAATATATCATTTAGTGACAACTTTTTGTAATTTTTTTTTTTTTGTCATTATTCAATCACTTGGGACAAAAAAAAAATATTCAATGGGCTCAACAGGCCTCTCAGCAATTTCCTTGGGGTGTCTACTTTCTAAAATGGGGTCATTTGGGGGGGGGTTTGTGCTATTTTGGCATTTTATGGCCTTCAAAACTGTGATAGGTAGTGAGGAGTGAAATCAAAAATTTGCGCCCTTAGAAATCCTGAAGGCGGTGCTTGGTTTCCGGGGTCCCGTACGTGGCTAGGCTCCTAAAAAGTCCCACACATGTGGTATCCCCGTACTCATGAGAAGCAGCAGAATGTATTTTGGGGTGCAATTCCACATATAACCATGGCATGTGTGAGCAATATATCATTTAGTGACAACTTTTTGTATTTTTTTTTTGTCATTATTCAATCACTTGGGACAAAAAAAAAATATTCAATGGGCTCAACATGCCTCTCAGCAATTTCCTTGGGGTGTCTACTTTCTAAAATGGGGTCATTTGGGGGGGTTTTGTACTGCCCTGCCATTTTAGCACCTCAAGAAATGAGATAGGCAGTCATAAATTTAAAGCTGTGTAAATTCCAGAAAATGTACCCTAGTTTGTAAATGCTATAACTTTTGCGCAAACCAATAAATATACGCTTATTGACATTTTTTTTACTAAAGACATGTGGCTGAATACATTTTGGCCTAAATGTATGACTAAAATTGAGTTTATTCGATTTTTCTTATAACAAAAAGTAGAAAATATCATTTTTTTTCAAAATTTTCAGTCTTTTTCCGTTTATATCGCAAAAAATAAAAATCGCAGAGGCAATCAAATACCATTAAAAGAAAGCTCTATTTGTGGGAAGAAAAGGACGCAAATTTCGTTTGGGTACAACATTGCATGTCCGCACAATTTACAGTTAAAGCAGCGCAGTGCAAAATTCTGAATTCACCTCTGGTCCTTTAGCTACCAAATGGTCCGGGGCTTAAGTGGTTAAGATAGTGTTTGTTTTTTTTTTCTCTTCTTTTTCTTTCTCTTTTTTTTTTTTTTTTTTCTCTTTTTCTCCTACGTGACCTCCAGGGGAAGGGTTCAGTGGAGAGGGTTTTTTTTGAAAGATCCTCTATAGCAAGTCGCTTTCAAGAACAGGGTTATAAGGTACTGGTCAGGTGGTATAGGGGCCCGGCCCTACTCAACAAATTCTATCCGCAAATTTCTAACCTATGTTGGCATTGAAAGAAAGAGCCTGGGACATTATTACATATTTTCTGGGTGTGCCCTTTAATTATACAATTTTGGAAGGAAGTAGGGAACTGGATTAAACAATTGACATCAGTCGACCTTGGTTCGGACCCTCTGGGATATCTCCTGCACCTAAATGCAATACCCCTCCATAAATATAAAAAGTAATTGGTAGCACACATGCTGAATGCTGCCCGGGCATGTATTCCAGACCTATGGAAATCTACTACTATGCCACCAGTGAAACACTGGTTCTCTAGAATACATGAAATTAGGATAATGGAAAACATGACAGCCTTCTTCTGTGGTAGAGAGGAGGAATGTAGGGAAACCTGGCGGCCATGGATGACCTTTACTTGTACACCTCAGTATGTTGATTGCCTTTCTGGTTAGCCACCAAGTATTAAGATCTATAGGGGTGGATCTGGTTGGATGGGGTGGTCTGGGGGGGAGGGGTAGGGTGTCTGAGGCTGAGAAGTTCTTAAGATAGTGTTATTTTTTATTTTTTTTCTCTTCTTCTTCTTTCTCTTTTTTTTTTCTTTTTCTCTTTTTCTCCTACGTGACCTCCAGGGTAAGGGGTCAGGGGAGAGGGTTTGTTTTTTTTGAAAGTAGAGAAGGGAAGGTATAAACAAAGGAAGAATTTAAGTAGCGATATGGAAGGATTGCAATCCAGGTTTATAATTGTAGTAATAATTATTACTAGGCATATTTTGTGGCTTTATATCCCTAATTTTATGAATTTAATATGAGATGCCGCTGGTTTATTTGTTTTTATTGTGAGGTCGGATGGCTAGATTTGTTCTCTACTTTAATATAGGTTTATTCCTTTTCTTGTTATTGTGTTATATTGTTTATATGTTTTGTTAAAAAAATATTGAATAAAGAATTATATATATATAAAAAAAATAAAAAAAAAAGTATGTATTCTCTGTTTAATCTCATTCTTTGTCCATGCTAATTTCATCTAGATGCAATTCTCGTTCTAGATTCTGTTCCTATGTACAAACCAAGAGTTACAATATGCCACTGCTATTTTTACTAAGTAAGCATATAAAAGTCCCTACTGACGTTCTCGGCTTGTAGTCAAACAAAAAGCAAATTTAGGATTTTCGTTATGTTCAAGGCTGTTTCTTGACTTGAGACGATACCGAATAAACCTCTAGTGAATATGTAAAATATATGTCAGTGTCAGCAAAGCCCTGCATTCAGCTGAATTGATATTTACTTACCAACAAAATTTGAGTTTAACACTCTCAGTAAATGAAATTGCTGATATCATACTTTTAGGATTACATATATGTATAGAAACAAATGCTGAAAATGTTACAGTTTAATGACTTCAAAATAAAAGTGAAATGTCTCAGTTAGTTCATCTCTCCTTCTGCACTTGTACTGTATACTGTATATCTCCGAGCTATAAATTATATATAGAAAATTATAGCTTAAAGTGGTTGTATACTGTTTTTTTTAACTTTTACCTACAAGTAAGCCTATACTAAGGCTTGTATTCATATAATGACAAAATAAAAATGTATCACCAGTAGGTATTATTCTAATTGTCATTTGCGGCGCTCCTATCAATGGTTAAAATGATAAGGTTCCCCTTGTCCCTAGGGACAATGGTATAAACAACCACGTGACCCAGTCTGTATATTTTATCTCCGTGGGAAAGTTCAGTTTTTTCCACTTGTCAGTTTTTCTTAAATGTTGTCTGCGGAATGTGCACCTTCCTCCAGATCATTTCAGACAGGTATTTAAAAAAGAGAGACTCCCCTTAGGGCTTACACTCACCAGACTTCAGAAGATAACGGGCCTCATACAAAAATCCCAATAGGAAATCCAACCGAGGGCGGCCTTCTGTGGGCGTCCTTTTAGTAGAAATGTTCAGTTTTTCTCCAGGGGTAATAGTATGAGGAGAGAGGAAAAACTCCACATAGTATAGTCCAGTTTTAAACGATTTATTTTTCTTCTTAATAAAAAATGTATATATCTTTCTCTAAGTTCAGCTTCTTTCACAGTATGAACAGACAATCACATATGTCTAAAGGACTGTGGCAGCTTGGGTTACAATTGATCGTAAAACTTGATGTTTAGATAACTTGGATCGATCGTTTCCAAAGAGGGGATGGTTTGTCCCACCGTGTGTCAAACACAGCTTACTGCACAGCAGTTCGCCGGATGACTTCCTTTGACAAAGTCGTGATGACGAAACGCATCAGGGCGTGATCCCGCAGCATACCAGAAGTGACGAGTGACGCTGTGCATTCCAAGTAACGAACTAGAGAAGCCGGATTCCCTGATGTGCTATGTGCCCCATGCCCTGATGTGCCCCGTGCCCTGATGTGCCCCATGCCCTGATGTGTTATGTGCCCCATGCCCTGATTTACTCATTTACTTTGCTGAGTAACTTATTACTTTTTCAATGTAGCAACTGAGTTACTAACACAATGACTTTTTGGGAGAAGTAATTTGTAACTGTAACTAATTACTTTTTTTTTTTTTATATAATCAGTATTTTATTGTTTTCAAAAAATGACAGATAACAGGACATGTTCAACAGTTGGTGGTTAAAATAGAAAACACCGACCTCGCAGGGCCGTGATAGCAAGAGCGGTACGAAAACATAGGTTGAACAGGGGAATATATATACAATTACAAAGCCATGGTGACAGATACCTAATGGGGTGCTCCCTGTGTCTACTGGGTCGACAAGCATTATGGGGGCCCAAAGGGGACCTTGGCATAGAAAATAGCTGTGGTGGTGTGGGCAAAATATATAGCTTCTTGACCTGCCCATGTACAGCCCTGTCCCCGGCTACGAGCCAGGGGGCTGTTTCCCAAAATGTACTACATGTATGGGACCGTGGCCCGCGACCAGGGCAGGGGTGGGGGGCCCAGAGGCCTCCATCAAACCACCCCCCACCCTCCCCGCGCGCCAAGGGCACCAAAAGGCGTCAAAGTGTACCCCCTCGGGGCCACCAGTGCCCCTGTATAGTCAGGGGACGGCCCCGTGAGCACAGAGGGACTCCTGCATCTACACTCTCCCACAGCTAAACAATAGGTATTGAACAAACCACCAGTATAATAATAAGGCCACCATAGAACTTGTAAGATAAAATAGGAAAGGAACAGAGGGGAAGGAAAAAAAAAAAAAAAAAAAAAAGGGGGGGGGAGAGAAGAAGAGGAAGGGGGGGCGTACCTGCGGTCTAGGAGAGGGCTGCGTTCAGATCCACACCGAGCACGCCACGCCAGGATCAGACCATCTGTATAGCCCAGTGCCAATGTCTGCAGCCTACTGAGGGAGTGTCGTTCTGTCTTCTAGGCGCGCCGTAACCTGTGTGTTTTAAGGGAGGGGTCTGCCAATTCCAGTAAGTCAATATCCAAACTGGAGGGTACGCAGTCAGGGTCAGAAACATATTCAGACCAGGGTGCCCAAACGTCGGCAAACCGTTCCCGGGAGCCTCGACAAGTCGCTACCCAGTCCTCTGCCTCTCGCACCGCATTCACCCCACCGATCCACTCCGCCCGAGTAGGAATTTTGGGCTTTTTCCAGTATATTGGGAGCAGGCGCCTTGCTGCATTAAGCAGGTGGGGCAGCACACTTTTCTTGAATCGGCTGAGTGAAATCGGGGGGACATGCAAAAGGAAATGCTTTGGAGAAAAAGGAACATCTATCCCTGTTACTAATTTTATTTGGTCTCGTAAGTCTTCCCAAAATGGTTTAAGTAGGGGACAGTCCCACCATATGTGGAGGAACGTACCTCGGAGTCCACAGCCGCGCCAACAGAGCTCGGATGTAGAGGGGTAAATGCGGGCCATCTCCGCTGGTACCCGGTACCAACGGGACAGCAATTTAAAGTTTGTCTCCTGAGTCTTGGAGTCAATGGAGGACGAGTGGGTGAGGTAGTATAAATGAGTCAGTTGTGTGTCCGTAAGAACGTGTCCTAGGTCGGTTTCCCAGCGCCGGATGTAGGCGGGCCTGGGCTGAGAAGCAGTCGAGTCTAGAAGTCGGTACAGTTCCGACACCAGGTGAGGGGCAGGAGTCTCTGCAATGAAAAGGCGCTCAAATTGGGTGAGGGACGATGTGTCTCTAATCGTGTGACCATGTACCTCGAAGAAATGGTGTAGTTGCCTGTATTTCCAGAAATTCATTCGCTGGCCCTGATGTCCGGCCTGGAGAGCCTCAAAACCCAGGAGTTTGCCGTCTTTCATGAGTTTGCCACAACTACCGTTTCCGTCATCCACCCATGGCCCAAAAAAGGCCATTTGTTCACCTGGGGGGAACCAATGGAAACCGCCCAACGGGGTCAGCGGGGACATAGGGGGGGCCAAGTTCAGCAGTGGGTTGATCTTGTCCCACACCGACAACACCTGAGTCGTCAGTGGGGAGGTCGTCTCGGATAGCCCCCTATGTTCCCGAGATAGCCATGGCGCGTAGGACAAATTCCTGCCCGCCATGCTCTTCTCTAGGGAGACCCAGAGTTTCGAATGGGTGTGGAAACGCCAATCGAGGATCCTCTGCAGGGCTATAGCCCGGTAGTATCTCCTAATGTCCAGGACCCCCAAGCCGCCCCCCCGCTTTGGCCGCTGTAGCACCCTCAGGGCTATTCTGGGTTTACGCGCGTTCCATATAAAGTCAGATAGCATGCTAGATAGACGGTCAAAGAAAAGTCTGGGTAGCGGAACTGGGAGCATTTGTAGGTAAAAGAGTATGCGCGGTAACACGTTCATTTTTATTATGTTCACCCGGCCTGTCCAAGTAAAGGCAGTACGCGTCCAGTGCGAGAGATCACTCTTGACCGAGGCCAGCAGTGGGGGGTAGTTAACGGCGTATAGGGTGTCAAATCGGTCTGTAAGTTGTATACCCAGGTAGCGTATAGACGATGTGGCCCAGGTAAAGGGGAAGGCAGCTTTGAGACTCGAGACCAAGTGGGGGGGCAGGCAAATGGGAAGAATCTCCGACTTCGTGAAATTGATCTTGAAGTTGGAGATCAACCCAAAGAGTTTCAGTTCCTTCATCAAGTTGGGCAACGAGAGTAGGGGGTCTGAAAGGTGGAAGAGGACATCATCAGCGTATGCCGAGAGCTTATGTTCAGGTGGGGAACCTGCAGTCCTTTAATATCTTTGCTGGCACGCACTGTGCAGAGTAATGGCTCCAGCACCAGAGCAAACAAGAGGGGGGACAGGGGACACCCCTGCCTCGTGCCGTTTCTAATGGGGAATCGAGAAGAGAGGGTCCCATTAACTTTGACCTGTGCGCAAGGCGTGGAATACAGGGCCAGAACCGACGCCATCATCCGCGGGCCTAACCCTATTGACCTAAGTACTGCTGTTAAATAAGACCAGTCTACACGGTCAAAGGCCTTTTCTGCGTCCGTCGAGAGAATTATGTATGGCTGTGGGTTCGGACGGGTCTGGGCCCAGTGGACGAGATGGACAGCTCTGAGGGAGTTATCTCTGGCCTCTCTGCCTGTAATGAAGCCGATTTGGTCTGGGTGGACAATCTCAGGTATAAGGTGTTTAAGTCTGTTTGCTAGTATTTTTGCCAGGAGTTTTATGTCTAAATTAAGGAGGGAAATGGGACGGTAGCTCTGGGGGACAGTGGGGTCCTTGCCCTCCTTTGGAATCACAGTGATGTGGGCCAAGAGGGCCTCAGAGGGGATGTCTTTCCCCCCTGCTATAGAATTAAAGTATTTGCACATGGGGGTCGCCAATTGAGAAAAAAAGGTCTTGTAATATGCCTTAGTAAACCCATCAGGGCCAGGACTCTTCCCATTGGGCAAGGACTCCACCGTTGCCCCAAGCTCGGTCGTTGTGATCGGTAGCTCCAGGGCCAAGGACTGGTCCTCTGTGAGGGGGGGGAGACCGGCCGAGGCAAGGTATTCCCGGATCGCTTGTTGTCTAGCTTCATGTGTGGTAGGAGGGAGCTCAGAGTCTAAGTGATAAAGTGTGGCATAATAATCACGGAACTCTGAGGCAATCTTAGAAGACTGCATCGTCATTCCCCCTGAGGAGGAGCGCAGTTTTTGTATGTACGTCAGGGCATGTCTTTTCCTAAGGGCCCGCGCTAGCATCCGCCCGCATTTGTTCCCATGTTCGTAGTATTTGTGGGCCATATAGCGAAACTGTTTACGGGTTTGGCGGTCAAGAAGGCGCAGGAATAGTTCCCGTAATTCAGTCAGTGCCTTCAACGCCTTTAGAGGTCCCATTTGCCTTGTGTTGAAGTTCAGCCCTCTGGAGGGCAGCGTGTACCCTCAAGAATTCTGCCCCACGAGCCTTTTTAAGTCTGGATCCCTGAGAGATCAGCTCACCTCGGACCACAGCCTTATGGGCTTCCCAGATCACCCCCTCTGTCAGAGCATCTCCCGCGTTTTCACTAAAGTAATGGGTCAAGGTGTCGGACACATCCTTCACCACCACCACATCGTCCAACAGATTATCATTCAACCTCCACGTCCAGGCCCGATGTGTGTCCGAAGGTAGGGTGAAGGCAACCGTTATCGGGGCGTGGTCTGAAATGGAGATGGTGCCAATGGACGCAGTGTGAAGGAGTTCTAGAGTCTTAACATCCACATAGATGTGGTCTATACGTGTGTAGACGTCGTGTACTTTAGAGTAGTAGCTGAAGTCACGGTCCGAAGGGTGTAGAACTCGCCAACAGTCTGTTAGGAGATGAGATTGGAGCGTCTTGCGGAAGTGTTTAAGGAACACATAGGAGTGTGGGGATCTCGCATGGGACGTGTCGAGCAGAGGGTCAGGGCTGATGTTGAAGTCACCTCCAAGAATCAAGAAGCCTTCTCTAAAGTCAGCCAGGCGTTCCAAAGTAGCGTCAATGAAAGTGAGTTGGTCTGTATTTGGGGCGTATATCGTCGCAAACGTATACGTCTGGCCAGCAATACTGCCCTTAAGAAACACATATCTACCTAGGGGGTCTATTTTACTGTCAGAGGGTTGGAAGGGGCAAGATTTGTGGACAGCAATGGCCGTCCCTCTAGACTTAGGTGTAGGGGAGTTGCTAAGGAACCATTGATTAAAAAGATGAGTAGGAAGCTTAGGAAGGGACTGCGGCGTAAAGTGGGTCTCCTGAAGGAAGACCACCTGCGTTTTCAGGCGCTTTAACTCCCACCACAATTTACTACGCTTGTGGGGTGAGCAAAGACCTCTGACATTATATGAGCTTACCTGTAGCTTAGCCATAGGGAGAGGAAAGATGGTCGAAGCTCGCAGATTGGTGGCACGCTCGGTGTGGGTGACGCAGCGGCAGGTCGCTCCTGAATGAAAAGAGAAGGATAGGGAAGAGAAAAGGAGGGGGGGGACGGAAAAAAGAAGAAAAAACACATGAGACAAATACAAAATACAACACAAACATAGCAGAGTGGCCGGAGCCATCTGAACATAGAAAACCTCTAAGGGCCATGCTCGGGATCCCGTCCCCTATAAGGGGAGGGGGCCCGAGTCCTAGCCCACGATCCCTATGGGGATCAGATCCCAAAAAAGGATGGCCTACGGGGGGTACGTGGACCAACATAGGGGGGTATGTGAGGGGGGCTCCCAGCTCCGCCCATCTCATCTAACACGTTGCAGTGGGGGAGGGGTAGAAGAGGGGATACTTCTTGTGGGCGAAAAACAGAGGATATTGGGACACCAAAGCCTGTTGTAGGCGCTCAAGGCACGACCTAGGAGTCTATGGCTTGGTTATCAAAGGGAAGGCAAATTAGAGAGTGGACCCTCCTCAAAACGAGTCACACTGTTAGTCCCTTGAGGAGACTGGGCCTATGGAGGATTCAGAAGGATGTCGTCTGCGATCCCGTCTGCGAGTCTTGCGCTTGGATGCTTGCCACGGCTGAGGTGGCGGTAGCCTGGTAGCAGAAAAGTCTGGTGTTCCCCTCCAGTCAGGAAAGTCCACCGGATCCAGGTCTAGAGAGGACAAAAAATTTGGGAGATCATCCTTAGTGCGGAGAGTCACCGTTTTGCCATCTTTGGTGACCTGAAGAAAGAAGGGGAAGCCCCAACGGTACTGGAGACCTGCATCTTGGATAGCCACCAGGAGGGGGCGTAGAGATCTGCGCTGCATGAGAGTGCGGCGAGAAATGTCCTGGTAGAAGGCCAAGTGTGCGCCATCAAAATCAAAGTAGGGCTTACCCCGCATTTTCTGCATGATGCGGTCTTTTATTGTGTACTTATGCAGCTTACAAATTATATCTCTGGGATTATTCACATCTTGGGAAGGGGGTTTCAAGGCCCTGTGCGCGCGATCTATCTCAATGGTGGCTGTGGCAGGCAGTCCCAATATTTCCTTAAAGACTCCTTCTAGGGTGGGGACAATGTCCCTAGCACCGGTGGCCTCAGGCAGGCCTCTGATCCTAATGTTGGCCCTGCGGCTACGGTTCTCCATGTCGTCTAACTGACAGAGCAGGGCCTCAATCTGATGGTCCTGAGTGGTGCACTTGTCTTGCAGCATGGCGATAACAGGGAGGGCTTCCTCAAATCTCTGTTCTAAGGATTCCATCCTTCCCCCCAGTTGAGATGTGTCAGCTTTGAGCTGGGCAATGTCCTCTGTTAGGGCCTTCTCAACCCTATCAGCGAAGCGCTCCAAATCTGCTTTGGTGGGGAGCGACCAAATATGGCGCCTGATGTCCGCCTCTTCCAGGGGATCTGGGCCTGCCGCCTCATCCGCCCGCAGAGAAGGGGAGCCCGGGGAGGTCGGGGGGACCGTGTCACTCGCCGATCCCGGGGATGGTACAGGAGAGCCAGTCTGCTGCTGCGAATGGGCAGTTGCGTTCTGGGAGGCCTTGGTGGCTTTCTGGGCCTTTGCTGCCGACGCCATCTTTGTAGCCTCGCGGCCTCGCCCGTTGTTCTCGGGGAAGAAACCAAGCTGTCCCTGCCTGGTACGGTCGGTCCGCGGTGGCTGCGAGGATGCCCGGGACTTCTGAGGCATAATAGAAGGCCGATGGAGTGAGATTCTCCCCCTGAGCGATGATGAAGTGCGGCGATGAGACGGAGCTGTGGAGACGCACGTCCTCACTCCTCCATAGCCAGGACACGCCCACAACTAATTACTTTTTTAAAGTAATATGACCAACTCTGTGTGTGGGCCCCATCTGACTTTTTTCCATCGGTGTAAAAAAATAGAACATGTTTTAAATTTTTCTAATGGGAAAAAAAAAAAAACTGATAGGAAATTCCGATCGTCTGTGTGGAACTCCAGCGGAGAAAAAACACACGCATGCTCAGAATCAAGTCGACGCATGCTCAGAAGCATTGAACTTAAATTTTCTCGGGTTGTCTGAGTGTTTTACGTCACAGCGTTTTGGACGGTCGGAATTTTGTCTGATGGTGTGTATGCAAGACTGATGGAAGTCAGCTTCATCGGAATTCCGACAGGAAAATTCTATCGGATTTTATTCCATCGGAAATCCGATCGTGTGTACAGGGCATTAGAGTTAAAGTGGTTCACGTTTAAAAAAAAAATAACAAACATGTCATACTTACCTCCACTGTGCAGTTCGTTTTGCACAGAGTGGCCCCAATCGTCCTCTTCTGGGGTCCCACTGCGGCTCTCGTGGCTTCTCCCCGCAATAGATAACCCCCTCTGGGAAGCTCTCTCCCGAGGGGGTTAACTTGCGGGTGCGCTCCCGTGTCTTACAATCGGCGTACATAGCTGCCGAGTGTATGACTCGGCCCCGCCCCCTGCGGCTGCGTTACTGGATTTGATTGACAGCAGCGGGAGCCAATGGCTGCGCTGCTATCAATCTATCCAATGAAGAGCCGAAAAGCCATGGGGAGAACGACGCGGGATCGCGCCCACGGAAGTTCGGGGCTCAGGTAAGTAAAACGGGGGCTCGGGGGGGGGGGGGGCGGACAGTGCAAGGTGTTTTTTCACCTTAATGCATAAGATGCATTAAGGTGAAAAAACACGAGGCTTTACAACCCCTTTAAAGTCCAACTTTGGGAAACTTTAAAATGATCCCTTGCGGTGCTTTTTTTGGGCCTCATGCACACAGAGCTTAAATAATGCTGCTATTACAGTCAATGCACTTTTTTTCAGCCTGTAAAAGCACATCTTTGTAAGCTTATGTGTCCATGCACATATAGGCATGTACAGGCATATTTGAAGAGGATCTCTTACAGGCTGAATAAAACCCACCAAAGGCACTTTCAGAAGAGGAGCTGAAAAGCAGGTAAAAAAGCGTAAACACAGCTAAATGTGTATAAACACTAGACGCATTTAAGTGCGTCTAGTGTTTGAGCATTATTGCATTCCAGTGGCCAGACCAAATTAATATTTATACCAATAGATTGCATTAACACTCAAGTGCTAGACATGCATAAACTCATGTGAAATATACAGCTTTTACTGTGTTTTTTTAAGCAGCCTTTTGTTGCCAGGAGTTCGGGTGTTCAGAGGGGCTTAAAGGCTGAGTTCCCCCTTTTTTTTTGTTGTATTCCAGATCCCCTATGTACCAATTTACCATTAATGTATCTCTGTTGCAGAAAAATAAAAGCTTTCTATATTTTTTAGTACAAGGCCTTACCCCAGCCCCTGGTGTGTTTCATAGAAAAGTTCATGACTTTCTGGTATGTAGATTTAGGACATAAAAATCAGTAAGACACAGGAAGGAGTTCACCGGCTGACCCCAATAACACACACACCCTGCACCCATAAACTATGTTTGCATGGCATCCCTGGCATCTCTCCAGGCATACATTTGCATACCTCCCAACTTTTTGAGATGGGAACGACGGACACCTATTAGCAATAGTATGTAGGCACAGGACACACCCCCTGCCACGCCCTCTTAAAGGGGAATTATACCAAAAAAGATTAGTTAAACCCATTTTTAACCACTACTATTCCTTTATACTGGCTTTCCAAATTAACAAATGCTGCAATTTAGAAATTTGATGAAAGGTTTGGCAATGTAAAACACTTTTTGAAAGATAAATATTTCATTTTATATACAGCTATATAGATCAGACCAAAATGAGGGACAAATGAGGAGAAAAGAGGAACAGAGGGACATTGTTCCAAACCAGGGACAGTCCCTCAAAATTAGGGACAGTTGGGAGCTATGCATTTGCTTGGCTTGTCAATGGAGGCTGCCCCAGCTGCTGGGTTTGCATGGCATGCCTCCAGAAGGGCCTGGTCCACATGCTAAACTCTCTGGGGCCATTAAACAGATGCCCTGTGTGCAGGGTTTACTTCCTCTTTAACCTTTGCAGTGCAGGTGCAGCCACACTGCAAGGGATCATTTTAAAGTTTCCTGGAGTTGGGCTCCAGGAAGGAACAGAAACACACTAATAAATGATCAATTATGCTCTTTTTTCTCCCTCCTCCAGGTATATTTTCTATCAGCACATGTGCAGCAGAACCTGATTAGATTCTAGTGCTGCCTCTTCCTCTACTAGTCTGAGTTCTAGCAATGCATTACATACATAGGCGTGCGCACAGGGTGTGCCAGGTGTGCCCAGGCACACCCTAATCACTCCCTGCAGTACAGATTCCCCCTGCTGCCCGGTGTCTCCTCCCACAGCATGGCTGGCTTCCCTTCTCTTCCATTGGCTACTGCAGTGGGCACACATAGATGACATTTCAGGATGAGTGGGGGAAGGGGGAATGTCATTTACCGGCCCTTTCCCTTTCTGAATAAACACAGTGAGAGATCGGTACCGTGTTTTTGAGCTTTCAGGTGCACACCCTAATGAAACAGGCTGCGCACACCTATGATTACATAGTGTTCTTATACCTGCCTTGAATTCAGATAGAAGTATAAGGCTATAATCAAGTACTAGAACAATGATGTGCTGTATGTCAGACTATCCCTACAAATAACTGTCTTTGCTAAATCAATTTAAAATGTTTAAAGAAAAATGTTTAAAGAAAAATAAAAGCTTTCTATGTTTTTTAGAGCAAGGTCTTACCTCAGCCCCTGGTGTGTTTCATAGAAAAGTTCATGACTTCCTGGTATGTAGATTTAGGACACAGTGGAGCATCAGATATGCCATCTGATGCCATCTGAGAAATCACTGGAAAGTTATAAAGCTGAACTGTAGCCACCTAATTAAAATGGTAATTAATTTGAATATTAATTTGGCAGCCCAAACATATGCTTCCTAATTCTCTCCGATGGAAGTCCAGACAATGAAAAAATATCAAGTCAATGTTCCCTAGTCACAAGTTAGCAGTGAAATGTCAGCGACTGCTGTTTACAAAAGTGCCAATAAGAACTACCTGCCAGGTCGCAAACACACCCCCTAGTATACTTACAACTACAGCTGTGATTGTGTATGCCATTGTACTATGACATTCATATTCTTCTCGTATTTTAGGCACTGTAGATATTTTTTGGGTGTTTCATTTACTGATAAATGTCTGGCACATTTAGGAAAACTAAAATCTATTTTAAACAGAAAAAAAAGGTTGTGTGCTTGTAAAAAGTAATATGCCTAGCAATTTGTGTGTCATGTTGTGTTCAGATGCAGATCCTGCAATTGTTCTCTGAAAATAAAAGTAGCTCTAGCATGAGTTGAAAAAACCTATAGGGATTCTGGGAATTTTGCCATTTCTTTTAAAACCTTGTTTAAGAAACAACCTTTCTTGTTCTTTCATGCAAGGTACAGTAAATGTAGGGGTAAATCTTTCAAAGTTTTGCAGTTATTGCTTTCATTGCTTACAGGCACTCTCTGGTCAAACATAAAAACTGTGCAAGTAAACTGACTCAGGGGATGCAGCCTGTCTGCCTACTGACTCTAGTTTTCATCCTGGTATTCATTTTCTGGACTTGCTTCCCCTTTTGCTAAATCCCCATGATAACTTTATTTTCTAAATGACCCTAAATCTGAGCCTGCAGAAATGCAAGACTAGTTTTCTCAGGTTCCAATCGCCACACTTTTTAGTTCTAAAGGAATGATTCACAGCAACTATGCATATAAAAAGGGCCTTATCTCTTCCCAGGACATTGTCAAAAGCCTGCTGTATTAATCTACAATGGTTTGTATACAGCTTTGTTTAAAGACTAGACATTTAAAGACTTGCCCATTGAAATGAAAGGGCAGCGCTGCCGAAGCGCCTGCAAAGCGTTTTGGCAGCGGCACTTTTTGAGCACTATTAACCCTTTCTTTGGCCGCTAGCAGTGGTTAAAAACACCCCGCTTGTGGCTGAAAAGCACAGCTAAAACGACGGTAAAGCGCCGCTAAAACTAACAGCGCTTTACCACTAACGCGGCCCATTGTCAGTGTGAAAGGAGTCTAAAGCTGAAAGTTCAAATGGGCTCTTACAGCTCTGCAATCAGAAAAGCTCATGCTCCCTGCTGATTGGAGAGCTCTGGCTCTGACTCAACATGGGACCTCTGTAAATATACCACTGCTTCCCCACACAAAAAAATGGTCCCACTCTTGAGGTCCACCTTACCAATATGCAAAACACTCCAGGGCAGCCATTCTCAACCATGTTTCCATTGAACCATGAGGTTCCTCCAGAGATTGTCAGGGTTGTTGAGCTGTGGCTGATTGACCTCCTATTTGGTGGTACCTGCATAGTAGGGTTGTCCCGATACCGATACTAGTATACTAGATACTTTCTTTTTTTTGTAGCCGGAGAGGGCAGGAGGAGTCAGTGGCTGGGGAGGGCGGGGGAGTGCGGGCGGAGTCTGGCTGGAGAGGGCGGACAGAGTCTGTCGACAGAGCTAGTGCAGGCGGAGTTTGGCTGGAGAGGGGGCGGGCTGAGTCTCTGAAGGAAAGTGCGTGCGGAGTCTGGCTGGAGAGGGTGGGCACAGTCGATGGACAGAGTCCGCGGGCGGAGAGCGAGTCCCTCACCTGCAGTTGAACTTGGTAAGCTGGCAGGGGTGCAGGGCGCAGCCGCATCAGGATCGGTGACCGGTGCTGTCACATTCGGTCGCCGTCAGCGGCTGAACGTCCCCACGCCCATCTTGGTACACCCTGCACTTGGCTGCAGTAAGCAGCAGCAGACATCTTGTTACACCCAGCCTGAGCTATATGGGCTGGGTGTAACAAGATGTCTGCTGCTGCTTACTTCAGCCGAGTGCAGGGTGTACCAAGATGGGCGTTGCAGCAGTTTTTTTTTTTTTTAATCCTTTGTCATTTTTTTTCCCCACAGCATTTTAGTGCCAGCCACCTATCAGTACCCACAAGTGCTACCTATCAGTGCAATCAGTGCCATCTACCAGTGCCACCTATCAGGTGGCACTGGTAGATGGCACTGACTGCACTGATAGGTGTCACTTATAGGCACTGATTGGTGACACTTGTGGGCACTGATAGATGGCACTGATTGCACAGATAGTGCAATCAGTGCCATCTATCAGTGTCATCTATCAGTGCCCACAAGTGCCATCTATCAGTGCTATCAGTGCCCACAAGTGCCACCTATCAGTGCCCACAAGTGCCACCTATCAGTGCCATCTATCAGGGCCCACAAGTGCCACCTATCAGTGCCACCTATCACTGCCCACAAGTGCCACCTGTCAGTGCCACCTATCACTGCCCACAAGTGGCACCTATCAGTGCCCATAAGTGCCATCTATCAGTGCCCATAAGTGCCCACAAGTGCCACCTTTCAGTGCAATCAGTGCCATCTATCAGTGCAATCAGTGCCCACAAGTGCCATCAGTGCCCACAAGTGCCACCTATCAGTGCCACCTATCACTGCCCACAAGTGCCACCTATCAGTGCCCATAAGTGCCATCTATCAGTGCCCATAAGTGCCCACAAGTGCCACCTTTCAGTGCCATCTATCAGGGCCCACAAGTGCCACCTATCAGTGCCACCTATCACTGCCCACAAGTGCCACCTGTCAGTGCCCATAAGAGCCATCTATCAGTGCCCATAAGTGCCATCTATCAGTGCCCACAAGTGCCACCTATCAGTGCCACCTATCACTGCCCACAAGTGCCACCTATCAGTGCCCATAAGTGCCATCTATCAGTGCAATCAGTGCCATCTATCATTGCCAGCCACCTATTAGTGCCCATCAGCGCCAGTCACCAGTCAGTGCCCATAAGTGCCACCTGTCAGTGCCACCTATCTGTCCCCATCTTTCAAACTGTCACATGACATTGAAAAAAAAGTATCGGTAATCGGTATCGGCGAGTACTTGGAAAAAAGTATCGGTACTTGTACTCGGTCTCAAAAAAGTGGTATCGGGACAACCCTACTGCATAGTTCTGTGGCCAACACCACTTGGCAGATCTAGCTCCAGGACCCCAATAATCTTATTAGCTGTTTGTAAGAGGAGCATTTGATATTTGTAAAGGGGAGATTCTTTCCTCTGGCCAACAATATAAGAGACATGTTTCCCACTGACCCCCTATTATTTGGTTTTAGCATAAGTTCCCTGATACTGTGGGGTAAAAAGGTTGAGAAAAGCTGTTCTAAGGGTTACATATTAGAAATTCTTCCTTAATCACACAAGTGATGTCCAGACCTCACTCAGCTCATCGACTCTTTGGGGATGTCCGGTTAAAACAAAACTATAATCACACTTTATTTATCTATTTATTATAGATATTTATGTAGCACCAACTATTTACACAGCGCTTCACATATTGTACATTCACATTAGTTCTTGCTCTGAAGGGTCTAAGGCGCATGGTGCCCAACCTGTAGCCCGAGGGCTGCATGTGGTCCTTTGGAGACATAAAGTACTGCATTTGAGGCCTATTTACCTTTGAAGTTGACAACCTCACATGCATACATATACTAGGGACAAATAAAAAAGGAGCCAACCTAACCAGCATGTCCTTGTAGTGTGGGGGGAAACCAGAGGAGTACACAGAAGAAACCCATGAATTAAAAGAAAATTAAAAACCTACAATCATAACATACGCAACAAAAAACCAAAGACACTTACTTCATATCAATGCCTGTACAAAAAATATAAAAAAAAGACATAAAAAAAGGCCAAAGTCACTCAACTAAAGTATGAATAGGACCTTATGCCCTGTACACACGATCGGAATTCCGATGGGCTAAAATCCGATGGAATTTTTTGTCGGAATTACGTTCAAAGCTGTCTTGCATACACACCATCCGACCAAATTCCGACCCTCCAAAACGCGGTGACGTACGACGTGACTATAAAGGGGAAGTTCAAATCCAACGGCGCCACCCTTTGGGCTGCTTTTGCTGATTTCGTGTTACCGCGTGTTAGTAAAGTTTGGTGTTATCCGATTTTCAGTCTCCGTGCTTTTCAGATCGTTTTCTGCATTTCAGTTTGTGCTTGTGGGTTCGTATCTGTCTTCCAGTGCGTGTAGTCAGGTCGTATCTGTTTTTCAGTGCGTTCTTGTCCGCTCCTTTACTGTTTTTCAGGTCGTTCTTCATAGGCCTTGCTGTTCCTCAGTGCATTCTGTTTAAGTTCGTTCTGACCAGCCGGCCGGTTTCTAGCCATGTTGGAAGTACGTTCTCATCGTAGAGCTTGTGCTGCATATGCGCTTGGTGTTGCGGTTAATATTTTGACCCAAGCTCAGTCCATGAACAGGGTGAGGAGGAGTTCATGGACCAAGAATTGGTTGCTCCAGTGGGACCAATTCTCTCATATGCCTCTCCTGCGGGAAATCCAGGAGAATAACCCTGATGACTTCAGGAATTATCTCCGGATGACGGACCCCATTTTTCACCGTCTGTTGGATTTTCTGTCCCCTTATATCACGAGGCAGGACACTGTGATGCACCAAGCCATCACTGCCGAGCAGAGGCTTGTTGCCACGTTGCAATACCTGGCGACTGGGAGAAGCCTGCAGGACCTCAAGTTCACGACAGGCATCTCCCCCCAGGCTCTGGGGATCATTATCCCAGAAACCTGTTCTGCTATAATTCAAGTTATGCAGAATAACTATATTAAGGTAAGTTTCCTCCTTTAACATCACATTCTATGTATCTTAATGCTTGCTAATGTATTGTATTTCTTTCATCCTTCCCTAATTACCATGATTGTAATATGCTGTGAATGTCCCCTTTGCCCTTATGCATGCTGTAAGCTTTTAATGCTCCTTTTTTGGCCTACATGCATATTTCCCATAACTAACCTCTCCAGCATGCTATCCTGGGGCCAAACACACCTAGCCTAGTCTGTTAAGAATGTATTTTGTCAGCTCCATTGTAGTGCTTTACCCTCCCCCCACCTAAAATGTGTAAACATTTTTTGCTTCTCATTATATTTAGGCAGAGTGGCAGAGGCTTTTTTTTGAGGGCCCAAACTCAGCTAGAACCCCCCTCCCCCCTAAAAAATTTAAATACTCCTAAAAATGAATGTTATACTGATGTTGGCCAAGAATGTTTTTGTGTAATCTGCTTGCAATGTTATGTGCAAAAGTACTAATTTATTTTTCTGGTTTGACTCCACAGTTTCCTTCATCGCCACAGGAATGGCAGACTGTGGCATCCCAGTTTGCCGAGCGGTGGGACTTCCCCAACTGCGGAGGGGCAATAGATGGGAAGCACGTCCGCATAGTGCCACCACCCCATTCGGGGTCCTACTATTATAATTATAAAGGTTTTAATAGTATTGTGTTGATGGCGGTGGTATCGGCACTCTATGAATTCATGTATGTGGACGTGGGGAAGAATGGCGGATGACGGATGGTGGTGTGTTCGCACAGACGGAATTTGCCCGACGTCTGCAGACTGGTGGCCAGGCACTGCCACCTGATGAAGACAACGTGGAGGGACTTCCGTTTGTTTTTATTGCTGATGAGGCTTTCGGACTGGGACCACACCTGATGAGGCCATTTCCCCTGAGGACCCTCACCCCGGAGAGGAGGGTTTTTAATTACCGGCTGGCCAGAGCCCGAAGGGTTGTTGAGAATGCCTTTGGGATAATGGCCAGCCGGTTCTGCCTGTTCCTGACAAGTATACATATGGTGGAATACAAACTCAATCACATACTCAGCTGCCGCATCCTGCATAACTTTTTAAGGAAAAATGCACCCAATTATCTCACCACAGTTGGGCCTGAGGCTGGAATTTTGGACAATGACACGACGGGCCTGGATACTGGCCATATTGGCTTGGCCCCCCAAAGCGCCGTGAAGTGCGTGATAAATACGTTGAGTACTTTACGGGTAGGGAGGGCCATTGCTATGCCAGACAAGCTATGATTTTTTGACTAAAAAATAAACAAAAAAAAAATTTCTCTGAAAAACTTTATTTGTCATTATTGCTTGTGTTTCTTTTATCTGTCTCCCAGGTTCTCCTAGTGCACTTGTAGTGCCAAGTGGATTTGTCTTTAGTAAATAACCACCATATCCTTTTTTTTGTTTGGCATAAACAGGCATGTTTTAAACAATAAAACATATAAAAACTATGGATCTTACAAAGTTCAACCTTTGAAAAACTGAAGGCAATCAGACATTATATAGTGTTTCAAAAATGTGTTGCTGTTTCCTTCATGAGATGGGGTGATGTCACCCCTTGATGTCATCCCTGAAGGCAAGTTTGGAAGATGCACACAAATTGTGCACACAAATTGTGCGTCAAAATGGGGATTTCCTTCCTGATCCCATGCCTGCTATCTGCTATCATGGGGAATCAATGGACGTGTTTTGGGGGTGCAAACCCTTCCTCTCACCTACTTGAGTTGCGAGGAAGAAGTTGCACCCTCAAAACACGTACATTGATTTCCCCTGATGGCAGATAGCACATGTTGACACACTGGGGCTGATTTACAAAACGTTTGCGCCATGAGTATCGGCGCATCTGCGCGCGCAATGGCTGTTTTGGTATTTACAAAACATTAGCGCCTGTAGCGCAGCCCTATTTGCCATTTACTATAGTGTTGTCGGCGGACGGGAGGAGGCGCTCAGTGCGCCACTATGGACCTGGCGCACGGCATGTTAAAATCTAAATATAAAGAAGCTGGAAGTGAGAATATAATGGGGGTGATGTGGGGTGATGTGAGGAAGTGTAGTGACACCTGCCCAAATAACTAATATGCCCAAAATAGAGTGAGAAAGTAACTTTTTCAAAACCAGCCCGCTGCGCCGGCAAGTACGATTAGAGCTGCGGGAGGTTTTTTTGAGCTCAGCGCGGGAATTTTCCTTGTTTTCTTGCGCCAAGACACTGCGCCGGCAAAATCTTAGTAAATGTCAAGTCACGTAAACCAATTTGCATAAGTTGAACAGGCGCAGCTCTGAACTTCCCAGTGCACCAGCAAAATGACATTTCTAAAGGAAAAAAAAAAAGGCATTTAAAAGCACCCGCGGCTATTAATGAATTGTCGGCTCCCGGCAATATAGAGAAAAGTCATAGAAAGTCTTTGATAACCAAAAAAAAAAAAAGCGTGGGGGTCCCCCCAAATTCCATTACCAGGCCCTTCAGGTCTGGTATAGATATTAAGGGGAACCCCGCCGCAAATTTAAAAAAAAATGCGTGCGGTTCCCCCAAATATCCATACCAGGCACTTCAGATCTGGCATGGATTTTAAGGGGAACTCCACCCCAAATAAAAAAAAAAATTGCCTGGAGTTCCCCCAAAAATCCACACCAGACCCTTATCCGAGCACGCAACCTGGCAGGCCGCAGGAAAAGAGGGGGGGACGAGAGAACGGCCCCCCTTCCTCCTGAACCGTACCAGGCCACATGCCCTCAACATGGGGAGGATGTCCCCATGTTGATGAGGACAAGGGCCTCATCCCCACAACCCTTGCCCGGTGGTTGTGGGGGTCTGCGGGCGGGGGGCTTATCGGAATCTGGAAGACCCCTTTAACAAAGGGGACCCCCAGATCCCGCCCCCCCCTGTGTGAAATGGTAAGGGGTACATAGTACCCCTACCATTTCACGAAGAAAGTGTCAAAAATGTAAAAAATTACAATAGCTGGTTTTAGACAATTCCTTTATTAATGTCTTTTCTTCCATCTTCTTCCATCTTCTTCTTCTTCCATCTTCTTCTTTTCTCCATTCGGGTTTCTTCCTCCATCTTCCTCTTCATCTTTATCTTCATCTTCATCTTCCTTCTTCCTTCGGTCTTCTCGTCTGGCATCTTGCTCCGGCTTCTTCTTTCTTCTTCGGCCGCTCCGTTTGAATTGGAGGTTCCCGCTGTGTGACGATTCAGTTCTCCTCTTGGTCCGCTGTCACCCGGTGGCTCCGCCCCCTCTGACACAATGGGGAAAGTCCCCGTGAAATCCATGTGCGCCAGAGGGGGCGGGGTCACCGGGTGGCAGCGGACCCAGAGGAGAACTGAAGAACTGAAGCGTCGCACAGCGGGAACCTCCAATTCAAATGGAGCGGCCGAAGAAAGAAGAAGGGAAGACGCCGGAGCAAGATGCGGACGAGAAGACCGAAGGAAGAAGGAAGATGAAGATGAAGATAAAGATGAAGATGAAGATGAAGAACAAGATGGAGGAAGAAACCCGAATGGAGAAAAGAAGAAGATGGAAGAAGAAGGAAGAAGAAGAAGATGGAAGAAGAAGATGGAAGAAAGGAAACTACATTAATAAAGGAATTGTCAAAAACCGGCTCTTGTAATTTTTTACATTTTTGTCACTTTCTTTGTGAAATGGTAGGGGTACATTTGTACCCATTACCATTTCACACAGGGGGGGCTGGGATCTGGGGGTCCCCTTTGTTAAAGGGGTCTTCCAGATTCCGATAAGCCCCCCGCCCGCAGACCCCCACAACCACCGGGCAAGGGTTGTGGGGATGAGGCGGTTGTCCACATCAACATGGGGACATCCTCCCCATGTTGAGGGCATGTGGTCTGGTACGGTTCAGGAGGGAGGGGGGCCGCTCTCTCGTCCGCCCCTCTTTTCCTGCGGCCTGCCAGGTTGCGTGCTCGGATAAGGGTCTGGTGTGGATTTTTGGGGGTACTCCACACCATTTTTTTTTAATTTGGGGTGGAGTTCCCCTTAAAATCCATACCAGATCTGAAGGGCCTGGTATGGATATTTGGGGGAACCGCACGCATTTTTTTTAAATTTGCGGCAGAGTTCCCCTTAATATCCATTCCAGACCTGAAGGGTCTGGTAATTGAATTTGGGGGACCCCCACGCTTTTCTTTTGTGTTATCAAAGACTTTCAATGACTTTTATCTGTATTGACGGGAACCAGCAATTCATTACAGCCGCGAGGACTTTTAAATGACTATTAATTTACTTTAGAAATGTCATTTTGCTCTCAAACTGTTATAAACATGGAAAACATGCGCTACTTTCCAGGCATACTATAAACACCCCCCAGGTATGATATTTAGGGCCAGTTCACACCGGATGCAGTGCAGTGCGTTTTTTTGATGCATGAAACACGCAAAGAAAGTTGATCACGTTAATGCCAATGGCATAGGTCACACCACTGCAGTCCGTTCCAGTGCGTTTCATAAAGGAAAAAAAAATTGATCATGCTGCATTTTTTAGGTACAGAACTGTATTGGACCGCAGTAAAACACATCAAAAACACAACGGAACGTACCAAAAACGCACTGGAATGCATCGGAACGCACCTAAATGCACCAAAGACGCACTGCAACACACTTGTCCTAAGTGAAAAGAGGGGGAAAAAAACACTGGACTGCATCAAAAACGCACTGGAACACACTTGTCCTTTTCTTTGGTTAATAAAAAAGAGGGGTTAAAAAAAGCACTGGACTGCATCAAAAATGTAACAAAAATGCACTGGAACGTGTCAAAAACGCGCATGCAGAAAAGCACCTGGAACACATCCAGACTGTGTTTCTATGGTGTGAACTAGGGCCAGTTCACACCATAGAAACGCAATCCGGATGCGTTCCAGGTGCTTTTTTGCATGCACGTTTTTGATGCGTTCCAGTGCATTTTTGTTACGTTTTTGATGCAGTCCAGTGCTTTTTTTTACCCCTCTTTTTTATTAACCAAAGAGAAGGACAAGTGTGTTCCAGTGCGTTTTTGGTGCATTTAGGTGTGTTCCGGTGCGTTCCAGTGCGTTTATGATGTGTTTTGCTGCGTTCCAGTACAGTCCAGTGCAGGTAAAATGCAGCATGTTCTACTTTTTTTGGGGAACTGGAACACACTGGAACAAACACTGCCATTTAGAACCATATAACCAACTTTCCATGCATTTTTGATGCATAAAAACGCAATGGACTGCATGTGGTGTGAAATGGCCCTTAAGCAATTTGGCATATTTAAAGGCACTTCTCTTTGTTTTGTTTTTGGTGTTGTTCAAATTGGTGACATTGATATATGTCCCTTAGGGTGGGACCTGGGCCCCCATTTTAAGGCCAATAACTAGAAGAAAAGCCAGCCAAGTGGGGACTAGCAAAATTAACAAGTCAGTTCCCATAGACTGCAATGGTATTTGTTGGTGGGGGGGGGGGGGGTGATTGTCCCATCCCTAATTTTGTAGCATGCTGGATGATGTGCTTAATTTTGGACAGGGGGGGGTTATTTTCTGATAGCTGCATTTGTGTTGTTATGCGCATGCCCAGGGACTTAGATTTTCTTTGGTGCTTTTTGTGTGTGAACAGAACCTGGATATTTCTGGGCATGTTCAGAGAGTGTTTTTATGGGTTAGTACTTGAAGGACATCCTTAACAGGTGTAGCCACTTTGAAGTTCAGTCTCTACATTGGGTGAACTTGCATTTTGGGTGTTTCATGGACTGTGCATGTGTTTTCAATTGCCTCATTAGCTCACAAACATAGGTTATATAAAGCTCACAGTTAGGATTCCCTCCCTTGCCCTGAAAAGAGGCGTGTGTGTGTATGTGTGTGTGTGTCAAAATGTACATTTTGGTGTCCTTATCGAGTTTGTAACACATGTATTTTATTTGTTATGTCTTTGCAAAACAGGTGTTTGGTTTATTTTGTGGATTGTATTTTTTTGTGTGGGAGAAATGTTCCCCTGAAATAATTTTGATGTTGTTAATGTTTGTCGTTTGTTCACTTTGATTTAATTTCTTAATTTTTTTTATTCTTTGTTTTGTTGACCAATAAAATTTGATGCAAAGTTTTGAGGTTTGTTTTGCGTTTTCTTTGCAACAAATGTGACAGCTGATTGGCATGTTAAAACAACAGGTGTGATTTGTCTACCCTGGTGCCTTCATGCTAGCATATGCATGAATTGTGTGCTGCCATGGAGAGTCACCAGGAAATGAAAAATACAGAGCGGTAAGTATTCAATTCTCCTTTTTTACTGCAGTGGTTCTCAGCCTCAGTCCTCAAGTACCCCCAACAGGACATGTTTTGTGAATTTATCTCATGGAGAATTGCTGTCCAAAATACCAAACCATTAAATGTGATTTAAAGCACATGTGCAAGATGAAGGTAAACCTGCAAACATGGCCTGTTGGGGGTACTTGAGAAGCACTGATTTAGAGCACTGCACTTAAAAATAGCTCAAGGCAATACAAATACAATTCTAATTGTGGGCATTTTGAGGGAAACAAAGTAAGTGTTAGAACCCCTGCTTGTGTTTTTATTTTTATTTTTTTAAAGGTTGGGCTTTGTGTCCCCTTGTAGTAAAATTGGCTTCACTTCCTGTAACACAGCTAAACAGGAAGTGAAGGTAAAACCCTACCAATGTCTTTTCTTGGGGACACACAGATCAATCTAACTAGTGTCCCCATTAAGCAAATTGCACTCTAGGACTTTGTTGTGTACACCCCAAATCATTGGGTAGTTTGGGGTTTAGTAAAGACAAATCCACTCTGCAGTAAAAGTGTAGCTGCTGAAAATCTGAGGGATCACTGGTGATTGTAACATCCAATCATGTAAAAGCAAAGATGGTGTTTTTTTTGTTTGCTTGCATTTCCCTTTCGGATATGCAGCAAGTGCACTTGTAGAGCAAAGTAGATTTGCCTTTATGAAATAAACCCCAAAGTCCAAAAAAACTAATAATTTGGGGTGTAACCCACAAAATTCTGGAGTGCAATGTACATAATGGGCAAAGTATTTAGATTGACCTGTGTGTCCCCAAGGAAAGACATTGGTAGGGATTTCCCCTCACTTCCTGTGTGGCTATGTGACAGAAAGTGAATTATTTGGAAGGATAAAGTGGCCAAATTTGGGAGTTGTCTTCACCTTATCAGGGGTGCAGACATCCCCAAAAACTGTCTAGACGTGTAATCCCTCTGCACTCTATCCCCAAGCAAAAATAAGAAAGGATTTCATTTAGTTTAACTTTGCAAAGACACATTCCTAGGTTGAATTGTGATGCATGTCAATGGCCCATTTAGACCCTCTTTAATCACTTGAGATCAGCGCTATAACTGATCGCCAGCCACGGCATGGTCCTCAATTGCCGGGAGTCCGTCAATAAACGTCGTCCCCTTCACGCGCGCTGTGGTCACCGAGTCACTGAGACTCGGGTGATGACAGATCCAAGTAAGGGGCCGATCCCTGCCCTTTACCATGTGATCAGCTGTCAGCCAATGACAGCTGATCACGTGATGTAAACAAAAGCTGGGTAATGGTTTTTGTTTTCTCCTTGTGCTGACAGCGTGAGCATAAAAAAAGGCAATCACCGGCTTATGTGCAAGGGACATCGGGCTCGAAGAGGAAGAGTCAATTCTGCGTCATCTGTGACAATCAGTATCCCCTGCCAGTGCCACCTATCAATGCCCACCACTGCTGCCAATCAGTGCCACCTAGCAGTGCTGCCTATCAGTGCCCATCATTGCCACCTAGCAGTGCCACTTCTCAATGCCCACCAGTGCCAACTAGCAATGCCACCTCTCAGTGCCCACCCTTGCCACCTTATCGGTGCCCATCAGTGCAGCCCATCAGTGTACATCAATGAAGGAGTAAAATTACCTTTTGTCTAAATTTTCGAAATATTAACCACTTTCCTACCGCCCACCGTCAAATGACGTCCTTGGCTTTGTGCGGTGACATCTGAATGATGCCCGCAAATCATTCTTTTCAGCCGGCGATTCTGTGCATGATAAAAACGATCATAGCAGCAGTTCCACCGCTTGATCATTCTTATAGGCGGCGGGAGGGGACGTCCCCCCCTCCCGCCGCCATCCGGTGCTTCTCCGGGCTCTCCCGTGCCATCTTGGGCTCGGAGAACGATTTGGCCGGCGCCCGATGGGAAGCATAGAGATAACTGGTGACCAGATGGTCACCAGTCATCTCTATGACCGTTGGAGGCCAGGGCACGACGTTATGACATCACGCCAGGTTCCCGTATGTAAACCAAGCCGTGATCTCGGCTCTCAGCATGAGATTGGTGAATTTTTTTGACCGATCTCATGCTTTCCAGCCTGGAGGAGAGATGTGGGGTCTCTCCATAAAGAGGACCTGTCACAATAGATTCCTATTACAAGGGATGCTTACATTCCTTGTAATAGGAATAAAAGTGATCCAAAAAACAAAAAAGGTAAAAAAAGAGTAAGAAATACAAAAAAGTAAAAAACAAAAAAACATTTATCCAAAAAAAGAAAAAATGCCCATGTCCCCGGTAGCTCGCGCTCAGAAGCGAACACACACGTAAGTCCCGCCCACATATGTAAACGCCGTTCAAACCACACATGTTAGGTATTGCTGCGTGCGTTAGAACGAGTGCAACAATTCTAGCACTAGACCTCCTCTGTAATGCCAGAATGGTAACGTGTAAATTTTTTTAAAGCATTGCCTAGGGAGATTTTTAAGTACTGAAGTTTGGTGTCATTCCATGAGTGTGCGCAATTTTAAAGCGTGACATGTGTGGTGGAGATTTTTCAAATCCATATTTATAACAAGAAGCTTCAAGGGAACTCTCTAATTAAAAGGATTCTACGTGTATATATGGTTGTATATGTTTTTACAATACTTTATTATTAAGGTGACTTAAATTTATCTTTCAATGACTCTATAGTGTTAGAACATGTTTAGAATACTTAGCATACACAGCTGTGGAATTTCATCTGACAAAAGCCTCTTATCAAAGGAGGTGGGAGTTGGCAAAGGAACAGGTTGTGTCCTGGCCTACCTGAGCCCCTCACCCAATCTAACAAAACCCCACCCCTCAAGGGAATGCCAGGTCTTAGCATTACGGTGAGGAGGGGAGGGGTTTTACCAGAGTGTATTTATCTGAATGCAGACCCAATGCTCAGTCTATTTGGCCCTTGATCTGAGCAGCATGGTGACGTAGTAAGCTCTCTCTGTCTCTCTCTCTTTCTCCCTCTCTCTCTCCCTCTGCCTCTCTCTCTCTGTCTCTCTCTCTCTCTCTCTCCCATGTTTAAGATTAATCTTACTTTGCGTTTGCTCTCTGGTTGCTATTATCATGTAACATTGGTATCATGTTTGTCATAGCAATATTCCTGTTGGTATTATCATGTAACATTGGTCATAGGTGATATAATTTTAGGTTGGAGCAATGTTCCTATTTTGTATTGTGTAACATTGGTATCATCTTGCTATGAGGTGGTATCATTTCGGTAAAAATAAATGTAATTGTTTTCTCTTTTTGCACCGCTATCGTTTGATTTCATTTTATATAGACAAAAGGTTTAATCACTTATAGTAAGCATTTAAGCGAGGTTAGGAATATCTCCGTAACACATGTTAGGTATCTATTTACTCAGCATAACAACATCTTTCACATTATCCCCAAAAATTGGGCTAACTTTACTGTTTTGTAATTTTTTTACATTCATGAAACCATTTATTTACCAAAAAAAAGGCGTTGGAAAATGTATTGCGCAAATACAGAGCGAGATAAAAATGACCGCCAATCTTATTCCCTAGGGTGTCTGCTAAAAAAACATATATAATGTTTGGGGTTTTGAAGTAATTTTATAGCCATAAATGTATGATTTTTACATGAAGGAGAGAAGTGCCAGAATAGGCCCAGTGCTGAAGTGGTTAAAATATCCATTTATTTTTTTTAAACTCGGTCTCTTGTATTTATAGAAAACAAAAAACCGCAGAGGTGATCAAATAGCACAAAAAGAAAGCTCTATTTGTGTGCCAAAAAATAATAAATTTTCATTGGGTTACAGTGTTGTATGAGCGCACAATTGTCATTTAAAGTGCATCAGCACTGAAATGTGAAAATTGGTCTGGGCAGGAAGGGGGTTTAAGTGGCCAGTGCGCAAGTGGTTAATATAAGGCTACATGCACACGGACGTTTTTCAAGCCGCTTGTTTGAGTGTTTTTTGCAGCTTAAAAACGTCTCTCCATGTAAGCCTATGGCCTCATGGCCACCATGGCGTTTTTGAGCTGTAAATGGCATAGGTGTTTTTAGGCCCCATGTACACGGGACGCTGGTGCAAAATGTTCTGAACTAAGTTTGAAAGCGGCGTTTAGAAAGGCACGCTTTGTGGCGTTTGCATGCCGCGTTTTACCAGATTTGCGTCTATATGCGTTTAGTTAGGAAACATGATAAGGAGCCGCCCTAAAGCTCCAAAAACAGTATTATTAACGATTTCAGCTATTTTTTGAGACCAGAGTGAGTATCAACAGCTGAGAGAGCAGCAGTGTAGTTGTATTTAGCGTGTCACTTGCCACATCACTTGCCCCAAGTTGTGGATTGTCCACTTGCCACGTCAGCTGCCCCAAGTTGTGGATTGTCCACTTGCCACGTCACCTGCCCCAAGTTGTGGATTGTCCACTTGCCACGTCAGCTGCCCCAAGTTGTGGATTGTCCACTTGCCACGTCACCTGCTCCGAGTTGTGGATTGTCCACAATGCAATGGAAGCAATTGCATTATTTTTTTGATATACCGGTATATATATATTTTTAATGGTTTTTCCTCATTTGCCCTAATTTTTGAGTTTATCAATGTAAAAAAATAGGTCACCTTTAAAAACGCTTCTAAACTAAAATGCGTCTAAACGCCGGTACCCGCGTCTGAAACATGGAAATCTTTGGCGTCTGAAGGCATTTTTAGGCTTTGTGAAAAACTAGTTTAAACACAACTGCAGATTTTTTTTCCAGGCCAAAAACAGTGTTTTGGATGTAATAGAATTCAATGGACCCGCATCCAAAATGCAAGTACCGCGAATTTGCGGCAATTTTTTTTTTTAACCTGCTTATAGCTGGTTGTTAAAGGAAATGTAAAAAAAATAAACATTGCTGGCTCTAAAAAAAAAAAAATGGAAAAAAAAAACAGCGTGGGGTCCCCCCCCCAGGTCCATACCAGGCCCTTGGGTCTAGTATGGATTCAAAGGGGACCCCCCCCACCAAAATGAAAAAAAAAATGGCGTGGGGGTCCCCCCAAAATCCATACCAGGCCCTTCAGGTCTGGTATGGATTTTAAGGAGAACCCCCGCCAAACTTAAAAAAAAAAATTGCGTGGGGTCCTCCCTATAAATCCATACCAGGCCCTTCAGGTCTGGTATGGATCTTAAGGAGAACCCCCACCAAACTTAAAAAAATAAAATAGCGTGGGGGTCCCCCTATAAATCCACACCAGACCCTTTATCCGAGCACGCAACCTGGCAGGCCGCAGGGGACGAGAGAGCAGCCCCCCCTCCCTCCTGAACCGTACCAGGCCACATGCCCTCAACATGGGGAGGATGTCCCCATGTTGATGGGGACAAGGGCCTCTTCCCGACAACCCTGGCCGTTGGTTGTCGGGGTCTGTGGGCGGGGGGCTTAGCGGAATCCGGGAGCCCCCTTTAATAAGGGGGCCCCCAGATCCCGGCCCCCCACCCTATGTGAATGAGTATGGGGTACATCGTACCCCTACCCATTCACCTGATGGCAAAAAAAGTTAATATAAAACACAACACAGGTTTTTTTAAGTAATTTATTACAGTGCTCCGGGGGTCTTCCTGCCGGGCGCCCCGCTATCTTCTTCCAGCTCTTTTGCTAGCGGGGTCCCGGGCTTCCTCGTCGTCTTCTTCCGACTTCGGGGGTCTTCCTGCCGGGCGCCCCGCTATCTTCTTCCAGCTCTTTTGCTAGCGGGGTCCCGGGCTTCCTCGTCGTCTTCGAGGGTCTTCCTGCCGGGAGCCCCGCTATCTTCTTCCAGCTCTTTTGCTAGCGGGGTCCCGGGCTTCGTCGTCGCCTTCTTCCCTCTTCTCTTGTTCTGTTCTCCGTTGTCGTCTCTGCGCTCTCCGGTTCTTCTCCCGCTCTCCGGTGCCTTCTCCACGATCTCCGGTTCTTTCTGCCTTCTGCCGGGCGCCCCGCTATCTTCTTCCAGCTCTTTTGCTAGCGGGGTCCCGGGCTTCATCGTCGTCTTCTTCCCTCTTTTCTTCGCCCGATGTTGCCTCGTCGCTGTCCGCCGTTACAATGCTCTGGCCGCGGAGCGCGCCCACTTATAATGGCATGGGCATGGTCACCGGGTGATGCCACCACTGACCCTGCCCCCGTAGCATGTCACAGTCCCATAATTTCTCGGGACTGTGACATCATATATACAGGAGGAAGTGCTGGGCCCATTGAGGAACACGATTATTTTTTAGTGCCACACGTGACGTAACTCTTTAAAATAACTAGCAGCTGTAAACGATTTTTCTCCATGTGAATGATATACCATGAACTGTGACACTAAACTGCTCTGTGGTCACGTGATTGCTAGTAAAGATTAAAAAAAAGAGTTTTTTATACTGATTGTTATTACAAACAGTGCACAGCATTAGTAAAGGGTTGACCTTGGAAAGCACTCTTGCCTCCTTTGCAGATGTATTTATTATACATTTTTTTTGTTTCAATCAGCGCGTTGAACGAAAAAAAATGTGCAATTTCCCCCATCAACACACTTGATGCTTATGGGGAAGTCTTTCTCACAGTGCTATTGTGTTCTGCCAGCAGGGAGCCTTCCCCACCGGCAGAACATAATGATCAGTGTTGCCAGTTATAGCTGGAGGCACTGATTGTTTGGGGAAAAACTTGACAGGCTGGTTGTTCACAAGTCAATCGATAGATCGACTTGTGTACAACCAGCTAGCCGATACATGGATCTAAATTTGGCCAGTCCTTATTGAACCCGGCTGAATTTCGATCTATGTATGGTCAGTTTTAAGCTTTGCCTGGGGAGGGTATGTGTTGCTCTGCGTTTCTGTCCTCCCAGACCTGCTGCCTCCAGAGGGTGTGCTGTGCTACAGAGAGGCCCAAGCCGGGGGGCAGAAGCTTTCTTCTGTTCTGATGGAGGGTATATCCAGGGGAAGGGGAACAGGAAGGTGACTACGAGGCATAAGCTCCCAGTTCTGCCCCAATACAGATTTGAACTTGCTTGTACAGGCATCAGCCCATTCAGCAGGAGCCAACCATTGTATACAGTAGCAGATTTTTCTCACATTACTATATATAACAACACTCTTCAGTTCATCAAGGTTCCACTTGCTGTGTCCTTAGCAACCAGTGATGTCACTGGCCTCTATTAATTTACTAGATGGGAATCCCCAGCCATGTGAACAAAGTGAACAAAGTGAATCACCAACTAAAGCTCCAACAATTGTCTGAGATGACCCAATAGGAAGTATTATTTCGTTGCATGCATGGATAATTCTTTTGAAGCCTTGCTGCCCTCTAGGACTGGGGTTTTCCTCAAACCACTGGAAGAATAAATAAAAGAAAGAGGGCATATTGGCCCAGTGCATTATCCCACAAAATTTGTATTAAAGGTAAAATAAATAAGAACTACTCACAAGCATAGGTAGTATAAGCGCTCAAAGGTATGTCCTTCTTAATCAGAGTCCTGGCTCTCTAACAGCCCCTGCTGTTAGAGATGAACGTGCACCGTGTACATTTGCACTTTAACTGTTCTACAGTTAACACTCGGCTCCCTGTGGCAATATACACTTTCTCTGTAATTTGCATTGTCCACATTCACCTATCCAGTTTATCACTGCTACCTCACTCCCAGCAACAGTATGGGGTCCCGCCGTGCACATAGCGTGAACTCCATAAGTGCACTTTGTGACGAGCGGGGGGGTCAGATAGCTACAGCTTTTCGTATCTGGGCCCAGACTAGGTAGCCTCTACTGTGCAAGTCTGCTTGCGTTGCTATCGGAAACGGACCGCTTACAGAGAAAACGCCAACAACAACTCCCTCCTGCTAAAGGCTATCCCACCTATCTCAGGCACATGCTTAACGGCAGGTTGCTTAGTGACTTTCCGTTATTCTAGGTAACTCTTGTATTTTCACACCATATTACTCTTGTACTGATGTCTTCATACCCCAAAGTACCTTAGTGACTTGAACTGTGGAATGGTGCCAGTTACTTGCATTACACCCCTTTAGCAACTTCAGACCAGGCAGGAACAAGGTTTCAAAAGTTTTACTTGAAAATGTACAACTTATTACAAAGTCCAACATGCAAGATCATTATTAAGCCCTGCCCACGCCATAGATGGGGTAAGTGCAGGGGGGGTGCAGGTGACCTGACCGACTGACCCACCGGGGGGTGCGGGTGACCCAACCGACCGGGGGGTGGCTGTGGGTGCATTATTTGACGCCCCCCAAAAATATACCACCAGCCGCCACTGAAGCAGACCCCGTTTGTCATGTGCCTGGAGTTGAAGTACGAGGTGGTATCAAAAAGTTTCAAGACTAGCTCTGTTTTTTAGAAAGAACTTTATTTATCTACGTTTAAACACTATCACTTTCAAAATAGTCCCCTTGCACAGAGCAAATTCATCACTCCCAGTGTTCCTGCCACTTCTGAAATGTGTCCTGGAAGTTGTTGTGGAAAAATTTATTAATGTATGTTGTCAGATGTCCCCCAATGTCAGTTTTGCTGTAATGCGCTCATCTGAGCGTATTTGCACATACAGATGTTGGTGGAAGACCGGTGGCGGGAAAAACTTCCTATGGAAACAGCGATGTTTGCTCCATTTAGAGATGTTGTTTTATGCCTCGTCAGGGGACTGGCCACTTCCTGACATTGGTATTAAATGACTCCGAGCGGACAGATCTGTGTCCACAAGAACAGTAGCATAGCTATACGACAATTGTGGTCCATTGAGCCCTAATTGTCGTATGGTTCCCGTCATTGGAAGCAGTGCATGTCACTGCTAGTCTATTTGAATGTATACATGTCTGTAATTGGTTCTTTTGTTGAATTCATGTACTGGATTGTATGGGACATCTTGTTGGAAGGATGTCCTTGTATGGTCATTTCCCATGGAGGGTGGGTCACATGTTGTGACATCACTTCCTGCTGGGAGTTTATTAAAACTGTTTATGGGCGTCGACTTGGCAGAGTTGGCTGGGACGCCTTGATGATAAGACCTGTGTGATGATGCTTGCTTCTTGGAATGGATGAACGGTGAGTGAATTTTAGCCTAAAGATAGCATTATTGCAAAAGGATGAAATCTAAAGTGTGTGCATGTTTAGCACAGGAAATATAGGCTGTATGCTCTGCATGGAACCCATATTTCCAAGACAAAGTCTTCTTTGCGAAGCATGTCAAGAACCTTCTGCTAGTCGTGCTGGATCTCCACAATGGTGTCAAAGCGGCGACCTTTGAGCTGGATCTTCAGCTCATTGCAGCATTGCCGTAAACTTGCCGAATCATGTCAAATGTCTCTGTGGCAGATTTGCAGAGTTTCACACAGAATTTCACGTTTGCTCTTTGTTCTAACTTGCTTTCCATGATGAAATAGCAGAAGTGATAACACAGGTGGTCAGAATAGCACCAGTTGCACAGCTCCAGATGTACACAGGATGATGTTTTTTTTTGCCCACTGACTTATGAAGGTCGGTGCTCCCAGTGACTGTGCATTCAGCCTTGTGCTGCCATCTTTTTGCGTGTTACAAAGCTAGTCTTGGAACTTTTTGATACCACCTTGTATATACCATAGAGTTTTTTTATATTGTGATGAGGTGTCTACATAAAGGAGGCGGAGGAGACAGTTGTGTGCAGATTGAGATCTGACCTGGAATGGGTAGACATCAAGTTTTTGCTTTTTTCATTTTCTATTTGTGATTAAATGAAGTTCTAAAAGTGTGCCCCTCTGCCTACAGCTCTTTTGCTATTGTGATATCATCATGTATGCTTGGTGTGCCAAACTGTTATCTCTAAGGGTGGCATGTGGTTATATTTATTAAAAGAACAAAAAAAGAAAACAAAAGAAGAAGGGTGGATTGGCAGATCTGAATCCTTCACGCTGCAAGCGGATTGGATTTTTAATTATTTGCTCATCTCTATCTCCCGATTTAAATCTCATCTGCGTTACTCCTCAGTCACTCTGAAATTGCATCATTTTGTCCACTGCATCAGCTTCATGAATCACGATTAACCTAGTGAAGTGCCTAATGGTGATTTTATCTGCCTAATGCTGACATTAACTGGATTTATTATGTTAGCCTTAATACAACCATATAAGCAATAACACAGTATTTAACAAGTACTAGCCAATAAATACTTCCCTTTTCCCAGCTCTGTGGGCATGTTACTAGTGACTGGTGATATGTAATAAAAATTCTCTATTTACTTTACTTAAGAGGGTAATATTCCTCTCTTAATAGGAAAGTGGGCCATTTATTCCCACCCTCTTCCATTTTGTTGACGCTCTCTGGAATTGTTCCTACACAAATAAACAAGCCATTTTAAAATATTATAGCCATAAATGTCCTTGAAAGTAGCAAAGTGTGTATAATAAGAGAAGAAAAGCTAAAGAGAAGCTGCTGAATTACTACAGTAATAAAACTGCAGTAATTACTGTCATTTAACACGGTCACTGGATGCTACGAGCTCCCGTCTACATTAAAATATTTATGATTAAACAATTATCATTCTTTAAAACGGTAGATATCATCTCATTTGGACCACGGCCTCTATAAACCATTCTTAAGCACTGGCCTGTGGTTAGATCTTCTGGAGATTTTAGTGAAAGTATTACAGCAAATATGTTTAACATTTATATCTCAAAGAGAACGAGAAAAAAATGGAAAAGTCTTATCTACACACTGCAATTCTTGGCAAGTTGCTGACTAAAGCTACACACAGACATAGGACTTGCTCACCAGACTAAGGAACAATCTTTTGTATAAAAGAAACAATTTTGTCTGCCGAAAAAAAAATGGTGAATTAAAAAACGAAACAGTGGTATCCAGCATTATCAATTTCAGGGTTTGAGTTAATGTGCAGTTTTATTGTATAGAAACATTTCATTATTTTAGGATAGATAAGTAGACATGTGAAAGATTAAACATCCAATACAAAAAATGCAGAAAGTTTTCAGCTGTACAGATTGGAAAAGTATACATCTACAAAAGTTGTAAACAACTGTTCTCCTAAAGTGTAACTAAACCCAGGACCCTGCATTCACTATATCTGGTCTTCCACAGTACACAGAACATGGAAGTGCAATAGATTTATGAAATATAAACTACTAAATACCTTTTTTTATCAGCAGTCATGTGACTTCTATGAGTGTCTGGTTAAAGCTTGTAGGAGGAGTTTTCATTCTACTCTGACTTTCCTATGTGGCTGCAGAATCCCTGACCATCTGTCTGGACAGTGCTGATTGGCTCTAAAAAAACTCTCTAGAAATACACACCAAACTGAGCATGTGCAGAGTGTCCCCAGTGCTCTGTTCTATCAGGAGATGGTTTGGGGACAGTGGAAGAAGGGGAGGATCAGAGAAGACAGGATCAAACAACCTTTTTGCACAATGCAGAGTATTAATCTCTTAGGTTCCGTAGTGAGTATAACAAGCATGCTTTGCTGCATATGCAGACTGATTTTACTGTTGTGGTCCACCCTTTCTGGTAAGCGCCCCCATTAATAAGGTGATGGGTGTCACAGGAGGACCTTTTTGATCTTTGGTGGTGGAACTCCGTTGAAGTACCTCTCTTCTCTTAGGATTCTTCCATTTACCACGTGGAGCTATTTTCTGCACATTTTTTTAGAACTGATTACATTTACATGGATGTTATGTGGACTTTTTTGATTTCAATGTGTTTTTTTCCTGTGTAAAATCACTGATATTGATTCACACTGTTTCACTGTATAACTCACATTTTTTTTGTTACATGTTGATTAAGGCGACTTTCATGTTTATTATGTTTGTAGCGCCCATTCCAAAAGGTTGGGACGCTATTTAAATTTAGAGGGATGTCTGAGCCAGTAGTTAGGCTCAGACGGTTTAATTACATTGAAATTCGCCTCTGTCTTAGTCGTTGTTTGCCTGGTAGTAATTTCCTTTTTTGCCTGTAGGTGGCGTTATCACCTCAGGCACCTGTTGGAACACGGGCAAACCATGGTGCATTGAGTGGCCCTTCTCGGTGGAGGTACAGTGGGAGTGGTCGACCCGCTGTGCCTGCTGGGGGGGGATACTTAAGGGGCAGACGCCATTGATTGGGGCCCGTTCTTGCGCGAGGCATGTGTGTGTGTTCCTGGTCTCGGGGCCACGTTGGCCTGAGGCTCCATCGCTATTTAGTAGGCCCAGCTAGTCTGGCTGGGGCCTACATTCAGAGTGGGGATCTCAAGCTGTCCGTCCAAATGGGGAGGAAGCTATTTTGGTGAAGGAGACCAGGGGAGGACCTGCCCTGGAGGAGACCGGCAAAGTGCTGCTGTCTCGGGTGAGGCCTGGGGACTTTGTGAAGGAGGGATCCGCTATATTACAAGCTCTGCAGTTCGCCGGGTTGGCTTAAAGGCCCTTTAAATGTACGGCTGGAGGTTTGGGACTTTAAAATCCTGTGGCAGAGGATTTCTGGACTATCCATTTACTAAACTTCAAAAGCTCTGTGGCAGAGACTTTGTACACTTCAAAAGGTCTGTGGCAGAGACCTACTTCATCTTGGGCAGTCTGTGGCAGAGACTGCCCCGTTGCTGGTTCGTGTGTCATCCCGGCTGCTAGACCATGTGAGAGGGGACTATCCGGGTGACCAATACCCACTCTAACATTGAGAGTGGTGAGTGACTTTGAACTTATACCTTTGTCAAATTTAGTGGCGAGTGCCTGAACCTTCCCCTACTCTTCTATGCTTTCTACTTCTCAAAGTTTACTGCATAAGAAAAATGAAGCCTAACTGTTTGAGGTTTTACATCTGTGTGCACATTGCATTACTACAGACTTTCCCATCCGGACAACGAAGCTGAAGAGGTAACGTGCAAAACCCAAAACTAACCAGCGACCCTGAAGGGGGTATTGCTACACGTTTTACTATGATTATATCACATGGTTAGTCCCTGCTGACATTCACTGTTATTTGGAGTTTTCACTTTAGCAAGGTTATACTACTTATTTTTGACGTTCTATTCTTGTCTATGGGATGTTAATGTGCAGGTGGGGACAAACCGTCACTAGACTTTTACAGGTTGGGTACTAACAGGAAGGCTTATAACCTCTGTCAGACTTTTTGTTCGCCATATGTGTCCCATTGCTAAGATTTCCCTTCACTTCCTATCCCATAGCCAAACAGGAATTGAGAGGAAATCCCTGCAAATTAAGTAAATCTCTTAAGGCCCCCCAAGTCACCAGAACTAGTGTCTCCATTGGAATATTTCCCTTCTATTACTTTTCTGGGGACAGCCCAAAATTTGGGGTTTATCTTTACTTTCACGTTTAAAGATAATGGTAAACAGGGACAAATAGAGGATGAACGGGAACACAGACAGCAATTAAAACGGACAAGCGTTCTAACCCCTCTTCACTCTATCCAAAACTAACATAGTTAGTTGAGGTAAATAAACATCTGTGAGGGAAGGGTTGGATGATTCACCTTATTGTATTTTGGGGGCTAGGGAGGGGGCTGCAGGGAGTTTACATAATTACTGGACTTTAAATTTATAAGTAGCTAAATTCAAATATTATATAATTT
This sequence comes from Rana muscosa, assembly GCA_029206835.1. Classification (NCBI taxonomy): domain Eukaryota; kingdom Metazoa; phylum Chordata; class Amphibia; order Anura; family Ranidae; genus Rana; species Rana muscosa. Next base: position 173,287,016 of record CM055122.1, on the reverse strand, counting down.
GTCCCCCTTTTTATATATATATATGTAGCACACAGACCTTTTCCTGCCTTTGGCTCACTTGCAGGTCAAGGCACACCGCGCTATATGCCCGTATCCTCCTGTTTGAGGAGGTTGAGCAGTGTTAACAATTTTGGGTCCTGCAGCAAGGTTTCCCATCAGACTGGTTCTCATCTCCTAGAGCAGTGATGGCGAACCTTGGCACCCCAGATGTTTTGGAACTACATTTCCCATGATGCTCAACTACACTGCACAGTGCATGAGCATCATGGGAAATGTAGTTCCAAAACATCTGGGGTGCCAAGGTTCGCCATCACTGTCCTAGAGTATAGGGAAAAGTTTCTATTTTTCCCCAGGAAGGCCAATGTCCACACCACTTTAACTCCAACGCTGAGTTTATTTTATTAGCAAGTTCAAGTTCAGCAGACAGGAAAGGTGGATGAGAGAGAAGGACAGTAAGGTTTGGGAGATCGGTCCAGGCACAAACTGGTATGATAGTCGCTACTCGATCCCGAGTGGGTTTCGCTCGAACTTTTCTTAGTTTCCTAGAGATACAATCGGGAGATCCTCTGCCACAGAATCTTTAAGTCCCAAACTCCTCAGCTATTGCAACACAAGGACAGGTGACGGCGATAGCACGTTGCAAGGCCTGTGATGGATCTTTGAATCCCTCCAGAAGGTAACCAGGCCTCTCTTTCACCGTGAACTCTCACCGGTCCATCAGAAAGGTCCTCCCCTGGTCTCCTCTTCTTAGAGCGGGACCACCCTCTCCAGGGCACCCTAGCATTCCTCTTTTGGAGATAGGCCTCAGCTAAAGGTGCTGGGCCTATGGTAGAGTTGCAGCCCCAGGCTAAAGGTGCCTGAGACTGATACACACGCACACCCCTGGCCTGGAGGGCCGGGTGGTGCGAGAGAAGAGCCCCAAAAGATGGCGTCTGCCCCTTATGTATCCTCTTCCAGCATGCACAGCAGGCCAACCACGCCCAACATACCGCTGCCGAGAAAGGACACCCTAAGGCATAGCAATGTCACCCACGGTTCAACTCTGACCCGATATGGCAGCGCCACCTACAGGCCACAGGGAACAGTACATCAGGTTGCATTACATAGGCAGAAGCGAGTACTAACAATCAAAGTGGTCTGAGCCTAGCTATAGGCTCAGACTAACCCCTAAATTTAAGTACATAGCACCCCTGAAAAGTAAAGGGGCGCTACATATATATATATATATATATATATATATATATATAATCTACAGTAAATTAACAACTACACCAAGCATAGAGGTCTGACATGTTGTAGTAAATTTTTCTCGTGCATTATTCTGTTTGCACATTATTATTATTTTTTTATTAATATTATTATAATTTTTTTAATGATTATTATTCACAAATTTTGGATATATGTATGCATTTTTCAAATGATGAATCTCATGAAGGACTATTTGGAGCAATGTTAATAAGGTACGAGGGACTTTTTTTGGATGCCAGGTTAAGTGCATTAAGAAGGAATCCAGACTTGTGACATTGCCTGCGCTGTTTTACTGTCACCTCTGTGGTACATCTCCTGCTTAAAAAACAAGAGACGTGCTGTCATCGCAGCTAAAGGTTAGTCATCTTCACTGATGCCATCTGTAACTTTTATAGCTGCACCTGTTTTCAGCAAGTACTTTGCATATGCAGCTGCCCCTATTTACTGTCAGAATAAGCAATGAATAGGTTGTAGCTGGAGATGCATACATAATAGACCCAAAAACAACCACTATTTCTGTGCTTCCCAATGTATCTGAAAGATACCTCATGCATTTTAATTATTATCGAAACCTACAGTGTGCTGGTTAAAGGGAAATCCAGTAAAGGTGTATTGATATAGGGGGAAGAGCTGGGTCTAGAGTGAAACTATAATGGTTTTAGGTGAATTTTTTTTTTTTTTTTAGCGTTTATACATTTTAAATGTATATCTGTTTTTTTTCAATTTATATAAAATTTTTGTTTTTAAAATAAAAGTGTAATACAGGGTGCACCCGTGATACACAATTTACAGAATGGTATGGGTATTCTATGGGGAGAAGCTGTTTAGTTTTAGACCTCTCTAATTGAAATTGCATATAGAGCAGTGGTTCTCAACCTGCAGGTCGGGACCCCCTCAGGGGTCGAATGACGATTTGCCAGGGGTCACCGAATCATGGACTGTTCCTGAAGCCCGCACCGCTCTTCCAGTCTTTTCACAGCTGCCCAGCAGGGCTGTTCCTGGAGCCTGCGGCCGCCCACTCAGCCTCTTTGCAGCTGCCCATTCAGTTCACGGCATAGCTGGGGGGGGGCAGAGACTAGAGGTCAGCTGACTGGTGAGGAATACGAAGGAGGAGGGTTTGAGGAGACCCTATCTTATGATTTCGGCATAGGTGTCACTGCTGCAAGACACCACAGAGCTGAAGACACAGTGAAGCCGGAGATACAGGGAGTAACACTTACCTGTGATTAGAGTTGCCATTAAAAGTCCCCACTACAGTTCTCAGTGTCACAGATCAGCTGCGGAGCTGATCTGTGTCTTACCTATACTGCTGTAGGTCGGTTGGCACCTGTTGTTCCACAAGCTTGTGTTCAGCTCTGCTGCACTCGGCAGCTATGGGTGTCGCCGGCTTCACCTGTGGCTTAATATATCCTTCCTTCCTGCTACTTCCTGTCCAGCCTCCCATGTGCCTCACTATTTAAATTGCACTCAGACCAGTTTCTGGTTGCTTGAGCAACACTTGTTTCAGAGCTCCCTGCCCGTAACCTACTTAACCAGACTTCTTGTGTACCAAATCGGCTAGTCCTCCTGTTTACGTTGTCTGCTGCCCGCCCCGACCTTGGCTCGATATCCGGCTCTCCTTTTGCTTTATATATCCATCCATCCCTCTGAGTCTTCTGGTACTCTCCTCGCGAGCAGGGTAAACCTAGGGGTCGTGACCTGGGGTCAGCACGCAGCTAAGCCCAAACCCTCGTGAGGGGGTCCCTGGCGGAATACCGGCTGGCCCTTAGATTCCACGCCCTGGGGGATCCCGTGTCACCTGCTCGCCTGTGGGCTCACTTCAGTACCATTGTGACACTCAGATCAGCAGATGACCTTGATCAAGAGCACCTAAGTTGGCTGATCAGAACTCCACCCCAGCCCTGCCACTGATTCCACCCCCTGCCAGCACTGCCACTCATCCCACCCCCACCAAGGAGTAAGAGAAGGAATAAAAATAGAAATTACATAGAAGGGAGAGGAAAAGAGGGGGTGGAATAAAGAAAAAGGGAGAGAAAGAATAAGAGAACAAGAAAGACAGCTAGAGAGACTGATGGGGGGAAAAAATAAGAAATTAGTATAGAGTGTGATGAAAGGGAAAGAAAGGAGAACAAAGAGAGTGGTACATCCTAAAATGTACCATAAGGGGTTTTAATACTGTACGAGTGGAAGGGACTCGGTGAGCGCTAAATGTCCATGGGTTGGGGGCGCAAATTACTTGCCTTGCCGAAAATAATTTTACTGTTAGGGGTCCCCACAACTTGGGAAATCTTATCAAGGGGTCATGGCACTAGAAGGTTGAGAACCACTGATATAGAGCCTTCTGTATGCATCAAGTGGAGGGAGCGGAAGGAGTCACTGCTTCACCTCATTGAGTTCTGTGTGTAAATTGAAGCTTAAGATATTGAGCTCTGTAAAGAACAGGCTTTTTTTTCAGGAAAGCAGATAAGGATAACCTGGAGAACCTTTGAAAAATATTTTATTAATTATTTTTTATTTGCATGATTTAAAAAGATATATTTTATTTCTTACATCTGACCATAATAAAGAAACAAAAGATATGCAACACCACTATGCAATCCCTTTAATTTTCAATGTTTCTATACTATACTATACTATACTATACTAAAAAATTGTCTGAACGCATCGGTCAGACGGCCACCTTCTCCACCGCTCCTTCTTTGACTGACCGAAGCCTCAGCAACACGTTGTCCAGGAACAGGAATTTGTAACCTCCCAGTCTCTGGGAACACGTTGCACAGACCTTTCTGCAAGGCCTCCCAAAGATGCTTCATCCTCTGCTCCCTCTGCAACGGCAAGATAAGGTCCGCAACCTTACCCTTTTAACGTGTATCAAGGAGGGTTGCCAGCCAGTAATGATCCCCCTCCTTGATCGCACGAATACGAGGATCCTTCCGCAGACTTTGCTGGATCAGGGAGGCCATGCAGCGTAGGTTTGCTGAGGCATTCGGTGCGGAGTACTCTGGGTCACTGAGGATGACATGATCCGCAGCCACCTCCTCCCAGCCACGTACAAGTCCATGGGTGTCTTGGGACTGTAATTGATCCCTTGAAGACTGCTGCTGATGCTGAGTGCTAGGCTCCACCTCCATGCTCACACAATAATCCTCCTCCTCCTCCTCGTCCTCTTCCTGTGTGATAGCCGGGCCAGCAGAAACACTGTCTGATAAAGGGGCCTTGAGAGGTAAGGAAGTCCTCCTCTTCCTGCCTCTGTTCTGCCTCAAGTGCTTTGTCCATTATTCCACACAATGTGTGCTCCAACAGGTGGACAAGAGGGACAGTGTCACTGATGCATGCACTGTCAGTGCTCACCATCCTCGTGGCCTCCTCAAATGGTGGCAGGACAGTGAATGCATCCCTGATCATGGCCCACTGGCGTGGGGGAAAAAAATCCAAGCTCCCCTGACCCTGTCCTGGTGCCATATTGCAACAGATACTCATTGATGGCCCTCTGCTGCGTGTGCAGCCACTGCAGCATGGCCAACGTAGAGTTCCACCTGGTGGGCATGTCACAGATTAGGCGGTTCTTGGGCAGGTTGTAATCCTTTTGCAGCTCAGCCAGCTGAGTACTGGCATTATATGACCGGCGGAAATGCCCACAGAGTTTCCTGGCCTGCTTCAGGACATCCTGTAAGCCCGGGTACCTGCCCAAGAACCGCTGCAAGTTAAGGACGTGAAGCCAAACAGGGCACATGGGTCAGTTGTCCCTGTCGGAGGGCGGAGAGGACCTTTCCTGGCTTAAGCTGGCATGGCGTCAACCACCTCTGAGCCTGCCCCTGCAGAGCTGACAGAATCTCTGCCCCAGTGTGGCTCCTGTCCCCCAAGCACACCAGCTCAAGCACCGCATGGCATCTTTTTGCCTGCGTACTTGCGTAGCCCCTTGAATGCCTACGGAGCACCACTGGTTCCAAGGACAAAGCACAGGTAGAGGCCATAGAGGAAGAAGAAGAGGAGGGGGTGGAGGAGAGAGGTGTGTCAGAATCACCAGTAGTAACATTTTGGAGGCGTGGTGGCAGAACAACCTCCAACACTACTGCACCTTGTCCTGCATCCTTCCCAGCTGCCAGCAGAGTCACCCAATGCGCGGTGAAAGATAGGTAACGTCCCTCTCCATGCCTGCTGGACCATGAGTCAGCGGTAATATGCACCTTACCGCTGACCGCCCTGTCCAGCGAGGCCAAAACATTGCCTTCCACATGCCGGGAAGAGAGCCGGAATTGCCTTCCGTGAGAAAAAGTGGCGTTTGGGAACCTGCCACTGAGGAACCGCACATTACACAAACTCACGGAAGGGGCAGAGTCTACCAACTGAAAAGGCAGCAGTTGAAGTGCTAGCAATTTAGCCAAGCTAGCATTCAACCGCTGGGCATGTGGATGGCTGGAAGCAAACTTCTTTCGGCGGTGCAGCAGCGGGGGCAGGGAAATTTGCCTGGTACAATCGGATGTCGGTGTACCGATAGCAGACACACCTAATTTTACACCTTCATTCCTCTCAGTGCAGGTTTCAGAGAGGACTGAAGGTATAGTGGGGTTGGAGATCCCAGCTGATGAGGAGCAAGGAGAGGTCCGCTTTGTTCTTTGGTGTGGGTCTTTTAGGTACGCTTGCCAACGAACTGCATGGCAGGTCGACATATGTCTGGGCAAGCACGTGGTGCCCAAGCGGCTGATGTTTTGGCCACGCGAGATATGCTTTAGACATACGTTGCAAATGGCAATGGTGCGATCTGCTGCACACGTCTGAAAAAAGGCCCACACCAAAGAACTTTTGGAATAACGCGCAGAGACAGCAGCGCCCTGCACATGCGGAGCTCTTTGGTGTGATGCAGTCGGTGTGCTGCCCTTAAGCTGGCCCCTGGAGGGCATCCTGCCTCGTTGGAGATGTGCCTCCTCCTCCTTCTCCTCCTCCTCCTCTCTCCTATCAGGCACCCATGTGGAGTCAGTGACCTCATCATCCCCTCCCTCCTCATCACTGGAGAAAATCTGGCAGTATGCTGCACCTGGGGGAACATGACTGCCAGATAGCTGTCCTTGTTGGGCACCCCCTCTCTCTGGGCTCACGTTACTACTCCCTCTCTCTGGGCTCACGTTACTGCCTTTCTCCAGCTGGGTTCCATCATCGGAGCCTTCAAAACGCTGTGCATCCTCCTGGAGCATGTACCCAACACTGTGGTCAAACAGTTCGGGGGACTCCTCAGGAGGACATGGTGGGGCTAGGGAAGGAGTGACTGATGCCATTGAGCCGAAGGAAGAGGCCGCTTTGGCAGATTCTTTGCCAGACAAAGTACCCTGAGCCTGGGTGAGAGAGGATGAGGAGGATGGGGACGGCTTGGTCATCCACTCTACCAAGTCTTGGGCATGTTACGGCTCAACATAGCCAGCTGCCAAAAAGAAGGACAAGCGTGTCCCACGGCCACGTGCCGATGAGGATGCACCGTGTCCACGACCAGCACTGTTGCCTCTAGACACAGAGCCTGCTTGCCCTCTTTTATTGCCTCGTGACTATCTGCCTCTCCTTGTTTGCCTTCCAGACATACTAATGGCCTGCAGTGAGATGTAGCTGCACAAAGGTGGGATGTATATATATATATCTGTACTGATAATGCAGCTATCAGAATCAACTGCCTGCTGTGATATTAGTATGGGAAAAGCAGCAATTGTCTTCAGTTAGTTTTAGGTGAAAACTGTGCAGAGGCCACAGTACACTAACTGAAAATACTTGCAGCTCTCTGCCTGTGGTTTTATTATGAGAACACCACTATTACTGTCACTAACTGTATTCAGGTAAGCTTTAGGTGAACGCTATGCAAAGCACACAGTACACTAAGTGAAACACTGACTGCAGCTAGCACAATCACCTGCCTGCCTGTCACAGTATAGAGAATAACAGGAACGGATCTAGCTAAACTAAATACAGTGTATAAATATATATATACAACACCTAGGATGCATATATATCCTCTACACACTGTAACTGCAGCTAACTGACTCGCCTGCCTGCTCTATCTAATTAAAATTAAATGACACTATCTCTCTCTCTCTCTGTCTTTAACCACCGCCGCAACACACTACACAAGGCCGCCACACAGGCGGCCTTATATAGTGTGGGGCGTGTACTAAACCCCCTGAGACATAATTGGCCAAAGCCACCCTGGCTTTGGCCAATTATGGCTCTCCGTTTTTTCCGCGCTGTGATTGGCCAAAGCATGCGGGTCATAGTGCATGCTTGGCCAATCATCAGCCAGCAATGCACTGCGATGCCGCAGTGAATTATGGGCCGTGACGCGCCACTCGAATTTGGCCCGAACGGCCCATAATGTTCGCAATTCAGCAAACAACGGAACAGGCTATGTTCGAGTCGAACATGGGTTCAACTAGAACACGAAGCTCATCCCTATTCCACTGCATAGCTTGGTGTCGTCTGCAAAGACAGAAATGTTACTTTTGATCCCAGACCCAATATCAACACTGAACCTTGGGGTACACCACTGATAACCCTAGACAATTCAGAGTAAAAATCATTAACCACTACTCTCTGAATTCTGTCTTTTAGACAGTTTTCTATCTATTTACAAATTGATATTTCCAAGCCTGTAGACTTTACCTAATAGATAGAATGCATTAAGATTAAAAACCTTCTGTATTTAGAACCACTTCAATGACCAATTGGGAGTAATTCGAGGTGGGAGGACAACCTTGACACACACAGGAAAAGATGAGACTGGCATATAAAGGATTTATACAAGTAAAATGGCGCAAAACTGAAAACCAAAAAAATGGTAATATAAATGGGATATGGTGTGGGAGGGATGAAGAGAGAAAAAGGTTAAGTCCGCACTCACGGCAGCCATCCAGGGGGAACAGAACTCATGTTCCCAAACACTGAAAAACACAAGAACAGGAAGCGCCTCTGGGTGCAGACTGTATAAAAAGTTTAATCAAATAGAAAGGTTAGTATAAACACTCACATTTAAGTGGTAAGTTTGTGCATGATAAGGTCCCAAACAACCAGGGTCATCAGTGATATCTGTCTCTATGGAGCCGATGGATGTGCTGTCTCTGCAGTCGTCTCTGTAGCCACTAGATGGTATACAGCCGGCAGCAGTGGATGGACACTTTAGGCTTGAGGAGCAGACTGTAATCCAGGCGAGGAGAGATGATGTCACTGGAATACGCAACGTTTCTTGAGCTGGAGTGCATTCCATTCCGGCCATGCCCCCTCCCCTCCCTCTCCTTATATCCTTTGTCACTGGTTCCTGCAAATTAGAATGAGCGCGGTCGTCATGTCATTCACGGCACGCCAGCTCAAGAAACGTTGCGTATTCCAGTGACATCATCTCTTAAATGTGAGTGTTTATACTAACCTTTCTATTTGATTAAACTTTTTATACAGTCTGCACCCAGAGGCGCTTCCTGTTCTTGTGTTTGGCATATAAAGGAACCTCTTATATGTTTGGACCCACCAATCAGTTTGATTTTTGGTTTCTACTAAAGGTTAGACATGTGCATTCGTTTTCGTCCGAATGCATTTTTGTCCGAATTTCAGGTATTTTCGTTATCGTTTTAACAAACGAAAACGAAAGCACAGAATCCGAAAACCGAAAGATCCGACATAAACAAATGCTTTATTTTCGTTTTCGTTGTGACAACAGTTCGATATAGATAGGAGATTCGACGTGACGCTGACAAAAACAATCTGTGTCTATCGAACCTGTGGTCGAATGTGCCTAACCTTAACTCTATTAGTCCAAGATTATTCTACATAGAGAGAAAACATTCGACATTATAGAGAGAAAAGATTCGACATTATAGAGAGAAAAGATTCGACATTATAGAGAGAAAAGATTCAACGTTATAGAGAGAAAAGATTCGACATAGAGAGAAAAGATTCAACATTATAGAGAGAAAAGATTCGACATAGAGAGAAAAGATTCAACATTATAGAGAGAAAAGGTTTGACATAGAGAGAAAAGATTCGACATTATAGAGAGAAAAGATTCAACATTATAGAGAGAAAAGATTCAACATTATAGAGAGAAAAGATCGCTGCTGGAATTGGGTGGGGAAAGTAAAATAAAAATAATGATGATGAATTTTATTGGCTGATTGTAACCAAAGAGGAGGAGCAGTAAAATAGCTAGAACTAACTTGACAATTCCACATGAACGACGAAGATTCGACAAAGCATCGAAAAACATACAAACGTCAAATCTGTCATTGAAGGCTTATGGTGTCTGTCGAAAGTTAGAAGATTCAACGGTGCAGCTAAACTGTACGACGCTGCAATCGTACATTTCCGGTCAAATGCATCCGCCCATAGGCTATAGAAGAATTCTAATGTTGGTTGACTAGTAATAGTAATTAATAAATATAATTATTACTAGTCATACAACATTAGAATTCTACTATAGCTTGTAGGCGGAACATTCGACCTGAAATGTATGATTGCAGCGTCGTACAGTTTCGCTGCTCCGTCGAATCTTCTTTGAACACTCGACAGACACCATAAGCCTTCAATGACAGATTCAACCTTAATTAATTCAGATTTTCGGACGAATGCAATTTCTAACGAAAAACTAAATAAATAAAAACGAATTTTGGGAGTAACTAGATAAATGTATTTTTCGGATGAAAACGAAATTCCGAAACAAAATATTTCAGTGTGCACATGTCTACTAAAGGTAACCTTTATTGATGCATTATTCCTGCTCTGTTTGATTTGCTGGGGTTTCTACAAGACACCTTTTGAAGGCCAAGCACACTTATGCTTCTTGAGCTACATTTGTTTCTCATACCAGTGAAGACACAGTGATTCATTACAAAGCTATCTTCGAAAAAACCTAATCATCTGAAGGGAAATGTGGGAGGTGTGTAATTGAGAAACGTGCTGCACAGTTTTAAACAGCACATTTAATACTGCAGTCACAGTAATTTAGTAGCCAAAATTAAAATGCAATTCACCTCAAATCAACCGAAAAGGTTTAATCCAAGGAAGGCTCAAGCAGTTTTGGTAATTAACTTACTGAAAGGACAAGACAGTAAAATAAAGTTGCAGACTTTATTAAAAATGTAAATTACTTTGCCAGCATGTAGAAGTCTGATGCCGTGGTACTGTATGTTGTTTGGGAATATTTGTGAGTTCATGTGCCACTCAAAAAGTTCTGTGAATGAATGAAGGAATAAAAATGTGTCTGCAAAACATTTGGGCAATTTTTTTGCATATGTCTCAAATTCTGCATTTTAAATATACTGTATAAAATGTACTTTATTAGTATTATATCTGCACACTGCACTCTTATTCAGATAAAAGGAACAATTAGCTGTTTTATATATACTGTACTTTGGTCTTGAAGTACATTTATACTTTTTTTTTTTAATCTGCACAATGATCCGTTAGAATGAAAATATTATATAATATTCACATTAAAATTTGAATTTGAATAGTACAAAATAAATACCCTGAGACTCTTGCTTCCTCTTGAAGAGTGACAACACTGCAGGTACTGTAATGAATTCACAGAAGCGTTGTTACCCTCAGCATCCACACAGGGCTGTGAATTCATACACCCTGAGTAGCTTAGTTATCAGCATTATCACAACTGACTACCCTTCATCTCACTGCCAATCAGATAGCCACTTAAAGTGGTTGCAAACCCTTACAAATACTCAGTGAAGTGACTAGCCTCAGGTGATACACAGAAATGAAACAAGTCCTCCAGTGGCTCATGCAGATTAATTTACTTACTTACTTACTTATTAAAACAGGTTAAAAAAAACAGATTGATATTTACTGGGAGAAAAGGGAGCTGTGGGGGAGGAGAGAATTATAAAGGGACTTTCATTTATTATAGTCAGAACTGAAAAGTAAATTAGCAAAAATATTTTTTTTTCCAGCTAAATATGACATATCACATATAAATGCACTGTCATCTGCAGCTAGCAACTGTAGGTGTTTGGTCTCCTGTACTACTGAATAAAGCAAATCTCTGCATCTGTGTCTAAAACCAATCTTATTCATCCCATCCCTCCTGCTGTTTGACCTCTTAATTTGATTGGTAGCTTCAATACCCAAAATAAATGCATCAGAACAGTGGCAGCTGGTCCACAAGGGGCACAGGGGGGCCGCCCCCCAGCCCGTACCATCTGTGTGGCCGTGCACTGTGCCGGGCACCGGACAAACAGGTTTCTTCCAGGTCCATCACCCCCTCACAGGCACATGACCACATCCTGATGCCCCACTTGGCTAGTTGTATATTGCCCTCCCACCCTGAGATCCCAGCCAATACCAGTGGCTTACGGCGTCCCGGGCCAATCAGGACAGGAAGACCCAGAACCCGGAAAGAAGACCGGGTGAAGACAGAAGCAGCAGCGTCAGACAGTCCAGGGGAGCCGGGACAATTGGAGGGCTCTGTCATAGGGTGAGTGCACCCCCCAAAACCCTTCAACACCAGCCACCACTGCTTCAGAAGTGTGTGAAGATGTGGCCAAGTGGAATTCTTTGGCCACCAACTGTCTGGCCCAACTTTAGGTCCAGCTAGCTGCCCCCCCCAATTGCTTCCCCTCCCCCCTGTGGAGGTCCCCAGCAGAGTTTTCTGCTATTTTTTATACTTACCTTTTTCTGAAGTCTTTAGCCCAGTCACATGATACACAGAGTCCTCCTTTGCTTAGGTATTCACCTGGCACTGGGCAATCCTCATTGATGAAGAGAGTGGTGCGGATGTGATGACATCAGTGCAACTCACTGAACCATTGCACAGTGAATGCAGGGCCCTTAAGGGGGTGAGTCCATTATATCCTGCACACAAAATCTCCTTAGTAGTAACCTGATACATAAAACGGGTTGAGTGATGTTAAGCATCACCCAAAAATCTGAAGACATTTTGAAGCTAAAACAGCACTGCAGGAGACAGCTTCAGATTGAAGGTGAGTACTTCATTGTGAGCTGTTTTTTTTTTTTATTATACTCGCAGGAACATTTCTAAAACAGAAAAAAAAAAAACCTAGCCCAAAGTTGGGCTTTAATTTACACTGCAAAGCTGATCCCATAGGTTTTAAGAGCTCTGTAAATCTGTACAATTTAGTTAATCACTAACCAGCATTGACCAATTTGACCGCTGAGGACAAATTCCAGAGACTAGAGATTTATTTCCATTAAAATCACATTTTGCTTTGCTGTTCTTATTAAATATTAACAATGGATCTTTTGTAATTTGTTATACTAATCTATGTCGTACCTTTTAATAAATAGCAATAGCAATTTTGTCTGGATAAAGAAATATTTCTAACTGACCAAATATTTGATAGATTTTGATTTGTTGACATTTATCTCTCCCTATTCAATTTAATAAACATTTATTAAGCATTTTAATGTTTTCATCATACCATGAAAAATATGGCACTACCATTTTCTAAGCATCTATTGCATTAACAAAATTATCCTCAGTGGACATGTAATGTATTAAAAATGTAAATTTTAATTATATAGGTAAATAAGGATAACATCATCGTGAAAAGTGAATTATACGGTATTTAAAATGTAATCTATCTATCTATCTATCTATCTATCTATCTATCTATCTATCTATCTATCTATCTATCTATCTTTCTATTTGTCTATCTATTTATCTTTTATACCTCTCTCTCTTTCTATGTTTGTATAATATCTCATCTCATATTAAAGAAAAGAACTAAGCATTCTTGAAAACTTGCACTACAAGATATATTCAGTTAGTCATTAATTTGCCATATTTTTTCATTCTTGCTAGCTGTTAAGATTTCTGGATATAACTCTATTAGCAACATATCCCAGTTTCTGCACCTGGTAGAGCTGCTAATATGCAAATGAACTGATCTAAACAATTTACCCTGCATAATTTGTTGTTGGTATATGCCCTTCTTTAATATGGACTAAAACACAAAAAGTAGATATTTGCTATGCTATTAGCCACTTCTAGAAATTGAAATAGTGCCTAAGCAATACTCTGATGTATAATCGTAACAAGGACTAAATTGAAAAAAGACCTCAATTAAGTAATACCCTGAAAGTTATATTTGTGCCTACATTTTAATGCTTTCCTGCAGTGTGAATTTAAGGTACTGCTGCTTCCGATTGCAAGTCTCAAGAAATTTGGAGAGAAATTGGGTGATATCAATAATGTGCTGCTTGTTGTTTTCTAGACTTAACTAAACTGTACGCTAGGCAAATTTCATCTGGTTCTTGATGAACTGTCTGAAATTCGCTATGTGTGTTGTCCTGTCTGCCCCCTCCCAGCTGACAACCTTCAATTGAAACATTGAGGGAGCTGGACAGAAAATTCTCAGCCAAACAGCGGCTGCATCCAATCAGAGGCATCTACTGTTTGGGCATTATAACAGCTGTCTGTGGCTGTTGTCAGAATACAATAGGCACAGCAAAAACTTGTTACTGCCTCTTTAACCACTTCAGCTCTGGAAGATTTGGCTGCCCAATGACCGGGACATTTTTTGCGATTCGGCACTGCGTAGCTTTAACTGACAATTGCACGGTCGTGCGACTCTGTACCCAAACAAAATTGGCATTCTTTTTTTCCCCACAAATAGAGCTTTCTTTTGGTGGTATTTTATCATCTCTGCGATTTTAATTTTTTGCGCTATAAACAAAAAAAGAGCGACAATTTTGAAAAAAAACACAATATTTTGTACTTTTTGCTATAATAAATATCCCCTATTTTTTTTCTCAGTTTAGGCCGATATGTATTCCTCTACATAGTTTTGGTAATAAAAATCGCAATAAGCGTATATTGATTGGTTTGCGCAAAAGTTATAGCGTCTACAAAATAGGGGATAGAATTATGGCATTTTTATTATTATTATTTTTATTACTAGTAATGGTGGCGATCTGCGATTTTTAGCAGGACTGCGACATTATGGCGGACACATTGGACACTTTTGACACATTTTTGGGACCATTGGCATTTATACAGTGATCAGTGCTATAAAAATGCCCTGATTACTGTAAAAATGTTACTGGCAGGGAATGGGTTAACACTAGGGGGTGATCAATGGGTTAATTGTGTTCCTTAATGTGTGTTCTAACTGAAGGGGGATGGGACTGACCTAGAGGAAATTATAGATCGTGGTTCCTAGCTATTAGGAACTCACGATCCTCATCTCCTCTGCTCTCAGAACAGGGATGTGTGTGTTTACACACACACGTCCCTGTTCTGCCTCTAGTGCCCGGAGATCGATTGCGGCCGGTGGTCATCGCGACTGCTGGTCACGAGCATCGGCACTCCCGCGCTCCAGCGGGCGCGCCTGCCAACACAGCTTAAAGCGACAGACGTACAGCTACGACGGTTCGCCCAGCGGAGCCAACCTGCCGCAGTATAACTGCAATGACTGGTCCGTAAGTTATAAAGAAAACTGCTTTGTGATGTTTAATTTTTCCCAGCTGGTGAACTATATTACCTGGTTGATTCTGCCTGTGCCCCTCCTGCTCAGAGTAAACACGCTATGCATGGCTGCCAATCCATGCTAGAGTGATCAGTTTACGTCTTGTGTCATCCCGCTCTCATCCCTCTGTCTGTACAGGCACGCTGTGCAAAAGCAAAACATGCCTGTGTAAACTCCTGTTCTATTTAAAGGAGCAACCCCCCGCCCATCCCTTCTACCTTGACTGACGGTAGATCCACCTCTACGCAATCCTCCCCTTCCGTAGTCAGTGCAAAGCCACGCTCCCTGCCCATCCCTCCTGCCTTCATTAATAGCAAATTCCCCTCCAGCTGCTCCTTCCCTCCTCCATGTGTAATGACATACATGCCCCCATACTGGAAATGCCCATTGGCAGGTCCATGCATCACTTTGGAGTCTATAGCAATCATGTGACCTACACTTCATAAGTTTGGGGATGCATTAATGGCAACCTTTTCTAGAAAACCAACCACCAATCATGACAGGCATACGTATCTCTATGGAAAACTGTTTTCTTTTTTTAATGCTGATGTTCACAACTACTTTAAAGTGTTACTAAACCCAGAACCTGCATTCACTGTATCTGCTCTCCCACAGTACACAGAACATTGGAAATGCAATTATTCTTGTAAATATAAACTAATAAATACCTTTTCTCATCAGCAGTATATAGCAGCCTTGTGACTTCTATCAGTTCCTAGTAAAGCTTGTAGGAGGAGATTTCATTCTCCCCTGATCCTCTGTCTGGACATGTCTGGACATTGCTGATTGGCCTTATGCTGATCACATGCACCCTCCCCAAAAAAAAAAAAAAAAAAAAAACTCCAGCAATCCACACCAATCTGAACATGTGCAGCCTGTCCCCTGGCTCTGTAAATATCAGGTTATTGTTTTGGAGACAGTGGAAGAAGAGGAGGATCAGAGAGACAGGATCAAACAGCCTTTATAGACAATGCAAAGGATTAACCCCTTAGGTTCCACAGTTAAGGCCCATACACACGGTCTGACTTTTTGCCAACCAACTTCAAAATGAGCAGGTTTTCCAAAAAATCCAACCGTGTATACGCTCCATCGGACAAACTTTTTCGGTTTTCATTGGACAAAAGCTCGCTCTGCAAACGGACAAACTTTTCGGCAACAAAAGTCTGATGGCGCAAACTCCGACCGTGTGTACAGAAATCCATCTGACTTTTGTCCGCAGTACAAATACGCATGCCCAGAACCAATGTTAAAATCAACCAACAATAGCAGAAGTTGACCAAAGGGTGGCGGTAAAGAGCAGAAAAAACACGTGATGTTTGGAAAGTTTTGGGAAAGTTTGCAGAAAAGTCCTGCCGTGTGTATGCTATAGGTGTGCCCGGCCAACTCCCTTCGGACAAAAATCCACGGAAAAGTTTGTTTGAAGTCCGACTGTGTGTACGAGGCTTAATTATAACAAGCATGCTTTACTGCATATACAGACTGATTTTACTGTTGTGGGCTTAGTAACACTTTAAGTCAAATTTGGGCTATATACAATAGTTTGTTTAGATTCAAAAGCTCCTTCAGTTTAAATGTATTAAGCTCCATTAATTCTTTTCAGAAGTAGTATTTTTTTAATGTGCCAGGTTTTATGTATTTACCATATAACATAGCATATAAACTGTAAGGTGAGCTTGGCCTCCATTACAGTACTCCATATACAAATGCTTTTAACAGCAGTGACAAATGACTTAAATAAAAAAAGGCAATTAAACTTTTTTTTCCATATTTTAATATTACAATTTGAATGCCTCCACTTGTTGAATTGAACATGTAATCCTGGCTTGACCACCGGAGTATGGAATGAGAACTGTAAAACACATTATATTAAAAAGAGTCACAGGCAATGTGAAAGATCTCGAATCTATTCAGGGCATGTACTTCATTACAGGCTTTGCAAATTAAAACACAAATAGGATTAGAAGAGAATAATGTAACAATCTCACAGTAAGGTCCCTGGAGCATTAAGTCATAAATTGGGTTTGCATTAAATTGTGCCTGCAGTATTGAATTCAGAGAAATTGCTGTAGGCCAGAGATAAAGCATACTCGCTATTCACCAAATCCGGCATGTTCATGGACATGCATTAAATTTGTTGAACAAGATACAAAAATCTCCTATTTCATATCTGAACGCAGGATGTGGGCACAGCATGTCAAACATAGCAGGATGTAATGAATTGAAATAAGAAGTCTCATGCATAATACGTGTCTGATAGGGCTGAATACATGGCATACATTATGACAAGGCTGAAGGTATACTGGGGATTCAGGAACTAGCATGCCTATATGGACAAAGCTCAAACAGGAAAATTCAAATAAATGAAAAACGTATAAGATATTGTTTCAATTAATAGCTGTAGAAATAAGCAAATATAACATTAACCCCCAAACCCATTTTTCAGGCATTAATGCCTGGGAGTCGGTGCGTCTTCTATATCAGATGATCGCTTGATTGTCTCTCACAGCAGTCACATGATTGGGAGCGTGTACTGCTGGCTGGTTTATAGCAAATCCTTTGCTGTGTATGGCAGTTAAACATATACAGTGCATCCGGAAAGTATTCACAGCGCATCACTTTTTAACATTTTGTTATGTTACAGCCTTTTTCCAAAATGGATTACATTTTTCCTCAAAATTCTACAAACAATACCCCCATAATGACAACGTGAAAGAAGTTTGTTTGAAATCTTTGCAAATTTATTAAAAAAAATAAAAATAAAAAATTACACGTGTACATAAGTATTCACAGCCTTTTCCATGACACTCAAAATTGAGCTCAGATGCATCCTGTTTCCACTGATCATCCTTGAGATGTTTTTTCAACTTGATTGGAGTCCATCTGTGGTAATTTCAGTTGATTGGACATGATTTGGAAAAGCACACACCTATCCATATAAGGTCCCACAGATAACAATGAATGTCAGAGCACAAACCAAGCCATGAAGTCCAAAGGAATTGTCTGTAGACCTCTGAGACAGGATTGTATCGAGGCACAGATCTGGGGAAGGGTAAAAAAAAAAATTCTGCAGCATTGACGGTCCCAATAAACACAGTGGCCTTCATCATCCATAAATAGAAGAAGTTTGGAACCACCGGGACTTTTTCTAGAGCGGGCCGCCGGCCAAACTGAGCAATCGGGGGAGAAGGGCCTTAGTCAGGGAGGTGACCAAGAACCTGATGTTCTCTGTGGAGAGAGGAGAACCTTCCAGAAGAACAATCATCTCTGCAGCACTCCACCAATCAGGCCCTGTATGGTAGAATGGCCAGACGGAAGCCATTCCTCAGTAAAAGGCACATGACAGCCCGCCTGGAGTTTGCCAAAAGGCACCTGAAGGACTCTCAGACCATGAGAAACAGAAATCCCTGGTCTGATGAAACAAAGATTGAACTCTTTGGCCTGAATAACAAGCGTCATGTCTGGAGGAAACCAGGCACCGCTCATCACCTGGCCAATACCATCCCTACAGTGAAGCATGGTGGTGGCAGCATCATGCTGTGGGGATGTTTTTCAGTGGCAGAAACTGGAAGACTAGTCAGGATTGAGGGAAAGATGAATGCAGCAATGTACAGAGACATCCTTGATGAAAACCTGCTCCAGAGTGCTCTGGACCTCAGACTGGGGCAAAGGTTCATCTTCCAACAGAACAATGACCCTAAGCACACATCCAGGATCACAAAGGAGTGGCTACGGGACAACTCTGTGAACGTCCTTGAGTGGCCCATCCAGAACCCAGACTTGAACCCCTATTGAGCATCTCTGGAGAGATCTGAAAATGGCTGTGCACCCCATCCAACCTGATGGAGCTTGAGAGGTCCTGTAAAGAAGAATGGGAGAAACTGACCAAAAATAGGTGTGCCAAGCTGGTAGCATCATCCACAAAAAGACTGGAGGCTGTAATTGGTGCCAAAGATGCTTCAACAAAGTATTGAGCAAAGGCTGTGAATACTTTCATTTACATGTGATTTCTTTTTAGTTTTTTAATTTTGAATAAATTTGCAAAGATATCAAACAAACGTATTTCACGTTGTCAATATGGAGTATTGTTTGTAATATTTTGAGGAAAATAATTAATTTAATCCATTTTGGAATAAGGCTGTAACATAACAAAATGTGGAAAAAGTGAAGCGCTGTGAATACTTTCCGAATGCATTGTATGTATTTCAACAGGTGTCTAGTTTAGCTAATTTAGCTTTTAACATGGTGTTTTTCCTTTGACTGGAGTGCCTCCTTAATAAAATCACCATGACATAATTATAATCCATAAGATAGATAAATAACTAAAATAAAACCAGTCTTTTGTTTAGCTGTAGTAGCCTATCAGTTATGCTTCAGATACTTTTATATCATCTTCTACCTTTTATAGTTGGGGACTTTTTTATTTTGCTTGTTAAAATATAAAACCATATGGCAAGTGTCATGGCAGTAATTCTTCATCTGGTTAAATTATGGACTCCTGAAAGGACGGCGGATACAATATTTGATTTGACAGTCATTACTTTGCGGTGTTAGAAAATTAATGCAGCGTTACACTTCCTCTGTACAGGGGGTTATTTAATCGCATATTGATTTTGCACCTTGCTTTTACAAGAAAATGAAGTTTGAACTTTTGTGATATATCTTTTGCTTGCTCTGAATACAGAGGTGATGACGAGTACATTAAATATAATTGATAGCTACATTTTGAAACATAAGAGGTTTCATAAAATATAAGGGGCTGGTGCCATATAGAAATAAAATGAAGGAGATAAAAAATAAAAAATCTGTCATGTAGTCTGATATTCATCTATTGCTAGTCTTGCTTTGCTCCATTACTTTCTTGTGGAACCAGACATGACTGTTTTATTGTTTTATTACACAAGTTCTACATGAAAATATTTTCTTTAAAAATGCATAATATATACTGTATTTTTAAAGGTTACATCCAGAAAATTGCACCTTTTTTTAAACATTTTAATTCAATTAATTTAATCACTTTCTGGAGATAACAAATAAAGTAAAAAAAAAAGCCACTTGGAATTGGCGCTGGCAATTATTGGGGACGGTTCATAGCACTTACCTAGACAGACCATCTAAACATAAACATAAATGAACATCAGAAAAAGATATCTAAATGTAAAATCCCCATCCCATAACATACCACAGATGTTAACACAGAGTATAAATGATTATTGCTTTTGAAATCATTTTATTTCAACATGGAGAGAAGTAAATGTTTAACTGAGCAATCATTTTTATTAATTGTTTTTTTTATATATATATATTTATACACTGGGGGCCTGAGTGGGCAAGGTGAAATTACTTGTATGAGTTCTTGAAGTAAACCTGTGGCCGTGGACATTCAAACATGTAGATATTCGTAACAAGCAGTTGCAACAAACCATCACTGACCTCTTTAGCTGCAGACGATGTGCAACAATTCATTTTCACATTTCACAAAGTTGTGAAATATGGTAACTGACAATGTTCTTTAGCTATCCTCCTCTTCTTTGCATCACTACCTAGTGAGTCTCTAACAGGGACAAGTATGTAAATCAGATCTTCTGACACTTTACTGTGTGTGCACATTAATGCCTAGTACACACGGGCCGAATGTCGGGTGACATTGGCCGGTTAAAAAAAAAAAACGCCCGACATTCGGCTCGTATGTATGGCAGCCGGTCCAATTTGGCTGGTTTCTGTCGGACGAGCATGCTGGAAAACCAGCAGCCGATGGCTGAGACCACTGACCGGAGTGTCAGGACACAATAGCTAAGCAGGGGAGATCGCTGTACTAACATCGGATTGTTAGTAGAATGGCTCCAATCTGAGCTGTCAGTTTTTGATAGTCTGTACTAGGCTTAAGTCAGAGACTCACTAAGTATTGAAGCAAGGATGAGGATGACAGTCCTGAAACTCAGACATAAGAACAATTCAACTGTAATCCCAATATTTTTGTTCAGGTGTTCCCCTTAAGGTGCTCTTAATGACTGTTCAAGCCCATTTTAGCCAGATTTGGTATTTTCTTTTTAATATTTATGGTTAACAACATATACCCACACCCAGCAATTGCAGGCACAATAAAATAACTAAATTGGATTTTAGCCCATTGTAATTGGGACAATGGTCTGCTGTCCTGCCATTCTATTCCAGAGCAAGTTGGTTATTGTAATGGTTGCTCAGGAGTTCCTGTGTGATATGTTGTGATATGCCTGACAGTTGAGTAAATGTCTGTGGTAGCTTCAAAGTAGACACAGTGTAATAAATTAGGCTTTACCTTCTAACAACTGATTAGGAACATTTGTTAAAGTGTATGAAAACCAATGTTTCTATGGAGTAGGGCTTGAAGACTAATGATATAGAGTAGTATAACCAGATGATGAGGTTGGCTAGATTAACCAGAAACTCCTTTGGTCCCTCCTTTTTTATATTTGTGAAGGACGATGCCTCACATTTTAAGAAAATTAACTGTGCCTCTCACTGGTTTACTGGCTATTTGGTTCCTTTTAACTTGTCTGGTTATATCATCTTGTTGGTCCCCAATTCCAGCTCTTTAAGAACCACTGTTTATATGTGCTGATCAGCCTGAAATATCTGCATGACGTTTTGAATAACTAGTTTGATGATATTAGACTATTCTATTGAATGATTTTAGGAGTTCTGTATATACAGTTGACCCATGGGCAAAAGGAACATTTGCTGGGCTCTGTCTGCTCTCCTAAATGAGGAATACACCCGTTCATTTTTGTATTTGTGAAATTAGACATGCAAATATCTAACCTCTTAAGAAGATGTGTTTTAAGAAGATTCTGCTATGCTTCAGAAATGTTTACTCAAATATTTAGGGCTCAGCACTCCTGCTAATTGTTATCTCTTACCTTGCAGCTCTTGACGCAGGATCTAAATCACAATCAAGGATTCTATCTGGATGGAGTTGGGATTTCTCCTTATGTTGGAATGGGATTCCTCTGATTGCTTGCTTTCCTCCAACAATCTAAATACATAGTACTAATAATACTGTATATAATACTGTATGTATGGGTTTGATGGAGATGGTGAACATTTCAGGGGATGGAGACTGCTGTGTAATGTTCTGTGTACTCTTTAAAATGCTGTGTTAAAAATGTGATGCTATGTAAATGCAGGAAATAAATAAATAGGCCCATTCCACTCTTCTACCTGCCTGTATTCATTATTCAAAACATACCAGGTTTTAAATACCCAGATCCTTACAAACAATGCCTTTGCCCCCCTAGATTAAAGCTGAAATCCATCTTCAGCCTTGTACAGTTGTACAGGCACCATCTTCAGCCTTGTACAGTTGTACAGGCACCTCTCCTGTACTGAATTTTCTTACTGATTTAACTGAACTCTGAGTTTTTTTTACAGTGTGCATTAAAAGCTGAAGCAAATCAGGCCTCATTTCCAGGCAGGTGGACATCAAGCATCATCTAGCCCCTAATCTACACTTTAATTCATTGGATTTCATTCCCTTCAGTCATGGAGGCTCAGCATCACATGCAGGCTTTACCAAATGCTGACTACTATAGAATGCCCACTCCTCCAAGCTGAGATCCACCCATCAGGACATTTTGATACTTGTATTATTATTATTATAATACAGAATTTATATAGCGCCAACAGTTTGTGCAGCGCTTTACAACATGGGAGTAGACAGTACAGTTACAATACAACTCAATATAAGAGGAAGCAGAGGGCTCTGCTCATTTAAGCTTACAACTTGTATAACGCCTTCCAAGAGCCAGCCCACAGCTGCCATTAGAGCAGTGAGTGCTAAGGCAGAATGCTGTGATGTTTTCAGGAAGCTATGTACAGCACCCTGCTGGCCCCTCCCACCAGCCATGATCTCCCTACATTGCACAGAATCATAGAGAACCAGTGATGATATCATTAGGTCTAAAATAAAGTATGTACAGAAAATAGAAAGGTTTAATTTAAAACTGTAATTGGCATGTTGATGATTGATGAAAGAGAACCAGGTAAGGCAAAATTTAACTATATTAACCAGGTAACACACCTAAAAAGACTTAATTGAAGTGCACAGGGTATGTGTATGCCCCCACTGCTGCTTCCCCCAACTCGCACTTACTGGCAGATCTCAACTGTCAAAATGATAGCTGGGAGTTGCTGTGTATATTCAGCTGCTGTAGTATTTTCTGTTCTCAAAAGACAGACCACTTGCCACAGTGTTTAAACACACTGTTCAGACACAACATTGAAACTTTTCTGTCTGCTCTGTTTTATTCATCTTCAAATAAGTCAGTAAAAGCAACCTGACAAATAAATAAAAAAACAAAAACAAAAACAAAACGTTCTGGGTGCATCTCCCTCCTCAGCCCCCCTTATACTTACCTGATTTCCATGTCGATCTAGTGATGTTACATAGTTACATAATTACTCTGATTGAAAAAAGACACTAGTCCAACCAGTTCAACAAACAGAAAAAAAAGTGCATGAGAGCAGTGGCTCTCCTGGCTCTTTCTCTCCTCACTGGCTCCTACTGCTGTCAATCACAGCCAGTAAGCCAATGAGCAGAGAACAGGTGGCGTGGTATGTAAGTGAACCTGCTTAAAGCAGAGTTCCACCCAAAAGTGAAACTTCCGCTTAAACCACTCCTTACTTGCCACATTTGGCATGTACATTTTTTTGGGGGGGTGGGAGTGGGGGCTTCAGTAGGAGTGGGACTTCCTGTCCCACTTCCTCCTTCCGCCCAGGGACCGCTTAGGCGACTCGTCATATCGCCTTTTGGCGGCCCCCCCCCCTGTAGGCGATCACCTGGGACACGTGACAAGTCCCAGGCGATCGCCTGTCCACTCAGGGAGCGCAGTGCCGCTCGCGCATGCGCAGTGAGTGCCCGGCCATGAAGCCGAAAGCTGTCACGGCCGGGTGCCCACAGTTAGAATGGAGGAATGAGCAAGGAATGAGGAATGAGGAATGAGCAAGGACCGCTGATGAGGGACCCAAAAAGAAGAGGATTGGGGCTACTCTGGGCAAAACCATTACACAGAGCAGGTAAGCATAACATGTTTGTTATTAACTATTATTTTCCTGCAGATTTTTCTTTATTTAAATTTTTCTAACTATTAGCACTCAAACTTTTTATTTTTGCTTTAACCACTTCCCGCCCGGCCTATAGCAGTATGATGGCCGGGCGGTGGTTTAGTTATCCTGACTGGGCGTCATATGATGTCCAGCAGGATAACAGCCGCCGCGCACCCGCGTGATCGGTGGTGTGTCAGTCTGACACACCGCTACACCGATCTCGGTAAAGAGCCTCCGGCGGAGGCTCTTTACCATGTGATCAGCTGTGTCCAATCACGGCTGATCACAATGTAAACAGGAAGAGCCGCTGATTGGCTTTTCCTCACTCACGTCTGACAGACGCGAGTAGAGGAGAGCCGATCGGCTGCTCTCCTGACAGAGGGGGTATGTGCTGATAGTTTATCGGCGCAGCCCCCCCTCGGATCACCGCACAGGACCACCAGCATGCCGCCCAGGACCACCAGGGATGGGCATCCACACTGGACCACCAGGTATGCCCCCTAGACCACCAGGAAATGCCAATCTGTGCCAAGGCAGCTGCCAATCAATGCCCAGCCAGCTGCCAACCAGTGCCCACCCAAAATCCCTGCCAGTGCCAGTGCCACCAGGGATACCCATCAGTGCTGCATATCAGTGCCGCATGTCAGTGCCCATTAGTGCCATGTATCAATGCCCATCAGTGCCCAGCAGTGCCGCCTATCAGGGCCCATCAGTGCCGCCTATCAATGCCACCCATAAGTATCCACCATTGCAGCCTTTCATTGCCCATCAGTGTTGCCTATCAGTGCCAATCAGTGCCCACCAGTGCCACCCATGAGTGCCCATCAGTGCCGCCTATCAATGCCCATCAGTGCCGCATATCAGTGCCACCCAACAGTGCTGCCTACCAGTGCCCATCACTGCCGCATATCAGTGCCCATCGTCAGTGCCCGTCAGTGCCACCTCATTGGCGCCGCCTCATCAGTGCTGCCTTATCAGTGCCCATCAGTGCCGCCTTATCAGTGCCCATCAGTGACGGAGAAAACTTACTTATTTTCAAAATTTTGTAACAGAAAAAAAAGAAAAACTAAATTTTTTTTTAAAAAAATCGCTCTTTTTTTATTTGTATACCAAAAATTTAAAACCCCAGAGGCGATCAAATACCAACAAAAGAAAGCTCTATTTGTGGGAACAAAATGATAAAAATTCTGTTTGGGTGCAGTGTAGCATGACCGTGCAATTGTCATTTAAACAGCGACAGCGCAGAAAGTTGAAAATTGGCTTGGGCAGGAAGGGGCGTAAGTGCATGGTATTGAAGTGGTTAATATGTTTTGTTTTGGTAGTTTTTTTTGTGTCACATTAAAGCGGAGGTTCCGCGGCAAATAATTTTTTTGTTTTTGGTTGCATTCAATGTATTTTTATATCACCAATTAGTACTCACGTGTTTGGTGACTTCAAACCTCTCCTGTCTGTTTTCGGGCAAAAGATGAACTTTTAAAATCAGCTATAGAAATTTTCCATTTTGCTTGTGGGCATTGTGAAGCCCACAAGCACTGACTTCCTGGAAGCGGTGGACGGTGTTCTGCAGAAAAAGTTCCCCGGCGGATAAGGTTCCCTCCCCTGTACTGCGCATGCGCGGCACGAACCTCAACGGAGTTTCCGAAAGTAGCCGAACATGTAGAGCTGCGAGTTAGCTCTACACGGCGCCTGCGCAATGCCTAAGAGCCGTGTAGAGCTGACTGCGCAGGCGCCGTGTAGAGCCGACTCACAGCTCTACATGTTCGGCTACTTTCGGAAACTCCGTTGAGGTTCGTGCCGCGCATGCGCAGTACAGGGGGGGGGGGGAACCTTATCCGCCGGGGAACTTTTTCTGCAGGACATGCGAACTCCCAGATTACATTGCGGGAGGATAGAAACGCCTACTCCCGCGGGAGTGAGTACCCGGAAGCCGAAATTGACATAGCCATAATACGGTATGTACAAAAGAAAAAAAAAAAAGATGTGGCTACTGGACATGTTAGTAGTGTAAGGAGTGTGCTCGTATATAGATGTTATTTTGGGTGACACTCCGCTTTAAACAATCACAAACTTGAAAAAAAGCTTTGATTTAATATGTAAATAACTTTGCAATATTTGTTCTGGACCTTTTAGTGTAATTTTCAAGAGGACAAATTATATAAAAAAATGTATACTTTTTGTCTGCAGTAACAATATATTTTTTTTCAACTTACACAAAGTAGAAAAAAGTGTTTTTACATTTCTTGTTACATTTTTTGGTTATGGATTGCATAAAACATAAAATCATTTCTGCAAAGCATTATCATCAAAAGAAAGTTGTGCTAGTCTCAAGAAATGAATGTATTACGTTACTTATGTAGCGGCCTCACCCTCTCTCTCTTCTTTAGTGGATACTTTGGCTTCGGTCTAGGGGTACCTTGAAGGGGAGAGCGAGGTGCGCCACGGCCCATGTCCTCTAGATTACTGCGTGTAGAGGTGAAGGCCAGAATCAGATTACACCCGGGCTGTGTATACGCTCAGAGCCAAGTCTGTTCTGCTGATAACCCCCTTTGCTCCCAGTAATTGGAGTACCACACACTGAAAAGGTCCAACACTTATTTATTCCATAACGGCAAACAAATAGTCCTTTGCGAGCAGACAGTTTGAGACCCATAGAACAGTCCAGTATTGGTGGGGAGTAGGTCAAGGCACAATCCTCAAAGAAACTAAACCGTTGAGGTTTCACCAACGGTTGCTAAGCACAGTGGCTGTTAAATTGACTTTTTGGCTTCAGAGTCTCTTCCAGCGACTCTAGTGAACAGGAACTGGAGTTACCTTCGCTACGTTGCAGCCCCTGTCAGGGGGAAGACATCCCTCCAAGGGAGTTACCAGAGGCTCCGCCGTCACCGGATTAATGCTGTACCGGGCTATCCGGAAGGGTTACACTCCCAGGCCTCCTCGCCTCAGATACGGGTCCCAACACCTTAGGGCCCCTCGGACTCCTCCACCCTCGCGGAACCCAGTTGAAGTTACTGGGCCCCAGGCCTTGGCCATAGTACCTCACCCCAGGCTTAAGGTGCCTGGGATGGACTCCATCCCTCGCTCCGGCCAGGTCAAGGGCACCTGGGCCCGGATCTCCGGAACGCCAGCACCTAGGCCGAAAGTGCCTTGGTGCGGCCGCATCCTCCAACTCTGACTCCCAGGGTCAGGGCGTCCGCCCCTTTATCTCCTCTCCCTTTGCGTCACAGCGGGTTCCCCGCCCCGCTGTACCGGCGCCAGGAAAGGACAAAAAAAGGTACAGTCTTGCGGTGCAGGTTCAACTCCGGCCCAGGGCGACAACGCCACCTGAAGGCCACAGGGAACCTTGCACCACCAGAGTCCTCCAAGAAACACTAAAGGGACTCTCAGATTCCCTAACAATTAGTACATCTGGGTTAAATGACCCAGATGCTCCCCCCCAAATTTAAATACCCGCTACACTTATGTTAACTTAAGTAATGAAAACGTTATTGCTGAGCAAATAGGCCCATAGAGGAAATGTAAAAATTTCTGGGGTGCATAGGAGTTGTACAGGTGTGAGAACTGACCTGGTTAAACTTCAGCTTTAAAGCACTGCCAAATTATGCAAACAGTTCTCTTTTTAAAACTAGTATTACCTACAGTTGGAAACTACATACATGCAATACTGGTCAGCAACTGCAACAAGATAAATAAGTGCATACAGTGTATGTAACCTCAAGCCTCGCACACACGACTGGTTTTCTCTGCAAGAAAACTGCTGGGAGAACTTTTTACCATGAAAACCGTTTGTGTGTATGGTTTCTCGTCGTGAAAACTGCCGGGAATCTCGATGAGAAAAATAGTGAACCTGCTCTCTAATTTTCTCATCGTGATTCCCGTATGACTATTTCTCGCCGTGAAAACCGGTCGTGTGTATGCTTGTCCGAGGGGAAAAAAAACATGCATGCTCAGAATCAAGTATGAGACGGGAGCGCTCCTTCTGGTAAAACTAGCGTTCGTAATGGAGATAGCACATTCCTCACACTGCAAATTATTTCATCGTTTAATGCTGCGCATTAAAATCTTCTTTATAATGCTACAATAATGAAAAATAATGAACTTGTTTTGCTGCTGATAGTCACACAGAGTTCTGACAATTTTTTTTTACATTTTTAATCGTGATCTCAGGAATATTAATTTATATTTTAGAGCAAGATCTCCCTAAAAATATTTTTGTTTTAAATTGTTCTAGTTTTTTGAAAATTAAAATCCATATTTGCATTCTTTTTTTGGTTTTTGGTTTTTGATTTTCTAGTGATCTCCATGATTTTATTTTAAATTCTGTTGTGTCAAGTTACCACAATAACATTTTATTTATTTTTTACCTTCAAGGAGATTGGTTATCTGTCCCTTTTTAATTAGACTTTTTTTGTTTTTAAATCTACCTGCCTACTCACAAACAAAATAATTTTTTTTAAGAAAAACACATAGGCAAGTAGGCCTCATGCCCACGGACGTCTTTACAGCCGCGTTTTTGAGCGTTTTTTACAGCTTAAAAACGCCTGTCCATGTTAGTCTATAGCTTCATGCCCACCTAGGCGTTTTTGAGCTGCAAATAGCATAGGCGTTTTTAAGCTGTAGAAAAAACCCAGGACCAGTGCGTTCCTCGGCGTCGGCGTTAGGCATTAAAAAACGCACGAAAACGCGCAAAAACTCAGCAATTGCGTTTTTGAGCTCCGACGTTTTTTTTTTTTTTCGAAAAAAATACGGTCAAAAAATGTATACAATAACATGGACAGGCGTTTTTAAGCTGTAAAAACGCTCAAAAACGCGGCTGTAAAAACGTCCATGGGCATGAGGCCTTAACTGTAAAAATAAATGCCATTTATTTTGGCTCATAAAGAAAAGAATTAGGAAGGCAGCGCTGGAGAACCTGTTGCAATTTGCGCAGCCTTGGGACCCCAGGGCACACATCAACTCTGTGTGGACAAGAAAATTGGGACCTTGAGAAGCACATACAGTTGGGAGCACAATATGGTCCTGAACTCCCAGAGGTCAGGAACAGCAGCAGATGATATATATGTCCCAAGTCAATCACTTTCTAGACTTCTTGGTAACCTTCCCTGTAGCCTTCTTTGCAGCCTTCTGTGCAACCTTCTGTGCAGCCTCCTCTGAAGCTTTCTTTGCAGCCTTCCTTGTACGTTTTTTTTGAAGCCTGTGTCTCTGGAGGTGGAGTTGTGTCAGGAGGAGGAGAAGAATGTGGAGGAGAAGGAGGTGGTGGAGAAGGAGGTGGTGGAGAAGGAGGTTGAGAAAAAGGAGAATTATGATGATGGGCGAGCTCACAAATTGCAGTGTTTTCAGTAATAGTCCCCATCAACCCCTTATTATTTAATCTTAGAAGGAGGGGCTCAAATAGGAAGCGTTGCCCCCTCTCCATCTCCCTCATTTTGGCACCAACTAGGCCGGGATAGCCCTCTTCAGTGGTGGTTGGTTCTTGGAGACTGGCATGCGTGTCTCTAATCAGTGCGCTGCTCCTGACCTCTGAGAAGCCAGGACCCTAAAGTGCTCCTTCCTGTATGTGCCTCTCAAGGTCCAAACTTTAGTATCCAGCTCAGTGATGGTGGCTTTGGGCATTCTGGTGTACACAAATTTGAGCAGGATCTCCAGCGCTGCCATCCTTGCTCCTTTTTTCTCATGGATTGGGTCTTTGGTCTCCCACAGAGCAGGCAGCTCCCTATATCTGTCTATGAACTCGCACATAAAGTCTTTATTTCTAAATGCATTCATTTTCTCTGCAAGCCAATACACAAGACAAAAATAGTCTAAACTCTAGTAATCTTTATCCCCATATAGGCCACAATCTCGAAGCAGTATAGGCCACTGATGTGACAAGTTCAAATCTTACCTTTGTCGCTTTTCCTCCTATCTCCGCACACAGAACGTAGATACGACACATGTGTGTTAGCTCTATATACACTACGCATGCGTAAAACTCCGCACACGTCGCCCGCCCATGACGTTCTTTCACGAACATTCCCCGCCCCTTCTCTTTCGGCGCACAGTGGGAGATGACATGGCGGAGCCTCAGCAGGTGTCGGATAATTTGTCAAATAACGACGAGACAAGCCCGGAAACGTCAACGTAACATGTCATTCACAGAGATGGCGGAAATGGTGGACATATTGCGCAAGTCCGATTATGATGGGAAGCATGGCCCATATACCCACCCTAATTTTCGGAAGGCAAAAATTATGCGCAAAGATGTAAAAAGTCTGCAGAATAAATTTGGCGTGAAAAGATCCAAGGAGCAGCTGCGAAAGAGGGGGTCTAACCTCAAAATCAGGGAGCCGGAGCAGTACAGGAGTATCAAAAGAATGCTGGAAAAAAGTAGGTATTTCTCCTGTGTTCCTCTGGTTTTATTTTCATAACTTGCATGTAGCTCCATGTGTTTTTTTTTTAAATAGTTGACATTAGAAAATGCCAACTTTCAGGTTAGTGGGCACATTAATCGGTCGTTAGACACATCGTTCACCCACTACATACAATGTTTTTGTAAGATACACAGGGTCCAAATCATTTTTTACATGCATGTTTGTATTCCAAAAATGTTATTACATTGCTGTCTAGATGTGTTTGTTACTAGAAAGAAATGCAAACTTGATTCAGTGTATAAAGGAAAGGATACTCAGCAAGTGTTTACACATCTGGACTCTTGACATCTGGAACTCTGCCCAAACAGACAATTGTACTCCACTTCCAAGCAATGTATGATATTCATATTTTTGCACTGAAATATCTGTGTGCTAAACCTTTTTTTCATTCTCATAGGGGAGAGAAGACTGGGAGGACAACACTCCACGGAGCCTAGGAACAACACACCTCAACAAGACCCCCAACCTCAGAATGTGGAGGAAGGAGAAGTGGAGGAAGGAAAGGTGGATGACGTGGTGGAACTTGGCACCACAACAGGTCAGTGTCTGTCACCACAGCTTCAGGTAAGAGATGTAGGCCTGCATGTTTTTAATACCTTATTTTTATTTTTTTAGGGGATGAACATGGTGGTGTGGCAGAAACTCCTCCTCGTTTCTCAAGTGCTAGTGCACAAAGATTGATACAAGAAATAATGGCATGTAGTCGTGAACTCGACATCATGAGAAATAGGATGAATGTGATTGAGCAAAAATTTAAGGACATCATTGATGTTTTTTGGCGAATAGAATGAACCCCACCCCCCCCCCTTTTTCGTTTTTGTTACTTTTTGAAAAAGAAAATTGCACTTTACTCTACAAGCCAAATTTTGAAGATGCACACAGTGTGTCAACATGTGCTATCTGCCATCACTGGATATCTATGTCTGTGTTTTGTGGGTGCTACCCCTTTCTTGCAACTCCAGTAGGTGAGAGGAAGGGTTTGCACCCCCGAAACACGTCCATTGATCCCCCATGATGGCAGATAGCACATGTTGACATTATAGACATGGGATCAGGAGGGAAATCCCCATTTTAGATCCCAAACTGTGTGCATCTTCAAAATTTGGCTGGCTTAGGTGTGACATCACCCCATCTTATGAAGGGCAGATACACCCATTTTTAGCATACTATATAATGTATGATTTTGCCTAGAGGTTTTCTATGTTGAAGTTTGTACGTTAATGAGAGTTGTATATTTTCTTTTAAAAAAGAAACATGCCTGTTTATGGCAAAAAAAATAAAATTTTATACAAAGACCATGTGAATGTGCACTGATTAAAAAAATTTGAACAAAACAAAGTGTGGCTTCTTTTACAAATCTGCTCTAAGCTTTTTTGGTGTTATTTTGTGTGTTTACAGTGACAATGGTTGGTATTTACTAAAGGAAAAACCACTTGCCGCTACAACTGCACTAGAAGACAGCTAAAAGAAACACAAGCAATACATCAAAAACAAAATTAAAGAATAATATTTTTTTTATATGGAAAAAAAGTATTTAGACATTGGCTGGCATAGGAATGGCCCCCCTACCCGTGAAATATTCAACATATTGCTGGCGAACTTGACGGGCGCTTTGGGGGGGCAAGCCAGGATGGCCAGATTCTAGGCCCGGCAGGGTATTCTCTGCAGAAATTCCGGGCTCAGGTCCAACTGTGGCAAGATAATTGGGTGCATGTTGGCGCAAATAATTGTGCAGGATGCAGCAGCAAAACGCCATGTGGTTGAGTTTATACTCCGCCATGTGGATTGAAGTCAGAAACAGGCGGAACCGGCTGGCCATTATCACAAAGGCATTCTCAACAACCCTTTGGGCTTTGGCCAGCCGGTAGTTAAAAACCCTTCTCTCCGGGGTGAGGGTCCTCTGAGGGATAGGCCTCATCAGGTGTGGTCCCAGACCAAAGGCTTCATCAGCCAGAAACACAAAGGGGAGTCCTTCCTGATTGTCCTGATCCGGTGGCAATGCCAGGTCATCAGACTAGAGACGTAGGGCAAACTCTGTCTGGGCGAAGAAGACTCCCCCATCCGGCATCCGGCCATTCTTCCCCACGTCCACATAGAGGAATTCATAGTGTGCTGATACCACCGCCATCAACACGATACTATGAAACCCCTTGTAATTGTAGAAATAAGACCCCAAATGGGGTGGTGGCACGATGCGGACATGCTTCCCATCGATTGCCCCTCCGCAGTTAGGAAAGTCCCACCGCAGGGCAAACTGGGATGCCACAGTCTGGCATTCCTGTGGCGAGGAAGGAAGCTGTGGAGTCAAACAAGAAAAAAAAAAGTACTTTTGCACATAACATTGCTAGCAGATTAGACACAAAAACATTCTTGGCCAACATCAGTATAAATTTTAATGGATTTTTTAATGCCAAAAATATAAGGCCCACTTATCAAATTCCTCACCCCCTCTAAAGGCCCATTAAAAAAATTGAGGGGGTTCTAGAGGAGTTTGTGGCCCCAAAAAATAACCTCTTCCACTCTGTCTGAATGTAATCAGTGGTGGAACTACTGCCATAGCGACCCACGCGGGCCAAGGGGGGCCCCGTGAGGACAGGCGGCTTCGCAGATCCGCGGGTGAGAGCGGGCGTCTCTGTGGGTGAGAGGCGGGGGGCTCCGCGGGCTGTCAGTTGGTGAGACAGCTGGGAGGCTCGTGGGTGAGTGGGCTGGCCAATCAGGGAGCTGGCGGGTGGGGTTCAGAGAGATGACATCATCTCTCACCGCCCGGCACCCGCCCTGCATCCCTGCAGTGCAGTTCCCCCCTCACTGTGCAGGTAGCCACAGGAAGCAGAGAGATGACATTATCTCTCTGCTACCTGACTCTGGGACACAGCAGGAAAGTGACGTGGCAAGTGACAATCAGTAACGTGTGGCAGGCGACGTGTCAAGCGACAATCCATTATGTGTGGCGGGTTACGTGGCAAGTGACAATCCGTAAAGTGTGGCAGGCAACGTGACAATCTGTGACGTGACAATCCGTAACGTGTGGCAGGTGACGTGGCAAGTGACAATCCGTGACGTGGCAAGTGACAATCCGCAACGTGTGGCAGGTGACTTGGCAAGTGAAAATCTGCATCTGGTGGCAGGCGACGTGGCAAGTGGACAATCCGAAATGTGTGGCAGGTGACGTGGCAAGTGACAATCCGTGACGTGGCAAGTGACAATCCACAACGTGTGGCAGGTGACTTGGCAAGTGCCAATCTGCATCTGATGGCAGGCGACGTGGCAAGTGAACAATCTGCAATGTGTGGCAGGTGATGTGGCAAGTGACAATCTGCATCTGGTGGCAGGCGACCGTGGTAAGTGACACGATCAGGGCTCCCACTGATTCTGCATTATGGTGAGTTGAACTATTTCATTTTATATAACAATGTAATAATAGAAATAATGTGTTTCAATCATCCTGACACCATAACAACTATGGTGCCATGATGATTGAAGCGCCAACATCAGCTATTGCCCCCCAAAAAAAATATTTTCTGGCAGTGCCCCTCCCGAGACTCTGGATCTTCCCCTGGGTGAGGATGAGGAAAGTAAGTTTACTGTTAAGCCTCCCGGGCCACGCGAGTCCCGAGGTGTCCCGACACACGCAGCCGCATACAGCAGGAGGCAGAGAGCAGAGCGGGTGGGGCAAAACGTTCGAGCGCGCCTGTGAAGGGACATTGTTTTCGGCACATGAGGAGGCTCTGGAGTCTGGACAGGAGGTAGGAAGGGAGTGGGAGACTGTCATCTGTTTTGCTATTTTTGTGAAGAAAATGTTTTCTATATTTTTTCCTTGGGATAATTTTGGCACAAAGAGAGGGGGAGCAATGCCAGGTTCAAGGGTGCAGATGTTCCTAAGACCTTAAGAATAAACTTGATTAAACTACCAATAGGGCCACTGTTCATCATTGCTGTCTTATTTCTCCCCTATATGTCTAATTTTTACACATAAGTTTAATCAGAACAGAAATTGATTAGAAGGCATGGAGGTCAGCAATGTGTGTCCTTCAGGGGCTGCATAAAGTATACTGCATACTTTGTTGTTCAAAATTAATATAAGCTGTTGCCTGGGTACTGTGCCACATGGGTGCGGTAATCTGTAGTTCAATGGCATTAGTTCATTTTTTTGTGGGGGAGGGGGGCTGTTTGCAGGGGGGGGATAAAACATTTTGCTATGGGGCCCTGTGATTTCTAGTTACGCCCCTGAATGTAATGTTAAGAAAAAAATTGGGAGACATTTTAGGGGGTGTTTAGGGTAAAGCATTACAATGGAGCTGACAAAATACATTGTTAAGTGACTAGGCTATGTGTGTTTGGGCTCAGGATAGCATGCTGGAGAGGTTAGTGAAGTGAAATATGCATGTAGGCCAAAAAAGGAGCATTAAAAGCTTCCAGCATGCATGAGGACAAACTGAACATTCACAGCATATTACAATCATGGTAATTAGGGAATGATGAAAGAAATACAATACATTAGCAAACATTAAATGCATAGAATGTGATGTTAAAGGAGTAAACTTACCTTAATATAGTCCTTCTGCAGAACTTGAATTATGGCAGAACAGGTTTCTGGGATAATGAGCCCTAGAGCCTGGGGGGAGATGCCTGTTGAGAACTTGAGGTCCATCAGGCTTCTCCCTGTCGCCAGGTAGCGCAACATGGCGACTAGCCTCTGCTCAGAAGTGATGGCTTCCCGCATGACGATGTCCTGCCTCGTGATATAGGGGGACACCAAAGCCAACAGATGCTGAAAAATGGGGTTCCTCATCCGGAGAAAATTCCTGTAGTCATCAGGATTATTCTCCTGGATCTCCCGCAGCAAAGGCATGTGACAGAATTGGTCACGCTGGAGCAACCAATTCTTGGTCCATGAACTCCTCCTCACCCTGTTCATGGACTGGTCTTGGTCCAAAACAAGAAGACCAACACCAAGCGTACGCAAAGCACGAACTCGGCGATGAGAACATACCCGCAACATAGCTTGAAAAAGTTCGGCTGGACAGAACAAACGAACAGAACGCACCGAAGAACAACAAGGCCTATGAAGAACGACCTGAAATTCAGAAACGAGCGGACAAGAATGCACTGAAAAACTACACTACACGCTCTGAAAGACAAGATACGAACCCACAAGCACAAACTGAACAGCAGAAAAACTAACTGAAAGCACCAAGACTGAAAATCGCGAATCGTCTCTCACCAAACTTTTACTAACATGAGTTCAGCAAAAGCAAGCCCAAAGGGTGGCGCCATTGGAATGGAACTTTCCCTTTATAGTGCCGTCGTACGTGTTGTACGTCACCGCGCTTTAGAACGACGAGATTTTTAATGTCAGTCTGTATGCAAGACAAGTTTGTCAGAATCCCGTCAAGCTTGACAGGAATCCCATCGAGAAAACCAAATTTTTTTTTTTTACGACGAGATTCACACCCGTGTGTACAGGGCTTCAAAGTGAAATACTATTTCAAAATATACAGTATAAAATCACAAAAGTATAATTTAGAGTGCAGGTTTTAAAGCAAAACTTTACAATTTAAATCATATTTAGAAAAACTGCTCTCCCTCTTTAAATAGAATGATCAGCAGTGCCGGCTGCAGGGGAGAGCGCTTGTCAATAGCTTGAATGCCTGAGTTTACTATGGCCCATCTGTGGTTGACCTTGCCTCCTCTTCCCTGAAGCCACTGCTATCTGACACAGGGGAAATCACATGGTCGGACTGGAGCTGCCTGAATGCAGGTAAGTATATACATCTTACTTCTACAGGTTAGTTGGAAAAGGTGCTAGGAGGGGGAAGTTTTAGGATTATTTGGGTATATCCTGGAAAACGACTTTAATGATTCTTATGTGATTAGTTTTATTGCTCTGTCCTCACTACGTGTTAATCTGGGGCCTGTGTACATCAAAACCCTCCTATCCTCCAATAAACCAGACAGCGTGAACAAATCTTGACACTTTATTGTAAAAAAACAGGGTGGGCGAAATTGGGAAACAAAATGGAAAGGTACATACAGTAAAGAACACATACATTCAACATTAAAACAATCCCTGGAATCAGTGGCGGCTGGTGCTCAAAATTTTAGTGGGTGTGCAAACAAACTGAAAAATTCTGAAAAAAAAAACATTAATTGCAGCCTCACTGTACCCATCAAACGCAGCCACTGTGCCCATCAAACACAGCCACTGCGCCCATTAATTGCATCCACAGTGCCATCAAACGCAGCCACTGTGCCCATCAAACGCAGCCACTGTGCCCGTCAAACGCAGCCACTGTGCCCGTCAAATGCAGCCACTGTGCCTGTCAAACGCAGCCACAGTGCAATCAAACACAGCCACTGTGCCCATCAAATGCAACTACTGTGCCCATCAAATGCAGCCACTGTGCTCATCAATTGCAGCCACTGTGCCATCAAACGCAGCCACTGTGCCCATCAATTGTATCCACTGTGCCCATCAATTTCAGCCACTGTGCCATCAAACGCAGCCACTGTGCCCATCAAACGCAGCCACTGTGCCATCAAATGCGGCCACTGTGCCCATCAATAGCAGCCACTGTGCCATCAAACGCAGCCACTGTGCCCATCAATAGCAGCCACTGTGCCCATCAAACGCAGCCACTGTACCCATCAAATGCAGCCACTGTGCCCATCAATAGCAGCCACTGTGCCCATCAAACGCAGCCACTGTACCCATCAAATGCAGCCACTGTGTCATCAAATGCAGCCACTGTGCCCATCAAATGCAGCCACTGTGCCATCAAACGCAGCCACTGTGCCCATCAAATGCAGCCACTGTGCCCATAAATTGCAGCCACTGTTCCATCAAACGCAGCCACTGTGCCCATAAATTGCAGCCACTGTGCCATCAAATGCTGCCACTGTGCCCATCAAATAAACGTTTTTTAATTGACTTACATGTTAGTGATCAGTTAAAAAAAAAAGTCAGGATTTAATGTATGCTTAGCAGGGAAGGGTGCGAGTGCTTTTTTTTGGTCTGCCTACAAGGTGCAGTCTGCCCATAATTAAAACTACACTGGCTGGTAAAGAAGAACATAGTCACAGTGGCGGCTGACAACAACCCCCTCCCCGGTCCGCAGCGTGGGACAGAGAAAGTCCTGTCCATCCGCGGCGTGGGTCAGAGAGAACCCCCTGGTCCGCGGCGTGGGACAAAGAAAAAGTCCCTCGTCCGTCCGTCCGTGGCGTGGGTCAGAGAGAGCCCCCCCGATCCGCGGCACGGGACAGAGAGGGCCCCCCTGGCCATAGGACAGCCAGCAGTAAGGCACCTACCCGATCTAGGGCTGGGCCTTGGGCTGTGGTCTCCTCTCCTCCTCTCGTGGGGTGCAGCAGGCAGTGGCTCCGGTGTCTGCTCCTCCCACGTCTCCTCTCCTCTCAGCCGAAATGATGCACAGACAACGATCAGGACCAGTCTCTGCCACAGACTGGTTGTGAACAAAGTTGGATAGTCCGGGATCCCCTGCCACAGGACTTAACGCCCAAACTTCCAGCCAAACAGTCAAAGAGCCTTTAAGCCGACCCGGCAGACTGCAAGGTAAACTTTAGCTACGGTGCATCCTCCAACAGAATCACCAGGCCTTCCTTAAGACACCAGCCTTCCGCTCGGTCTTCTCCAGGACAGGTCCTCCCCTGGTTTCCTCCATTGAGTGGCTTTCTCCCGCAGGACGGACAGTAAAGGATCACCTTCAAAGTGTAGGCCCCAGTCAGCATAGCGGGGCTTACCTGGTAGAGTTGCAGCCTCGGACCAACATGGTCCCGAAGCCGAAAATCACACAACACACCCCTTGCGCCAGGAGGGCTACGAGGGGAAGAAGGACCTAGAAAAATGGCTTCTGCCCCTTAAGTACCGCTTTCCCAGCATGCCCAACGGGGAATCCACTCCCACTGGGCTGTTCTCGGGAAAGGACACTCAATACACCATGACCTGCCCATATTCCAACGCCGGCCTGTGGTGGTATCGCCACCTACAGGCAACAGTGGGAAATTCTGTCAGGCACAGCCACAGTTGAACAGAGGCCAATCTAGCATAATCACTTAAGTCTGAGCCCAACTATTGGCTCAGACACCCACTAAATTTAACATAGCGCTCAGTCATTGGGAGCAGGGCGCTACATATACATAGTAGGGTCAAAACACTGCTAAAATAGTCCTGAAAGTAGGAGCAGTGCTGCATGACTACCAAGTGAAGCACAAAAGCAAGGTTTAGCCAAGGTTCACACTGAATGCGAGTTTGAAAGTTCAGCTGAACTCACATGATTTCAAAACGGCATTTCAGTCTGACTGAGACATTTGTGTCAGTTCATGCACAGATGTCTATTCAAATGCCCCCCCCGAAGTCGCCAAAAGTAGTGCAGACACTTTTGGGATTCGGACGGTGACATTGCCAGCAATAGGCTCTGATTTGGCATGCGGCCTTGACAATAAAACCTGGAAGCTGACTGGTTTCTATGCAGAGCTGCATAGGTTCCGAATGAACGCAAACAGCTATCGTCCCACACAAATGAGGTATCACAACAAACGTCAGATCATGGGCAGTAATTCTAGCACCAGACCTCCTGCGTAAATCTAAAGTGGTAACCTGTAAAAGCTTTTAAAGCAACACCTATAGATAGTAAAATTTACGTTGTTTGTTGCCGTTGCAGGGGCATGCACAATTTTAAAGCGGCTCGGGCGGGACAAATTTAAATGGGGGGGAGCACCCAATTTAAGTCTTGCCTAGCACAAAACCAAAATACACCAGTGACTATTAGGACTGGGTTGGGGCCTTGCACTTCCCATTCCTGGCATCAATGAGATCCTGATATCAGGTGACATGGACTGTTCCCTTGGCATGTGTGGAAGTGTGAAAGAACCTGCAAGAATTGTCTTTTCATGTCGGCACAACAAGAGCTATCTATTCAGGGTGAGGTGGGTTGCAGCTCAGATAGAGGGCAGGTCCCTGATTCGGTGTAAAAGGGCAGCAGGAGGCATTCCAGCATGGCTTTGGCATTTGGATGAAGGAGGGACAGAAAAAAATACAAGTAACTACAAACTGGCTATACAGTGCAAACCTTTGGAGGTTAGTAGGCTAAACAAAATATCTGTAACATCACATGACATGTTAACATGACAGTAGAAAACATAGTACGATATAGTTATTGCTTCTGCAAATGCTGTGCATACTTTTTCCCAAACAAGATGGATATGCTACCTAAAATTGTAAGCAAATATAAGTTACCGTATTTATCGGCGTATAACACGCACTTTTTTCCCCTTAAAATCAGGGGAAAATCGTGGGTGCGTGTTATACGCCGATACTCCGTCGAATTCCCCTGCTGAAACGAGCGAGAGGAGCGAGCGGAGCCGAAGCCGAAGTACACTCGGCTTTACTCGGCTCCTCTCGCAGTCCCGCCCATCTCTGACTGCGCCACTGACATAGAGAAAGCCGAGTGTACTTCGGCTAGTCTCGGCTCCTCTCGCAGTCCTGCCCCTGACTGTGAGCAGAGCCGAGTCTAGCCGAAGTACACTCGGCTTTCTCTGTCAGCGGCGCAGTCAGTGGAGATGGGCGGGACTGCGAGAGGAGCCGAGTCTAGCCGAAGTACACTCGGCCCCGCTCGCTCCTCTCCACAGAAATCGGCGCCAAATTTAAAAAAACGCAGAGACTGACAAGACTGCAAAGGCACTGGGCAAGGCTGCAGATGGACAGATGGACACTGGGCAAGGCTGCAGATGGACAGATGGACACTGGGCAAGGCTGCAGATGGACAGATGGACACTGGGCAAGGCTGCAGATGGACAGATGGACACTGGGCAAGGCTGCAGATGGACACTGGGCAAGGCTGCATGCTGCATTTAAATGTAAGTTTTTTTTCCTTGAATTTCCCTCCTAAAAGTTTTTTTCCTTAAAATTCCCTCCTAAACTTGGGATGCGTGTTATACGCCGGCGCGTGTTATACGCCGATAAATGCGGTAAGTTTCAATTCAACTACATTTGATAGCCACACAGCCTTCCGGAAATTAGAGATATGAGTGTGTGGCAGCTTTTTGTTTGCACAACAGTAATCATAATCACCATAATTAAGATAATTAAAGGCTGCAATATTTTACTGCAGATGTGACGTTACAGAGAAATAGAGTTATTTATTCAGAATGACAAGGGAATTAATATATGTGGAGCAAATTCTGTGACTGTCATGTAGAACTTTATTTCAATTACTCATTGAAGAGAACAGTCAATTTTTAAATAAGTGGAAAATATCAATCCGAAAATATATTTTAATGAAGAATTCCAGGTAGGGCATATTTTTACATAAACTGGTCCAACTTGGACCAATGTAACTATGTACAGTATATACCATACTTTGCCAATCTCCCTGGAAGCTGGAAATCACTGAAGTAAGCACTGCTACTCCTGCTGAGATGCTGGCCTGATGCATTCTGAACACAGGAGGTCGGCTACTCTGCATTACTCAGTGAATGCAAAGCATTCTTTGATTGGATTAAGTGAAGAGGTGCAACAGTGATGTCACTATCTCCACCACGTCCAATCAAAGAATCAGAGAATGCTTTGCATTCATTAAGAAGAGGCAAAGTATTCTCTGAAGGGTGCCCATACCAAACACCTAACTTACTCTGTTCACAATGCAGCAGGGCAGCCACTTGGCATTGGACAA
The DNA here is from genome assembly GCA_029206835.1 of Rana muscosa. NCBI lineage: Eukaryota > Metazoa > Chordata > Amphibia > Anura > Ranidae > Rana > Rana muscosa. Next base: position 173,246,129 of record CM055122.1, on the reverse strand, counting down.
GGAAGCTAATGGAGATCACTACAGTAGTGGTGCCTACTTAAGTGATTTCCAGCTTCCAAGGGCATCTGCCAAATATGGTAAACTGAGTAATACTGTAAATAATCACATTTGTCCAAGCTGGACCAACGTGATTATGTATAAAATATCCATACCTGGATCTCTTCTTTAAAGCCTATAAAAGGACCGCAGTGTCTAGAGTTCTGCTTTACCTATCTCTGTGTGTGGAAATGTATTTCATATTTCTGCCCTGCATTGGTTTTATTGATCACTGTAAAGCAAATCTTCACACTAACAGCTAAATATCCGGGTGAAATACAAATGTTTTTATATAAGTTTGTTATTCTGTACAGTCATCCTTGTGATTTATATTATCCACAATGCTCAACCTCACAGGGTACCCGCCACATGTAGTTTCTTCTATGATGAACAATTCCGCTTCCTATGTTACCTTTACACCTCCAGCATCCTCAATGGACAGTAAAAGAGCATCATTTCTTTGTTGAGTGAGCATGAGCTCACCTAGGAAGCAAAGTGGTTGAACCCAGAGGCAGCAATGCTATAGCAGGGAGAAGTAGAGACATCATACTGATAATCATAAGCATATCATAAGCTTAGCTGGCTAAAATTCCAAATATTTTGGCACATAAAACAGTAAACATGTGTGTTTCAGTCATGTATTTAGCTGTATGACTTCCACCCCAAGCTTATAAAGTTAAAACAATTGTTAATTGTCATAATAATGGCTATTTTTTGGCAATACCAGCCAATGAAAACTGCAAATAACAATGAAGTGGCTGAAAATAATGGTAGTTGTGGCAAATAACACCTGAATTATAGCTCAGTGAATTAAGTCTCTTGAATCTTGCTATACTGCAAAAACACACTTCAAATTCAGCTTAGATCTGTCTTATTTGTTTTACATAAGCATATTATAATACCACATGCATTGGTCAACGTTTTTCCTACTTATGGCATTGTTTTAATTGATTTTTTATTTTATTTTATTGAGATTGTATAGTGAAACAAAATAATGTTTATCATATCAATGACATCTTTTTCATTGTAATATTTACTCAATTAGTATGTAGTATATAGAAATTAGGGTGCAAAAATGTGAAGCATGTGATCAACAAACATTTACCTACATGGGGTTAAGAGAGAGAGTCAAACCATCTTGGGACCCAGAAGAAATAAAGACCTTCTGGATCTATTCATTTAGCTGTTTAAAATAGTGTGTGCAAAAAACAAGTTGTGATTAAATATCATGTTTTTGAAACACTTTTAGTGAGCTAGTAAGAAGCAATTCACAGGGAAGGGGATAGCAAACCTTATTCCTAATGGTAGGCAGTTGCATTGCTATAAATCTTTATCATATTCCTGCATCACCTCCTAGGATGAGTCAAGGGCTCATGAGCAATGGGCAATGGTATGTAAAGAGCCATGACCCCTTTTTAGGGCCCCCTCTTAAAGCTTAAATCCAGTCAAACTTTTTGCTCTCTAGCTATGGGAGTATCAGCTGGTATCCCTTGTGTATGATATATCTCTGGGAAGATAGGGATCATTCAGTGTAATAGCACATGATGATCTATGAAGATCCTGATACTCATTTCAAATAGATGGTAAATTTACATATTTTCATTAATTTCATCTTGCATTCATGCAAGATGAATATATGCATAAATGTAAAAAATATAAGAAAATGCCTTCTTATCTTTTCTTATGTAAAGTGTGACTTAAAGAGGTATTTTTTTTTTTTTTTAAAAGGACACTTACCTGTCCAGGGTTCCAACACGATCCTCACTTTAATTCTTCACTAGCCTTCGGGTTCCTGGCTCTGGAATCACAACTGTGGGCAGCTGGCTATGCTACTTTTGGCTTCACAGCCGGCTGCCCACTGTGCATGTGCAAGCTGCGCACGCCTTGTGAATGGTCCCACAGGCTTCTGGGACCTGTGATGTGTCCCAGAAGGCTGCAGGGAGGAGAACTTCCGCTCGGATCACCTATGCAATCTGAGCGGATGTCAAAACTAGGTGCCTGCTCCCCCCCCCAAAAAAAATGACATGTTAAATGTGGTAGGGAAGGAGGGGAAGCCTTAAAGTGGTTGTAAAGGCAGAAGGTTTTTTTATCTTAATGCATTCTGTGCATTAAGATAAAAAGCCTTCTGTGTGCAGCAGCCCCCCTGAGTCCCCCTAATACTTACTTGAGCCCCATCCAGCAATGTTGCACAAGAGCCTTGGCTGTCTGGGGACTCTCCCTCATTGGCTGAGACAATGAGGAGAGAGAGGAGCAGGGTCGATCCACGACTCTGTGTCTGGATGAATGAATGCACAGAGTGTTGGCTCGGCTCGGGGGCCTCCATAGCAAGCTGATTGCTATAGGGGCACTCGGCAGGAGGGAGGGAGGGACAAAGAGCTCCGGTGGGGGACCCGAGAAGAGAAGGATCTGGGCTGTTCTGTGCAAAACCACTGCACAGAGCAGGTAAGTATGACATGTTTGTTATTTTTAAACAACAAAAACAAGACTTTAATATCACTTTAAAGCAGAACTTGATTCATCAAATAAATTATAAACTGCAAAAAAAATTGAAAAACCAAATAGAGACACCTTTTCTGGTGAAAACAGTTGTAATTTTCAGACAGAAAGTAAGTGGAAATCTCCCCATCTAGACATAGATTTAAAAAAAAAAAAAAAGCACATCATCAAACTGCTCTGGGACCACATGGGTTTGATGCAGAGGACAGAGAACACATCATAATAAAGAGCCATTCTCTGCATTACTGAGGACCGCTGAAGGAAGAGGAGGACCCAGGGACATCACATATTTCTGAAGACAACTCAAAAAAAAAAGGAGCTGTATAAAAATGAATAAACCAATACAGGTAGAGAACTCTAGGAGGGTTATGTCCCAGTGTGTGTGGGCTGTAAAATTTCTATATGATAATGTTTACCTTTTAATAAATCACTTGTACAGTACCAAGAAGAAATTATTTCATTTTGTGGAATATAACAGAAAAGGGCACATGTTTTTGGGAGCCCAAGATTCTCACAGACAAGGATTTAAGAAACAATGGTGAAATTATTATGTGAACATGGAGATTCCTGGCAGAGTCCACATTCCTGGAACAGTAAATGAAGGAATTTTCCTGAGGCTAATGATTTATGGGAGACTTGCATTACACAAGTTCAAATAAGAGTCTTAGAACAGTGATCAAGGAGACATGATTTAAGTTCCTACTGAGGAATAAGAAGATGTATGTGTAGGAGGGAAAACGGCTCTCCACAATATCATTTTTGTCCGTTTTGACAGAACTGAGATAAACTATGAAAACAAGAAAATATAGGAGGTTAAGGGGAAGAAGAAATATTTAAGGTCATACACGGGAGAAAGCAACACTTTAATTTATTTGGTCACTATGTTAAAATAAATATTTAAAACGTTTTTTTAAGATTATTTAAAAGACAAAAAATGTCCAAAAAAATTATTTACTCTAAGTGGGTAGACAATGGTGAAGACCCATAGCAGCTGAATGAAAGATGAAAATACAAATGATTAAATGTATTTGTACATATTATTATGCTTCTCTAAGTTACAATTATAGTGAATTTTTTGTTGTACCTAAGATTCCATACCTGTTTAAAACACTTTATTTTAATTATATACTTATATTCAAATATTTTGCTCGTGATTGATCACTCTTTTGTTTTATAATGTAAGGCTGCATGAGCAAAAAGGCCTCACAATAGTGAAACAAGGCATGACCCACCAAAACATCCCATAAAATGTTGCCTCCTTAGGCGATGGCTTAATTGGATTTTTTACAAACTGGTAAGTTACTGTACCTACCATCTAATCTCAGCAGGGAATTTTCATTGTCAGTGCTGTGGGGGTGCTTGCTCAATAAGTTGGTTAGCTTAGATCAACAAATTACATTATGCTAATAATTACATTAAAGTGTATTTAATATAAGTGTGTACTTAATATTCTATACATATGGCACCAGAATATAAAGGCTTAGTTGCCAGGCTGAGATTAGGTACCTTGCTGTGCATTTTGCAAATGGGAACACGGAAAGGAGAAATCATGTACCTCCAAAGTTCTTAAAATGTAAAACAGAAGCACATAAATGCTGTAAAAATACAGGAATACTGTGAAATGAACCAGCATGGGAATGGTAAAATATGACCTAGTTTTTAATAGTAAAAGTTTTTTTTTTCTAGTTTTTTTTATGCAATATTTAGACATTGCAGAGTTCAGAGAATATAGATCTGCTACAGAAGATGGCTACTGTATGTACTAGTTACAAGACACTGAGAAGCTGCAGCCATGCTAAAGGAGGCAATCAGAGGCTGCAGACATTTTCTAACCCTGACACTACAACTGAAATTAGAAACAGCTGGCAATTGGAAAACACATTTGAGAAATCTGCCAGCTTTCGTGTAAAAGTGTTCACAAAGGTAGCCTTTTCCTTATGTTCTTCTAGCTTTTTATCATTAATGTCCCAGCTGTTGGCAGGTGAATCCAAGTAAGGACCTGTAAGGGACAGTCTTTTAATATTGAGAGTGCCTTCTTCATGTTCTTGAAGCTTCTTTGTATTCCACTTCACATTCTTCTTCATTGTTACTTCTTCATATTCTTTGTATTCTTTATTGTATTGTTCTTCTTTTAATTATTCTTTTAAATATATTGAGGATTGTTCTTCTTTGACTTTTTTTCTTCTTTGTTATTTTCTTCTTCATAATCTTCTTTGTATTCTTCTTCTACTTTTTATTATTTATTACTTATGGATGCACAGTTGCCATTCCATACAAAACGTGCACAAACATGGCAGAAATGGGGAGAAGAGGATTCATCCCAAATATATTTACAAAGAGGTGTTGACATATAGATACAGTTGGTAGTGAAGATATTAATGTCTAAAGGTACACAGCAATGACAATTGTATAGAGGAAGCTGCTTATATTGCCAATACTGGGACTGTAGTGTTTGGCTACAAGAATATGAAGAGCAAGCTGCAGGGGAGACTGCCCCCTATAAAAACTTTCTACAAGCCCTGATACGTTATTAATTTAAAGCTGTCCAGTGAGCCTAGGCCTAGCATAGTCACCAGTAATGAACTTTGTCAGTATAGTCTGATTCTGCTGTACATCGTAAATTGGTGCATCATTACCAAACAAAGTTATACTGACGTGCAAGGAGCCAAAAATGTAAATAATTAAAAAAAAATTAAAATAAAGCTAATACATACTCAAATATTACTTTAAAGAAGTCATGTGAGCACATCCATTCATTGTTTGGATATCCGGCAGCCCTGAGACTGCTGCTTTGTGCTGCCATCTTGGATGTGATGTCAGCAGCCCCAGCAGACTGATAGCTGTCACTCAAATGGGACATTACAGTTGTAGTGGGATGCCCCTTTGTCCAGATTCCGGTGTCGGTCCCTTTAACTCAACTCCCCACAATCCTCTGAGCTCCTGGGCACGCCCGGGGGATATAAATGTCAGCTCCACCCAGCTTCCTGTGCTCAGAGAGATCCTGCCTGATGGGACAGCAGTGACTGGGCAAGTGAGCTGTTCCCAGGTGCTGGGTCCTCCCCTGTTAAGTCTGGTGTGCGGGCCACCAACAGTGAGCACAAGAGCACGCAGCATCTTTCCAAGCCCCAGTCACTGGAGAGGACTCTGTTACAGTCCATTTGCGGAAGCTGTCCATGAAGTGGGTTGGCCCTATCTGCAGCCACCAGAACCTCCTGACCAAAGCAAGTAGAAAGCAGTGCCAGCATGAAGTGTGTGCCAGCAGGAGGTCCACTCAGCTCACAGTCTGTTGAACGAACGATTACTATCTTGGACACGTGAGATTTCCTTAGCTCTCTATTCTATCTGTAGATTGAACTCAGAACACGCTGCTGCCACCTAGTGGACATTAGTTGAACGGCAGTATAATTGTTATATCCTCTTTCTTTATGGTTCATATTAATGTTCTGTACTGTATACCCGTGTTCACACGATCTCCGGTACAATTTATGTTGAAGTTCATTGTTAAGTAAAGCAGAAAATGCACATCAACACTGGTCTGATCATTTGGCTGAAACCGTTACACAACACAGTAATCTCCTTCACTCCTCCCCTGGCAGTTACAAAAGAGAAGGTGGGCTAGCCCAGAGAAAAATTAGACAAGCCCAGAGGATCGGAGAGCTATGATGGGCAAGAAAGAAGGGGGTGTAATAGGGAAGTGACTCCTCATTTAGCCAAATTTGCTACAGATACATTGCAAAAAATAGGTTTGTGGAAAGGGAGAAAATGCTGCAAGTAAGCATTTAAAAAACTTGATTTTTCTGTGCTTTTACTTGGTAACAAGTTTTTTTAAAAGCTGTGCGGAACATTTATCCTCCCCTTCAGCAGAGATCATGTTACCAAAAGTAGGCCATCGATCATGTGATCGGCAGATGAGGGGCCCTTGAGCCAGCCTTGAGCAGCATTTTCTTCCTTCCCTTCTATTGCTCCACACCAGCAACAAAAACTTTGAGTTATTTAAGAATATGTCTGCATTAATCCACAAGAAATATTTTTTGTTTGATTTAAAAAAAAACTGTTATCCAAGCAGTTTAAAAGAAACTGCTTGCCTGAGTCTTCAACAAAGGCCTGACAAGAAATCTGTAACAGGTTGACAGTTAACCTAAGCATTCTTAAAGGCCCCAAGATAACGTCTTGTAAAATCCCCTGACAGCATTCCAGCCAACCAATAATTGTTTTTATCCCTGGAAGCCTTTTCCCTGAAAACTCAGAGGTTTCTTAGTCACTGGCAGGCAATAAACAGCAAACTCTGGAGATTAAAATGAAAACAGAAGAAGTTCAGAGATCTGGACCTTTATGACCATAGGTCGAGGAGAGGCTGCAAGTAAAAGTCTGTATGATCAGTTAGCACTTAAGCAAATCAGCTGGAACTCAGGAAAGGTTAAGTACAGGGGATTTAAATTATCTAACAGCTATAGTCCCAGATATGCATGTAGTAAAGAATGTCCAAAATGTAAACAAAAGCTGGAATGTTCGAACATCGAAAGGGATTTTTTTTTAAAATTCATTGTACTATAGAAATGTACTATTTAACGTAAATACTACTTATTTTTTTATAACCTACATTTAAAAAAAAAGAGGGTTCTTCCAAAAATGTCCACACTTTTTCAAACTAAGCTATATGTATAAAAGTTTGGACACTTTTTGAAGACCCCTCATATATACTTATTGGTCCTTTTTATTGCACTTTACCAAAACCTTAATGTTTGTACCAAGCCCTACTCCACAGAAGCCTTGGTCTCTATACACTGCACTGGTGATGGACAAAAAGCCCAAAACAACTGTATGCAGTAACTGACGCTACGCCCCTTCCAAGGGGACAGGATGTGACATTACATAGTTTCCACAACACTAATTAATATGTGCCTATCTACTTTGATCACCAAATGAAAAGTAACTTGTACATAAAGAATTACAAAAAAATAATAATAACCTGTATCTGTACTATAAACAAGTAGTTCTGGATTTACAGATGGCCATTTGGGTGAAAAAGAAAGAGTTGTATGGCTCTTCCCACTATCCTGAAATGAGGAATAATCCTTATATTTTGGGGATTTACGATTTAATGAGACACGTGAATACCTTTTGTTCTAAAAAGGTTCTGCTGTGCTACACACTGGTTTAGTAGAAGGCTTTTTGTTTCCTTCTTATCACTTCTCACAATGGTGAGAAGAGATTAAAGAAGACCACTTCATGGTTTTACTTTATTTTTTATGTCAAAATTCTTCCTAAACTAACATTAGGCAATGCACATTATTCATATTACATTATATACAGTATATATACTGTATATCTGTCTTAATTTACTGAAAGGCAGTACAGAAGAACAATGAGTATTGTTGTATCCTGTCTTCTGGAAGGCAGAGTGCATTATTGACAGGTTCATGCATCCATAAAATATGTGCAGCCTTCGGAGTATATCAAAACAGTAACTGGTGCTAACTTGTACAGATTAAAGAAAGTATTTTATATGTAACAACTATAAGTAGTGACATCTACAGGCTAGAGGTATGAACACCACAGAAATTGCTTTGATGACTACGGTCACACTTTGGTTCAGCTGATCATGGGCAGCACAGTGGCTAAGTGGGTAGCACTTTCGCCTAGCAGCATTAGGGTCATTGGTTTGATTCTCAGCCATGACACTACCTGCCTGGAGTTTGTATGTTCTCCCTGTGCCTACGTGGGTTTCCTTTGGATACTCTGGTTTCCTCCCACACTCCAAAGACATGCTAGTAGGTTAATTGGCTCTAGTATGAGTATGTATGAATGTGAGTAAGGGACCTTAGATTGTAAGCTCCTTGAGGGCAGGGACAGATGTAAATGTATGATATATATGTAAAGCGCTGCATAAATTGACAGCACCTGTAATAAATAAAATAAAATCATGCACCCAATGAGCATTATCCTGTAGTTGATCTGGTAAAGTGCACACTGGTAAATGGATAGTTTGCAGTGTGCACTGAACATCCAATAATGGCTGTTTGTGTACCTTTTATACCAACCTACACTTGAACAAGTTATTGGATCACCAGACCCAGCTATGACATGACAGCAGTGGTATTATCATTATCCTTTATTTATTAAAATATTATATAGAACAATGCATTAAATAATGAGGAGTGAGATCTGGTCTTCTGAGTTAAAATGGAATGCATTTTGGAGGTGTTGTGCATGTGGAAGATGCAGGAGCGGTTATGGATATGAAGGAAAAGACTGGGTTAAGGGTAACTCCAAGGCAGTAAGCCTGCAGGGTAAACAGTACTGTTTTCAGCTAGAAAAGTGTTGGGTAATGGTTTTCAGTCCAAAGGAGTGAAGATGAATAGCTCAATTTGATCAAGGTAAAGTTTTAGTCTCCTTTAAGATATAAGTGAGGAAATGGCTAAAAGGTAGTGTTAAATGTTTTCAGAACAGGTCAGGGGTATATAACTGGCATATTGAACATCTGGGTATTGCCTGCATATGGGTGGTATTTTGAAAAAAAGAGTAGATACATTAACTAAGAAGTGATATAAGCAACTGGCTGAGCCTTAAGTAGAGAAAAAGAGGAACAATGAATGAGATCTTAAAGTCCAACTCCGACAAAAAAACATTCCCTATGCAGTTGGCCTGTGCCCGCATCACATGGGTTAACTGCTCATTTTTGTGTAGGGGTTCTGAGAGCTGAGAGATTCTTACCTAATCCTCTGATCCTCCCAGCACATGACCAGTCCCTTCGGCTCCCTACAAGACCGCTGGACCCCCCTGTGGCCCAGCGACCTTGTGTGGTGGACTGTTCCTGACGTCATCACACCCATAGACCTGCTTTGGATGAGAAGATGTCAGGAACAGTCCACCACTGAACATGAGGGAGTCCATTTTTCAAAGGATCATGTGAGTATAGGCTCTGTATTCACCCCTAGACAAAACGAGCAGTTAACCCATACATGCACAGCACCACTACATGGGAAAATAAGATTTTTGCCTGGAGTTGGGTTTTAATGGAATGTCTGATAAATATGAGTAGAGCAATAGGAAGATGATGCCCAAAGCAAAGCAGAAGGCAATCAATGGTATCAATTGTAGATTGGAGAAACGAAAAATAAAATCACATTTCTTTTCAGTCTGAAGAGATCATTGGTCAGTTTTAGTTCAATTTAGTTGATTGTGTAGGACCAAACCATGATTGAAAAGGGTCAAGTTAGATGAGCAGAAAATAGGCTACTACACCTATAGGTAATGACTTAATGATATAAATCTGCCCATGTATGCAATAGGTCACCTGTAACAGGTGTCTGTGAACTATTATTATTATTGTTATACAGGATTTATACAGTTTGTGCAGCGCTTTACAATGTTAGGGCAAATAATACAGTTACAATACAATTCAATACAGGAGGAATCTAGAGCTTACAAACTAAAAGGGAGGGGCAAGTGATATAAGCTGTTGGAGAAAAATAAAAGTACAGTTGTTAGGTGGAGGCAGAATAGGCTTCTCTGAATAGAAAAGCTTTCAGAGATTGATTTACGTGGATAGAGTAGGACGGATTGGGTAGGGAATTGCAAAGGATGGGAGAGGCTCAGGAGAAGTCCTGGAGGTGAGCATGGGAGGAAGTGACATGGGAATCAGAGAGCAGGAGGTCTTGGGAGGAACAAAGAGAACGATTTGGTAGGTATTTTGAGACTAGGTTAGTGATGTTAGTGATGTAGCTAAAGGCCAAGTTGTGGATGGCTTTGTAAATTATTGTTAGTATTTTGAATTTAATTTGTTGGGTGAGTGGCAGCCAAAGTAGGAATTGGCTGAGAGGGGTAGCAGACGCTAAGCGGTTTGTAAGGTGGATGAGTCTGGCAACAGCATTCATGATGAACTGAATAGGGGATAGACTATTTATAGGTAAGCCAATGAGGAGGGAGTTGCAATAGTTGAGGCAAGAGATGACCAGGGAGTGTATTAGGAGCTTTGTGGTGTCATTGGTTAGGAAGGGGTATATTTTGGAGATTTTGCAGAGGTCAAGCATTGGAAAGTGATTGGATGTGGGGACAAAAGGAGAGTTTAGAGTCCAGGACAACACCTAGCACCCTGGCATGCGGGGATGGATTGATGGTTGTGTCATTGATCTTAACATTGAAGTCAGCTCGGTTTTGGACAGGTTGAGTTTGAGAAAGTGATGTGACATCCAGACTGATATGTCTGTTAGTAAATTAGAGATGCATGAGGAGACTAATGGAGTGAGCTGAGGGCTAGAGAGATAGATTTGGATGTCGTCAGTGTAGAACTTATATTGAAAGCCATGGTAGGAGGTGTAGACTGAGAATAGGAGAGGTTCCAGAACAGAACCTTGGGGGACCCCAACGGTTAAAGAGGAGGAAGTAGAATTGTAATTGACACTGATTAGCAGTGAGATAGATAGGATGAGAGCCAGTGAAGAACACAGCCACAGAGACCAAAGGAGTAATGATTTTTGAGGAGGAGGGGGTAGTCAACTGTATCAAAGGCAGCCGAAAAGTCTAAAAGTAGGAGTACAGAAGTACAGAATAGTGCCCATTTGTTTTTCCTGTTAGTAAGTCTTTTGTGAGTTTTAGGAGAGCAGTTTCTGTGGAGTGTTAAGGGTGAAATCCAAACTGAAGGGGATCAAGAAGGTTATTCTTAATGAGGAGGTCACTGAACTCATGGAGTTTGGAGGATAAGGGGAGCAAGGAGATGGGGCATAGGTTGTTATGATTGGTGGGACCCAAGGAAGGCTTTTGAAGTATGGGGGTGACTATTGCATGTTTTAGAGAGTTGGGGAAGATGCCAAAAGAGAGTGAGAGATTGAACATGTGGGTTAGAGAGTGTAGGATAGAGTCAGAGGGTGACCGCAGTATTTGAGGGGGAACTGAGTCCAGGGGACAGATGGTTAGGTGAGCCTTAGAAATAGGTTTAGCAACCTCATCTATAGTAGCAGGGTTGAATAAGGGGAGTGTTGATTGTACCTGTGGACATGGGGTGTTAAGTGGAGATTCCATCACAATTTGAATCAATCTTATTTTTGAAGTGACTATCATATTTGATGTGTCAATTTTGTCAGTAGTAATGCTCAGAAATAAAAACAATGGAAAACTTTTGCAATGCAGATGTTATCTTTAGCTCGGTCATCAAATCCCTATGTAAATATGGAAAAAGAATAACATTAAAATCTTATAATGATTGTGAGGATGCCCAAGCCAGTATGGGATAACTGTTAGTTCAGCACAACTGATTTAGAAAGATACCCTTGACTGCATGATACTTGCCTATTTTTATGTCAGCGATATTGTGCGCTACATTTGGTCTATCAATGCAGCCTTACAGGGGAATGCATCCACTTGCAGAAAAGTGAGCATCCTGAAAGCTTTTAAATGCTTTCATTTGTATTAACTCTTGAAGTATTAGTCCAGCACTCCATTGAAGAGTGACTGATGCTGACAGACTGCTTGCATGTGGGTGTCTGTCTTCTATCCCACTGTGACCATCTGAATTATATCACCTGTCCTATTTGATATATTAGGCTATGCCCAAATGCATGATGTATAGTTCTGCAATAGGGAAATTAATGTCCACCGATGGAGACTATTAATAATGATTAGATACAAAACAGCATGATTATATCTCTACATTTACTGTGGTACACTGTGCTTGCTGCCTCTTCTAACAACAATTGTAAATAAATCTTTGAAATATAATACACTTAGAAAAATTTATAATAGAGTCTAGACTATAAACATAAGAGTAGGAGGACGTCTTATTAGTGTGCTTTGTTGTGCTTTAAACATTTCCATGGGTCTATAAGATCTTGATCGAGCACAGGGGCCACATAAAAGTTTAACCAGTGGTAGTGAGCCACGCCAAATATGAAAAAAAAAAAATAGTTCTCAAAACATGTTAATGTTAACAATAATAATGTCTAGACATTTTCAGTGCTTGGAAGCTGTACGACCCCTGTGTATACATAGATTTAAAATGGCAACTATAGTAGATCAATGAGCTACACATCAAACACACATATATTTTACATAAATACAGTATACTGTATGTTTCTAATGTATAAGTGTAGATAGTTACTGTTGGAACCTCAGCATTTGTTTGTAAATACCGTATTTATTGGCGTATAACACGCACAGGCGTATAGCACACACCCTAACTTTAAGAGGGAAGTTTCAGGAAAAAAACTTTCCACAGCCCCTTGCGTATAACACGCAGGCACAGTTTACCCTCTATTTTCAGGGTAAAAAAGTGAGTGTTATGCGCCAATAAATACAGTAACTGATTTAACTAAATAGTCTGTATATGCAGGAAAGCATGCTTGTTCTACCCACTGTGGAACCTGATGGGTTAATCCTTTGCATTGTGTATAAAGACTGTTTGATCCTGTCTCTCTAATCCTCCTCTTCTTCCACTGTCTTCAAAAAATAACCTGACCTTTACAGAGCCAGTGGACGGGCTGCACATGCTCAGTTTGGTATGTATTGCTAGAGAGGTTTTTTTTTTCTTGGGAGAGGGCATGTTATCAGCACAGGACCAATCAGCACTATCCAGACATGTCCAGACAGAGGATCAGGGAAAAATGAAAACTCCTCCTACAAGCTTTACTAGGAACTGATAGAATTAAAAGAGGGGGGGTAGTAGGACTTTAAATGAGGCATATTTATGTAGATATGCACCTCCATCCCTATTCATTGAAACAAAAGGAGAAGATTGTGACTTTAGATGAGGCAGGTAATGTCAGACTAAAAGAATGACAGTTTTCATTGATATAAACAGTATACTGTATAACGTAACATATTTACATGGATAGGATATCAATCCTTACTTGGTATATAAAAAAACAAAAAAACAAATGTCAATAATTCCATAATAAAGGTAAAATGACAAGCAATTGATCATGTGTGAGCCATTATGAAATATAACATGAAATCTAGATATGATGAACCTTGTAGATGTAACCAGATCGCATAGAAGAGTAAAAATTAATATATATAAAAAGTTGAAACCCTGTGGGGGATTGAAACTGCATCCTGTAAAACTCAACATGTTTCATGGATAAGTTCCACTCATCAGGAGCGGATGCTAAGCCGATCTGAAAAAAAATATGTAGGTAACGTTATAGTCTAGATAAAAACCAAAAAATTTGAAAAAGAGAAGAGATTGGGGGGAAGTGGATTTTCCAACCAGCAAGAAGCAAGAACTCACATATAAAAGCGGGTTCAACCTATGCGGAATTAAGAAGCAGAAGGGCTGCCAAGGATCGCCAAAAGTAACACAGTAAGGTAACTATCTTGTAACACTGTACCCCCCTTTCTTTTTCCACGTTCCACTCACATTCAGTCTTCCCTTTCATTGCATGTTGCTTTTGGATTCTGGCAACTCTTTTAGTCACATATACTCATCTACATATGGGTGCCTCATTTAAAGTCCCACTACCGCCCTCTTTTAATGTTGTAGCTGATGCAGCGGGGCTGGCTGTTTGCCTAGATGCCCAGGAGCTGCGATGCATGCCAGTCACCACCCCAAGCCCTCCCCATACGTCCTTTAGACGTGAGGGACTCGGGGTCGATGTCCTCATGTGCATTGGAGTCACGCATTACGCCCCCTCTATGATGTCATTACTCTGCGCCACTGGGCTGGCCTGATTTTCCATCTGGGTGCAGTTGGGGGTGGAGGGCGTTTTGGCGTCAATTGCTTGAAGGCGGACACCTTCTGCTATTTAATCTGTCAGTGTGATGCTGGGAGAAGATTGGGGACCAGTTGATGGCTCACTAACATGCCCCTACACAGCACGGGATAGGCTATATAGCTGCACTTATGGCTTTACTCTATTTGCCATTCAGACCAGGGCACTATCTAACACCACAAGGTAACCATCTTATAACACTGTACCCCTTTCTTTTTTTATGTCCTACTCACATTCATTCTTCCCTTTCACTGTATGTTGCTTTTGGATTCTGGCAACTCTTTTAGTCACATATACTGCACCAGTTCTTTCTGTATTTACTACAGGTGACACTTCTTTACCCTTAACACATTCCATGGTGTCTCTATGGTCTCCAAGAGTACAGGCTACACTTGTATGATAGCACAAGTGTCTCATTCTCACTGAATAATATTTTTTCATAGATAATTTTCATGGAAGTCGATATTCTGATCCATCACCCTTTTGCGATTTTCACTTGCTGATGGTGGCCCTGTGTGAACCCGATGTTTCCATGGACCTCTGTGACCTCAGCTCCCGGGCCAGAAATCCTTGGCAGTCCTTCTGCTTCATAATTCCACATAGGTTGAACCCGCTTTTATATGTGAGTTGTTGCTGGTTGGAAAATCCACTTCCTCCCAATCTTTTCTCTTTTTCCAATTTTTTTGATTTATATCTAGATCATAAAGTCACCTACATATTTTTTTCACATCGGCTTAGCATCCACTCCCGATGAGTGGAACTTATCCACAAAGCACGTCGAGCTATACAGGATGCAGTTTCGATCCCCCACAAGGTTTCAACTTTTTATATATATTAATTTCTACTCTACTATGCGATCTAGTTACATCTACAAGGTCCATCATATCGAGATTTCATGTTACATTTAATAATGGCTCACACATGGTCAATTGCTTGTCATTTTACATTTATTATGGAATTATTGACTTTTGTTATGTTTTTTATTTACCAAGTAAGGATTGATATACTATTCATGTAAATATGTTACGTTATATACTGTTTATAACAATAAAAACTGTCATTCTTTTAGGAACTGATAGAAATCACAAGGCTGCTATATACTGCAGAGAAGAAAGGGTAATTATCAGTTTATTTTTACTAAAATAATTGCATTTCCATGTTCTGTGTACTGTGGGAGACCAGATATAGTGAATGAAGGTTCTGGGTTGAGTAACACTTAAAGCTATTTATAGCTAACATATCTATGTTATATCCATAAATGGGAGCTTAGTGAAAAATAAAATATGGAAATTCTTTATAGTGATATAATTCTTTCTCACTTCCCACAAGATCTCTTTATGGTTTGTGTGGATTGCCCCATTCCATCAAGCTGCACTAAAGGCATGCAGGAAGATATCCAATATTATTGGTTAAAAGACAACTTGAGCAAGCCTTAAAGCTGAAGTAAACCCATCAATTTGATAGTTTCAAGAAAAAGTTAACATTCCCGGCATGCCGGAAATGCTAGCTGTCACATTTGCTTGTACTCTCAACTGTCAAACCATCCAATGGCTGGTTTCATAACTGATCACATGTGCACCATCATGGCAGTTGCAGATTAAACAGAGGCCAAGATGGCAGCTTCCTTGGCTGAAAATGATAGGAGGGTTTACTTCCACTTTAAGCACACTTTGGGGTACCTTCAATGCTATTGCAGTTTGATGAATTAGGGTTTATGTGGATGATTCACCAAAGCACTTAGCAGAGTGAATAAAGTGTTTATGTTAATATAAGCAATTAGGTTTTTTATTTGTTTTATTTTAAACAAATAAGGATGTTTTCTTTCACATAATTGGATGATTGAAATGAAAACAACTTTACTTTATTCCCTACACCAAGTGAATATTTTGCTACACCTTCAGTAAATCACATCCTGCATCTCAGATAGTACCCACAACAATGTTCAGTTGCAAAATAAAAAAAAATGGACAAAATGATACAGAATTGAGTCAAAGAAGTAGGAGAAGGTCTGTCGTGTCTGATGTGCCACAATTTAGCTTTGTGAATTTGCACTACTTGCAAGAAAGCATGTTGAATATCAAAAAATAAACAGAAGTGCAGACTGCTTATTTTACCTTATTTATGTAATGTAGCCAGGTGAAAACACAGTTAGGCCCCTTTCACACGGGACGGATCAGTAATGATCCGCCCCGTGAACCTCCGCTTGCTCAGCGGGGATCGCTCCGTTGATCCCTGCTGAGCCGGCGGATGACTAGGCGGTCCCCGCACACTGTGCAGAGACCGCCCTGTCAGAGTGCCGCTCTCCCCTATGGGGGATCGGATGATGACGGACCGTAGAGTCCGTTGTCATCCGATCTGATCCGCAGATGGATGGAAAAATAGGGTTTTCCTCCGTCACACTTTGGCGGATCGGAGCGGGTCGGATGTCAGCAGACATGTCACCGCTGACATCCGTGGCTCCATAGGGGTACATGGAGCATCCGTTCAGGTCTGCCTAAAAAACTGACAGGCAGACCTGAACGGACCGTCTGTGTGAAAGGGCCCTAATGCTGCAGAAATCTGGGAGAAGGACTGCAGCTCTCTAGGGGCTCATGTACACTGCAGCTCAAAAAAGCTCAAAGAAGCTGCTCCTACAGGCTCTTAAACTTTTTGCAGGCATTTTTTTCTGCCTGGAAACTCTCCTCCATGTTAGCTAATGCGTCCATGTACACTATGGCTTTTTTATGAGTTTACAGGCATAAAAAAACACCTACCAAACTCACGTTTTTGAGAGGAGCTTTCGAGTGTCCAAAAACGTGCGAAAAAGCATGAAGAAGCATGAAAAAAAAACCTGTAAAAGCTCAAAAAAGCTAAAAAACGCACAAAAATAAAAATGAATTGAGGGGAGGGTTTGTGAAAAAAAAATGCTTATGCTCAAAAAAAGCTCAAACTTTTTCAAGCTTTTAGGCAGAGAAACAAAAGCTCAAATGCCCATAAAAGCCTCTTATTTTTGGAGCTGCAGTGTGCATGAGCAGTATTAAGATATATTAAGCAGTATTAAGATTGACAGTGGCCCTGCCACCATAGTCTGACACGCCCCTTCCCCCCAAAAGTGCACCAATCAAAAGTGCTTGTGTTAGAGAGCCACAGTCCGACTCTCAAGATTGCTGTGACATATGGTATTTTAACCCCTTCTGCAGCACGTACACATGTGTAGCGCCCATCCCAATTTATGGGACGCTATATGTGCAAATTTAGGGGTGGTCTGAGCTAATGGTTGGGCTCAGACTGTTAATTTCCTAAAAACTTGCTTCTGCTCTGGTGTGATATTGCCTGGCTGCAGTGTTCCCTGTTGCCTGTGGGTGGCACTGTCATCTCCGGGCAGAACTACAGGGAGTATCACAGCACCATCCATTGGGTGTCCTCTCTCGGCAGCTGTGCAGTGGGCGTGGTCGACCCGCTGTGCATGCTGGGAGAGGGAACAAAAGGGGCAGATGCGATAATTTGTGAAGGAGAGGAGAAGAGGGAGCAGTCCAGGCCAGGGGTGCGTGCGTGTGTTTCAGCCTCAGGCACCTTTAGCCTGAGGCTGCATCGCTGTAAGTAGGCCCAGCACCTTTGGCTGAGGCTTACACCCGAAGAGGAGTCCCAGGGTACCCAAGTTAGGGGTGACCCGCTCTGAAGGAGAGGAAGCCAGGGGAGGATCAGTCCCAAGGGGAGAGGCCTGACTACCTGACAGAGGGAAGGATTCCTATCCACCAAAAGCCTGGTAACGTGCCCCATTGGCACCTATGGTCTTATTGTTACTAGGCCGGGAAGTTCGGGACTTAAGGATTCTGAGGTAGAGGATCTCCTGATCGTATCCCAGGGAAATCGCAAGTAGTTGTTTCGTGCTCCACACCGGCTGCTAGGACCACTGTAAGGGGGACTATCCGGGTGAGCAAAACCCACTCAGGCTTGAGTGGCGACGAGTGTTGCTTAAGTTTTGCATGCCTGAACCTTCCCCTACTCTGTCGTTTCTACTCTCTCTCTTCCAAGTTTTACCTCGAGAAAAGAATAAAACCTTGCTGCTTAGGTTTTACACCTGTGTGGACATTGGCTTTATTACAAAGGGACTTCCGCCTAGACAACGGAGACCAGGGATCCATTCTGGAGAGGTAACTTGCCGCAAGACCCAAAAACATTAACACCGCTCAGCCCTCTCTACACATAAGGGGGGATACCGGGCAAGTAGCAGGTGTGCCTTACTGCAAAAATGGATGAAGCGGAAGGGTCTGTGTGCTACACATGTAAAAAACAATAAAGTAAGAGCAGATTTTTTATTGTATGAGCAGCCTGACTGCATTAGAGTATTTAATCATAAGGACTTAATTTGGCTCAATGAGAGTGAGAGCTGGTCAGAGACAGACTGCAAGTTATCTTTACACACTTCAGAATGGTGGGTGTGTTATTTTCAGCTGAATCCAATACGATTTAAAAGTTACAGTCACATAGAAAACCTATCTCAACCCTTCTTTTCTCTACTGTGCTACTGACCACCTCTATGACAAAATTTCACCCCTGTCCTGCTCCAACCTAGC
Organism: Rana muscosa; assembly: GCA_029206835.1. Lineage (NCBI taxonomy): Eukaryota > Metazoa > Chordata > Amphibia > Anura > Ranidae > Rana > Rana muscosa. The sequence goes on along the minus strand of CM055122.1, from coordinate 173,227,336 downwards.
CACTTCTGTCTACAACACTTTACTGTCATCCTGCCTGGACACACTTGCCCCCCTCACTACACAGAATCAGGCCGCGACCCCTACAACCTAGGCAAACAGATGACACCAGAAGTTTGAAAAAACATAGATGTGCTGTTGAGAGCTTGTGGCGTAAGACTAAAGCCCTGTACACACGATCGGATAACCTATGGATTTTCGTCCGATGGATTTGTTCATCGGAAATCCGATGAAACTGTTTTTCATCAGTCTTGCCCACACACCATCAGTTAAAAAACCGACCGTTCCAAACGCGGTGATGTAAAACACTCCGATGAGCCGAGAAAAATGAAGTTTAATGCTTCTGAGCATGAGTCGACTTGATTCTGAGCATGCGTGGGTTTTTGATCCGATGGACTTGCCCATAGACGATCGGAGTTTTCGATCGGTTTTTTATCCATCGGAAAAATTTAAAACATGTTCTATTTTTTAAAACCGATGGAAAAAAGACCGATGGGTCCCATACACGATCGGTTGGTCTGATGAAAACCATCCATCGGACGGTTTTCATCAGTCAAACCGATCGTGTGTACAGGGCTTAAGTCTCAGAAAGATTTCAACCACTATAAATCTGGCCTCCAAAAATACAATTCCTGCCTCCTCGCTGCCAAGCAGACCTATTTTATCACTCTCATTAACAAATTTCCATCTGGTCCCCATCAACACTTCTCTACATTTAACTCTCTACTTCCTCCTCCACTGCCTCCACCCACTAATTCACTTGCAGCCCAGAAGATCGGCAATCACTTCAAACATAAGATTGATACAATTTTTGAGAAGATCTCTGCTGTACAGATACCTTCTCCACTTTACACTCCATGTCCACAGGTACATAAATTACTTCCCTCATTTAATCCCACCACTATAGATGAGGTTGCTAAACTTTTTTCTTATGTCCACCTAACCACCTGCCCCCTGGACCCTGTTCCCTTGCAAATGCTACGGTTACCCTCTGGCTCTATCCTACACTCTTTCAATCTGAAGATTCACATCTTTAATCTCTCCCTCTGTTCTGGCATCTTCCCCAACTCTCTACAACTCTCTAAAACATGCACTAGTCCCCCCCATACTTACAGTAAAAAGCCCTCACTAGACCGAACCAATCTTAACAACCTATGCCCCATCTTCTTGCTCCCATTTTTATCCAAACTCCTTGAACGTCTGGTTCTACAACCGACTGAATGACCACCTCACAGAGAATAACCTTCCCCCAGGCATGCCTAGCCGAGGATGCAGAGACCACTCGTGTGTGCAGCGTACAAGCAGCAGGCAAAGGGGAATCCGGAAGACAAGCCGAGATCTGGGCGGGCAGCGAACAAGCACAGATGGTAAACGAATCCGGGGTCGGTACACAGGTAGTCAGACACAGTATGGACAAGAGGTATGCAAATGGAAGCTCAGAGAACTAAAATGTTGCTCAGGCAATGTGGATTACACTGAGCACGTCTTATATAGACAAGCAACTAGGAGGCAGGCCAGGAAGTGATGGAAGGGAAGGAAATAAAGGTCCACAGAATAGCAGACGACGACCATAGGAGAGCACAGCCAAGCCACACATGTGAAAGGAATCAGATGGAGAAACACTGCAGCAACGTGGTAAGAGTACACAAGCCGGAAACTGCAGGCTACATTGTGACACCAATCTCATAATTTTTCCTCTCCTATGTGCCTCTTTCCCTGATTTCTCTGTCAAGATTGATGGCACAACTATCGGCCCTTCCCTGCATGCCAAGGTTCTAGGTGTAATCCTGGACTCTGAACTATGCTTTCAGGCCCCATGTCAAATCACTGTCCAAATCTTGCCACCTCCACCACCTCAACGTCTCCAAAATACACCCCTTCCTAACCAAAGACACAACAAAGCTCCTAATTCACTCCCTGGTCATTTCTCGCCTCGACTACTGCAACTCCCTCCTCACATGATTACCTTTACATAGACTATCCCTCTTCAGTCCATTATGAATGCTGCTGCCAGGCTCATCCACCTTACCAACTGTTCAGTGTCTGCTACTGCTCCATGTCAATCCCTCCCCTGGTTTCTGCTCACCCAATGAATTGATTTCAAAATACTACAACAACTTACAAAGCCATCCACAACTCTTCACCCACCTAAATCATTAACCTAGTCTCAAAATACCAATCAAATCAATCTCTTTGTTCCTCCCAAGACCTCCTTCTCGCTAGCTTCCTCGTCGCCTCTTCCCATGCTCACCTCCAGGACTTCTCCCAAGCCTCTCCCATCCTTTGGATTTCCCTACCCCAATCTGTCCAACAATCTCTTACTCTGTTTGCTTTTAGATGATCCCTAAAAACCCTCCTCTTCAGAGAAGTCTATTCTGCCCCTACCTAACCACAACCTTTTTTTTCTCCATTAGCTCATTCCCCACAGCTATTACCTTTTGTAACACTTGACCCTCCCTACTAGATTATAAGCTCTGATGAGCAAGGCCATCTGATTACTTCTGTATTTTTGATTATATTGTAACTGTACTGTTTGCCCTCATGCTGTAAATCGCTGTGCAAACTATTGGCTCTATATAAATCCTGTATAATAATAATGGCTAAAATAATAAGATCTATATCCTGGTGTTAAAGGATTGTGAATTGAGCCTAATATATTATAGAATATATTATGTTATTTTTTTCTAATTAGTGAACTGCTGCATTTCAAAGTCTTTCTTTGGGTGACAAATTCTCTTTCAAATTTATAGTTCCCTTTTTAATATGTCTAATACTGTGATTTATGTATACATTTTATTATTAATATTTTTAGTTCATATATTGTAATTGCAGTTCTCGTAATTACTAAATTTGCAATCAAAATTAGATCTTTTCCTGAAAATCAACAGTACTTCTAAACAAAGTACTTTGTGATCCCACTGTTACTGAGTAATTAAGAACAGTAAACAGTAATTTACTATATGAGACATAATGCACTAGAGACCCAAATGAAGTTCCTGCTGTGGAGAGAAGAAAAGAAACTCCACTAAAATCTGAACTCAGTGAAATTCATTAAGTTCAGAACGCTCCATAATTGACTTCAGGATTTATGATGTTACATTGTCGCAGTGTATAGTATTTCTGGCACGACAGGTTGCTGTGTTTTCCCATTTGTGCACTCTTGTGCACTCAAATGACTGTTTTAATTTTATAATGATCCTGGTATTCAAATGAAGACGGTGAAATTCTGCTACAATTTGAGCATACATGAGAGATGAAAAATTGTACTTTGGGACTCCAGCTGACCTGTATCATGGTGGAAATGGATAGAAGATAGAAGATGAAGATTCCAGAAAGGTGAGATTATTTCAAACAGGAGAGGAGAGAGACAGCGGCGGAAGCTTGATCGGATGGGTTCAGGCAAGGAAAAGGTGATGTCTGGGGGGAGCTGCAGCACAGAAGTTTTAAGCCTTTAGAACCACTTTAATGTACAAAAATATTTATTTGATGTTCAATAAAGATTCATAAGGAGCTGTAAAACAGTATTTGATATTTCTATTCTAATTTGAACTGCTCATCTGAAACATTATTTTTTTAACCACTTCCATACTGGGCATTTTCATCCCCTTCCTGCCCAGGCCAATTTTCAGCTTTCAGCGCTGTCAAACTTTGAATGAAAATTGTGCGATCATGCGGCGTTGTAACCAAATTACATTTTTATTCATTTTTCCCCCACAAATAGAGCTTTCTTTTGGTGGTATTTGACCACCTCTGCATTTTTTATTTTTTGCGCTATAAACAAAAAAGGAGTGAAAAAAAGGGTGAAGTTCCGCTTTAAGGGGCTATATGATGAACATGTATAAATACATTAGTGCTCCATATAGTGAAGTTGGTGTGGAGTTATTCACTTTAAGGTCATCACAAAGGACAATGGGAACTCTTTACATCTGGAAGAAAAGAGACAGTTACTCGGTCCAGATCCAGACCACGGCCCACCATTTGGACTTGTGTTTTTTTTTTTAACCAGATTAACTATGTAACTATGAATGATTTGATTGATTGAACTACAATTGGTAACATGTGTTAGGATATATCTCTATGTCTTGATATAGGTAGAGTTAAGAATATTGGACTTTTCATTTGACTGAAGCATACATACAAGATTTTTATGTGCACCCTGTGTGCTATCAGTTGTGCTCTGTTTGGCAGTCCATGACCGGATAATAGTGAAGAGGGATAAACTGAGATAGTATACATTATATCAAGCACATCTTGGGCTCTTCTGTCTGTGCTGAAATTTCTCCAAAGCTGCTGTTGACAAAAAAAAAAAATATATATATAGCTGTTTTAATCCTGCTCTGTTTTTTAGTCTGCTTGTGGACCACTGAGTGCAATGCAAATGAGAAAACATGGACCTATCTGTCAACCTCTGTAACCCTCTGAGCCTGAAATTCTGGGAGATGTTTATTCATGGACCCATGTTACCCATGTAACAAACAATCATGACAATTCATGGACTATAAATGAGCAATGGTGCCAATACTTGGACAACAGATAGGCAATTGTGAAAATACATGGCCGCTAAAATGGGCAATACATAAGAAATAAAATGCAGAGATGCTAATGTCAGCCCAGTCTGCCTTCCCTCACCCTCTTATTATTATACACAATACTTTCAGCTGCAGGCAGTAATCCACAGAAAACTGGGGATGAAAGGTGTCTGGTTCCTGGGTGACAGCAACTTGCTCTTCAACCTCCAACGGTGGGTGCCGCTCCTTCCTACTCCAACCCCTCCCTGTTGCCACTAAAAGGGCATGTGTGGCTAGAGGGAGGGGTTGGAGAAGTAAAGAGCAATGTATGTACCTCGTCCAACCTCTACCCCCCCCCAAATAGTTTTGTCTCTTTCCCAAGTCAGCATCATGTGTGGACTGTGGAAGTAGTGCTACTGGTGGTCAGAGTCTGCAGGGCAGATCTGCAGAGTTCCCAGCTACAGTATGTCAGTTAAATGTCTTCTAGGGAAAAATGTCATGTTATACAATATACATGATTACCTTTTCTCTTTTTATTTTAGATACACTGGTTGAGGACTGTCTGCCCAGTGCTATAATATACCTTTAATCAATTACTAAATAATTTGACAGTGAATATGCACATTAAGATTTACATAGGCCATACTATGATTCGCTGCATGTAGAAGACCGTAGTGAATTTTAAAGCTGAGAACATTTAAAATTTATTGGCTTTTCATTTCCAGAGCATCCACTCTCAGCTGACTTTACATTTAATGAAAGTTATTGATTTTCTGTTTGTTTTTTAGTTTATACATGTGGAAGCAGAATACATTTTCTACACTAAGCAACTTAACAATTCATCAGAAGAATTTAATCGGGCTTCAAAAATCTGCTGGATTTGCCATTACTGTACAATTTGAAGCCTTACTGTGAAGATCAATAATGCAGGATGTTTTTAAACATGTAAATTACACAGTCATAATGCAACTTCCCCTGATGTGAATATTCACTGTATTATATCCTTTAACCCTTAGCGTTTTACTGGTTATATAAGAGCCATGATAAAGAAGGTTCAAAGATTTCTTATCTTAGGTGTTACACATTCAATGTATTGTATATTAGGCAGAGTAAGTCTATCCCTAGAGACTGCTTAGGACAAGTGCTAACTTTTCCCTGCAAAGGTGCCTTGTTAAAGAGTACGTCCATCCAAAATGTATATTTTAATTATAAGTGTAGCATGGTGGGCTGACTCAGACCCTGCCTTCTTATACACCATAGTTACTTTAGAGACAGTGAGTTACCCAGATTGCTATGTAGATATGTAGCTACCCAGATTGCTTGTCAGGCTATCTATGCCTGAAATTATAGGCCACCCTGGAGGATTTTCCAAACTCTTGTGTACTTTGGGAATATGATGGAAGTGTGGAGTGATAGGGTGTTTCTTAAAGTGTAAGTAAACCCCCCTATCATTTTCAGCCAAGGAAGCTGCTATCTTTGCCCTGTTTAATCTACAACTGTCATGATGTTGCACATGTGATCAGTTATGACACCAGCCATTGGATGGTTTTATAGTTTGGTTGAGAGCATAACCAATGGGAGTGTTACATTTCTGGCACGTGCCGTAAATGAAACTGTTTCATGGATGGGTTTACTTCTGCTTTAAGAAGAAAAAAATACTCAAGTATATCACCTGCTAGTCCTTGATCAAGTAGAACTTTTAGATCTTTTTTTGTACTCCATGATTGGATCTCCCCTAACATTCTCATATGTATCTGTTTTACTTAACAGTTTCATGGCTTCAGCTACATAAACATCTCTGTCTTGTATCACAAAGCCATTGTCGTCCTGCCGTATAACAACATCCTTGTTCTGCTTAAGACTTAAAAAATAGGACCACTATAAGGATCCTGGGGCAGGTTTTTACTTTTAGGACCATTCTTATCACAACTTCATAAAAGATGGGTAATGCCCAATAGGGGTAAAAGGTCGAGATGGGCCTAAATTCTGTGTGTGCTACCTCACTCTCTATAACAGATGACAAGGCTGAGTCTGGTAACGCACCCGCTGCTTCACTACCCCATAGTCCTTTAAATATAACTCTTCCAGAGTTTCTAAAATGGAATCGTCCTTGGTTCTAGGAGGGGATGATTCAAGCTCTACCAATTGTTCTAAATTATGTGCATCCACTCTAAGAGAATAGTATCTTTAAACCGTTTTTGTATAAATATACTCAATATTCAGGTCTATAAATAGCTAAAATAGGTTCAGGGTACTGCAAAAAAGCAAAGTTTAACCCTTTTTCTGAGTAGATCTAATTCTGTGTAAGAAAACACAGAATGAGAAAGCTTAAATATCTTTATGGTAGAGTTAATGGTTACTGTTTCCTTCCTCTTTTAACATTTCTTCCCACTCCTTCTACTTCTCGTGTATTTTCCATTTTCTCAAATTTCTCAGAGGTTTGGAAGGGCTCTTCTTTACCTTCTGTGCTGTGAGTTTCATCTCTCCCACAGCACCTTCCTCAAAAAGACATGGGGAAGGACCACTACTAATACCTGGATAAACTGATGATGACCCAATTTCTCCAAATTCACTACTATTTAGCTCCAAATCATGTAATCCTACAGGAGTTAACTCATCGCTAGTAGGGTTTCTAGGGGAGGCACTAGGTTCTACTTCTATCATTGAGGCTGGGTCCTCTGCCTTTTCAGGAGATCTAGAGGGACCAAGGTGTCCTACTTCCTTAAGGGGTGCTACAGTATCATATTTACTTATGACTCTCCTGGGTTCAGAAAGGGCCTTGTGTTTTGAGAAGCTCCTAAATTCTCCATTAGTCTCCTTTGTATTGCTATTGTTATTGTAATGATTGTTCCTTCTCATGGGTTCTTTCCTATTCTTTCGAGGATACCTATTCATCCTTTTCTCATTATGTCCATTTTCCTGGTCTCTCCAGTTCTTCAAAGCCCCTGTGCATAAGCAATCAGAAACATGGAGCACCATCTTTTTGGTATGTAGGTGTGCTATAAGTGAGAATGGAACAAGGTTTCCCAAAGGGTTAGTAGGGTGATAGTAAGCAATATTTCACTCATGCAATACTAATGTTTGTGTTTATTTTTTACAGGAACCTTGATAAAGGATTTGAAACAATGGTTGTTTTGAGATATTATAATAATTAGGGTCCATGCACACTGGGCTTAATAAATGCTGCTTCTACAGGAGTTTTGCATTTTGTCTGTAGAAGCAGCTCAATGTTATTTTATGTGTCCATGCACACTAGGACGTTTAGTGGCATATTTTAGGTTTAGAGGCAGAAAAAAGTTTGCGTTTTTGAGAGGTGTTTTTTGGCAGAAAAAAATCATGAAATGTTCCTAAATACCTGTACATGTACAGCTCTATATTTTTGTCAAAAGAACTGGCATTTTTTTAATCCCAGTGTGCATAGACTCTTAAAGATACTGTATGATAAGCTAGTGACATTTGTTAAAAACTTTTGGATTTCAAATGGCATCATCTGTTCAGCCACTTCCAGAATTCACTTTTAAGATGTAAAGCTGGCCATACATGTGGCAATTTCAGTCAATTTCAACTATCGTATATACTCGAGTATAAGCCAACCCGAGTATAAGCCGAGGTACCTAATTTTACCACAAAAAATGGGAAAACTTATTGACTCGAGTATAAGCCGAGGGTGAGAATGCAGCAGCTACTGTAAGCGGAAAAGAGGGTCAACAATGCCCATTTTCAGCTTCACTGTGCCCATTGCGACCTCACTGTGCCATACCTCACTGTGCCCATTGCAGTCTTACTGTGCCATACCTCACTGTGCCCATTGCAGTCTCACTGTGCCATACCTCACTGTGCCCATTGCAGTCTCACTGTGCCATACGGTACTCACTGTGCCCATTGCAGTTTCACTGTGCCATACGGTACTCACTGTGCCCATTGCAGTCTCACTGTGGCCGAGTACCTGCATTCTTGACAGGCATCCATTTTTTAAAAGTCGCGGCTTTCTTCTGGCGTTCCGTCCTGTGATGGGCATTTGACACTGTGTTCCACCTATCACGGAGGTCCGCTCATCCTCGGACTCAGTTTCCCAGCAGACACTGTGTTCAGTGTTCCGCCAGTCACAGACATTCTTTCATCCTCGAACAAGAGGACGTCCGCGATTGGCGGAACACTGAACACAGTGTCTGCTGGGAAACTGTCTGAGGAGGAGAGGACCTCCGTGGTAGGCGGAACACAGTGTCAAATGCCTATCACGGAACGGAACGCCAGGAGGAAGCCGCGACTTTTAAAAAAATGGACGCCTGGCAAGAATTCAGGTACTGACTCGAGTATAAGCCAAGGGGGGTATTTTTAGCCCTAAAAAAGGGCTAAAAAACTTGGCTTATACTCGAGTATATACGGTACTTTCCATTGCACAATTTCAAGTAATCACCACAAACAATGCAGTCTAGCACCCGCAAATTTAAACAACCCCAAGAATTCAGTCAGTTGTTGAGTTAAAAACAAAAATGACTATGGCAACTTCAATAAAAGTAATTAGATTTTTCAGCAAATGTACAGATGGGGGAATATAGTCAGTTTTTTTTTGTTTAATCCGCTGGTCGAACAAATCTTTTTTCCATATCTATGGGTTACCTTCAGTGGTAGCTGGTGCTTTTTTTTGGGGGGTGAGTGGCAAACAACCATCCCCCCCGCTCCCACTCGGTGGCGGTCCAGCCCCACATATCTAAGTTACAGGTGGGCAGCGCTCCTACGGGCGGTGTGCGTCTCTCCCTCCTCTCTGCATCACGGCATCTTCTCCCTCCTCCTTCTAGGCATCTGTCCTTTCAGCCAGTTGGGTGACGGGTCTCAGGACCCGCTTCCTGATTGGCCGGGAGGAGGATCAGTGTAAGAATAATGAATATTCATTTGCTATTGTCACACAACTGGGTGAGCTCAGAGCGCAATGCTCTGCGCCCCGAGCCCACCCATTTTTAAAGCCTATTAGAGCCTCTGGCTCTAATCACATGCTTAAAAACACACACACACACACACCCCATTGGTATCCATGAGCCGGCGCCCTGCATGTATATTAGGGGGCCGGACATATGGATGGGGGGTGGGGCCCATGCACCCCTATTGGACGGGCCATCACTGGTTGCCTTACTCTTTGGATGAAAAAGGATGGTGTAAAGGGCAATGGTGTGCATTTACACTGACCAACAACCAATCTAAATTCAAATTTCTTTTGGCCGACTATGCTAATAAACTGCTAACTGTTATCAAAAGCCCTGTACACACGATCGGATAACCTATGGATTTTCGTCCGATGGATTTGACCATCGGAAATCCGATGAAACTGTTTTTCATCAGTCTTGGCCACACACCATCAGTTAAAAAACCGACGGCAAGAAAACGACGGCACGTACAAAACGTACGACGCGCTATAAAAGGGCCGAACAAATCTAATGGCGCCACCCCTTGGGCTGCTTTTGCTGATTTCGTGTTACCGCGTGTTAGTAAAAGTTTGGTGAGAGCCGATTCACGCTTTTCAGTCTCCGTGCTTTGCAGATCGTTTCCTGGTGTTCAGTTTATGCTTGTGGGTTTGTATTTGTGATTCAGTGCGTGCAGTCAGGTCGTTACTGCCTTGCAGTGCCTTCTTGGCCGTTCGTTTACTGTTTTTCAGGTCGTTCTTCTCAGGCCTTGCTGTTCCATGGTGCGTTCTGTTTGAGTGCGTTCTGACCAGCCGACCGGTTTAAAACCATGTTTGAAGTGCGTTCTCGTTCTCAAGCTCGTGCTAGCTTTGGGCTTGGTGTTGTAGTTAACACTGTAACCCGAGTTCAGTCTGTGAACAGGGTGAGGAGGAGTTCATGGACTAAGAATTGGTTGCTCCAGCGGGACCAATTCTCTCATATGCCTCTGCTGCGGGAAATCCATGAGAATAATCCTGATGATTTCAGGAATTATCTCAGGATGACGGACCCCGTATTTCACCGTCTGTTGGATTTGCTGTCCCCCTATATCACGAGGCAGGACACTGTGATGCGCCAGGCCATCACTGCCGAGCAGAGGCTTATTGCCACGTTGAGATACCTGGCGACTGGGAGAAGCTTGCAGGACCTCAAGTTCTCAACAGGCATCTCGGGATCATTATCCCTGAGACGTGTTCGGCCATCGTTCAGGTCCTGCAGAAGGACTATATGAAGGTAATTTTGTTCCTTTAACCTCACATTATATGTTTTGATTGTTTTAGAATCTTCTTTTTTTTTTCCTCCTAACCCAAATTTGCCTGTTTGTAATATCCTGGTAATGTCCCCATTTTCCCCATGCATTTTTTTACCTGTAAAGGCCTTTTTGGGCCCTACATGCCTATTTCCCTTCACTAACCTCTCCAGCATGCTCTCATGGGCGCAAACCCAGCTAGCCTTCTATTTTCCTTTTCCTTTTTTTGGGGTCATTGTCCGCGTAGTTTGACAACCCTCCCTCCCCCCTAAAGATGTTAAAAAAAATTTAGTTCTCAATCAAGCTCAGCAGAGTGGTAGAGCCTTTTTTTGGATCCCCCACAATCACCTTAGGCCCCCCCCTTACAATATTTTAGAATGTTCACTCAGCGGGGGTGAGGCATCTGCTAAGTGGGCCTTTGTTTATTGGTAGGAAAAACTCCCTTAAATAATAATGTTAGAATGATGTTGGTCAACACTGTTTTTGTGTGTAATCTGCTTGCACTGCAAACATAAACCGTACTAATGTCTTCTTTTTGTTTGACTCCACAGTTCCCTAGCACACCACAGGAATGGCTGACTGTGGCCTCCCAATTTGCCCAGCGGTGGGATTTCCCCAACTGCGGAGGGGCAATTGATGGGAAGCACGTCCACATAGTGCCGCCACCCCGTTCGGGGTCATACTATTTTAACTATAAAGGTTTTAATAGCATAGTGTTAATGGCGGTGGTGTCGGCACGGTACGAGTTCCTGTATGTGGACGTGGGGAAGAACGGCCGGATGTCCGATGGCGGAGTATTCGCAGAGACGGAGTTCGCTCACCGTCTGCAGGCTGGGGGTCTTGCACTGCCTCCAGATGCAGAGAACGTGGAAGGGCTACCGTTCGTTTTCATTGCGGATGAAGCTTTTGGACTAGGACGACACCTCATGCGGCCGTTTCCCCAACGCACCCTCACCCCGGAGAGGAGGGTTTTTAATTACCGGCTGGCCAGAGCCCGGAGAGTTGTGGAGAATGCCTTCGGGATAATGGCCAGCCGGTTCCGCCTGTTCCAGACAGCTATAAATTTGGCGGATTATAAACTCAACAACATTGTCTACTGCTGCTGCTTGTTGCACAATTTTTTAAGGAAATTCTCCACAAATGATGTGTCATCAGTTGGGCCTGAGGCCGGTCCCTCTGAACTGATAAATCTGACCGGCCTCAGCACTGCCCGTACTGGCTTGGCCCCCCAAAGTGCCCGTGAAGTACGTCAGAAATACGTAGAGTACTTCACGGGTAGGGGGGCCATCGCAATGCCAGACCACATCTGACCTTTGCTTTTACCATTTTAAAATAAACAAAAATATTTGATTTACTACAAACTTGTGTTGTCATTCTTGTGTTTGGGGTTTGTGTCTCCCAGGTTCTAGTAGTGCCAAGTGTATTTCTCCTTAGTAAATAGCCTCCAATCTCAGAGGTAAAAACACTCATTTTGCATCTTCAGAACTGCTATTGAGCATAGAAAGAACAAGGCACACCTTTTTTAGACTTCCCAAATGTTTTTATTGATTGCACCACAGTTTTGTTTTTTTTTCGAAATATTTTTTGGTTGGTTTTTGTGCGGCTTTTTTAGCAGAAACATGCATGGGTCAAAAGCCACATTTTTTTTAAGAAAAAGTAATAAAATAACACAGTGAAAAATACAAACAGGAGATGGGGTGATGTTACCCCTGATCCATCCCAAATGTGAAGAACCACACTTTCTTTTTGGGGCTCAAATGGGTATCTTCAACATGATCCCATGGCTAGGGTAAACATGTGCTATCTGCCATCATGGGGGATCAATGGACATGCTTTGGGGGTGAAAAGCCTTCCTCTCCCCTACTTGAGGAGGGAGGAAGAGGTTGCACCCCCAAAACAGGGACATAGATATCCTGTGACGGCAGATAGCACATGTTGAGTCTTCAGTGTGTGCATCCTCACATTTGGGCTGGTGGAAATCCCATAGAAAAATTCCGACACATAACAAAACACACAAAAAGGGGGGGGTTCACACTATTCTCCCCAAAATATCTATCATGTTTTTATATTTTTGCTCAATCACAATCATTCTCTTTCTCATAATGTCCATTTCGCTACTGCATTCCATGATTTCCTGAATGATTATTTTGGCGCTGGCACTCGAGAATGGAGGATTTGGACTTCCTGACACACCCCCACGTTCAGTCCCTAAAAAGAAACAAATATTTTAAAACTATGCAGGCCTACATCAGGATTTACCTTGAAGTTGTGGTGACAGACACTGACCTGTTGTGCTGATAAGCTCCACCTCTCCTTCCTCCACCTCCCCTTCCTCCACCTCCACTTTCTCCACCTCCGCTTCCTGAACCTGCTGAACTTGGTCTGCTTTGGGATCTTCGGGGAGTTTCTGTGGTGTTGGGTTCCTCGTCTCATGAGCATGGTGTCCTCCCACTCTCCTCTCCCCTATGGGAATAGCAAAAAAATGTAGCCTTTAGCACACAGACTTTTTAGGCCTGAAAATTGATTCTCAAAGTTTTAAAGTGGGGTCCAATTGATATTTGGCCCTGAGTTTCAAGATGAACATATGAGATCTTGCAAACTCAACAAAGCAACATGTTATTTTGGAGGACACTCACAAATACACTTGGATAACCACCAAGGTATCCACTGGACCACCTGTGTGTGACACCGTTAAGAAATTTGGTCATGTGGCCCAGAGTATAGTATCTTGATGAAGAACAAAAAAGAGTACACAACTGCTGGAGTGTCATCTCCTTTACCCAGAATACAGTTTATCCTTTCATTCACATTCTACATTTCCTTACAACACATCATCTAGCCAACAATGTGTAGATAAACATTGTTGAAGTAAAATGAGGCATGCCCACATGTAGTTTACGTGGATATGTGCCAAACATGTTTGGGGGAAGAGCAGCAATTATTTTTACAACACATTTAGCAAATAAGTGGACTCTCCACTTAACATATAAAAGTTGAGATTTTAAAATGTGAAACCAGTCAAGCCAAGCACATGTTGCAAAACATGGAAGAATACATATTACAATGTGAAAGAACACAGTAAAATATACTTACTTTTTTCAATGCTTTTTATAAGCTTCTTATACTGCTCCGGCTCCCTGAGCTTCAGGTCTGACCACCTTTTACGGAGTTGTTCCTTGGATCTCCTGACCCCATATTTTTTATAGAGAGTCTTCACCACTTTGTCCATAATTTGTGACTTCCGGAGATTAGGGGTGTCGTATGGGCCATGCTTGCCGTCGTAATCCTTCCTCCGCAGAATGTCCACCATCTCCGCCATCTCAGAAAAATACATATTAGTCGCCTTATATCTTTTTTTACAGGATCGGGACGTTTCCGCCTCCGGGCTTTCCTCGTCGGTAATTTGTAATAAAGAAGCCACCTGTGTCTGCGAAATGTCGCCGTCTCACACTGTGCGCCGATCGTTAAGGGGCGGGGAAATGCTGAAAAAGTCCGTCATGGGCGGGAGACGAGGGCGGAGTTACACGCATGCGCAGGATATAAAAAGGGGAAAGAAGTTATTAGGGATGCGCGGAGTAAGGACGACCGGAAGTGAACCAACGAAGTGAACTAAGGTAAGAAGGGAACTCGGGCCTGCAGTGGCCTATAATGGTTCTTGATTGTAAAGGGCAATATTGTGATAAGTTGAGGAGAATCAATTCTGATCCTTTTCTTTTTTTTACTTTTTTTTTTACTTGATGATCCAAAAAGATGCATAAACTACGAGAGCCGGAGGTGATGCTGACTTTTATTGAAAAATATAAGGAACAGCGCAACCTGTGGGAACTGAAACACCCTGCGTACCACAAAAGTGATGTACGTCGGGCAACTATTACCAAATTAGCAGAGGATATGAAGCCATGGATCCCAGATGCAGACTACACTATGATCAATAATAAAATCAACAACCTGCGTAATTCGTATAAAAAAAAATACAAGGAAGTGCGCCAGTCAAAGAGATCAGGAGCAGCAGCCGACGATGTAGTAAAGCCCAAGCTGTGGTACTACAGACATCTTCAATTTCTGGATGACCAGATCGAGGTCAGGGAATCTATTTCCAGCCTTCCCTCAACCCTTCCTTCCACCCTTCCCTCCAGCCTTCCTTCCACCCTTCCCTCCACCCCTGCAGAGGCGGAGGAGGAGCCTCCCGAGCTAGAAGAGCCAGATCTTCGCATCTTCAGCCAGGTATAGTATTTTTGATCATAATTATTGTCCACTAAGTAATATTTGGTTGAACTGTTTGGATTAGCCATAAATGATATCACCCCCCCCCCCCCAAAAAAAAAAAACCAGTAATGAGATCAAAATTGTGTGTGATAGATTCCCCAAATAATCCAATTTTTCATTTTATTTTAAAAACAGGATGAGGCAAGCCAGGAGGAAGAGGGTCAGGAGTGTGGCAGGCAGGAGGAGGCAGGGCCAAGTGGGACTCAGCAGGTCCCCAGGCCTAGTGGCAGCACCGTCTCCCAAGTGGCTCCCCTCCACGTCAGACCGCCAAAACAACGGCGGATGACACAAGTGGAGGAGGAGTCACTAAAGATGATTCAGGAGGCTGCTGCCATTATGAGGGCCCCCCTCAACCCTACGGAGGGCTTTAGCACCTATCTGGCGGATAAGTTGCTCAGAATGGAGGCGGGACAACGGGCCCTTTGTGAGCACCTCATATACATGGCCGTACACATGGGGGCGAGGGGGCTGCTGACTGAGGCCACCCATATCTCGTAGCAGGCCAATCCCTCTCCTCCTTCTCCTCCTCCTCCTGCCACATCACCACCCACAGTGGCCCAGCCTGCAAGGGTGCGTGGACGGGGCCGTGGAGAGAACGCTGCAGAGAGGCG
The DNA here is from genome assembly GCA_029206835.1 of Rana muscosa. Taxonomy (NCBI): domain Eukaryota; kingdom Metazoa; phylum Chordata; class Amphibia; order Anura; family Ranidae; genus Rana; species Rana muscosa. Next base: position 173,211,768 of record CM055122.1, on the reverse strand, counting down.
TGGAAGGAAGGCTAAAGGGAAGAGCAGGAGGTGATTCCCTGGCCTTGAGCTGCTCATCCAGAAATTGAAGGTTGATGGAGTACCACAGCTTGGGATGATGTATGTCTTTGGCTGCTGCTCCTGATTTCATGCTGTTGTTGATTTTATTATTGATCATAGTCAGGTCTGCATTTGGGATCTAATGACTTTATATTCTCTGCTAATTTCTGAAGAGTTGCCCTTCGTTTTTTTTTTTTTTTTCCGAAATAAAGGGAAATTTGATTTCAGCCAACATACATGCCTGATGTGTTTTTTTTTTGAAGTAGCAATAAGATTTCATAAATACAATGTGTAATTAATAACAAGGGACACCAACCTCCATGAGTAAAAAATAAAAAAAATATGTTCTTCGGAGAAATTGACACACCAAAAAATGCACAGCAAATTTTAAGACAAAAAACAAAAAAAAGGTGTAATTTGTGAGGTCGGCCTTGAAGAATTAAACTAATTCTTCCTAAGATCACAAGAAAGAAGAAAGACATACGTTTCTCAGAACTCATGAGAAAGATCTGCTGCCAAAATGACATTTTAAAGACCGTTCTAAAGCAAAAAAACATGCGCTGCATTAAACAAAGCAATAACTTGCAGAATGACGAATGTGCTCTCTCCATTAGGAACGCTAGTTTTACCAGAACGAGTGCTCCCGTCTCCTAATTCAGTCTGAGCATGCGTGGGTTTTTTAACCGATGGACTTGCCCATAGACGATCGGAAAATTTTAAAACAAGTTCTATTTTTTCCAACCGATGGAAAAAAGACCGATGGGTACCATACACGATCGGTTGGTCTGATGAAAACCATCCATCGGACGGTTTTCATCAGTCAAACCGATCGTGTGTACGGGGCTTGAATAGTGATGGATGGTGGTTTTTACAAACATTTGGAATGTGGACACTTCGAAAGCCGACTGTCTGTCTGTTCAAATACTATGTTTGTAATCTGAAGTAATTAAAAAAACAACTTTTGTTCATTGTTTGCCATGGACTTCAAATCTTTCTTTTCTTTTACCATTTAGACAATTATAGCTCTACAGCAAGACAGATGTTGTTCGATAGCTTTTCTGCCTTTGGACACAAATATAGCTATTTGCTGATTATTTCCCATGGTAAAGGGATTACTAGTTTTAATTTTAAAAACAGAGGAGTGGAGCGGCTTTGTGGCTCTGTAAATAAGGTTGTGCATCTCAATGTTCTGCAAATGCTTAAGTGGGCTACATCTGTTTTCTCCCAGTTGCATTTTTCAAACATGAATTTCCATTTTAAAAAGACTCATAAAATTTCTACCGTTTCTCCATGGATCTATTAGCAATAAAAGAGCCTACCGAGGGTTTTGCAGTCATGGAAAATGTACAGTGATAATAGGCTGTCCTGCTGTTACATGGCTTATGCAAACTTTACATTTATCACGTCAGAACCATCTACCCGCAGGGCGGAAACACAGGAGACGAGCACAGGATTTTTTTTTTTCCAAAAATTAAGCTTTTGCTCCACAAATATATACATACATAAATCAGATCTGAAAGCATGCAAGATGGACAAGATTTTATTTTTTTAAGTGTCAATAAACCTAAATGTTAAATTCTCCTGATAAACCAATAAAGCCCATGTCCATCCAAAACTGATATATCAGTAATATGTAGGTTTTTAACAGTTAAAAAAACAATTTAAATATCAAATCATAGTGAATTAGAGAATTAGGCCTTTAATAACATGAATTGCTATTTATACAAAGGTTCTCAAATAAGGACAAATCTTGATTTATGTCACATTCAAACTTATTTAAATGTTGAACAAAACTGTGCAATTGGCAGCCTGTTAAAAGCAATCAGTAGGCTTGTGCACAACGGAAAAATTTGTTCCGTTTCGGTTCGTTTCTTTCCGGTCCTGTTGATTCGTAATCATTCGTAATTTTGCTAGACGGGATTTTTCGTGTTCGGACTCATTCGTATTTTTGCAAGCGACATTTTTCGTTGAATTTTTTGTTGCTTTATAATTCGTACTTTCGGTAGAGTACGTTGTTTTTCGTTGATTCTGGACACAACTCCTACTTTCGTAACTTTTTTTGGGTTCGTTGATTCGTAATTTTCTGTGTCTCTCTCACGACGACGCTGCCTATTATGCCTAATGTGCTTCGAATGGATTTGTACTTTTCGAAATACATAGCGGTTATTTGTAACGATTCGAAATCTCGTATTTTACTTTCGTTTTTTACATGCGGCTATAGCCTCCGCCCCTGTACACCATTTTGAGAGGGTTCAGCACGGTGAGGGAGAAACAGAGAGCAGAGCAGAGTGTTATTGTGCTTCGAATGGATTAGAAATCTCGTATTTTACTTTCGTTTTTTACATGCGGCTATAGCCTCCGCCCCTGTACACCATTTTGAGAGGGAGTTCAGCACGGTGAAGGAGAAGCAGAGAGCAGAGCAGAGTGAGTGTTATTGTGTTTCCAATGGATTTGTACATTCATAAGTTTTTTCATAACGAATTATGCCGAAGACATTCGGGCATTCGCTATTTTGCGGTATAATTTATTTCGGATTCGGTTTTATTCGTAATTGCTTTGTTCGGAAATTCGAATGCTTCCGAATGTCCGAAAGTTGCTAAATTCGGACGAATTTCGATTCGTTACGAAACGAATTGCACAAGCCTAGCAATCAGCAATATTTCATTTTTCTGACCATTTGTGCTACATTTTTGTGCAGTTTTATACTGTAGTATCAGCCATTTCAAGCTCAGCAAATGAGTAATCTACATGTTTCATAGAGAAACTAGAACCGCAGTTGTGAGTACTAATATTGCCACACAGTTTTCTATTTTTTTAAGTGCAGTATTAAAGTGGATGTAAACCAGAATTTTTTTTTTTTGCTGTCACAATGTAGTGTATAAGATTTCCTATCATTTGTGCCCAGTCTTGCCACAAAGAGTTAATCCAGCTCTGAGCAATCCTCTTTTATCGTTCAGTGAGATAAAACGGACAAACAGAGTTACCTTTGTCCGTTCCGCCCCCTTGCTTTGAGTGACAGACTATTTACATATCTCGTGCACTAGCCTTAGACAGGCATTATTTTTTAATTCCCACCCCCACTCCTTTTCTAAAGTCATGTGGTTACTTTTCTGGATTTTGACTGGATGTTAGTGATCATAGCAGAATGAATGCACAGGAGAAAATGCATGTTGACAAGGGGAGTGTAGAGGTGGGTGGGGAGTCTACTGACATCACGACTCCACCCACCGAGCTCCAGACAACAGATCCACCCACAGAATCTGCCGTTTTTCAGGTCTTATAACAGACAGAGGGGAGACATTTGACAGATAAGGATACATGCAGGAGGCATGTATATCCTTATAGATCAGCACTATGGCAGTAGTTTAGAAAGGATGAGAGTGGGTTTACATCTACTTTAAGCCTTATTTAATAAGGTATATAGCAATGTGCACATCCTATATTATTAGGCACATGTAACCTGTCACTAATACATTCTTTTACTTATTTTTCTATTATATAGAAAAACAACTGCACCACATTTCCCTCTTTTGGAACAAAATCTATCTGCCTCTTTTTCCTTCTCATTTATCCCTTTTTTTTGGTCTGTTAGATGGACCTCTATAAAAATTGTGCTATTTAACAACCAAAGGTGTTCTGCACTAAACCTTTAATTTTTTTGTGGTCTGCCTAACTGGGGGTGTGGCAGGGTTGTGCCCATTGCCCACATAGTTTGTGCTTAAAGGTGTCCCTCATTTTCATTGCCACTGTAACTAAGTATGACACTGTGGGAATGTCTGGTTGCTATGCCTGGTGTCTACACTAAAAAAAAGTTACTACTTCTTAAGGTATTGATAAATACATTATTATTTAAATAACTGATTTCAATTTAACCACTTAAGGACCGCATCACGCCGATATACGTCGGCAGAATGGCATGGCTGGGCACAAGCATGTACAGGTACGTCGCCTTTAAGAAACTCAGCCGTGGGTCGCGCGTGCGCCGGCTGCGGCACGCTCACGACCCGGTCCTGAGCTCCGTGACCGCGCCCGCATGACCCGTGGACCCGATCGCCGCCGGTGTCCTGCGATTGGGTCACAGAGCTGAAGAACGGGGAGAGGTAAGTGTAAACAAACCTCTCCACGTGCTTCCTAGTGTGAGTGTCACTGATCGTCTGTTCTCTGTCATAGGGAACGACGACCAGTGACGTCACAGGCCAAGCCACGCCCCCACACAGTAGTAATTACTCCCTAGGAAACACTTAACCCCCTTCATCGCCCACTACAGGTTAACCCCTTCACTGCCAGTGTCATTTTCACAGTAATCAGTGCATTTTTTTTAGCACTGATCGCTGTAAAAATGACAATGGTCCCAAAATGGTGTCAAATTTGTCCGATGTGTCTGCCAAAATGTCGCAGTCATGATAAAAATCGCTGATCGCCGCCATTCCTAGTAAAAAAAAAAAATATTAATAAAAATGCCATAAAACTATCCCCTATTTTGTAGACGCAATAACCTTTGCGCAAACCAATCAATAAACGCTTATTGCGATTTTTTTTACCAAAAATATGTAGAAGACTACGTATCGGCCTAAACTGAGGAAAATATATTTTATATATATATATATATATATATATATATATATATATATATATATATATATTTTGGGGGGGATATTTATTATAGCAAAAAGTAAAAAATATTGATTTTTTTTCAAAATTGTCGCTCTATTTTTGTTTATAGCACAAAAAATTAAAACCGCAGAGGTCATCAAATACCACCAAAAGAAAGCTCTATTTGTGGGAAAAAAAGGACGTACATTTTGTTTGGGAGCCACGTTGCACGACCGCGCAATTGTCAGTTAAAGCGACGCAGTGCCGAATCGCAAAAAGGGGCCTGGTCCTTTAGCTACAAAATGGTCCGGGGATTAAGTGGTTAAATGGAACAGTTGGATTTGAACTCCCAGGTACTTTGAAAGAATGAATAATTGACAACACTAATTAGCATCCTATGCGGGCATTATCATATGTAGCGGGCTCTCGGGGGCCACTCCCAATCCCCTCTATTAAAGTTCTCGCTCGCAATGTCTCTGGTCTAGGGGTATGATGGGAAAGGGAGTGGGTCCGCTACGCCAGGCTTCCACCACAGATGTATAAGTGGTATTGGCCAGAGTTATTTCTCTACCTTCGGGCCTGTATTGTGCATCGAATCCAACCGTCTGCCAGGAAACTGAGTCTCACACCGTTGCAAGTCCAACACTCCTTTATTCAGAGACTTACTTGCTTACAAACAGAACAGGAGGTGTGAAAGTGTAGATACATAGGCCCAGACACAAGTTCTTTCCTCCACTCTCCTCCAAAGAGTGGCTATGGTCTCTGCATGAGGGAAATTCACCTTCCGGATAGTCTCCGACAAGAGGCTCACCCATCACCGGCAGTATGCTGCACCGGGTCTTCAGATGAGGAGCTCTCCCCGGTCCATTACGTCCACCTCGGATTAAGGCGTCCACCTCCGGAGCACCCTAGGATCCTTCCCTCGCGGAACTCAGTGTTGGGCACTGAGTTCCGGACCTCCGTCCAAGTACCTCATCTCAGGCTAAAGGTGCCTGAGATGGAACACGATCTCCGGTGGTCCTCCAGGCCTAGTGCCCAGAGGACGAAAAACACGAACTCCATCCGCAGGCTAAACGTGCCAGGGACAACGAACCCCGTAACAAAACGGCCGGCCCCTTTTATACCCCTCTCCGGCATGCGTAGCGGGTTCCCCGCCCCACCACACGACTGCCGAAGTAGAACAAAAAAGTATTCGACCCAGCAATGATCCGTCCGTCGGCCCAAAGTGACAGCGCCACCCGGTGGACCGCCGGAGATACACCACTGGTGTCACCGCAAAAATTCAAAATTACTGGCGGGAAAGTAAACACCCGCTACACATATTTTTGTGAAAATAGTATAAAGATGGCATCTAACCACATATTACTACCTAGTACTGCATTTAGGTATAATTTCTGCTGAAATAAAGCAATCAATCTTTTACTTGCTTTCCTTCTTTTGAAATGTACTCATTAAAATAAAAGATATTATGATCTTTTTTTGATACAATTCTAAAGGCATCACTTGCATTAATAATTTAATAAATTGTGTAATGGGCATATGGGACTTTCACAACATCAGATGTAATTCAAACACCCAAATATATATAAAAACTGTTTATTACATCTTTATTACAGAACAGAAAACATATCTCAAAACATATACTATAGGCTTAGACCATAGGTGAAAAGATCCCCATATGCAACTTTCATAGGTTCAAGTGTAACAGTCTTGATGTAAATGCTTCCCGATGTGTTACAAGTATCATATTTATTCCCCTGAGGAAGAGTGATATTCGAGATGCATCGGGAAGCATTTACATCAAGACTGTTACACTTGAAGTCATGAGTTGCACATGGGGCTCTGTTCTTCTATGGTATAAGCCTACAGTATATATTTTGAGATATGGTTTCTGTAATAAGGATGTAATACACTGTTACCATATCATTTTTGGAGTTTGATCTATATCCGGTGCTGTGAAAGTCCTATACACCCATGACACAATTTATTGGCTAGACTATTTCTGGGATGTTGGCAGCCAAGTAGCTTCCAATCACACCAGCAATCTTTTGCCACTTGCGTTGATCAGTTTTCATCAATCCTACTAAATACCTTTGGATGAATTTGAATGCCAATTGTAAGCCAAGTCATCCAACATACTGTATGTATCTTTCCTTACAAATGCTCTTGTGATGAATGGGCCTAAATTTACACAAACTCCAAAATATTGCGATAAGCCTTGCCAGAAGATTGGCATTGGTAGTAGCAAAAAGATGGTCATGTTAAATTTGGCTATATGGAGCCTTTGTTTTAAATCTAAGAAGGGCTTACAATGCAACACATACATTCCAAGTTCTGTGTCTTTGATGAAATTAAGTAACCTTCCAAATAAAACTACTAATAAAATATAATTTATAATAACCATCATCATTATTATTATCATCAGAGGAAAACAACTAGAGATCAAACTAGATAATGTTCCAGTCTACAGACTGGAAAGCTTGGAGCATGCAGATACCAGCTTTGGTGTTAGCTTGCCACAGTTCTATCAGAACAAGTGATGTAACAATACCCATAGCAGCCCACGCAGCTGCTATGGGACCTGGGAAGAGAAGGGAGCCCCATTAGAGGGGCTGTTGAAGCACTATTTTATAAAACATCTGGGTGCCTGTGAAGTAAACACATGTCCATCACTGTATTGTTATTTATAATGAAAGACAAAACTTTTTTTATTTAATTTAGAAAGAAGGAAGAGAAATTAGAACCATCCTCTCGGTTTGTCTTTTTTTTACTGTTATTACTGAGCGTGAAGAAGAAAGAAACTCCTAAATTATGATTTGTCAAAGAACAAAAATAGAGGGGATATCTTGCAGACTACAGACTGGGATACTTGGAGCATGCAAGTACCAGCTCTGGTGTAAGCTTGCCACAGTTCCATCAGAACCAGTGCTGTAACAATAGCCATAGCTTAGGGACATAGGGACACAAGGTGCCCCTGGTAAAAAAACTGGGATTTCTTATTTTTGGGGGATTTCCTCTCACTTCCTGTGCAGGTCATGGGACAGGAAGTGATATCTCCCAAATGGAGACAGATGGGGAAAAAAACAGTTGGGCTATAACCCTCAACAGCAGTCTCTTATCCATGCTGTGCAGGAGAATGAACATTTCTGTCTTTGTAGTGTAGATTTATTGCCCTTAGACCTTCTTATCATCCTGGCCAGCACTGAAATTAAACCTGTATGTCTAATGCAGTCTTTTTAATTTTGTGAAAATCCCAGAGTGTCTTGTTTGCTCAGCTAAAACAAACTAACAGCTATTTGTAGTTGTGCAAAAAAATAAACCCACAGTTTAAAGGAAGTTTGTGTTAGGGTTATAGATTAAAGCGGAAGTTCTCCGGATTTTTTTTTTAAAAGCCAGCAGCTACAAATACTGCAGCTGCTGGCTTTTAAAAAAAGGACACTTACCTGTCCAGGTCGCCCGCGATGTCGGCAGCCGAAGCCGAGCTACCGCTCGGCTCTCGGCTTCTCCCGCCGCCATCCTCGGTGAGGGAATCGGGAAGTGAAGCGCTGTGGCTTCACTGCCCGATTCCCTACGGCGCATGCGCGAGTCGCACTGCGCCGTCCTCACTGGTTCACATTGTGTTCTGGGAGCCGAATGTTTCCCAGAACACAACGGGGGGGTGACGCGAAGGGGCGGGACTCCCGTGGGAGTCTGCTCCCGGAAGTGGTGCAAATACCTGTTTTATACAGGTATCTGCACCCCCTCCTCCCTGAAAGGTGCCAAATGTGACACCGGAGGGGGGGAGGGTTCCGAAAAGCGGAGGTTCACTTTTGGGTGAACCTCCGCTTTAAATGTGTGCATGAGTATTAACACTTATATTGTAATATAAATATTGCGCTGGCCATAATTCCTACTACAATTCCTATTTCTTTTTACTGGCTACTGCTGCACGTCTTTGCGCTTCCTGGGTGATGGAAGGGGAGGATAGAATTTACACTGGGGTCTTAAGATGCCCCCCTGTTCCCTGACAACTTCTATACACTAATGTAATGACTATGCTGACAGTTCTCCTGCTGCATGTTCCTTATTTAGAAATACTTTAGGTTAATGAGGAATTCCATCCTCTCAGGGTTCAATTTGCTGTTAACCCCCCTCACCTTCTTTTGCTGGCTTTTACTTAAATAACATACTCACAATTCCAGTGAATAGATTGTTGGCTGGCTGTGATATGCCAGGTCCCATATTACCATCGTCCTTTCTGACATCATCAGGGTCCAGCTATCTTTTCTGAGTTCTTCCATTTGATCCCCCACTACAGGTCCACCCTCCTACAGCCACTGACTGTAGGCTGATGCTTCCTGGGATATCTGTGTGGATATCCTAAGATTCTGCTGATGTGAAGCAGAGTACACATCACACCTAGGCAAGAATGGAGGCGGGGGAGGGCTAGAGCAAACAATTTTGCTTATAAGATTGCAGAGGAGAAAAGGGTTGCAACAATGTAAACTGCTTTTTTGGGAGTGAGCTTTAAGATAATTGACACTGGGTGGCCTCATAAAACTTTCCCTTTGGGGTTCCATTATCTCTGGTTCTGATCTCTGAGCAGGACAAAAAAAGCAATGTTTGCAGCCAAGTGTGTTAGAATTCAAGGTGCTTTATTCTAATTGGGCATACTCAACAACACACAGTAGAAACAATGAATGAGCTAACTTACCTGTAAATAAATATGTTCTATGTTATGCAGCTGGACCCTGTAGAAATCTTCTGTGCAGAGCTGCCCTGTCCTCTTCAAGTCTCTGAACTTCCAGTGTTGCAGGGGTTAAGTTGTGGTGAAAAAGTTCCTGACTAGGGCCTGCTCCCTCCTCCTCCTCCATTGAGAAACATTATTTTATTGCATTCTCTGCCTGTAACATAATCTGTGAATGTGAGAGTGAATCAGACTCACCAGACTCTCCCCCGTAGATTGTGTTAGAGGCACTGAAAGAAATGAAAGCACTTTTATCCATGAAGGAGGAGGGAGAAGGAGGCGGATCCTAGTCAGGAACTTTTTCACAGCAGATTCACAGAAGACCCGAACCTATTTACTCCCACAGCACTGAAAGTTCACAGACAGGAAGAGGACAGGGCATCCCTGCTGTGAAGATTTCTACAGAAATCAGCTGCCTGCATGACATGGGATATCCTTTATTACAGGTAAGTTAGATCACTAAAGCTATAGAATTTTTTTATAATGTTTGGTAAATTTCTGCTTTAATCTGCTTTAAATAATTATGCAAAAAGGCAGCACTGGGTTTTCTGTGCTGGTGCTGGACTGCAAAGATGTCATTTGGTCTGAAACAGCTATATGTAGGGAAAAGCCAACATCTTTCCTCATCTCCAAAGAGCATGTTTACAGAATGCAACAATCCGTAATCAATACTGCCATTTATCTCTATTTTTCAGTGAGATCTAGACTGGCTGATTTCTCTATCTGTAGCTTTACTAGTGTATAATTCTCCCATTAGCTATGTGACGTGACACAAATAGGTCAGTCATTCTCAACTCTAGTATGTCATTTTGCCCTCATTACTTCCTACTGCTGTTATATACATCTATATATATGAATCTTCATTATGACTGATACCGAGGATCATTTCTTCAGACCATTCACTCACACAACTCTGCTACCATAAATCACATAATAATGATATTATTATTATTTCTAATTATTTTATTCTTTTGCCAATGTCAATGCCGATGGCATTTTTTTTAAAGAAGTGATACTTGACTAGCAGCATTAGAACTCCCAAATATAACATTAGAGGCATTTTAAAACTAAACTGCAGTTAACTAGGAAAATACAGTGTCTTGAAAAAGTATTCATCCCCCTTGAAATTTTCCACATTTTGTCATGTTACAACCAAAAACGTAAATGTATTTTATTGGGATTTTATGTGATAGACCAACACAAAGTGGCACATAATTATGAAGTGGAAGGAAAATGATAAACGGTTTTGATTTTTTTTTACTAATAAATATCTGAAAAGTGTGGCGTGCATTTGTATTTAGCCCCCTTTACTCGGATACCTCTAACTAAAATCTAGTGGAACCAATTGCCATCAGAAGTCACCTAATTAGTAAATACAGCTGTTCTGTGAAGCCCTCAGAGGTTTGTTAGAGAACCTTAGTGAACAAACAGCATCATGAAGGCCAAGGAACACACCAGACAGGTCAGGGATACAGTTGTGGAGAAGTTTAAAGTAGGGTTAGGTTATAAAAAAAATATCCCAAGCTTTGAACATCTCACGGACCACTGTTCAATCCATCATCTGAAAATGGAAAAAGCATGGCACAAGTGCAAACCTACCATGACATGGCTGTTCACAGATGCTCTCCATCCAATCTGACAGAGCTTAAGCTATTTTGCAAAGAAGAATGGGCAAAAATGTCACTCTCTAGATGTGCAAAGCTGGTAGAGATATCCCCAAAAAGACTTGCAGCTGTAATTGCAGCGAAAGGTGGTTCTACAAAGTATTGACTCAGGGGGGCTGAATACAAATGCATGCCATACTTTTCACATATTTATTTGTAAAAAATTTGGAAAACCATTTATTATTTCCTTCCACTTCACAGTTATGGGCCACCTTGTGTTGGTTTATCACATTAAATCCCAATAAAATATATTTATGTTTTTGGTTGCAATATGACAAAATATGGAAAATTTCAAGGGGTCTAAATACTTTTTTCAAGGCACTGTATATACTCGAAATTTGAGCTATTTGCCTGCCAGTGGAATTGTAATTTTGTCAAGACAGTTTTCAAATTTACAAAGCCCTATCAGAGAGCATAATTGTAATAAATTCATAACTACATTAAACTGTATTTTTGTTATACATGCCCAAGGGTAAATCAGGCAGTCATGAAGACTCATGTAAAGTACTGTATATGTAAGCCCATAAAATCTTATATAGGCTTTACTTAATTAAAGTTATTTAAAAAGTCAACAGGGGAAATGTATCAAAGCTAGAGCAGACAGAATCTGGAGCAGCTGTGCATGGGAACCAATCTTCTTCTTAGTTAAGCTTTTAAAATGAACGTTAAAAACTGGTTGGTTTCAATCCACAGCTGCTCCAAATTCTGCCTGCTTCAGTTTTGATGAATTATTATTATTATACAGGATTTATATAGCGCCAATAACTTGCACAGCACTTTACAACAAGAGGGCAGACAGTACAGTTACAAAATACAATTCAATACAGGAGGAATAAGAAGGACCTGCTCATTAGAGCTTACAATCTGAGGGGGAGGGTCAAGTAATAGAAAAGGTAATAGCTGTGGGGTATGAGCTGATGGAGAAAAGAAAAGTACAATTGTTTCGTGGGGGCTGAATAGGCCTCTCTGAAGAGAAGGGTTTTCAGAGATCCTCTAAAAGTAAACAGAGTAGCAGATAGTCAGACAGATTGTGGTAGAGAGTTCCATAGGATAGTAGAGGCTCAGGAAAAGTCCTGGAGGCGAGCATGGGAGGAGATGGCAAAGGAGCTAGAGAGCAGGAGGTCTTGGGAGGAATGAAGGGAAAGATTAAGTTGGTATTTTAAGACTAGGTGATGTAGCTGGAGGCAGATTTGTTGTTAGTATTTTGAATTTAATTTGTTGGGTGAGCGGAAGCCAATGGAGGGATTGACAGGGAGGAGTATCAGACACTGAACAGTTGGTAAGGTGGATGAGCCTGGCAGGAGCATTCATGAATTCCCTTCAATGCTTTTAAATCTGCAGTGTTCATTACAATAATACTTGGTAATGCTGCCATGAAGGTCCTTGTTAAAACACTTTCTGTTAACCTCCCTAGCGGTAATCCCGAGCGTGACTCGGGGTTGTTTTTTTATGCTAGGATCGGTAACCCCGAGTCACGGGGTAGACATTGCAGAGCTCGCAGCGGAGTTTCCTTACCTTCTCCTGGCGATCCAGCGATGATGTCCTCTGCTGTGATCGCCAGCGAGATCTCCGGCGTGTGTCGGAACTTTCGACCCCATCTGACTTCCTAGTTCCGTTCCCTGCGAGCCGCAGCGGCGCATGGGAGCGGAACTGGGCGGCAAATTCAAAAAGGTAAACACACAGTATACATACAGTATACTGTAATCTTACAGATTACAGTACTGTATGTAATAATTACACACCCCCTTTGTCCCTAGTGGTCTGCCCAGTGTCCTGCATGCACTTTTATATAATAAAAATCGTTCTTTCTGCCTGTAAACTGGGGATTGTCCATAGCAACTAAAAAGTGTCCCTTTATGTCAAAAGTGGTTTTAGACCAACTAGAAAGCAGCGATAATAAATTAGAATCACTCGCAGAATTGAGCGATAGCGATTTGTGGGGAAATTCGTCATCAAACACTAAATCTAATGACAGCGACAATTCTGCAACTGAGCAAATTTCAGTGTTTTTGATTTGATTACATTATTGAATAATTTTTATTATAATTAGATTACTATTTTTTATAATTATTTATAGTTATTTATTATATTATAATTTATAATTTTGTGTTTCATATTTATCATACCCGGGATGTTTACTAGACTCTGGTTTGCTTAGGTTTAAGTAAGTAATTACTAAGAATCGCAGGCCTATAATACATAACACCAAATTTTCATGCAAAATAATTGTACCGCTTTTGGTACATAATTCCAGAAAGAATCATACCGCCAGGGAGGTTAAAGAGTCTCTGGTCCCAGTTGATGCCTCTTACAGGGAAACACGTCGGGTGGAGCTGAATTCCTTGACGTCACCATGTACCAGCCTGCAGGCAAGGTCCGCAGCTGTGTGTTGCTTCGGTTTGCTGTTTACCATTATCCTAAGTGTAAGTGCTATAATTTTTTATTAAATCTTCCTCTGATATACTACACTATGAAGCCTCTTCTTTCCATTGCTTCCCATGTTCAAGATTATTCATAGCGTGATGGTCCATACCTTGGAAAAACCTTCATAGCTGAATCACCTGCTTGCTAGAGAAAAATACCCTCAGAGGAGTCAGAGGAGTGGATTATCCCTGTCAGTTGGCCTTTGTGAGAGCGATTGAGATCTCTATAATCTGAGATCCAACCTATCTGGTAAGAGGCGCTGATTTTGTGTGAAGAGAGCAAAGGATGAAGCACTGTGTCTTATGAATTACTCTTCAGTATAAAAAGCACACTTTGTACTTGAATTTTTGGATATATATAATCATTTTTTCACTATATCATTGTGGTTTTCTTTTGATTTAGAATTATATGGACTCATATTATTGTTTCAGAATGTGTATGTTATATTAATGTTTACGTTTTAGGTTGTGCACTTATATTTTTTACACAGAGTGAGAACTATTTGGCTACAAGTTGTGTTCCTGCATTGTCACCCTATCACATAGGCTTCTAATGGCAGTTTCAACACACATTATATCAGGAAACCCTAAGAAAGGCCATGCAGCCACAACTAGAGTGCATTTAATTGGAAGAGGCTGAAATGAGGCTGCTGTTCATTATACACAGTGCTTCCGTAAACTGAATGACATTTCATTAGGCTTTACATGTACTTTAGGTGAAAAATAATCTGATAAGATGACCATCTTCAACTCAAAACGTACCCTATTGTGTGTCTGTATAATTAAGATGGGTTTCCTTTAATGGATCAGAATTTCTCCTATACTGCAGAAATGCTGGTAAAGCCAGTCATATATGCACATCTGTTGTTGAGCCTTCAAGCTGAACAAAAAAAACTCTAAATTTATTCCTCCATCAATGCTAAGCAACATGGATGGATCTCCCAGCTATTGAATTCAGAGAACCGTCACCCGCAGGTGTCAAAATACCCAAACATTGACTGCATCTGATTGGCTGCAGTCACTTTTTGGCTGTAAAATTTCTGCCCTGGTCCCTCGGTCTTCAGATGTAAGTTTGTTAAGACGGGTGGTGCCGGCGAGCCCCCCATGGATCGAAATATGGCTGATTCAGCATGAAAGGGATGAAACTCAGCCTGCGTATGGTTAGCTTAAGTCAGCTGTCTTCTACCCAGAATGTGCATGTGTGCCTTTTGTACAGACACAAGGCTGTGAACTCTTTAGCGGTGGGGAGTGAAATAAATTAGTTAACACTTTGTAATGTAAAGTGCAGCAGAGCATGTAAGAGGAAATATAAAATTAATGAAATTCATAAATTATATATATGTTATTGATTCGCAGTGGAGAACAATATAATAATGGAGAAAATAACCAGATTGTTTTGTTGAAAGAAGCAAATTTGGGGCATAGGGTGACAAATAAGGGGGATGAATGAAGAGGGTACAGAAAATACTGAAAATTCAAAACAATTCCTAACCCTACAAGAAACAAAGTGCTTTCTTTTGGGAAGGTCAAACTGCATTAAACATGTAAATTTCATACACAGGCTAGATGCTGATGACTTGTTTCTGAACATAATTGGTATCAAACAAATTTTTCATAATGTCAATGTGAAATAAATTAAAATGTTCATCCTCATATGGCTCCCTTGCATTAAAATAAATGTTGCAAGCTCATTTAATTAGTATAGTTAGGATTGTCTGTTCTTCGCTTCACTGATTCTCCAAATCACAAGTTAATTTGTCAAACTCAGACCATTGTTTTCCCTTCATTCTTCATTACCGCTAAGACATCCACAGTGAAATAAATGTTTAAGGTAGAAAAAAAGCAAAGATATGAGCAACAGTATTTTTTAATATGCCAATGTAAACTTGGAGAAACTATTTTTTTTTTTTTTGCAAGTAGTGTATATTTGTATTTATTGCTTGTAACCTTTTTTAGTAGCTTATGTTAAAGGATGTTTGTGTAGCCAGAGAGGTGTGGAGTTAAGCTTTCTGCAGTTACTGATGATCTAGTGCTCGCTATAGCTCACACTGACAGTTCCATGCTTGTTCTTGTTGTGTGTGTTCAAAGACAAATGATGACAAAAGATAGAATCGCTATAAATTATCCTAATCGAATCTTTCTCTTCAGGACCTGTTGAGATGCTTAATCAATTAGTCAGTTTTGTAGTTTCCATGAATCCAGCTCTTGACTAAAGTGCTATTCACATGCTGCTTGCCCCCCTGGTGGCAAAATTGGTTATATGCGTTCTGTTTGCATAAATAGCAAGTAAGGAAGTCCTGCAGGATTATTATGCAGATGAGGGTACAATTAAAGCCACAGAAGGTTCTGCTCTAGGATGATAAGGTTTAGATAAAGAATCAATTAATAATTAATCAAAGATCAAGTGTAATTAAACGAAGAACGAAACAGTATTTAATTATGCTATTATCGCAGATTCCACTGCTCCACCTGTCTGGATCTTTATTAGGCAATCAACTCACAGCGGTTATTAGCGTTGAAAGTAGGTGCTTGGACATAACTACAACTTAGTAGGGACCTATTGAGGGTTATTACAAGGCCCACATGCTTTTTAGTTTTTGTTTTTACGTACCTCTACTGAGACCTGTGCCATGCTAAACAATATACTGTATAAGTGAATGTGCGACCCAAGATCCTTGAACCCCCTGAGCTGCAGGGCACCAGAATTACTCACAGGATCTGCTGTAGCCATTGGTATGTCTTTATAATAAAATAAAAAAACTTCTGATGCTAAATAATCAACAGCAGTTGTTGAAAATGGAAGGTATTCTTTTGTTTACCACTTTGTACGCTTCCAAAGGAAGAAGTTATTTTATCCTTGTTTTCTAGAGTTAAAAAAGTGCGGAAATTTTTTCAAGAACCCTCATACATTCCTCTATGTCTTTGTGGACAATTGAACATTTATTAGTCAGGATCGCACTTAGGGGCTTATTTACTGAAGGCAAATAGATTGGTCACTTTGCAATATGCAGTTTCACTCTGCAAGTGCAGTTGCTCCAGAGCTTAGTAAATGAGCAGAAGAACTGCTGACTTCCATCATCCAATCATGTGCAAGCAAAAATTTTGTTTTTTTTAATTTTCTTTGCATGTGAATGGGTATTCTTTGCATAGTGGAGCTTTACCTCATTTACTAAGCTCTGGAGCAACTACACTTGCAGTATGCAACTGCAAAGTGCATAGTCTATTTGCCTTTAGTAAGTCAACACCTTAGTTTTAACTAGCCACACAAGCTATGTAATGATTGTATGCTAGCAATAAATGCAATTAAATTAAAATATTTTAGTTCCTGAAAATATTATAAACTCTTAATTATTTCAGTAATCAAAATGCAAGTGAAAAACAAATGTTAGTGTGTACATTTAAAACCTTTCTAGCTGTTGTGAAAATGGGATTCGGGTTTCCTCTGGTTCTGATTGAGCGCTCTTTTGGTTGTGATCACTGGCTCCACCAGCTATATACCTGGCAGAACAGTCAGTTACTGTTTGTTTTCAGGATAACAGTGAGTATTAGCTAGTCTGTTTGTTTTCAACATAAAGACATATGGACACAGGTCCATAAAGACATGGATGAGCATGTTTAAGGTGGAGGAACTTGACTGGACTGCACAGAGTTCTGACCTCAACCCGGTAGAACACCTTTGGGATGAATTGGAGCGGAGACTGCGAGCCAGGCCTTTTTGTTCAACATCAGAGGCCTGACTTTACAAATGTGCTTCTGGAAGAATGGTCAAACATTTCCATAGACACACTTCTAAACCTTGTGGACAGCTTTCCCAGAAGAGCTGAAGCTGTTATAGCTGCAAAGGGTGGGCCAACTCAATATTGAACCCTACGGACTAAGACTGGGATGCCAATAAAGTTCATGTGCTTGTAAAGGCAGGTTTCCCAATACTTTTGATATAGTGTACAGTATATAAAGAGCTTGTAACATTGTCATCACTGAGGCACTCAGAAACATCAGGGAAAAACAACAATATTATAAACTTATTAGGCTAATAACAAAAGAGCTCAAAAAGCCTTTAAAATTGTGTGGAGGGGGCATTAGTACAAAATGTTATCGGGAAGTAAATGTGCTTTAACTTTGCTAAGTGTAAGTGGTTGGAAAGCTAGTGAGGGGTTTTTGTATTGATGATATATCCAGGAAACCTTGGTTGGGGTTTCTTCTAAAAGGCCGGGATGAGGATTTTGGCTGGATTAGGAAGATGTGATAAAAAACTCTTTTTTATTTTTTATTTTATGGATTAAGGCGTATTATAGAGTAAAGAGACTGTGGGTCATCCAAGAGGTGGTCATCAAGGATGTGAGATAGTTGTTCCTTGGTCTCACTACAAAAGTGATTAGGTTTATGACATTCCCACCAAATACTGTATACCCTCTGACCACAACCACAGCAGGGATGTGACGTTTTCAGGTATACGGTAAGTTTAGTATGGACTTTGTACTACTAGGTTATCAGTTTATAACAGGATTCCTGAGTGACTGAATCAGAATCTTATGTTACTTTGTATTTAGAGATAACAGAATTGATATGCCAGTTTTGAGATTCATCTTTGATCAGACAGTTTTTAATTACATTTAAGAAAAGGCATGTAGTCACCTGCTCCAAACAATATCAGTCTGACATACCAGGCATGCAGACTGGTCTCCCCATGGCTAGGGGGTGTTAATTATTTAGATACCTACTCATGACTGAATGCCCTTGAGCACCAGGGGACTCCAGTGGGGAAAAACAGGGGTGCGCTTTAGACTACATATTGGTTTACCATAGCACAGAGATAGCCAAAAAAGTTTGCAAGGTTTTAAACACACTTTATTAAAAATAAAGCACTACTAGCTTCCAAATAGTTCATACTGAAGGAATTAAGCACACAAATAATCAGATAAATTGCATACTGGCTGATTGGTATATTAGAACACTATGGGGATCATTTACTAATACTGGAGCATGCTAAATCTGATGCAGTTCTGCATAGAAACCAATCAGCTTCCAGGTCTTTTTTCAAAACTTAATGCCCCATGTACACTGCTGCTGCTAAACAGACATTCAGAGGCAGTTGGACACTTTTTTCAACTGCCCCTGAACTCATTGAATGTTATCTTATGTGTACATGTACACAGGTTCGTTTACTGTCGTTTTTAGGTAGTTGCGTTTATAGGCCTTTCTTTGAATGCAAAAAATTGAGTTCAGACGCCGAAGTTTCCGACGTTTCAGATGCCAAACACGTCTAACACGGCTAAACGGTAACCCGCGTTTAGCAGCGTTTTGTTTATAGGTGTTTTTTGTTTTTGCCCATTTAAAAAATATATATATGGGTTACTGTCTGTCAAGTTAAATCGCTCAGGAGAGGTTGTAAAAACGTCCCGTGTACATAGAGCCTTATTGAACAGTCTAAACTTAGAAGCTGATGGGCTACCATGCACAGCTGCACCAGATTCTGATTGTTCCAGTTTTAGTAAATCTCCCCCCATGCGTCACACTGCAGCAGATGATTGATGACAGTGAAGTGGATGTTTAGTTATTTGCTCATTTCTAATACAACTATGAATATGGTCAGAATTGTCAGAATCTTACTTTATTCTGTTAAGTGAAATATTGCATTTTTGTGGGCAGTATAAAGAGGATATGCCCCCAGCATCGCAAATGTTTTTATGGCGGAATGGGAGGACAAAGTGATTTTTAAAGACAGAAGAGCGGAGCTCATTTTTTATAAACGTTTTATAGATGATCCGTTTTTAATTTGGGCTGGTCCAGTGGAGTCCCTACAAGAATTTTTAAAGGTTTTAAACAACGATAATAACAACATCAGATTAACTTATGAATGGCATAGAGAAACGATAAATTTCCTGGATGTCACTGTCTTTCGTCACAACCTTGAATTTGGGACTAAGGTCTTCTTTAAGCCAACAGACAGGAATAGTTACCTTCCGACTACAAGTGGTCATCACCCACAATGGCTGAAGAACATACCTAAAGGCCAAATCATGCGAGTGAAACGTAGTTGTTCAGATAATGACAATTTCCACACACAAGCAAGGGTCCTCACAGACAGGTTTGTGGCAAAAGGCTATGCCCCTGAAACCCTGCAGAAAATTGTAGAGGAGGTGGCATTAATACCTAGAGAAACATGCTTACAAACCAAACCCAAGCTAGCACCAGGTGGAACCAATTCAAAAGAATGGGGCTTTATATCACAATTCCATACTCAATATAGGGAAGTAGAAGCAATTTTTAACGAACACTGGCACATACTACTTTTAGACAAAAAATTGGGCCCTGTACCTCCCCCAAAACCACAATTTATATACCGGAAAGCTCCTAACTATGGAGATCGAGTAGTGAAAAAAATCCTAGACCCTCCAAGCAAACCTCAGACATTCTGGAATCAAAATGGTTTCTTTGCCTGTAGAAGGTGCAAAGCGTGCAGGGAAGTAGCACGGCCAATAAGAGGTCTAGAGAATTTTGTATCTCCTTCTAATCACAAACAATTTGACATTGAACAGTTCATTACATGTAATAGCAACTTTGTGGTGTATGCTCTGAAATGCCCTTGTGGGCTCCTCTACATTGGACGTACAAAGAGACTACTTAGAATTAGGATAGCAGAGCACATCCACAACATAAAGATCGGCTTTAAAGACCATAATGTGTCATTACATTTTAAACTCAAACATAACCGGGATCCCTCAGTCCTCCAATTCTGGGGCATAGAACACCTTGAGCCGAATTGGAGGGGCTCACACAGAGTTCGCGAATTATCCAAGGAAGAAACAAAATGGATTTTTTTAGCAGATGTGTTGGTGCCTAAAGGACTAAACGTAGAACTGGACATAAATTGCTTTATAAGTGACTCATAATGAACCAGGAGGGAGCCCCTCTCATACATCAGTCCTATCTCTTTTTTATATCCTTTGTTATCCCTTTTCACATCCCTTTATATCTTTTCCACTCTCCTCAATGTCAGTCAAAATGTAGAATCCTCACCTCAACCCTGAAGGGATGATTTATGCATGGATATAGGAGGTCAAGGGGACATTGCCCCATGTAAATGAAGACCAACCAGCAATCAGAGATCCATAACACACAAAACCCTAAGCCAAACATAGTTAGCACAGGGAGCAGGGGG
Organism: Rana muscosa; assembly: GCA_029206835.1. NCBI lineage: Eukaryota > Metazoa > Chordata > Amphibia > Anura > Ranidae > Rana > Rana muscosa. The sequence continues at coordinate 173,191,161 of CM055122.1, read as the reverse complement.
AGAAACAATAAGTGCTTTTATGCTATATGCTTGAAGATTCTACATAGGAACACATTTTTGTATGTCGAGTTTTATGTATGGTAATTTTTCTTTATATTAATTTTTGAAATTTTGAATTTTAATTTTAATTTTTATATGGATTTTTCATACATAACTTTTTACGTAAGGAATTTTATGGATTTTATATGCAACTTCATTTGCCCCTTTTTTATATATGAATTTTATATATGAATTTTTGCACACATAACTTCCATATGCATTTCTACACGTAGGCGGTCTTATCTATAGGTCTTTTGCACAGAGGAACTTTCCGTACGGATTGATTTTCTTATATGAATTTTTTTAGATATTTTTTATATGGAATAATTTATATATGACATTTTATATATGCACAACATTGTTTTATATGTAATATTTTACATGTAATTATTTATATGTGCCCAGAAGTGTTTACTTAGTTTGTAAGTGCTCACAACACATTGCGGGTAGTAACATATAGAAATTGTTTGCATTGCATAGGATATGATACTGAGGTGTCTCATACAGCAATGCAATTCCCGTGTGTTGTTTGTTGCAGCTAGCGCCGTGCCATGTGGATCTGCAATAGTGACTTTGGTCCGGCAGTACATATCCTATAGCCTGTGACGCAAGGAGCTAATTCTCTCATCCATGTCTGGCTATAGTAAACACACATGACCCAATCAGTCAGCCGACCGAGCACACGCACCAATCAGGGTGGTGCATTCCGGGTCTGCAGAGTTGAACACTTCCGCCCACAACAGGACATGGACGCGGATCCCTTAGGGCGCTTGCGTGATGACGCGGGCGCACGATAGGTGATCCGACGGCAGGCCGTGGGCGGGACTTCTGTGTGTATTTAACCCAGTTGCTATGGTGGCTGGTCACGCCCTCAGAAGAAGTCAGGAAGTGACGAAACGTCAGGGCGTAATCAGTACACCAAGCAAACTGGAAGTGACGCTTTTGCGCTCCAGGACCTGCCAAACAGGAAGACGCCAATAGGAACTACAAGTCGGCGCTCATCAGGGGCAAGTTACAAGCGTGGAAGCGCTCATTCTTTATAATCGCCTGCATATTATGTTTTATGGTATGCACATATGTAAAGGGGGCACTTGGGGGTTTTGATTTACAATAAATTTTGCAAACAATACTGCCCTATGTGGATGTGTTCTTCTTCCCTCACATATGCCAGCGGTACCATAGATGTAGCATTGTGGTAAAGAAGACAGCAACATTGGATGAGGTTTATCTATGCTGGCATTGATCTAACATCTGGTGAGTGCATCCCCTGAAGGGGACTTTCAAACCCCCCCACGTGGTGAAATATACCTTGGTGAAAGAGCACTGGAATCAGGATTTGAACCAATCACAACTAGACCCACCATTCACTATCTACATAACCTATATGAACTATTTATATAGAAGACGTACATACGAACTTTTGTCCGTAGCGCTGCTACAGTTTTATTTCGAGCTTTTGATATACGTTTTTTAACACTGTGTTTGCATTGTATAAAGAGGATAGATTCCCTTTGTGAATCAGAAGAACTTTATTTTCAAGGACAATGGAAGAATAACATCCTGCATTGAATGCCTCTTTTCTCAATCTACCAAGCTCCCACATTTCAGTTATCTACCCAACAAACATGTTGATTTGAAGGAGGAAAAACAATCATTCTTACTTGACAGATGATCAGTGGTCAGAACTTTCTGCCTTGAAGATATTGGCTAGGGATTGATCCAACTTTGCTTCTTACAAAGTATCTATTATAGCACACAGAATGAACTCTATTGATTTGACCCAGTCACAGTGATGTCCTAAAAGTCAGATTGATGGCAATGTTTTCTTTTATTTACCTGGTCAGATAGCAAGATACTGGGCTTCTGAAGAGTGGTTTCAAATCAGTTTACAGTTCAGTCCTACTAGTCCCTCTCTAACTTTTGCTGGCATTTCTTAACCATCATTCAGCAAATTCCAGAAATTAAGATTTACCCCTATCTTTTTTATCTACTTGCAAAGTTAACCCTGTTGGACACTAGGGGATCTGCCTGTGAATTGACACAGAGGCAAAGCTGAACAATTAGGGAAATATATATAACACCCCCTGACCCACGGAGTCAGGGCTAGCATTTTACTCCATAGCGAATGGTGGGGGATGTAAGACATTGGGTACCAGTCACTTTACAAATAAATTGTATTTATTTGACAGCAATTGATCAAAAAGAAAATAGGGTTTAAGGCATCAGATATCCAGAGCATAGTTCTGCACAAACTCCAGTCTCCACTCCCCATTTTACAGAATGCAAGCCTTTAGGCCAAGTCCAGCTAAGTCCTGCTACAATTAAGCAGTTAATCTAGATAAACTTGTTGCGCTGCTACTCTAAAATATAATTTATACATAAATTTTGCATAAATGATCTTAGCTGTCCACACTATTAACACGTCTCAAAAACGTGTCAGTATAAAACAAAATTCCAGTGTAGAGCTACATAGAATATTTCAGATATCACACTACAATAAAAAACTGTCCAAATATATCACAGTCTCTATTTGTGTCTTCCTTAGTACTTTTTACTTGTGCATTCCAATGTGTTCACTCCACTCTGTTACTTCTTGTGAACCACTAACACTAGTTGTGCTCTCACCTTGTGTCTATGTCCCCTATATAATGTAAGGTCATAAATAGTTTGTCCCTTTTAAATGGGATTCTTTCTCCTCCACTCTTTTTGGAAGATGACATGCAGACCCTTTAGGAACAATCCTTCAGCCCTCCAGCAAGTGGCGTCTGCATATCCTCCACTACTCGTCAATATGGTTTTAAGAGAAAACAAAGGCTCCATAGTGCTTTATTGTATAAAGCCTTTTATTTGACCCACTGAATAGAAATAAACTCAAAATTTCTAGTCTACTAAAACTGCATTCACATATAACAGCATAGATCCACCCATACTCTCACCATGGTCTGTGACCTCTGGAGCGGCGGAGGATAACAAGCAACCTGACCGTCATGACTCATGATATGTTGTTAACCAACTTCTGTATTTCTTGAGGAACACATCTCTCTTTAGAGATCCTCTGCAGCTTCAACTATCATCTAGGAGTCACAGGCTTGTGACCTGCATTCTTTCTACCCATTTTACTATACTGTGGTAATTATGTAACCACTGTCCAATTGGGAATTAATATTATTGACCAATAATCTCCTTGATGTTACATACCTGTCACACCCGCCATATTCAAGGATACCTACCTACCTTGTTATCTACCCTGCTGCCAAATCCTATTTGATGAGCATATTAATGTATGCCTTAGCTCCTGAAGAAGAGTATATATATACGCGTCACATGTAGAGCCAAGCTACTGCACAACGTGACCAACTCCCACCAAGACTGATAGAAATACCATTTGTTATCATAACAAGAACACTGTCATGAATATTTAGGATTCTTTCCTTGGTGTATGAGTTGTGTGCGGTATCAATATCTAGGCAACCCTTACTTTGCAAAGGTTTTAATCATTGTCTGTCTGATTGTTTTTCATTTTTAATTAATTTATAATGAAAGCATTTTTCATTTTAACATTGTGTACCTCAGTGTCTATAAAGTCCAGTACCAATTCTCCACTATTACCCCCCCTAGATCCAAATGTGCTGGCATTCTTGCCGGCATTGAAAATACCGCACTTTCTGAATCGTTGTGCTACGTGATGATGTTATCCAAAGCCTGGTGACATCAGCAATAACAAAAAAATGATGTACATTTGGGTTATCTGAGTTATAACCATTAAAAAGTATAATTTTTTTTTTTAATTACTTAAATTTAACAACTTTCATGATAGGAGCTTCATATGACAATAGCTTCTTGCACAGCTTAACAGTTTCACGTTTAACTGTCAAGAGAAGTCTTTGAGCTGCAGGTTTGACAAGTTGAATAGCAGTTAGAAAACCATTGCTAAAAAGAAAATTGCCCATGCCAGGAATTACTATTAATTCAACTACTTTAGACTAGAAGAAGGTCTTATGGACCAAAGAATCAAAACTGTGTGACTCCGACAGTCAAACATGGAAGAGTAATTGTGATGGTCTGATTTTCATTTGCTGGGTGGCCTGCTTAAAGTGACTGGCAGTCTGAACCTAAAGGCTTAAGTGACTGGCAGTCTGAACCTAAAGGCTTAGCAGAGTAATTTGCAGTGTCATGTAATATCTCTCTCATCCTAGCAAGATAATGTACTAAAATGTACACAATATGGCCAATAGTTTTTGAACACCTGACCATCACACCTACTGTATATGGCCTACATCACATATGTGTAGACCCTTCTAAATTACAATTACTAAGTTCAGGTGTTTCCAGTGAAGACAAAATCGCAGACAATTTTACAGTTCTAGCCTTGTGGCAACAGCTTTGGAAAGGCCCTTATCTGTTTCAGAATGGCTGTGCCCCTATTCATGAAGTCAGGTCCATAAAGACATAGTTTAACTAGTATGGTGTTGAAAACTCAAATGGCACACAGCCCTGACCCCAACCTTACGGAACACCTTTGACATTATTTGAAAATGCTGAATTCGAGCCAACGTTAGTACCTTACCTCATTAATGCTCTTTTGGCTGAATGGGCACAAATTCCCCCAGACACATGCCAAAATCTTATGGAAAGATCTCCCAAGAATGAAGGCTGTAATAGCTGTAGAGGTAAGGGGGCATCGCTATAATAATTGCATTGGTTTTGGAATAGAATGTCCAACAAGCTAATATAGGTTTGATGGTTAGATGTCCACATACTTTTGGCCACAAAGTGTACTTCCAGACTATGCCAGAGCTACCTTAAAAGAAAAGAACAAGACGCTAGGCATCAAATCATGGAAGGGCTCCAAATATAAACCCTAGTAAGCAGGTTTAGGATGAATTGGATGGGTAAAGCAAAGCATTCTACAGGTGTGATAGATTTGTGAGGAATTCTGCAACATTGTTGGTTAGAACTTTCCAAACAATATTTGATTTCCATTGTAGAAAGAATCCCACAAACATGCTAGCCTCTTATATCTGCCATATACAGTAAGGTCCATAAATAGTGGGACATCGACACAATTCTAATCTTTTTGGCTCTATATACCACCACAATGGATTTGAAATGTAACAAATAGGGATGAGCCGAACACCCCCCGGTTCGGTTCGCACCAGAACATGCGAACAGGCAAAAAATTTGTTTGAACACGCGAACACCGTTAAAGTCTATGGGACACGAACCTGAAAAATCAAAAGTGCTAATTTTAAAGGTTAATATGCAAGTTATTGTCATAAAAAGTGTTTGGGGGCCCAGGTCCTGCCCCAGGGGACATGTATCAATGCAAAAAAAAGTTTTAAAAACTGCAGTTTTTTCGGGAGCAGTGATTTTAATAATGCTTAAAGTGAAACAATAAAAGTGAAATATTCCTTTAAATTTATTACCTGGGGGGTGTGTATAGTATGCCTGTAAAGTAGTGCATGTTTCCCGTGCTTAGAACTGTCCCTGCACAAAATGTAATTTCTAAAGGAAAAAATTTAAAACTACTCGCGGCTATTCATGAATTGCTAGGTCCCGGCAATACAGATCAAAGTCATTGAAAAAAACGTCCGGGTTTCCCCCCCAGTCCATTACCAGGCCCTTTGGGTCTGGTATGAATATTAAGGGGAACCCCGAACCAAAAAAAAAAATGGCGTGGGGTCCCCCCCAAAAATCCATACCAGACCCTTATCTGAGCACGCAACCTGGCAGGCCGCAGGAAAAGAGGGGGGACGAGAGAGTGCCCCCCCTCCTGAACCGTACCAGGCCACATGCCCTCAACATGGGGAGGATGTCCCCATGTTGATGGGGACAAAGACCTCATCCCCACAACCCTTGCCCGGCGGTTGTGGGGGTCTGCGGACAAGGGGCTTATCGGAATTTGGAAGCCCCCTTTAACAAAGGGGACCCCTACCATTTGACAAAAGAAAGTGTCAAAAATGTTAAAAACCACACAGACACAGTTGGGATAAGTCCTTTATTAAAAATAAAAAAATAAAAAAATAAAAAAAACATTCCAGCATTGTAATCCATTCTCGATGTCCCGCGGTGATCCATTCTCCAGCGATGCTCCAGTCTCCACTCCACACTAAACCCCCATGATGCGTAAGAGGGGGCGGGGTCACTTGTCCCCGTCATTGGGTAACCCCCGGCTTGCCCAATGAGGGGACGGATGACCCTGCCTCGTGATGTCACGGGGCGGGGTCACCCATCCACTACAGGAGAAAGGCAGGGGTTACCGAATTATGTGGACGGGTGACCCCGCCCCATGACGTCATGGGGCGGGGTCACCCACCCACGTCATAGGTGTCCCCTCTTCTCCTGGGGCCTGCCATGTTGCGTGCTTGGATAAGGGTCTGGTATGGATTTTTTGGGGGAACCCCACGCCATTTTTTTGAAATTTTGGTGCGGGGTTCTCCTTAAAATCGATACCAGACCTGAAGGGTCTGGTATGGATTTTTTGGGGAACCCCACATCATTTAAAAAAAAAAAATGGCACGGGTTTCCCTTAATATCCATACCAGACCTGAAGGGCCTGATATGGAATTTGGGGGGAACCCCACGCTTTTTTTTTTGGTTTGGGGTTCCCATTAATATTCATTCCAGACCCAAAGGGCCTGGTAATGGACTGGGGGGAACCCATGCCGTTTTTTTCCTTTAGAAATTAAATTTTGTGCAGGGACAGTTCTAAACACAGGAAACATGCGCTACTTTACAGGCATACTATACTATACACACCCCCCAGGTACGAAATTTAAAGGAATATTTCACTTTTATTGTTTCACTTTAAGCATTATTAAAATCACTGCTCCCGAAGAAACGGCAGTTTTTAAAACTTTTTTTTGCATTGATACATGCCCCCTGGGGCAGGACCCAGGTCCCCAAACACTTTTTATGATAATAACTTGCATATTAACCTTTAAAATGAACACTTTTGATTTCTCCCATAGACTTTTAACGGTGTTCCGCTGCTTTTCGAATTTGCCGCGAACACCCCAAATTGTTCGCTGTTCGCCGAACGAGCGAACAGCCAATGTTCAAGTTGAACATAAAGCTTATCCCTGGTAACGAACAAGATGTGCTTCAACTGCAGACTTTCAGCTTTAATTTGAGGGTATTTACATCCAAATCAGGTGAACGGTGTAGGAATTACAACAGTTTGTATATGTGCCTCCCACTTTTTAAGGGACCAAAAGTAATGGGTCCGCCAGCTATTGAATCACTGGTTTTCCTCCGGATGGTGGAACTTGCAGTGATTTGGTAGCTTCCTTTAATGTTTTCATTGGTTTAATTATTTTGGAACCTGGAGTATGATAGTAATGTGTTTTATTCATGATTTTGCCTAATATAGGCTATTAAAATTTGTAGTATAACTCATTTATGTGTGTGGAGGTCTATTTGTTTTTTCTAATTGACCAAAAGTAATGGGACAGATTAACAATCATAAATCAAACTTTCACTTTTTAATACTTGGTTGCAAATCCTTTGCAGTCAATTACAGCCTGGAGTCTGGAACGCATAGACATCACCAGACGCTGGGTTTCATCTCTGGTGATGCTCTGCCAGGCCTCTACTGCAACTGTCTTCAGTTCCTGCTTGTTCTTGGGGCATTTTCCCTTCAGTTTTGTCTTCAGCAAGTGAAATGCATGCTCTATCGGATTCAGGTCAGGTGATTGACTTGGCCATTGCATAACTTTCCACTTCTTTCCCTTAAAAAAACTCTTTGGTTGCTTTCGTGGTATTTGTCCATCTGCACTGTTAAGCGCCGTCCAATGAGTTCTGAAGCATTTGGCTGAATATGAGCAGATAATATTGCCCGAAACACTTCAGAATTCATCCTGCTGCTTTTGTCAGCAGTCACATCATCAATAAATACAAGAGAACCAGTTCCATTGGCAGCCATACATGCCCACGCCATGACACTACCACCACCATGCTTCACTGATGAGGTGGTATGCTTTGGATCATGAGCAGTTCCTTTCCTTCTCCATACTCTTCCCTTCCCATCACTCTGGTACAAGTTGATCTTGGTCTCATCTGTCCATCTGTCCATAGGATGTTGTTCCAGAACTGTGAGGGCTTTTTTAGATGTTGTTTGGCAAACTCTAATCTGGCCTTCCTGTTTTTGAGGCCCACCAATGGTTTACATCTTGTGGTGAACCCTCTGTATTCACTCTGGTAAAGTCTTCTCTTGATTGTTGACTTTGACACACATACACCTACCTCCTGGAGAGTGTTCTTGATCTGGCCAACTGTTGTGAAGTGTGTTTTCTTCACCAGGGAAAGAATTATTGGGTCATCCACCACAGTTGTTTTCCGTGGTCTTCCGGGTCTTTTGGTGTTGCTGAGCTCACCGGTGCGTTCTTTCTTTTTAAGGATGTTCCAAACAGTTGATTTGGCCACACCTAATGTTTTTGCTAGAAAAAAGGGGGGAGGTTTGGGACTTTGAATGAAGCAACGCAGTCATCGGTGAGGGGTCAAAGCATAGTAGGTTTATTGACCAAAATTAATACAAACAACCAATAAATAATCGCACAATATAATTTCATAAATGTACAGAAGGGAACATGATTACATGACAGTGGAAGGGATCTACCCACACAAACTGAGAACTTCCCATTGTATCAAAATTAAAAATGCTGATCATATAAAAAGATGCATGTAAAACATGTTGGTGACTTGATCAGTATAAAACATTGCAATTACAAGGCTCTACGCGTTTCGTGAAGCATAGATATTCACTCATCAGGAGCAGCAATGTCAGTATCTAAAAAATACAAAAAAAAACAGTCATAACCTGGGAAATGGAACAAGCACCAAAGGAAGAAAAAAAAGCCCATAGGGGCAATACTCACATCCAACATGTGGAAATGCAACAAAGAGAGCTGGAAACTCCCCATGAAGGGGACATCCTTTCCGGGAGCTATGGCAGCGTGAGGCGTAGAGGGACCTCCACATGGCCGCACTAAGGCAGGAATAGATGATGGTCTCAGGTGTGTAATCATGGGTATTAACAGCATTGTCTTGAGAGACTTCTGAAAGGAGTATAAATGATAACCATTACCATTTAGGCCCAGTGATCTGTGAGTTGACAGAGCAATGGGACTGAGCAATAAATAGCTGAGTATTACCTCATAATGGAACATATACGAGACCGTGGTATAGTAGAAATGGTTGGACCTGCTGTGCAGAGTTCCAATATGCCAAATGTGCTGACCGCAGTGCGACCTATAAGGGCCCGTGCGCCAATGACCTGCCATCCGTCACGTTAGCGTGCCCATTGTGGGGAAGGCGCCAACATCAGGGCGATGAACCGCCCAGTGTTTGGCGCCAAAGGATAATCCCCACCGGCCGCAAATGGATTGCAACTAAACGGCGTTGCGGCGTCAAATGACGTCGTACATACGCCGTGTGCAGCGTGACGCCGATGCACAGCATGGAGGAAGCCATCCGCCCCAGGAAGGGGAGGTGAGTTCCCGTGGTGTGTCATCAAACTCCCGGAAATGGATGTGGGTCAAAGCCCAATGGTACCAGATCAAGGTGCACTATCATCACAGGAAGTGACGATTGTAAGTTAGGGTGGAAAAATTAAAAATGTGCTGGACAAAATTGAGGTGAATGTTCAAATCACAGGGTGACATAAAGATGAAAAAGTAAAAAATAAAACTGATAAACGAAAGTAACAATTGTACCCAAATGTGAATTGGATATGCCAATTGGTAGTTTTGACCAAACACTAAGAAGACTGCGTGCCTCCATCCCTATGCAGAACAAAAAATGAAGGTTTGGGACTTTATATGAGGCAAGGACCAGGATTAGTCCATGCCTCCATCCCTATATACTAGAAAAAAGGGGGGAGGTTTGGGACTTTGAATGAAGCAACGCAGTCATCGGTGAGGGGTCAAAGCATAGTAGGTTTATTGACCAAAATTAATACAAACAACCAATAAATAATCGCACAATATAATTTCATAAATGTACAGAAGGGAACATGATTACATGACAGTGGAAGGGATCTACCCACACAAACTGAGAACTTCCCATTGTATCAAAATTAAAAATGCTGATCATATAAAAAGATGCATGTAAAACATGTTGGTGACTTGATCAGTATAAAACATTGCAATTACAAGGCTCTACGCGTTTCGTGAAGCATAGATATTCACTCATCAGGAGCAGCAATGTCAGTATCTAAAAAATACAAAAAAAAACAGTCATAACCTGGGAAATGGAACAAGCACCAAAGGAAGAAAAAAAAGCCCATAGGGGCAATACTCACATCCAACATGTGGAAATGCAACAAAGAGAGCTGGAAACTCCCCATGAAGGGGACATCCTTTCCGGGAGCTATGGCAGCGTGAGGCGTAGAGGGACCTCCACATGGCCGCACTAAGGCAGGAATAGATGATGGTCTCAGGTGTGTAATCATGGGTATTAACAGCATTGTCTTGAGAGACTTCTGAAAGGAGTATAAAGGATAACCATTACCATTTAGGCCCAGTGATCTGTGAGTTGACAGAGCAATGGGACTGAGCAATAAATAGCTGAGTATTACCTCATAATGGAACATATACGAGACCGTGGTATAGTAGAAATGGTTGGACCTGCTGTGCAGAGTTCCAATATGCCAAATGTGCTGACCGCAGTGCGACCTATAAGGGCCCGTGCGCCAATGACCTGCCATCCGTCACGTTAGCGTGCCCATTGTGGGGAAGGCGCCAACATCAGGGCGATGAACCGCCCAGTGTTTGGCGCCAAAGGATAATCCCCACCGGCCGCAAATGGATTGCAACTAAACGGCGTTGCGGCGTCAAATGACGTCGTACATACGCCGTGTGCAGCGTGACGCCGATGCACAGCATGGAGGAAGCCATCCGCCCCAGGAAGGGGAGGTGAGTTCCCGTGGTGTGTCATCAAACTCCCGGAAATGGATGTGGGTCAAAGCCCAATGGTACCAGATCAAGGTGCACTATCATCACAGGAAGTGACGATTGTAAGTTAGGGTGGAAAGATAAAAATGTGCTGGACAAAATTGAGGTGAATGTTCAAATCACAGGGTGACATAAAGATGAAAAAGTAAAAAATAAAACTGATAAACGAAAGTAACAATTGTACCCAAATGTGAATTGGATATGCCAATTGGTAGTTTTGACCAAACACTAAGAAGACTGCGTGCCTCCATCCCTATGCAGAACAAAAAATGAAGGTTTGGGACTTTATACGAGGCAAGGACCAGGATTAGTCCATGCCTCCATCCCTATATACTAGAAAAAAGGGGGGAGGTTTGGGACTTTGAATGAAGCAACGCAGTCATCGGTGAGGGGTCAAAGCATAGTAGGTTTATTGACCAAAATTAATACAAACAACCAATAAATAATCGCACAATATAATTTCATAAATGTACAGAAGGGAACATGATTACATGACAGTGGAAGGGATCTACCCACACAAACTGAGAACTTCCCATTGTATCAAAATTAAAAATGCTGATCATATAAAAAGATGCATGTAAAACATGTTGGTGACTTGATCAGTATAAAACATTGCAATTACAAGGCTCTACGCGTTTCGTGAAGCATAGATATTCACTCATCAGGAGCAGCAATGTCAGTATCTAAAAAATACAAAAAAAAACAGTCATAACCTGGGAAATGGAACAAGCACCAAAGGAAGAAAAAAAAGCCCATAGGGGCAATACTCACATCCAACATGTGGAAATGCAACAAAGAGAGCTGGAAACTCCCCATGAAGGGGACATCCTTTCCGGGAGCTATGGCAGCGTGAGGCGTAGAGGGACCTCCACATGGCCGCACTAAGGCAGGAATAGATGATGGTCTCAGGTGTGTAATCATGGGTATTAACAGCATTGTCTTGAGAGACTTCTGAAAGGAGTATAAATGATAACCATTACCATTTAGGCCCAGTGATCTGTGAGTTGACAGAGCAATGGGACTGAGCAATAAATAGCTGAGTATTACCTCATAATGGAACATATACGAGACCGTGGTATAGTAGAAATGGTTGGACCTGCTGTGCAGAGTTCCAATATGCCAAATGTGCTGACCGCAGTGCGACCTATAAGGGCCCGTGCGCCAATGACCTGCCATCCGTCACGTTAGCGTGCCCATTGTGGGGAAGGCGCCAACATCAGGGCGATGAACCGCCCAGTGTTTGGCGCCAAAGGATAATCCCCACCGGCCGCAAATGGATTGCAACTAAACGGCGTTGCGGCGTCAAATGACGTCGTACATACGCCGTGTGCAGCGTGACGCCGATGCACAGCATGGAGGAAGCCATCCGCCCCAGGAAGGGGAGGTGAGTTCCCGTGGTGTGTCATCAAACTCCCGGAAATGGATGTGGGTCAAAGCCCAATGGTACCAGATCAAGGTGCACTATCATCACAGGAAGTGACGATTGTAAGTTAGGGTGGAAAGATAAAAATGTGCTGGACAAAATTGAGGTGAATGTTCAAATCACAGGGTGACATAAAGATGAAAAAGTAAAAAATAAAACTGATAAACGAAAGTAACAATTGTACCCAAATGTGAATTGGATATGCCAATTGGTAGTTTTGACCAAACACTAAGAAGACTGCGTGCCTCCATCCCTATGCAGAACAAAAAATGAAGGTTTGGGACTTTATATGAGGCAAGGACCAGGATTAGTCCATGCCTCCATCCCTATATACTAGAAAAAAGGGGGGAGGTTTGGGACTTTGAATGAAGCAACGCAGTCATCGGTGAGGGGTCAAAGCATAGTAGGTTTATTGACCAAAATTAATACAAACAACCAATAAATAATCGCACAATATAATTTCATAAATGTACAGAAGGGAACATGATTACATGACAGTGGAAGGGATCTACCCACACAAACTGAGAACTTCCCATTGTATCAAAATTAAAAATGCTGATCATATAAAAAGATGCATGTAAAACATGTTGGTGACTTGATCAGTATAAAACATTGCAATTACAAGGCTCTACGCGTTTCGTGAAGCATAGATATTCACTCATCAGGAGCAGCAATGTCAGTATCTAAAAAATACAAAAAAAAACCAGTCATAACCTGGGAAATGGAACAAGCACCAAAGGAAGAAAAAAAAGCCCATAGGGGCAATACTCACATCCAACATGTGGAAATGCAACAAAGAGAGCTGGAAACTCCCCATGAAGGGGACATCCTTTCCGGGAGCTATGGCAGCGTGAGGCGTAGAGGGACCTCCACATGGCCGCACTAAGGCAGGAATAGATGATGGTCTCAGGTGTGTAATCATGGGTATTAACAGCATTGTCTTGAGAGACTTCTGAAAGGAGTATAAATGATAACCATTACCATTTAGGCCCAGTGATCTGTGAGTTGACAGAGCAATGGGACTGAGCAATAAATAGCTGAGTATTACCTCATAATGGAACATATACGAGACCGTGGTATAGTAGAAATGGTTGGACCTGCTGTGCAGAGTTCCAATATGCCAAATGTGCTGACCGCAGTGCGACCTATAAGGGCCCGTGCGCCAATGACCTGCCATCCGTCACGTTAGCGTGCCCATTGTGGGGAAGGCGCCAACATCAGGGCGATGAACCGCCCAGTGTTTGGCGCCAAAGGATAATCCCCACCGGCCGCAAATGGATTGCAACTAAACGGCGTTGCGGCGTCAAATGACGTCGTACATACGCCGTGTGCAGCGTGACGCCGATGCACAGCATGGAGGAAGCCATCCGCCCCAGGAAGGGGAGGTGAGTTCCCGTGGTGTGTCATCAAACTCCCGGAAATGGATGTGGGTCAAAGCCCAATGGTACCAGATCAAGGTGCACTATCATCACAGGAAGTGACGATTGTAAGTTAGGGTGGAAAGATAAAAATGTGCTGGACAAAATTGAGGTGAATGTTCAAATCACAGGGTGACATAAAGATGAAAAAGTAAAAAATAAAACTGATAAACGAAAGTAACAATTGTACCCAAATGTGAATTGGATATGCCAATTGGTAGTTTTGACCAAACACTAAGAAGACTGCGTGCCTCCATCCCTATGCAGAACAAAAAATGAAGGTTTGGGACTTTATATGAGGCAAGGACCAGGATTAGTCCATGCCTCCATCCCTATATACTAGAAAAAAGGGGGGAGGTTTGGGACTTTGAATGAAGCAACGCAGTCATCGGTGAGGGGTCAAAGCATAGTAGGTTTATTGACCAAAATTAATACAAACAACCAATAAATAATCGCACAATATAATTTCATAAATGTACAGAAGGGAACATGATTACATGACAGTGGAAGGGATCTACCCACACAAACTGAGAACTTCCCATTGTATCAAAATTAAAAATGCTGATCATATAAAAAGATGCATGTAAAACATGTTGGTGACTTGATCAGTATAAAACATTGCAATTACAAGGCTCTACGCGTTTCGTGAAGCATAGATATTCACTCATCAGGAGCAGCAATGTCAGTATCTAAAAAATACAAAAAAAAACAGTCATAACCTGGGAAATGGAACAAGCACCAAAGGAAGAAAAAAAAGCCCATAGGGGCAATACTCACATCCAACATGTGGAAATGCAACAAAGAGAGCTGGAAACTCCCCATGAAGGGGACATCCTTTCCGGGAGCTATGGCAGCGTGAGGCGTAGAGGGACCTCCACATGGCCGCACTAAGGCAGGAATAGATGATGGTCTCAGGTGTGTAATCATGGGTATTAACAGCATTGTCTTGAGAGACTTCTGAAAGGAGTATAAATGATGTTTTTGCTATCTCTCTGATGGGTTTGTTTTGTTTTTTCAGCCTAAGGATGGCTTGCTTCACTGATAGTGACAGCTCTTTGGATCTCATATTGAGAGTTGGCAGCAACAGATTCCAAATGCAAATAGCACACTTGAAATTAACTCTGGACCTTTTATCTGCTGCTTGTAAATGGGATAATGAGGGAATAACACACACCTGGCCATGGAACCGCTGAGCAGCCAATTGTCCCATTACTTTTGGTCCCTTAAAAAGCGGGAGACACATATACAAACTGTTGTAATTCCTACACCGTTCACCTGATTTGGATGTAAATACCCTCAAATTAAATCTGAAAGTCTGCAGTTAAAGCACATCTTGTTTGTTTCATTTCAAACCCATTGTGGTGGTGTATAGAGCCAAAAAGATTAGAATTGTGTCAATGTCCCAATATTTATGGACCTGACTGTATGTAAAAAATGTAAAATATATTTTGTTAAACAAAACTATTCTTTTTTATCTCCAATTTTTTTTTATTATTATTATTCTATGCTTTACCACCACAGCTGCTGAAACATAACTTTCTGGGGGTATGCAAAGAGTATTTTTTTTTTGTACCTTACACAAGGACCACTTACAGCAGAAATCTATTCTTTATCTTTACATGATTATTGAATCGCACCACATTATGCAAAAACATCTTTTTACATACAACTAGTAATACTCTTTTGATCACTTACATTGGTCCAGGCTGAATTTTAATAAACTGCTGATTTGTTTTAAATGCAAAACGTAGCGTCTGACATTTTTATCCTTGTAAGGAACACAGCAAAGGACAAGTTAAAATATAATACCTGAGCTGCTGTTATAAATCAAACTAAACACTTCAGTTCTAATGACAATCTTCAGAGTGTTTGTGAAATGTTTATTAAACTGTCTATTGCCTGATATGATTAGACCTTTCTTACTCATCCTGAATTTCCGAGTGACAGATATTCAAGATTGAACACAGTCATACGGCTTTTCAAGTTTAAGAAGATACAAATATGCCTTGAGGCAGAGGAATGAACTCAGAAGCAATTTTCTGTATTGTCACATTCTGGTCTTTGTAAATCTAATACAATTAAATTTGCACGATGGCTTCATTAAAAGGATAACTTTTGTATCTTGTTTTAGTAAACAAACATTTTCTGTTTCTTGTTAAAGATGATTACTTTATATTACCATTAAATTAAAGATATTAACATTTGACTTTGAAGAGGTTTAGAAGTTCGCCATATCACTTCCAGAAACTTTAGTGACCATTAAAGGACTGTGAATGATTGATATTATATTAATATAGAGAGCACAAACATACTCGGGTATGTTTAAAAGAGAACATTGCACCCTACGGGACAATCTCAACATTGAAACCAAGGTGATTGCTTAACCCCCAAATCCAGCTATGTCCCAAAAAACTGATGTTTTGTCAGTCATGTCATCCTGGCTAGGGTCCTACACAGGCCATGCATAAGGTAGTAGCAATCCATCGGCATCCAACCACAGCAATCTGCCACATTTTTCTCTTGTGTCCTGATAAAAAGGACCAGCTGATTAAAACATGCACACCTGTGGGTTAGCTGATGAAAGGTGTCCTAAAACACATGTCCATTTGTATCTTCAATAGCTCTGATGAAGACCAAGCACACACTGGTCCTTGCAAACATTTTTACTTCTCTGGCTTTGTAGTGTGCACTAGACATGTGCACACTGAAATATTTCGTTTCGGAATTTCGTTTTCGTCCGAAAAATAAATTTATTTAGTTACTCCCGAAATTCGTTTTTATTTATTTCGTTTTTCGTTAGAAATTGCATTCGTCCGAAAATCTGAATCTGTCATTGAAGGCTTATGGTGTTTGTCGAATGTTCAAAGAAGATTCAACGGAGCAGCGAAACTGTGCGAGGCTGCAATCATACATTTCCGGTTGAATGTTCCGCCTACAAGCTATAGTAGAATTCTAATGTTGTATGACTAGTAATAATTATATTTATTAATTACTATTACTAGTCAACCAACATTAGAATTCTTCTATAGCCTATGGGCGGATGCATTTGACCGGAAATGTACGATTGCAGCGTCGTACAGTTTAGCTGCACCGTCGAATCTTCTATCTTTCGACAGACACCATAAGCCTTCAATGACAGATTCAACATTTGTATGTTTTTCGATGCTTTGTCGAATCTTCGTCGTTCATGTTGAATTGTCAAGTTAGTTCTAGCTATTTTACTGCTCCTCCTCTTTGGTTACAATCAGCCAATAACATTCATCATCATCATCATTATTTTTATTTTACTTCCCCCACCCAATTCCAGCAGCGATCTTTTCTCTCTATAATGTCAAATCTTTTCTCTCTATAATGTCAAATCTTTTCTCTCTATGTTGAATCTTTTCTCTCTATAATGTCGAATCTTTTCTCTCTATGTCGAATCTTTTCTCTCTATGTAGAATAATCTTGGACTAATAGAGTTAAGGTTAGGCACATTCGACCGCAGGTTTGATAGACACAGATTGTTATTGTCAGCGTCACTTTGAATCTCCTATCTATATCGAACTGTTGTCACAACGAAAACGAAAGAAAAGCATTTGTTTATGTCGGATCTTTCGGTTTTCGGATTCTGTGCTTTCGTTTTAGTTTGTTAAAACGATAACGAAAATACCTGAAATTCGGACGAAAATGCATTTGGACGAAAACGAATGCACATGTCTAGCATGCACAGATTTCTGTTCTCGCCTAGCACCTAGATACAGTATGTACAGATGTTCCATTGGTGTCCACCACAGGACTTATCATTTTATTGGTTGGAACTTGAAAACAAATGACAGTGTGGGTTGTAAAGCGCTGTGGTTGAAATATGAGGTAAAGCAACAAGTTTGCCTTCATTGGCCAATTAGCTCTATATTCTACTCTAGATTAGGTGCGGCACATTTCTACAGTTGTTTACTACATTGGTATTTTCTTTACCGTGTGCCTTTTGAGAATCAGGAAAAAATGCATTTTTCCCCTGCAGGAGCAAATTGGACCATGCTTTATATAAGGTTTTTTGCCTTCCTCTAAATCAGCTGTGGGTATAGGACCCTGCATATGGAGGTTTTCTATATATTTTTTTATTTTTACTGTTTATTTATTTATTTACTGTATTATTGATTAAACTAGATGGACTTGTGTCTTGTTTCAACCTGACTAACTATGTACCTATATGTATAAAGTAAACCAGTACTGAGAGAACTATCAAGGCCATTTTTGTGGATCTTTCCTGTAAATGTAGCTGCTTGGTTGTCATGCTTCTTCAGGATGGGTTCACACTAAAGCAATGTCAGACACTGCATGTGATTTGCACTGCATTGCTATGCATACCACATGCGATGTCTGTGCGATGCAAATTCCACAATACAGATTTTAAGGCTGAATGCCCATCGCATTTCAGTCAAAATGGTGCAGGACCCTTTTTTTGGTCCGCATTGGAATCGGATCGCATGGGTGTTCACACCCATGTGATCCGATTCCAGCACCATTTCACAGTTCGCACTGCGATCTGCGAACCGATCTGGGGGTGTTATTAACTTTGTATTGACACCCGCAGTGGTTCGCAGAGGGCAGTGTGAACTGCCGGAAATTCTGGTGCGATCCGGGAGCATGCACTAGATTTTCAGGTTTCCCGCATCGCACCAGTGTGAACCCAGCCTCAATTGGTTTGATTTACCAACAAAGTAGTGACTGCTCACTCATCAAAAGGTAAAGCTGAGTTTAGCTAATAAGGTAATAGATGCGTCCACTCAATTAACCAATTGTGTGCTACCAAAAATACAGTCTTTTCAATCATATTCACACATGATAGGGCACTTAAAGATCATAGGTTTACTGTATCTTATGTGTTACTATTCACTTTGCTAAATGAACAGTTCCAATGCTCTAGGGAATCAACCTCAGGGGGTTTATTTACTAAAACAGAAGAGGCTGTTCACTTAAAGTGAATGTTGTGTAAAAAGCCTGTTTGGTCCTGTCTTCTCTGTTCCTCCCCTTCTTCCACAGTCCCCACTCCATCTCCTGATAGAACAGAGCCTTGGGGGCACTATGTTCATGCTCAATTTGGTGTGTATTGCTAGAGAGTTTATTTTTTATTTTTGGGAGGATGCATGTGATCAGCACTGTCCAGACAGAGGATCAGGGGTCATGCAGCACAATAGGACAGTCAGAAGAGAATGAAAACCCCTCCTACAAGCTTTAACCAGTGCTCGGCCAGGCACTAATAAAAGTCACAAGACTGCTATATACTGCTGATGAGAAAAGGTCTTTAGCAGTTTATATTTTTGAAAATAATTGCATTTCTATGTTCTGTGTACTGTGGGAGACCCGATATAGTGACTGCAGGGTCCTGGGTTTAGTAACACTTTAACAAAATGAATGTTCATTTTGCCAAGTCTATGTCTACTTTTCAAAGTATATATTAGTAAATAAGTGATGTGCAATTGGAATACTCAAAATTTGCAAGGAAAAAATTATTTTTGCTAGAACATGATTGTCTTGTTGAAGTGTCACAGCTTACTTGAATTACTACCGTATTTTCTGGCGTATAAGACCTTTTACCCTTAAAAAAATGGCCAAAAAGCAGGGGTCGTCTTATACGGCGGGTCAGCAGCTCGGATGACTGCTGGATGTGCGGTAATACTGTATGTAGCTTCGGCTACATACAGTATATACCGCTTTGCCAATCCCGGTGAGCAATGTATTCAAATGAATACAGAGCCTGCTCGGATTGGAGTAATAACCTCTGCCAATCCATGCAGGCTACATACAGTAGCCTGCTCAGATTGGCTTTGAGAGTCAGAGAGGCGCGGGCTGATGATGTCACAGCCTCTGCCAATCCAAGCAGGCTTTGTATTCATTAATAGAATACATTGCTCGCCGTGATTGGCTCCAGCTCCAGCAAGAAGGAAGAAGAATATGGCTAAGCATCCAGCAAGAAGAAGGAAGAAATATGAAGCGTCAGAAGCCTCAGAAGGGGTGTCGTCTTATAAGGTGAGTACAAGCAAAAAATCTTTAAAAAATGTAAAATTAGGGGGTCGTCTTATACACCCGGTCGCCTTATAGACCGGGAAACACGGTAAGTTCAGCGGACAGTCTCTATTTCTTTAGTTAGCCCACACTTCAATACTTTGATTGTCCTTGTCTTCTAACATTCATGAAGATCAGGTGTTCAGATTTCACTTTGATTTCACTTTCTTCATACTTGTTCTGGGTTAGGGATTTTAAAGTAGGAAAGAAAGATATAACCAGATAATTAGCATTTTCTGAAGGAAGTTAACAATGACTATCTACATTTTCCCCCCAATACAGGTTTATTTTCAAAACATTTGCATTACAAGATTATTTTCAAGACGATACCTACATTTATAAACATGTTTGATTTTCTCAACTGTGATCCTACCTTCCTGTCTTCATATATCACTTCAGACGGCGGTTCCACTAATGAATCTAACATCCCTACTGGTTAAACAGGTTGTTGAGTTAATTATTCTGTACAGGGGGCAGTTTAATGACATGCTAAGTACAACTTTAAAAATATCCACTAGAAGTAATGTGCGTTCTACTTGTTTATCTTTAAGTGAAATTTAAATTAGAAAAGTTAGTAAAAGGTAATGTAGTAATTTAGGTTCTGTTTCTATAGGGAGTACTTGACATTCCCTATATAATTACTGGCCCAGTACGCATTTTATTTTATTTCCAAGGTTAACTTTACTAGTTGTCTGGCTTGAGAATCACTTGGGCTTGGTTATGGCAAAACACTGGAATAATATACTTAATGAAGATATACTTTAATGTAATTAAAATAGCTTTTTTCATGTTAGTCTGCAGTCATCTTTGATTTAAAAAATAAATAAATTCAGTCTTCTCTTCCTTGCAATTGTGGCAACAGTACTTGTAGATAGGTTTGCCTAAAATCCTTGTCTCATGCTCTGAAAATTTGCTTACTGCTTTTTCCAGAAATTTGCCCGAAGACTAAAATCAAGTTGCTGGGATCCCTTGCAATGTCGTTAGATTTAAAGTGAATCTAAACTAAAGAAAGTAAAAATGATATATTGCAGCTTCCTTAAAGTGGAGGTCCACCCTGAAAAAATCTTCACACTAAAAATTCAAAAAATTAAAAAAAAAAATTAATAGAAATAAAAATAAAAATTTATACTCACCCTAAATGCCTGTTGCTATGCGGAAGTCCCCTAATCTGCCGCTAATGTTCCTCTTCTCCGTCCGCGGTGGCTCTCCTTCCGCTTCCTCTTCTTGTGAATGGGCCACGCTGCCTTCTGGGAACTGTGTGTGCAAGTGGCGCATGCGCCGTGCGAGTGGCGCATGCGCCGTGCGAGTGGCACATGCGCAGTAGGAAACGGGCAGTGAAGCCGTACGGCTTTACAGCCTGTTTCCCCTACTCAGAATGGAGGAGCCGGGAGCCTGCCAGCAGCGATCGATCGCTGTGGCAGGACCGACATCGCGGGAGAGTAGGACAGGTAAGTATCCTTATTAAAAGTCAGCAGCTACACTGTTAGTAGCTGCTGACTTTTTTTTTCCTGCACCACCGCTTTAAAGTGGAACTTGACGCTCCCAATAAACATTGATTATTTTTAATCCTCCTGATGTTAGCATTAGTAAATAGATAGCAAAGTATATCATATTTACTTGTTTTAAACTTTTTATTTTACATTTCTCCGGTTACTTCCTGGTTTCTTGCCTAGGCAAATTATGTCATACAGCCCAGGATTTTTCAGGAGGGGAGGAGAAGAGGAGGGGTTTTCTAAGCTATGCACACTCCACTCTCCTGCATGCATGCTTGAGCTAAGGGCAGATTGATTTCAGAAAGTAAATGCTTCATGAATCATTTGCCCTTACTCAAGATGACTATGGCCAGAAATGCTAGGGGGTGTTTTCAAAGTAATTACTCAACAAAATAAAGTATTGAGACATGGATGGATGGGCGAATTTGCTTTGAATATTAAAAATGAATTAAATAGTGTTTTTGGTTTGTGGTGCTCAGATGCAGTGAAGATCCACTTTAATTTTCATCTGGTGATCCTGTCAGTAACACAATTCCTGTACTGGGGTGACAATGCTAACTCACTCTTCTGTATTTATGGAAGAATGGCATTGTTACTCTAAAACAGGGCTGCCTAATACCCTCTTCTCCATAATATTAGGGGGGGGTCCGAATAAAGAGACCTAGGACAATTATAACTGATACCAATCCACAGAGGCAGAATGTACAGGAAGTTATCAGGTCACAGGATTCTTGGCGGTACCAAGAGGTATTTTTGCACTTATTTGATAGCTATAACAAAACACTTTCCATTGTATATTTAACATACCAAAATGGTTCAAATAAAATAAGTTCATTGGTAGAGTTTGCAAAGTCTTTAAGACTGTGAAAATCATTGCTGGTAGATTCCAACACAGTGGCCTGCACATCTAGAGCAATGCTAGGGGTGAGTGGGTCAGTGTTTATTTATATTTATTTAATATGTATTTATCTTTTCTACTTTTGTACTGTCACTAGTGATGGAGCTGAACTGCTCGGGGGTTCGGTTCAAGCAGGGTTTGGCAAACCTCAAAGAAGTTTGGGGGCCGAACCTGAAATCTAATAAAATCACTGACATTTACAAAGAAAAAAAAAGAGTATACTCTTATAAACCCGCACTATGTACCTACTTTGTGCACAGCTGCTGTACTGGATCAGAATGTGATCTAATATTAAAATGTTTTTCTCAACATAGGTCAAAGTGCCATGCTAATGGGGACAAGGGTCTCATCCCCACATCCCTGGCCCAGTGGTTGTGGGGGTCTGCAAGCAGGGGGCCTATCAGAATCTGGAAGCCCCCTTTAATAATAAGGGGGCCCCAGATATAACCCCCCACATGAATAGACCCCCTACTCACAAAAAAAAGATTCACCTAGAAATAAAATGTATGACAAACCTTTTAATTAAAGATTAAAAACCCAGAAAAAAGTTCCCCTGTTGTAAATACATCGGCAATTACGACAGATCCTGTTGTTACACAAAACCAAATGAAAGCTCCCCGTGATGTCATCAGCTATATAAAGGAAGGGGCAGGGAGAGTGGTGACATAATTAGCCATGTTTGGGCAATGTTATTACTCAAATATAGTCATGTAGCCATATTTAGGCAATGATATAGCCTGCTCCATTCCCCGCCCATTTTCTTATGTGGTTGGGAATTCCTAACCATGTAAGTGAATGGGCTGGATGATGTCACAGGTTGGTAAGTATGCAGCAGGTCTAAGAACCCGTTGCTTTCTTAGCAACCATTGACTTCCAGAAGCTGTCAAGCTCGTCCACATCAAGTATCCAAAACGTTTGTCCTTCAGCCAAACGTCCAACCAGCTAGTGTTCAAGCTGAACTTATATTTGGACCAAACACTAAGCTCACACCTAATTCTTACAACCAGGAACAAAAGGAGTAGTGGTGCAAGCATTCCATTCAGAAATGTAAATGTATCATTGGCAACCAGGGTTTAAAGAAATTGACACAAGAACTAGAACTTGATACAGTACTTTATTGTAAATAAGATCTATCTAAAGTTCTCTATAGGGGAATCAGGAACTCCTTCATCACTGAGGGGACACCAGCAGGGGTAAGGAAGTCCTGATTCCCCTATATAGATCTTTACTCAGATCTCATTTAGAATATTGTGTACAGTTCTGGAAACCTCATTTACCAAAAGATATAGATATGAGTCTAGAGATGGGCAACAAAAATAGTAAAGGGTCTGAGGGATAAAACATTTAAGGAGAGATTTCAGGTACTTTATATGTACAGTTTTGAGGAAAGAAGATGTAGCGCTACCCCCTCAGGAGCCACTTAGTAGTTTGGGCTTTCAGTTCTTCTGCCTCTCTCTAGCTCTGAGAGCAACCTCAGCCCCACTGACACACCAGGTTAAGCAAAAGGATACTGCATTGCTACTAGGAGCACAGATATAGATACCCTGCACACAACTAGGATTCAGAATCAAGAAGCAAACATTAGACTGGTATGTGGTAAATGAACCCAATATATTGTCAATATATTGGGTATGCAGACTATGCACATAAATGAGTAAGTAACAGATTAGGTCACTAGACAATATATTCACTAGAACATGGCATCATAGAATAGAGTTCTATGCAACTGAATTTGAGTAAACCCGGTAATCCACAAATTCATCAATAAGTAATAGCATTAGAAAGTAGTAACAACAATGATAACAGTAGGCTACATCCACTTTATAGTGCACTCTATATGAATGGAAGTTACGAAATGTAAATATTGCTAAAGAGATACCTATTACTATGGACAATAGGCAAAGTTCTTGTAAAAGCAACTATGTAAGTGAGCAGTCTTTAGCACTAGTTCTTCAGCCGGCTAATGTGGGGGGGCCAGTCTTTATGTTGGCGAACCTGAATACAGTCCCAGTAAAGTTTGCATGCAGTAAATAATGCTGCTGGTTAGATGCTCAATCCCCCCTAGCAGCAAAAGGTTAATGGCAGCAGTGTCCTCTCATCAGTCACAGTGATACAGTGATACAGTCATACAGTAACAGGGGTCTCACTGTTCAGATATCAGCTCACTTCTAAATCTGCCTGAAGAGACTCCTCAGCACATGGTCACAGGCTTGTGGCAGGTTTATGTGCACACAAGTGCAGCAATGTGCACACCTTGGTCTCCTCACAGCAACAAAAAGTTCCTTGGTATTCAGCCTGAGAAAATGCAACTCTCTCTCCTTATATCTGGCTTACATTGGGAATTGTAGTCCAATGGTCCATAGACTGCCATAGTAAAATGTATTTCCTGAACCTCATCTCTCACGATTCAATGCTGTCAAACACCAAGTCTCTTGAGCTCCTTCTGCTTGTCAGCTCCCCCTTGTCAGCTGAAGTCCATTGGGAGCACAGAAAGCACTGCAGCACAGTGTCCTAAATTGTTCTCTGTCCCTAGCCAAGCACCTGGCTATGCATTTTGAATATGATGCTAATATCAAGAACATGGGGACTCACCTCAAACTAACAGAAGAAAAATGTAAAACTAACCTTAGAATGCATTACTATACAGAAAGAATAGTTAATGCTTGGAACAGATTTCTGACTTAGGTAGTGAGTCAGTCAATGGTAAGTAAATGCACACATGCTTGGAACAATCATTGATACAGACAAAAAAAAGGTTAAAAAAAATACAAAAAAACAAGGGTTGCAGACTTTACCACTGGCTATTTCACTGACATCCTTCTGGGATGTTTATTTATTTCTATGAATGATTTGCATGTCCCTGCCTGCTATTTTTTTAATGAGGTATAAACCCCTTATATTTTGAATTTGTGATGGAAGTGATAGCATATGAATACCTTCTGCTTTAGGAATGCAATGCTATACATTCCATTGAATTAAATCAGTAAAAAAACAAGCTATAAATCTGTGCTGTCTTGTTTATATAATCAAGTGTCTGTCTGTTGGCCAAATATTAAGATATATATCTTTCAGTGGAATATATGGAACATACATAGAACATTCAGGAAAGCCTGCGGCCACAATAAAGCGTTGGAAGGCTGTCTTTAGAGCTCTGGTGTACTTGTATGATGAGTGCTGCACCCTGCACCAAAGAAGAATACTGTATATGTTGGCCATGGGGCTGATAAAGATGTTTCTATTGTGTCCAATTACCTCCAAAAATGCACCTACTCTTACTTGATTTAATTCAAAATACATTAATAAAAATCAATTGAAACAGAAAATTATATATATATATATATATGTAGCGCCCTGCTCCTGATGACCAGGCGCTATGTGAAATTTAGTGGGTGTCTGAGCTGGTAGTTAGCTCAGACTCTGTAAATAATTATGCTAAATCAGCCTCTGTTCCGGCTATGGCTGTGTTGGAAGACTTCCCACTGTTTGCCTGTAGGTGGTGTTACCACCCCAGGCCAATGTGGAAGACTGACAGGCCAAAGTGCATTGGGTACCTTCCCCCGGGAACAGTTCAGTGGGCGTGGTCTACCCGCTGAGCATGCTGGGGAAGGGTACTTAAGGAGCAGACGCCATTTTGTGGGGTCCTTCGTCCCCTCGCGGCCCTCGTGGCACGGGGAGTGTATTATGTGATCTGGGCCTCTAGACCATGTTGGTCCGAGGCTGCAACTCTATCAAGTAGGCCCAGTTATGCTGACTGGGCCTACACTTTGAAGGTGATCCTGTGCTGTCCGTCCTGCGGGAGGAAGCCACTCAATGGAGGAAACCAGGGGAGGACCTGTCCTGGAAAAGACCAAGCGGAAGGCTGGTGTCTTGAGGAGGGCCTGGTAATTCTATTGGAGGATGCACCGTAGCTAAAGTTCACCTTACAGTCTGCCGGGTTGGCTTAAAGGTTTTTTGACTGCTTGGCGTTGAGTCCTGTGGCAGAGGATCCCGGATTATCCAATTTTGTGCACAACTAGTCTGTGGCAGAGACTGGTCCTGATCATTGTCCGTGCATCATTCCAGCTGCTAGGCCAGGTGAGAGGGGCCTATCCGGGTGAGCAATACCCACTCAAGGAGGAGTAGTGAATGACTTTATCGTTGAGGAGTTTTCCCCAGTGATCTGTACTGCGTACCTGAACCTACCCCTTCCCTTCACCCTTCTACTATTCTTCATATGTTTTTGCAAAAGGGAAAATAAATCCTAACAGCTTAAGGTTTTACATCTTGTGAGGACATTGGAGTTTTTACAGACTTTCTTCCCCTGGACAACGAATACTGAGGTAACGTGCAAAGGCCCAAATTAAAACCAGCAGCTCCTTGGAACAGGACAGGGAGGAGGCAGGACGAGCACCGCCGCCGTACACAGGAGAATTTCCTGTTTACGGGCGGCCTCTGTAATAGGAAGTCCCGCGCTGCCATTGGACGACTTGTCCATCAAAGGAGGCAGGACTTTCTATTAAAGAGGCCGCTGTGTAAACAGGAGATTCTCCTGTAATTAATTTTTGGCGCACGTGAGTGCATTCCTGGCAAGTATGGTGCTGCATTCCCGGCAAATATGGTGCTGCATTCCTGGCAAATATTATTATTATTATTATTATACAGGATTTATATAGCACCAACAGTTTCCGCAGAGCTTTACAACATCAGGGAAGACAGTACAGTCACAATACAATTCAATACAGAGGGATCAGAGTGCCCTGCTCATTAGAGCTTACAGTCTAGAAGGGAGGGTCAAGTGAAACAAAGGGTAGTAGCTGTGGGGGATGATCAGGTGGACAAAATGAAAATACAGTTGTTAGGTGTGGGTAGGATAGGCTTCTCTGAAGAGGAGGGTCTTTAGGGATCCTCTAAAAGCTAATAGAGAAGGAGACAGATGGACAGATTGGGGTAAGGAGTTCCATAGGCTTGGAGAGGCTCTGGAAAAGTCCTGGAGACGAGCATGGGAGCAGGTGATGAGAGAGCTAGAGAGCAGAAGGTCTTGAGAAGAACGAAGAGAACGATTAGGTTGGTATTTAGAGACTAGGTCAGTGATGTAGCTGGGGGCAGTGTTGTGGATGGCTTTGTAGGTAGTTGTTAGTATTTTGAATTTAATTTGTTGGGTGAGCGGAAGCCAGTGGAGGGATTGACAGAGAGGAGTAGCAGAGACAGAGCGGTTGGTAAGGTGGATGAGTCTGGCAGCAGCATTCATGATGGACTGAAGGGGGGCTAGAATATGCAGAGGTAAGCCAATGAGGAGGGAGTTGCAGTAATCAAGGCGAGAGATGACCAGGGAGTGAATAAGGAGCTTTGCTGTGTCATTGGTTAGAAAGGGGCATATTTTGGAGATGTTGCAGAGGTTGAGGCAGCAAGATTTGGACAGTGATTGGACGTGAGGCTTAAAGGAGAGTTCAGAGTCCAGGACTACTCCTAGGACCTTGGCATGTGAGGATGAACTGATAGTTGTGCCATCAATTTTGACAGAGAGATAGGGGGAGGAGGCACGTGGGGGAGGAAAAATGATCAGTTCAGTTTTGGATAGATTAAGTTTGAGGAAGTGGTGTGTCATCCAAACAGATATATCTGATAGTAAATTAGTGATACGTGAGGAGAATGATGGAGTGAGTTCAGGGGCAGAGAAATAGATTTGAGTGTCGTCAGCATAGAGGTAGTATTGGGAGCCATGGGAGGCTATCAGCTGACCCAGGGAGGAGATGTAGATTGAAAATAGGAGAGGTCCAAGAACAGAACCTTGGGGGACCCCAACTGAGAAAGGAAGAGAAGAGGAGGAAGTAGAGTTGTAAGTAACGCTAATGGTGCGGTTGGATAAGTAGGTAGAGAACCAGCGAAGAGTACAGTCGCAGAGACCAAAGGCATGGCGTTTTTTGAGGAGGAGGGATTGGTCAACCGTATCGAAGGCAGCAGAGAGGTCCAGGAGTAGGAGTACAGAATAGTGTCCCTTAGTTTTGGTCGTTAGTATATCATTTTTTAGTTTTAGGAGAGCAGTTTCTGTGGAATGTTGAGGACGAAATCCAGACTGAAGGGGATCAAGAAGGTTATTATCAGCAAGGTGGACGCTCAGTCGGTTGTAGACTAGACCAGTGTTTCTCAACTCCAGTCCTCAAGGCGCCCCAACAGGTCATGTTTTCAGGTTTTCCATTATTTTGCACAGGTGATTTGATCAGTTTTACTGCCATAGTAATTACCACAGCCATTTCATCTGAGGGAAATCCTGAAAACATGACCTGTTGGGGCGCCTTGAGGACTGGAGTTGAGAAACACTGGACTAGACGTTCAAGGAGTTTGGATAAGAAGGGAAGCAAGGAGATGGGGCATAGGTTGTCAAGATTGGATAGGTCCAGAGAGGGCTTTTTAAGTATGGGGCTGACTAGTGCATGTTTCAAAGAGTTAGGGAAGATGCCAGAAGAGAGGTAGAGATTGAAGATGTGGGTTAGAGAGTGTAGAATAGAGCCAGAGGGTGAACGTAGCATTTGCGAGGGAACAGCATCCAGAGCGCAGGTGGTAAAATGGACATTAGCAAGTAATTTAGCAACCTCGTCTATAGTGGTGGGGTTGAAAGAGGGAAGTAATGATTGTACCTGTGGGCATGAGGTGTATAGCATGGAGGGTATCTGAACAGTAGAGATCTCCTCGCGAATTGTATCAATCTTCTGTTTGAAGTGATTGGCAATCTCCTGGGCAGTGAGTGAGTTAGTGGGTGGAGGCAGTGGAGGACAAAGGAGCGAGTTGAAGGTAGAGAAGAGTTGACAGGGATGGGATGATACGTTTTTAATGAGGGTGATGAAATAGGTCTGCTTGGCAGTGGGGAGGCTGGAATTGTATTTTTGGAGGGCAGATTTATACTGGCCAAAATCTTTCTGGGACATCGTCTTACACCATTGGCGCTCGAGAGCATGGCTGTGTTTTTTCAGACTTCTAGTATCATCTGTTTGCCAGGGTTGAAGGGGACGGGGCCTTATTCTGCGTGTAGTGAGGGGGGCCAGTCTGTCAAGTGATGCTAGAAGTGAAGTGTTGTAGACAGAAGTGGCTAGGTGGGTGCAGGACAGGGGTGCAATTTTGTCATAGAGGTGGTCAGTCGCAGAGCATAGAAGAGAAGGGTTGATATGGCAAAGGTTTCTACGAGTAACCGTTAGGTGTTTAGAGGGAGAGGAGGCGGAGGAGAGGGAGAGAGTGAAATTAATAAGGTAGTGATCGGAGAGAGGGTAAGGATAGTTGGAGAGGTTGCATGGAGTGCATAGGTGGGAAAAGACAAGGTCAAGGGTATTGCCTTCAGAGTGAGTAGGAGCATGTATCCATTGCTTCAGGTCAAAGGAGGAGGTTAGACTGAGAAGTTTGGAAGTTGCAGGAGTGTTATTATTAGTAGGGATGTTGAAGTCGCCAAGAATGATTGTGGGGATTTCAGAAGAGAGAAAGTACGGTAACCAGGCGGAGAAGTCATCAAGAAAGGAAGATACTGGACCGGGGGGCCGGTAGGTCACAGCTATTCTTAGAGAAACTGGGGAGAAGAGACGAATGCAATGTGCCTTAAATGAGGAGAGTGACAGAGAGGGAGGTGGGTGAAGTACCTGGAAGGTGCTATGTGGGGCTAAAAGGATTCCAACAACCCCTCCTTTGCGTCCACTGGATCTGGGGGAGTGAGTCCAATGAAGACCACCATGGGATAGAGCAGCAGAAAACGCAGTGTCGGATTCGTGAAGACAGGTTTCGGTGACAGCGAGTAGATTAAATGAGTTAGCGATAAAGAGATCGTGGAGGGAGGTGAGTTTGTTACAGACAGAGCGAGCATTCCAAAGGGCGCAAGAAAAAGGGAGTCTGGTCTTGGGAAGAAGAGAAATGGGAACTAGATTGTGTGCATTGCGGCTGCAGCCAGAGGGTGTAGGGTAATGGGTGCGTTGAGCACAGTTAGATGAAGGAGGCCCAGGGTTTGGGGATACATCACCAGAGGATAGGAGAAGCAGAAGGGTGAGGGAGATAATGTGGGAATGTGATTTATATGAAGGGACATGCCCCAGTGGTTTGAAGTATTGGGCGTGTGAATTTAGAATTAGCCAGAGTTGGTGAGTGCAGTAATAGGGAGAGGACAGAAGTGAGGGAGATATATACAAGGTGTGGGGTGGAGAAGAGGGGTGTAGGAAAGACAATTTAAGGATAGAAGACACAGCTGTCAGAAGGAGTGGTAGACAGTGCATTTTAGAAGGGGGAGGAAAAGCTGAAAGTGTAAAAAAGTATACCTGTGTTCCAAATTGTAAGGTGTTTTGTGTTCCTTTGCTTTGTGCATTCGCTGAAGTGCAGAGTCAGAAGTGCTTCCACTTATAGAACTAGCCCTCCTTTTAGAAAGAGCCCCAGTTGCTATTGAGCCTCAGCTGCTATTGAGCCCCCTGCTAATGCTTCCCCCAATGGATGCTTATATTTATACTGATGGGGATAGGTGCATTTCAATTATCTAATCAGGAGGTAATAAAGGTTTGCTGGTCAACAGGGCAAAATTCTTACTTCAGAAACAGATCAGCAAGAGGGCAATAAAATTAATGGGCCATAATTTTGGGTAAGACAAGGGAGATAATAAAGCATTGTAATGTGGACAGGTCTACAGAGGTTTAAGCAAAAATAACATGCCAGTATTATTAAATAGACATAAACAAAGCAGATAGCAATGTTTCAGTTTTTGGGTGGATGGCACACAGCTGAGACATACCATAGCAATTTAGACTAGAGAAAACACTTTTCAGTTTTCAATTCAGGGTGGATGGCACACAGGTGAGACATACCATAGGAATTTAGACTAGAGAAAACACTTTTCAGTTTTCAATTCAGGGTGGATGGCACACAGCTGAGACATACCTGTGAAGAGACAGAAGAAATCTTCAGATAAGTGCAGAGTCAGAAGTGATTCCACTTATAGAAATAGCCCCACTTCGAGAAAGAGCCCCAGTTGCTATTGAGCCCCCTGCATAATATAAATATATAAATATATAAATATGGTGCTGCATTCCTGGCAAATATGGTGCTGCATTCCTGGCATATCGTGCTGCATTCCTGGCAAATTGTGCTGCATTCCTGGCAAATATGGTGCTGCATTCCTGGCAAATCGTGCTGCATTCCTCTCAAATCATGCTGAATTCCTGGCAATGGGGAGTGCATTCCTGGCAATGGTGATTACATTCCTGGCAATTGTGGGTGCATTCCTGGCAATTGCGGGTGCATTCCTGGCAATGGCGGGTGCATTCCTGGCAATGGTGATGCATTTCTGGCAATGGTGGGTCTGCAGATGGGCACTTGTGAGGCTGCAGATGGGCACAGACCTTTATTTTGCTTCACAGTTCTTTATTAAATTGTATTTATTTTTTTCCTGAAACTTCGCTCTTAAAGTAAAGGCGCGTGTTAAAACACTTCATACAATACATTAGCATCTATGTCAAGGATGCTTTGGACGCCCCACCTAAAAAAGCACCGCTCAACGCTCAGGAATATACCAATTCAGGTTTGTAAGCAATATAAAGTGTCAAAGTTATGACAATACAATGTTAATCGTAAAATCAGAAATAAATAGCAGCTGCTAAAAAAAGCATACATTTTAAAAGACAATATTAAAAACACTCAAAACTGGCAGAGTTCTCAGAAATATTGTAGCAGCGCTCTAGTCAAGATAGAATTGATTGAATGGATATATGAAATGGATATATGGAAGTTTGTCAAGTTTCAAGATTTGACTAGAGCGCTGCTACAACATTTCTGAGGACTCTGCCAGTTTTGAGTGTTTTTAATATTGTCTTTTACAATACATTAGCATCCATTGGAAATAAAAGACACAATTTTTTGAGTTACATTGTTGTTTCCACACTCTTACTTCAACATCTTTCACCGAAAAGGCATGCTGTTATAGCTACTAAACAGATAAAAGAACAAATGTCATAGACTGTACATAGACATAATTCAATGCATGTATGTAAATATCAGACAGATCTTTGACTAAGCAAAAGTAGCAAAAGTACAGATGCATCCCCCCATCCTGACAAGAGTTCCCCAGAGAATTGGTTCCTACCTCAATTGGATGAGGAAACTAAGCCAATAAATTACAGAGACTGTAGATAAGGAGTGTCAGGGAAATCTCCCTTCCAGCACCAGTCAGCTTCCAATACGTGGGAAAACGGCACTTCTGCGCGTGCGCAATGGAACGTCGCTCCAGCGTTCACGGGTGCCCGCGCCGGCGCAACGGCGCATGCGCGTGCGCAATGGCGCACCAATGGGAATCCAGGCGGGCCTATTTAAAGAAGCCTAGATGCATGAACGAGTTGCTGGTTTGTCAGCTTCCTATGTACCAAAGTTCTGCTAAATCTCTACCTGATCTCCTGCTTGTGACCCGGACCGACTTGGCTTCCTCTGTACTCCTCCTGTATTTGACCCCCTGGCTTGCTTACAGACTTCTGCCTTCTCCTGTGATTGACCCTCGGCCTGCATCCCGGATTTTTTGCCTGTCTCCTGCCCCCCCGACCTTGTGCCTGCACCTTGGACCTTCTCGCACTCCTTGCCCTGATCCGCTGCTAGCTCTGATCTGGACTTGTAAACCTGCTGCTAGCCTTTACCCAGACTTTTGCTTATCCTCTGATAGCTCGACCTGGACTGTGCTTATCCAACGCTAGCTCCTGCCAGAACCTGTGTACCTGTTGTGTTCTGTCTCCAACCAACCCGGCACTACCAGACCTTCCAGCAAGATTACCGCACCTGCTGGTGGCCAGTGCCTCTTGGTGCCATCCGCTCCCTGTCTCACCTCCAGGGGGCAGAGTGCACTGAGTCGCAAGGGTGAACTGCTCTCAGCATCTCGGCCTCGGTAAGTACTCACCTGATAAGGAGTCAGTTTGTGACGGCCTTAGGTATTGATGTTGCACAGGGCATTTTGTAGCCTAAAAAATAACATTTTGTATATGACAAATATATAACAAATCTATTGTAAGTCTCACACTTACGAAATATTATGAAATATTTGTCAATTCCGAAAATTTATACTTATGTAAAATTAAATGTTACACTGTTGTTATTTTCTCTTAAATAACTGTGTCATTTTGAATTATTTAAACATAGGTATCTTTTGATTTAGCACATTAATCCAGCAGGATAAGCCTTGCATCAGTAATGAGTCAATCAAATGACATTTCACAAGTGATAAATGACCATGTGTTTTAAATTATTCTTTCTGTATAAAAACTGGCTGCATTTCATTGCTTGACCACATCAGAGAACTTGTCTTTATAAATGGCCATATTGCTGTGCATATATTGACTTTATTTGCGTCTAATAATTAGTAACACAATCTGGTCAGAGTAAATGTTAGCAGCAACTGTTCAGTATGATTGTCAGGGACCTGAATCACTATACAATGTGATTGACGATGGATTTAAATCGGGAGGCATTTTTAGTGTTTTTATGTTAATGAAGGTCCAAAAGTGTGATATCTTTATTTATAATTATTTTTTCTGTGATTAAGTACTCACACGTGGGGGGGGGGGGGGTCAGTGTCTGGGTTCTCCCTTATTTTTGAGAGGGCTGGGGGCTTCCAGATTCAAAGAAACCTCCTACACAGGGATGCCCACAACCACTGGGCCAGGTTCATGGGGGAGAGGCCCCTGTCCTCTTCAACATGCAGACAAGGTATTGTGCCAGGGGGTCCCAAAGGAGCTCACATGAATTTGTTGGGGACCCCATACCTTTTTTTGGTTTTATTTTGTGTTGAGTCCCTTTGCCATCCATACCAGACCCTCATGCCATTTTTTTGTTATTTTTGTTTATTAAAGGGGCTCCCTTTAATACACTGTGTGCACAATTATTAGGCAAGTTGTGTTTTTGAGGATTAATTTATTTATTAAATTCATTATTGAACAACTACAGTGCTCTTAGTCAATCCAAAAATGTTAATAAACCTCCAACCTGAATATTTAAGAAAGTAAAGTGAGGTTTTGGCTTTCTTAGGAGAATATCTATGTGTGCACAATTATTATGCAACTAAATGAAAAACAAAAATGTTCCCATCTCACTTGTTTGTTTACATCTGTTAGGCTGCATTCACACCTGAGAGTTTTCAGCTCATAAAACGCTTGTAAAACGCCAGAAAAAATTCCTGAAAAACACCTAACAAGCAAAATCCCATTCATTTCAATGGCATCTTTTCACATATGAGCGTTTTGTTACCTGAAGCAAAATGCCTAAAAAACGCCCCAAGCTCAAAAAAAGAACATGAGCTTCTTTGGGGCAGATTGCAGGCGTTTTTCTGACTTTGAAACGCTCAGGTGTGAATGCAGCCTTAAAGTGTGAATAATAAACAAACAACTAAAATTTTACAAATAAACATTTCTGACATTTAAAAAAAAAAAATTAATCAGTGACCAATATAGCCACCCTACTTTTTAATAACAGTCATAAGCCTTCCATTCAGTCTGTTGGTTTCTTGATCTGCTGATGATCAACTTTTTGTGCAGCAGCAACCACAGCCTCCCAGACACTGTTCAGAGAGGTGTACTGTTTTCCTTCACTGTAAATCTCCCGTTTAAGAAGGGGCCACACGTTCTCAATAGCATTTAGGTAGGGTGAGGATGGGGGCCCTGTCATTATTCTTTCATCGTTAAGACCATTACTGGCTAGCTGTGCAGTGGAGTACTTTGATACATGTGATGGAGCATTGTCCTGCTTAAATCTCAAGGTCTATTTTGAAAGATGCAGACTTTTTCCTGTACCACTGCTTGAATAAAGTGTCTTCTAAAAACTGTCAGTAGGTTTGGGAGTTGATTTTGAGCCCATCTTCAACCCAAAAAGGTCCAGCCAGCTCATCTTTAATAATACCAGCCCATACCAGTACCCCCCCCCCTTCACCTTGTTGGCTTCTGATTCGAAGTGGAGCTCTGTGCCGTTACTGATTCAGCCAAAGTCTCATCCATCTGGTCCGTCAAGAGGCACTCTTGACGTTTCAACTTATGTGTCCTGTTCAGTGGTTGTCAGGTTTCAGCCTTCCCTACCTTGGCCATGTCTCTGAGCACTAAACACCTTGTACTCCAGGTAGGTTGCAGTTCTGGAATATGACAGCACTGGAGGATAATGGCTGGGTTCCTGGTAGCGTCACGTTAGATTCTTCTCAAATCTTTGGCTGGCAGTTAATGTGCATCTTTTTTTCTCAACATGTTTCTTGTGACCCTGTTGACTATTTGCAACAAAATGTTTGATGGTTCTGTGATCACACCCCAAAATTTTAGCAATTTCAAGAGTGTTGCATTCCTCTGAAAGACTTTTTAAAATTTTTGACTTTTCAGAGTCAGTTAAATCTCTTTTTTGGCCTATTTAGCCTGAGGAAAAGAAGCTGCCTAATAATTATGCACACCTTGATATAGGGTGTTGATCTCCTTAGGCCACACCCTCCCTCATTACACAAATTCACCATGAAATGCCTAGATCCTATAAGCATTACATTTATACAGCTTGGAATTAGACAATATGCATAAAAATTATGATTTGGTCAAAATACTCACTTGCCTAATAATTGTGCGCACAGTATATCTATATCAAAATCATATCTAGGGTAAGGGTCTGGTATAGATGCAGGGTATCCCTGGTCGGTTTGTTTACAAACACAAAAAAGCTGCCAGGAGCTGTCAGTTACCAGTAATTTGAATGACATTTTCCCAGTTTTGCTGTAGTATAGTATATACCATGTATAAATGCACAATATCATAACAATGTTAAAAGCATCCCCCAGGAATGTTGTTTAGAGCATTTTTGCATTTTAAAAGTTTTATTTTAAGCATTGAAAAATTGCTAATTCCCACCAAATGAAATTTCTAAAATGTTTGCTTTGGTACAAGTCCCACAGGGCAGTACCTAGTCCTCCTTGTGATTTGTTTGATAATCCCTTGTCTATTAGCCAAGAATATGGCCAGCATTAATAGTTCAGTTTCAGCTCCTGTCGAATTCAAGGGGGTTTCGATTTGGCACTGATGGGATATTCATAATTATTATTCAGCAATTATTATTTAATGTAACTCCACAAAAATAATGTTACACGCAAAATAAAAATAAAATATTCAAAATAATATAAAATTAAACAAATTATAAATTTTTAAATATATATAAAATATAAGATTAAAAACTTAAAATAAACAAAAGAACTTGGGAAGGAAAAAATGGGACTGGGAAGCTAAATGGTCAACTGTTGCTGATGAAACAGTTAATGTCCCTGTCAATGTTTAGGCCATATGGTTTATAAGTTTTAGGATCATAGATCCATTGGGTGTCTACTTTTGATATTTCTTTTTAATACAGCTGCCCTTCTAATGGGGTACATATTTATCTATGGCGGTACACAAAGTTGTGTGCAAAACATTTCAGAAACGAAAAAAACAATTAATAATTGTACAATATATGCAGTGAATGCCTGATAACAGCATCAAAGGGATTTTCAACGTCTATGGCAGAGATGTTACATGGTAACTAGCGGGATTACAGTTCCAATGGATATTCACAGTACAAACCAGACTGATAGCAAAAGAACACTCAAATTAAATGGATAACAACAGTATCATGAATGAATTTAATAAAATACTATGTGAGAGGATGGTAATAAAAGAAAAAGAACAAAATAGAGAGAACAACAAGGAGGAGAGAAAGTAAAAAGGGAAAAGAAAGAGGAAAAGACCAGAGCAAAAAAAAAAAGAAAAAAAAAGGGGGGTGGGCAAAGTAAATAAGGAAATTTGCAAAATTAAGTGGTTGCCAGTCCTAATAGATGTAGAATGATGAATTACTCAGTAGGCCTGTCCACTGCTCATTATGGGGCAAAATTACTGCTGCCCCAAAATATAGTGTTGCGCTGCTATGATTTATTTAGCCCCTCCACTCATTTTAATAAGCGGTGGGACCATGTATACTTTTCCTAACCCCCTGAGGTGAAACCCTCTAAAAAGGGTTTAAAATGATGTGGCTCCAAATTGGTAAATCCATCTTAACTCACATTGGAGTAATTTTGCATTCCAACCCCCCCCCCCCCCGTGGAGGGGGGTGTGCAGTATCAAGGTATCAAGAATGAGAAATTGAATCCGGGGGAATTTTCCGTTTTGGACGGCTGTGACATGACGTCCCCACGGTAGGTGTGGGTTACGTGATTTAATTCTCAAAATGTGCCTATATGCACGTTTCCAAAACTCCTGTATTATGGTTTTGCCCACGAAAAAGCAGCCACACTCACAGGTAAGGAGATACACAACTCCCGATGTTTTTCAATTGGCGTAGTGGCGATGTTTGAAGGTAATGCAATTAGGTAAGTG
The DNA here is from genome assembly GCA_029206835.1 of Rana muscosa. NCBI lineage: Eukaryota > Metazoa > Chordata > Amphibia > Anura > Ranidae > Rana > Rana muscosa. The sequence goes on along the minus strand of CM055122.1, from coordinate 173,153,555 downwards.
AACTTGCCTCTCGGTTTGCATAAATTGGCAATAATTACATCCACCGCAACTAAATGTGTCGGGATATTTACATGTATCCTTCTTGCCACTGCCTGTAAATTTGCTATGGACCAATTGATCTCTTAATGATTTGGCCCTTCTATATGTGATAGTAGGTTTGTCTGAAACATGGGGATAAATCTCAGGGTCCATGCTCAGGAGAAGCCAATATTTGTCCATGATTTTCATTATCTGTGCCATTACTTGGTAGGTTTGCAGTTGGGCCATACTCTTTCCATTTTTGGATGGTGGATTGAACAGTGCTCCGTGAGATGTTCAAACCTTGAGATAGTTTTTTATAACCTAACCCTGCTCTAAAGTTGTCCACAACTTTTTTACCTGACCTGTCTGGTGTGTTCCTTGGTCCTCATGATGCTGTTTGTTCACTAAGGTTTTCTAACAAACCTCTGAGGGCTTCACAGAACAGCTGTATTTATACTAAGATTAAATTACACAGAGGTGGACTCTAATTACTAATTAGGTGACTTCTGAAGGAAATTGGTTCTATTAGATTTTAGTTAGGGGTATCAGAGTAAAGGGGGGCTGAATATAAATGCACGCCACATTATTCAGATATTTATTTGTAAAAAATGTTGAAAACCATTTATCATTTTCCTTCCACTTCACAATTATGTGCCACTTTGTTTTGGTCTATCACATAAAATCCCAATAAAACACATTTACGTTTTTGGTTGTAACATTACAAAATGTGGAAAATTTCAAGGGGTATGAATACTATTTCAAGGCACTGTATATGTGAAGTTGCTTTTTCTACCTTGTAAATTGTATCTTTATAAACACCAGTGGGTGTTTTAACTCTTCCCCATGCTATCCAAAATAAAAATAAAATATTTTAGCTCTTATATATCCTTAGCTGTCTCCTAATGTTTTCTCCCAAACTACAAGTGGGACTTAATATATTGTATAACTTGTACTTTATAAACAATATTGGATGGCTGAAAAGAGGACTTAATTACACTGTAGAATGCTGGGGCAATACAAGGAAGCTTTCTGAAAATAGATTTAAAGAAAAAAGAATCGATCGAAAATTCAAGCCCATATCTGCACTTTGCTTTTGGCTTTATAAGACACACACATCTTATTATAATTTCTAATTACATTTTACAAAACTCAATTGTGAGATAGAAAATTACCATTGTAACAAAATAATCTTGCCGAATACAGCAGTTTTAATACAATCAACAGTACAGGCCATAAATGAAAGAAATCTTGTCATTCTTATTACTTTTCCTTGATCCGTTTCTTTAGAATATTACAGTATAAATTGAAAATTTCATATGATTTAATAAACCCCCAAATATATCACAGTTTAGCACAGACATTATTATAACAAGTAGTGATCTTTACTTTGCTGCCATCCCTTCCTTGTCCTATAAAAAGATGAGGAATCTTGACAACACTGAAAACAGAACCACAAAAATTACATAATTTATTAAATATGTATCTGCCAAATTTATGTAGTGCTATAAGGAGTTGCTCGACATAATAAAAACCGCAGAGTATGTGGAAAGAATCTCATTGTTGTAATAAGACAGATATTGCTTGCTTCATAATTTACTTGTATCAAAAGTCTGTCACATTTCATTAATATTGAAACAAGTGGTGTGAAACAAAAAACGGTTATAATGAAAGATGGAGTTCTCCAGCATGAATGCATTATTGAAAAGACACAGGAGAAGGCCAATAAGATCAACACTGTATTTGGCCAATTGTTGTGGTTTAAATGCATTTATTTTATATAATCTTACTGTTTTTGTATAATGTGCACCTTGTTTTATTATAATCAACCATTTAGGGATTTTAAGACATGATCGTTTTTTAAAACAATATCCCATTTGGATGTTGTTGAGCTATTACATCAGACCTGGGTAGTTAAAAAAAGGTACCAAGGAGCAACCTAAGTTGTGGAGCAAGTTACAGGAGTTGGTTGAAAGTTGGACTGTAGAACTCTGCAAGAGCTCCATATTACATGTTGATGTTTGTTCAGCCAAGTTGGATGAGCTGGGATGCAGATTGGATTGCAAAACAGTACAGGTAAGGGGAAATTTAAGATTGGCACTAGGGATGAGCTCCGCTTTCGAGTCGAACATACGTTCGACTCGAACATCGTGTGTTCGATGAAGATCGAACGTTTTGGGTCGTTCGCGCCAAATTCGAGTCACGCGAACAGCCCAAAATCCCGGTGCCGTGATTGGCCAAGCATGCACTGTGACCCCGCATGCTTGGCCAATCACAGCGCCGGCAGCGAGGAGAGCCATAATTGGCCACAGGCAGGATGCCTGTGGCCAATTATAGATCAGGGGGTTTAGTACACGCCCCACACTATAAAAGGCCGCCAGCGCGGCAGCCTTGTGTAGTGTGTTCCGGCGTGCAGGGAGAGAGAAGGATAGACAGGGACAGTGTTTGTGAAATTGTGTGTAGGGAGAGAGAAGGATAGGTAGGGACAGTGTCAGTGTGATATTCTGCTAAACCTTGTGTGTAGAGAGAGAGAAGGATAGGTAGGGACAGTGTCAGTGAATTCTACTAAACCTTGTGTGTAGGGAGAGAGAAGGATAGACAGGGACAGTGTCAGTGATATTTTTGCTAAGCCTCCTGCACAGTATACACCTGAAGCTAGCCCTTATTGCTGTGTTTTCCGTGTGTGTCACACTAACAGGCATCTGCAGCACTTACAGCAGGCGTAGTGTGCTTCCTGCAAAATATACACCTGAAGCTAGCCCTTATTGCTGTGATTTCCTGTTGAGTAACACAGGCAGGCATCTGCAGCACTTACAGCAGGCGTATTGTGCTTCTTGCAAAATATACACCTGAAGCTAGCCCATATTGCTGTGATTTCCTGTTGAGTAGTGATGAGCCGAACACCCCCGGGTTCGGTTCGCACCAGAACCCGCGAACGGACCGAAAGTTCGAACGAACATTAGAACCCTATTAAATACAATGGATGCGAACGTTCGAATTCTAAAGTGCTAATTATAAAAACTATTATGCATGTTATTGTCCTAAAAAGGGTTTGGGAACCCGGGTTCTGCACCAGGGGACATGTATCAATGCAAAAATAAGTTTTAAAAACGGTCGTTTTCCGGGAGCAGTCATTTTAATGATGCATAAAGTGAAAAAAAAAAAGTCAAATATTCCTTTAAATATCGTACCTGGGGGGTGTCTAAAGTATGCCTGTGAAGTGCCACGTGTTTCCCGTGTTTAGAACTGTCCCTGCACAAAATGACACTTCTAAAGGAAAAAAAAGCCATTTAAAACTGCTTGCGGCTTTAATGTAATGTCTGGTCCCGGTAATATGGATGAAAATCTTTAAGAAAAATGGCATAGCTACCCCATGACCCCCCCCCCTACCCCAGCCCATTACCAGCCCCTTTGGGTCTTGTATGGATATTAAGGGGAACCCCGCACATAAAATAAAAAAGGCCCTATATACTCAGAACAGCCGTATACAGGCGGTGCATACAAGACAGGGACTGTAGGTTTGTTCTTATGTAGAATCTGTTTGTAATTTTGAACAGGTACATTGTTGAAGTGTAGCTCCAGACCAAAAATCTATTTTTAAACTTTTTGGAAAACATAGGTAAGGGTTATCACCCCTGTAACATTTGTTTTGCTGTCTGTGCCCCTGTTCAGAACATTTCACCTCACTTTCCGTCCTAATGACAACTGTTTTTGAAATGTGGTGTTTTTCTTGAAACAAGGATTGCTGATAAAGCATCAGTACAGAGGAGACACCTTTCTCCCATATTTATTCTTACAGGAGAGAATTTTCCTTCCTAGTGGTAGATTTCCTCTCACTTCCTGTTGTCTTCTTGCGTTTGCAAGTAGGAGTCGTTTGTAAGTTGGATGTTTGAAAGTAGGGACCTGCCGTATATACTCTGCAGAAATAGGCCCCTTAGTTGTTGGTGTTGGCACAACACTGTAAGCACTCACAGTTACTCTTGGTTGGTGCTGGAACGCCCTGCTGTCAACTATTATATCAGGAATTTTAATTACATATAATTGTTGAACAGTGGTAGTAAAAATTGGGCCTTTGATGGTGGTGCTGGTGCCACAACACTGTAAGCCCTGACAGTTACTCTTGGTGGGTGCAGCAATGGGCCCTGCTGTGAATTATTAGATCAAGAATTGTAATTACATGCCCCTGTTGAACAGGGGCTGAAAAATTGGGCCTTAGGCACTGGTGGCACAACACTGCAACCCTTCACAGATACTGTACTTGGAGCACAGCAATGAGCCCTGTTGCAAAGTATTGCTTCAAAAATTGTAATGACACGCCCCTGTTAAACAGGGGCTGAAAAATTGGGCCTTAGGCACTGGTGGCACAACACTGCAACTCCTCACAGATACTGTACTTGGAGCACAGCAATGAGCCCTGTTGCAAAGTATTGCTTCAAAAATTGTAATTACACGCCCCTGTTAAACAGGGGCTGAAAAATTGGGCGTTAGGCACTGGTGGCGGCACCCATAAACAAAAATGATCTTCCAAGCTATCATCATCAATCGTATCATTGAGGACTCGGAGGAGGAGGATAGCCAGTCAACATAACAGCACAGGCACTCAGCATCAGCATCAGTCTTGAAGGGATGTGACATTTTAAAATCAATTAGTCTGTTATATCAGCATCAGGTGTGTGGTAGCTGGTGGTGATCCAAGACTGGTTCATCTTGATGAAAGTCAGTCGATCAACCGAGTCGGTGGACAGGCGCACCCTGTGATCCGTGACAAATCCTCCAGCAGCACTGAATGTGCGTTCCGAAAGAACGCTGGATGCAGGACAGGCCAGTAGCTCAATTGCATACTGTGCAAGCTCTGGCCAGTGATCCATCCTCAAGACCCAGTAAGCCAGAGGATTTTCGGTGGGGAAGGTGTCCAAGTCTGACCTTGCCCCTAGATATTCCTGCACCATGTTTATCAGACGCTGGCGATGGTTGCTGGAACCGATCATACTTTGGGGCTGCGGACTAAAGAATTGTCTGAACGCATCGGTCAGACGGCCACCTTCCCCACCGCTCCTTCTTTGACTGGCCGAAGCCTCAGCAACTCGTTGTCCAGGACCAGGAGTTTGCAACCTCCCAGTCTCTGGGAACGCGTTGCACAGACCTTTCTGCAAGGCCTCCCGGAGTTGTCTCATCCTCTGCTCCCTCTGCGACGGTAACATAAGGTCCGCAACCTTACCCTTGTACCGTGGATCAAGGAGAGTGGCCAGCCAGTAATGGTCCCTCTCCTTGATCCGAAGAATACGAGGATCCTTCCGCAGACTTTGCAGGATCAGGGAGGCCATGCAGCGTAGGTTTGCTGAGGCATTCGCTCCGGAGTCCTCTGGGTCACTAAGGACGACATGATCCGCAGCCACCTCCTCCCAGCCACGTACAAGTCCACTGGTTTCTTGGGACTGTAAATCATCCCTAAAAGACTGCTGCTGATGATGCTGAGTGCCAGCCTCCACCTCCATGCTGACACAATCCTCCTCCTCCTCCTCCTCCTCCTCCTCCTCCTCTTCCTGTGCGATGGGTGGGACAGAAGGAACACTGTCTGGGTAAAGGGGGCCTTGAGAGGCAAGGAAGTCCTCCTCTTCCTGCCTCTGTTCTGCCTCAAGTGCCCTGTCCATTATTCCACGCAGCGTGTGCTCCAACAGGTGGACAAGAGGTACAGTGTCACTGATGCATGCACTGTCACTGCTCACCATCCTCGTGGCCTCCTCAAATGGTGCCAGGACAGTGCATGCATCCCTGATCATGCCCCACTGGCGTGGAGAAAAAAAACCAAGCTCCCCTGACCCTGTCCTGGTGCCGTAGTCGCACAGGTACTCATTGATGGCCCTCTGCTGCGTGTGCAGCCGCTGCAGCATGGCCAACGTTGAGTTCCACCTGGTGGGCATGTCACATATAAGGCGGTTCTTGGGCAGGTTCAACTCCTTTTGCAGCTCAGCCAGGCGAGCACTGGCATTATAAGATCTGCGGAAATGCACACAGACTTTCCTGGCCTGCCTCAGGACATCCTGTAAGCCCGGGTACCTGCCCAAGAAGCGCTGCACCACCAGGTTAAGGATGTGAGCCACACAGGGCACATGGGTCAGTTGTCCCTGTCGGAGGGCGGAGAGGAGGTTGGTGCCATTGTCGCAAACCACCATTCCTGGCTTAAGCTGGCGTGGCGTCAACCACCTCTCGGCCTGGCCCTGCAGAGCAGACAGGACCTCTGCCCCAGTGTGGCTTCTGTCCCCCAAACACACCAGCGCAAGCACGGCATGGCATCTTTTTGCCTGCGTACTTGCGTAGCCCCGTGAACGGCTACGGAGCACCGCTGGTTCATAGGACAAACCACAGGAAGAGGCCATGGAGGAAGAAGAAGAGGAGGGGGTGGAGGAGAGAGGTGTGTCACAACCAGTAGTAGCATTTTGGAGGCGTGGCGGTGGGACAACCTCCAACACTACTGCACCTTGTCCTGAATCCTTCCCAGCTGCCAAAAGAGTGACCCAATGGGCCGTGAAAGAAAGGTAACGTCCCTGTCCATGCCTGCTGGACCATGAGTCAGCGGTAATATGCACCTTACCGCTGACCGCCCTGTCCAGCGAGGCCAAGACATTGCCTTCCACATGCCGGTAGAGAGCCGGAATAGCCTTCCGTGAGAAAAAGTGGCGTTTGGGAACCTGCCACTGAGGAACCGCACATTGCACAAACTCACGGAAGGGGGCCGAGTCTACCAACTGAAAAGGCAGCAGTTGAAGCGCTAGCAATTTAGCCAAGCTAGCATTCAACCGCTGGGCATGTGGATGGCTGGGAGTGAACTTCTTTCGACGGTCCAGCAGCTGGGGCAGGGAAATTTGCCTGCTAGAATCGGACGTTGGTGTACTGCTAGCAGAGTGGGCGCAAGTACTTGGCTGTGACACACCTAATTCTACACCTTCATTCCTCTCAGTGCATGTTTCAGAGAGGACTGAAGTTATAGTGGGGTTGGAGATCCCAGCTGATGCGGTGCAAGGAGAGGTCCGCTTGGTTCTTTGGTGTGGGTCTTTGAGGTAGGCTTGCCAACGAGCTGCATGGCAGGTCAACATATGTCTGGTCAGGCATGTGGTACCCAAGCGGCTGATGTTTTGGCCACGCGATATACGCTTGAGACATATGTTGCAAACAGCAGCTGTGCGATCTGATGCACTAGCCTCAAAAAAGGCCCACACCAAAGAACTTTTTGAATGACGGGCAGAGGCAGCGCCCTGCACAGGCGGAGCTCTGCGGTGTGATTCCGTCGGTGTACTGCCCTTACGCTGGCCACCAAAGGGCATCCTGCCTCGTTGGAGATGTGCCTCCTCCTCATCCTCCTCCTCCTCCTCTCTCCTATTAGGCACCCACGTGGAGTCATTGACCTCATCATCCCCTCCCTCCTCATCACTGGAGCCAATCTGGCAGTATGCTGCAGCTGCTGGAACATGACTGCCAGATTGGTGTCCTTCTTGAGCATCCCCTCTGTCTGCTCTCACGCTACTGCCTTCCTCTAGCTGGGTTTCATCATCAGACCCTTCGAAACGCTGGGCATCCTCCTGGAGCATGTACCCAACACTGTGCTGAAACAGTTCGGGGGACTCCTCAGGAGGAGGACATGGTGGGTCTAGGGAAGGAGTGACTGATGATTTGTCTGACATTGATACCAGGGAAGACGACGCTTTGGCAGCTGCTTTTCCAGTACCCTGAGCCTGGGTGAGAGAGGATGAGGAGGAGGAGGAGGGCTTGGTCATCCACTCTACCAAGTCTTCGGCATGATGTGGCTCAACATGTCCAGCTGCCGAAAAGAAGGACAAGCGTGTCCCATGGCCATGTGCTGATGACAATGCACCGCGTCCACGACCAGCACTGTTGCCCCCAGACACAGAGCCTGCTTGCCCTCTTTTATTGCCTCCTGACTGTCTGCCTCTCCTTGTTTGCCTTCCAGACATTCTAATAGATGGCCTGCAGGGAGATGGGAAAAAAGCAATAAGGGCTACCTTCAGGTGTCCTTCTCTGTCCCTTGAAACAAGGACTTTCACAGTGAAAGAAACTGACACTGTCCCTACCTAGAGTTTTCTGTCCCTAGAATAAATGTTTTTTTTAATCACAATATAGCACAAGGACAATTCACTCAATGTCTCTCCAGGTCCCTGGAAACAAGGACTTGCAGAGTGAAAGAAACTGACACTGTCCCTACCTAGAGTTTTCTGTCCCTAGAATAAATGTTTTTTTTAAGCACAATATAGCACAAGGACAATTAACTCACTGTCCTTACAGGTCCCTGGAAACAAGGACTTGCAGAGTGAAAAAAAAAAAACACTCTCCCTACCTACAGTTTTCTGTCCCTATAAAAAATGTTTTTTTTAAGCACAATATAGCACAAGGACAATTAACTCACTGTCCTTACAGGTCCCTGGAAACAAGGACTTGCAGAGTGAAAGAAAAAAAACACTCTCCCTACCTACAGTTTTCTGTCCCTAGAAAAAAATGTTTTTTTTAATCACAATATAGCACAAGGAAAATTAACTCACTGTCCTTACAGGTCCCTGGAAACAAGGACTTGCAGAGTGAAAGAAAAAAAACACTCTCCCTACCTACAGTTTTCTGTCCCTAGAAAAAATGTTTTTTTTAATCACAATATAGCACAAGGAAAATTAACTCACTGTCCTTACAGGTCCCTGGAAACAAGGACTTGCAGAGTGAAAGAAACTGACACTGTCCCTACCTAGAGTTTTCTGTCCCTAGAATAAATGTTTTTTTTAAGCACAATATAGCACAAGGACAATTAACTCACTGTCCTTACAGGTCCCTGGAAACAAGGACTTGCAGAGTGAAAGAAAAAAAACACTCTCCCTACCTACAGTTTTCTGTCCCTTGAAAAAATGTTTTTTTTAATCACAATATAGCACAAGGAAAATTAACTCACTGTCCTTACAGGTCCCTGGAAACAAGGACTTGCAGAGTGAAAGAAACTGACACTGTCCCTACCTAGAGTTTTCTGTCCCTAGAATAAATGTTTTTTTTAAGCACAATATAGCACAAGGACAATTAACTCACTGTCCTTACAGGTCCCTGGAAACAAGGACTTGCAGAGTGAAAAAAAAAAAACACTCTCCCTACCTAGAGTTTTCTGTCCCTAGAAAAAATGTTTTTTTTAAGCACAATATAGCACAAGGACAATTAACTCACTGTCCTTACAGGTCCCTGGAAACAAGGACTTGCAGAGTGAAAGAAACTGACACTGTCCCTACCTAGAGTTTTCTGTCCCTAGAATAAATGTTTTTTTTAAGCACAATATAGCACAAGGACAATTAACTCACTGTCCTTACAGGTCCCTGGAAACAAGGACTTGCAGAGTGAAAGAAAAAAAACACTCTCCCTACCTACAGTTTTCTGTCCCTAGAAAAAATGTTTTTTTTAATCACAATATAGCACAAGGAAAATTAACTCACTGTCCTTACAGGTCCCTGGAAACAAGGACTTGCAGAGTGAAAGAAACTGACACTGTCCCTACCTAGAGTTTTCTGTCCCTAGAATAAATGTTTTTTTTAATCACAATATAGCACAAGGACAATTAACTCACTGTCCTTACAGGTCCCTGGAAACAAGGACTTGCAGAGTGAAAGAAACTGACACTGTCCCTACCTAGAGTTTTCTGTCCCTAGAATAAATGTTTTTTTTAAGCACAATATAGCACAAGGACAATTAACTCACTGTCCTTACAGGTCCCTGGAAACAAGGACTTGCAGAGTGAAAGAAAAAAAACACTCTCCCTACCTACAGTTTTCTGTCCCTAGAAAAAATGTTTTTTTTAATCACAATATAGCACAAGGAAAATTAACTCACTGTCCTTACAGGTCCCTGGAAACAAGGACTTGCAGAGTGAAAGAAACTGACACTGTCCCTACCTAGAGTTTTCTGTCCCTAGAATAAATGTTTTTTTTAATCACAATATAGCACAAGGACAATTAACTCACTGTCCTTACAGGTCCCTGGAAACAAGGACTTGCAGAGTGAAAGAAACTGACACTGTCCCTACCTAGAGTTTTCTGTCCCTAGAATAAATGTTTTTTTTAAGCACAATATAGCACAAGGACAATTAACTCACTGTCCTTACAGGTCCCTGGAAACAAGGACTTGCAGAGTGAAAGAAAAAAAACACTCTCCCTACCTACAGTTTTCTGTCCCTAGAAAAAATGTTTTTTTTAATCACAATATAGCACAAGGAAAATTAACTCACTGTCCTTACAGGTCCCTGGAAACAAGGACTTGCAGAGTGAAAGAAACTGACACTGTCCCTACCTAGAGTTTTCTGTCCCTAGAATAAATGTTTTTTTTAATCACAATATAGCACAAGGACAATTAACTCACTGTCCTTACAGGTCCCTGGAAACAAGGACTTGCAGAGTGAAAGAAACTGACACTGTCCCTACCTAGAGTTTTCTGTCCCTAGAATAAATGTTTTTTTTAAGCACAATATAGCACAAGGACAATTAACTCACTGTCCTTACAGGTCCCTGGAAACAAGGACTTGCAGAGTGAAAGAAACTGACACTGTCCCTACCTAGAGTTTTCTGTCCCTAGAATAAATGTTTTTTTTAATCACAATATAGCACAAGGAAAATTAACTCACTGTCCTTACAGGTCCCTGGAAACAAGGACTTGCAGAGTGAAAGAAACTGACACTGTCCCTACCTAGAGTTTTCTGTCCCTAGAATAAATGTTTTTTTTTAATCACAATATAGCACAAGGAAAATTAACTCACTGTCCTTACAGGTCCCTGGAAACAAGGACTTGCAGAGTGAAAGAAACTGACACTGTCCCTACCTAGAGTTTTCTGTCCCTAGAATAAATGTTTTTTTTAAGCACAATATAGCACAAGGACAATTAACTCACTGTCCTTACAGGTCCCTGGAAACAAGGACTTGCAGAGTGAAAGAAAAAAAACACTCTCCCTACCTACAGTTTTCTGTCCCTAGAAAAAATGTTTTTTTTAATCACAATATAGCACAAGGAAAATTAACTCACTGTCCTTACAGGTCCCTGGAAACAAGGACTTGCAGAGTGAAAGAAACTGACACTGTCCCTACCTAGAGTTTTCTGTCCCTAGAATAAATGTTTTTTTTAATCACAATATAGCACAAGGACAATTAACTCACTGTCCTTACAGGTCCCTGGAAACAAGGACTTGCAGAGTGAAAGAAACTGACACTGTCCCTACCTAGAGTTTTCTGTCCCTAGAATAAATGTTTTTTTTAAGCACAATATAGCACAAGGACAATTAACTCACTGTCCTTACAGGTCCCTGGAAACAAGGACTTGCAGAGTGAAAGAAACTGACACTGTCCCTACCTAGAGTTTTCTGTCCCTAGAATAAATGTTTTTTTTAATCACAATATAGCACAAGGAAAATTAACTCACTGTCCTTACAGGTCCCTGGAAACAAGGACTTGCAGAGTGAAAGAAACTGACACTGTCCCTACCTAGAGTTTTCTGTCCCTAGAATAAATGTTTTTTTTAATCACAATATAGCACAAGGAAAATTAACTCACTGTCCTTACAGGTCCCTGGAAACAAGGACTTGCAGAGTGAAAGAAACTGACACTGTCCCTACCTAGAGTTTTCTGTCCCTAGAATAAATGTTTTTTTTAAGCACAATATAGCACAAGGACAATTAACTCACTGTCCTTACAGGTCCCTGGAAACAAGGACTTGCAGAGTGAAAGAAAAAAAACACTCTCCCTACCTACAGTTTTCTGTCCCTAGAAAAAATGTTTTTTTTAATCACAATATAGCACAAGGAAAATTAACTCACTGTCCTTACAGGTCCCTGGAAACAAGGACTTGCAGAGTGAAAGAAACTGACACTGTCCCTACCTAGAGTTTTCTGTCCCTAGAATAAATGTTTTTTTTAATCACAATATAGCACAAGGACAATTAACTCACTGTCCTTACAGGTCCCTGGAAACAAGGACTTGCAGAGTGAAAGAAACTGACACTGTCCCTACCTAGAGTTTTCTGTCCCTAGAATAAATGTTTTTTTTAAGCACAATATAGCACAAGGACAATTAACTCACTGTCCTTACAGGTCCCTGGAAACAAGGACTTGCAGAGTGAAAGAAAAAAAACACTCTCCCTACCTACAGTTTTCTGTCCCTAGAAAAAATGTTTTTTTTAATCACAATATAGCACAAGGAAAATTAACTCACTGTCCTTACAGGTCCCTGGAAACAAGGACTTGCAGAGTGAAAGAAACTGACACTGTCCCTACCTAGAGTTTTCTGTCCCTAGAATAAATGTTTTTTTTAATCACAATATAGCACAAGGACAATTAACTCACTGTCCTTACAGGTCCCTGGAAACAAGGACTTGCAGAGTGAAAGAAACTGACACTGTCCCTACCTACAGTTTTCTGTCCCTAGAATAAATGTTTTTTTTAAGCACAATATAGCACAAGGACAATTAACTCACTGTCCTTACAGGTCCCTGGAAACAAGGACTTGCAGAGTGAAAGAAAAAAAACACTCTCCCTACCTACAGTTTTCTGTCCCTAGAAAAAATGTTTTTTTTAATCACAATATAGCACAAGGAAAATTAACTCACTGTCCTTACAGGTCCCTGGAAACAAGGACTTGCAGAGTGAAAGAAACTGACACTGTCCCTACCTAGAGTTTTCTGTCCCTAGAATAAATGTTTTTTTTAATCACAATATAGCACAAGGACAATTAACTCACTGTCCTTACAGGTCCCTGGAAACAAGGACTTGCAGAGTGAAAGAAACTGACACTGTCCCTACCTAGAGTTTTCTGTCCCTAGAATAAATGTTTTTTTTAAGCACAATATAGCACAAGGACAATTAACTCACTGTCCTTACAGGTCCCTGGAAACAAGGACTTGCAGAGTGAAAGAAACTGACACTGTCCCTACCTAGAGTTTTCTGTCCCTAGAATAAATGTTTTTTTTAAGCACACTATAGCAGAAGCACAAAACACACTGACACTCTCCCTACCTATCCTTCTCTTTCCCTAAACTAAAGGAATCCAGGTTAAGCAAGAAAGAAATAACAGTCACTGTCCCTGCCTATGCTACTCTATCCCTGCTCCGGAACACACTACACTAGGCCGCCGTGCTGGCGGCCTTTTATAGTGTGGGGCGTGTACTAAACACCCTCAGCAATAATTGGCCACAGGCATCCTGCCTGTGGCCAATCATTGCTCTCCTCGCTGCCGGCGCTGTGATTGGCCAAGCATGCGGGGTCACAGTGCATGCTTGGCCAATCACAGCGCCTGGATGACACTGCGATGGCGTAGTGCATTGTGGGCCGTTCGCGTCACTCGAATTTGGCGCGAACGGCCCAAATCGTTCGATCTTCGTCGAACGATCGAACAGCCAATGTTCGAGTCGAACGTATGTTCGACTCGAACACGAAGCTCATCCCTACTGTTGAGTAACACAGACAGGCATCTGCAGCACTTACAGCGGGCGTATTGTGCTTCTTGCAAAATATACACCTGAAGCTAGCCCTTATTGCTGTGATTTCCTGTTGAGTAACACAGGCAGGCATCTGCAGCACTTACAGCAGGCGTAGTGTGCCTCCTGCACATTATACACCTGAAGCTACCCCTTATTGCTCGTAGTTTTTTTATTTTGTGTTACACTAACAGGCATCTGCAGCACTTACAGCAGGCGTATTGTGCTTCTTGCAAAATATGCACCTGAAGCTAGCCCTTATTGCTGTGATTTCCTGTTTGAGTAACACAGGCAGGCATCTGCAGCACTTACAGCAGGCGTAGTGTGTCTCCTGCACATTATACACCTGAAGCTACCCCTTATTACTCGTAGTTTTTTTTCTTTTGTCTTACACTAACAGGCATCTGCAGCACTTACAGCAGGCGTATTGTGCTTCTTGCTAAATATACACCTGAAGCTAGCCCTTATTGCTGTGATTTCCTGTTTGAGTAAAACAGGCAGGCATCTGCAGCACTTACAGCAGGCGTATTGTGCTTCTTGAAAAATATACACCTGAAGCTAGCCCTTATTGCTGTGATTTTCTGTTTGAGTAACACAGGCAGGCATCTGCAGCACTTACAGCGAGCGTATTGTGCTTCTTGCAAAATATACACCTGAAGCTAGCCCTTATTGCTGTGATTTCCTGTTGAGTAACACAGGCAGGCATCTGCAGCACTTACAGCGGGCGTATTGTGCTTCTTGCAAAATATACACCTGAAGCTAGCCCTTATTGCTGTGATTTCCTGTTGAGTAACACAGGCAGGCATCTGCAGCACTTACAGCGGGCGTATTGTGCTTCTTGCAAAATATACACCTGAAGCTAGCCCTTATTGCTGTGATTTCCTGTTGAGTAACACAGGCAGGCATCTGCAGCACTTACAGCAGGCGTATTGTGCTTCTTGCAAAATATACACCTGAAGCTAGCCCTTATTGCTGTGATTTCCTGTTTGAGTAACACAGGCAGGCATCTGCAGCACTTACAGCGGGCATATTGTGCTTCTTGCAAAATATACACCTGATGCTAGCCCTTATTGCTGTGATTTCCTGTTGAGTAACACAGGCAGGCATCTGCAGCACTTACAGCAGGCGTAGTGTGCCTCCTGCACATTATACACCTGAAGCTACCCCTTATTGCTCGTAGTTTTTTTTCTTTTGAGTTACACTAACAGGCATCTGCAGCACTTACTGCAGGCGTATTGTGCTTCTTGCAAAATATACACCTGAAGCTAGCCCTTATTGCTGTGATTTCCTGTTTGAGTAACACAGGCAGGCATCTGCAGCACTTACAGCGGGCGTATTGTGCTTCTTGCAAAATATACACCTGAAGCTAGCCCTTATTGCTGTGATTTCCTGTTTGAGTAACACAGGCAGGCATCTGCAGCACTTACAGCGAGCGTATTGTGCTTCTTGCAAAATATACACCTGAAGCTAGCCCTTATTGCTGTGATTTCCTGTTGAGTAACACAGGCAGGCATCTGCAGCACTTACAGCGGGCGTATTGTGCTTCTTGCAAAATATACACCTGAAGCTAGCCCTTATTGCTGTGATTTCCTGTTGAGTAACACAGGCAGGCATCTGCAGCACTTACAGCGGGCGTATTGTGCTTCTTGCAAAATATACACCTGAAGCTAGCCCTTATTGCTGTGATTTCCTGTTGAGTAACACAGGCAGGCATCTGCAGCACTTACAGCAGGCGTATTGTGCTTCTTGCAAAATATACACCTGAAGCTAGCCCTTATTGCTGTGATTTCCTGTTTGAGTAACACAGGCAGGCATCTGCAGCACTTACAGCGGGCATATTGTGCTTCTTGCAAAATATACACCTGATGCTAGCCCTTATTGCTGTGATTTCCTGTTGAGTAACACAGGCAGGCATCTGCAGCACTTACAGCAGGCGTAGTGTGCCTCCTGCACATTATACACCTGAAGCTACCCCTTATTGCTCGTAGTTTTTTTTCTTTTGAGTTACACTAACAGGCATCTGCAGCACTTACAGCAGGCGTATTGTGCTTCTTGCAAAATATACACCTGAAGCTAGCCCTTATTGCTGTGATTTCCTGTTTGAGTAACACAGGCAGAGATCTGCAGCACTTACAGCAGGCGTATTGTGCTTTTTGCAAAATATACACCTGAAGCTAGCCCTTATTGCTGTGATTTCCTGTTTGAGTAACACAGGCAGGCATCTGCAGCACTTACAGCGAGCGTATTGTGCTTCTTGCAAAATATACACCTGAAGCTAGCCCTTATTGCTGTGATTTCCTGTTGAGTAACACAGGCAGGCATCTGCAGCACTTACAGCGGGCGTATTGTGCTTCTTGCAAAATATACACCTGAAGCTAGCCCTTATTGCTGTGATTTCCTGTTGAGTAACACAGGCAGGCATCTGCAGCACTTACAGCGGGCGTATTGTGCTTCTTGCAAAATATACACCTGAAGCTAGCCCTTATTGCTGTGATTTCCTGTTGAGTAACACAGGCAGGCATCTGCAGCACTTACAGCAGGCGTAGTGTGCCTCCTGCACATTATACACCTGAAGCTACCCCTTATTGCTCGTAGTTTTTTTCTTTTGTGTTACACTAACAGGCATCTGCAGCACTTACAGCAGGCGTATTGTGCTTCTTGCAAAATATACACCTGAAGCTAGCCCTTATTGCTGTGATTTCCTGTTTGAGTAACACAGGCAGGCATCTGCAGCACTTACAGCAGGCGTATTGTGCTTCTTGCAAAATATACACCTGAAGCTAGCCCTTATTGCTGTGATTTCCTGTTTGAGTAACACAGGCAGGCATCTGCAGCACTTACAGCGGGCGTAGTGTGCCTCCTGCACATTATACACCTGAGGCTACCCCTTATTGCTGGTTTTTCCATCTCCCTGCAGGCCTTTAGAATGTCTGGAAGGCAAACAAGGAGAGGCAGACAGTCAGGAGCCAATAAAAGAGGGCAAGCAGGCTCTGTTTCTAGAGACAACAGTGCTGGTCGTGGACGCGGTGCATCGTCATCAGCACGTGGCCATGGGACATGCTTGTCCTTATTTACGGCAGCTGGACGTGTTGAGCCGCATCATGACGAAGACTTGGTAGAGTGGATGACCAAGCCCTCCTCATCCTCCTCATCCTCTCTCACCCAGGCTCAGGGTACTGGCAAAGCAGCTGCCAAAGCGTCCTCTTCCCTCGTATCTATGTCATCATCAGTCACTCCTTCCCTAGACCCACCGTGTCCTCCTGAGGAGTCCCCCGAACTGTTTGAGCACAGTGTTGGGTACATGCTCCAGGAGGATGCCCAGCGTTTCGAAGGGTCTGATGATGATACCCAGCTGGAGGAAGGCAGTAGCGTGAGAGCAGAGAAAGGGGATGCTCAAGAAGGACAGAAATCTGGCAGTCATGTTCCAGCAGCTGCAGCATACTGCCAGATTGGCTCCAGTGATGAGGAGGGAGGGGATGATGAGGTCCCTGACTCCACGTGGGTGCCTGATAGGAGAGAGGAGGAGGAGGAGGAGGCACATCTCCAACGAGGCAGGATGCCCTCGTGGGGCCAGCGTAAGGGCAGCACAATGACTGAATCACACCGCAGAGCTCCGCCTGTGCAGGGCGCTGCCTCTGCCCGTTATTCCAAAAGTTCTTTGGTGTGGGCCTTTTTGAGTCGAGTGCATCAGATCGCACCGCTGCTGTTTGCAACATATGTCTCAAGCATATCTCGCGTGGCCAAAACATCACCCGCTTGGGCACCACATGCTTGACCAGACATATGTTGACCTGCCATGCAGCTCGTTGGCAAGCCTATCTTAAAGACCCACACCAAATAAAAAAGTGAACCTCTCCTTGCTCAGCATCAGCTGGGATCTCCAACCCCACTATACCTTCAGTCCTCTCTGAAACCTGCTCTGAGAGGAATGAAGGTGTAGAATTAGGTGTGTCACAGCCAAGTACTTGCGGGCACTCTGCTAGCAGTACAACGACATCCGATTCTAGCAGGCAAATTTCCCTGCCCCAGCTGCTGGACCGTCAAAAGAAGTTCACTCCCAGCCATCCACATGCCCAGCGGTTGAATGCTAGCTTGGCTAAATTGCTAGCACTTCAACTGCTGCCTTTTCAGTTGGTAGACTTGGCCCCCTTCCGTGAGTTTGTGCAATGTGCGGTTCCTCAGTGGCAGGTTCCCAAACGCCACTTTTTCTCACGGAAGGCGATTCCGGCTCTCTACCGGCATGTGGAAGGCAATGTCCATGCCTCGCTGGACAGGGCGGTCAGCGGTAAGGTGCATATTACCGCTGATTCATGGTCCAGCAGGCATGGACAGGGACGTTACCTTTCTTTCACAGCCCATTGGGTCACTCTTTTGGCAGCTGGGAAGGATGCAGGACAAGGTGCAGTAGTGTTGGAGGTTGTTCCGCTGCCACGCCTCCAAAATGCTACTACTGGTTGTGACACACCTCTCTCCTCCACCCCCTCCTCTTCTTCTTCCTCCATGGCCTCTTCCTGTGCTTTGTCCTCGGAACCAGCGGTGCTCCGTAGGCGTTCAAGGGGCTACGCAAGTACGCAGGCAAAAAGATGCCATGCCATGCTTGCGCTGGTGTGTTTGGGGGACAGGAGCCACACTGGGGCAGAGGTTCTGTCAGCTCTGCAGGGGCAGGCCGAGAGGTGGTTGACGCCACGCCAGCTTAAGCCAGGAATGGTGGTTTGCGACAATGGCACCAACCTCCTCTCCGCCCTCCGACAGGGACAACTGACCCATGTGCCCTGTGTGGCTTACATCCTTAACCTGGTGGTGCAGCGGTTCTTGGGCAGGTACCCGGGCTTACAGGATGTCCTGAGGCAGGCCAGGAAAGTCTGTGTGCATTTCCGCAGATCATATAATGCCAGTGCTCGGCTGGCTGAGCTGCAAAAGGAGTTGAACCTGCCCAAGAACCGCCTTATATGTGACATGCCCACCAGGTGGAACTCAACGTTGGCCATGCTGCAGCGACTGCACACGCAGCAGAGGGCCATCAATGAGTACCTGTGCGACTACGGCACCAAGACAGGGTCAGGGGAGCTCAGGTTTTTTTCACCACGCCAGTGGGGCAAGATCAGGGATGCATGCACTGTCCTGGCACCATTTGAGGAGGCCACGAGGATGGTGAGCAGTGACAGTGCATGCATCAGTGACACTGTACCTCTTGTCCACCTGTTGGAACATACGCTGCGTGGAATAATGGACAGGGCACTTGAGGCAGAACAGAGGCAGGAAGAGGAGGACTTCCTTGCCTCTCAAGGCCCCCTTTACCCAGACAGTGTTCCTTCTGTCCCACCCATCGCACAGGAAGAGGAGGAGGAGGAGGAGGAGGATTGTGTCAGCATGGAGGTGGAGCCTGGCACTCAGCATTATCAGCAGCAGTCTTTTAGGGATGATTTACAGTCCCAAGAAACCCGTGGACTTGTACGTGGCTGGGAGGAGGTGGCTGCAGATCATGTCGTCCTTAGTGACCCAGAGGACTCCGGACCGAATGCCTCAGCTAACCTATGCTGCATGGCCTCCCTGATCCTGCAAAGTCTGCGGAAGGATCCTCGTATTCTTCGGATCAAGGAGAGGGACCATTACTGGCTGGTCACTCTCCTTGATCCACGGTACAAGGGTAAGGTTGCGGACCTTATCTTACCATCACAGAGGGAGCGGAGGATGAGACAACTCCGGGAGGCCTTGCAGAAAGGTCTGTGCAACGCGTTCCCAGAGACTGGGAGGTTACAAACTCCTGGTCCTGGACAACGAGTTGCTGAGGCTTCGGTCAGTCAAAGAAGGAGCGGTGGGGAAGGTGGCCGTCTGACCGATGCGTTCAGACAATTCTTTAGTCCGCAGCCCCAAGGTATGATCAGTTCCAGCAACCATCGCCAGCGTCTGATATACATGGTGCAGGAATACCTAGGGGCAAGGTCAGACTTGGACACCTTCCCCACCGAAAATCCTCTGGCTTACTGGGTCTTGAGGATGGATCACTGGCCAGAGCTTGCACAGTATGCAATTGAGCTACTGGCCTGTCCTGCATCCAGCGTTCTTTCAGAACGCACATTCAGTGCTGCTGGAGGATTTGTCACGGATCACAGGGTGCGCCTGTCCACCGACTCGGTTAATCGACTGACCTTCATAAAGATGAACCAGTCTTGGATCACCACCAGCTACCAAGCACCTGAAGCTGATATAAAAGAATAATTTATTTTCAAATGTCACATCCCTTCAAGACTGATGCTGATGCTGAGTGACTGTCCTGTTATGTTGACTGACTATCCTCCTCCTCCTCAATGATCCGATTCCTGATGATAGCTTGGAAGAACATTTTTGTTTCTGGGTGCCGCCACCAGTGGCTAAGGCCCAATTTTTCAGCCCCGGTTTAACAGGGGCATGTAATTACAATTTTTTATGCAATGCTTTGCAGCAGGGCTCATTCCTGCACTCCAACTAGAGTATCTGGGAGAGGTTGCAGTGTCGTGGCACCAGCACCAGTGCCTAAGGCCCAAATTTTCAGCCCCTGTTTAACAAGGGCTTGTAATTACAATTTTTGATGCAATACTTTGCAACAGGGCTCATTGCTGTGCTCCAAGTACAGTATCTGTGAGGGGTTGCAGTGTTGTGGCACCAGTGCCTAAGGCCCAATTTTTCTGCCCCTGTTCAACAGGGGCATGTAATTACAATTCTTGATCTAATAATTCACAGCAGGACCCATTCCTGCACCCACCAAGAGTAACTGTGAGGCCTTACAGTGTTGTGGCAACACCACCACCACCACCACCACCACCATAGGCCCAATTTTTCAGCCCCTGTTCAACAGGGGCATGCAATTACAATTCTTGAACTAATAATTCACAGCAGGGCCCATTCATGCGCCCACCAAGAGTAACAGTGAGGGCTTACAGTGTTGTGGCACCAGCACCACCACCAAAGGCCCAATTTTTCCTACCACTGTTCAACAATGGCATGTAAATACAATTCCTGATATAATAGTTCACAGCAGGGCGTTCCAGCGCCCACCAAGAGTAACTGTGAGGGCTTACAGTGTTGTGGCAACACCGACACCTAAGGGGCAAATTTCTGCAGAGTATATACGGCAGGCCACTACTTTCAAACATCCAACTTACAAACGACTCCTACTTGCAAACGGAAGGAGACAACAGGAAGTGAGAGGAAATCTACCCCTAGGAAGGGAAATTCTCTCCTGTAAAGCCTCGTACACACAACAGAGTTTCTCGTCGTAAAAAACACGTCGTTTTTTTCGACGAGATTCTTGTTAACCTTGTCGATTTTCTCGTCAAGCTTTCCATGCGTACACACTGACATTTCCCAATTTCCTTGTTGTTCTCCGCGGTCACGTCCAGCACGTACGACGGCACTATAAAGGGGAAGATTTATTTTCTTGGCGCCACCCCTTGGGCTGCTTTTGCTGATCTCGTGTTACCGCGTGTGAAGTAAAAGTTTGGGAGGAGACGATTCACGCTTTTCAGTCTTCGTACTTTTCAGATCGTTTTCTGCGGTTCAGTTTGTGCTTGTGGGTTCGTATCTTGACTTTCAGGGCGTCTAGGCAGGTCGTATCTGTTTTACAGTGCGTTCTTGCCTGTTCGTTTCTGATTTTCAGTTCGTTATTCATAGGCTTTGCTGTTCTAAAGTGTGTTCTGTTCTGTACGTTCTGATAAGACGACCGTTTCCTAGCCATGTCGCCTGGACGTTCTCGTCGTCGAGTTTGTGCTGTGTGTGCGCTTGGTGTTGGTCTGCTTGTTTTGGACCAAGACCAGTCCATGAATGGTGTGAGGAGGAGTTCATGGACCAAGAATTGGTTGCTCCAGCGGGACCAATTCTGCCATATGCCTCTGCTGCGGGAGATAGTCGAGAATAATCCTGAGGACTACAGGAATTTTCTGCGGATGTCTGACCCCGTTTTTCAGGAACTGTTGGCTTTGGTGTCCCCCTATATTACCAGGAAGGACACCGTTATGCGGGAAGCCATCAGTGCTGAGCAGAGGCTCATCGCCACGTTGCGTTACCTGGCGACAGGGAGAAGTCTTCAGGACTTGAAGTTCACGAAAGGCATCTCCCCCCAGGCTCTGGGCCTCATAATCCCAGACACCTGTTCTGCCATAATACAAGTCCTGCAGGAGGACTATATTAGGGTAAGTTTTCTCCATTAACATCACATTTTATGTATTACATGTATGCTAATGTATTGTATTTCTTTCTTCCTTCCCTAATTACCATGATTGTAATATGCTGAGAATGTCCCCTTTGTCCTCATGCATGCTTGAAGCTTTAGATTGCCCCTTTTTTCTCCTCCATGCATATTTTCCTTCACTAACCTTTCCAACAGGGGCGCCTGTTGCTCCAAATGTTTGGGGGTTCAAACCCCAATTTAGGAAATAAACGTCCTCCTTTTTTTGCTCTGGTGCCTATTAAACGCCCCCATTTGTTCCCTCCAATGCAGCCATTTTGTTCCCTCTAATGCAGCCATTTTGTCCCCTCCAATGCAGCCATTTTGTTCCCTCTAATGCAGCCATTTTGTCCCCTCCAATGCAGCCAGTTCCCCCCCCAGGCCTGCACTTACCTTCTTGTGGTCAGCGTCATCCTTCTTCTGTCCTTGATGTCTTCTCCTTCCCTTGATGTTGCATCAGCCAATCATGTTACCATTAAACAGACTTGGTGAACATGATTGGCAGAGCAGCCTGTCAGTGTTTACCCAAGGAATTCCCCCCCCCCCCCTGCGTCCCCTATTTAACTTTTCTGAAGCCAATTACATCCCTCAGGCTGTAATGTGCAAGACAATTTTCCTTCCTGTTTCTGATATGCAATTTTAAGCCCATAAATGCCGCAGTTCTTCATATGTCGGTCGCTTAAGAGGGGGCCATCCACCTGAATAGTGGGCGGCATAGACAATACATAGGTTAATGCAAGGCATGAACCTATGTATTGTTCTGAGTGACGGGCACAGGAGAGAGGGGGCAGTGCTCCAGCGCCCACTCTGGACGCACCGCCACTGCAATGCTATCCTGTGTCCAAACACATCTCCCCCCCTCCCCATTATAATTTATTAATGGACCATCATAGGGGGTGATGAATATGATACATGAGCCTTCCATTATACTTATTTAAAACACCTTAATAAACGTAGACTTTGCTTGATGTTGGCCTCTAATGTATTTTCTTTGAATATACTTGTAATGTTTGATTTGTGTATTCTAATTTTTTTTCATCTTGTTTGACTCCACAGCTTCCTTCCACGCCACAGGAATGGCAGACTGTGGCATCGGAGTTTGCCACGCGGTGGGACTTCCCCAACTGCGGTGGTGCTATAGACGGGAAGCACGTCTGCATCGTGCCGACACCCCGTTCTGGGTCCTACTACTTCAATTACAAGGGGTTTCATAGCATTGTGCTGATGGCGGTGGTGTCAGCACGGTATGAATTCCTCTATGTTGATGTAGGGAAGAATGGCCGGATGTCCGATGGGGGATCCTTCATCCAGACGGAGTTTGCCCTCCATCTCCAGAGTGATGACCTTGCATTGCCACCGGATGCAGGGAATATTGAAGGACTCCCCTTTGTTTTTTTGGCTGATGAAGCCTTCGGGCTCGGACCACATCTTATGAGGCCATTTCCTCAGAGGACCCTGACCCCAGAGAAGAGGGTGTTCAATTACCGGCTGGCCAGGGGCCGAAGAGTCGTTGGAAATGCCTTTGGCATAATGGCCAGCCGGTTCCGCCTTTTTAGGACTCCCATCCACTTGGCGGACTACAAAATAAACTATGTAGTGTTATGCTGCTGTGTGCTACACAATTTTCTTTGCCGCAAATCTAATTCATATATGGCCTCAGTTTTGCCTGAGGCTGGACTTTCCCCTGATAATCCCTTGCCGGGCCTGAAATCTGCCCGTGCTGGCTTGCCCCCCCAAAATGCCCGTGAGGTTTGGGACAAATACATGGACTATTTCACGGGTAGGGGGGCAATTCCTATGCCAGGCTATGTCTAAAGATTCCTGGCTAACGATCCAAATAAAAATCTTGTTTAAACTTCTACCAAATAAGGTTAGAGCATATTAGAAAAAGAAGCTACAGGTTGTTTGTGTTCAAATCTTTTACTATGTGCTAATTCACACACTTTTTTTTTTTATTTGACATTTTTTGTTTGCCTGGCCACAATCCGGCAATTGTTTTCTTAGGAAAATACAAGAACAACAGTTGCATTCCAAAAATTACAAAATTGGATACCTCGGAGCAATCTGAGACATTCACTTACACAAACTATATGTCTCTATGTGCCCATCCTAATATGGGGTCCTGCCACCCCTTGCCCAGCCAAAAATTGAATATGCACACAATTGGGATTATTTTCCTATAGGAATTTTAGACTCCTGATCCCTATTGTCAACATGTGCTATCTGCCATCAGGGGTGATCAATGGACGTGTTTTGGGGGTGCAACCCCTTCCTCAGTTCACCTACTTTAGATACGAGGAAGGGGTTGCACCCCCAAAAGACGTACATGGATATCCCCTGATGGCAGATAGCACATGTTGACACACTGTGCGCAGATTCAATTTTTGGCTGGTTTGATTGTCAAAAAGTTTTTTAAAAGTTGAAGAAGAAACATGAAAAAAAGGGGGTTGGGATGCCTTATTGAATTCTCCCCAAAACATCGAGAATGTCTTTAAATGTTTGATCCATCACATGAATTCTTTCTTTAATTTTTTCCAGTTCCGTGCTACATTCCATCACTTGCTGGATGAGGCGGAGGGCACTGTCAGCAGAGAAACCTGTACTATCCTTCACCACAACATTCACATCCCCTAAAAACAAATTAAAAAGGTATTATAACTCTGCAGGCCTACATCTCTTACCTGAAGCTGTGGTGTCAGATACTGACCTGTTGTGGTGACCAGTTCCACAACGTCATCCACCTCTCCTTCCTGCACTTCTCCTTCCTCCACCTCAACTTCCTCTACATCCTTCGTTTGTGGGTCTTTGGGAGTTTGGGGTTGTTGTGAAGCTGTGGGGTTCTTGTGCTCCCTGGAGTGTCCTCCTCCCAGTCTTCTCTCCCCTATGAGAATCAAACAAAAGGTAGAGTTATCACACAGAAATTCTCTATGTAAAAAAAAAAAACAGGCTAAATTGCTTGGAAGTGGGGTACAAGTGTGTGTTTGGGCGGAAGTTAAAGGTGAATGCATTATTTCTGACCAAGAATATGCTTAGTATTCACCTTTGTCTGTCATTTTTTAGACATGTAGGCAACATAAAAATTCTCTGATGCACCTGTGTGGGACACCCAAAAAAGGCGGGTCTGGTGGCCCACACTATAGTGCTCCAAAGTACAGATGTGGAAGCAGCTGCTGAGTGTCCTCTCCTTTACACTGACAAAAGTTTGCATTTCATTCTCTTTACAAACACATCATCTAGCCTAAAACTTTGTGCCCCAAATTTCCCAAAAAATGGCAGATGACTAATTACTTTTGGGGCTGTAAAATAAGCCAAAACAGCGGATAGTGGCCGAACGAAGTGTCTGTAACGTAACGAACGATTACTGTGCCCAACCAAGTTCAAAAT
This sequence comes from Rana muscosa, assembly GCA_029206835.1. Classification (NCBI taxonomy): domain Eukaryota; kingdom Metazoa; phylum Chordata; class Amphibia; order Anura; family Ranidae; genus Rana; species Rana muscosa. The sequence goes on along the minus strand of CM055122.1, from coordinate 173,128,459 downwards.
ATAACATTTTGGAAGGGAGTCCAATAAGAAAAAAATAATAAACCAGCAACATGTCAGTTTAGAAAAGGATTAATAGCATAAAAGTGTACATTTTACTTACTTTTTGCGAGCATTCTCTTAATGCTCCTTAACTGCTCTGGCTCCCTCAGTTTGAGGTCTGACCACCTCTTTCTGAGCTGCTCATTTGAGCGTTTCACCCCGAAATTCGTCTTCAGACTCTTCACGACTTTAGTGAGGATTTTGGCCTTCCTTCTATTTGGTTTGCTATACGGCCCATGCTTTGCGTCATAATCAGACTTGAGCAAGATGTCCACCATCTCCGCCATCTCGGCAAAAGACATATTCGATGCCTTGAATCTCCTCCTTGATCGTGACGTTTCCTCGGTCTCCGGGCTTGTCTCCTCCTCGTTAGTTGCGGAATTATCAGACACCTGCTGTAACTCCGCCATATCTGTCTGCGCGCCGAAAGAGAAGGGGCGGGGAAAAGATGTTAGTTAGAACGTCATGGGCGGGCGATGTGTGCGGAGCGACGTGTTCGTATTTTGACGCATGCATGGTGTGTATATAGCAAACACACATGTGACTATAGTACGTTCGGTGTGCGGAGAGAGGAGTTCAAGTGACGGACGTGCGAACGAAGGTATGTGATTTTGTGACTTGGACAAATTGTTGGCCTATACTGTTTTGAGAATGTTGTAGGATATATATGGTGACTACGATGTTAAGGAGGTTAGACTGTTTGCCTCACATTAGTTATATATTATTTTTTAAACTTGCAGATACAATATGAATGTCTTTATTAAGACAAAGAGTTCCTGGCGGAATTTATTGACCGGGTAAGGGAGCTGCCCGCTCTGTGGGAGACGAAAAACCCCATCCATAAAAAAAGAGGGGTGAGAAAAGCAGCGCTGGAGAAGCTGCTCCCATTTGTGCATACCAAGGTGCCCACAGCCACAGCAAAACAAGTGGACACTAAAATTGGGAGCTTGAGAGGCACCTACAGGACTGAACGCTCTAAGGTCCTGGCTTCTCAGAGGTCAGGAGCAGCAGCAGGTGATGTGTATGTCCCGATTTTGTGGTACTACAGCAGGATGTCCTTCCTGGATGACCACATTGAGGCAAGGCCATCACTCTCCACTCTTCCCCCCAGACTTCTCTGCAGCCAACCTGAGCCTTCTCTGGAGCAAGAGGAGGCAGCCATCCTGGATGATCCTGATTTGGCCATCTGGAGCCAGGTATAGTATTAACTAGACATGTGCGATTAGTTTCGTACGAATCGAAAATTCGTACGAATTTTTCGAAATTCGTACATTTGTACGAATCCGATTTACGAATTTTTTCGAATAGGAATTCTGTACGAAATACGAAATTTCGAAAAATTTGTACGAAATTTCGTATCCAAATTATCCGAATCCAAACTACCAAATGAGACATGAAAATTCGACAAAGCGATATGTAAATATTTTTTGGTCGAATGTGACTAACCTTAACTCTATTAGTCCAAGATTATTCTACATAGAGAGAAAAGATTTGACATAGAGAGAAAAGATTCGACATTATAGAGAGAAAAGATTCGACATTATAGAGAGAAAAGGTTCGACATTATAGAGAGAAAAGATTGCTGCTGGAATTGGGTGGGGGAAGTACATTTGCGGTCAAATCATTTGTTCGTTCCGATTCTACATTATAGAGAGAAAAAATTCGACATTATAGAGAGAAAAGATTCGACATAGAGAGAAAAGATTCGACATAGAGAGAAAAGATTCAACATTATAGAGAGAAAAGATTGCTGCTGGAATTGGGTGGGGGAAGTACATTTCCGGTCGAATCATTCGTTCGTTCCAATTCGACATTATAGAGAGAAAAGATTCGACATTATAGAGAGAAAAGATTGCTGCTGGAATTGGGAATTCCGGTCGAATCGTTCGTTATACGTGTCGTACGGAATTCGTATTTCGTACGAATTCGAATTGAATTCCGTACACGGATTACGAATTACGAATTTTTTTAAATACGGAACGGAACGGAACGAATTTTTCGACGGCTCCCATGTCTAGTATTAACTGAAAATGTATTGGGATAAAATTAATGTTTGACAAATATGTCAAGATGAGAAACATACAATATTTTGGGTTACACAAGTGAAATCAAGATCTCTAGACATTAGTCTGCACTTAATTGGGTGCTAAATAGTCAATCTGATGTAGGTGTAAATTAGAAAAAAAGATTTCTGGATTTACATTCTAATTGCTTCAATCATGTTTATAAAGTTTGATGCAAAGATTAAACCAACATATTAAACTATGTCTCTTTTTCATACACAGGATGAAATCAGCCAGGAGGAGGGTCTGGAAACTGTCAGGCAGGAGGAGGAAGGGCCCAGTGGCAGCCAGGAGGTGGCAGGGCCCAGTGGCAGCCAGGAGGTGGCAGGGCCCAGTGGCAGCCAGGAGGTGGCAGGGCAAAGGAGAAGCACCAGATCCCAGCTGCCTCCCATCCGGCTTCCCAAAAGAGGCAGGAGGGACAGGACCACCAGTGAGGCAGCAATGGCCCTTATTAAAGAGGCCCATGCCACCCTCAAAGAGCCCACATCCCCTGAAGAGGCCATTGCCGGCCTAGTGGAGGCAAAGTTCAAGGTGGTGAGCATGGAGCAACGCCTCCTATGCGAGCCCCTGCTCATCACCTTGCTCAACAAGGGGGTGATGGAAAAAATTACCCCCAATACCGCCATTTGTGAGGTGGCACAACTGTCCCAACCTCAACCTCCTCCTCCACCTCCACATTCTTCTTCTGCCCCACCCCCTTCTCCTCCACCTCCACCTTGTTCTTCCGCCCCACCCCCTTCTCCTCCACCTCCACCTTGTTCTTCCGCCCCACCCCCTTCTCCTCCACCTCCACCTTGTTCTTCTGCGCCACCCCTTCTCCTCCACCTCCTCCTCCTCCTGACAGGAGTACCCCTCCAGTGGCCCAGCCTCCAGCCAAACGAAGAAGGAAGGCTGCAGGGAAGGCTTCAGGAAAGGTTGCAGGGAAGGTTGCCAGGAAGACGAGTAAGTGATGGCCTTGCTTCATTGTGGTCGGACAGAAGGCAGCCTGTTGTAGTACCACACACTTGGGACATATATATCACCTGCTGCTGTTCCTGACCTCTGGGAGGCCAGCATCAGATTGTGCTCAGAAATGTTGGCCTTCTCAAGCTCCCAATTTTAGTGTCCACACAGGGTTGCTGTGTGCTCTGGGGTCCCCGGGATGCACAAATGGCAGCAGCTTCTCCAGCGCTGCCTTCTCTTTATTTTAGTTCAAACATGAATAAATGTTATTTTTCTTTAAGTTCATACTTGACTATGTGTATTTGTAAAAATGTAAAATCTAGCTTTGGAGTAAGCAGATACATTTGACTGACAAAAAAAGGGACAGATAACAACCCCCCAAAAAAAATAACTAAATCGTATTTCCCAAAAAAGGGTGTAAAATTTACATAATATATATTAAAAGATTCAATGGGAGATCACTACCAAAACATTGCGAAATTGCAATTAACATCAGTTATAAAAATATCTAATTTTTTAATATTCCTAAAAACTTGCACGATATAATACACATAAATCTTCTTAAGAGCAACAAGAAAAAGGTTAAAAAAACATAGTCATAACTCTGTGTGAATATCAGCAGCAAAAGAAGTTCATTCGTTTGGATTAATGTAACATTCTAACGAAGATTTCAATGCACAACATTTAAACAATGCAAACATTTTGAGCGTGACGAATGTGCTCTCTCCATTACGAAGGCTTGTTTTACCTGAAGATGCGCTCCCGTCTCATAGTTGCTTGTGATCATGCGCGCTTTTGGAAGAGTCGTAAAAGCATACACACGAACCATTTTCTCGTCACAAAACAGGCCGACGAGAAACACGACGAGGAAATCTGGAATCCTGACGAGAAAATAGAGAGCAGGTTCTCTATTTTCTCGTCGAGATTCACGGCAATTTTCTCGTCGTAAAACCATACACACGAACGGTTTTCTCAACAAAAAAGCTCACGCGGCACTTTTCTTGCCGGTTTTGGACGAGAAACTCGGTCGTGTGTACGAGGCTTGAGAGTTAATATGGGAAAAAGGTGTCTCCTCTCTACTGATGCTTTATCACCAATCCTTGTTTAAATAAAAATCCCACTTTTCAAAAACAGTTGTCATTGGGACGGAAAGTGAGGTGAAATGTTCTGAACAGGGGCACAGACAGCAAAACAAATGTTACAGGGGTGATAACCCTTCCCAATGTTTTCCAAAAAGCTTAAAAATAGATTTTTTGGCTGGAGCTACACTTAAACAATGTACCTGTTCAAAATTACAAACAGATTCTAATTAAGAACAAACCTACAGTCCCTGTCTTGTTTGCACCGCCTGTATACTGCTGTTCAGAGTATATAGGGCCTTTTTTATTTTGTGTGCGGGGTTCCCCTTAATATCCATACAAGACCCAAAGGGGCTGGTAATGGGCTGGGGTGGGGGGGGGGTGATGGTGTAGCTGTGCCATTTTTCTCAAAGATTTTCATCCATATTACCAGGACCAGACATTACATTAAGCCGCAAGCAGTTTTAAATGGCTTTTTTTCTTTAGAAAATTTAATTTTGTGCAGGGACAGTTCTAAACACGGGAAACACGTGGCACTTCACAGGCATACTTTAGACACCCCCCAGGTACGATATTTAAAGGAATATTTGACTTTTTTTTTTTCACTTTATGCATCATTAAAATGACTGCTCCCGAAAAACGTCAGTTTTTAAAACTTAGTTTTGCATTGATACATGTCCCCTGGTGCAGAACCCGGGTTCCCAAACCCTTTTTAGGACAATGACATGCATATTAGTCGTTATAATTAGCACTTTAGATTTCGAACGTTCGCATCCATTGTATTTAATAGGGTTCTAACGTTCGTGCGAACTTTCGGTCCGTTCGCGGGTTCTGGTGCGAACCGAACCCGGGGATGTTCGGCTCATCCCTAATTGGCACTAGGATCCTACTTAACATGCAAGAAGTACACTTTATATAACATTGTAACACAACAGAAGTCTCCAACAGTCTATTTTAATGTGTTAGAAATATTTAGCATTCTGCTATAACATGAATGCAATATGAGAGTTCTCTATGTAATGTAATGGGAGATCTCTCTAGTTTCCTTGCATTAAGGTAAAAAACATTTGGGCATCAGAATTGGCCCCCCATCACCCCCCCCTTTACTTACCTGAGCTATAATTCGTTATGAGTTCATATTTTTTCAAGATCCATATTGCTGTGTGGCATAAAATAAAATTTTAGTTTTACTACTGGTTCTGTCTAAGCCTGAAATGGCAATATGGTGACCCTAGTTGGTACAACCCACAAGCATGCACTCCTGGCCCAGATGGCCTGTAGAAAACGATATAATACTTTAAGAAAATTAAACTGTCTAAGTTAAAATGCAGTTGTGCCCAGATGCTGTATATATAATTACTTAGAGCAGGGATATGCAATTAGCGGACCTCCAGCTGTTGCCAAACTACAAGTCCCATCATGCATTTGCCTCTGTGTGTCATGCTTGTGGCTGTCAGAGTCTTGCTATGCCTCATGGGACTTGTAGTTTGGCAACAGCTGGAGGTCCGCTAATTGCATATCCCTGACTTAGAGTATCTCACAAAAGTGACTACACCCCACATATTTTTGTAAATATTTTCTTATATCTTTTCATGTGACAACACTGAAGAAATGACACTTTGCTACAATGTAAAGTAGTGAGTGTGCAGCTTATATAACAGTGCAAATTTTCTGTCCCCTCAAAATAACTCAACACACAGCCAACAATGTCTAAACCGCTGGCAACAGTTTTAACCTTTACTGCAGGCTCCTGGACCTTGAATGGAGCCTAGATGGGGAAGCTGTGGATTCCTCCACAAGGGGGTACTTGGGGATAAAGTCAATGCCTTTATAGTTGTTACCATTAAAGGAGTCAAGTCATATAGGGATTTCAGGCCTCAAAACAATAATGCTTGGAGTGCTTCAGTAGAATGAACTAGTGCCGCCTCTAACATTGTAGAAGGGTTGTGTTTATCTAGATTCAACCATCCTACTACAGTTACCAGCTGTGTCACCAAATAATATTTATGGAAGTCTGCAAAGGTCAATCCTCCTTGTGCCAAGGGATGCATAAGTGTGGTCAATTTAAATATAGGTGACTGATTTCTCCATAAAAATTAAGAAAAAATACTGTGTAATTGTTTAAAAAAAGGATTTTGGCAACCACTGTGGTGAATTTAAAATAAATGTAAACATTTTGGAAGAATCTTCATCTTTAATAAATTTATACAGTATTTATATTTATATTTATTTATATTTATTTGTTTATATTTATTTATATTTATAGTATTTAGTAATTTATACAGTAGCGACAAGGGTAAGGTCTCCCATACTTTTAGCTTTTTCTTATTTTCCTGAACTACTGGGGTTAGGTTAAGCGGCAAAAAGTCACAAGCCTGTCGTGAAATTACTATCCCTAGATATTTAACTTCCGTCACCCATTGATGCATTTACATTCTCTTTAAGCTCTGGAGAAATTCCATTGCAAGAGAAGCACAACTTCTCTTGCCAATTGAACAGCTTATTTGCCTTTACTAAATCAAACCCTATGGATACATTAAGGGATACATTTCAGATTTAGGATCAAGGTTTTAATTCAAGAAAATTTTAATTTAGTTAATATTCTTTTTCAGAAATGATACTTTTTTTCCGGGTGTTGTCATATGAATATCATGCATTCTTGTGCTGCTTGAGCCCAAACATGCCGCACTAAAACAGTCATGACCATAATGAATGTAACATAGCAGCAATATTTCCTGGAGAGCATTAGCAGCTCACTTGGTTTTATTGTTGGTTATGGTTTTCTGGAGATGTTCTTTCAAACCAATCTCCTGGCAAAAAGCTAAATGCACTGATGAAATACATATAAGTGAACTGTTTTACCTGCCAAAGGATTTTTATTTTTGTCTATCCAGTCCTGTGTATTATACAGCTCTGGCACCCAGCACAATCCTGTCTAACAGCGGAGAGGAACATAATGTTTCACTTGCACTTAAAGCACCCCCATAATCGATTAGTGAAAAAAGAAGCAGCAGACTGATCAGCTTATCTCTCTGTCACGCCTCTCCCATCTGCATGCTTTTACTGCTTCCTTAAATTTTTATTTTATTTTATTGTTTATGGTCTGGCCACAGATTAACTTTAAGCATACTGTAGAGACAACAGATCATCATCATTGTCTTTTTTGAAAGTTTGGGTGTAATGTTTTTGGTGCAATGTTTTGCCATTGTAGATTTTGGTTAAGCAAATTTTGGGGATCTTTAAGTCCTGTCTAACAGGAGAGGGGAACTGAACTTTCTCTGCTGCAGGTACCCTTTTACTTACCCCACCTCATGACTGGACAGTAAAAGAAAAAACATCAGACTGATCAGTTTGTAAGCCTGTTGGAAATAAACAGTTAGGTTCTGTCCCGGATGGGAGGATAAGAGTTAATACTTTCCCTTTTCTTTGGTTTTAGTGAGTTTGTTATAAAATTAGGACAGTGGTCCGGAGTGAGAGAGATCAAGAGGGCGAGATCAGCAGGGTGCCCCATGGGTAGAGAAAGATGAAAAAACGGGACCCAGTGCCCGTAAGGGAGAAAGTCGGAAAACAGCACTCGTGAGGAGCAGAAGAATGCCGCTTGCACCGGCCGAGATGTTAAAGTAATGAGAACTTGGGGTTTTCCCTAAAGACACCAGCTTCTGGAGAATGCCATTGATGGTCTCTGTATTATACATGGACTCTACCTTTGCAGGTATGCTCGGACAGCACTTGAGTTACGGTTATGGACATAGAAAGGAATAATGTTTCCGCTTGTTGGACTTTGTAATGCCTTTTGAAACCTAGTTCCCGCCTGTTCTGAAGTTACTAAAGGGGTGTAATGCAAGTAACTGGGACCATCCCATAGTTCAGGTCACTAAGGTACTTTGGGGTAAAAAGACAACAGTACAAGGGTAATATGGTGTGAAGACACAAGGGTTACCTAGGGTAACGGAAATTACAAGCAGCCTGCTTGAGATAGGTGGGATAGCCTATTGCAGGAGGGAGTTGTTGTCGGCATTCTCTCCATGTGCGGTTCATCTCTCATAGCAATGGGAGCAGACTTGCACCACAGAGGTCTCCAGCCTGTGCCACAGTGAAGAAGAGTTAAGTGAAGTGCAGTGCACGCATAGATTGGACATGGTGGAACCCCATACTGTTACTGGGAGTAGGATAGCGACGGTGGACAGGTGGATTTGGATAAGGATCAGTGTGTCCCTCCTAAATGAAAGTTACAGAGAATGTGTACATTGTCATTGGAACCTGAAAGGTAACTGTAGAACAGTTACGGTGCAAGGGTACACAGTATACGTTCATGCAGAGGCCCGCCTTAAGTTTGAGTATTCCCCCGTGGCAACCTCAGTCTTTTCCTGGGGCATTAAAGAAAATGGCACAGAAGTAAAGGTACCCCATGTGTAGTAAAGTGATCCTGCTACAGGTGCCTAGCGTAGCCCAAAAGAACTCACCCCAAGGGGTAGGCCTCTCATGCGACCCTTGCTTGGCACCCAACAAGGAGGGAAACATGGTTGACGTGACAACCACCACAGCACCCTACCTTTACAAGCTCATCTCTCTGCCACTCTTTCTCTTCCTATCAGCATGCTCCTTGCACTGCAGCACAACTGATTGGCTTCTTGTGATGATTTTCCTTTCCCTTTCTGAGCCTTGCTGTAGAGTAGACCACAAAGGACTGATTCCAGGTGAAATTCAGGTACTTTGCATTTCAAAAATATAGTGATACATTAATAAAAACAGAGCCATCTAAATTTTTGTGTTTTAAATCTTCTTTGAATTCAGCTTTAAATTCCAACGCATACTGCAACCTCCTAACTTTTTGGTGACACATTACTGTTCTTTCAATCAAGAAACATACTTACAGTATACCACAGTTTCAAATATAGGACCGCATGCAACTATCCCTTGATCGTTTTTCCTAGGAATTTTTGGAACTTTTGTATAATGTCTTAATTTTGTAATTTCACTCTCTTCGTAACATAACAAGCAGTCATTAAGTTTCTCAACACATCTGTTAGGTGCCCAGTCACGAAGCAGGTGTTGTCATCTCAATACACACACCTGAATGTGACAGGGGAAACTGTCAGCTGTGATTTTTCATGGCTGCGCGCATCATAATCTGTTTTTTACTAACATTCCCGTCTAGCAGGCAGCAACAGAATTAATTATACTTCATTTTGCTGTCTTTAACAGTATTGACCAAATTTAAGAACAAATGGGAAGCGCTTATCATGCTTGAAGAAAATAATCTATCAGTGGCACCATTTAAATTCTCTGCAGTTCTCGTATTAATCAAAGTAACACTTACTATCCTATCTCCACTTCCCATTAACAGTCATTAAGCACTGCTGCTGATTGAAGCAATTTCTTTAGGGATCTCAACCTCATTTTTAAGAGAACCTTCTTCAGTGGAAAACAATATCATATTAGAGGAAAGACATAAAGTAAGACAGCAGCTTCTTCAATCATAGTCTGACCTTGATTCCTTTTCTACACAAGCTCACCGGCTCAGTGGCTAATGGGTTCCGAACTTCATCCTGAGTTTGTAACAGAATGAAACTCCCAAGAATCCCTGTCAGAAAACTAAAGTCTGACCATGTGGAACTTTACCAAAATCAGCAGCTCTTTCCCCTGGTTACACTCAGCAGCTCGACTCAGAAGGGGCCATGATGACAGTTTAATTATATCCGTTCCTGACAGCTCCACAACTGTATGAAGCTTCACAAGTGGTTGCACTAACATGAGCAGTGTCACAAGTAGTATTCGTCACTTCACATGTGTAAGGCTGTCTGCTTCCAAGTTCATTTTTTATGTCCTTTTCCTATGTGGATTATTTTGTAGAAAGCAGTGAATATAAAATGACCAACGGGATATAAATGTAAATGCTTACAGTTATTATAAATGAAACGCTGAATCCATGACAGCCTACATAAAGCTATCACCAAGCTTTTTTTGCTGACTTAAAAAACAAACCTTTGTGCTCACAGACATGAGATGGCTTTGGGCTGATTAGATAATTTTGGCAACACTTCTTATGTCTTTGGGTACCCACAGACAGCCACAGACTCCTGATTATTCCTTGGAGAACAAGAGATTGACCAGAAGCACTAATCTTTTCCTAAGGATTAGCCTCTATTCACATTTAATTACCAAGGGCTTCTTTACTCTAAAGAAAAAAAACACCCAGAAAAGTCAGATGAATGGCATAATGATTAATGAGAATCTACAGTCATCTTAACAGATACTCACAAAAAATTCATGAAATTTTGGTAACCTTGAATAAAACAAAACTGACTATTCTCAATAATTCCTTGCTACTCTCTGAACAACAGAGGACTTCCAGGTTCTCATACTCTGCCCTCTTTTATCCCTTTTTTAATCCCTCCAACTCTCCCTTTCTACCACCCCTTCACTTCCTTGTTTTCCTTACTTACCAGCCCTAAAAGCAAAATCCAACAGCCAGATAGCTACTCCAGAGGCTACTAAAGTCCTTGGGCCTCTGGCACATGTACCGGGGCAAGACAAGGCCTAAGTAGAGATTAGGGATGAGCTTCGTGTTCGAGTCGAACATACGTTCGACTTGAACATCGGCTGTTCGATCGTTCGACGAAGATCGAACGATTTGGGCCGTTCGCGCCAAATTCGAGTGACGCGAACGGCCCACAATGCACTACGCCATCGCAGTGTCATCCAGGCGCTGTGATTGGCCAAGCATGCACTGTGACCCCGCATGCTTGGCCAATCACAGCGCCGGCAGCGAGGAGAGCAATGATTGGCCACAGGCAGGATGCCTGTGGCCAATTATTGCTGAGGGTGTTTAGTACACGCCCCACACTATAAAAGGCCGCCAGCACGGCGGCCTAGTGTAGTGTGTTCCGGAGCAGGGAAAGAGAAGCATAGGCAGGGACAGTGACATTTATTTTTTTCTTGCTTAACCTGGATTCCTTTAGTTTAGGGAAAGAGAAGGATAGGTAGGGAGAGTGTCAGTGTGTTTTACTGTGCGAATCCTTGTTTCTAGGGACAGGGAAGGACAGTGAGGGAATTCTCCTTGTGCTATAGTGTGCTTTAAAAAAACATTTTTTCTAGGGACAGAAAACTATAGGTAGGGAGAGTGTCAGTGTGTTTTACTGTGCGAATCCTTGTTTCTAGGGACAGGGAAGGACAGTGAGGGAATTCTCCTTGTGCTATAGTGTGCTTTAAAAAAACATTTTTTCTAGGGACAGAAAACTATAGGAAGGAAGAGTGTCAGTTTCTTTCACTGTGATAATCCTTGTTTCTAGGGACAAAGAAGGAAAGTGAGTGAAATTCTCCTTGTGCTATAGTGTGCTTTAAAAAAACATTTTTTCTAGGGACAGAAAACTATAGGTAGGGAGAGTGTCAGTGTGTTTTACTGTGCGAATCCTTGTTTCTAGGGACAGGGAAGGACAGTGAGGGAATTCTCCTTGTGCTATAGTGTGCTTTAAAAAAACATTTTTTCTAGGGACAGAAAACTATAGGTAGGGAGAGTGTCAGTGTCTTTTACTGTGCGAATCCTTATTTCTAGGGACAGGGAAGGACAGGGAGGGAATTCTCCTTGTGCTATAGTGTGCTTTAAAAAAACATTTTTTCTAGGGACAGAAAACTATAGGAAGGAAGAGTGTCAGTTTCTTTCACTGTGATAATCCTTGTTTCTAGGGACAAAGAAGGAAAGTGAGTGAAATTCTCCTTGTGCTATAGTGTGCTTTAAAAAAACATTTTTTCTAGGGACAGAAAACTATAGGTAGGGAGAGTGTCAGTGTGTTTTACTGTGCGAATCCTTGTTTCTAGGGACAGGGAAGGACAGTGAGGGAATTCTCCTTGTGCTATAGTGTGCTTTAAAAAAACATTTTTTCTAGGGACAGAAAACTATAGGTAGGGAGAGTGTCAGTGTGTTTTACTGTGCGAATCCTTGTTTCTAGGGACAGGGAAGGACAGTGAGGGAATTCTCCTTGTGCTATAGTGTGCTTTAAAAAAACATTTTTTCTAGGGACAGAAAACTATAGGAAGGAAGAGTGTCAGTTTCTTTCACTGTGATAATCCTTGTTTCTAGGGACAAAGAAGGAAAGTGAGTGAAATTCTCCTTGTGCTATAGTGTGCTTTAAAAAAACATTTTTTCTAGGGACAGAAAACTATAGGTAGGGAGAGTGTCAGTGTGTTTTACTGTGCGAATCCTTGTTTCTAGGGACAGGGAAGGACAGTGAGGGAATTCTCCTTGTGCTATATGGTGCTTTAAAAAAACATTTTTTCTAGGGACAGAAAACTATAGGTAGGGAGAGTGTCAGTGTGTTTTACTGTGCGAATCCTTGTTTCTAGGGACAGGGAAGGACAGTGAGGGAATTCTCCTTGTGCTATAGTGTGCTTTAAAAAAACATTTTTTCTAGGGACAGAAAACTATAGGAAGGAAGAGTGTCAGTTTCTTTCACTGTGATAATCCTTGTTTCTAGGGACAAAGAAGGAAAGTGAGTGAAATTCTCCTTGTGCTATAGTGTGCTAAAGCATTCCTCATCAACCATCTTTGAAATCCTTGTTTTTTTGGACAGTCAGGGAAATTGTCGTTGTGCTATTCTGTGCAAAAGCAATCATCCTCAACCATATTTAGAAATCCTTAAGTAAAGGGACAGAGAAGGACACCTGAAGGTAGCCCTTATTGCTTTTTTCCCATCTCCCTGCAGGCCATCTATTAGAATGTCTGGAAGGCAAACAAGGAGAGGCAGACAGTCAGGAGGCAATAAAAGAGGGCAAGCAGGCTCTGTGTCTGGGGGCAACAGTGCTGGTCGTGGACGCGGTGCATTGTCATAAGCACATGGCCATGGGACACGCTTGTCCTTCTTTTCGGCAGCTGGACATGTTGAGCCACATCATGCCGAAGACTTGGTAGAGTGGATGACCAAGCCCTCCTCCTCCTCCTCATCCTCTCTCACCCAGGCTCAGGGTACTGGAAAAGCAGCTGCCAAAGAGTCCTCTTCCCTGGTATCAATGTCAGACTCATCATCAGTCACTCCTTCCCTAGACCCACCATGTCCTCCTCCTGAGGAGTCCCCCGAACTGTTTGAGCACAGTGTTGGGTACATGCTCCAGGAGGATGCCCAGCGTTTCGAAGGGTCTGATGATGAAACCCAGCTAGAGGAAGGCAGTAGCGTGAGAGCAGACAGAGGGGATGCTCAAGAAGGACACCAATCTGGCAGTCATGTTCCAGCAGCTGCAGCATACTGCCAGATTGGCTCCAGTGATGAGGAGGGAGGTGATGATGAGGTCACTGACTCCACGTGGGTGCCTAATAGGAGAGAGGAGGAGGAGGAGGATGAGGAGGAGGCACATCTCCAACGAGGCAGGATGCCCTTTGGTGGCCAGCGTAAGGGCAGTACACCGACGGAATCACACCGCAGAGCTCCGCCTGTGCAGGGCGCTGCCTCTGCCCGTCATTCAAAAAGTTCTTTGGTGTGGGCCTTTTTTGAGGCTAGTGCATCAGATCGCACAGCTGCTGTTTGCAACATATGTCTCAAGCGTATATCGCGTGGCCAAAACATCAGCCGCTTGGGTACCACATGCCTGACCAGACATATGTTGACCTGCCATGCAGCTCGTTGGCAAGCCTACCTCAAAGACCCACACCAAAGAACAAAGCGGACCTCTCCTTGCACCGCATCAGCTGGGATCTCCAACCGCACTATAACTTCAGTCCTCTCTGAAACATGCACTGAGAGGAATGAAGGTGTAGAATTAGGTGTGTCACAGCCAAGTACTTGCGGCCACTCTGCTAGCAGTACACCGACGTCCGATTCTAGCAGGCAAATTTCCCTGCCCCAGCTGCTGGACCGTCGAAAGAAGTTCACTCCCAGCCATCCACATGCCCAGCGGTTGAATGCTAGCTTGGCTAAATTGCTAGCGCTTCAACTGCTGCCTTTTCAGTTGGTAGACTCGGCCCCCTTCCGTGAGTTTGTGCAATGTGCGGTTCCTCAGTGGCAGGTTCCCAAACGCCACTTTTTCTCACGGAAGGCTATTCCGGCTCTCTACCGGCATGTGGAAGGCAATGTCTTGGCCTCGCTGGACAGGGCGGTCAGCGGTAAGGTGCATATTACCGCTGACTCATGGTCCAGCAGGCATGGACAGGGACGTTACCTTTCTTTCACGGCCCATTGGGTCACTCTTTTGGCAGCTGGGAAGGATGCAGGACAAGGTGCAGTAGTGTTGGAGGTTGTTCCACCGCCACGCCTCCAAAATGCTACTACTGGTTGTGACACACCTCTCCCCTCCACCCCCTCCTCTTCTTCTTCCTCCATGGCCTCTTCCTGTGGTTTGTCCTTGGAACCAGCGGTGCTCCGTAGGCGTTCAAGGGGCTACGCAAGTACGCAGGCAAAAAGATGCCATGCCGTGCTTGCGCTGGTGTGTTTGGGGGACAGAAGCCACACTGGGGCAGAGGTCCTGTCTGCTCTGCAGGGCCAGGCCGAGAGGTGGTTGACGCCACGCCAGCTTAAGCCAGGAATGGTGGTTTGCGACAATGGCACCAACCTCCTCTCCGCCCTCCGACAGGGACAACTGACCCATGTGCCCTGTGTGGCTCACGTCCTTAACCTGGTGGTGCAGCGGTTCTTGGGCAGGTACCCGGGCTTACAGGATGTCCTGGGGCAGGCCAGGAAAGTCTGTGTGCATTTCCGCAGATCTTATAATGCCAGTGCTCGCCTGGCTGAGCTGCAAAAGGAGTTGAACCTGCCCAAGAACCGCCTTATATGTGACATGCCCACCAGGTGGAACTCAACGTTGGCCATGCTGCAGCGGCTGCACACGCAGCAGAGGGCCATCAATGAGTACCTGTGCGACTACGGCACCAGGACAGGGTCAGGGGAGCTTGTTTTTTTTTCTCCACGCCAGTGGGGCATGATCAGGGATGCATGCACTGTCCTGGCACCATTTGAGGAGGCCACGAGGATGGTGAGCAGTGACAGTGCATGCATCAGTGACACTGTACCTCTTGTCCACCTGTTGGAGCACACGCTGCGTGGAATAATGGACAGGGCACTTGAGGCAGAACAGAGGCAGGAAGAGGAGGACTTCCTTGCCTCTCAAAGCCCCCTTTACCCAGACAGTGTTCCTTCTGTCCCACCCATCGCACAGGAAGAGGAGGAGGAGGAGGAGGAGGAGGAGGATTGTGTCAGCATGGAGGTGGAGGCTGGCACTCAGCATCATCAGCAGCAGTCTTTTAGGGATGATTTACAGTCCCAAGAAACCAGTGGACTTGTACGTGGCTGGGAGGAGGTGGCTGCGGATCATGTCGTCCTTAGTGACCCAGAGGACTCCGGAGCGAATGCCTCAGCAAACCTACGCTGCATGGCCTCCCTGATCCTGCAAAGTCTGCGGAAGGATCCTCGTATTCTTCGGATCAAGGAGAGGGACCATTACTGGCTGGCCACTCTCCTTGATCCACGGTACAAGGGTAAGGTTGTGGACCTTATGTTACCGTCGCAGAGGGAGCAGAGGATGAGACAACTCCGGGAGGCCTTGCAGAAAGGTCTGTGCAACGCGTTTCCAGAGACTGGGAGGTTACAAACTCCTGGTCCTGGACAACGAGTTGCTGAGGCTTCGGCCAGTCAAAGAAGGAGTGGTGGGGAAGGTGGCCGTCTGACCGATGCGTTCAGACAATTCTTTAGTCCGCAGCCCCAAAGTATGATCGGTTCCAGCAACCATCGCCAGCGTCTGATAAACATGGTGCAGGAATATCTAGGGGCAAGGTCAGACTTGGACACCTTCCCCACCGAAAATCCTCTGGCTTACTGGGTCTTGAGGATGGATCACTGGCCAGAGCTTGCACAGTATGCAATTGAGCTACTGGCCTGTCCTGCATCCAGCGTTCTTTCGGAACGCACATTCAGTGCTGCTGGAGGATTTGTCACGGATCACAGGGTGCGCCTGTCCACCGACTCGGTTGATCGACTGACTTTCATCAAGATGAACCAGTCTTGGATCACCACCAGCTACCACACACCTGATGCTGATATAACAGACTAATTGATTTTAACATGTCACATCCCTTCAAGACTGATGCTGATGCTGAGTGCCTGTGCTGTTATGTTGACTGGCTATCCTCCTCCTCCGAGTCCTCAATGATACGATTGATGATGATAGCTTGGAAGATCATTTTTGTTTATGGGTGCCGCCACCAGTGGCTAAGGCCCAATTTTTCAGCCCCTGTTTTACAGGGGCGTGTAATTACAATTTTTTTAGCAATAATTTGCCATAGGGCTCATTGCTGTGCTCCAAGTACAGTATCTGTGAGGGGTTGGAGTGTTGTGGCACCAGTGCCTAAGGCCCAATTTTTCAGCCCCTGTTTAACAGGGGCGTGTCATTACAATTTTTGAAGCAATACTTTGCAACAGGGCTCATTGCTGTGCTCCAAGTACAGTATCTGTGAGGGGTTGTAGTGTTGTGCCACCAGTGCCTAAGGCCCAATTTTTCAGCCCCTGTTCAACAGGGGCATGCAATTACAATTCTTGATCTAATAATTCACAGCAGGGCCCATTGCTGCACCCACCAAGAGTAACTCTGAGGGCTTACAGTGTTGTGGCAACGCCACCACCACCACCACCACGAAAGGCCCAATTTTTCAGCCCCTGTTCAAAAGGGGCATGTAATTACAATTCTTGATCTAATAATTCACAGCAGGGCCCATTCCTGCACCCACCAAGAGTAACTCTGAGGGCTTACAGTGTTGTGGCAACACCACCACCACCACCACAAAAGGCCCAATTTTTCAGCCCCTGTTCAACAGGGGCATGCAATTACAATTCTTGATCTAATAATTCACAGCAGGGCCCATTCCTGCACCCACCAAGAGTAACTCTGAGGGCTTACAGTGTTGTGGCAACACCACCACCACCACCACCACCACGAAAGGCCCAATTTTTCAGCCCCTGTTCAACAGGGGCATGCAATTACAATTCTTGATCTAATAATTCACAGCAGGGCCCATTCCTGCACCCACCAAGAGTAACTCTGAGGGCTTACAGTGTTGTGGCAACACCACCACCACCACCACCACCACGAAAGGCCCAATTTTTCAGCCCCTGTTCAACAGGGGCATGCAATTACAATTCTTGATCTAATAATTCACAGCAGGGCCCATTGCTGCACCCACCAAGAGTAACTGTCAGGGCTTACAGTGTTGTGGCACCAGCACCACCATCAAAGGCCCAATTTTTACTACCACTGTTCAACAATTATATGTAATTAAAATTCCTGATATAATAGTTGACAGCAGGGCGTTCCAGCACCAACCAAGAGTAACTGTGAGTGCTTACAGTGTTGTGCCAACACCAACAACTAAGGGGCCTATTTCTGCAGAGTATATACGGCAGGTCCCTACTTTCAAACATCCAACTTACAAACGACTCCTACTTGCAAACGCAAGAAGACAACAGGAAGTGAGAGGAAATCTACCACTAGGAAGGAAAATTCTCTCCTGTAAGAATAAATATGGGAGAAAGGTGTCTCCTCTGTACTGATGCTTTATCAGCAATCCTTGTTTCAAGAAAAACACCACATTTCAAAAACAGTTGTCATTGGGACGGAAAGTGAGGTGAAATGTTCTGAACAGGGGCACAGACAGCAAAACAAATGTTACAGGGGTGATAACCCTTACCTATGTTTTCCAAAAAGTTTAAAAATAGATTTTTGGGCTGGAGCTACACTTCAACAATGTACCTGTTCAAAATTACAAACAGATTCTACATAAGAACAAACCTACAGTCCCTGTCTTGTATGCACCACCTGTATACGGCTGTTCAGAGTATATAGGGCCTTTTTTATTTTATGTGCGGGGTTCCCCTTAATATCCATACAAGACCCAAAGGGGCTGGTAATGGGCTGGGGTAGGGGGGGGGTCATGGGGTAGCTATGCCATTTTTCTTAAAGATTTTCATCCATATTACCAGGACCAGACATTACATTAAAGCCGCATAGCAGTTTTAAATGGCTTTTTTTCCCTTTAGAAGTGTCATTTTGTGCAGGGACAGTTCTAAACACGGGAAACACGTGGTACTTCACAGGCATACTTTAGACACCCCCCAGGTACGATATTTAAAGGAATATTTGACTTTTTTTTTTTCACTTCATGCATCATTAAAATGACTGCTCCCGAAAAACGACCGTTTTTAAAACTTCTTTTTGCATTGATACATGTCCCCTGGTGCACAACCCGGGTTCCCAAACCCTTTTTAGGACAATAACATGCATAATAGTTGTTATAATTAGCACTTTAGAATTCGAACGTTCGCATCCATTGTATTTAATAGGGTTCTAATGTTCGTACGAACTTTCGGTCCGTTTGCGGGTTCTGGTGCGAACCGAACCCGGGGGTGTTCGGCTCATCACTAGTAGAGATCCTTTTACACCTCCATAGGAGCTGCTGTAGTTTAACCAGTTCTTCCCCAGAGTTAGTGCAGACACAGCCAGGCACGCAGCAACATTTCACTCATTCTGGCTCAATAATCTGTCTAGGACATGTCTTTTAGAATTTTTATTAATGAAGGACTTTGGATTTGATGTAGAGTGATAGGAGATATTCCAGATTCCCTGGTTCTTTGCAGGAGGACACTCCACTTTACTAAGTCTGAGCAGTCGCTATGCAGGAACAGGTACAAATGGCAGAGATTGAGCCCTCTTCTTAGAATCTATCCCCAGCAGGAATACTACTGGCTAGTCCATCTAAGGGATACAGCTCACAGCCACTAGAACCCCCAAGTCTAGGTCAGTACTCACAATGTCACAGGATCATTGGATGCCTCCTTCCAGTATCCACCAGACACTCTTAGTGAGAGAGAGGCTAATGTTCACAATGCCACAGGACAGCCAAACTCCTTCTAACTTCCACCGGGCACTCTTCAGTAAGCTCTCCAGACTAGGTCCTTGAATGAAAGTTCCCTTGACTAACTTCTAAAATGGGCAATGAATATTAGCTGAAACCAGGAGAACTGCTGCAAGTGGGAGTAGCCAAGTGGGTGGATTCCCTACACAGGGAAAATATCTCCTCTGCTCTAAATCCTCAGACTATTTATGTGCCTCTCCAGCCACCTTCTGCCCCCCCGCCCCTTCCCAGGGATTGGCTGGAACACTCTCCAGGCATCCTCTCCAGGCAGAAGCACAGGTGAACACTAGTGATGAGCCAAATGCACCTGGGTTATGTTTGGAGCAGGTTGAGCAAACATGGTAAAGTTTGAGTGCTGAATCCAAACGCTAGTGAATTTTATGGTAGTTGAATGTTAAAAAACCAGTAGAGGCCATTTTCTAGGCTTATATGCTAAGGATTGTTAAACAAATGGTATGGACTGGACATGTACCAAAGCAAAATACATTTTTAAAAATTCAGTTTGGTAGAGGGCAGCAATTTTTGTAAATCCTAAAGTTAAACACTAACAATGCTGATTTTCATTAAATAAAAAGCCTTGGGGGGTGGCAGGGTTGCGAATGGTGCCCTGACCCTGTCTGTGCAATGTATACAATCTAGTATAACAACACTGAAGCCTCGTACACACGGCCGAGATTCTCGTCGAAAAAAACATGTTGTTTTTTTCGAAGAGATTCTTGGACAAGAAACTTGTCCCGGCCGAGTGTACAGACGCTCGATTCAAAGAACCCGCGGTTCTTTGAATGGAGCGTACGCGGTGACGTCATCGACTACGACGAGCATGCGCTCGTCACATTCGATGCCGTCGCCGCCATCTTGGTATACCCTACCTATGCCTAGGAAGCTACCGCGCATGCGTCGAATTCATTTCGAACATGCGCGGGCTTCCCGGAGGACAGGTAAGTGTACACACACTCACTTTTCTCGTTGAGAAACATGCCGACGAGAATATAGAGAGCAGGTTCTCTATTTTCTCGTCGAGATTACTTGTCGGTTTTCTTGACGAGAAACCATACACACGAACGAATTTCTCGGCAAGACATCTCTGCCAGCAAGTTTCTTGCTGGTTCTTGCCGAGAAACTCGGTCGTGTGTACGAGGCCTGACATTTAAAAAATAGATGTGTGTTTAAATTGATGGCAAAATGACAGCTGTCAGCCACATTGTTTGTAAGTAAACAAAGCTTCCGGGGAATTCCTCCATCTATACCAGACCCTTACTGTATCCTGGATGAGGGTTTAATATAGATGTTAATAGGGTAACCCTCACACAAAAAAACTGAATGTGGCGCCCTCCCATTTTAAACTAAGCGCTTTGTCTGGTATCATTTTAAAAGGGATCCCCATGCATGTGATTTCTATCCCAAAAATCCACACCAGACCCTTATTTAAGCATGGCCGGTCAGGAAAGGGGTAATGAAAATGCTTCCCACCTTCCCACACTGAACCAGACCAGGTGGTAAAGCAATGGGGACACTCAATCCCCCCTTTCCTTGATAGGCTGCATGCTTAGATAAGGGCCTGCTGTGAATTTGGGGGGTTTCACACTTTTCTTCTTTTTGTTTTTTGGGGGGTTTGAGTGGGATCTAAAGCTCCTAGTACGAATTATGGGGGCAAACTGCCAAGCCATTTTTTAAAAACTATCCCCGCCACTTTGCTTACAATGTGGGGGATCCCTGACCTTAGAGGGGAAAGTGGCCAGTGATGTCATGGTTGTTAGGACTCAGCGGTACCTGCATCCACCTTAACAACCATAGCGGGAAGCTGTCATGAAAAAAGTGGTAATATTACTACTATTATATGTAATGTTCAGCCTCCATCAAACAAGTAAATGTTCAGGCATTTGAACCTTTGGGATAAACCTTAAGCTCATCCCTAATGAACACTCTGGAAACGTGACCCAAATATTTGTCATCTCTAAGAGCACACCTCTGAACAAGGATTGTTTGGGTGACATTCATATTCATAACCCAGTAATTGTCCTTCCCATTCCGATTATTGGAACCTTCTTTACAATAACATGGAGAAGAAACCAACCCACTGAGCTTAGGGAAGGCATTCAGAGCCCAAACAAAGGTAAATAGATAGTCAGGCTGGATACAGCCTATCATCCAACTATCTTAAATGTAATTAGGGACAAAACACAATAGGGCAGGGCCACTACATATAGTTTACAAAATCATCTGTCAGTTGTTTGATTGTACCTACAAGCCCAAATACCATATAGCGATTATGGCAAGTCTTATAGTATTTCATCTTTTAGGTAAGAGAGAGACATATCTTGAGCAGTGGACTGCAGCCAAAGTGCCAGTTCTTGAAGATCATCATTCCTATCTGGAAATATTCTTATCAAGATCCTGGATTCTACTGATGTCTCTGTGTCAGATTTAAAGCAGAGTTCCACCCAGATTGAAATATTTTATTTAAAATGTAATCCGTTCTATTACACTAGTTAAAATTGATTAATCCATGTCATTAAACAAATCGCCGTTCAATTCCCATTTTATAATCGTAGTTACTGTATATTTCTGCTCTGCAGAGTGCGTCCATCTCTACTGTGGGCATGTGAAGCCCACTAGCAGTCTCTTCCGGGATATGGTGATGCTAGATTCCCATCATGCACCTCCCAATCTCGCGATTGCGCCCTATACACATATGCTATACACAGATGCTAGCCCTCAGGGATGCCCACTTACTTCTGGGAAACAATGACACACATCTTCCAGGAGCACAGGCGAGCACAGGTGCCGTGGGATATGACGTAAATCCCTGCGGCCCAGAAGTGGAAGATTACAAGGGACTCAATGGCAACAGTGCTTGCAGAGTGAGTACATTTTTTTTATTTTTTGCCAAAATGGAGAAAACTGATGATTCATGTAAAGTTCATATTATGGGTGGAACTCCGCTTTAAGAGTGAACTCAAGGCAGTAAATAAATCATAAACATAATGCCCCCCCCCCCACACACACACACACCTTAATCCACAGTCCAGTGGGAGCTGTCACTTTCAATCCCACACCAGAATATGGATGGCCATGTCATCATGTAAAGTTTAGGACTAGTGTTGGATACTAATCCTGCATTGTACATGATGATTAGGGATGAGCTTCGTGTTCGAGTCGAACCCATGTTCGACTCGAACATCGTCTGTTCGCCGAATTGCGAACATTATGGGCCGTTCGTGCCAAATTCGAGTGGCGCGTCATGGCCCATAATTCACTGCGGCATCGAAGTGCATTGCTGGCTGATGATTGGCCAAGCATGCACTATGACCCGCATGCTTGGCCAATCACAGCGCCGTCTGAACAGAGAGCCATAATTGGGCAAAGCCAGGGTGGCTTTGGCCAATTATGGCTCAGGGGGTTTAGTACAAGCCCCACACTATATAAGGCCACCGGCTTGGCGGCCTTGTGTAGTGTGTTGGAGTTGTTTAAAGAGAGAGATTACAGAGAGAGACAGTGTCATTTATATTGAATTAGATAGAGCAGGCAGGCGAGTCAGTTAGCTGCAGTTACAGTGTGTAAAGGATATATATGCATCCTAGGTGTTGTATATATATTTATACACTGTATTCAGTTTAGCTAGATCTGTTCCTGTTATTCTCTATACTGTGACAGGCAGGCAGATGATTGTGCTAGCTGCAGTCAGTGTTTCACTTAGTGTACTGTGTGCTTTGCATAGCGTTCACCTAAAGCTTACCTGAATACAGTTAGTGACTAATAGTGCTGTTCTCATAATAAAACCACAGGCAGAGAGCTGCAAATATTTTCAGTTAGTGTACTGTGTCCTCTGCACAGTTTTCACCTAAAACTAACTGAATACAATTGCTGCTTTTCCCATACTAATACCACAGCAGGCAGTACATATAGATATATATATATATATATATATATATATATATATATATATATATATAGATAGATAGATATATGTATATATATACATCCCACCTTTGTGCAGCTACATCTCACTGCAGGCCATTAGTATGTCTGGAAGGCAAACAAGGAGAGGCAGACAGTCACGAGGCAATAAAAGAGGGCAAGCAGGCTCTGTGTCCAGAGGCAACAGTGCTGGTCGTGGACACGGTGCATCCTCATCAGCACGTGGCCGCGGGACACGCTTGTCCTTCTTTTCGGCAGCTGGCCATGTTGAGCCGCAACATGCCCAAGACTTGGTAGAGTGGACGAACAAGCCGTCCTCATCCTCCTCATCCTCTCTCACCCAGGCTCAGGGTACTTTGTCTGGCAAAGCAGCTGCCAAAGCGGCCTCTTCCCTCGGCTCAATGGCATCAGTCACTCCTTCCCTAGCCCCACCATGTCCTCCTGAGGAGTCCCCCGAAACGGTTTGACCACAGTGTTGGGTACATGCTCCAGGAGGATGCCCAGCGTTTTGAAGGCTCCGATGATAGAATCCAGCTGGAAGAAGGCAGTAACGTGAGCCCAGAGAGAGGGGGTAGTAACATCAGCCCAGAGAGAGGGGGTGCCCAACAAGGACAGCTATCTGGCAGTCATGTTCCCCCAGCTGCAGCATACGTCCAGATTTGCTCCAGTGATGAGGAGGGAGGGATGATGAGGTCACTGACTCCACGTGGGTGCCTGATAGGAGAGAGGAGGAGGAGGAGGAAGAGGAGGAGGCACATCTTCAACGAGGCATGATGCGCTCCAGGGGCCAGCTTAAGGGCAGCACACCAACTGCATCACACCGCAGAGCTCCGCATGTGCAGGGCTCTGCTGTCTCTGCGCGTTATTCCAAAAGTTCTTTGGTGTGGGGCTTTTTTCAGACGTGTGCAGCAGATCGCACCATTGCCATTTGCAACATATGTCTAAAGCATATTTCACGTGGCCAAAACATCAGCCGCTTGGGCACCACGTGCTTGACCAGACATATGTCGACCTGCCATGCAGTTCGTTGGCAAGCTTACCATTAGACCCACACCAAAGAACAAAGTGGACCTCTCCTTGCTCCTCATCAGCTGGGATCTCCAACACCACTATACCTTCAGTCTTCTCTGAAACCTGCACTGAGAGGAATGAAGGTGTAGAATTAGGTGTGTCACAGCCAAGTACTTGCGGGCAATCTGCTATCGGTACACCGACGTCTGATTGTACCGGGCAAATTTCCCTGCCCCAGCTGCTGCACCGCCGAAAGAAGTTCGCTCCCAGCCACCCACATGCTCAGCGGTTGAATGCTAGCTTGGCTAAATTGCTAGCACTTCAACTGCTGCCTTTTCAGTTGGTAGACTCTGCCCCCTTCAGTGAGTTTGTGCAATGTGCGGTTCCTCAGTGGCAGGTTCCCAAATGCCACTTTTTCTCACTGAAGGCGATTCCGGCTCTCTACCGGCATGTGGAAGGCAATGTCTTGGCCTCGCTGGACAGGGCGGTCAGCGGTAAGGTGCATATTACCGCTGACTCATGGTCCAGCAGGCACAGGGACATTACCTATCTTTCACAGCACATTGGGTGACTCTGCTGGCAGCTGGGAAGGATGCAGGACAAGGTGCAGTAGCTTTGGAGGTTGTTCCGCCACCACGCCTCCAAAATGTTACTACTGTTGATTCTGACACACCTCTCATCTCCACCCCCTCCTATTCTTCTTCCTCCATGGCCTCTACCTGTGCTTTGTCCTCGGAACCAGCGGTGCTCCTTAGGCGTTCAAGGGGCTATGCAAGTACGCAGGCAAAAATATGCCATGCGGTTCTTGAGCTGGTGTGCTTGGGGGACAGGAGCCACACTGGGGCAGGGATTCTGTCAGCTCTGCAGGGGCAGGCTCAGAGGTGGTTGACGCCATGCCAGCTTAAGCCAGGAAAGGTGGTTTGCGATAATGGCACCAACCTCCTCTCCGCCCACCGACAGGGACAACTGACCCATGTGCCCTGTTTGGTTCACGTCCTTAACTTGGTGGTGCAGCGGTTCTTGGGCAGGTACCCGGGCTTACAGGAGGTCCTGAAGCAGGCCAGGAAACTCTGTGGGCATTTCCGCCGGTCATATAATGCCAGTGCTCGGCTGGCTGAGCTGCAAAAGGATTATAACCTGTCCAAGAACCGCCTAATCTGTGACATGCCCACCAGGTGGAACTCTATGTTGGCCATGCTGCAGCAGCTGCACACGCAGCAGAGGGCCATCAATGAGTATCTGTTGCAATATGGCACCAGGACAGTGTCAGGGGAGCTTGGATTTTTTCCCCACGCCAGTGGGCCATGATCAGGGATGCATGCACTGTCCTGGCACCATTTGAGGAGGCCACGAGGATGGTGAGCAGTGACAGTGCATGCATCAGTGACACTATCCCTCTTGTCCACCTGTTGGAGCACACGCTGCATGGAATAATGGACAGGGCACTTGAGGCAGAACAGAGGCAGGAAGAGGAGGACTTCCTTACCTCTCAAGGCCCCCTTTATCCAGACAGTGTTCCTGCTGGCCCGGCTATCACACAGGAAGAGGAGGAGGAGGAGGAGGAGGATTATTGTGTCAGCATGGAGGTGGAGCCTAGCACTCAGCATCAGCAGCAGTCTTCAAGGGATCAATTACAGTCTCAAGACACCCATGGACTTGTACGTGGCTGGGAGGAGGTGGCTGCGGATCATGTCGTCCTCAGTGACCCAGAAGACTCTGCACTGAATGCCTCAGCAAACCTACGCTGCATGGCTTCCCTGATCCTGCAAAGCCTGCAAAAGGATCCTCGTATTCGTGCAATCAAGGAGAGGGATCATTACTGCCTGGCAACTCTATATACTTATACTGATAGCTTGAAAGAACATTTTTGGTTCTGGGCACTGCCACCAATGGCTAAGGCCTAATTTTTCAGCCCCTGTTTAACAGGGGCATGTATTTACAATTTTTGATGCAATGCTTTGCAGCAGGGCTCATTGCTGCGCTCCAACTACAGTATCTGTGAGGGGTTGCAGTGTTGTGACACCAGTGTCTAAGGCCAAATTTTTCTGCCCCTGTTTAACAGGGGCGTGTAATTACAATTTTTTATGCAATACGTTGCAGCAGGGCTCATTCCTGCGCTCCTAATAGAGTATCTGTGAGGGGTTGCAGTGTTGTGGCACCAGCACCAGTGCCTAAGGCCCAATTTTTCTGCCCCTGTTTAACAGGGGCGTGTAATTACAATTCTTGATGCAATACTTTGCAGCAGGGCTCATTGCTGTGCTCCAAGTACAGTATCTGTGAGGGGTTGCACCAGTGCCTGAGGCCCAATTTTTCTGCCCCTGTTGAACAGGTGCATGTAATTACAATTCTTGATCTAATAATTCACAGCAGGGCCCAATCCTGCGCCCACCAAGAGTAACTGTGAGGGCTTACAGTGTTGTGGCAACACCACCACCACCACCACCACCACCAAAGGCCCAATTTTTCTGCCCCAGTTCAACAGGGGCATGTAATTACAATTCTTGATCTAATATTTCATAGCTGGGCCCATTCCTGCACCCACTAAGAGTACCTGTGAGGACTTACAGTGTTGTGGCACCAGCACCACCACCACCACCAAAGGCCCAATTTTTCCTACCACTGTTCAACAATGGCATGTAATTACAATTCTTGATATAATAGTTCACAGCAGGGCGTTCCAGCGCCCACCAAGAGTAACTGTGAGGGCTTACAGTGTTGTGGCAACACCTAAGGGCCAAATTTCTGCAGAGTATATACGGCAGGCCCCTACTTTTAAACATCCAACTTACAAACGACTCCTACTTGCAAATGGAAGGAGACAACAGGAAGTGAGAGGAAATCTGCCCCTAGGAAAGGAAATTCTCACCTGTAAGAGTTAATATGGGAAAAAGGTGTCTCCTCTCCACTGATGCTTTATCACCAATCCTTGTTTCAATTAGTGATGAGCCGAACACCCCCGGGTTCGGTTCGCACCAGAACCCGCGAACGGACCGAAAGTTCGTACGAACATTAGAACCCTATTAAATACAATGGATGCGAACGTTCGAATTCTAAAGTGCTAATTATAACAACTATTATGCATGTTATTGTCCTAAAAAGGGTTTGGGAACCCGGGTTCTGCACCAGGGGACATGTATCAATGCAAAAAGAAGTTTTAAAAACGGTCGTTTTTCGGGAGCAGTCATTTTAATGATGCATAAAGTGAAAAAAAAAAAGTCAAATATTCCTTTAAATATCGTACCTGGGGGGTGTCTAAAGTATGCCTGTGAAGTGCCACGTGTTTCCCGTGTTTAGAACTGTCCCTGCACAAAATGACACTTCTAAAGGAAAAAAAAGCCATTTAAAACTGCTTGCGGCTTTAATGTAATGTCTGGTCCCGGTAATATGGATGAAAATCTTTAAGAAAAATGGCATAGCTACCCCATGACCCCCCCCCCCCCCTACCCCAGCCCATTACCAGCCCCTTTGGGTCTTGTATGGATATTAAGGGGAACCCCGCACATAAAATAAAAAAGGCCCTATATACTCTGAACAGCCGTATACAGGCGGTGCATACAAGACAGGGACTGTAGGTTTGTTCTTATGTTGAATCTGTTTGTAATTTTGAACAGGTACATTGTTTAAGTGTAGCTCCAGCCCAAAAATCTATTTTTAAACTTTTTGGAAAACATAGGTAAGGGTTATCACCCCTGTAACATTTGTTTTGCTGTCTGTGCCCCTGTTCAGAACATTTCACTTCACTTTCCGTCCCAATGACAACTGTTTTTGAAATGTGGTGTTTTTCTTGAAACAAGGATTGGTGATAAAGCATCAGTACAGAGGAGACACCTTTCTCCCATATTAATTCTTACAGGAGAGAATTTTCCTTCCTAGGGGTAGATTTCCTCTCACTTCCTGTTGTCTTCTTGCGTTTGCAAGTAGGAGTCGTTTGTAAGTTGGATGTTTGAAAGTAGGGACCTGCCGTATATACTCTGCAGAAATAGGCCCCTTAGTTGTTGGTGTTGGCACAACACTGTAAGCACTCACAGTTACTCTTGGTTGGTGCTGGAACGCCCTGCTGTCAACTATTATATCAGGAATTTTAATTACATATAATTGTTGAACAGTGGTAGTAAAAATTGGGCCTTTGATGGTGGTGCTGGTGCCACAACACTGTAAGCCCTGACAGTTACTCTTGGTGGGTGCAGGAATGGGCCCTGCTGTGAATTATTAGATCAAGAATTGTAATTACATGCCCCTTTTGAACAGGGGCTGAAAAATTGGGCCTTTCGTGGTGGTGGTGGTGGTGGCGTTGCCACAACACTGTAAGCCCTCAGAGTTACTCTTGGTGGGTGCAGCAATGGGCCCTGCTGTGAATTATTAGATCAAGAATTGTAATTACATGCCCCTTTTGAACAGGGGCTGAAAAATTGGGCCTTTCGTGGTGGTGGTGGTGGTGGCGTTGCCACAACACTGTAAGCCCTCAGAGTTACTCTTGGTGGGTGCAGGAATGGGCCCTG
Source organism: Rana muscosa (assembly GCA_029206835.1). NCBI lineage: Eukaryota > Metazoa > Chordata > Amphibia > Anura > Ranidae > Rana > Rana muscosa. Next base: position 173,100,021 of record CM055122.1, on the reverse strand, counting down.
CTGTGAATTATTAGATCAAGAATTGTAATTGCATGCCCCTGTTGAACAGGGGCTGAAAAATTGGGCCTTAGGCACTGGTGGCACAACACTACAACCCCTCACAGATACTGTACTTGGAGCACAGCAATGAGCCCTGTTGCAAAGTATTGCTTCAAAAATTGTAATGACACGCCCCTGTTAAACAGGGGCTGAAAAATTGGGCCTTAGGCACTGGTGCCACAACACTCCAACCCCTCACAGATACTGTACTTGGAGCACAGCAATGAGCCCTATGGCAAATTATTGCTAAAAAAATTGTAATTACACGCCCCTGTAAAACAGGGGCTGAAAAATTGGGCCTTAGCCACTGGTGGCGGCACCCATAAACAAAAATGATCTTCCAAGCTATCATCATCAATCGTATCATTGAGGACTCGGAGGAGGAGGATAGCCAGTCAACATAACAGCACAGGCACTCAGCATCAGCATCAGTCTTGAAGGGATGTGACATGTTAAAATCAATTAGTCTGTTATATCAGCATCAGGTGTGTGGTAGCTGGTGGTGATCCAAGACTGGTTCATCTTGATGAAAGTCAGTCGATCAACCGAGTCGGTGGACAGGCGCACCCTGTGATCCGTGACAAATCCTCCAGCAGCACTGAATGTGCGTTCCGAAAGAAAGCTGGATGCAGGACAGGCCAGTAGCTCAATTGCATACTGTGCAAGCTCTGGCCAGTGATCCATCCTCAAGACCCAGTAAGCCAGAGGATTTTCGGTGGGGAAGGTGTCCAAGTCTGACCTTGCCCCTAGATATTCCTGCACCATGTTTATCAGACGCTGGCGATGGTTGCTGGAACCAATCATACTTTGGGGCTGCGGACTAAAGAATTGTCTGAACGCATCGGTCAGACGGCCACCTTCCCCACCGCTCCTTCTTTGACTGGCCGAAGCCTCAGCAACTCGTTGTCCAGGACCAGGAGTTTGTAACCTCCCAGTCTCTGGGAACGCGTTGCACAGACCTTTCTGCAAGGCCTCCCGGAGTTGTCTCATCCTCTGCTCCCTCTGCGACGGTAACATAAGGTCCGCAACCTTACCCTTGTACCGTGGATCAAGGAGAGTGGCCAGCCAGTAATGGTCCCTCTCCTTGATCCGAAGAATACGAGGATCCTTCCGCAGACTTTGCAGGATCAGGGAGGACATGCAGCGTAGGTTTGCTGAGGCATTCGCTCCGGAGTCCTCTGGGTCACTAAGGACGACATGATCCGCAGCCACCTCCTCCCAGCCACGTACAAGTCCACTGGTTTCTTGGGACTGTAAATCATCCCTAAAAGACTGCTGCTGATGATGCTGAGTGCCAGCCTCCACCTCCATGCTGACACAATCCTCCTCCTCCTCCTCCTCCTCCTCCTCCTCTTCCTGTGCGATGGGTGGGACAGAAGGAACACTGTCTGGGTAAAGGGGGCCTTGAGAGGCAAGGAAGTCCTCCTCTTCCTGCCTCTGTTCTGCCTCAAGTGCCCTGTCCATTATTCCACGCAGCGTGTGCTCCAACAGGTGGACAAGAGGTACAGTGTCACTGATGCATGCACTGTCACTGCTCACCATCCTCGTGGCCTCCTCAAATGGTGCCAGGACAGTGCATGCATCCCTGATCATGCCCCACTGGCGTGGAGAAAAAAAACCAAGCTCCCCTGACCCTGTCCTGGTGCCGTAGTCGCACAGGTACTCATTGATGGCCCTCTGCTGCGTGTGCAGCCGCTGCAGCATGGCCAACGTTGAGTTCCACCTGGTGGGCATGTCACATATAAGGCGGTTCTTGGGCAGGTTCAACTCCTTTTGCAGCTCAGCCAGGCGAGCACTGGCATTATAAGATCTGCGGAAATGCACACAGACTTTCCTGGCCTGCCTCAGGACATCCTGTAAGCCCGGGTACCTGCCCAAGAACCGCTGCACCACCAGGTTAAGGACGTGAGCCACACAGGGCACATGGGTCAGTTGTCCCTGTCGGAGGGCGGAGAGGAGGTTGGTGCCATTGTTGCAAACCACCATTCCTGGCTTAAGCTGGCGTGGCGTCAACCACCTCTCGGCCTGGCCCTGCAGAACAGACAGGACCTCTGCCCCAGTGTGGCTTCTGTCCCCCAAACACACCAGCGCAAGCACGGCATGGCATCTTTTTGCCTGCGTACTTGCGTAGCCCCTTGAACGCCTACGGAGCACCGCTGGTTCCGAGGACAAACCACAGGAAGAGGCCATGGAGGAAGAAGAGGAGGGGGTGGAGGAGAGAGGTGTGTCACAACCAGTAGTAGCATTTTGGAGGCGTGGCGGTAGAACAACCTCCAACACTACTGCACCTTGTCCTGCATCCTTCCCAGCTGCCAAAAGAGTGACCCAATGGGCCGTGAAAGAAAGGTAACGTCCCTGTCCATGCCTGCTGGACCATGAGTCAGCGGTAATATGCACCTTACCGCTGACCGCCCTGTCCAGCGAGGCCAAGACATTGCCTTCCACATGCCGGTAGAGAGCCGGAATAGCCTTCCGTGAGAAAAAGTGGCGTTTGGGAACCTGCCACTGAGGAACCGCACATTGCACAAACTCACGGAAGGGGGCCGAGTCTACCAACTGAAAAGGCAGCAGTTGAAGCGCTAGCAATTTAGCCAAGCTAGCATTCAACCGCTGGGCATGTGGATGGCTGGGAGTGAACTTCTTTCGACGGTCCAGCAGCTGGGGCAGGGAAATTTGCCTGCTAGAATCGGACGTCGGTGTACTGCTAGCAGAGTGGTCGCATATACTTGGCTGTGACACACCTAATTCTACACCTTCATTCCTCTCAGTGCATGTTTCAGAGAGGACTGAAGTTATAGTGGGGTTGGAGATCCCAGCTGATGCGGTGCAAGGAGAGGTCCGCTTTGTTCTTTGGTGTGGGTCTTTGAGGTAGGCTTGCCAACGAGCTGCATGGCAGGTCAACATATGTCTGGTCAGGCATGTGGTACCCAAGCGGCTGATGTTTTGGCCACGCGATATACGCTTGAGACATATGTTGCAAACAGCAGCTGTGCGATCTGATGCACTAGCCTCAAAAAAGGCCCACACCAAGGAACTTTTTGAATGACGGGCAGAGGCTGCGCCCTGCACAGGCGGAGCTCTGCGGTGTGATTCCGTCGGTGTACTGCCCTTACGCTGGCCACCAAAGGGCATCCTGCCTCGTTGGAGATGTGCCTCCTCGTCATCCTCCTCCTCCTCCTCTCTCCTATTAGGCACCCACGTGGAGTCAGTGACCTCATCATCCCCTCCCTCCTCATCACTGGAGCCAATCTGGCAGTATGCTGCAGCTGCTGGAACATGACTGCCAGATTGGTGTCCTTCTTGAGCATCCCCTCTGTCTGCTCTCACGCTACTGCCTTCCTGTAGCTGGGTTTCATCATCAGACCCTTCGAAACGCTGGGCATCCTCCTGGAGCATGTACCCAACACTGTGCTCAAACAGTTCGGGGGACTCCTCAGGAGGAGGACATGGTGGGTCTAGGGAAGGAGTGACTGATGATGAGTCTGACATTGATACCAGGGAAGAGGACGCTTTGGTAGCTGCTTTTCCAGTACCCTGAGCCTGGGTGAGAGAGGATGAGGAGGAGGAGGAGGGCTTGGTCATCCACTCTACCAAGTCTTCGGCATGATGTGGCTCAACATGTCCAGCTGCCGAAAAGAAGGACAAGCGTGTCCCATGGCCATGTGCTGATGACAATGCACCGCGTCCACGACCAGCACTGTTGCCCCCAGACACAGAGCCTGCTTGCCCTCTTTTATTGCCTCCTGACTGTCTGCCTCTCCTTGTTTGCCTTCCAGACATTCTAATAGATGGCCTGCAGGGAGATGGGAAAAAAGCAATAAGGGCTACCTTCAGGTGTCCTTCTCTGTCCCTTTACTTAAGGATTTCTAAATATGGTTGAGGATGATTGCTTTTGCACAGAATAGCACAACGACAATTTCCCTGACTGTCCAAAAAACAAGGATTTCAAAGATGGTTGATGAGGAATGCTTTAGCACACTATAGCACAAGGAGAATTTCCCTCACTGTCCTTCCCTGTCCCTAGAAACAAGGATTATCACAGTGAAAGAAACTGACACTCTTCCTACCTATAGTTTTCTGTCCCTAGAAAAAATGTTTTTTAAAAGCACACTATAGCACAAGGAGAATTTCCCTCACTGTCCTTCCCTGTCCCTAGAAACAAGGATTATCACAGTGAAAGAAACTGACACTCTTCCTACCTATAGTTTTCTGTCCCTAGAAAAAATGTTTTTTTAAAGCACACTATAGCACAAGGAGAATTTCCCTCACTTTCCTTCCCTGTCCCTAGAAACAAGGATTATCACAGTGAAAGAAACTGACACTCTTCCTACCTATAGTTTTCTGTCCCTAGAAAAAATGTTTTTTTAAAGCACACTATAGCACAAGGAGAATTTCCCTCACTTTCCTTCCCTGTCCCTAGAAACAAGGATTATCACAGTGAAAGAAACTGACACTCTTCCTACCTATAGTTTTCTGTCCCTAGAAAAAATGTTTTTTCAAAGCACACTATAGCACAAGGAGAATTTCCCTCACTTTCCTTCCCTGTCCCTAGAAACAAGGATTATCACAGTGAAAGAAACTGACACTCTTCCTACCTATAGTTTTCTGTCCCTAGAAAAAATGTTTTTTTAAAGCACACTATAGCACAAGGAGAATTTCCCTCACTTTCCTTCCCTGTCCCTAGAAACAAGGATTATCACAGTGAAAGAAACTGACACTCTTCCTACCTATAGTTTTCTGTCCCTAGAAAAAATGTTTTTTTAAAGCACACTATAGCACAAGGAGAATTTCCCTCACTGTCCTTCCCTGTCCCTAGAAACAAGGATTATCACAGTGAAAGAAACTGACACTCTTCCTACCTATAGTTTTCTGTCCCTAGAAAAAATGTTTTTTTAAAGCACACTATAGCACAAGGAGAATTTCCCTCACTTTCCTTCCCTGTCCCTAGAAACAAGGATTATCACAGTGAAAGAAACTGACACTCTTCCTACCTATAGTTTTCTGTCCCTAGAAAAAATGTTTTTTTAAAGCACACTATAGCACAAGGAGAATTTCCCTCACTTTCCTTCCCTGTCCCTAGAAACAAGGATTATCACAGTGAAAGAAACTGACACTCTTCCTACCTATAGTTTTCTGTCCCTAGAAAAAATGTTTTTTTAAAGCACACTATAGCACAAGGAGAATTTCCCTCACTTTCCTTCCCTGTCCCTAGAAACAAGGATTATCACAGTGAAAGAAACTGACACTCTTCCTACCTATAGTTTTCTGTCCCTAGAAAAAATGTTTTTTTAAAGCACACTATAGCACAAGGAGAATTTCCCTCACTTTCCTTCCCTGTCCCTAGAAACAAGGATTATCACAGTGAAAGAAACTGACACTCTTCCTACCTATAGTTTTCTGTCCCTAGAAAAAATGTTTTTTTAAAGCACACTATAGCACAAGGAGAATTTCCCTCACTTTCCTTCCCTGTCCCTAGAAACAAGGATTATCACAGTGAAAGAAACTGACACTCTTCCTACCTATAGTTTTCTGTCCCTAGAAAAAATGTTTTTTTAAAGCACACTATAGCACAAGGAGAATTTCCCTCACTTTCCTTCCCTGTCCCTAGAAACAAGGATTATCACAGTGAAAGAAACTGACACTCTTCCTACCTATAGTTTTCTGTCCCTAGAAAAAATGTTTTTTTAAAGCACACTATAGCACAAGGAGAATTTCCCTCACTTTCCTTCCCTGTCCCTAGAAACAAGGATTATCACAGTGAAAGAAACTGACACTCTTCCTACCTATAGTTTTCTGTCCCTAGAAAAAATGTTTTTTTAAAGCACACTATAGCACAAGGAGAATTTCCCTCACTTTCCTTCCCTGTCCCTAGAAACAAGGATTATCACAGTGAAAGAAACTGACACTCTTCCTACCTATAGTTTTCTGTCCCTAGAAAAAATGTTTTTTTAAAGCACACTATAGCACAAGGAGAATTTCCCTCACTTTCCTTCCCTGTCCCTAGAAACAAGGATTATCACAGTGAAAGAAACTGACACTCTTCCTACCTATAGTTTTCTGTCCCTAGAAAAAATGTTTTTTTAAAGCACACTATAGCACAAGGAGAATTTCCCTCACTGTCCTTCCCTGTCCCTAGAAACAAGGATTATCACAGTGAAAGAAACTGACACTCTTCCTACCTATAGTTTTCTGTCCCTAGAAAAAATGTTTTTTTAAAGCACACTATAGCACAAGGAGAATTTCCCTCACTTTCCTTCCCTGTCCCTAGAAACAAGGATTATCACAGTGAAAGAAACTGACACTCTTCCTACCTATAGTTTTCTGTCCCTAGAAAAAATGTTTTTTTAAAGCACACTATAGCACAAGGAGAATTTCCCTCACTTTCCTTCCCTGTCCCTAGAAACATGGATTATCACAGTGAAAGAAACTGACACTCTTCCTACCTATAGTTTTCTGTCCCTAGAAAAAATGTTTTTTTAAAGCACACTATAGCACAAGGAGAATTTCCCTCACTTTCCTTCCCTGTCCCTAGAAACAAGGATTATCACAGTGAAAGAAACTGACACTCTTCCTACCTATAGTTTTCTGTCCCTAGAAAAAATGTTTTTTTAAAGCACACTATAGCACAAGGAGAATTTCCCTCACTTTCCTTCCCTGTCCCTAGAAACAAGGATTATCACAGTGAAAGAAACTGACACTCTTCCTACCTATAGTTTTCTGTCCCTAGAAAAAATGTTTTTTTAAAGCACACTATAGCACAAGGAGAATTTCCCTCACTGTCCTTCCCTGTCCCTAGAAACAAGGATTATCACAGTGAAAGAAACTGACACTCTTCCTACCTATAGTTTTCTGTCCCTAGAAAAAATGTTTTTTTAAAGCACACTATAGCACAAGGAGAATTTCCCTCACTTTCCTTCCCTGTCCCTGGAAACAAGGATTATCACAGTGAAAGAAACTGACACTCTTCCTACCTATAGTTTTCTGTCCCTAGAAAAAATGTTTTTTTAAAGCACACTATAGCACAAGGAGAATTTCCCTCACTTTCCTTCCCTGTCCCTAGAAACAAGGATTATCACAGTGAAAGAAACTGACACTCTTCCTACCTATAGTTTTCTGTCCCTAGAAAAAATGTTTTTTTAAAGCACACTATAGCACAAGGAGAATTTCCCTCACTTTCCTTCCCTGTCCCTAGAAACAAGGATTATCACAGTGAAAGAAACTGACACTCTTCCTACCTATAGTTTTCTGTCCCTAGAAAAAATGTTTTTTTAAAGCACACTATAGCACAAGGAGAATTTCCCTCACTGTCCTTCCCTGTCCCTAGAAACAAGGATTATCACAGTGAAAGAAACTGACACTCTTCCTACCTATAGTTTTCTGTCCCTAGAAAAAATGTTTTTTAAAGCACACTATAGCACAAGGAGAATTTCCCTCACTTTCCTTCCCTGTCCCTAGAAACAAGGATTATCACAGTGGAAGAAACTGACACTCTTCCTACCTATAGTTTTCTGTCCCTAGAAAAAATGTTTTTTTAAAGCACACTATAGCACAAGGAGAATTTCCCTCACTTTCCTTCCCTGTCCCTAGAAACAAGGATTATCACAGTGAAAGAAACTGACACTCTTCCTACCTATAGTTTTCTGTCCCTAGAAAAAAATGTTTTTTTAAAGCACACTATAGCACAAGGAGAATTTCCCTCACTTTCCTTCCCTGTCCCTAGAAACAAGGATTATCACAGTGAAAGAAACTGACACTCTTCCTACCTATAGTTTTCTGTCCCTAGAAAAAATGTTTTTTTAAAGCACACTATAGCACAAGGAGAATTTCCCTCACTTTCCTTCCCTGTCCCTAGAAACAAGGATTATCACAGTGAAAGAAACTGACACTCTTCCTACCTATAGTTTTCTGTCCCTAGAAAAAATGTTTTTTTAAAGCACACTATAGCACAAGGAGAATTTCCCTCACTTTCCTTCCCTGTCCCTAGAAACAAGGATTATCACAGTGAAAGAAACTGACACTCTTCCTACCTATAGTTTTCTGTCCCTAGAAAAAATGTTTTTTTAAAGCACACTATAGCACAAGGAGAATTTCCCTCACTTTCCTTCCCTGTCCCTAGAAACAAGGATTATCACAGTGAAAGAAACTGACACTCTTCCTACCTATAGTTTTCTGTCCCTAGAAAAAATGTTTTTTAAAGCACACTATAGCACAAGGAGAATTTCCCTCACTGTCCTTCCCTGTCCCTAGAAACAAGGATTATCACAGTGAAAGAAACTGACACTCTTCCTACCTATAGTTTTCTGTCCCTAGAAAAAATGTTTTTTTAAAGCACACTATAGCACAAGGAGAATTTCCCTCACTTTCCTTCCCTGTCCCTAGAAACAAGGATTATCACAGTGAAAGAAACTGACACTCTTCCTACCTATAGTTTTCTGTCCCTAGAAAAAATGTTTTTTTTAAAGCACACTATAGCACAAGGAGAATTTCCCTCACTTTCCTTCCCTGTCCCTAGAAACAAGGATTATCACAGTGAAAGAAACTGACACTCTTCCTACCTATAGTTTTCTGTCCCTAGAAAAAATGTTTTTTTAAAGCACACTATAGCACAAGGAGAATTTCCCTTACTTTCCTTCCCTGTCCCTAGAAACAAGGATTATCACAGTGAAAGAAACTGACACTCTTCCTACCTATAGTTTTCTGTCCCTAGAAAAAATGTTTTTTTAAAGCACACTATAGCACAAGGAGAATTTCCCTCACTTTCTTTCCCTGTCCCTAGAAACAAGGATTATCACAGTGAAAGAAACTGACACTCTTCCTACCTATAGTTTTCTGTCCCTAGAAAAAATGTTTTTTTAAAGCACACTATAGCACAAGGAGAATTTCCCTCACTGTCCTTCCCTGTCCCTAGAAACAAGGATTATCACAGTGAAATAAACTGACACTCTTCCTACCTATAGTTTTCTGTCCCTAGAAAAAATGTTTTTTTAAAGCACACTATAGCACAAGGAGAATTTCCCTCACTTTCCTTCCCTGTCCCTAGAAACAAGGATTATCACAGTGAAAGAAACTGACACTCTTCCTACCTATAGTTTTCTGTCCCTAGAAAAAATGTTTTTTTAAAGCACACTATAGCACAAGGAGAATTTCCCTCACTGTCCTTCCCTGTCCCTAGAAACAAGGATTATCACAGTGAAAGAAACTGACACTCTTCCTACCTATAGTTTTCTGTCCCTAGAAAAAATGTTTTTTTAAAGCACACTATAGCACAAGGAGAATTTCCCTCACTTTCCTTCCCTGTCCCTAGAAACAAGGATTATCACAGTGAAAGAAACTGACACTCTTCCTACCTATAGTTTTCTGTCCCTAGAAAAAATGTTTTTTTAAAGCACACTATAGCACAAGGAGAATTTCCCTCACTTTCCTTCCCTGTCCCTAGAAACAAGGATTATCACAGTGAAAGAAACTGACACTCTTCCTACCTATAGTTTTCTGTCCCTAGAAAAAATGTTTTTTTAAAGCACACTATAGCACAAGGAGAATTTCCCTCACTTTCCTTCCCTGTCCCTAGAAACAAGGATTATCACAGTGAAAGAAACTGACACTCTTCCTACCTATAGTTTTCTGTCCCTAGAAAAAATGTTTTTTTAAAGCACACTATAGCACAAGGAGAATTTCCCTCACTTTCCTTCCCTGTCCCTAGAAACAAGGATTATCACAGTGAAAGAAACTGACACTCTTCCTACCTATAGTTTTCTGTACCTAGAAAAAATGTTTTTTTAAAGCACACTATAGCACAAGGAGAATTTCCCTCACTTTCCTTCCCTGTCCCTAGAAACAAGGATTATCACAGTGAAAGAAACTGACACTCTTCCTACCTATAGTTTTCTGTCCCTAGAAAAAATGTTTTTTTAAAGCACACTATAGCACAAGGAGAATTTCCCTCACTGTCCTTCCCTGTCCCTAGAAACAAGGATTATCACAGTGAAAGAAACTGACACTCTTCCTACCTATAGTTTTCTGTCCCTAGAAAAAATGTTTTTTTAAAGCACACTATAGCACAAGGAGAATTTCCCTCACTTTCCTTCCCTGTCCCTAGAAACAAGGATTATCACAGTGAAAGAAACTGACACTCTTCCTACCTATAGTTTTCTGTCCCTAGAAAAAATGTTTTTTTAAAGCACACTATAGCACAAGGAGAATTTCCCTCACTGTCCTTCCCTGTCCCTAGAAACAAGGATTATCACAGTAAAACACACTGACACTCTCCCTACCTATAGTTTTCTGTCCCTAGAAAAAATGTTTTTTTAAAGCACACTATAGCACAAGGAGAATTTCCCTCACTGTCCTTCCCTGTCCCTAGAAACAAGGATTCGCACAGTAAAACACACTGACACTCTCCCTACCTATAGTTTTCTGTCCCTAGAAAAAATGTTTTTTTAAAGCACACTATAGCACAAGGAGAATTTCCCTCACTGTCCTTCCCTGTCCCTAGAAACAAGGATTCGCACAGAAAAACACAGACACACTCCCTACCTATAGTTTTCTGTCCCTAGAAAAAATGTTTTTTTAAAGCACACTATAGCACAAGGAGAATTTCCCTCACTGTCCTTCCCTGTCCCTAGAAACAAGGATTCGCACAGTAAAACACACTGACACTCTCCCTACCTATCCTTCTCTTTCCCTAAACTAAAGGAATCCAGGTTAAGCAAGAAAAAATAAATGTCACTGTCCCTGCCTATGCTTCTCTTTCCCTGCTCCGGAACACACTACACTAGGCCGCCGTGCTGGCGGCCTTTTATAGTGTGGGGCGTGTACTAAACACCCTCAGCAATAATTGGCCACAGGCATCCTGCCTGTGGCCAATCATTGCTCTCCTCGCTGCCGGCGCTGTGATTGGCCAAGCATGCGGGGTCACAGTGCATGCTTGGCCAATCACAGCGCCTGGATGACACTGCGATGGCGTAGTGCATTGTGGGCCGTTCGCGTCACTCGAATTTGGCGCGAACGGCCCAAATCGTTCGATCTTCGTCGAACGATCGAACAGCCGATGTTCGAGTCGAACGTATGTTCGACTCGAACACGAAGCTCATCCCTAGTTTCAATAAAAACCCCAAGTATAAGCTAGTATCCCTATTTCTGCCTGCAGGCTTGACCGAAGCTATTATCATGTGCACCAACTGTACAATTGGGCCCCAACGCTAGCTGGCTGAAGAGTTAGGACTAAATACTGCCCCTTTACAGCTGCTACAGACAGAACGTTACTTATTGTCTATGCTAAGAGATACCTCTTAAGGAACATTGCACTATATCCTAGCCATCCTACCAGAGTGCACTCTACACTAGTTATAGTATTATTATTCACAGTCTAGCAGTACAGAACTCTATTCTAAGATACTTTGGTTTAGTGATTATACTGTTTAGCAGACTGTTTCTGAACCTACCTTCTGTATGCTCATCTATGATCAAAGCACCATTTAATCTAACCTATACCAATACATCGAGTTAATTTAACACAAAGCGATCTTGTGTCTATTTCCTGATACAAATTCACAGTCGAGTTAAAGGTATCCACACTTGTGTTCCTATAAGTGCCTACAGTAACTTTCATTCAACCAGGTGTGCCAGAGGGGCTGAGGTTATTCTTAGAGTGGAGGCGCAGAACAGAGAGCCCAAATTACCAAGATGCTGCTTCAGGGGTTTCACACTACATACCACATATATCAGAGGCGTTGCTAGGGGGTGCGGGGGGTGCGGTCCGCCCCCGGGTGACACCCGCTAGAGGGGTGACACCCTCCTTTTTTTTTTTTTTTTTTTTTTTTTTTTTTTTTTTTTTTTTTTTACAGCTGACCCATTCATTGATTAATTTCACCCCGCTGGGCTGGAAGCCTGGAACAACACCTCCAGCGCCGCGGCCGCGCCTGGTGTGTGTCCTCCGGTTCCTTATTCTTCCTATTCCTAAATTCCAATCCTCCTCCCTACCCTACAGAGCCAGCGAGCGACTCAGCCTGTCACATCATCACACTGCACTGTGATGATGTGACGACACGTCACTGCAGCACACACACAACTTTCTCCGCCCGGGCGCACAGAATAAGAACAGGTGGGGGCGGGGGGGGGGTTCTCCACCGTCGACCCGCCGGAGCACAAGATGAGGTGTGTGTATGGGGGGGGGTTGCCTTTGTAAGAGAGCTAGTGTGGGACAGTGGGAGGACTCAGTTTCAGTGTCTGGCGCCCTGCCCCTGACGGCCTGTATATGATATGATAAGGAAGGGGGGGGATGCAAGGTGGTCTGCTGCTAGACACAGCTATAGATTTTATATATATATATATATATATATATATATATATATATACTATGTAATATAGCTGGTCCAGCCGCCCCTCCCCCCACCAGACCAGCTAACTCCTGTGCTACTGTGCCTATTATATGTAATATAATATATCTGTGTCCAGCAGCCCCCCCCCCCATTATCAGACAGCCAACACTCACAATATAATTTATATTAGCTGACTGAGACACCCCCAGCCTGAGCTGGTCTGATGATGATGATGATGGGGGGGGGAATGCTGCTGGCCACAGATATATTATATTAGATATAGGCACAGTAGCTGAGTGACACACCTACCCACCCTGAGCAAGCTGGTCTCATGGGGGGGGGGTGCTCTGTGTCACCAGGTATGATAGCTGAGCGGAGCCGCCCTAATCTGGCCTGATAAGGGGGGGGTGTCCACAGACCACAGCACAGGTGTAGGCAGACAGTGACCCACACCCACATCAGATCCATCCAGCAAGCAGAAGGTCACAGCAGCATCTTCTCGTCTTCTCTGTGGCCATCAGATCCGGTCCAAGCAAGCAACACGCCTTGTTGTCAGCAGGTCACAGCATCTTCTCGTCTTCTCTGCGGCCATCAGATCCAGTCCAAGCAAGCAACACAGCTTGTTGTCAGCAGGTCACAGCATCTTCTCGTCTTCTCTGCGGCCATCAGATCCGGTCCAAGCAAGCAACACGCCTTGTTGTCAGCAGGTCACAGCATCTTCTCGTCTTCTCTGCGGCCATCAGATCCGGTCCAAGCAAGCAACACGCCTTGTTGTCAGCAGATTACAGCATCTTCTCGTCTTCTCTGCGGCCATCAGAACCGGTCCAAGCAAGCAACACGCCTTGTTGTCAGCAGATTACAGCATCTTCTCATCTTCTCTGCAGCCATCAGATCCGGTCCAGCAAACAACACACCGTTTCAGCAGGTCAGTTCCAAAATCCAAATCATGCCAATGATGCCATTATCTGCTGTCCCCAGGGACAGATCCGATCCAGAGATCACCATACAGTGGGATCTCTGGATTGGATCTGTCCCTGGGGACAGCAGATAATGAAAAGTGTGGGGGCAGAGCTGCGATGAAGTCACTCATCGTGTTGGAGCCCTCGGTTAAGCCCCTTTTACACTGGGGCAGTTGGTGCGTCGGCTAGTTGATTGATAGTTATTAACGGCACTACTGTTGCCAATATATGCAGTGTTATTAGGGTGAAAAAAATTATTGGGGGGGGGTGACACCATGTTATACCGCACCAGGTGACACCAACCCTAGTGACGCCACTGACATATATATTAACTTCACTTGTAGAAATTAAAAAATTTATTAAACGTATAAATTGCAGGACAAAATATTTTACATTAAAAAGAATGAAAATTGTTTAAATGATATATGGGCATTCAGAAGAATTTTTTTAAAATATAGGAGGAGGAGGATAACTTCAGTTTATTTCTTAGCAGACTGAGTAATAGCACCAAAGCAAAACAAGAAACTTACAAAAGGAGAGCTGCTTTTTGCATGATGCTCCCAGGCAAATTTATGTGGCATTTACATATGCATATTACAACCAAGCACATGCTGGGAAAGATTAAGCACAGCATTACTGCATTAAAGCTGTATTGCCTTCAACATAATATAAATTGTATATGTACTTTAAATAATGTTCATGTTTAATGTCACTCATCATAGTGCAATGTTTACACCAATGTGGTTGTGTCATTTCAGTTCTAGAGGATATAGTTATACTTTATAAATTAATAATTATAATAAGTTTCTGGGTTTTGTCATAACAAATTTAGATTAAAAAGTACATGGCATTTCAAGAATAAACCACACAGTTTCTTATAAGTACTAAGCTGCTGAATAGTTAATAACCCGGACACTGCATGGCAAGTTTGAGTTGTCATTTAATTATGTTTATTTCAATACCAATATTTTGTTTATACACCACAGGACAGATGAGTGTACACTATCACAGTCATTCAAAGGAAAATTGTAATGCTGATTTTCTGTACACATTCTTACTTTAAGGCCCTTATATGTAAAAATACAATTTAAAAAATTGCTAACAATAAGAACAAACATGTATGTTTTATATTTTAGGAAAAGTCACTATTACAACTGCACTTTTTACTGCATATTCTTTGATTTTTGTCCCTGCAGTCTGCATTAAAAGCAAATGGAATGCTGCACCCAATTTGTAGGGAATGGTGTGTCTGATGTACTGCAGGTTGCAGACTCCTGGTGTCTGTATACAGCCTGCTGTGGAAGCCAACCAGTAGAGAGAGCTCATAAGAGACCAGTGAGGAGTTCTGGCAATAATATATATCTTTGTAGCCCTTTTACCACAATTCAGTTGGACTTAAACATTGCTGGGGGCGCCCTCCCTACATCAGTGCCTCTCAGGAGGCCTATTGGTTTTCTCTTTTTCTCTTCCCTTCCCTTCCCACTCCTACAATACCATTTTTGGGCTTAAGCCTCCCAGGGACCTGTATGTGGATGTTCATGTCTTACTACATGATTTATTGAGATTTATACGACCCTTCGTCGTGACATCCTCATCCACATAGAGACCACTGGCGTCCGGACGATTGTTTTTCATTGCGTTTATGTTGCTTGTTTTGTCCTGTGCCTTGTACTATATTTGTGGCCAAATGTGGAGATTGTTTTTAGTGCTAACACCTCCATATGTTCAGTGTCAGATCTTTAGCATATTTTACTCTCTTTATGCAAAAGAGCCTTTTATGAAATATAAATTGTTTATTTATCAATAAATATATACTATTTTTCTACTCCTCACCCATTGAAATAGGTGTCACTCATTTGGTCTTCTGGTCCCCTGCAGGCTTGGTGCGGGACATCCCCCCTTTTTTGGTTATATGCAGAGAGGAGCTCTACCTTTGGCTGAATTCGACATTTTGCTACCTTGAATCAAGAGCACCCTTTAGCTGAGAGCTGAGACTTTACTGAGAATATTAAGATGTACACAGACACCACAAAGCTGCAGAGCCAGTGGGGTTGATTTACTAAATGTGGAGAGTGCAAAATCTGGTGGAGCTCTGCATAGAAACCAATCAGCTTCCATTTTTTATTTATTTTTTGTCAAAATTGAACAAGCTGAAGCTAGAAGCTTATTAGCTAACATGCACAGCTGCACCAGATTTCTCTCCTGTTTTAGTAAATCAACCCAACTGTATCTTCTTTGTCAAATGTTTTTATTGAGATTTCAATAGGGGAACAGAAGTTGGGGAGGGGAAAAAATAAATAAATAAATGAAAAACCAACTGTATCTTACCACCAACTTACCACCCAACTGTATCTTCAAACACACCATTATCTTCAAACCAGATATAGAAACCCATTTAAAATTTTGTACAGACTACAAGGACAATGACACAAAACTATCCTAACTAAATTCCTGGCAAAATATCATTAACAAGGAGCTAGATTATAATGACTCTGTCACCTGAGTAACAAAACTCATAATCCTGTAAAAGAAGAGAAAAAATAGTCAACTCTCCAGTGGGAAGATTAATCTTAATTTCGTCAATAAGTATGGACACTGGCTCTATGTGACACTTCAGATTGTGTCAGGTGGTGAGTCACTATAGTTCTTCCTGACTGCCCCTAGACCCTGTAATGACCCACCATAAAGATATATTCATTGCACATTAGACCAGTATACAAGCAAGTGCAGGTGCTGAAATAATTGGTGGATTGCACCTCAGCAGTCAAATAAAAAATAGGTTGCCAGCACAGCTCAGTCTTCTGCAACAAGAACCTCCTTTCTTGACATTCTTTCATCATGTCATATGGTTAAAGTGCAATGGTTCAGAACCACCAGATGCTTCATTTGGCAAGGTAAAATAAAACTTACCAGCCTTTAGATAAAAAATTGCACTCACCCATA
Organism: Rana muscosa; assembly: GCA_029206835.1. Classification (NCBI taxonomy): domain Eukaryota; kingdom Metazoa; phylum Chordata; class Amphibia; order Anura; family Ranidae; genus Rana; species Rana muscosa. Next base: position 173,083,763 of record CM055122.1, on the reverse strand, counting down.
GATATGGGTTTGAGAGGAAAAGCCTATTATCAAGCTCTCTTGGAGGTTCTCCCCCTGATGTTGTCAGCACAAGTGCTTCCTTTTCTTGAGTCCCCTTCTGGGTCTTTAGCATTACCTGCCGTGGGAAAGGGGGTATTTTCCAAATTAGTAGATGTAGGAGGCACCAGCTAATGTGTCTGGATCGTTACTTAAAGAAGGACTCACCTAAATAAAATCACTCTCTGTAGAGGAGGCCACAGTAGAAGCCTAACAGGTAAAGTTACCCTTTCTAGGGGGTGCTTGGGGTCTGCCACTGTCTGTCAGTTAGGGATAAAGTCTGCTCCCCTGAAATCATGATTCCCATAACAAACAATTAAAAAACAGCTAGCCAGCAAAATTAAATAATTACACTGTTTACCAATTTCCATTGTAGTGGGGTATTGCCCTTTTAATTCCCCAGAGACTACAGTACCTAGTACACCTTGAGGCACCCAGGGTGCATTGCCCCGTGCAAAGACTGCTGGGGTGGACTTTATAAGAGGGAGGCGGGCAACAACTTCTTTCTCTTTGGACACCGCCCTCCCAGCAAGAGGATCCCTGTGCTGACCTGCTGTGTGTACAAGGCCTGAACCCTGGGCCTTGTGCTTTTCCAAAGAGCCTTCGGCTCCACCGAGGAACCTGCGGAGCATCTGATCCTGTTGCTGAGTGATGTTACCAGGAGGACCGAAGACCCGGGTGTCGTGGACACTGTGAATCAAGTCACGACAACGGAAGTAACGGACAAGGACTAGTCCGGTTGGGTGAAAGAGCACCTGCTCAGAACTACACCACAGTATTTTTAGGCCCACTGACTGTATTCAGGGCCACCACAGTGATTGCAGTTACACTTTGAGGAGACTATCTACAGAACTGAGCTATCAGTCTCCCTGGCATTATAAAGTTACCGATCATCGTTACTTTGTTGGATTACAATTTGTTCTTAAAGTGCACCACCGTGTTTGCTAGCGAAGATTTCTTCCACAGAACTATACCCAAATCATAGTCAGGCCTGACTGGGTAGTGTAGGACATTGCTGGGCGCCATTTTGTCCATGAGGGAGGATAGCTGCAGTGGGGTCTGTTAAACTGTCTATCATATTGCTGAACGTTTTGATGTTTTAATAAGTATATCCATATTGCAGGGCTCTGCATGTGACATTGCATACTGATTATCATTTTAACCTTTACCAACAGTAAAATATTAGAGTTAAGTATATTGGTTGTCAGTGTCATTTACTGTTCTATACCATTACTGTGTGCCTTACTGTGGGATTGTGTCATAGAGAATATTAGAGTGATTGCAATCCTATCATCCCCTTTACTAACTGTGCCACGAGAGGTTAGAGCAGATTGCCAGGAGTTGACAGCGGTGCACTACAGGGCCCAAAACAATCAAGGCAGCCCTCTTAATTGGGGGTATCGCTATACCATTAAAAACAGAGGTTTTAGTTGCACACATTTATAGTTGGTAAATTGACTTCTGTACAACCAGCTTGCCCATACATGGAATATACATGCCCATACATGGATCTTTAGTTAGGTAAACACACAATGTTATCTTAAAGTGTTAGCAAAAAATTATTTGCAATTGCATACAATGAAGTCTGAGTATTTTATTCATTATTAAAGTACATAATTAGTGTGTGCAAACACATGTCTAGGTGTGCTTAAGATAAGTAAACTCAATTATAGAAGTACGTAGGGTAATCCCGACAATGTAAATGTAAACATCAGTGATGGGACAAGGTTAAACAGTGCCCAGGGTGAGGATGGCAAAATGCCCCCACTCTTTTGGCAACCCACGCCCCCTTGACCCGCCCCACATTGGATGGAGAATGGGATGGGGCCAATAGTGGTGAATGCCAAAATGTTTGTAATGCCTGTGGCATGCATAGAACCCCAGTACACATTGCTCTCCTCTTACTTCTCCCCCAGTACACAAATCCCACCTCCCGCCCCCCCCAGTACACAGGGCTCCCTTCTTTTCCCTCTCCACCAGTACATAGGGATCCCCTTCTTTCTCTCCCTCAGTACACAAATCCAACTTCCATTTCCCCCAGTACACAGAGCCCCCTTCCTCTCCCCACAATACACAGGGCTGCCCTTCCTCTCTCCCTAGAACACAGAGCCCCCTCCCTCTCCCCAGTACACAGAACCCCCCTTCTCCCTCTCCACCCAGAACAACAAATCCCCCTCCTTCCTCTCCCCACAATACACAGAGCTACCCTCCTCCCTCTCCCCCATTACACAGAGAACCCCCCTACTTCCAGTGACACTGCAGCCACCCTTGACAGTGACAGGCAGGGAGCTGCTGGGGCTCTCATCACTCCCCCTGATCCTCAAGCACATGTCCCTTCTGACACCCCTCGACCTTGTCCTGGCCACGGTAAACATAATTTATTGATATTGGGAAGAATTTACACCAATCAGCCAGAGCAGAACCTCCCCACCCCCCTTCCCTGTCACTGTGCCCCCCCCCCCTCTTTTCTCCAACAAGTTTCCATCTACATTGTAATCACTACAGACCTTAGAACAGTGAGGCTCAGAAAGAGTTGTATCCCGGCGGCTCCTCCTCTTTCTCCTGTGTACATGTAAACATCACAGCCTTGGAGGCAGCTTTAGTTCGCTCTGCTGTGAGCTAGTGTGACAGGTAGCTGGTGGGGAGAGATGATGGGTGCCAGCTGCCATACAGAGATTTTGATCGCCAAGTGGGACTGCAGGCATCCTGCAAGAGACACAGGTGTCACTGGTGGCTGTGCTAATGCACTGTTGCCGGGCAAGTTACTAAATTCAGGTGCTGGAACCCGTTCACCTCTGCACCTTGATGGGCCTATATTAAGGTGGGGGCCTGGAGCAGTGGCTCCAATAGCCCCTACGTTAATCCAGCCCTGCATATAATACCAATATTTCAGCAGTGTGCAACTTGCCTGTGCAACAGAACCAACAGTTGATATATTCCCTTGTATTGATAGGAAAATGTAGGTTGATTGTTGACCTACACTAACAAAAGGTTAGGATGCCCCTCTGTGTGACAACACTGCCTGACCAGGAAGTACTTTAAGATTTTAATAAGTTCACAATTAATACGGAAGGCATTAGGTAATGGGACTCCATATGTTCCAGCACCCTAAAAGTAGGACTACTACTGGATCTCAGTCTCACCACCCGAGGTCTTCCACGGTGCAGGCAATTCTCTGTTTTCTATTTGGGGTGGGGTGAGGGATTCTGCTGTCCAGCCTGCAAGCATGGAGCAAACTAGTAAGTGGTACTTTAGACCATTTTACCAGTTATTTTGTGAAAATTTTGTTTAAATATGCAGCAAATTATTGTCACCAAAAATGACCTGCTTGGAGCTTCAGAGTCTCAAATCTTTAACTTAGAATAAGTATACAGATCAAAAAGAGTCAGAGAACCTTATACATGGGTTTGTCCTAGGTCAGTGTATAAATATACTCATACAGTATGCTATTAAGATATATATATATATATATATATATATATATATATATAAATATATATATATATACAGTATATATATATATATATATATATATATATATATATATATAATATATATACAGTATATATAGTCTTGTATTTTAGAAAATACAGCGTGCACAAATGTACAAACAAACTCAGACCTATTAAATGAAAGATGCAATATTTTACATTTTGTACCTTTTAAAATAGTTGAATGAAAGCAAATTTTCTTTTTATTATTACTCAGAGTTGCCTCAGATTCTTTAGTTTTTAACAAAATAAAAGGAGAATGAAAATCCTGCTAGAATGTCAGATTCTGATGGCAAAGAGTTAGACTGAACGTAAATTTTGCATTATAAAGAGATGATTTGAGCAAGCAAAGCTCAATTCAAAATTAATTTGATCCACTTGAGGAAAGAGAACACTTAACTCCTCCTAAACTGAAATATATAAATCTTGTGTCCACAGAATGCATTGCTCGGCTGAGAGCTGGATCAATGCCGTACCTGCACTTTTTAGAGCACTTGGAAGTGCAAATGTCTACAAAATGTCCAATTAGGCTGACAAATGTTCAGAAACACTAATAAACCAGAGTGTGTCAAAGGAGTAGAAAAATAGCTGGATGAAGTAGAGCAATGGAAATATTACACTAGATTCTTGCATAGGAGAAAGTCTCTATACAATATATTATGTATAAAAGTGTATCCACATATAAAAGTTCCCAGAGACACTGGCTTAATACAGTATATGTATTTCAGTGGTAATCAGTCCAGTGTATTCACCCTTTCAATTGTAATTTTGCAGCAGGGAGAAAATGTAAAGATACACCTGCAATTTGGCTGTCCAAAAAAGTAAAACTGTTTCCAAATAAAGCAAAGTTAATTTCTCCAGTTTTCTTATCTTTTGACCCTAATGATTTGGATACATTTGCTTTACTTGATGAGTTATAATGTACAATAGGGATGAGCCGAACACCCCCCTGTTTGGTTCGCACCAGAACCTGCGAACAGACCAAAAGTTTGCGCAAACTTTGAACCCTATTAAATACAATGGACTCGAACGTTCGAAATCAAAAGTGCTAATTATAAAGGCTAATATGCAAGTTATTGTCCTAAAAAGTGTTTGGGGACCCGGGTCCTGCCCCAGGGGACATGTATCAATGCAAAAAAAAGTTTTAAAAACTGCCGTTTTTTCGGGAGCAGTGATTTTAATAATGCCTAAAGTGAAACAATAAAAGTGAAATATTCCTTTAAATTTCGTACCTGGGGGGGGGGGGGGGGTGTATAGCATATCTGTGAAGTAGCGCATGTTTCCCGTGCTTAGAACTGTCCCTGCACAAAGTGTCATTTCTGAAGGAAAAAAAGTCATTTAAAACTCGCGGCTATAATGGATTGTCGGCTCCCGGCAATACATAGAAAAGTCATTGATAAAAAAAAAAAATGCGTGGGGGTCCCCCCAAATTTAATTACCAGGCCCTTCAGGTCTGGTATGGATATTAAGGGGAACCCTGCCGCAAATTTAAAAAAAAATGCGTGGGGTTTCCCCCAAATATCCATACCAGGCCCTTCAGGTCTGGTATGGATTTTAAGGGTAACTCCTCGCCAAATTTAAAAAAAAAACGGCGTGGGGTTCCCCCAAAAATCCATACCAGACCCTTTATCCGAGCATGCAACCTGGCAGGCCGCAGGAAAAGAGGGGGGACGAGAGAGCGCTCCCCCTCCTGAACCGTACCAGGCCACATGCCCTCATTGGGAGGATGCTTTGGGGGTCTGTGACCCCTCAAAGCACCATGTCCCCATGTTCACCCGCCCCCTCGTATGTCAGACCCCGCCTTCAGTGATGACTCTGTACATTCCGACAAGTAAGGAGCCGGATTTATCGGCTCCTACCTCCGTTCTCCATCCTGAGATACCGAGGGGGTGGAGGAGGAGCACAGAGGGGGCGGCAGCGCGGAGGGGGACGGCAGCACGAAGGGGAACGGCGGCATGGAGGTGAAGTGGAACAGCGGCATGGAGGTGAAGGGGAACAGCGGCATGGAGGTGAAGGGGAACAGCGGCATGGAGGTGAAGGGGAACAGCTCCGGGAGCATTTGAGCAGCAGAAAGGCAAGACAGGCAAGGCAATTGGATCAGATCAGATTCATTTTACTTACCCGCCTGAAGACTCGCTCTGCTCTCCGCTCTGGTCTCTGCCACGCTCTCTGCCTTGGTCTCCGCCCCCCACCCCACTCTCCGCCCTGGTCTCCGCCCCCCACCGCAAACGCTCCGTCCCGCTCTCGGCCCTGGTCTCCGCCCCCCGCCACGCTCTCCGCCCTGCTCTCTGCCCTGGTATCCGCCCCCCGCCGCACACTCTCCCTCCTGATCTCCGCCCTGGTCTCCGCCCCCCGCCCCGCTCTCCACTCCCTCTCTGCGTCCGCTCTGAAAAAAAAGTATCGGACTGGGCATCGGGAGCATTTGCGCGAGTACAAGTACTCGCGCAAATGCTTGGTATCGGTCCCGATACCGATACTAGTTTCGGCATCGGGACAACCCTAGTTTATACCATGAGGAGGGTCAGAGAAGGTACTTGCAAATAAACTCCAATGCTAGGCTATCTTAGGGAAGGCATAGGGATTGCACAGTTTTCAGATTTTGTGAGCATGTCCAGGGCCGCCATCAGGAATTTTGGGGCCCCTTACTCAGACATGGCCCCCTTACTCAGAATAGAAACCGGGGGGGTGCTGCCGCCGCAAATTGAGAAGCGGGGGGCTGCCATGAATTGAAAAGCGGGGGGGTGCTGCCACCGCGAATTGTTGAGGTCGGGGGGCTTTGGGTGCTGATGAACAAAAAAAACCCTGGGGCCCTTCGGGCCTCTGGGGACCTCTGGGCCCCTTACAAAAAAAAAGAAATAAAACAAAAATTATAAAACAAAAAAAAAAGGGGGGTTGTATCCGGGGCCCGGCGGACCTCCGGGCCTCTGGGGACCTCTGGGCCCCTTACAAAAAAGAAAAAAAAATCATAAAAATAAAAACGGGGGTTGCCATCCGGGGCCTTGGGGACCTCCGGGCCCCTGGGGGACCTCTGGGCCCCTTATAAAAATGTTTTTTTTTTAATAAAAAAAAATATAGAAAAAAAAAGAAAAAGAGGGGATGCCATCCGGGCCCCTGGGGACCTCCGGGGTCCCTTATAGGTGTACTGCCTGTACCCCCCTGATGGCGGCCCTGAGCATGTCTGATGATATTTTATTCCAGAAAGGTTTTGATTAGTGTTGTCTGTAATCAGTATCACCCACAGCTAAAAAAAAATACTAACTCAAGCAGCTGCTGCCTCTATTATACCTTTTACCATGTGGGAATTTAGTTTATGATATGCATTTACTCTGCACCAACACATTTTTTTCTGCAGCAAGTTACAGAATATAAGTTTATGAAGTAAACCTGCCATACAAAGTAAAAAAAATAAACATAGGCTGCCATTGGTAACCTCTGAAAATCTCAGTTGCCTGTCTGCTTTGGCGATCCTCTGGCTTGATTGGTTGAGTGAAGTTAGAACTCCTGATCTGTATTTTTGCTCCAGGTCAGATACAGAGAGTCCTAAAGCTTGAGCTTTAGGACACCCAGCCAAATATTATTTTCATTAGGAAAATGTTTCTGGTAAACTTATCAAATATCACTATCCGTAACTATCACCAGGACACTGGATTTTTAAATCAGCAGTCAAACTTAAAGGGGGTGTCCACCCTAAGGCCCCTTTCACATGTACGGATCCCGTGAAGATCCGTACCTTTATCATCCGCTTGCTCAGCGGGGATCGCTCCGTTGATCCCCGCTGAGCTGGCAGATGACAGGGCGGTCCCTGCACACTGTGCAGGGACCGCCCTGTCAGATCTCCGCTTTCCTCTATGGGGGGATCGGATGAACACGGAACGTCTGTCCGTGTTCATCCGATCCCATCTGCAGACGGATGGAAAAATAGGATTTTCCTCTGTCTGCAGAAACGGACCATAGTGGGGACCAATGAGATCGGGTGTCAGCGGATGTTCATCCACTGACACCCGTTATCCCATAGGGATACACGTATGTCCGTATTTCATCCGGAAATGGATGGATGAAATACGGACATACGATCCGCTGGTGTGAAAGGGCCCTAAGCATCCACAATCTAAGACTAACCTATCTAGTCCCACGCTGAGCCACCAATGGCTGCTTCGCTGTGGAGGAGGGTGCAGAGGAGGCAGCTGACAACGCAGGCCCCATAGTAACTCTATGGGTGACGTTACTTCCCATTTATTTCACAGCCATTGTCGGTTGTCTCCTCTGCAGAGCTTCCGCCCCTGGAGACCGGACAGGAGTGGTTTCAGAAAAGGTATGTATACGGTATTTATACTATATCTTCTTTACAGGTCTAGATAGGTTAGTCTTAGATCGTGGATGCCTGTAGATCAGTGGTTCTCAACTCCTGTCCTCAGGACCCACTAACAGGCCAGGTTTGCAATATAACTTAAATACATGACAGGTGATATCATTTGCTGCTCAGTGATTGCAGTATTCTAGTCTGCATCTCCCCAAGGTAATACTTAAAATCTGGCCTGTTAGTGGGTCTTGAGGACAGGAGTTGAGAACCACTGCTGTAGATGTAGTGATTTTAGTGTTAGGGTGGTAATTTTTTTAATTAAAATAATAAAAAGGTTATACAGTGGAACCTCGGATTGCGAGTAAACCGGTTAACGAGCGTTTCGCAATACGAGCACTGTATTTTAAAAAATCCTAACTCGGTTTGCGAGTGTTGTCTCGCAAAACGAGCAGGGTTCAGGCCAAAGCGGTGTGCAGTACCACATTTGGCCTGAGTTGGTGGGGCGCCGGAAGACTCGGAAGACTCGGAAATACTCCGTTCCCGAGGCTTTCCGAGGTTTGCTGAGGTCAGCCGAGCTGTCCTCGGACCTTTCCGGCCGTTTCCGAGACTCTACGGCGCCCCCCACCTCTGGCCGCATGCGGTTTTGCATGCCATTGAAGTCAATGCGGAACAAATTATTTTAGTTTCCATTGACTTCAATGGGGAAACTCGCTTTGATATGCGAGTACTTTGGATTAAGAGCATTTTCCTGGAATGAATAATGCTCGTAATCCGAGTTTCCACTGTACTCACCTACTGCAATGTTATTGCACAGAGCAGCTCGGAACATCCTCTTCTGGGGTCCCCTGCGGGCTATAATTGCTCCTACTCTTCTTTATGTGCCCCTATAAAAAGCCACTTGCTATGGGGGCATGCAGTGTGTGCTCGTTCCTTAGCTGTGTGTGTCTAAGGAGCTGCTCTCCATAGACCCACACATCGGGACTTAGCCCACCCTACTTCCTCCTCAATGCATTTGAATCACAGCAGTGGGAGTCAATGGCTCCTGCTGCTGGCCGAGTCCCTGTGAGAAGAGGAAGAGAGGGGAGTAGAGATGCAGCCATGCACAGTGCTGAATCTCTTCTCCCCTCTCTTCCCCTTCACACAGAAGGAGGAGGACAGAAAGCAATAAAACATTTTTTACTTTATTGCAGGGAATGTATTTTGGTGTAAGGAAGAAAAACAAACGTTTTGACTTTAGAACCACTGTAAAGTATCTGCCTGTAAAATTCAGGCAGGATCTGGCTAGGCTTACTTGTTATAAGGCTGATATTCTCCTTGGTTGTCTCTCCACTGAGTCTCCACCAGCAATCTTATGCAGTGCCACTGGCTCTCATGAAAGAGACAGCTAGCATTCCATCTGTCCTAAAGCAGTATTAACCCCAAAAGCAAAAATGTAATATATTTCAGCCATGGGCGTCCGCAGGTAGGGGCAGGGAGGGGGGGGGAATCGTCAAGAAGGTGTTGTAGTTGCCAGCTGCAGTGTCCGCCATGGCTGCCGCTGAAACAGCTGTCTGCTCTCTGTCCTGACACATCCTGACACATCTGATGTCCCTCCCTCACCCCTGGCTCGATCATCGGATGAGATGGCTCAGCAGCTAACAAATCCTAGATATGATGGCTGTATTCGGTTTCCTTTTCAGGCTTTCTTTCCTTTATTTTTACCTGGTGATCCAGCCAGTAAGTCTGTTGTTTTTAAACAGAACAAACTCTCTTGCAGATATATAATTTAGAGTGTTGAGACAAACCAATTCCCACTGACAGGCGTGCTTACATTAATTCATGTAAAACCTTTATCCCAAAAAGAAAAAAAACTGTTGCTGTAACTGATTGTGCAACTGCAATGTGAGCTGGATTTTGGCTCCAATTTGTTAGTGTTTCTCTCTCCCCTCCCCCAAGATTAACCATGCTGCTTACCAAAGGTGGCCCTGTACTCCTTCATCCAGAGTGGGGGCACTCTAATAAAGGAGGTGTATTACTGGCCAGATTACCAGACGAAAACTGAAGAAAAAGTCTAAAAAAGCAAACAAATGCAGCCACAGCATCTAAAGATTAGAAACTAGCAATATATTGCTTTTTTGGTTTTGAGTTTAACACCACTTGAAGTCAGTTTGACCCACTCCAAGTATAATCATAATGTTTAATAAATATAATAATACGTATAATAATGTATAATACCCATAATCATAATGGCATTCATGCTAGCCAAAGATAGAAGAACTTGCAATCAGTATAAGGCTGGGTTCACACTTGTGCGACAAGACAGCCGTCCTACTTTGGATCCGACTTTGCCCTGTGACATGAAGCCAACATATGTCCGACTTTCAATGAACGGGGATCCGACTTGGATCCCCGCCAATACCAGGCACTGTGTTTGGTATGAATCTTGAGGGGGAACTCCACGCCAAATTTTAACTAAAAAACCGGCATGGGTTCCCCCTCCAAGAGCATACCAGGCCCTTGGGTCTGGTATGGATCTTAAGGGGAACCCCCTACGCCGAAAAAACGGCGTGGGGGTCCCCCCAAAATCCAAACCAGACCCTTATCCAAACACGCAACCTGGCAGGCCGCAGGAAAAGAGGGGGGACGAGAGAGCGGCCCACCCCCTCCCTCCTGAACCGTACCAGGCCGCATGCCCTCAACATGGGGGGTTTGGTGGTTTGGGGCAGGGGGAGACCTGCGGCCCCCCACCCCAAAGCACCCTGCCCCCATGTTGATGAGGACAGGGCCTCTTCCCGACAACCCTACCCATTCACCTGGTGGAAAAAAATGTCAATAAAAAAACACACACAGGTTTTTAAAGTAATTTATTGCACAGCTCCGAGGGTCTTCTTCCGACTCCGGGGGTTTCTTCCGACTTCGGGGGGTCTTCTTCCGACTCCGGGGGTCTCTTCCGACTTCGGGGGTCTCCGGTGTTGTCTCCGCGCTCTCCGGTTCTTTCTTCCTTCTGCCAGGCCTCCGCTATCTTCTTCCAGCTCTTTTGCTAGCGGGGCCCGGTCTTCTCCGTCACCTTCTTCCCTCTTCCCCTCTCCGGTTCTTTCTTCCTTCTGCCGGGCCTCCGGTATCTTCTTCCAGCTCTTTTGCTAGTGGGGCCCGGTCTTCTCCGTTGCCTTCTTCCCTCTTCTCCTCTTCGATGTTGACACGTCGCTTCCTCCCGCTGTAATGCTGGCTGTGCGGTGCGCTCCGATTTATATAGGCCTCTCATGACGTCACAGTCACATGCTCCGGGGCCACCTTAAAATCCATACCAGACCCAAGGGCCTGGTATGCTCTTGGAGGGGGAACCCATGCCGGTTTTTATTAAAAATTTGGTGTGGAGTTCCCCCTCAAGATCAGCAGAGTACAAGTCACATGCCAAAGTCGGATCATGCAAGACTGCGGTCCGACTTTAATCCGACTTCAATGATAGTCAATGGGCTGAAGTAGGATCAGAGTCGGACCAAATAGTACAGGGAGCATTTTCAAAGTCGGACCGACATGTGTCGGACCGGTTAAGACGGCTCCCATAGGGAAACATTGATTTTCACACGTCATGCGACATGAGCTCCCAATGTCGGAGCGTTTGTCGCCCCAGTGTGAACCCGGCCTAAGATGTAGTTTATGTCAGCTTTGTTTATCTCTTCCATATACACTCACCAACCACTTTATTATGTACACCTGTTCAAATGCTTGGTAACACAAATTGCTAATTAGTCAATCAATTCGCAGCAACTCAATGCATTTGGGCAGCTAGACGTGATGAAGACGACATGCTGAAGTCCAAACCGAGCATCAGAATGGGGAAAAAAGGGGATTTAAGTGACTTTGAACATGGCATGGTTGTTGGTGCCAGATTACCTGGCCTGAGTTTTTCAAAAACTGCTGATCTGCTGGGATTTTCACACACAAACATCTCTAGGCTTTACAGAGATAGTCCGAAAATTAGAACATTTCCAGTGAGTGGCAGTTGTGTGGAGGAAAATGCCTTATTGATGTCAGAGGTCAGGGGAGAATGGGAAGACTTGTTTGAGATGATAGAAAGGCAACATTAACTCAAATAACCACTCGTTACAATCATAGTATGCAGAATACCATCTGTGAATGCACAACACATCGAACCTTGAAGCCGAAGGGCTACAGCAGCAGAAGACCAAACTGGGTGCCACTCCTGTCAGCTAAGAACAAGAAACTGAGGCTATAATTTGCACAGACTCATTAAAATTGGACAATAGAAGATTGGAAAAATGTTGCCTTGTCTGATGAGTCTCAATTTCAGCTGCGACATTCAGATGGTAGGGTCAGAATTTGGTGTAAACAACATGAAAGCATGGATCCTGTCACATACCTGGATTGTGAGCCTGATGTTTAGAGGAGAGCCTCTCTTGACGCACCGGCTTGTGGGCACCTGAGGTTGAGACAGCAGCCACAGAAGCATGGTGACGCAGGAGTGCCTAGGATCAGTCCAGTATGGGTATGGCTGGATGCTCAAGGCTGGAGATGCAGCAGGCGGACTGGTAAGGCCAGGTAGACCAGAACTGTGGCAGACTGGATTGCAGGTGAAAGCAGGAACTGGTGCAATTCCTGGAGGAGCAGATACGGAGCCAGGCAGGCCAGGTTGGAGACGTTCTGGTGGATCAGGCAGAGTAGCAGGCAGAAGAGAAGTCCAAAAGCAAGCCGAAGTCAGGGTATCAAGCAGACAGGGTTAGTGAGAGCAAGCCGGGTCAGGGATCAGAGGTCAGCCCAGATAACAGCTTTCAAGACACACAGAAGCTGCAGACAAAACAGCAAAGAGTCTTTGGCGCACTCACTTTAAATAGCCCCTTTGGCGCCAACGTTGGTGACACGCTGTGAATGTGCGAGTCTGCCGTGCGATTCCTGCAGCACGGCCATGCCTCCATCCTGCCTTGTATCAATGGTTCAGGCTGGTGGTGTAATAGTGTGAGGGATATTTTCTTTTCACACTTTGGGCCCCTTAGTACCAATTGAGCATTGTTTAAATGCCACGGCCTACCTAAGTATTGTTGCTGACCATGTCCATCCCTTTATGACTACAGTGTACCCATCTTTTGATGGATTCTTCCAGCAGGATAATGCACCATGTCACAAAGCTCAGATCATCTCAAACTGGTTTCTTGAACATGACAATGAGGTCACTGTACTTCAATGGCCTTCACAGTCACCAGATCTCAATCCAATAGAGCACCTTTGGGATGATGTGGAATGGGAGATTTGCATCATAAATGTGCAGACGACAAATCTGCAGCAACTACGTGATGCTAAAATCTCTGAGAAATGTTTACAGCACCTTGTTGAATGCCAGGAAGAATTAAGGCAGTTCTGAAGGCAAAAGGGGGTCCAACCCGGTACTAGCAAGGTGTACCTAATAAAGTGGCCGGTGAGTGTATATTAGTGCTGAATAGGGATGAGCTTTAAGGTTCGAGTCGAACTCATGCTCCCGCCTACGTCATTGGCTATTCCCCGGCAAGCAGGGAAAGCTGGGGCTTACCCTATGATCTGAAGGGTGACCCCGCCCCCTCGTATGTCATGGGGGTTTCGAGTGGAGACTGGAGGAGACTGCAGCGCTGGACATCGGATCACCGCGGGACACTGGATTACATCACTGGAATGGGTTTTTTATTTTAATTTAAAAAAAAAAGGACTTTCCCAACTGTGTCTGTGTGTTTTTTTGTTTTGTTTTTACACTTTCTTTGTGAAATGGTAGGGGTACAATGTACCCCTTACCAATTCACATGGGGGGCGGGATTTGGGGGTCCCCTTTGTTAAAGGGGTCTTCCAGATTCCGATAAGCCCCCCACCCGCAGACCCCCACAACCACCGGGCAAGGGTTGTGGGGATGAGGCCCTTGTCCCCATCAACATGGGGACATGGTGCTTTGAGGGGTCACAGCCCCCCAAAGCATCCTCCCCATGTTGGGGGCATGTGGCCTGGTACAGTTCAGAAGGGGGAGCACTCTCTCGTCCCCCCTCTTTTCCTGCTGCCTGCCAGGTTGCGTGCTGGGATAAAGGGTCTGGTATGGATTTTAGGGTAGAACTTCAAGCCATTTTTTTTTAAATCTGTCGTAGACTTCCTCTTAAAATCCATACCAGACCCTTCAGGTCTGGTATGGATATTTGGGGAGAACCCCACGTCATTTATTTTTTTTATTTGACGCAGGGTTCCCCTTAATATTCATACCAGACCTGAAGGGCCTGGAAATGGAATTTGGGGAGACCCCCACGCATTTTTTTATTTTTTTTATCAATTACTTTTCTCTGTATTGCCGGGAGCCGACAATTCATTATAGCCGCGAGTGCTTTTAAATTACTTTTTTTCCTTCAGAAATGACACTTTGTGCAGGGACAGTTCTAAGTACGGGAAACAAGCGCTGCTTTACAGGCATACTATACACACACCCCAGGTACGAAATTTAAGAGAATATTTCACTTTTATTGTTTCACTTTAAGCATTATTAAAATCACTGCTCCTGAAAAAACGTCAGTTTTTAAAACTTTTTTTTGCATTGATACATGTCCCCTGGGGCAGGACCCGGGTCCCCAAACCCTTTTTAGGACAATAACTTGCATATTAGCCTTGATAATTAGCACTTTTGATTTTGAACGTTCGAGTCCATTGTATTTAATAGGGTTCTAAAGTTCGCGCTAACTTTAGGTCTGTTCACAGGTTCTGGTGCGAACCGATAGGGGGGGTGTTCGGCTCATCCCTAGTGCTGAACTGATGTCAGTAATCCACTAATTGTTATAGAATGAGGCACAAATACATAGCAACATTTCAGTTAAACTCAAAAGAACTAGGAATAATTATTAGTCTTCTACTGTATTTTTGTATTAGTCTAAGCCCAGGTTCACACTGGGCTGCGGGAGTGAAGCCATGCGAGTTCAGTTGAACTCGCACGATTTCACTCTCGCTGGCAGTCCCGATTTCAGCCGCGATTACAAAGACATCTGACACAGATCTCAATGTAAATCGAGGCCGAAATCGCAAAAAGTAGTACAGAAACGACTTTTTGAAATCGGTGCAGCGCCGCAAATGCGGCGTCGCACCGATTAGGACAGTGCCATTGCCGGAAATTTGCGGCAAATATCTGCGTTTTGACATGCGATTTGACATGCCAAATCAAATGTCGAAACACACCAGTGTGAACCAGGGCTAATACTGTTCTTTTTTTTTTACCTTTCCTCATCGTAGAAAGCATAGTAGCCATGAGATATTTGCCTAAAATTTTAAGAAAGTTAACTTCACCTGCTACAGTTACCACAAAAACAGTTCCAATGTAATAAACCATTAGGAAAAGGGGTAAAAAAATAAGCTTTGCTATAATTTCCCCAAACTATTTTCAATTAGCACTTAATAAAAGTAAAATTAAATTATTGTCATGACCTTTTTAAATTGTGCAAAGGAAAATCAATACCTCTTCTAGAATGATTCGGTGAGATTGGAACATGCCTCCTTTTGTGTTCCCGTTGTAGAAGACAGGTGAAACCTAATTATTGTCAATCATGTCATACTAAAGAAAAAAAAGCATGTGTGACGAGCCCTGCAATAGCTGCTGGACATTTGTAAATGAAATAGAAGGCGTAGTAGGTGCAGTATTTCTACAAATGGAGGAAGGGGTTTTGGCCAAACTCTAACAAAGAAAGATCCACAAGCTCATGAGCTAAACATTTGTGATTGGATCTGCCAGTCACTTACTGTGCAGCTAATGTGGGTCTGTCAGCAAGCCCTAGAAGAATTGGTGACTGGCTGTCTGCCAGACACCTTCCAATAAGATTTGCAGCCCACAAATAACCTTTTTCTTTTTCTTTTAGTTTAAGGTCATCTACAAGCAAGTCCGGACGATGGTTAGAAGGAGTCTGAAAGCATCCAATTCCAATATTCACTGTGGCAGACGAGTGAAATAGGTGGAATTCAGTTAATAGATTGGAAACACGTTTCTCAAACATCATTATCCTTCTAATTGTTTTTACTTAAACTGAACTCCGTGTTAATGTTTTATAGTATCTTGAAATGCTGCTTAAAAAAAGACATTACATTGATTTATGGGAATCATTTGAATTTTTTTCCCTTGTAATAACTGCACAGTCTCCCTCGGTATCCAAGTAAATATTGATGTAGTCTCTAAATCAAATATGCCTTACAAGTTAATACAAATAATTGTCCCATTAACAAAAATTGGATGGATATAAATCAGAATTCTATTCTTTTTAGTTTCTTTTAGAGATTTGCTTCAGGACTTTTTTTTCTGTTTATTATCATTTGCTGTCAGAGGTATGGTAGTACGGTTCATTTGCAAAAAAATAGGTTTGTCAATGTAAATTCTCTTTTTACACAAATGCATATATTCACAGGAAGTGCGAGCGGAAGGTGCTTCCTTTCACTGGTGTATTGAGTTATTTGAGGCCTTTCAATACACACGGGTAAAAAAAAAAAATACATTGTTTAAATTCACGTCCTCTTTCTCTCTCCAGCTTAAAGGCATGTCCCAGATCTGTCTCTTCTCACAAATGATAGAGCTAAAATGTTAGTGTATGCTGTCATCATACATAGGCTTTACTTCTGAAATCCTCTCCAGTGTGTCTACCAATGAACAGAATGACACCAATCAATGTGATTGTGAATTCAGTTGAGTTATCCAGTCCTCTTCTTGACACTCAAATGCTGCTCCTCTTTGCTAGTCTCTCCACTGACCACCAAAATCACAGGCAATTCAGTTTAACTTTTATTCTCCTAAAACCTGCAAAGTTCTCACCAGCCCAGGTCCTCCTAGTATCTTCTCAATAATTTCCATACAATCCAAATGACAATCTTTGCTCCATACTGTACATAGTCTTCATCTCCAATCCCTTTAATAAAATCTTTAATTGAAGACATCTTCCAAGGCTCACTTCATTTTTTTGAATTTCTTTACACATGATGTTTTGCACTTATCCAGATTTTTTATTGCACTGGTAAAGCTGAAGTTGATTCTGTTTATATTTTGCCTTCCCTGGTTTCTCCTTTCCTCTCTAATCATTGTATTAAGGAAATGTTTACTGTAAATAAAACCTTTTTTCATTACAAACTGTGACAGACCCAACCAGGACAGAGGCTTTTGGAGGGGACTGCAGGCTAGCCTCTTGCCTACTGACTATAGGCCCTTGCTTTTAAAGGAACCCTACTCGTTGGGAGATATGTGCCTGGGGGACCCTTGGAGTGGTCTTGCTTCGGATTCAAGTCCATATTTCCCCAAAAAACACAGACTCTGGGAACTGGAGGACCCATATACATATTTGGGGTCTATGGGCCCAAACCAGACTGCTTTAGATTGTGATACTCAGATCAGATGTTAATATCACCTGCTCAAAGCAACCTGACTCTGGGGCCTCCTGATATAATCTGTTTAAAGTGTTATGTGTTAAGTGTCTTTCTCCTATTGTGTGCATTCCCATTGTTAATTGTGTTAATTGAGTCGCCTATTGTTACTGCCTATCTGCTAGTATTGTGTCCACTTCACATTGTTACCCAGTAGGGATCGCCGCGGCACATTGGATTTCATCGCTGGAATTTTTTTTTTCTTTTTAATAAAGGACTTTCCCACTGGGCAAGGGTTGTGGGGATGAGGCCCTTGTCCCCATCAACATGGGGACATCCTCCCCATGTTGAGGGCATGTGGCCTGGCACGGTTCAGGAGGGGCGCCTTCGCGTCCCCCCCTCTTTTCCTGCGGCCTGCCAGGTTGCGTGCTCGGATAAAGGGTCTGGTCTGGATTTTTGGGGGTACTCCACGCCATTTTTTTTTTGGAGTGGAGTTCCCCTTAATATCCATACCAGACCTGAAAGGCCTGGTAATTGAATTTGGGGGAACCCCCAGGCTTTTTTTTTTTATCAATGACTTTTCTATGTATTGCAGGGAGCCGACAATTCATTAATAGCCGCGAGTGAGTTTTAAATGACTTTTTTTACTTCAGAAATGACACTTTGTGCAGGGACAGTTCCAAGCACGGGAAACAAGAGCGAATAGTCCTCAGAAGTTCGGGTCCCCATTGACTTTAATGGGGTTCGGGGTCAAGTTCGGCCCCGAACTCGAACTTTTTACCGAAGTTCGGCCGAACCCGTCGAACCCGAACATCCAGGTGTCCACTCAACTCTATTACCCAGTTAAAGTGGTATGTTATATGTTAGATTACTGTTCAATTAAGATCACTGTTAGTTGTTAGCTGGATTGGTGTTTGAAGTTTGCATTGTCATGCTAGTATCCTCAAGAGGGGAATGTCCTCCTGTGGGGTATAAAGTATGTGTCTGAGTTTCAATAAACAGACATTCCTTTGGTTCTATCCAAACATCTTGTCTGTGTACGATGCTTGGGGTAAAAAGGCTGGTATTAGCTCTCGGTATCCTGGAACATTTTGGAGGGCAGGAGGCACTGTTTCACGGAAGGAAACAGAAACATTAATTTAGACCTGGTGATGTAATCTCTGTGATTCTCTGAGCAAAGCAGGTGATCATGACTGGTGGGAGGAGCCAGTAGGGTGCTGTACTGGGTGGACGCAATAGTGGGCTTCCTCTTGGGAGGAGTTTTGCAAATATCAAAATGCCTTGGTTTGTGGAGGTCAGCTTGGAGGGGAAGGCATTCCTAGGCAGGCTGTATTTGCATGCAGACTGCCCTAGGTAACACCCCCATTTGATGCTGAAGGACTGAAAAAACTGAAATGCAGTAAATGCAAGGGGTGGACCAGGGATTTTTTTCCTAAGGAGGAAAGGATTAGATGATGGTGCATGTCCTCCAGCCAGGAATGAGACGAGCTCTATCTGATTTGCTGCAGCTTTCCAAGCACACTGTGAGAAGCTTACAGTGTTCAGTGAAATCGGAGCGAGCAATTTCAAGAAAGGAGCCTGTGCAACTGTGCAAGCTGTTCAGCTGTAAAGCCTCACTCCAGATTTGAAAAGTTCAAATTGAAATGTTACTTTTTTGCATAGCCGCTATTTGCACACTAGGAGATCACTCGGTTGCCTGCTGTCAGATTGCACTAAACAGAGGGGCCTTGCCTCTACCCCCCCCCCCCCCAGTAACACCTCTTTATGTAGATTGGCCTGTTAGATGTTTTATCTGGTCAGGAACTGCAGGAGAAAGGGAAAATTGGGCACCAGCACGTCTGTGAACCTATCTCATCAGAGCCTATTAGTATACCAGTTTGAAACTGAGAACCTTAATATACAGTAAAGTCAGTAAAGTCAGCCCCGCACAAAGCATGACTACACATATTACAAGCAAAGACTTGGAGAAATGCTTGATGTGGGAGTCGCCTGAATGTTACAAGCCTGAGAAATGGAGGGACACATACGTTTCTTTGACCTCCCAGTGAAAATCAAATGATAAAACTAGAGCAGGTGAGCCACATGACACGTAAATGCAGGCACTTTTTTATTAATACTGTATGTATGTAGTGCATAATTGTAGACAACTGCAGTAAGTGTTACATATTTCATGAAAAACACAAATAAACAAATAAAAAATAAATAAATTAATTAATCAAACACAACAATTAACACTATGTACAACAGCAGCACCCACAAATATTCCCAATACCTTGGTGTACATAAAAATAGTTTAAAGTAAAGTGTTGCACTATAGTATCCTTCTACTAACAATCAGAGTAATGATAAGTCCATCCATATACAAAGTGTCAGTGCACAAGTCCACCAATAAATAATACATCCACGGGTGCTCTTACTACCACAAATTTCCACCACAAATGCTATGGACACCTCCACCTTTCAGATGCGCTTGCCTGATTTTTTAAAACCCACAAAAGCTAAGGTAAAACACGCTGATAATATTAATCCCTGCGGCTAGTGGTTCCAAACAGCTCTGCTGTCTTGATAAATTCTGCTCTCATCCAAAAGAGGGACACTATCCCATCCACACAATTTCTCCTTTCCTCACTGGCAGGAACTCAGTAAGAATGAAAAAATGAGAAAAGTCCCATGGTGCAGTAGATTCAAATCTGTTTATTTAAAATAATTAAAATATATTCGCAAGCTTCAGAAATCATAAGAGCAGTCAGATAAAACAAAAAAACATCCACTGACCACATGATGAGGTCACCGCTACAGACCCCGACCTCTTTGCCCTGTGCCCCATCCATCAGAGTGACCTGGACTGTGCTATAGCCACCATTAAGACACATGAAGGCTCCAACCCCCTCCCCAATAAAACCATGTGTGCCCCCAAAGAATAAATCAAAAAGTGCTCCCAAAAAGACCCAACATGTTTTGTTCAAATATCGAGCTTCATCAGGGGTGTGAAAACAAGAATTAAATAAGCACCAACATGAAATAATGTAAAATGAAGTGCAAGCTAAATCCACATGGCAAAATGGTGACTCATTGTATTGTCCTCCTATTTATAAACAATGATCTAAGATGGCCACCACTCTCATTGCACAATTACATCCCCATGCACGCCTCAGGATGATGTCATAGCTCACATAGCATCATGACGTCATGAAACCTGCTCATGTGCAGGAAAATCCACCATCGCCACCATTTAGAGGACAATGGAGAGAAGACAATGTCAGGCTAAAGGATATTAATAACACCGCAGTACCAAAAGATCCTGTTGGCAAACTATCAAAAACATCCTTTACAAATAGCCTAATAATTTAAGGATGCAAGTGTACTCTTTGGTCAATAATTACAATTTGATGGATTTTTACATCTTAAAGTATATATATATATATATATATATATTTTTTTTTTGTTATTTTTTTTTTTTCATCTGAAAATATTTTAACCAACAATATTGCACTGCCAAACAGTTTTCTTATCATTTGGTCATTTTATTTACAATTAATTGTTCTATCAACATTCCACCACTTGCCACTATTTTACAGCTAATTTGTGTCTATACATAAATATACAGTATGTATATTTCATACATAAATATGTGTGAAACCGAGAATTCAGGCTCCATGTCTCAGAACCACTCAATTGCACATGAAAGGTAGATGGGTGAAGCCCTCATTAAAACCATGAGGAGAATGCAATGTCAAACGAAATATCCATCTGGCCTCAAGTTTTAATAATTTCTTATCTAGATGTCCTTTTCTCTGTCCAAGATGAATTTGCTCAATAACCCAAAATTTAAGGCATTCTGGTCTACCGTTGTGCTTCTGCCATATGTGCCTTAATATGCTCCAAGGCTCGACATATATTACACCCTTTGAGCTATAATTATAGAAGGATTTGATCTTGATTACTTCTCCAACCTTGGGGTTTACACATTCTTTTACTGTGGGTATACAGTTGCAATAAAATGTATGTGAACCCTTTTGGAATGATATGGATTTCTGCACAAATTGGTCATAAAATGTGATCTGATCTTCATCTAAGTCACACAATCGACAATCACAGTCTGCTTAAACTAATAACACACAAAGAATTAAATGTTACCATGTTTTTATTGAACACACCATGTAAATATTCACAGTGCAGGTTAAAAAAGTATGTGAACCCTTGGATTTAATAACTGGTTGAACCTCCTTTGGCAGCAATAACTTCAACCAAATGTTTTCTGTAGTTGCAGATCAGACGTGCCCAACGGTCAGGAGTAATT
The DNA here is from genome assembly GCA_029206835.1 of Rana muscosa. Classification (NCBI taxonomy): domain Eukaryota; kingdom Metazoa; phylum Chordata; class Amphibia; order Anura; family Ranidae; genus Rana; species Rana muscosa. The sequence continues at coordinate 173,062,312 of CM055122.1, read as the reverse complement.
CTTCACCATTCCTCTTTACAGAACTGTTTCAGTTCAGCAATATTCTTGGGATGTCTGGTGTGAATCGCTTTCTTGAGGTCATGCCACAGCATCTCAATCGGGTTGAGGTCAGGACTCTGACTGGGCCACTCCAGAAGGCGTATTTTCTTCTGTTTAAGCCATTCTGTTGTTGATTTACTTTTATGCTTTGGGTCGTTGTCCTGTTGCAAGACCCATCTTCTGTTGAGCTTCAGCTGGTGGACAGATGGCCTTAAGTTCTCCTGCAAAATGTCTTTATAAACTTGGGAATTCATTTTTCCTTCGATGATAGCAATCCGTCCAGGCCCTGACGCAGCAAAGCAGCCCCAAACCATGATGCCCCCACCACCATACTTCACAGTTGGGATGATGTTTTGATGTTGGTGTGCTGTGCCTCTTTTTCTCCACACATAGTGTTGTGTGTTTCTTCCAAACAACTCAACTTTGGTTTCATCTGTCCACAGAATATTTTACCAGTACTGCTGTGGAACATCCAGGTGCTCTTGTGCAAACTGTAAACGTGCTGCAATTTTTTTTTGGACAGCAGTGGCTTCCTCTGTGGTATCCTCAAATGAAATCCATTCTTGTTTAGTGTTTTACGTATCGTAGATTGGCTAACAGGGATATTAGCATATGCCAGAGACTTTTGTAAGTCTTTAGCTGACACTCTAGGATTCTTCTTCACCTCATTGAGCAGTCTGCGCTGTGTTCTTGCAGTCATCTTTACAGGACGCCCACTCCTAGGGAGAGTAGCAGCAGTACTGAACTTTCTCCATTTATAGACACTATGGGGTTGATTTACTAAAGGAAAATCCACTTTGCACTTGAAAGTGCACTGAAAGTGCACATGGAAGTGCAGATGCTGTACATCTGAGGGGGACATGCAAGGAAAATAAAAAACAGCATTTTAGCTTGCACATGATTGGATGATAAAATCAGCAGAGCTTCCCCTAATTTCAGAGCTTCCCCTCAGATTTACAGCGATCTACAGCGACTGCACTTCCATGTGCACTTTCAAGTGCAAAGTGGATTTTCCTTAAGTAAATAAACCCCTTTGTCTTACCGTGGACTGATGAACAGCAAGGCTTTTGGAGATACTTTTTATAACCCTTTCCAGCTTTATGCAAGTCAACAATTCTTAATCGTAGGTCTTTTGAAAGCTCTTTTGTGCAAGGCATCATTCACATCAGGCAATGCTTCTTGTGAAAAGCAAACCCTGAACTGGTGTGTGTTTTTTAGAGGGCAGGGCAGCTGTAACCAACACCTCCAATCTCATCTCATTGATTGGACTCCAGTTGGCTGATACCTCACTCCAATTAGCTCTTGGAGATCTCATTAGTCTAGGGGTTCACATACTTTTTCCACCTGCACTGTGAATGTTTACATGGTGTCTTCAATAAAAACATGGTAACATTTAATTCTTTGTGTGTTATTAGTTTAAGCAGACTGTAATTGTCTATTGTTGTGACTTAGATGAAGATCAGATCACATTTTATGACCAATTTGTGCAGAAATCCTTATCATTCCAAAAGGGTTCACATACTTTTTATTGCAACTGTATATGTGCATGCTTTGCAATGCCAGCACCGGAAACTCCCTAAGGTCATTCTGGTAGCCAGGTGGGGGGTCACATGTGATGGTGGGTTTCTTTCTAGATGACTATGCACTAATAAGTCTCTTAGATTCTTCCCCTTCTTATAAGCAATCATTGGGTTCTTGGGAAGTATCTTAGATAGGTATTTGTCATCATGGAGGACATCCCAATACCTTCTAATGATGTTGAAAATCTGGCCAGACTGATTAGAATGTGTTCCTATTATCCGTATGCTTTCCTGGGCATCATCTTTAGACCTCCTAGGACCCAGCAAGGATTCTCTAGGAACTCTCTTCACTTTCTCATAAGATCTCATTAGATCTCACATGCCATAACCTCTCCTTTTGAAATATTCAAATAGCTGAGTACGCTCAGTTTCAAAGGCTGCCTCTGTTGAACAATTACTTTTAGCTTGCATAAATGGTCTAAAGACGATGCCCAAGTAGGCATGTGAATCATAGGAACATTTTCAAATCAGTCTGATCAGTCTGATCAGATTTTTAACATCATTAGAAGTTTTGGAAAATCCTCCATGATGACAAAGACTTATCTAAGATACTTCCCAAGAACCTTATGATTACCAATAGGAGGGGGGAGTGCATAGTCATCTAGAAAGAAATCCAGCATCACATGTGACCCCCACCTGGCTAATAGAATGACCCTTGGGGAGTTTCTGGTGTGGGCATTGCAAAGCATGCAAGTATATACCCACAGTAAAATAATTTGTAATTACAATTGCATTTGCCGCATTGGGAAGAAGTATTTATTTTAGTAAGGGTTTTGTGAGTTAATTTTCTCCATTATATTTAACAGCGTCCCAGTCACCAACTGGGCACCCCCCCTCAGGGATTGGCTGGGCCCTGCTCAATATTCAGGCTGGTCATTTGAATTCTCCCTCCCTAACCTCTAGAAACTTCTTCTGGAGGCAGGGGAAAGTAATCAAACTTCCAGACTGTGAAACCCTGAATAGATCAGACCAAACAATCAATCACTGCTCCCCTGATTACAGAAGAAGCCAACACCTAAAAATGTACTTAGCAGCCTAACCAGGGCGGTGCTACATCTACACTTTAAAACACCTTAAAATTCACTTTTTTAGGCAATCACATACTGTGATGTTCTCTTTAATTACTGGCTTCCTCCTTCAAATATATTTTCCATGCAACTTTATGTTTATGTAATTGACAACATGTATGTGTTTGTGCTATTTATGTTACTCACCTTTGTTTGTACCACTCATTGGACAATATGGTGCTATATACAGCATATCAATAATATTGCTATTAAATAATATATTAGTTGAAGCTATTTTTCTACTCCACAGAAAACAAAAACTGAGACCACAGGCTAATCTCTCCATTTTGGCCACATCTGGTTATGCCTTGTATGCTTTGAGAAACATCTTTACACATGGAATGGCTCTAAACTAAGACTGCAAGTAGCCTGCATTGCCTGTATCTTGACAGCCAGATTACATGGACTGTATGTGAGTTTTTAAAACTGCAAATTCTTCAGCCATAACCATTGATAGCAATCTGTACAAAAGTCTGTTTTTGGCAGAGATTTAAAACAACTTTATTCTGCAGATAAACTTTACTTTAATGCTTCAGAAAATTATCAGGACTTCTACAGGCCTCATCCAATTATAACCATGCCAAGTGAACTGATTTCTTATACATTTTACACATTGCTAATATAAGTGGTTACATAGGAATGAAATTCCCAGTAGAAACAGAGGTAGAAACAGATAGATGACAAGGTCACAAAAGCAAGAGAAAGAAAACATACCCCCATGACATGGAGAGACAACAACCCTCACAAGAAGCTATGGTTAAGGAAAATGCAAAAATAGGGCTGGACTTATAAGTTTGTTTTATTAGTGCTTTCAGGTTCTTGGGCAGGCAGCTTCTACACCCCAGAGGATAAGAGGATGCTCTCCTCGGCTTGTAGTGTAATACAGTATACCATAAATAGATGCGCCACGCCATTGCTAAAAGCTTCAGATATTACTTTATTCCAATAAAGGTCAGTAAGACCATTGAGAAACAAAAGCAAGAAGCTATTACTAGTCAAGGACAAAAAAATTATAATTATTTATTATTTATCTTTTAACTGATGCAATTTCACATTTAGGCACTCCTATTCATTCATAACTACGGACAAAAAAAAATGAACCAACAATAATAGGTGTCAAGGCTTAAATGTTTTCTGAACATGGGTATCCTATGTGGTCTAGGACTTATTGATGACTATTGGCAGTAGTGCTTTTTTTTACTTTACAATTCTTACGCATCAGCCCCACTTTGATTTGTTGGGAATTCTTGGAAGTGAAAATAAGGAGTGGACACTCAAAAAGCTCGCTGTGTGCCTAGATGTTCTAATAGATTAAACAAGCAATACACAAACCAATATTAATTCCCAGCACACAGTTCAGAACCTTGTTTTCAGCATCTTTTGTGCTGTGCTATAACATTAGCATTGCAAGTGACTATAATATATTTCCATATGCCATCTAGCAATCAGCAAAGTGTTATGTGAATTGTTGGCAGTAGATCATTTCATTTAGTCTTTAATCAAATAATGAAAAAAAACCCTGATAAACACAAATCTCTTCCACAGATAGAAAACACTTCATTTGTAACTTTTATGAATGCTAAACACTTGGAAGAAATTGTGTTGACTGCCAGGGCTGACTTAAATAACTAGTTTCCATTTGTTTACAGCAATCCATTTCTGTAGGTCTGTACACTAGTTGTTCCCCTGGAGTCCTCCTTGTAATGCGGAGGATGTGTCAGGAATAATGACTGTCTACCTATATCTGTAATAAAATGTAGAGCACGGATTATTACAGTTGTAAGTATCCAAGATTTATTTCATGACTGCAGGTAATGATGAATCTCTTAGCCCGAGTAATGTCTGGAGGAAACCTTACCTCTCCTCTGAGCTGTCACAGAGAAACTATTTATAGGGCCCTTAGCGCTGTTGGGTTTTAACACAGAGACGCAATGTGTCTGTTATGCCACTGCATTGAGATGATAGTCAAGGTTGCCTATCAGATCTCCTAACAATATGCCATTTGTGTCTCCCTACGTTTACATCCTTTAAAAGACAGGGGACAGATGTTTAACATCAGACCATTATTCCCAAAACCCCAATTTTTTTTATTGTGACAGCACCCACCCTACCGAACAAGCCCTTTGCCTTTGCAGGGATTAAATGCCGCAATTTGCTGCTGATTTACAGAACAGGGTCAGGTCATTAGAAACTTGGCAATGTTCTATACATCTGGAGAACAATATGCATAATAAGCTAAAATTCAATACCTTCTTGCACTAATTAAATGGGATCCCACCAGGAGAAAATCACAAATTACGATACAGGGTTTTCTGCATCCCTTTGCATTTTTCCAAAGTAGAAACTATGGTAAGCACACTTTTCTATTTTGTGTTCTCCGTAAAGAATTCTCACTTGCTGCAGGTCTTGCTTTTTTATTTGCCTGCAGTCTACCAGTTTACAAGATTTGTTATGCTGTCGTGAGTCTAACCTACATACCCAGATTCAAAAGAAAATCTTCTAAACTATGTCTGAAAGTTTCAATATGACACTCAGGAGGGACAATGTCCAACAGAACTTGTTGGTCTTGTATAAAAAATAAAGTTGTTGATTAGTATCAAGCAATGTCAAATTCTGCTGCATGTATACTGTACATAGATTTCATCTTCGTTTAAAAAATTAACACTGTCAAAAAGTCTAAACATGCCAAACATGTCTTAACCGCATATGGACATGGAAAGAGACCAAGGGCTAGGAGGTCTCCAGATGTCATTTCTATGGCACTGAAAACAATTACAGTTTTACTGCAGACCAGGATTGATGTGATTTTAGTCCTTGTTTGTTGGCTGCGCATGGACAGTGATTGGGTAGACCTTTTTGTTAGGAGAATTTTTTTTTTTTTATATTCCGTAGTGAATAGATGCATAACCCTGTGAGGTTGATTTACTAAAAACTGGAGAGTGCAAAAGCTGTGCATGGTAGCCAATCAGCTTCTAACTTCAGCTTGTACAATTGAGCTTTGACAGAAAAATCTGGAAGCTGATTGTTTTTTAGGCAGATCTGCACCAGATTTAGCACTCTTTAGTTTCATTAAATCAACCCCTTTGTTTTTGAAAGGTATCATTTTGTTTAAGAGGAAATTTCAATGGATGCAGCATACCTGTGTGAGAAACCATAGATTGAAGTTGCCATTTTCTCACACTTAGGCCTCGTACACACGACCGTTTTTCTCGTCGTAAAAAACACGTAGTTTTTTTCGACGAGATTCTTGTTAAGCTTGTCGATTTTCTCGTCAAGCTTTCCATGCGTACACACTGTCAATTTCCAATTTCCTCGTTGTTCTCCGCGGTCACGTCCAGCACGTACGACGGCACTATAAAGGGGAAGATCTTTTTTCTTGGCGCCACCCCTTGGGCTGCTTTTGCTGATCTCGTGTTACCGCATGTGAAGTAAAAGTTTGGGAAGAGACGATTCGCGCTTTTCAGTCTTCGTACTTTTCAGATCGTTTTCTGCGGTTCAGTTTGTGCTTGTGGGTTCGTATCTTGACTTTCAGGGCGTCTAGGCAGGTCGTATCTGTTTTACAGTGCGTTCTTGCCTGTTCGTTTCTGATTTTCAGTTCGTTATTCATAGGCCTTGCTGTTCTAAAGTGCGTTCTGTTCTGTACGTTCTGATAAGACGACCGTTTCTTAGCCATGTCGCCTGGACGTTCTCGTCGTCGAGTTCGTGCTGTGCGTGCGCTTGGTGTTGGTCTGCTTGTTTTGGACCAAGACCAGTCCATGAATGTTGTGAGGAGGAGTTCATGGACCAAGAATTGGTTGCTCCAGCGGGACCAATTCTGCCATATGCCTCTGCTGCGGGAGATCGTCGAGAATAATCCTGAGGACTACAGGAATTTTCTGCGGATGTCTGACCCCGTTTTTCAGGAACTGTTGGCTTTGGTGTCCCCCTATATTACCAGGAAGGACACCGTTATGCGGGAAGCCATCAGTGCTGAGCAGAGGCTCATCTTCACGTTGCGTTACCTGGCGACAGGGAGAAGTCTTCAGGACTTGAAGTTCACCACAGGCATCTCCCCCCAGGCTCTGGGCCTCATAATCCCAGACACCTGTTCTGCCATTATACAAGTCCTGCAGGAGGACTATATTAGGGTAAGTTTTCTCCCTTAACATCACATTTTATGTATTACATGTATGCTAATGTATTGTATTTCTTTCATCCTTCCCTAATTACCATGATTGTAATATGCTGAGAATGTCCCCTTTGTCCCCATGCATGCTGGAAGCTTTAGATTGCCCCTTTTTTCTCCTCCATAAATATTTCCCTTCACTAACTTTTCCAGCAGGGGTGCCTGTTGCTCCAAATGTTTGGGGGTCCCACCCCAATTTATGAACTAAACTTCCTCCTTTTTTGCTCAGGTGCCTATTAAACGCCCCCAGTTGTCCCCTCTAATGCAGCCATTTGTTCCCTCCAATGCAGCCATTTAGTCCCCTCTAATGCAGCCAGTTTCCCCCCAGCCCTGCACTTACCTTCTTGTGGTCAGCGCCATCCTTCTTCTGTCCTTGATGTGTTCTCCTTCCCTTGATGTTGCATCAGCCAATCATGTTACCATTAAACAGACTTGGTGAACATGATTGGCAGAGCAGCCTGCCAGTGTTTCCCCAAGGAATGCCCCCCCCCCCCTGCGTCCCCTATTTTACTTTTAGGAAGCCAATTACATCCCTCAGGTTGTAATGTGCAAGACTATTTTACTACCTGTTTCTGCTATGCAATTTGAACCCCCTAAATGCCACAATTATTCATATGTCGGTCGCTTTACAACAGGCCATCCACCTGAATAGTGGGCGGCATAGACAATACATAGGTTCATGCAACGCATGAACCTATGTATTGTTCTGAGTGATGGGCACAGGAGAGAGGGGGCAGTGCTCCAGCGCCCACTCTGGATGCACCGCCACTGCAATGCTATCCTGTGGCCAAACACATCTCCCCCCCCCCAAAATAATTTAGTAATGGCCCATCAGAGGGGGTGATGAATATGATAAATGAGCCTTCCATTATACTTATTTTAAACACCTTAATAAACGTAGAATTTGATTGATGTTGGCCTCTAATGTTTTTTTAGAGATTTTCCTTGTAATGTATGATTTTTGTATTCTAATATTATTTCATCTTGTTTCACTCCACAGCTTCCTTCCACACCACAGGAATGGCAGATTGTGGCATCGGAGTTTGCCACGCAGTGGGACTTCCCCAACTGCAGTGGTGCTATAGACGGGAAGCACGTCCGCATCGTGCCGCCACCCCGTTCTGGGTCCTACTACTACAACTACAAGGGGTTTCATAGCATTGTGCTGATGGCGGTGGTGTCAGCACGGTATGAATTCCTCTATGTTGATGTAGGGAAGAATGGCCAGATGTCCGATGGGGGATCCTTCATCCAGACGGAGTTTGCCCTCCGTCTCCAGAGTGACGACCTTGCATTGCCACCGGATGCAGGGAATATTGAAGGACTCCCCTTTGTTTTTTTGGCTGATGAAGCCTTCGGACTCGGACGGCATCTTATGAGGCCATTTCCTCAGAGGACCCTGACCCCAGACAAGAGGGTGTTCAATTACCGGCTGGCCAGGGGCCGAAGAGTTGTCGAAAATGCCTTTGGCATAATGGCCAGCCGGTTCCGCCTTTTTATGACTTCAATACACTTGGCGGACTACAAAATAAACTATGTCGTATTATGCTGCTGTGTGCTACACAACTTTCTGAGCTAAAAATCAAATTCCTATATGGCCTCAGTTTTGCCAGAGGCTGGACTTTCCCCTGCAAATCCCCTGCCGGGCCTGGAATCTGCCAGTCCTGGCTTGCCCTCCCAAAATGCCCGTGAGGTTCGGGACAAATACATGGAGTATTTCACGGGTAGGGGGGCAATTCCTATGCCAGCCTATGTCTAAGGATCCAAATAAAAAGCTTGTTTAAACCTTTAATTATTTGTTCTTTCCTGTCTCCTAGTTTGTCTTAGTGCATTTGTAGTGCCAAGTGTATTTTACTTTAGTAACTAACAACCATTTCACTATGTAACCTTACAAAATAACCAAATAAGCTTAGAGGGTATTATAAAAAGAAGCTACACGTTGTTTGTGGTCAAATATTTTACTCTGTGCACATTCACACCATTTTTAGTTTTTTCTGTTTTTTTGGGTTGGCCTGGCCACAAACCGGCAATTTTTTGCTTATGAAAATACAAAAATAACAGTTTCATTCCAAAAATTACAACATTGGATACCTTTGAGCAATCTGAGACATTCACTTACACAAATTATGTCTCTATGTGCCCGTCCTAATATGGGGTCCTGCCACCCCTTGCCCAGCCAAAAATTGAATATGCACACATTTGGGATTTTTTTCATCTAGGAAGTTTACAATCCTGATCCCTATTGTCAACATGTGCTATCTGCCATCAGGGGTGATCAATGGACGTGTTTTGGGGGTGCAACCCCTTCCTCAGTTCACCGACTTTAGATACGAGGAAGGAGTTGCACCCCCAAAAGACGTACATGGATATCCCCTGATGGCAGATAGCACATGTTGACACACTGTGTGCAGATTCAATTTTTGGCTGGTTTGATTGTCAAAAATATTCTAAAATGTGCAATAACAAACATGTAAAAACAAATGTGTTTGAATGGCTTATTGAATTCTCCCCAAAACATCGAGAATGTCTTTAAATGTTTGTTCCATCACATGGATTCTTTGTTTAATTAGGTCCAGTTCCGTGCTACATTCCATCACTTGCTGGATGAGGCGGAGGGCACTGTCAGCAGAGAACCGTGTACTATCCTTCACAACATTTATATCCCCTAAAAACAAAAAACAAAAGGTATTATAACTCTGCAGGCCTACATCTCTTACCTGAAGCTGTGGTGACAGATACTGACCTGTTGTGGTGACCAGATCCACAACGTCATCCACCTCTCCTTCCTGCACTTCTCCTTCCTCCACCTCAACTTCCTGCACATCTTTCGGTTGTGGGTCTTTGGGAGTTTGGGGTTGCTTGGAAGTTGTGGGGTGCAGGTGCTCCCTGGAGTGTTCTCCTCCCAGTCTTCTCTCCCCTATGAGAATCAAACAAAAGGTCTATTTATCACACTGTAAATCTCAATGTTAAAATAAAAACAGGCTAAATTGCTTGGAAGTGTGGTACAAGTGTGTGTTTGGGCGGAATTTAAAGAAGAATGCATTATTTATGACCAAGAATATGTTTAGTATTCACCTTTGGATGTAATTTATTTGACATGGAGGCACCACAAAAATTCACTGATGCACCTGTGTGGGACACCCAAAAAAGGCGGGTCTGGTGGCCCACACTATAGTGCTCCAAAGTACAGATGTGGAAGCAGCTGCTGAGTGTCGTCTCCTTTACACTGATAAAAGTTTGCATTTCATTCTCTTTACAAACACATCATCTAGCCTAAAAATTTCGCCACAATATTTGACCAAAAATGGCAGATGTCTAATTACTTTTGTGGCTATAAAATAAGCCAAAACCGCGGATAGTGGCCAAACAAAGTGTCTGTAACATAGCGAACGATTACTGTGCCCAACCAAGTTCAAAATATTACATTTTGGAAGGGAGTCCAATATGAGAAACCAAAATAAAGAGCAACATGTAAGTTTAGAAAAAGATTAATAGCAGAAAAGTCTACATTTTACTTACTTTTAGCGAGCATTCTCTTTATGCTCCTCAACTGCCCTGGCTCCCTCAGTTTGAGGTCTGACCACCTCTTTCTGAGCTGCTCATTTGAGCGTTTCACCCCGAAATTCGTCTTCAGACTCTTCACGACTTTAGTGAGGATTTTGGCCTTCCTTCTATTTGGTTTGCTATACGGCCCATGCTTTGCATCATAATCAGACTTGAGCAAGATGTCCACCATCTCCGCCATCTCCGCCAAAGACATATTCGATGCCTTGAATCTCCTCCTTGATCGTGACGTTTCCTCGGTCTCCGGGCTTGTCTCCTCCTCGTTAGTTGCGGAATTATCAGACACCTGCTGTAACTCCGCCATATCTGTCTGCGCGCCGAAAGAGAAGGGGCAGGGAAAAGATGTTAGTTAGAACGTCATGGGCGGGCGACGTGTGCGGAGCGACGTGTTCGAAATTTGACGCATGCGTGGTGTGTATATAGCAAACACACATGTGACTATAGTACGTTCGGTGTGCGGAGAGAGGAGTTCAAGTGACGGACGTGCGAACGAAGGTATGTGATTTTGTGACTTGTACAAATTGTTGGCCTATACTGTCTTGAGAATGTTGGAGGATATATATGGTGACTAGGATGTTAAGGAGGTTAGACTGTTTGCCTCACATTAGTTATATATAATTTATTTAACTTGCAGATACAATATGAATGTCTTTATAAGCGACAAGGATTTCCTGGCGGAATTTATTGACCGGGTAAGGGAGCTGCCCACTCTGTGGGAGACGAAAAACCCCATCCATAAAAAAAGAGGGGTGAGAAAAGCAGCGCTGGAGAAGCTGCTCCCATTTGTGCATACCAAGGTGCCCACAGCCACAGCAAAACAAGTGGACACTAAAATTGGCAGCTTGAGAGGTACCTACAGGACTGAACGCTCTAAGGTGCTGGCTTCTCAGAGGTCAGGAGCAGCAGCAGGTGATGTTTATGTCCCGATTTTGTGGTACTACAACAGGATGTCCTTCCTGGATGACCACATTGAGACAAGGCCATCACTCTCCACTCTTCCCCCCAGACTTCCCTGCAGCCAACCTGAGCCTTCGCTGGAGCAAGAGGAGGCAGCCATCCTGGATGATCCTGATTTGGCCATCTGGAGCCAGGTATAGTATTAACTGAAAATGTATTGGGATAAACTTAATGTTTGACAAATATGTCAAGATGACAAACATAAAATATTTTGGATTCCACAAGTGAAATCAAGATCTGTAGACATTAGTCTGCACTTAATTGGGTGCTAAATAGTCAATCTGATGTAGTGGTAAATTTAAAGCAAGGATTTATGGATTTACATTCTAATTGCTTCAATCAGGATTACAAAGTTTGATGCAAAGATTAAACCAACATATTAAACGATGTCCGTTTTTCATACACAGGATGAAATCAGCCAGGAGGAGGGTCTGGAAACTGTCAGGCAGGAGGAGGAAGGGCCCAGTGGCAGCCAGGAGGTGGTAGGGCCCAGTGGCAGACAGGAGGTGGCAGGGCCCAGTGGCAGACAGGAGGTGGCAGGGCCCAGTGGCAGACAGGAGGTGGCAGGGCAAAGGAGAAGCACCAGATCCCAGGTGCCTCCCATCCGGCTTCCCAAAAGAGGCAGGAGGGACAGGAGCACGAGTGAGGCAGCAATGGCCCTTATTCGTGAGGCCCATGCCACCCTCCAGGAGCCCACATCCCCTGAAGAGGCCATTGCCGGCCTAGTGGAGGCTAAGTTCAAGGTGATGAGCATGGAGCAACGCCTCCTATGCGAGTCCCTGCTCATCCCCTTGCTCAACAAGGGGGTGATGGAGAAAATTACCCCCAATACCGCCATATGTGAGGTGGCACAACTGACCCAACCTCAACCTCCACCTCCCCCTTCTTCTTCTGCCCCACCCCCTTCTGCTACACCTCCCCTTCTTCTTCTGCCCCACCCCCTTCTGCTACACCTCCACCTTCTTCTTCTGCCCCACCCCCTTCTGCTACACCTCCCCCTTCTTCTTCTGCCCCACCCCCTTCTGCTACACCTCCCCCTTCTTCTTCTGCCCCACCCCCTTCTGCTACACCTCCACCTTCTTCTTCTGCCCCACCCCCTTCTGCTACACCTCCCCCTTCTTCTTCTGCCCCACCCCCTTCTGCTACACCTCCACCTTCTTCTTCTGCCCCACCCCCTTCTGCTACACCTCCACCTTCTTCTCCTGCCCCACCCCATTCTGCTACACCTCCACCTTCTTCTTCTGCCCCACCCCCTTCTGCTACATCTCCTCCTCCTCCTCCTGACAGGAGTACCCCTCCAGTGGCCCAGCCTCCAGCCAAACGAAGAAGGAAGGCTGCAGGGAAGGCTTCAGGGAAGGTTGCAGGGAAGGTTGCCAGGAAGAAGAGGAAGTGATGGCCTTGCTTCATTGTGGTCGGACAGAAGGCAGCCTGTTGTAGTACCACACACTTGGGACATATATATCACCTGCTGCTGTTCCTGACCTCTGGGAGGCCAGCATCAGATTGTGTTCAGAAATGTTGGCCTTCTCAAGCTCCCAATTTTAGGGTCCACACAGGGTTGCTGTGTGCTCTGGGGTCCCTGGGATGCACAAATGGCAGCAGGTTCTCCAGCGCTGCCTTCTCTTTATTTTATTTCGAAACATGAATAAATGTGATTTTTGTTTAAGTTCATACTTGACTATGTGTATTTGTAAAAATTAAAAATCTAGCTTTGGAGTAAGCAGATACATTTGACTGACAAAAAAAGGGACAGATAACAACCCCCCAAAAGAATAACTAAATCTGATTTGCAAAAAAAGATGGTGGAAAATTTAACTAATATAGATTCCAAAATTAAATGGGAGATCACTATCAAAACATTGCAAAATTATAATTAACATAATTTTGAAAAATATAACAATTTAAATTATTCCGAAAAACTTGCACGATATAATACACATAAATCTTCTTAAGAGCAGCATGAAAAAGGTTAAAAAAAAAATAGTCATAACTCGGTGTGAATATCAGCAGCAAAAGAAGGTCACTCGTTTTGATTAATGTAACATTCTAACGAAGATTTCAATGCAGAACATTTAAACGATGCAATAATTTGGAGCGTGACGAATGTGCTCTCTCCATTACGAAGGCTTGTTTTACCAGAAGATGCGCTCCCGTCTCATAGTTGCTTGTGAGCATGCGCGCTTTTGGAAGAGTCGTAAAAGCATACACACGAACCATTTTCTCGTCACAAAACAGGCCGACGAGAAACACGACGAGGAAATCTGGAATCCTGACGAGAAAATAGAGAGCAGGTTCTCTATTTTCTCGTCGAGATTCTCGGCAATTTTCTCGTCGTAAAACCATACACACGAACGTTTTTCCCGACAAAAAAGCTCTTGCGGCACTTTTCTTGACGGTTTTGGATGAGAAAATTGGTCGTGTGTACGAGGCTTTAAAGTGTTACTAAACCCAGGACCCTGCATTCACTATATCTGGTCTTCCACAGTACACATAACATGGAAATGCAATTATTTTAGTAAAAAAAAACTGCTAAATACCTTTTCTCATCAGCAGCATATAGCAGTATTGTGACTTGTATCAGTGTAGGAGGAGTTTTCATTTCCCCCTGATTGTTCTATTAGGCTGCAGGACCCCTCACCCTCTGTCTGGACACTGCTGGCCCTGTGTTGATCACATGCACTGTCCCAAGAAAAACAAACAAACAAAACACATACCAAACTAAACATGTGCAGCTTGTCCCCTAATGCTCTGTACTATCAGGGGATGGATTGGGGACTATGGAAGAAGGGGACGATCAGAGAAGACAGGATCACACAAAGAGACACACAGCCAAAGAGAGTATAACAAGCATGCTTTTCTGCATATACAGACTGATTTTACTGTTGTGGGTTTAGTAACACTTTAATTTAAATACTGTAAAGCTAAACCAATACAGTTTTTTTTCTACAAGTGAAATGTTTTCAAACTAAAATGCAACCCATCAATCAGAAAATGACAGCTTCCATCTGAGATTTCTTACTCTGGTATTTTATATCATTACAGATTCAGTTAAAGGAGAAGCATAGCCAGATTTTGGCTATATTTGTCCTATGGATCATAGGAGTCAAGTTAGTTCTTCACTCCTGTCACCCATTTTCAGCTGACAGCGGGCCAAAGCCCGCTGTCAGCTGATGTCACAGAGCTTGGCCAAGCTCTGGAAAGATTCTGACCATGTGGTCGGGATCCACCCAGAAGCCTAGATCGACACCTGGCTCAGCCTATCAGTGAACTGCTGAGAGCCCGAGCCAGTCCTTCCTGCCTCCTCCACAGCTCAATGCTCCAGTGAGCACTGGAGGGGAGAGCAGAGAGCCACTGACGAACAGTCAAGGCTTTCTGCTCAGTTCTCACTACAGAGCTGGGAGGCGCCAAATGCAGCACTGGATTGATGCTGCATACGCCTAAGACTTACTTCTCTTTTAAAAGCAGTAACAACATGGGTATCAAATTAAAATTTTGGCCAGTAAAATTTTCTTCCAGGTCCGAATATAATGTTTGTACTATGACTCTTACACCAGGTGTCCCCATACTTAGGGTATCCCCATATCTGTTCCCTTACATTAAGTGTCCCCCTTAGGGTATCCCCTTACATAAGGTGTCCACATCAGAGTTCCCCCTTACATCAGGTGTCCCCATCAAAGTGCCCCCCCCCCCAAAAAAAAATTAAATAGTTTTTCTTAAATTTCACTTCTCGTAATTGGGTATTTAAATCATAAACAGGTTAAATGATTTAAAGCAGAACTCCAAAAATCATAAGATGAAAATAAATAACTATAAAAAGATCAAATGAAAAATCCAGCTTTTGCTGCAATGTTCACTTTCAATTTGGATTTGTCACCCGAAGTACTTTTTTCTGCTGCTAGATGTCCTCCCTTAGATGATCAGCATCATTCAACCCTCCTCCTCTGAGTCCGGTTCATCCTGGTCTCACTCCAGCCTGTTACTGGCCAGTGACATTGTGACATTGAGATTATCTCTCTGTCACTCTGCTTTTCTTCCTATCATCATGTTTCTTGTCAAAAAAGCTTTGCCATACTTCTCCTTTAATACTGCTTTAAAATATGTCACCTCCCTTCTAAAAATAAATCTCACCCCTTTTATTCAACTATTAAATACCAAAGCCTCTACTGCCTGCTGAGGTTCTGCCATTTGCCAGTTAGATGACAGTGGAAAAGGACTTAATCTTGACTTTAGCTGCAGTTCAGGCTCACTGTACAACCGAGACTTAAATCAAAGAGGCTCAACAGAAACACAAGGATTGATTTGTGCCCTGAGGAATGAGGGTTAAAGCAGTCTCTCAAAAATGACTTCATGTATATCCAGAACAAATATGCAGATGAGGAATGTCTTCCTTGATTGCATACTTGTTCCAGTACATGTCCCAAAAAGGAGTGAACCAGTGCATCAGTGTTAAAGCTGGGTAACTTTCTTTTTCCACAGCGAGGTCAGCTTTAGCTGTCCTCTATTTCTGTCATGAAAGGTTAAGTTTAAAAGACATGTCATATCCCTGGTAGCACAAAAAAAAATCTTGCATAAATGGATCTGAACCTCCCACTATTTCATTGTTTATAGACAAGCTATCTTATGTTTTTCGAGTGGCCTTCTTACATAGGGAATCACAAGTCCAAAAATGTTTTTGATGTCTGGGAATCTTTTATTCCAACTCTGACTATTGCTACCCAACAGTATATATAGTACAATGTTTTCAATCCACCTCAAACTATTATTCAGTGACCCTCCAATTGATGCCCTACCTTCTACTTGATTCATGACATACTTCACAGTTCAATAGCGAAGACCCCCCCTTCTATTCCCCCCCCCCTCCTGCTAACCGTTAAACCAACTGCTATCAATCTAAATGTCCTTTAATGTTTACCCTAAGACCCAGTACTTTTATTTTATCTTCAATTTATGCTACTAAACTGTAATTTGTCATTTTTATGTTCCGCTCTGCTCTGAGTTTGAATAACACTGCTTGTAGGGCCCTTTTAGTATAGGTCATGCCCCATAATTGCTAAAAGTTGACAACGCCATTCCATTGCTATAAGGTGTGGTTGCAGGGGGAGTCAGAGAGAGGTGAGCTAATAAAGGGAACCCAGTAGGGCAGACTTAAATTTTCTGGAGAGAGCAACCTGTTCATTAGAGTTATGTGAGCAGCCAAAAGTCCAGCTTCCTCTAGGGGGTGAAACAGATTATTCTCCCTTGGGGAGCCCTGTCAAGACAACTGGGACTTGATACAGGAGGATTTGTGCTTACGGTGGGCATTGGGTTCTTCCCAAAGTTTGGTAAACTGTACTGCAAGATGTTTTGAAGTTAGGAAAATGTTTTACCCAACAAACCATGTCAGACTGAGTCTCCCCTTTTTTCTATGGAGTTAGAAGCTAAGCCTATCTCTGGGGTAAAGACTATATGAATGTATTTGTTTGGGAAAGTGGTAGTTGGCCAGCCCTAGTGTTACCACTGCAGCAGTGAGGAGTCATTGGTTTTCCCTTCTCCTAAATTGAGCCATTTGACCTTGGACTATGGTGTCTAGATGACCCCTGGTGTCACAGTGAAACTCCAAAGCAATAGCCTGGGGCTATTGGGAAAAGAGAGGGCTTTCGATGTAAATGTTTTCCTGTGACAACACTGAAGTAGGGTTGCCACATCATCTCTTTAATCCAGGACACATATGAGTTACACAGGTTCTGAGGCTGATTTAATGCAGATGAGGTACCAAGTGAGTTTAATTACCACCTTAATCAGCCACAGAACCTGTGTAATTCATATGTGTCCTGGAATAAAGGGATGGTGTGACAACCCTACATTGAAGTGAAGTAGTAAACCTCAAGTTATGGGGTTTTGTGTCTCTGGCTCCCATAACTTAAGCATATGAAAGAGTACCATGAATTTGTAAGCCTAGATGAACATTCTGCAGGGGGCTGTGACATGTTTGGCATTTTTGACAGGATAAGCTACCGCTATAGGGAGGATGTGTTGAAGTTTCTGATTGGGGACATTTTTAGCGGCTGGCTCATAGGACATAGAGTGGTAGGATGAAACACTTAAAAAGGTTGTAAACCCTTGTGTTTATAGGAGGCATTAAGGTGAAAAAACTTCTGACACTGACCGGCCCCCCAGCCCCCCTGTTTTACTCACCTGAGCCCGTTCATTCTCTCTGTGGAGACATGCTCTACCTCTACCTGTTGTCTCGGCTCTTGATTGGATAGATTGATAGCAGCGCAGCCATTGGCTCCCACTGCTGTCAATCAAATCCAATGATGCTATCGCCGGGGGCAGGGCCAAGACCTGCATTCTGTGTGAATGTACACAGATGCAGGACTTGGTAGCGCACCTGCACGGGTGTCCACCTTAGGAGAGGCTTCTCCAACGTGGACACTCAATGAGGGGAGGAGCTACCAGGGCCTCCGGGGCGGCCACTCTGTGCAAAGCGAACTGCACAATGGAGGTAAGTATGACATGTTTGTTATTTAAGAAAAAAAATGAGGTTTTACAACCCCTTTAAAGTAGAACTAAACCCATTGATTTAATGGTTTCCCAAATCTGTTACATTCAAGGCATCCCATGAATGATAACTGTCAGAGATACCTGTACTCTCAACTAAATTGTCAAGCCATCAATTGACTGGTGTCATGACTGATCCCATATTCAGCACCGTGGCAATTGCATAGTAAACAGAGGCTAAGATGAAAGGCTACTTGGCTGCAAAGGATAGAAGGTTTTAGTTACACTTTAAAAACGCTGATCGATTCCAACTAAATGCACTGACTGATATGTCAGAAAGTCTGAGATGAGCACAGCAAGCAGCAGTACTTTGTGCAGCATGGCTGCCAAAAGGAGTTTGGGTAAAGATATGGCATGCTGCAATCACTGCAGGGAAATTCCGTTCTGCATGCTGCTGAGTAGGGAGAGCCAAGAAGTCTGAAGGTCACCTGGGAGTTGGGAAGGACTGTTACAGTCCAAGAAGAACATCCTGCAGGACAGGCCATGACAGAAGAACCACCGTCTGTGTTACCTGGCCCTATGCTTACAGTGTCCCTTCACTTTACTGAGGTGCCTCAGAGTGGGTTTTCTTCCCTAGCAAAAGTGTGGTCACAGGGAGACCCATCAACTACAGAGGACCAGCTAGGAGCTGTCCGTTTCAGGTTGGACTGCTGGGCTCAAAGTTGATACTCACTCTTTTACAGTGATTGTTGAGACTGAGAAAACTTCTATGTTGACATTTAAATCTGAGCAGGCTGTTGTTAAAAACCAGCAGATTATTCATCTTTTCTCAGGAAAACAGATTAGACATTGATTCATCAATGCCTGAGCAAGAAACTGAGCTGATTTTCATGGATGTGCCAGCTGCTATAGAACTGCCTACTAGGTTGCTGGATGAGGACAGGGGATTGAGTTTGGACTCCGCTGTTGGTCTGCAAGAAGTAGCTAATGTTTTATCGGTATTTACAGTCTCATCTGAGGGAGGAGAACTCTTTTTGTAAACCTCAGAAATTTGGACTTGCCAGAATATTTTGGTCTTCTTTATCTTCTTCTACACCTGGAACATCTTCAACAGTTTTTGTCATATTCGGTTTCCCGAAGTACCCTAGGAACTTTTGGATCTTATTGATCAAGAACAGCAAGAGATTTGTAATCACGTGGTCCGGGAATAACTTGAGGTTCCCAGACATCTGCGAGAAAAGGCAATGGATACTCTGGCCTACAAGAGGTTTGAAGGTGCTTCCTTGAGTTTAGTTGTGGTCGGCGCACACTCAAGGACGGAGTATTGTTGGTTCTTCCACAGCTGGATGCAGAGGATGCTGTGTCATTGGTGAACAGGAAACATGCAAAGACTGGAAAGTTAGTACATTTCCCTAACCCTTGATTCTAAATTTAAACAAAATGATGTTTATTGTTTAACGTGATCATTACTTTGTTTGGGCTATAGGTCTGGAAATTGCTAACTCTTCAAAATATTTGCTTAAGTCTTGCTATGTTCTTGTTTTTGACAGACAGTGAAGTTTTGTCACTTTGTTGCTGAATTTTTCTTTTTGAGATTATGCTTTATATCAGAGGTATTGAATTAATATTCACGGAGGTCCAATCCGTAAAAATTTCTTCCAGCCGAGGTCTGAATGAATTGCCTGTTTGTGCAATGATTATTCATGTCACAGCGCCTTCCTCTGAAATCACAATCTTGTTTTTACATCAGTTTCCTCAGTCCCCCTTTACATCACAGTTTTCCCTTGATAGTGGTGTCCTTTGCCCCCTGTCACATCGCCCCCCCTCGCACACAGCGGTGTCCCCTGTCCCGCCGTCACTCCGACCCACCTAATAGTGTCCTCTGCCCCAACTTAACATCCCCGCACAGCAATGTCCTCTGCCCCCATTTTACCCCCCTCAGCTCTGCCCTCCATTCACATTGTAGCCCCCTAAACTCAGCCCCATTCACATTGCAGCCCCCCTCAGCTCTGCCCCCCATTCACATTGCAGCCCCCTAAGCTCTGCCCCCCATTCACATTGCAGCTCCCCTCAGCTCTGCCCCCCATTTCACATTGCAGCCCTTCTCAGCTCTGCTCCCCCCATTAACATTGCAGCCCCCTCATCTCTGCACCCCCCATTCACATTGCAGCCCCCCTCAGCTCTGCTTCTCCCATTCACATTGCAAATGCACTTAGCTTTGCCCCCCCATTCACATTACAGACCCCCACAACTTTGTCCCCCAATTCACAGTACAGCCCCATTTAGCCCCTATAGCTCTGCCTTCCATTCACATTACAGACCGCCACTGAATCTGTCCCCCTTTCACATTGAAAACCCCCTCAGCTCTGCCTCTTCACTCTCCTACCTTTCTCCGGTACACAGAGTGGAGAGCAGGAGGCAGGGCAGGTCTAGACAACTGGAGACACAGCAGTTTTGAATGGATGGTGGGAGCAGGAGCTGCCAGAGTTAACTTTTCAAGTGTCCCAGCAGGTGATTGGTTGCTAGGACCACCCTTCCTCCGAACAACCACCTGCTGGGAAACTTGAAAACTGCAGCAGTTCCCGCCCTCCATCAAAAGCTGCTTTGTCTCCCAATCTCTATCTAGCATTGTCCTGCGGCTGCCGTGCTGTGATGACAGCGGCCCGGGCTCCTAAATGGCAGAACTGCGGCGGTCCAGATGGGACAGTGACTCGGTCCGCACCTGGTTACCAGCAACCCATTGTCTTTTGGTGGTATTTGATCACCTCTGCGGTTTTTATTTTTTGTGCTATAAACAAAAAAAGAGCGACAATTTTGAAAAAGAAAAACAATATTTTTTACTTTTTGCTATAATAAATATCCCCCCCCCCCCCCAAAAATAAAAAATAAAAAAAATCTTTATCAGTTTAGGCCAATATGTATTCTTCTACATGTGTAGTGGGGTGATTATTGCAAAACATAACTGACCCAGAACTTGCAGCAGACTTGCAGAATGTTTACAAAGAAAGTTGATCTTGGGTCATGCAATGCAGACTTACTGCAATTGTGCAACAAAGTTGTGAAGCCTGGCAAGTCTAGCAATAGCTTAGCAAGTCATTTTCAAACTTGCAGCACAATTGCATGCTATCTGGGAAACAGAGAAGTTCTGACTGCCATAATTCATTCACATAAATTATATATATCATGCCACTGTATTTGTTTTTATCCTTTAAATACCTTTTTCCTGCAGAGCTGTTGTGTAGTCACATGATCTTTCCACTCTTTGGCATCTGCAGGGAAGGATCCTTGGGAGGGGCTTCTTTCACTCTGCTGATGTATACTCTATACATTATGAGTCTGTGTCTGGCCAGCCTTGATTGGTGGTCAGTGTTAATTTTGGCAGAAAATTTCGATTTAGTTTTAGTCTTAGTCTTAAGTCCCATTTTAGTCTTTTGCAATTGTTTTAGTTTTAGTCGTATTTAGTCAACTAAATCTCCAGTACATTTGAGTAGACTAAAATGTCCTACGTTTTTAGTCGACTAAAATCGAATGGGTGTAGTTAAATTGTAATGCATTAGTTAACATTTCTCTACAATTTCCAAACTCATCATATACTGCTGGAGTGAAAAATCTAATATGTTATTATTTATGGTATTGAGGTATAAACATGCACTACAGACCAGTCAGTGTTAATTTTGAAGTCAAATTTCATTTTAGTTTTAGTCCCATTTTAGTCTTTTGACTAAAATGCCATTTTAGTTTTAGTCGTATTTTAGTAATCTCAATTGTTTTAGTTTTAGCCGTATTTTAGTAGACTAAAATAGTATTAATTTCATCTACTAAAATGTTTTAGTCATTTTAGTCTATGAAAATACACCACCAACACTGTTGGTGGTGTGCCAGTCACATGACTAAAAAAAAAGTTTCAAAGGAATTTCAAATTTGATTATAAATATCTAATAATTGTTCTACATCTCCATATAAATCTTTATTGTTAAGTCAAATTTGTATATTTTTGTGCATTAACATGGTGTAGACAGAGTTAAAGGCAATTGAAAATAGCTTTAATTTTGAACCGCAATCAAGGCTCATGTTTTACTTTATAGGTATTAGAAAATACATTAGATATATTTAAAACTGATTTTTGTGCGTTTTTTAGTGAATGTATGCAGTCAGAATACTATATCCCATCCACCTAGCGTTCAGCAATAGGAGGACATGAAGGAATAGGGAGGGGGCTGTCATTTACCACTGTGTATACGGTCACATGAGTGACTCTATAGTGATGTGGGCTGCACAGATTAGAAAAAGGAGGAAATGAGGTTCTTAGAAGGTAACTGAAATTGAGCATGCTCCGTAGAGGACACTAGTGGGTTTATACACTCTCAAACTGCAATGGGGACACAGAGAGGATAGGAGGGACAGCTGAAGTCAGGATTATCTAGGTATATTTTCCTCTATGCAAAACAAATGATTTAATGGCTTTGTGAGCATGCACACTTCGTCATATAGCATGTAATGAGAGTTTTTCATAGTCTGTGTTTAATGACACTTTAAGCAGCATTGTACCCAATAGCAAATGTTTATTTTATTGCAGCTTACCATTTCTTAGTTTTGGTGGCTGCATTAGTCTTCTTTTATAGGCTTTCTTTCCCTTATTTTCACATTGTGATCCTGCCAGTAAGTCTGTTTTTTTTTTCAACAAAACCCGCTATCCTGCAGATGTAGCAGTTAGAGTGTTTTGAGAAAGACTGTTTACCACTGATAGGGGTGCCTGCAATCATCAGCTTTCATTCATTTATGTCAAACCCTTACCCCAAAAGACAAAAAAACTGTTGCTGTAACTGCTTGTGTAACTGCAATGTAAGCTGTAGTTTGGCTTCAGTTTGTTAGTTTATCTAATTCTGCTAGTACATCTAACACTCCCCTCCCCCAAGAATGACAATTCTGCTGTCCAAATGTGCCCCCTGTACTCCTTCATCCAGAGTGTAGGCACTCTAATACAGGAGGTGTGTTACTGGCCAGATCACCAGGTGCAAACAGAAGGAAAAGAAATTAAAAAAGAAAGTTAATGCAGCCACAACAATAAGTATTGGTAAGCTGCAATATATTACATTTAGTAACATAGAAAGAAAAAAAAAGCATAAAGCATAACATAGAAAAACAGCAATTTAAAAAACAAGCTATAATAAAACATGCAAACTAATTTCCCTGTGTTTCCAGCTAATAGCTGTGACGAGCTGAGATAGAGAAACAGTAAAATGCAATCACTGTGTACTGCCCATAAGCATGAAGTAACACCTAGAAATGTAGTTACCTTAACCACTTCACATCCCGCCCATAGTCATATGACGTCCGCAGATGGGATCTCCCATCCTGGGCGGGCGTCTTATGACATCCTCAGCTTCCTGGCGGTATAGGGGGCGCGTCACTGAGGAGCCGATACGCATGCCGGGCACCCGCGATCGTTCATGACAGAGCAGGAATGGGGATCTGTGTGTAAAAAAAGAGAGATCCACGTCCTGTCAGAGGAGAGGAGACAGATCGTGTGTTCCTAGTAAAAAAAATATGAACGAGAAGCATGCATATCTGAATAATTTAGCAGAAACAAAAAAATAACAAATGGAAAAATAATGAAAAATTATGACAAAATATATATAGGGGTAAGGGACCCTCCTCCTACATGTACCCACTTCGGATCCAGTTTGTGTTTGGTTGCCTTCGCCATGCACATCGCCACAGTTCCCCGGAAATTATGTCCTCAGTTGGCTTACAATTCTCAATACCACATCATCAACACACAGGTGTTTTTGTAAGTAAAATGTATGAGGGGAGTCCCTTACCCCAATATATTTTTTTTTTCATATTTTTTCATTATTTTTCAATTTGTTTTTTTTTGTTTCTGCTAGATTATTCAGATATGTATGCTTCTCATTCTTAGATGTATACTACATGCTTGCTTCTGAGGAGTGGCTAAAAGGCACGAAACGCGTCAAGCTATCAACTACTGTATGCTATATTAATCATGGGTCGACAAGAGACTTTTTTGATAAGTTGTTTTTCCAATATATGACAAATATATATTCTTATATATATATTTTATGAATTTTTTCCATCATACCCATTCTCTTTTATCTATACTGACAGGAATTAGCAAGGTCAATAGGTTGCCTAGGTATCAACTGTAAAAAAGGGGGGAAGGGGAAGTGGACGAAGGTGGGACTTTAAATGGAGCACACAGCAGTACAATATAAGAATGGATAGTCGAGCGACTGGTAGAATCATGTATTTTATTTGAACACCATTCAAACAACATTTATGGGCATACAGCCTCTAAATAATTTTGAATACATATGTAGCATAAATTACATACAGATACACAGTCAGTAATATGAAATATTTTCAGTAAGAAACACTTGGTAACTCAAGACAATGTATATTTAACCAAAGTGTAACAAGCACCTAATTGGTCTAAAAAATCCTTGCATAAATAGGAATAGGGGAGGGGAGGAAAAGTGAAACAAAATATATACCACAGTGGTACATATAGCAATAATTCGACACAATAATGATTGATAAAAGTTGATCCATGGTATATAGTGATGGTCAAGGTTTGGTTGTCTCTACGCGTTTCGCGGTCTGATAACCGCTTATCAGGAGCAATAAATTATGTGTATGTATATATACCTGTATATAAAATTTTGTTATTGTGAATTATTATGTAGTGCTTAATTGTGAATTTGATATACATATTATTATTGATAAATTAAAAAGTGTTACAATTTTACATAAGAGATTATGGGGTTATTTACGAAAGGCAAATCCACTTTGCACTACAAGTGCAAACTACAAGTGTAAAGTGCACTTGAAATTGCACTGAAAGTGCACTTGAAAGTGCAGTCGCTGTAAATCTGAGGGGTAGATCTGAAATGAGGGGAAGCTCTGCTGATTTTATTATCCAATCATGTGCAAGCTAAAATGCTGTTTTTTATTTCCCCCCTCGGATCTACAGCGACTGCACCTCCAAGTGCACTTTCAGTGCAATTTCAAGTGCACTTTGCACTTGTAGTGCAAAGTGGATTTGCCTTTAGTAAATAACCCCCTAAATATTATGAACCAATAAAGGTGATTTTAATATTTACCAATCCATTCATTTGCTACCGTGTGCCTCATGCAAAGTCCCATTCCTCGCTTTTTCCCCAATATTGATAGGGATGGAGGCATTGGACCGTCAGGCCACTGCTTCATTTAAAGTCCCAAAAACCCCATTCCTTGTAGGTAAAAGAAACTTTCAGATAGTTTTGGTTTTAATTAACCCAGCAATTAGTTAGAGGGTGGGGATGAAGGGTGATGGGGGGGGGGGGGGGGGGGTTATCCAACACGAACTTCAAACTCTATATGCAGAAAAAGTTTTAAGATATTAATGAACATTTAAGATGGTTTACACTGAGCTTGTAACAATCAACTGTAGAGCTAAAAAATGTTTAAAAGACCCATTAGAAGAGACGCTAGCTGGGAAGAACTATGTTTTCTTCCACGTACAGGAATCAGGCTGTATAGATTACATTAATATTAAAAAAGATGAAACAGACATTAACGTGTTCCATCAGTCACGGTGGAATAACATGCCAAATATCTCACAACATTAGAGAAGTGGCCTCCCTGCTGCTTTCTAACTTGTTGTTATCACCTAGATTGTTTGCCTGCGAGCACCATCTAAGTGATTTCTTCCTCAATACGAAGACATTTCCACAACCTTCACATAACGCAGCCCACTGATCCCCTGCAGGAAGGCTACAGTATCATTAACAACCAGAGAGACTTGAGGCGCAAGCTATAGCGGCTTCGCTGTCTTCCACCCTTCCTGTCTGCCATCAAAATTCATATCCTGTCACCGATCAAGAGCAGAGAGGCTTCTCATTACAGCATCATTCTCTTCTTGCAAGAAACACTGATTGCTGCACTGGTGGCTTCGGAAGGCAAAGATGTAATTTAGCAAAATAATGTACCATGCTGATTAATTTAATGTAGCCCATGACTAATTATGGTAATTCATTACATCTACAATTAGGCTAAGTAATTTATTGCACTGCAGTCTCATAAAGCAGAGGATTTATATCGAGTTTTGAATGTCACCCAAAGGACATTTCTGTACCTTGTCTTTACTGAAGCGGAATAGGCCTGCCAGCTGAGACAAGCTTGTCCACCCCTTCACTCCCCCCTGCCATTCCACTCTGCCACATCTGATGTTTGTACTGCATGCAGAATGCAGCCATGGGGCGAATGTGCAGTCTTTTTTTTTTCCTTCCCTTACTTTAAAACCACCCTGTATCGGTGAGACCTTATTTCGAGGATGTGGCCTTGTCTTTCATTCTATAACATGCTCTTTAGAGCTGACATACATGAAGGCAAGGCGCACAAAATCTTCTTTGCTTACTGCTGCGTACATCCATACATGACATAGTAGCAAGATGATGTACAGCGCACATCCACTCTCTAGCAGTGCTGTCGCCTATCTCAGTCTCTGAAAAGCCTTCTCTCTCTAGCTGTGACATTTCATTCAGGGTGTTATACCATGCTAGTCGTCTGCAGAAGCAGGAAACAAAAAAAAAGAACTAGAGGAGATACATTTTATAGGCTGACAGAGTAAAGTAAAATTTCAAGCTTTTGAGACAGCTAGCTCTATGTCAAGTATGATATAGTTAGTCTATATAGAGGTTTATTTGCTTAACCACTTCAGCCCCCGAAGGATTTACCCCCTTCCTGACCAGAGCATTTTTTGCGATTCTGTACTGCGTCGATTTAGCTGACAATTGCGCGGTCATGCAACATTGTACCCCAACAAAATTGACGCCCTTTTTTCCCCAGAAATAGAGCTTTATTTTGGTGGTATTTGATCACCTCTGTGGTTTTTATTTTTTGCGCTATAAACAGACAATTTTGAAAAAAAGCAATATTTTTTACTTTTTGCTATAATAAATATCCCCAAAAAATACATAAAAAAACAAATATCTTCCACAGTTTAGGCCAATATGTATTCTTCTACATATTTTTGATTTGCACAAATGTTATAGCGTCTACAAAATAGGGGATAGATTTATGGCATTTTTTTTTTTTTTTACTAGTAATGATGGCGATCTGTGATTTTTATTGGGACTGCGACATAATGTCGGACACATTGGACCCTTTTGATATTATTTTGGGACCATTTATACAGCGATCAGAGCTACAAATAGCCACTGATTACTGTATAAATGACACTGGCGGGGAAGGGGTTAAACTCTAGGGGGCAATCAAGGGGTTAAGTGTGTCCTAGGGAGTGATTATAACTGTGGGGGGGATGGTCTCACTACAACATGACAGAGATCACTGCTCCCAAGTCATGTCCCTGTCATGTTGCTTGGCAGAACAGGGAAATGCCTTGTTTACATAGGCATCTCCCCGTTCTGCCTCTCCTCGGCGCAATCGCGGGCCGCCAGCGAACGTCAAGTTTGCGGGACCCACGGAGTGCGGCGGTAGTGCGAGCGCCCGATAGGCGGCAGATTTAAAGGGACATACAGGTACGCCCATTTGCCTGCCTGTGCCATTCTGATGATGTAAATTTGTGTGCGGCGGTTGGCAATTGGTTAAAGGGTAATTCCCCTTTCATGGGAAAAAAATAGCAAATAAAAAAATAATAATATAGCATATACAATTGTCACACAAGTCATATTGTAGTTGAATATTATTAAAAATTACCTTTCCTTTTCATTCTGCAGCCCCCTGTAATTTTCTGAAAACGCAATGCAATATGGCTACCTGGAGTTGTTCCGTATACAGAATGTGTACAGAATGCCCCCCCCCCAAACATAATTTCCTGCTTGTGTGATTGGCTCACTGATTTTTCCAGAAGTCTACTCTAAGATACAAGTCAGATTTTTGGCATCCCCTGCAACAAAAATTAAATTTTTGGTGAGATGCTCCCAATAGGAAATTATGTCTAAAGGGATGTAGACCCTGCAGTTTTCCTCATTAGAGCGCTACAGCTTCAGCAGCTGGTTGATAATTATGAAACCACTCCCATTAGACTCAGTTAACACAGGGGCACAGAAGAACAAATAGGGATTTCTTCAGATTAACAAAAGATAAGAATCTGCAACAACGTTTATTAAAATCCCTGCAATGATTACCCAGAGGAGAATTTTGTAGTTAAGCTTTAAGGAGTTGATAATCTTAATGCAATAAATTGTGATATTTACTTCAATTATGCAATCATGGGCAGAAGTAAACAGGAATTTGTTTTTCATATGATTGGCTAATTGAAGTGAATATTTAAATAATTTATTGTGTGAAAATTATTAACCTTTTAGTAAATCAACCTAATAGTGTCCACTGAAGAGGCTTGAGCTGCAAGGCTGCCCGTGGTTCAGAAATGATGGACAAGCCATAAAAAATGGAGACATACTAAGGTTGCCTGTAAAGACTGTGAGACAAAATCTAAAAAAATAAACATATACTTATATCTGAGTATCAGCCAATCAGTGTTTTTATCATGTTAATTTGATGCTAGATTGAAAATGTATTCAGTGGTCATCTCCCAGATGGTGGACTGTTCTCTGTGTCATACTGCTTTCTGACAACCTGACAGAGCAATGTACCTGACATCCACTGCAGACACATCAGAACATGCAATATTATTGTTAAAATATTGATAGTACATTACACTGTTAAAATGTTGGTATCCTACTGTACATAGGCAGCCTATATTCTGGAGATCTGTCTTTGAAAATGTTAAAGTGGGTGTAAACCCAATTCATGAAATTTGAGCTGGGCACATATCTGCAGTGTTTTGTTATCTCTCTTCATAGAGCTAAGTCCCGTAGCTCTCTCCTGAACCGTTCCTCTGTTATCAGCCTGATACTGTAACTCCTGACAAATTCTCTGACACATCAGATAAAAGCAGCCTGACTTTTCTGTCTGGGGAGGTTGCTATAAATAGATTAGCAGGGAGCAGGCCCTGTTACAAAACATCTCTGAGAGACTCTGCCTATGATGAGAGGGGGTGTGTTCCTTTCCTCCAATCAGCAATGTTAGCTATCTTGGCTGTATGCCCAGACATCACACTCTGTGTTAAACAGGAAGAGAAAATTTCCTAACACTATCTGAACTTTCTAAACAGTATATAAATGTGAAGAAATCAGATATACATGTAAAACCTATGTAGGAAGATTTGGTTCATCCCTGTGTATCATCTGAGGCTGTTCCCTTCACTGGGTGTATGGAGGGTTTACATCCACTTTAAGCTGTTTGTAGTTTTTAGTAAGTTTTTCCTTGCTCAAATATTTGATTAAAGAATAAAAAACAAAGGTTACATAGTAAGGAAACAAAGGAGAGTCATCCCCTGTGTACAGGAGGGGAAGTAGGTTGCACAGCGTTCTAATAAAATGGTAGGGACACAGGCCACTTTAAAATAACTCAAACAGCAACAATACACATAAATGCATTGAGAAGCAACTCGGTGTGTGCAAGTCCAGGATCACAAGAGCAGTCAGCGGCAGGTTACAAATAGGGGTCAGTGCGGGTTTGACTCCTGTGAGTAAGGGCTACTAACATGGAGCGCTAAATGGAACTGCCCCAGTAAGGGATAAAAAAACTTTTTTAGTGGTCCTAAGAGGGGGAGAAATTAGGTAATCACCAAGAGTAGGTAAGTTACACGATCTGGTGCTGTTTTTGGTAAGTTTTTCATAAATCGAAAATATTTTGTGTTTGTTACCTTTATAAACAATCTCAAAAGGTGACAAGATAATAAAATAAATTCCTTGAACACTTTGCAGCTTCAGCTATGTGCCTGAGCTCTTGTAGGGTTAGGTTGCTCCAATGATGGTAGATGCTCAGAATATGTATTATTAATTATGCCATTACATTTTTAAATCAATTATGCAATAGGAGCTAAAAAAAAAGCCAAAATAACTTAGAGTCAAGGTAAGAATGGAATGCAATATTCCTAAACAAGGATTTCAGAACTGGTCTTTCAACCTGCCATTAGGGAACGTTGAACAAAATAATTTTCTACATCTGCAGTATGCAAACATTAGTAAAGCCTCTGAGCACAAAAAAAAAAATTAAAACTGCTTACACCCACCTCCAGATGAAGAATTTATTGCTTGTTTTTGTTTTTTTAGGGGATGTTTTTTTCCACTGCTGAAATGCTAGCATTCCTACCAGCAGTTATATCCATCCTGATGATAGGGCCACAGGTCGTGCTATGATTACAGTGAAAGTGGAATGATGCCAGTAAAAGGGGTGGTGACCAGACTGGTACTGGTGAGAGTCCAGCATGCAGAGTGGTTTTTGTGTACGGCTTGTTACGACCGGAATATTCGGGAAGTTAATCTTTGGACCATGAACTAAGGTGAGTATTACTGTGTGCTAGGCCATCCTCTAACAAAAAAAACATATACCGGTATGTTTAATGTGCCTGGGTTAAAATAGATATAAAGCCTAATGGAATGGCATTTTGTTTGCAAAGCAGGGTGTATCATAAAGAACTGCCATGTTTTTTTTTTTCATTCAATTCTTTTATTTTTTTCATGCTTTTTACATCTCAGCTCTGCTAATCTCCTCTAGCCTCCAATTCCTGTCTACATGCACTCGTTCCAGCATCAGCCGCACAGCATTGCTCTGGACTGGTTTCCTAACAGTGATTATGTCTTATCAGTGGATTATTGGGTTGATTTACTAAAGGAAAACAGACTGTGCACTTTGCAAAGTGCAGATGCACTCTGCAAGGACAATTGCTCCAGAGCTTAGTAACCGTGGTAAGGCTTCACCCAATCACGTGCAAGGTAAAAAAAAAAAAACAGCCTTTTTGCTTGCATATGATTGGATAATGGTAGTCAGCAGAGCTTTTGCTTATTTACTAAGTTCTGGGGCAACTACACTTTGCAAAGTGCACAGTCTATTTGCCTTTAGTAAATGAACCCTTATGTCTTATCAATGTCTATCTGCATGGAAGCTTGTACTCTTCTATAGGGACCCATGTGACAGGGTGACAATGTAGAGCCATTACTAGAGACAATTATCACCTCAAAACAGGAAGTGTCTGAACAAGGACCTTCATGGCAGGATCACCATGTATAATTTTAATGGAAGCCGTAGACTGAAAATATTTTTTTTTTTTATAAATTAACATGTTAAAATTGATATGAGATGTTATTCATTTAGTTTACATCTACTATAAGTCTATTCAGGCCTATAAAATATAGTAACATGCTTTAAAGTGGAGTTCCACCCTGAATAAATTTTTTCCAAAAATCCTAAAAAAACGAGAAAAAAAAAATTGAAAACATTTTTTTTTTACTTTCCAGAAATAGCAGTTGCTATGCGGAAGTCCCTAATCTGCCTCTTCATCGTCCGTGGCTGGTCTTCTTCCGCTGTCCTACTCGCGGTGTCTTCTTGTGAATGGGGCGCGCTACCTTCTGGGAACTGTGTGTATCCCAGAGAGCAGCCGGCCCATTTACAAAGCACTGCGCGGCTCGCGCATGCGCAGTAGGAAACGGGCAGTGAAGCCGCACAGCTTCACTGCCTGTTTCCCTTACTGAGGATGGCGGCGCCGGGAGCTGCCAGGATCCAGGGATCGGCCTCAGGGGGGGATGACATCGCGGGTGAGTAGGACAGGTAATTGTCCTTATTAAAAGTCAGCAGCTACAGTGTTTGTAGCTGCTGACTTTAAAAAATAAATAAATCCTGGGTGGAATCCCCCTTTAAAGTTATTTTGGGCTCAACGGCTGATTCTTTAAATCTCAGTTCAGCACAGCAGTGATGATCGATGTTCAAAATCGGGACTATTCCATGGACAAAAATTCCAAGGAACAACTTCCAAATCCTGACAGTCTCTAGAAAACAGGGACTGTTGGCAAGAGTACATCTACCTTAATATTTAGTTAGGGTAAGACTGACAGCATTACTCTGCCACCCACTTCTATATACTTGTTTGACCAAGTGAATTAACAAGAGCATCTCACATCATAAACCAGACACAGGTTTAGCCTGTTTCCTTCCTGTCTGGTAAAAGAAAGGTTTTGCTTGCAGCGGCAAACGTAGCATTAGTGTGAATTACAGCCTCTATGTCACAGCCTAAAGCAAGGCTTGTTCCAGCAACCCAGCACTTCAGAGACCAATTTGTTTAGCTGATCACTGTCTCTTTGACATGGCTGCAAATGTTACTTTTCTTTTTCAATCAAAAACACAGCAGGGCGTGCCATCTGTTTGGCACAAGTTGAGCTCCCTTTCCCCAATGCCTTTTTTGCGCAGATAATTCAGACGTGGCAGTTTGCTAAAAATCTTTTAGCCCTCGTTTTTAAAGAGAAATATAGCTCTACCTTATGCAGGAAAATGAGGCCAGGATTTGAGAAAATGTGGCTACAAATTTTCAAAGGATTTTTTTTGTTCTTCATCGCTGACAAAGGGCACAAGGAGATATCATTTTTTAAATATGAGATAACCTGTAATGTATGTTGATATTTTACAGCAAACAGAAGATGGCTCTCTACCAGCCGGTGCTTTGACATCAGTGTATATTGTTGTTACCGTGCTAAGCAATTAAATATGCATGTTTCATTATGCATGCTGCTCCTCTTTGTCTCTCATAATCTATAGCTCCATAGAATATGCTGGTGCCATATAAATAAATGATGATAATAATGTTTGGAAAGGGCGACTCGCGGTGAAATAATGTCTTTATTGGTAAAAAGTGTTATGTTATAACCAAATTTTATACCTTTCAAACAAAAAAGTGCAATGCAAACTATCCAAAATTTTATTTTTATTGATTTTTAATTGCAATATTAGATTTTTTTTTTTTTTTTATTGCCCTATTTGGGTATGTAAAGCAACCAGGTGTCCTTTGGAGCAGCAAAAGCAAATAAATCAAATTCTAAGTGTGATTTTCAATAGGATAAAAGATTGTGCAAAACTGAACCAATGTTTACTTGTACAACTAAATTTAAAAAAACAGGAATTTTAATAAAAAATAAATAAAACATTTCTCTGCACTTTTAAAGTGTTTGACAAACCTTTATCATAAACTACTAAATATTTTGAAGAAAGTTAGTGTATGATTGATTGGATAAAGTGAAAAAAAAAATAATCTGCTTCATCTGGGCATTAAATTATTATACAGCCTGTTTTTTTTCTTCTCTTTTATGTACAACCTCAGAAGAATATGCCAGATATCTGTATATGAGAGATATCCATATTTTATGTTTTCTGCCTTGTGTTGTAATATTTTTATTTTATTTTAATTTTGATGTAACTTTTTGAGTTATTCGATATTGTAAGAGCTATAACCTCCAGCAGAAAAAAATAAATAAAGTTAGCACAAAGAGGACAAGAGCTCGAAGGAAAGTGCTTATCTAAATTTCTTCCAGCTCAGATGCTGTTCGGAGCAGTGAAGACCCCCTGATGTAGGAACAGATGATCAGCACCACAAGCTAACACCATAGGGAGGCTCTTGGATGTCTGGATGCTTTGCAGAATACAAATGAATCATCCACATTCTTTTTCTTGCAGCACAGCTCACAGACTGGGCCTCATTAGAATTTATTATCCCTCAGCTTTCTGATGTTAATGCACCAGTTACAGAAAAAGGAAAACAGAAGCAAAAATATAAACAGAAAAGAGCAAAATTACGGCCATTATATTCTAGAAAAAAAATATTTGAATACCACATATCATAATCCACTATTTTTCTGTGTTCTTGTGATTTAATCTGTGTTGCCATATCATTTCATGCCACATGTGTTTCAGAAAAGCTTACTGGAGACTATAATGCCACATTTAACTGCAACTGACCTAAGTAAATTGGATCTGTCTAAGTATGTCCCCTGTAGATGCACAGTACTTGAGCTAGGTGTCTTAGTGCCTATAAAGGCTTTGGATAAGAGAGTTCTCTCCTGATGGTTCCCTAATCGGCATTATCAGAGATTCACTAATGACAGCCAAAATGCTTTTTAGGTCTCCAGGTCTCCCCACAATGCAGACGAAATGTCTACATTGTGAACAGGCATTTTAGTGCACTTATTACTGTGGATAAGAGCCATGGGGTGACAAGTGAGCAGCAGAGCCAAGATTCTAGGCTGAACTATAGTCTACCATTTCCCCATTACAATGGCTTTTTAATTTTTTATAACAAACAGCAATGGTAATGTTACTCCGCTGCATTACGAAGCCATCCAATATATTTATTTCCTATAGTAAACAG
This sequence comes from Rana muscosa, assembly GCA_029206835.1. Classification (NCBI taxonomy): domain Eukaryota; kingdom Metazoa; phylum Chordata; class Amphibia; order Anura; family Ranidae; genus Rana; species Rana muscosa. Next base: position 173,028,241 of record CM055122.1, on the reverse strand, counting down.
GACAGAGATTACACTGATATCATACTGCAGCACACATGAACAACGTGCAAGAAGGATTTGGACCATGGCGACAGTGACCTGAAACGTCTCACCGTGAAAAATAAAAATGTTAGCAGTCTCAGTTATCATCTTTCAGTTCAAGTAAGCAGATGTTATTGCCTTCAGAATGGTCATTCAGCTCACCTACTGTTTTGTGAACTAGTAGAAAAGCGCCATTCACTTGGTTATGTTCTTGTAAACACTGATTTGCAAATGATGTAGTTTTTTTAAGTTTTTAATATCCCAAAAAACTACATCATTTGCACTCATATTTAAAATGCACACTCACAAATAAAGATAGGCAAGTTAGGGAAAGGGTTATGTTAAATATTTAGAAAATTTGCTTTGAAAGACCTTTAAATTTAAAAAAAGCCATTAAATTTCCAATTCACTTCCCCTTTGTCGAGCACATTTATACCAATTCAATAGCTGATAATTAGATGATTTAAACCAATTACCTAATGTAACATGTATGTAATAGGGTGATATACTGACATTTGTCACATGGCCCAGTGAAGGAGTATTCTATTCCCTTTACTCAACCTATTAGGGATTTCCTAATTTCTTAAACTTTCCATCCACATTTTTGGGCGTTCAAGGTGAATAGAGGTTCACTTGGTTATGGTAAAAATGTGCTCTTTTATTTAATCACCCCTAATTTGTTATAAATATATTAATACAGTATGTAGACATGTTGTATATGACCATGTCAATGATACCCCACCCCATTTCCTAAATCCTGTGCTTTAATCTAAATAAATGAAACAAGTTACATATACAATATGTTGATAGGGATTAACTCACTTGTATTTGGGAAGTAACAATGTTACATTTGTAAAAAAATTCAGAAAAAACATTATGGTGCTATTGATTATTAATATGTGATTAGGTACATATTATTTTTTCATAGAATTCATAACAATCAGTGAAGGTGAAACAAAAATCACATAGTTGAAATTGTTTTTATTAACTTGAGACCTCTGGTGCTGTAGGTGAAGAAAAGGGACATGAGCGATCACTCTGGAGTGCCATGTGCTGTATGAAAGAAAGAGCCTTAGCCCATTTAAAGATAATATCTGGATTCTTTGCAACAGAGAGTATGTTTTTTCAAATAATTGTTGTTACACTAAAAAAGTTACCATGCCGGTTGCCAAAGCAAATCTGCATCTTCTAAACAATGAGTAGGGTTCAGAGCAGTCATTTAACAGGTTTTTTTAGGCCAGTGCAAAATAAATAAACCATGGTTCACACACACATATACAGTTGTGCTCAAAAGTTTGCATACCCTGGCAGAAACTGTTACATTTTTAGCATAATTTTTTTAAAATATGACTGATCATACCATAAAACTGTCTTTTATTTAAGGATAGCAATCACATAAAGCCATTTATTATCACATCGTTTTTTGGATCCTTTTTAAATCGTAATGATAACAGAAATCACCCAAATGGCCCTGATAAAAAGTTTACTTACCCTGGAATGTTTGGCCTTAGTACAGACACAGAAAGTGGCACACGCAGGTTAAAATGACAATTAAAGGTTAATTACCCACATTTGTGGCTTTTTAAATCACAATTAGTGTCTGTGTATAAATAGTTAATGAGTTTGTTAGCTCTCACATGGATGCACTAAGCAGGCTAGACACTGAGCATTGAGGAGGTAGAAAAGAACTGTCAAAAGACCTGCATAACAAGGTAATGAAACTTTACAAAAATGCAAAAGGATATAAAAAGATATCCAAAGCCTTGAATATGCCAGTCAGTACTGTTAAATCACTTAATAAGAAGTGGAAAATTTGGGGATCTCTTGATACCAAGCCAAGGTTAGGTAGATCAATAAGGATTTCAGCCACAACTGGCACAGGAACTGTTCGGGATACAAAGAAAAACCCAAAGGTAACCTCGGGAAAAATACAGGCTGCTCTGGAAAAAGATGGTGTGGTTGTTTTTAAGGAGCACAATACGATGATACATGAACAAATAAAAGCTGCACGGTCAAGTTGCCACAAAGAAGACTTTACTACACAAGTTCCACAAAAAGCCTGGTTACAATATGCCAAACAACACCTTGACATGCCTCATTGGCTTTTTTGTGGCATTGGTGCAGTAAAGGCTTCCTTCTGGCATCTCAAACAGGCAGCTCTTTTTTGTTCAAGTATTGTTGAATTGTGCTCCTTAACCACTTCAGCCCCGGACCATTTCATTGGTCAAAGACCAAGCCACTTTTTGCGATTCGGCACTGCTTTGCTTTAACTGACAAGTATGCGGTCATGCGACGTGGCTCCCAAACAACATTGACGTCCTTTTTTCCCACAAATAGAGCTTCTTTTGGTGGTATTTGATCACCTATGAGGTTTTAAATTTTTGAGCTATAAACAAAATCAGAGTGACTATTTAGAAAAAAAGGACATATTTTTTACTTTTTGCTATAATAAATATCCCCCAAAAATATATAAAAATACTTTTTTTCCCTCAGTTTAGGCCGATACGTATTCTTCTACATATTTTTGGTAAAAAAAATCGCAATAAGCGTTTATTGATTGGTTTGCGCAAAAGTTATAGCCTCTACAAAATAGGGGATAGTTTTATGCCATTTTTATAATTTTTTTTTATACTAGTAATGGCGGCGATCAGCGATTTTTATCGTGGCTGCGACATTATGGCAGACACATCGGACACTTTTGACACATTTTTGGGACCATTGTCATTTTTACAGCGATCAGTGCTATAAATATGCACTGATTACTGTGAAAATGACACTGGCAGTGAAGGGTTTAACCTCTAGGTGGCGCTGTAGGGGTTAAGTGTGACCTAATGAGTGATTCTTACTGTAGGGGGCGTGGCTTGGCGTGTGACATCACTGATCGTCGTTCCCTATGACAGGGAACAGACGATCACTGACATGCCACTAGGAAGAATGGGGAAAGGTTTGTTTACACTTACCTCTCCCCGTTCTTCAGCTCTGTGACCCAATCGCGGGACACCGGCGGCGATCGGACCAGCGTGTCCTGCGGGCGCGGTCATGGAGCTTCGGACCAGGTCGCGAGCGCGCCGCCGGCAGCGCACGCGCGACACACGGACGGGTTCTTAAAGGGGACGTACCTGTACGCCCTTGTGCCTGTCCGTGCCATTCTGTTGACGTACATCGTCGTGCGGCGGTCCTTAAGTGGTTAAAAACAACCACACTATCTTTTTGGAGAGCAGCCTGTATTTCTTTTGCAGTTACCTGTGGGTTTTTCTTTGTGTCCTGAGCAATTATTCTGCCAGTTGTGGCAATCTTTCTTGGTCTACCTGACGTTGGCTTGGTATCAAAAGAGCCCCTAATTTTCCACTTCTTAATAAGTGATTAAACAATACTGACTGGCATATTCAAGGTTTTGGATATCTTTTTATATACTTTTCCATCTTTGTAAAGTTTCATTACCTTGTTATGCAGGTCTTTTGACAGTTCTTTTCTACCTCCTCAAGGCTCAGTGTCTAGCCTGCCTAGTGCATCCATGTGAGAGCTAACAAACTCCTTGACTATTTATACACAGACACTAATTGTGAATTAAAAAGCCACAAATGTGGGAAATTAACCTTTAATTGCCATTTTAACCTGTGTGTGCCACCTTCTGTGTTTGTACCAAGTCCAAACATTCCAGGGTATGTAAAAAAAATTATCAGGGCCATTTGGGTAATTTTTGTTATCATTATGATTTAAAAAGCATCCAAAAAACTATGTGATAATAAATAAATGTGATTGCTATCCTTAACCATTTAAGGACCGAGCCTCTTTCTGAGATTTGCTGTTTACAAGTTAAAAACAATTTTTTTGCTAGAAAATTACTTAGAACCCCCAAACATTATAATTTTTTTTCTAACACCCTAGAGAATAAAATGGCGATCGTTGCAATACTTTATGTCACACCATATTTGGGCAGCGGTCTTACAAGAGCACTTTTTTTGGGAAAAATACACTTTTTTTAATAAAAAAATAAGACAAGAGTAAAGTTAGCCCAATTTTTTTTAAATTGTGAAAGATAATGTTACGCCTAGTAAATTGATACCCAACATGTCACGCTTCAAAATTGCACATGCTCGTGGAATGGGGGCAAACTTTTACCCTTTAAAATCTACAGGCGACGTTTAAAAAATTCTACAGGTTGCATGTTTTGAGTTACAGTGGGGGTCTAGGGCTATAATTATTGCTCTCGCTCTACTGATCCGGCGATTCCTCATATGTGTGGTTTTAACACAGTTTTCATATGCGTGCGCTGCTCACGTATGCCTTCGCTTCTGCACTCGAGCTCGTCGGTACGGGGCACGTTTAAATTTTTATTTTTCTTATTTATCTAACCTTTTATTTTTATTTTTTACACTGTTCTTTTTATTTTTTAAATTGTGCCACTTTTATTCCTATTACAAGGAATGTAAACATCCCTTGCAATAGAAAAAAGCATGACAGGTCCTCTTAAATATGAGGTCTGGGATCAAAAAGACCTCAGATCTCATATTTGGACTAAAATGCAATAAAAAAAGAAATTGTCATTTGAAAAAAAAAAAAAAAAATGGCCCTTTAACCACTTGCTGACCTCTTCACGCAGATAAACGTTGGCAGAATGGCTCGTACAGGCACAATCACGTACCTGTACGTGGCCCTTTATCTGCCGACGTCGGGGTCGCGCCGCCGCCGGCGCGCTCGCGACCCCCCTGCCTTCCCCATGAGTGGGACCGTGGGTCCCGCGGACTCGATCGCCGCGGGGATGCCCGCGATCGTCTCACGGAGGCTCGGAGCGGGGAGATGTGTGTGTAAACACATCATCTCCCCGCTCCTCTACTGACAATGTCAGCGATCTCCGCTCTGTGTAATCAGAGCGGAGATCGGTGACGTGTCAGTCATAGCCACGCCCCCCCTCAGTTAGTAACACGCCCCTAGGCACACTTAACCCCTCCAGCGCCCCTAGTGGTTAACCCCTTCACTGCCAGTGTCATTTTCATAGTAACCAGTGCATTTTTATTGCACTGATCGCTGTGAAAATGACAACGGTCCCAAAAATTGTGTCAAAAGTGTCCGATGTGTCTGCCATAATGTCGCAGTCATGAAAAAAAATCGCTGATCGCCGCCATAACTAGTAAAAAAAAAAAAATGATAAAAATGCCTTAAAACTATCCCCTATTTTGTAAACGCTATAATTTTTGCGCAAACCAATCAATAAACGCCGATTGCGTTTTTTTTTAACCAAAAATATGTAGAAGAATACGTATCGGCCTAAACTGAGGAAAAAAAAAATTAATATATTTTTTGGGGATATTTATTATAGCAAAAAGTAAAAAATATGTAACTTTTTTCAACATTTTCGCTCTATTTTTGTTTATAGCGCAAAAAATAAAAACCGCAGAGATGATCAAATACCACCAAAAGAAAGCTCTATTTGTGGGAAAAAAAGGACGCCAATTTTGTTTGGGAGCCACGTTGCACGACCGCGCAATTGTCAGTTAAAGCGGCGCAGTGCCGAATCGCAAAAAGGGGCCTGGTCATAATGGCCCGGGGCTTAAGTGGTTAAGGGCTATGGGCGTTTTGACGTTGCTTCCGCCCTGCTCTGGCATGGAGACAGGTGGGGGCCATCTTCCCCTCACTCGTATCAATACCAAGCAGGAGAAAGGACCCGATCGCCTCCGAAAACGGTGATCTTGTGGTGAATCTGTCGCAGAGACCACCATTATCGGAAACTGGACCGTCGGCTGAAGAAGAGGATATCTGAGTTATGGCAGCTAGCTGCTGCCATAACAGAGATATCCCTCTTCAAACAGCCGAAGTATATCGGCGTGCAGCGGTCCGTAAGTGGTTAAAGGGGAGTTCCAGTCTTTTTTAGGTTTATTAAAAGTCAGCAGCTACAAAAAGTGTAGCTGCTGGCTTTTAATAAACAGACACTTACCTGTTCCACTGTCCAGCGACGCGGCCGCCGTAGCTTCGCTCCTCTTTCCCCCTCTCCGCCGGCGCCTCCATTCTAACTGTGGGCACCCGGCCGTGACAGCTTTCGGCTTCATGGCCGGACACTCACTGCGCATGTGCGAGCGGCACTGCTCTCCCTGAGTGGACAGGCGATCGCCTGGGACCTGTCACGTGTCCCAGGTGATCGCCTATAGGGAGGGGCCGCCAAAAGGCGATATGACGAGTCACCTAAGCGGTACCTGGGCCGAAGGAGGAAGTGGGACAGGAAGTTCCACTCCTACTGAAGCCCCCACTCCCCTCCCAAAAAAAATTACATGCCAAATGTGGCATGTAAGGGGGCAAGGAGTGGTTTAAGCGGAAGTTCCACTTTTGGGTGGAACTCCGCTTCAAATAAAAGACAGCTTTTTAGCATGATCAGTCATATTTTCAATATTAATGCCAAAATTTCACATTTTCTGCCAGGGTATGCAAAATTTAGAGCACGACTGTATATTTATTTTCTTCAGAAATAAAACAAAAACTATTAAATACTTGCAGCTTTTGAGAAAGAATATTCTTACACCCCAACCAAAATCACAGAAAAAGTAAAGGTACCCTATTTCCAGAATACTGTGCTAATTATACAGTATTTTTTATGAATACAAAAAGACCATTTATTTAGGGAACTCAAATCTCTTCAGCGTGTTTACTAGTAAAATCACATATATATAGTCTGACAGGCTTGCAGACGCACATGGAAGATAAAGTGTTAAAACAAACAATGACATATGCTGCCATATGTCAACCAAATTGCTGCCATTATGGCAAGGAGAACAGATCGACATTTTAGACAAGTAGTACATTTATTCTGACAAATAGAATTTTCTGTTGCAATGATGGAAGCGTTCTGTAATATAGAAAATAGTATGATTTCTATTGCTTGTAGTCCTGCACAGTGGAGACCTACGCCTAAAGCACTATCAATGTAAATCTTGTGGCAGGCTAGAGTATGACACTGTGACTTCAAAGGCTTTTATGCTAGAGTCACATCATTGGATCAATCTCCATAGATAACTATCATATTATTTTTCTTTCTTTCTCTTTCTTTCTTTCTTTCTTTCTCTCTTCTTTCTTTCTTTTTATCTTTCCCTCCCTCTCTCTCTTTTTTCTTTATCTCCTTCTTTCTATATCTCTTTATCTATATCTTTCTTTATTTCTTTATCTCTTTCTTTCTTACTAATATGTTATAATTTCTCTTCCTTCCTTTCTGTACTTTGTGTAAACTGTTTTAAAAAACACTTTGCATTAATTGTAATTTTCTAAAAAGAGTTACTGTTATTCAAATTTTGCAGATATATGTTTGTTTTTAAAGTAGGATACCAGGAAAATGTGAAAAAGCTCAGTGGTTTTTAAAAGCATTGTTACTTTTAAATAATGCTGCGTTTGATTACTGTGTACGGGATTTAATTTCTCTTGATATTGAATGGCCATTAATATCTTTACACATTGATTTTTTAAGTAAAACAGAGGTTCCCTGGGCTGGAATAAATGCTATCTCTTAATAAATGCAGCACCATAATATCTCTTGCAAGCAATGAAATGAACCAAACTCTGCCATACATGAAAATATTTTTGTGTCCTGCTAATTTACCTGAAGATCTCATTTAGAAGTTCCACTACTTCTGATGCTATTATCTGGACCATTATCAAGTGTTTATATGTGTTAATGGTTAGAGGTTAACATTTTCTAATTTAGCCCACACAATGAAGCTAAGCGGTAGAAACGGATCTTTGATTGGACATTAACCTCCCACTAAGATAGCCTACTGCACATCAAATAACTTACGTTACTTTTAGACACCCCAAAAGACACATATTCAAATGTTTACTGAAATTCAGATTTGCTCAGCCATGATCAGTTATATTACATTGTTTCTGGGCTGTTAGTGAACTGTGACATGAGATACCATAACTAGAGGTGTGCGAACCACAGTCACAGTGATTTGCCCTAGACTGTGCAAGTTCTTTCTTTGTAGATATAGCGACTTTTTGTTCGTTTGTGCAATTTGTAGCTTCAGGTGCCATTAGACATGCCCCATTATTGTACTTTTCCAGCTTCTTCATCCTTTATTATGACATGCAAACCCTTTCCCACAGCCAATCAGGAGTATCGTCAAACAGCACTAGAACATAAAAACATTGCAATAGTACATTTGTCAGTATTATTATACAGGATATTTCCTGAATTCTGAACAATTCTTCTAAGCAGCACATTATGTTACACACATGATGAACAGTTGCCCCTATTATGTGACTATTATCACTTATCACAGACACAGTACAATGCCAGTGCACAATAGTTCATTTCTGATTTCAAAGTGGCTCAGAGTTGTAGATTTTGCCCAGGGCTGGCCCAAGACATTGTGCTGCCTGGGCCCAAGAATGAAATGCTGCCCCCCCCCAAAAAAAAACCTATGCCCATCCAGCAAAGAAGACGTTTCCATAAAGCAAAGAGACAGCCCAATATATTCAGCAAGAGACTTCCCATATATTCAGCAAAGAGACATGCCCCTTCTAGGGTGACCACGTGTCCCGGATTGCCCGGGACAGTCCCGCATTTTGCAGATCAGTCCCGGGCACCTTCATTCCAGGACAATACAGTGTCCCAGGCCAATCTGATGCCCCCAAAAAAGGCTGCCACGTGACCGCTTTACTCACCAACAGTACTTGTCCTGGCCGGGAATGCCTGGAGGAGCACAATCCCCGCCCCCTGCTTGTGATTGGAGAAATCATAAATCCCGCCTCTTGTGTCCAATCACTGTGCTGTGATTCGTTACAGCACAAGCTGATTTTTGGGAAGGGAGGGTGTCCCTGAATGGTAGTTTGGAAATGTGGTCACCCTAGCCCCTTCCTGCAAAGAGTATTGTGTAGCACCACAAAAGCTCCCCCCTTTCTCTCCACTGCCACCGACCAGCTACGCTCTGATCCCAGCTCAGTGATGCAACATGCTGCAACAACAGCGCTGCAGTGGCGGCTAGGGTGACCACATTTCCAAACTGCCATTCAGAGATACCCCCCTTCCTTCCCAAAAAAAGATGAGGGGGGGGGGTGTGTAGTCTCGCTGACAGGGAATTTGGCAGCGGGTGATTTGTCGGGCAAATAGCTGGTGTTAGCACATAAATCATCCTAACATTATGATCGATATGATGTCAGGATGATCAAATCACATTTATATTACATTGTAATATATAATGAAATAGTTTAACTCACCATAATGCAGAATCAGTGAAAGCCCTGAGCTTGTCATTTGCCACCATTGCTTGCCACCAGATGTAGCTTGTTGCTTGCCACCGTTGCCTGCCACAACATGCAGCGTGTCACTTGTCAACATTGCCTGTCACCAGTCACCATTGCCTGTCACCAGATGCAGCCTGTCACTTGTCACCATTGACTGTCACCAGATGCAGCCTGTCACTAGATGCAGCCTGTCAATTTTCACCATTGACTGTCACCAGATGCAGCCTGTCACTTGTCACCAATGCCTGTCACCAGATGCAGCCTGTCACTTGTCACCATTGCCTGTCACCAGATGCAGCCTGTCACTTGTCAACAATGTCTGTCACCAGATGCAGCCTGTCACTTGTCACCGATGCCTGTCACCAGATACAGCCTGTCACTTGTCACCATTGCCTGTCACCAGATGCAGCCTGTTACTTGTCACCAATGCCTGTCAATTGTCACCAATGCCTGTCACCAGATGCAGCCTATCACTTGTCACCAATGCCTGTCACCAGATGCAGCCTGTCACTTGTCACTATTGCCTGTCACCAGATGCAGCCTGTCACTTGTCACCAATGCCTGTCACCAGATGCAGCCTGTCACTTGTCACCATTGCCTGTCACCAGATGCAGCCTGCCACTTGTCACCATTGCCTGTCACCAGATGCAGCCTGTCACTTGTCACCGATGCCTGTCACCAGATGCAGCCTGTCACTTGTCACTTATGCCTGTCACCAGATGCAGCCTGTCACTTGTCACCGATGCCTGTCACCAGATGCAGCCTGTCACTTGTCACCAATGCCTGTCACCAGATGCAGCCTGTCACTTGTCACCATTGACTGTCACCAGATGCAGCCTGTCACTCAGCCTGGCTCTCTCTCCCTCACCTTCAGCTTGACATGCTGGGGGCTGCAGTTTCCCCCCTAGAATTGCAATGGGCCAGCCAGTTATTTGCACTACATATCCCATAATCCTCTTTTCTCCTTTTTGTTTTTTCCCCTGGCCAATGGGAGAAAAAGGGGGAAGAAACATAGAGGTGGCTGTCCTGGGAACAGCAGCATGAGGAGGAGAAGGAGGGGGAGAAGAGCCCGCAGCTGCTATCTCTCCTCACACACAGCCGCTCTGATCTCATGCTGTTCTGCTGCCCGCTAACAGAAGAGGGAATGGGCAGGAAACAACAGGGATAGTGGCACCTCGAGGGAAGAGGAGGCAGGCAGCACTGATCCTCGCACCGCACGCCGCTCCTAACTTGCTGAGAGGAACACATACAGGGAGGAGGTGGGTGGAGCTAGCGGAGGAGGAGGAAGTTAAATCCTCCTCCGCAATGAATAGTGGGTCTCTCTCTCCTTCTCTCCTGACGTCACTGGTTGCTAGACACAAAGCGGTCCGCAGCTAGCAACCAGTTTGGGCAGGGAAGCAGGGGCTGCTGGTGAGACCCTTGAAGTGGGTCTTGCCACTGCGACCAGTGACAGCGGCGCCGGCGATGCAGTACAAGTATGACACTGCACACTAGATGGAGGGAAACCCAGGTCCCTGTTGCCGCCCCTCTTAAAGTGCCGCCTGGGACCATGGTCCCACCGGGTCCCATGGTAGGGCCAGGCCCTGATTTTGCCACAATCAGGCAAGATTTAGAAAAAATTATTTTAGGGTTAGTTTCTAGTGGGCAAAATTTTTGAGTTAGGGGGCTCCAATGCAAGTATATTGCTTTCATTTTGTTTTGTTACACACAAATGACTAAAGAAAAATATTTTGCGGTGGATGTATCAATTGAGGCATTCAGAGAGTTTTTTACATGTGCTTATATATGTATATATATATATATATATATATATATATATATATATATAAACGTTCTATACTTGTCCAATAAAAATAAATGTATCCTTGTTTTACTGGGGGTTGCTAACTAAAACTGGAGAGTGCAAAATTTGGTGCAACTCTTCATAGAAACCAATCAATTCCCATGTTTTATTGCTAAGCTTATTTGAACAAGCTGAAGTTAGAAGCTGATTGGCTACCATGCCCTGCTGCAACAGATTCTAAGTGTTCCAGTTTTAGTAAATCTACCTCTATGTGTGTCTGTCTCACACTGGCGGTGCCCAAAGAAATTTACAACAAGTCAAATTTGACTTACAGAGTTCTGTAAAATGTTTAGTTGCAATACCAGATAGCAAGCAATTGAGCTGCAAGTTTGAAAATGACTTGCTAAGCTATTGCTAGACTTGCCAGGCTTCACAAGTTTGTTCCACAATTGCAGCAAGTCTGCATTGCATGACCCAAGATCAACTTTCTTTGCAAACATTCTGCAAGTCTGATGCAAGTTCTGGATCAGTTATGTTGTGTAATAGTCATCCTACTACAGGGGTCACTGTGGCTGAATTTGGAAAAGTGTCAACTAAAACTTGTGCTTTGAGTGCTCTGCAAGTGTACAACTTGGCAGTGAAAATGTGTTAACAAGACTTATGGACTTTTCTCATCTGACAAACCGATCGTGTATGGGCCCCATCGGTCTTTTTTCCATTGGTGAGAAAAAATAGAACATGTTTTAAATTTATCCGATGGGAGAAAAAACGATAGCAAATTCCGATCGTCTGTGTGGAACTCCATCGGAGAAAAAACCCACGTATGCTCAGAATCAAGTCGACGCATGCTCAGAAGCATTGAACTTCATTTTTCTTGGCTCGTCGGAGTGTTTTACGTCACGCCGTTTGGGATGGTCAGATTTTTGACTGTTGGTGTGTAGGCAAGACTGATGGAAGTCAGCTTCATCGGATTTCCGATGGAAAAATCCATTAGGAAATCCGATCGTGTGTACAGGGCTTTACAGTTTAACACTGCCATAAATTTGTTGCAAGGTATCCCTGCTATCTGGAATGGTGCATCTAGTGCTTGAATGTCAAAGAACACACTAGAGACTATATTAAAAATAAAATAAAAATTAAGACAGCTGATAATTTACTGTTGTTGACTGACAAATACATACCATTTTGCCGCTGTTTTTTTTTGTTCTGAACAGGTAATACACAAGTTAATGATTTGTTATACATATTTTGCAGCTGCTTGAAAGTAAAAGTACAGGGCTCCTTAGATGTACGGCTCCATGGTTTTAAAGGTATCTTTGCTAAGTTCTCTGCATTGTGTTGGAAAATCTGGGCATGCTGTTTCTAGTGGATTGACAGCTCTGTATGTATAGGTAAGTGAATATTCACCCTGATTATACGTTGTAAAAGTTATTTATTTTTTAAATTGTTAAGATAGATATTTATTTGTATTGTACACTTTTAGGATATACCTTCCACATTTCCTGAAGAAGCAGTGCATTTTTACTGCTACACCCAATAAATGTCACTCTTACCCTTATCAGATGATTCTGCTATTAGAGACTGACAAAGAATTGTGCCTTTACGATAAATAATTTAAAGTGGGTGACAGGTGGTGTATGATAGTTCAATAACTTATGTAGAAGAAACTCATTTAGAACTGAGCACCTAAATAAGTACACAAATGTGGTTTAATATGTATCTTGTAGGAATTGTGTTTAATTCAAGAATGAGTTTTAGAAAAAAAAAATATGTTTGATGTGTGAATCATTTTGAAGCAGCCCCAGCAAAGTCCTAACACCCATGTATTCAACTGTTGTGTAATCTCAAAGACGGATGTGGTGCAATTAATGTATAAGGGCTGGTACAGCGGCACTGAATTACTGCAAAAGAATATCATTGGGCTCTAAGATCAAAATTATTTGTGGATTCCAGAATCTCACTTGCTTTCTTTAAAACTTAGTTTCACTCTATTGGATGTAACAGTCTTTATAAAACGCATGTTAAGCTGGGTTTCTTTGGGCCATATGCAGCCCTCTTGTCTCATTTGCAGCTATTAGCTAGTTTAAGGAATAAGGGACCAGCTGTATTTCCTTATATAATTTTTCCATTTCCATACTTCTGGAAATATTTTATAGGCTTTTTCTCGGGCATAAAATGTCATCAGTTGCAAATATTACTATAATGGTAATTACCAGAGTGCAATAAACTTTTTCTGGAATTAAGTAGGAGTGGTCCTCAGTAAATATAATGGGGCCACCTGAAGATTTATTCCACTCATTCAAGCTTTATATGCATGCTGTACAGATTCAAACAGTCCATGTATGTGTGCAAGCTGCCTATTTAAAAAAAAAAAATTCTAGCGACCAAGCTTAGGACCATATTCACACTGGCACTTCTTTTTTCAGCTTTTTTAAAGGTAGTGTAGCACACCCCCGTAGGAGCTGCTGGTTTAAATTTGGGCCTTGCACGTTACCTCACTGTTCGTTGTCTAGGGAATTAGAGTCTATAGGAAGTTCAATGTCCACACAAGTTATGAATCCTTTGAGTCAGGTTTTATTTCCAAACAACTTGCATAGTTAGAGGGATGGAGGGTTAGGGGAAGGTTCAGGCACACACAGCAGATCAATGGGGAAACTTCTAAGTTACAAAAGTCACATTCACCACTCTCCTTCAAGTGGGTATTGCTCACCCGGTTAGGCCCCTCTCACTTGGCCTATCAGCCGGGATGATGCACGAACACATAAAGGTGTACATTTAATAAACGGTGATAAGCCAAGATCATGATGATCACCGCTTATCTCAGAGCATTGCCGGTTTAATAAGCTGAGATAAGGAGCAGAGAACATGTTCTCCGCTTCTCATCACAGCACATTACCATTTTGTCAAAAACGGCCAGTTTAATAAACTGAGATCTGAAGATCTCACAGCTCTTCCACTGAAATATCTCCCTTCCAGATTCACCATCTCAGAGGTGGAGAATCTGGGAGAGAAGCTGGTGTGATTAGAGGAATAAGGCTTATTTCTTCCTAATATCAGCACCAGTGGGTTAAAAATGTATATTAACAACATTATATATATATATATATATATATATATATACTGTATATATATGTGTGTGTGTGTGTGTATATATATATATATATATATATATATATATATATATAATTATACAGGATTTATATAGCGCCAACAGTTTGTGCAGCGCCTAAATATATATATATATATATATATATATACTATATATACATGTGTATATATATATATATATATATATATATATACACACACACATATGCAGTATATATATATATATATATATATATATATACACACACACACACATATATACAGTATTTATATATATATATATATGTATACACACACACACACATATTTACAGTATTTAGAAATGCAGCAGCTACTGTAAGTTTAAAAGAGGGTCAACAATGCCCATCTGCAGCTGCATACCTCACTGTATCTATTGCATACCTCCCTGTGTCCTGTGCATGCCTACCTGTGCAGATCTGCCTACCTCACTGTGTCCTGTGTACCTCCCTGTGTCCATTGCAGCCTACCTGTGCCCTGTGCATGCCTCCGTGTGCCGATCTGCAGCCTCCGTGTGCCGATCTGCAGCCTCCGTGTGACCATCTGCAGCCTCTGTGTGCCCATCTGCATCCTCCGTGTGCCCATCTGCAGCCTCCATGTGCTGTTTTGCATTCTCTGTGCCACTCTGCATCCACCGATCAGCGTGTCATAAAAACATACGGCGGCCATTCCAGTGTTCAAAAGCCGCACCTCCTCGTCTGTGATAGGCGGAACACTCAATTTCCCAGCATTCAGTGTTCCGCCTATCACGGACATCCGCTCATCCTCATAACCCAGACGAGGATGAGAGGATGTCCGTGATAGGCTGAACACTGACTGCTGGGAAATTGAGTGTTCCGCCTATCACAGACGAGGAGGTGCGGCTTTTGAACACTGGAATGGCCGCCGTCTGTCTGCATGACACGCTGATCAGGTAGGCAGACGGCGGTGATTCGAGTATAAGCCGAGGGGGGCACTTTTAGCCAAAAAAAGGGCTGAAAATCTTGGCTTATACTCGAGTAAATACGGTATATATTCATGTGTTTGTGTATATATACATATATACTGTATATATGTGTGTGTGTGTATACATATATATAAGTACTGTATATATGTGTATGTGTATATGTACATATGTGTAGCGGGTGGTTACATTTAGGGGGAAGCATCTGAGTGGTAACTAGGCTCAGATGCACTAATTGTTAGGTTTCATGGACCATTTCTATCCCTGGGAGATGGTACTGGTGTGTAGTTCCCTGGGGCCTATAGGTGGCGCTGTTGCTATGGGCCCGGGTTGAACCACAGTGCAGGGTTGTGCCTTTTTTTGTCCCCTCTTGGCAGCAGTACGGCGGGGCGGGGAACCTGCTGTGCCTGTCGGGAGAGGATATAAAAGGGGGTGGCCATCTTCCAGTGGGGTCGGTTCCGCGCTCAGGCACCTTAGGCCTGGGTGCATGTGTGTCGCCTCCGGGTGCCCTAGGCCCGGAGGCCTGGTCGGGTTGTCTCTGGGTGCCCTTGGCCCGGAGACGGAGCTGCTGTTCCATCCCAGACACCTTCAGTCTGGGGTGAGGTACTTTGGAGAAAGGCCCAGAGCCCAGCAGCCTTCGGCTGGGATCCGCCGGGGACCGAGACTCCCAGGGATCTGCCTTGCGAGGGGACCCGTATCCAGGACGAGAAGGCCAGGGAGGTGACCCTTTCTGAAGACCCAGCGCAGAGTCGTGGTGACAGATGGAGCCTCTGGTACCTCTCCGGAGGGATGTTCTTGTCCTATAAAGGGCCACTTTACTAACGGAAGGAAGTGCGTGTTCTTTAAGTCACAGTGGCAGTGACACTACACACCCAAGGTCAGTGGCAGTGACTTTCATCTTTTTCACCCGGTCAGTGGCAGTGACCAACTTCATGGTCTGTGGCAGAGACCGTGCTCCAAGCCTGTTCGTGATAATCGGAACAGGAGAAAACCCAAATTCAAGTTTGTGCCTGGACCTCCTCCCACCTTATCTGACCTGTGTCTTGTCCCAACCTGTCTGCTCTCAAAGAGACTGTTTATTGTGCTAAAAAGAATAAATAAGAGTTGGACCTTTCAGTTGGTGTGGACAGTTGCTTACTGGGGAGAACTAAAGACTTGTTTCTGACTACTGCAGAAACAAGGTCAGCACTGGAGGTTTTTAAACACTGGCTGCAAGCAGGCCCGAGAAACTAACACCGCTCAACCTCCCCATTCAGGAGGGTACGGGCTTGTGGTGCGGTGTGCCTCATTCTTTCCTGCGGAGGAGCCAAGTAGAAGAAAAGCAGGTAAAGTCTGGGGTTGGTGCGCTACATATATATATATATTTATATATATATATATATATATATATATATATATATATATATATATATATACACACACACATGTGTATATATACAGAATATATATATAGTTGTCACATGTCTGAAAACATGTAATTACATGTTCTTTTAAACTTTAGTTTCACTTTTTGAACTCGGCTGCACCGTGATCTCACGAGATTACAGGCAGCCCACCCACTTTTACACAGATCTCGGCCGTTTTCAGAGGAAACACTTCTCCTCTGTTCTCAGTTTATTAAAAACTGAAAACTGAACTGAAGTTCTCAGTTTATTAAACGGGCTGCAGAGAACTGCCGAGAACTGAACTGAGAAAAAACTTCTCAGTTTATTAAACGGACACCAAAGAAATAGCAGTCTCTGCCACAGACCTTAAGGATGATTACGTTGAACTGTTCAATTATCCTCTGCCACAGGATTTTAGTACCCGGATATCCAGCCTTACAGTCTAAGAGCTTTTAAGCCAACCCGGCAGACTGTAAGGTGACTTTAGTTACGGTGCATCCTCCAATAGGGTCACCAGGCCTTCCTCAAGATACCAGCCTTCTGCGTGGTCCTCTCGAGGACAGGTCCTCCCCTGGTTTCCTCCATTGAGTGGCTTCCTCCCGCAGAACAGACAGCACAGGATCACCTTCAAAGTGTAGGCCCCAGTCAGGACAACTGGGCCTACCTGCTATAGATGCAGCCTCGGGCCAACATGGCCCAGAGGCTGAAATCCCAGTAACACATACCTCGAGCCAGGAGGGCCACGAGGCGAAGAGAGCCCCGAGAAATGGTGTCTGCCCCTTAAGTACCCTTCCCCAGCATGCTCAGCGGGGAGACCACTCCCATTGAGCTGTTCCCGGGAAAAGACACCCAATACACTTTGGCCTACTTGTGTTTCAACATTGACCTTGTGTGATAACGCCACCTACAGGCAAACAGTGGGAAGTCCTTCCAAACACAGCCATAGCTGGAACAGAGGCTAATTTAACCTTCATCATTACAAAGTCTGAGCTAATTACCAGCTCAGACATCCACTAAATTTAACATAGCGCCTGATCATCAGGAGCAGGGTGCTACAGTAGGATAAGTGATCTGGGAAGAATAAGCAACTTCTTTGCTTTCCAGATCACTTTACCTGCCTTCAGATATTACTGCATTAACCACTTAAGGACCGCCGCACGCCGATGTACATCGGCAGAATGGCACAGCTGGGCACAAGGGCGTACAGGTAAGTCCCCTTTAAGATCCCAGCCATGGGTTGCGAGTGCGCCTCCGGCGGTACGCTTGCGACCCGGTCCTCTTCTTCGTGACCGTCCCTGCGGGAACAGCGTACCCGCGATCGGGTCACAGAGAGGAAGAACGGGAAGAGGTAAGTGTAAACAAACCTCTCCCCGTGCTTCCTAGTGAGCCTGTCACTGATCGTCTGTTCCCTGTCATAGGGAACGACGATCAGTGATGTCACACGCTAAGCCACGCCCCCCACAGTAAGAAACACACATCAGGGCACACTTAACCCCTACAGCGCCCCCTCCTGGTTAACCCCTTCCCTGCCAGTGTCATTTTTACAGTAACCAGTGCATTTTTATAGCACTGTTTGCTGTAAAAATGACAATGGTCCCAAAATAGTGTCAAAAGTGTCCGATGCGTCTGCCATAATGTCGCAGTCACGATAAAAATCACTAATCGCTGCGATTACTAGAAAAAAAAATGATTAATAAAAATGCAATAAAACTATCCCCTATTTGGTAGATGCTATAAATTTTGCGCAAACCAATCAATAAACGCTTATTGCATTTTCTTTTACCAAAAATATGTAGAAGAATACGTATCGGCCTAAACTGAGGAAAAAAAATGTTTTTTTTATATATTTTTGGGGGATATTTATTATAGCAAAAAGTTAAAAATATTGCATTTTTTTCAAAATTTACGCTCTATTTTTGTTTATAGCGCAAAAAAATTAAATCGCAGAGGTGATCAAATACCACCAAAAGAAATCTCAATTTTGTTTGGGAGCTACGTCGCACGACCACGCAATTGTCAGTTAAAGCGACGCAGTGCCGAATTGCAAAAAGTGGCCAGGTCTTTAAGCTGCGTAATGGTCCGGTCCTTAAGTGGTTAAAGCAGGTTTAGCCACATTTGGTCTCTAATCAGATAGATCTATTGGATAGATCCTCTAACCTGGCTGCATCTAAATGCTAAGTGCCCAGTGTGAAAAGAGTCATTGCAATATCATAACACACCTTCATAAATGGCCTCCAATCGCACATAAAATGCAGGTTTGACAGTGCCAGTGTGAATGAGGCCTAACTGACTTAAATTGTTACCAAACCCAGGACCGTGCATTCATTATATCTGGTCTCCCACAGTACACAGAACATGGAAATGCAATTATTTTAGTAAATATAAACTGCTAAATACCTTTTCCCATCAGCAGTATATAGCAGTCTTGTGACTTCTAACAGTTCCTAGTAAAGCTTGTAGGATGAGTTTTCATACTGCGCTGAGCTATCCTATCAGGATCCAGGACCCCTTACCCTATGTCTGAACAGTGCTGACTGGCCCTGTCCTGATTACATTCACTCCCCCAGAAAAAAAAAAAATCTCTAGCAATACACACCAAACTGAGCATGTGCAGCCTGACTCCCAAGGCTCTGTCCTATCTGGACATATTTTTAAGTCAGTGGAAGAAGGGGAGGATCTGTGCATACAGGATCAATCAGCCTTTTTACACAATGCAGAGAATTAACCCCTTAGGTTCCACAGTAAGTATAACAAGCATGCTTTACTGCATATGCAGACAGATTTTACTGTTGTGAGTAACACTTTAATGTTCTATATAGAAACAGACAGTCATTCATCCACATGTCATAACAAGTGTTTAAATAAAGAAAGCTATACCGTATATATATATATTTATATACATTATATCTCTTTCTTGTAGTGTTCCTGCCCAAAACATCAAGCACAGCCAGGAAACAACGCCCCAATGGGTTTGTCACCAGCAGATTTTGAATTTAAATTAAGTATTTTTTATTTAATATTTCACAACAGTTTATTTTTGTTGATAGGGTACAGGTTGTAGTGATCAGTGCTAGCAGTCTCTTTGGCTTTCAAATCATCAGCCCTTATGCCTGACCCAAGTGTGACATTCTGTAATTCCTTGCTGTGACAACCTGTAAAAACAATTTTAAAACAATTATTTTTCACTGGAAACATTTATTTTGTGTTCATGGGCCTCTCTGCACAGTTCATGCATGGAAGTCTACAATTTTTACAAGGCTGCCATGCCCTGTAAAACATCTTTGAAAAAGTTCCTCTTTTTTATAATAGCAGCATTTTTGTCCATGTGTCATGGTAGTTTTCAGTAGAGGTGCAGCACCTTAATTAATAAAACATTTACAAAATTATTATGACTTTTTTTTAGCCACTCTGCCTGGCCCAAGGTTGGCATTTATGTACATTCTTCAGGTTCCACCACAACCTGTTCCAGCCTGTAACATCATCATCAGTCTTTCTGCCCATCCAAGATTTATGGTCCATGTTGAAGCTTTTCTAGTGTTGTTGCTGCATGCCATAAAAATCTATTAAAACTATTAAAACAAAATAGCTAATCAACAGCTAATATTTCAAAGGTCCTTAGAGGTCTCCTGCCCCATGGCTATTTGTCTCTCCATGCTACTTTATTGTCACTTTGTGGTTTCACAAGAAGAAAAGTCACCTTATACTGACTGATCCACCTTGCCGTAGCCATGCTGGCCTACCACACTAGCAATGCCAAAATACATTATTATACATGAAAACTAAAATAAAAAAATGGAATAACAAATTTCTATTTGTATCACCATTGTTAGCCTCCCTGCCTGCTCTAATGCTGATAGCACTGATGCTGTACTGCTGTGGCTCTGCCACACTATTAGGTGTGATTAGGAGCAGGGCCGTTGGAACAGGACAGGCAAAACAAGCAATTGCTTGGGGCCCCGAGCTGGCCTGGGGCCCCAGCCGATCGGGCTATCAGGAATATGATCGTCGTAATGAGGATCATTTTTGGACACCTAGAGATTACTCCAATGGATCAGATGACAACTTTCATGAACAACATCATTGGGGTTTTCCCAGACCCAATCAAGGAACAAAGAGGCCAATAGAAAACAAAGAGGAACCAGAGGGGGGAGGAGAGCACAATCTAAAAAAAATCAAGGAAGTGATGGGAGAAGGCATATTCAACCTGAGTTCACAGATACTGTCACCTTCAGAGACTGCTCTGTTGAATAAAGGTCTTAAATATGCCCCCCCAAAAAAGCTTAACAAATTTGAGACATACATGGATATATATAAATATGTAAGAAGAATCAATATTAAAAGACATTTTTCCAGTATGCCATCTTATCAGGGAGGAAGCATGGCTTCCAAATATGCTACAGGATTGTCTAATGCCTCCACGTTTAACCCCCCTGGAACTCTGGCTCCGTCTTTAAGAGTGTTCCGAGATGTAGTATTGAGGGACTTAGAATCTTTAAGGGTCACCAATAAAAGAATGGAAAATAATCTCAAAACGGGTCTAGACTCTTTGTGTAACAACAAAGAGTTGGTTATTCGCCTCGCCGACAAGGGGGGAGGAATAGTGATTCTGGATCGGAGCAGCTATCTTCAGGAACTATCCAGAATTGTTGATGATCGTGAGACATATGTGCTTCTGTTGGGTAACCCAATAGTTCAATATAGGAAAACCCTAGAAGCAATAATCCAGAAAGGTGCCCATCTTGGTATCTTGAATGAAAAAGAGCAACTGTTTTTGATTCCGAAGGCTCCGAGGATACCTATTTTATATTGCCTACCGAAAATCCACAAAAGTCTAACTTGCCCCCCGGGTCGTCCGATCGTAAGTGGGATCGATTCTATCACGTCCCGGGTGGACAAGTATGTGGATTATTTTTTACAGCCACTGGTACAGCAGTTACCGTCGTACCTTAGGGATACTCGACATGTGATCAATTTGTTGGCTAATCAGAAGTCGACTACTGATACATGGATGGTCACTGCGGATGTGACATCACTGTATACAGTGATTCCCCATTCCCTGGGATTATTGGCGGTGAAATATTATTTGGATTTATTTTCCAAGATCCCACAAGAGCAACAATCTTTTGTTATGGAACTTTTGGAATATGCGGCCAATCATAATTATTTTTGGTTTAGTCAGAATTTTTATAAACAAAAAAGAGGTGTGGCCATGGGGGCGAAATATGCCCCCAGTTTGGCCAATCTGTTTATGGCCAAGTGGGAGGAGGACGTCATCTATAAGGATCGCAATCCTTGTCTTGCCTTCTGGGCAAGGTATATTGATGACGTCCTCCTCCTATGGGAGGGAACCGCCTCTCAGTTGGACGAATTTTTTGTGATGATCAACAACAATGATAGGGGTATACGTTTCGTTCATGAAGCTAGTCAGGAGAAAATACACTTCCTTGACCTTACGATAAGCAAGGAGGGGACTGGCTTTAAAACAATCACTTATTTTAAGCAGACTGATTGAAATGCTTATATACCTGTGGACAGTTGCCATAAAGAATCATGGTTACAATCAGTGCCAAGAAGTCAGTTCCTAAGAATGAGACGGAACTGTTCCAATGTATCTGATTATTTTCTTCAAGCAGACATCCTAAAGAAGAGGTTGATAGACAAAGGCTATGATAAACACTATTTGGAAACAACGATAAAGGATGTTGAGAAAATAGAAAGATCAGCCTTCTTGGATAGAAATTCTGGGAGAAAAAAGCGTGAGGAGCTATTGATACCTTTGATCACCACATACTCTACTCAACACTATCAGGTGAAAAAGATTCTAAAGAAACACTGGCATGTGTTGAGAAGTGATCAAATTATAAATTATTTTCTGCCTGCTACTCCACAGGTTATATTTAAGGGAGTCCCTTCATTGAGGGATAGAATAGCACCAAATGTTGTTGATCCACCTCCAAAAAAAGTTTCGTTCTTCCAGAATATTTCTGGCTACCATCAGTGCCGTAGATGTCAAGTATGTGCAATAAATAAAATAAGATCAAAGAAGACAATGTCATTCAAGTCATCTAGTACCTCCAGGGAACATCAAATAGAGGCCTTTGTAACCTGCAGCTCCACAGGTATAGTTTACCTGTTGGAATGTCCTTGCGGGAAACAATATATAGGTAGGACTAAAAGATCCATGCAGGTACGGTTGGGTGAGCATATCACAAATATTAAGAGTGGATTTAAAGACCACTCCCTGTCAAGGCACTATGATTTGCATCACGATCGTAATCCAGCAGGTACCATTTTTTTGGGTATTGACAGGTATAGCCCACACTGGAGGGGGGGTTCCCTAGTAAGAGAAATATCCAGGATGGAAATGTCCTGGATTTATAGGGTTCGTTGTTATACCCCATATGGCTTGAATATTGATGTAGACGTGAACGCATTCATAGATAATGCATAGGATCCTTTTAGAATGTCGAGAATTTGTATTTATGTGAACTAGATTTGATTCTCCAGAAGTTCATTGCATTGCACATTATTTACTGTGTGAACCTGGTCAGTGTTCTTGAATTTAGCGATTCAGTTTGGTATTTATTTTCTCAATTATCCCAACTTTGAGTCTAGAAGTTAAAAACAATCCATTCAGATTAAGAAGGAAAATTTGATTAAAACAGATCCCCATCTTCCTAGTTACCTGATACGGGGATTGCATGTCCCGTGCTAACTGTCATGGTTGCGGGGGTATGCAATCCTGCGGTCTTGGTGCATTTTTGCTCATCTACTTTTAGTTCTAAGATATTTTTATATTTTGTTTGGTTGAGGAGGGATATGCTAAATGGCCACTAGATGGCTCTGCTAACCCTTTTTTGCTAATAACAATTAAATTTTAAAATGAATTATTTTAAAATTATGAATGGAGCATGACTGTGTGAATATAGCGCGCAGTTATGCCCTATGTCATTTTTAGAGCAGAAGTAGTATAGCTTCTTTTTAAATACAGGCGATATCCAGGTTATGATTCGCCTTTGCTGTGCGCGGCACCACCAGCCAGCCATGCATAGGAATAGTATCCTGGATTTTCCTCCTCTAAATAGTCCGAGTATTTGAATAGATATATCTTCTCTCTCTTTTTTTGGGATTTAATCTGCATAGCCAGGTTTTTGGAACACGAATATGTCTATTAATATAGGTATGGGCATTGTTTGCCCTGGTCCAAAATGGCGATTTGCAAGGCGGGGACGCTGGAGGATCAGATCTGGGCGTTCCCATTGTGTATATGAATATATAATGAGGTGGGTCAGCACGTTGCCCGTGCCCCAGGACGACGCCAGTTGTGACGAAACGGCGTAGGGAGGAGCGACGTGCTGACGTCACCGACATCCAGAACGAGTCCCGGAGCGAGAGGGCTTGTATAGCCGGCCGGCTTATTTTTTACCACACGCTTGTTATTCGTGACATATATGTAAGTGCATTCTTTTATCTATTAAACAAAGTTAAATCGGATTCACGCTATGGTGGCTTTGTTTCCTTTTACATCCTGTCAATGGTGATATTTGGAGAGAAGTGGCGTGGAATCCTGAAAAACAGTATTACAGAGACCCTGGCAGGGAAATAGCCATCTGTTGACATTGATCTGTGCACAGATCCTTTGCTCTGGTAAGCGACAGTGATTACTAGTGGTGGTGGAATCTTTGTCTATTGAATACCTGGCACTATGTCAAGGGTGTATATTGCGTTTGAAGTCACCAGTGGTGGAGTGAGAAGACCCCTGTCTGCTGTTCTTGCTTACATGATCTTCAGCTCTTTTTATCTCAATAATTATCCACAGGACTGAGCTTTCTTTTTCCAGCTTCTAATATTCAGTCTTCAATTGACTGTCTGATATTAGTTGGGATTTTCATTTAATTTATTTTATTTATTTTATTTTATTTCAATTTATTTGTTGTTGAAAAACATTTTCATTAGAGTCAATTATTGTTACATTTTATGTTCATTCATTTTTGGTATTCAATTTAGTGTTGCACAGCTTTGTTATTTCTAGTATTGTTTTATTGTGTGTGTCTCACTTTTAAGTTGCAGCATTTTTAGATTTTTTGATTGTATTCACGTTTAAATATGTGGAAATAGATCTACACATAGACAGCGCAGTATATTTCAAATTTTTTAAAATACATTATTATACATGAAAAATAAAATAAAAAAATGGAATAACAAATTTCTATTTGTATCACCATTGTTAGCCTCCCTGCCTGCTCTAATGCTGATAGCACTGATGCTGTACTGCTGTGGCTCTGCCACACTATTAGGTGTGATTAGGAGCAGGGCCGTCGGAACAGGACAGGCAAAACAAGCAATTGCTTGGGGCCCCGAGCTGGCCTGGGGCCCCAGCCTAGGATGCCTGCCTGCTGCCTGTCACTGTCTTGGATTTCCAAATTCCGCCCTGGATCTAAATGCACGATCGATCTGACAGTGGCTGTGGACCCCCCTAGCCTAGCTGGCACTGTCTCTGCTGGTTGCTACGTGACGCCCGCTTGGCGTGTAGCAACCAGTGACGTCACTAGCAGAACAGGAGAGAGGCAGATTTGTGCCTATCACAGGCAGCGGAGGAAAGTTCTTCTAGCTAGCTCCGCCTCCGAGTCCACCCACCTCCTCCCGCTCTGTCCTCGAGTCCACACTGTCCAGCCAGGCACTCAGGCAGCGGCATGCTGCTGTGCTGAAGAACACAGAAAGACGTGACAGAGTGATTTCAGCCAGCTGTGTTAGTGTGTGTACAGTGTAACAGACTAGACAGAGTAGAAAGCAGGCAAGTAAAAAGCATTGCTCACTCACCATTGTCAGCACTGACCAACACATCATAAGCGGCGGGCACTGCACTGGGCAGGACTGGACCAGGAGTCAGCTCTGAGGGGTTCAGCTGGGACCTGTAGTTCTTCACTTTTGGGGGGGGGTCACATGATTTCCAGTCCCAGCATGAACCCTCCCTGCCCTGCTAGGATGTGTTTGTGTGTCCTCTCCTGGCAGGAGAGGACACACAAACACATCCTAGCAGGGCAGGGAGGGTTCATGCTGGGACTGGAAATCATGTGACCCCCCCAAAAGTGAAGAACTACAGGTCCCAGCATGAACCCCTCAGAGCTGAAGATGTTTCCTGCATCACTGGCACTGCACTGCACACATGTTGATGACTCCTCACACCCGACCCGCTATGCTGTGGTTCCTGTAGGCTTTGCGTGAGTGCGGGGGGGGGGGGGGGGCCTCCATGTCCATTTTGCTTGGGGCCCCCAAATTCCTTCAAACGGCCCTGATTAGGAGTGATGAAATGCAACTAGGAGCATACTTTCTTTTACATATAAAATTACCCCTAAAGAGCCCATAGTGGAAAAAGTCACAAATCATAGTGGATACTCAGACCATAAACTAGATCACAATTGAGAACTCAATGCAGACAAGTTTGCCAATATCTCAATGTAACAGTCTGCTTTCATTTATCTAACTTACTAACCATTCCCATTTATTTTGTAGTTCATGCTAACGGTATCAGTTATAACGTTGCTGTACTAAATAGTATTAACAAAAGATGTGTAATTGTGTTGTGTTCGATTGTATTAAAGTCACATTTTTAACTTTACCCTACATGCTTATAGGGTAGGTGCCTTAGAAATGGCCTGAACTTGTACCGTTTAGTAAATATTAACATCGGCTCCAGCCAGTGACATTACTGTGACATGTCCCGCTCCCTGCTGTGATAGTGACTCCCATGTACATGGGCAGGAGTGATGTTGTTGAAAGTGCAAACCCTGAAGGAAGACTGGGTGAAGATAGAAGCGCCAGGAGCTCAGCGCTAGAGGGCTCCTTGTCAAAGGTAATACCATAATGTTTATGCAGGTTTATTCCATAATGTGCGAGATGTAGTGAATACTAGCACATTATGACATAAGCCTGCAGGGGGAACATTTATATGAGCAAATAAAGATCCGGATAGCTGCACTCCAAAAATAGTAATTTCCTTTATTGAAGATACAGTCCGTACAGAAACAGATTAAAATTGCAAACTGCTAACACGTTTCACACCGCTCTCACTGGTGCTTAACCACTTAACGACCACTCACTGTATATATACGTCGTCAGAATGGCACCGACAGGCACAATCACGTAGAGTGTACGTGATTGCCTTTGTATAGTTGGGGGGTCCAATCGGACCCCCCTCCTATACAGTGAGCGGTGGCTAAGTGTCCGGGAGCGTTCCGGGATGAGGGGGCAGCCATTCGTTTCCGGCCACCCCCTCGCGATCGCTCCCGGCGAATGGAAATGCCCCCTCTGTCTGTGTCAGACAGAGGAAGCAGGAGGAAGTGATGTCATCTCTGGTGCGGCGCTCACATATACCGAGCGCCGTACAAGAGAAGACATCAGGTCAGTGCACACAACACTACACTGACACCAGGACACATAGGGACATAAATCGCCCCCCCAGGCCCCCCAGACACCCCAGATCCCCCCCCAGATCACCCCCCAGCCCCCAGTCACAGTGTCACTGATTGCAGTGACGATTTATTTAGTGATCACTGCAATCAGTGACATTTGTGACTGTAAAAGTGTCAGTACATTCAGTTTTAGGTCCAGTGTAGCCCCCAAACCCCCCCTAATAAAGGTTTAACCCCCTGATCACCCCCCAGATAACCCTTTCACCCCCTATCACCACTGTCGCTAAGCGATCATTTTTCTGATCGCTGTCTTAGCGTCAGTGATGCCGACCGGTAGCCAGTAATTTTTTTTAGGTTCGCCGCATGTTTTTATAGCGTCAGGTACCCCAATATATTATCTAATAAAGGTTTAACCCCCTTGATCGCCCCCCCAGGTAACCCTTTCACCCCCTATCACCACTGTCGCTAAGCGATCGTTTTTCTAAACGCTGTCTTAGTGTCGGTGATGCAGATCGGTAGCCGGTAATTTTTTTTCGGTTCGCCGCAGGTTTTTATAGCGTCAGGTACCCCAATATATTATCTAATAAAGGTTTAACCCCCTTGATCGCCCCCCCAGGTAACACTTTCACCCCTATCACCACTGTCGCTAAGCGATCGTTTTTCTAAACGCTGTCTTAGTGTCGGTGATGCAGATCGGTAGCCAGTAATTTTTTTTAGGTTCGCCGCAGGTTTTTATAGCGTCAGGTACCCCAATATATTATCTAATAAAGGTTTAACCCCCTTGATCGCCCCCCAGGTAACCCTTTCACCCCCATCACCACTGTCGCTAAGCGATCGTTTTTCTAAACGCTGTCTTAGTGTCGGTGATGCAGATCGGTAGCTGGTAATTTTTTTTAGGTTCGCCGCAGGTTTTTATAGCGTCAGGTACCCCAATATATTATCTAATAAAGGTTTAACCCCCTTGATCGCCCCCCAGGTAACCCTTTCACCCCCTATCACCACTGTCGCTAAGCAATCGTTTTTCTAAACGCTGTCTTAGTGTCGGTGATGCAGATCGGTAGCCAGTAATTTTTTTTAGGTTCGCCGCAGGTTTTTATAGCGTCAGGTACCCCAATATATTATCTAGTAAAGGTTTAACCCCCTTGATCGCCCCCCAGGTAACCCTTTCACCCCCTATCACCACCGTCGCTAAGCGATCGTTTTTCTGATCGCTGTCTTAGTGTCGGTGATGCAGATCGGTAGCCAGTAATTTTTTTTAGGTTCGCCGCAGGTTTTTATAGCGTCAGGTACCCCCATATATTATCTAATAAAGGTTTTAACCCCCTGATTGCCCCTAGTTAACCCTTTCACCAGTGATCACCATATAAGTGTTACGGGTGACGCTGATTAGTTAGTTTGCTTTTTATAGTGTCAGGGCACCCACCATATATAACCCAATAAAGGTTTAACCCCCTGATCGCCCGGCGGGTGATATCAATTAGGTTTTAGCGTCAGAGAGGGTCTGCGTCACACCCCAGGCAGCGTCAGGTTAGTGCCAGTAACGCTAACACCCACGCGTGAAGCATACACCCCCCTTAGTGGTATAGTATCTGAACAGATCAATATCTGATCTGATCAGATCTATACTAGCGTCCCCAGCAGTTTAGGGTTCCCAAAAACGCAGTGTTAGCGGGATCAGCCCAGATACCTGCTGGCACCTGCGTTTTGCCCCTCCGTCCAGCCCAGGCCACCCAAGTGCAGTATCGATCGATCACTGTCACTTACAAAACAAAAACACACATAACTGCAGCGTTCACAGAAACAGGCCTGATCCCTGCGAGTCCAGTGCTGTAGGAGGTGATTTCACCACCACAGTTAAAAAAAAAAAGCAAATATGCCGAAGCATTGGGGCAGCAGGAGCGGAGGAGCGATTTTGCTCCTAATGCCGCGTACATACGGTCGAAATTCCGACGGAGGCTTGCCCGTGGAAAAGTCCGACCATGTGTGTGCGGCATAACTTTTTTGCGGGAGGATGCCCCCATGCTTCGGCATATATAAATGGTGCGTGTATGCCCATCATTGGAAGTGGGTGGATGAAGGGCGGTATTCTAATGGTGGGCATACCCACCGATCAATCTCTTTTTTCGTCCAGCCAACTGGCTGCATGAAAAAAAAAGATTACAATACATGTCCAACAAGGACCAGCAACGTACTGGTATGTTGCTGGACTTTGAATGTTTATACCAGAATGATGCCTGCGGGTTTAGGTATCATCTTGGTATCATTCTTTTCAGCCAGCGGCCGGCTTTCATGTAAAAGCAATCCTAGTGGCTAATTAGCCTCTGGACTGCTTTTACAAGCAGTGGGAGGGAATGCCCCCCCCGGATATAAAAAGCGCCATTGGGAAATTGGCAAAGCATTTTATCACACTGATCTTGGTGTGGTCAGATGCTTTGAGGGCAGAGGAAAAATCTAGGGTCTAGAAGACCCCAGTTTTTTCAAAAAAAGAGTACCTGTCACTACCTATTGCTATCATAGGGGATATTTACATTCCCTGAGATAACAATAAAAATGATAAAAAAAAAATACTTGGAAGGAACAATTTAAAAATAAAATAAAAAAGCAAAATTAATAATAAAAAAAAATAAAAAAAATAAAAAAGCACCCCTGTCCTGCCCTGCTCTTGCCCAATGGCGAACGCAAGCGTCGGTCTGGCGTCATATGTAAACAGCAATTGCACCATGCATGTGAGGTATCACCGCGAAGGTCAGATCGAGGGCAGTCATTTTAGCAGTAGACCTCCTCTGTAAATCTACTGGGGTAACCTGTAAAGGCTTTTAAAGGCTTTTAAAAATGTATGTAGTTTGTCGCCAATGCGCGTTTGTGCGAAATTTTAAAGCATGTCGTGTTTGGTATCTATGTACTCGGCCTAAGATCATCTTTTTTATTTCATCAAACATTTGGGCAATATAGTGTGTTTTAGTGCATTAAAATTAAAAAAAGTGTATTTTTTAACCCAAAAAATGCGTTTGAAAAATCGCTGCGCAAATACTGTGTAGAAAAAAAAAATGCAACACCCACCATTTTAATCTGTAGGGCCTTTGCTTTAAAAATATATATAATGTTTGGGGGTTCAACATAATTTTCTTGCAAAAAAAAAAAAATGTTTTCATGTAAACAAAAAGTGTCAAAAAGGGCTTTGTCTTCAAGTGGTTAGAAGAGTGGATGTAAGCTTCCTAATGTTGTGTATAAAATGCCAGAACAGTTCAAAACCCCCCCAAATGACCCCATTTTGGAAAGTAGACACCCCAAGCTATATACTGAGAGGCATGTTGAGTCCATGGAATATTTTATATGTTGACACAAGTTGCGGAAAAACGTCAATTTTTTTTTTTTTTGCACAAAGTTGTCACTAAATGATATATTGCTCAAACATGCCATGGGCATATGTGGAATTACACCCCAAAATACATTATGTTGCTTCTCCTGAGTACGGGGATACCACATGTGTGAGACTTTTTGGGAGCCTAGCCGCGTACGGGACCCCAAAAACCAAGCACCAAGCAGGCTTTCTAAGGGTGTAAATTTTTGATTTCACTTCTCACTGCCTATCACAGTTTCGGAGGCCATGGAATGCCCAGATGGCACAAAACCCCCCCAAATGACCCCATTTTGGAAAGTAGACACCCCAAGCTATTTGCTGAGAGGTATGGTGAGTATTTTGCAGATCTCGCTTTTTGTCACAAAGTTTTGAAAATTGAAAAAAAAAAAAATATATATATATATTTTCTTTCTTCATTTTCAAAAACAAATGAGAGCTGTAAAATACTCGCCATGCCTCTCAGCAAATAGCTTGGGGTGTCTATATTCCAAAATGGGGTCATTTGGGGGGGTTTTGTGATAGGTAGTGAGGAGTGAAATCAAAAATTTGTGCATAGAAATCATGATGGCGGTGCTTGGTTTTCGGGGTCCCGTACGCGGCTAGGCTCCTAAAAAGTCCCACACATGTGGTATCCCCGTACTCAGGAGAAGCAGAAAAATTTATTTTGGGGTGTAATTCCACATATAACCATGGCATGTGTGAGCAATATATCATTTAGTGACAACTTTTTGTAATTTTTTTTTTTTGTCTTTATTCAATCACTTGGGACAAAAAAAAATATTCAATGGGCTCAACAGGCCTCTCAGCAATTTCCTTGGGGTATCTACTTTCTAAAATGGGGTCATTTGGGGGGGTTTTGTGCTATTTTGGCATTTTATGGCCTTCAAAACTGTGATAGGTAGTGAGGAGTGAAATCAAAAATTTGCGCCCTTAGAAATCCTGAAGGCGGTGCTTGGTTTCCAGGGTCCCGTACGCGGCTAGGCTCCCAAAAAGTCCCACACATGTGGTATCCCCGTACTCAGGAGAAGCAGCAAAATTTATTTTGGGGTGCAATTCCACATATAACCATGGCATGTGTGAGCAATATATCATTTAGTGACAACTTTTTGTAATTTTTAATTTTTTTATTTTTTTTAGTCATTATTCAATCACTTAAGACAAAAAAAATAAAAAATTCAATGGGCTCAACATGCCTCTCAGCAATTTCCTTGGGGTGTCTACTTTCCAAAATGGGGTCATTTGGGGGGGTTTTGTACTGCCCTGTCATTTTAGCACCTCAAGAAATGAGATAGGCAGTCATAAATTTAAAGCTGTGTAAATTTCAGAAAATGTACCCTAGTTTGTAAACTCTGTAACTTTTGCGCAAACCAATAAATATACGCTTATTGACATTTTTTTTACTAAAAACATGTGGCTGAATACATTTTGGCCTAAATATATGACTAAAATTGAGTTTATTCGATTTTTCTTATAACAAAAATTAGAAAATATAATTTTTTTTCAAAATTTTCGGTCTTTTTCCGTTTATATCGCAAAAAAAATAAATCGCAGAGGCAATCAAATACCATTAAAACAAAGCTCTATTTGTGGGAAGAAAAGGACGCAAATTTCGTTTGGGTACAACATTGCATGTCCGCACAATTTACAGTTAAAGCAGCGCAGTGCAAAATTCTGAATTCACCTCTGGTCCTTTAGCTACCAAATGGTCCGGGGCTTAAGTGGTTAAGCATTTACCTTTTTTTGTACAGTTTTATACCACTTTAAGAGCCATGAAAACATATTGCTTACAAATACAGAACTGCTTAGCACAACGTAGGTTGGCTGTAAATGGGCAGTCTTTTAGTTGGCTGAGAGGCATGTCCTGAAAAAGTAGCCTTAATACTCAATGCTATTGTGGCTTTTCCCCTTTACCCAAGAAAAAAAAAAAACGTTAATGAGGGAAATATATAAAGGTATATAAACCTAACATTTAAAACATTATGCGCTAAATAATTATATAAATGATATAAACAATTTAAAATATATATTTATATACTTATTTAGTGCGGCATTTTTTAATTTAAAATATAGGGTGCCATTGCTGACTTAAATACTAATAAATAGTTATCTCTGGCTTAATAGGCATTTGTATGAGAAGGTACTAACCTCAGTAGACACACTTAGACAACTAATACTGTATTTGAAGAAAG
The DNA here is from genome assembly GCA_029206835.1 of Rana muscosa. Lineage (NCBI taxonomy): Eukaryota > Metazoa > Chordata > Amphibia > Anura > Ranidae > Rana > Rana muscosa. The sequence goes on along the minus strand of CM055122.1, from coordinate 172,995,793 downwards.
GTTTATGGGTCAGCATGGATTTTATGGCCCATATATTAATGTTTCCCAGAGAAAAGAGCTGCTTTGGAGTGGAGCATTTCTATTTGTCTCAGGGGAAAATTGCAAGGAGCAGGTGGAAACAAATGGCCCCTGGGCCATTCTTTAATTTACAAATAAAGGGTGGCACAGGTAGGATAGGCTGCTTCAGTGCTGGTGTAGCGCCCTGCCATAGTCAGGCTAAACTTAGTTTTTGGCTTCCCTGTATTCAGTGGAGTGGGGATCTGTTTTTTTGGTCTGATCAGGCTTTCCTAAGGTAAGTGGTTGATTGATCCTGCCTGCTTCTGAAAGAAGCTTCCAGAATACAGAGTAGGAGGATCAACCATTGGTCTGATCAGGCTTTCCCAAGGTCAGCGGTTAATTCCTCCTGCCTGCTTCTGAAAGAAGCTTCCAGAATACAGAGTAGGAGGATCAACCACTAAGTTATGAATATTTATTAGACATCAGCCAATCCCTGAGAGGGGGCACCCATAAGGTGGCTGAGGGAGGTGATAAATGTTTGGGAAGCCTGCTCAGAGTGTCTTTGTCCTGGAGCTGCTGCCCCTTGGATGCAGCCTGTGTACTGGAGTTGCTGTTCGGGCCTCAGCAAGTGCTGGGCTGAGGGCCTGGAGAAGATATGCTAAAAGATTTTTACTGGAGGACTTCATCTTGGAATCCGGTCTGGAGAGTTTTGTGTGGAAGCTGGGTGGCAGACAGCTGTCCTAGGACATTGTGAGTAGGACCTGGTTTTGGACACTCGGGTGTGCATGTGCTATAGGGAATCGGATGCCATAGGGTACTAGATGGACTGGGTCTGCTCTTGTGTCCAATCTCTATAACCTCCAGTCAAGGCTGTTTCAAGAGGATTTTGGAAGTTCGTCGTCCTGTTGATTTCTGCTATTGTTTTGGAGTATCCTAAACCCTTAAACCCCTCCTGTTCAAGTTTCTGAAAATAAAATCTACAAAAAGACATCCCCTAGACTGAGCCTGTGGTGTCAGTGTGCTTGGAACTGTGTCTGTGGCAGGCAGCCTCTGTACAAGCAAGGGGGACCTGGGCATATTTTCAGATGCCCCTTCTGGGTGAGTGCTACATCGTGGAACTTCAATCAATGATGCATGCTGAGTACTATATAGCAACCTGCTCTCCATTCAGACTTGGCACCACATTGTCTGGCAGAGCAAAGTCTAGCAGAGCAAAGTCTAGCATCAACTTTGTTTGTGGCTCTGGGATGCCATATGACTGAATGCTGAGAGCCTCAAAGAAAGCTGATGCTGGAAAAAAAATCGCTCCCCAACATGAGTGGTGGAATTTGGCTGCGTTTGCTTACCAGGCCAAAAGTTCCTTGTTCTTTCCTGCAAGAAAACCTATATTGACCTTCCCTGTAAAAAAACATATCTTGACTAAGCTTTGTTCTCTAGTTATTGGTCCATTTCTTTTCTCTTGCATGCATGTGGGGAAATAGGATTAGTCTATAACAGGCTAATCCAATTCCCAACCTCTAAACCACTTTTTGAGCCTCTTAATCTGGTTTAACTGAATCTATACTCACTTAAGTGATTAATGACCTCTTCAGAGCAAAATCACATAATAGCCTTTCCCCGTATGTCTGCTCCAAGTTTGGTACTTTCACTAACCCTCTGTTATTAAAATTGTTGCAATTTTTGGAACTCAGGACACTTTCTTTTCCTGGTTTTCCTCATATCAAACCCATCCTTTAAGGTCTTCTCCTTTCCTGTGCTCTATTGGAGTATGGGGTGGTTCAGTCTTTGGCCTTGGCAGATGACACTCCAATCAACCTACCCACTGCTGATCTGTCATCCACCTTTCTTAAAATCATTTAAAATTTCTTGTCAGCCATTTATTCATGGGTATGTGAGAGGTACCTAAATGCTTACAAGAACAAAACGAAACAAACTATCCACACCCCTTTGATACCCCTCCATGAAATGTATTTAGTGTAAAATATTCTGTCTAGCCTGCCCACACCTTCAAATCTGCCTACCCATGATTTTCTCTCTTCTGCTCATTAATTGCTGAGTAACCAATTCCCACACTTGGCATTCCCTTACCTACTGTACTGTGGCAAGGTCCCTTGTGTCATGTTTACTTGTATTTTCTTATTTTCCATTTGCGCCCCTTTATTTTATAATGTACATTACTGCATAGTATTTTTTGGAATAACAGTACTTTATCATTTAAAGTATTAAAGAATCATCATTAGAATTAACAATACTGCACCAATTCTAGTCAATAGTTTCTCTAAGCAACCCAATTACACTCTCTCCACCTAGGGGAGAGCAATGACAGCTTTCCAGGTGTAGAAGATTTGAAGCACAAGCTCTAGGTGCATTGAGTATGTATAAGCCCATTTATTTACTAGGATCTTGGTAACCATTAACTCTAAATAGGTATGTGAATATTATTCCTTTATATCATCTTGTATAATGAGAAATATTGTATAAATGAGATATCCTGTGAAAAAAAAAAAACTGACATAAATGAAAACGGAAAAAAAATGATACCTCAGCAATTTTTTGTTCAAGACTTTTGTATATTTAACCTTTAAAATGAGCAAAGAATTAAATCTAATCCTCAGCCTCTGTCTTTTCCTACTAGAAGGATGTTTATGAGGAGTATCACAGTAAGCCTTTTTTTGTACAGCAGAGGTCTACAGCTGCTGCAAAGCCTCTTGGGAAGCACCAATCATAGTGCTGCTGCAAGATAATAGGGCGGCAGCAGAGGTTTCCTATATCCATGTCATTCAGCGAGGACTACTGCTGCTTTGATTTACTGATAGCTCAATATTTGGGTCAGTAGGAAGCAGACACATTTTGTCAGATGGCTCCTGGGCACACTATGCCTGTGCAGTGAGTTCTCTGGTCACATCCAGTCCAGTAGGAATCAGCACATTGAAATAAACACACTTTATATGTTATCTTCCACTGCACTGGCTGATCAGATTAGAAAATTATTGTGATTATTCCTTATGATGATAATGGTCAATTCATTGCTTTAGCATGTCATTTATTTGCAGACGTTGCTCCAGAAAAGCCAATTGACCCCCAACCAGGCAGGTTAATATGATAGATAAATATTTATCGTAAAAGGAGAAATCTGTGCTGTGACCACGCTGAATTGCTCGAAATTTAGAGGATGGTTGGTTGCTAAATATCTAACAATACATCATTATTAACTCGCTAACACTTAAAATTAAGCAGAAAAGACATGTGCCAATGCATATGACCATTTTCTCAGTAACATTTTGTACCCTATCATGTTAAAGTTCTGCTTGGTAACTGTTTGTAAATATATTAACCGATACTTCCAGAATCATCTTTGAATATTTTCAATTGTTCTACAGTTTAATTTTGTTTTATTTATATATATATAAATTCTTATTCAGGTACTTATATAGCGCTGTCAATTTACACAGCGCTTTACATATGCGTTGTACATTCACATCAGTATATATATATATATATATATATATACTGATGTGAATGTACAACGCATATGTAAAGCGCTGTGTAAATTCACAGCGCTATATAATAATATATATAAAACAAAATTATATGTATATACAGTATAAAATATATACTAAATAGATAGATAGGTTGGATAGATAGATAGATAGAATATATTTGTTGTTATAAGATATTTTATCTTATAATATTATATACTATTATTTAAATTATATTTACATACCGGTATGTATTTATACTTTTTTTATATATATAATAATTTATAATTTTATATATATATATTTTTAAATTGGGAAAATAAATATTAAACATTTATCAGCAAACCAAAATGCATTTTTTCAGCAAACATTTTCACTTGCATTCATGGATTTTCTGTACGTTATACACTAGATCGCCAAAAGCCTTTTGAAAGCAAATCTGTTACATTCAGTCTTGTAAAGCATTTTCATGCAACATATTTTGGTAAATACATGCCACCATTGCTGAGTAATTATGAGTTCAAAATGAGCTTGTTGCTTTCTGTGTTAGTCTCCATCTCTATATGAAAGGGTTGTATAGAGTTGGATGCTCTTCACACAGCTCTTTGTTGGAAATGCACCTATGATGAAGTTAGAATTACAAGATAAAACAAATCTGGACACTGACAGGTTAGGGAAAAAATATATTACTTGATCTAATCATGGATCAACTGCACGTTCAAGCATTGTTAACTTGGTTTTAATTCCCTTTTTAATATTTGGAGTTAAAATGTGGTGCTATTAAAAAATTGCTTCCAATTTTTAAATATAAACACTTGCTAAAAAAAAAGAAAGAAAAGGAAAACAGATTGACAGCTTAGTGTTAGCACAAACCTTTTTCTTTTTAGATTTACACAGTATAGTAATGTTTTGTATTGCTGCAGGATCTTTGCAAGCTCAAATATGAAATCGGAAACTTGATGTTGCAACTTCTTTGAATCCATTCTGAATGACAGCAGCACTGTACTTCTTCATTGTGCTTGGAGGCCAGATGGCAATGGAATCATTTACTTCACCTTGTTGTGCTTAATTACTACAATCAACACACTATTTTCCAAATTAATCATAACAAAGTAATTTCATTAGTAACACAGCAGGCTGTTGAATTATTAGCATCATAACAGGTTCGCAAACAATTAAACTTTATTTGAACCTTAGAAATTTGCAGGGTGGAACACTTAGGCAGCCAAGCACAGCGCACTGTATACAACATCACCATAGCCTGACAGTTAGATATACCGCATAACTGCATTTGTTGTATATAACAAAGAGTTTTTATTGTTTTTTTGGGTTGGATTGTATATAAACATAATTACAACAAATTATAACTAATTTCAAAAGAGAAAATCAAAAGATATTTTTATTTCGTTGTTTAAGGGTATTTTCATAGTGAAAAAAGTGGCTGTATTCTGAAACTGATCCTGCTTGGTCGGGTGTGGGGTTAAATGAAAAAACATAGAAGTCATAAAAAGGTGGTGGGGAGGGGGGTGGTTGGAAATTAAAAAGTGAACCAAAGGTCAAGACGGTGGGATTATTATGAGTTGGGGAAGGACTCCCTCTCCTGGGCATCAGAAGTAAAGGTTTTTTTTTGTTAGGGAAGTCAATTTGCTTATGGGCACCTATAAAACTAATTTATGGAGGGGGATGGGATGTAAAAAAAAAAAAAAAAAAAGCTCACATTTCTATCAAGCATCTGCCATCTGCTGGTTACTGTGTGCATAAGCCTAAAATCACAACCTAATATATCTAAATTTAGCAATTTAACCTTACTGTTCTAACATATACAGTAGCAGTGTATAACAAAACTCTAATTTGCAGAAGTATTTAAAGAAATAACATAATATAAAATACACATTTTAGTAAAATAAATAAACCCAAACGTTACCCAAAGAGGGACTTTGTTATATTTTAAGACTTATTTGTCAAACAGTTCAAAAGCAAAAAGAGTGAATTAATTTTCTTTCTCATATTCTTGAACTGATTAAATAAACCACACAAGTAATCATTTTAGGAGAACCACAAAAGCTGCTATAATGCCATTAGTAACTATGTAATAAAAATGCATGCTGGTCATTAGCTTCAGGTTATTACAACCATTACCCAGCTAAAACTCAGAAAAGTTTATGTACTTAAAGTGCTGAGAATTTCCACTTTGCAAAGTGAATGTTCACTTGGTGAACAAGGTGAAGCTGCTTCCATCCCAATAATCCAATAATGTGCAAATTTGTTTAAATTGTTTTTTTAAAGCTTTCCTTCCGCAGGTTAGGGTGTTCAAAGTAAACTTGCGTCATTGTATTCACTAAATTAAGTGAACTTTCACTACGCCTTTAGTAAATCAGCCTCAACCAGTGGGACTTCCTTATAAATGCGTATTTAATTTAAAAGTGTCAGACGTATGGAATTTTTAAAACTTTTAATCAAACAACAGTAGTTCGTGCTTTGTGAATCTTTGATACATTTGCACTATCTAGGAATGTTAAAATTTACATGAATAAATGGCAATTTACACGTGCTTAAAAATAATCAGGATTTAGCATCTTTACAAAGTTTGAACTTTTGTTAATCACAATTCTCATTATTCCTTTTTAAGTATGCTTACCATCTTGGTCAATGAAGGAGGGAAAACTATTCAATAGAATTTTTGCTTTGCTTTATTTTTTACTAAATAATATGTAGCAGTAATAAAAAAAGATGTACATTGTGAACCATAATAAACCCAACCAGCTTAAAGACACATACTATTACAGAACAATATGTTATAAAAAAAAAAACTGTATACATTTTTAAATTTCACGTAACAAATAAAAACACCTCTATTCCACACAAAGTAAATTCAAGCTCCAGATGATACCATTTCAATGGTCCTAATAAAAAACGGTTCCTGGCAAGGAAAAAAAAAAGTGATAAAACGGACATGAGCGGAGAAAAAGCTTATGCAATTGGTTTATCATAAAAATCGCGGTATCCAAGACAGAAATTAATTGTAATGTTTGATTGAAGGCAATATACAGTAGCAAGCTGAAGAAGAGATAAGCTCACTGCTCTGACATTGCAATGTGGGATTCTATTGCATGCAGACAACTAATGGAGCAGTATTAATTAAGGCTTAAAAGCTATTTTTTGCAACAGTCCTTAAGTTAATATAACAGCAGCAGAGGTTTTAGGAAGGAAATGCTTATAAAACAGAGAGCAGGAGAACACATGAGCCATTATGGTAGATTGGATTAAAATGTACTTACCCAGGCCTCTCAAATATCATACATCTCCATTATGTACGCTTTAGGCACCAGGCCAATGGTTCCCTTCATTTCTCCTACCCACCAGCCATATCTATTGTACTCCTAATTCAAAACAATAAGCTGGATTAACCTTTTGCCTAGCACAAATGTAATATCATTTAATGCAAAGCTACTTTTAAATGTTTGTGCTCCATGTTTGGCCTGCTAATCATAGCCATACCAAACATGTTCAGAATCACCTTTCTTCTTTGCTATTGTTAGATACATTCCAGCAGTGACTACCCATGAGCAAACAGATGATGGCACAGAACGCAGAACATCTGTATATTTATTATTTGATGGTGCACAGTGCATATTGCTATATATTGACACGTCTTTCTTGAACATTCTCTTCCCTTTATTTTTTCATATATGCTATATTGCTTTTAGTTACGAAAATTATGGCAGAAATCACAACGATTAAAGAAAAAATAAAAAATAAATGATATGGTACAAAACAAGACGAATCAAACTTATACGTTTACCAAAGAACTTACAATCTAAAAAACAAAGGAAAGAGGGATAAATCTGAAGATAAAAGGCACTATCACACTAATGTAAAATGTCTTTAAAAATAAAGTACAGTGATATATACCCATGTACAGTAGTATTTCAGAGTTTTTTAAACAATGTTACAATATAAGATATCTATTTGTCTATTAGTCTGACTGTCCGTCTAGCAAACTATCTATCTTGTAAAAGTCACCATCTCTGTCTATCTGATCTGTGGACAATCATGCAATCCCAGAAACCAGATAAACGTGATTCAGGAATTGTGTAATTCTCTGCATACTGGACAAATTTAGGTGCATTTATTAATAAAAATAGGGACATTTTGCAATTTGCTGATCCACCTTATTTGTAAATCATTGTGCTCATATCCAAGTACCTACCTAGCTATCTATTCATACATTATTGTTCTAAAATATAGTACTGTGTAAACTTCCAATGTGACTCTCAACAGGAAAAAAATATCTTTTGTGGGCACGTAAATACATTTATTTTTTTCAGCATTCTCTTGCAAACAGTCAATCTATGTTCCATAAAAATAAAATACACGATTGTAACAGAAGGTGCATTACTTGTAAGTTGTATATAGTACATGGGCTTCCTTTAGTTTCAGACAAGGGTCCATAATATATCACAGTGTTTACTGATTACCAGCAAAACGGAAATGCAATCTAATTAGAAGACAGACAGCAGTTTACTTGTGTTAGTGCCTCATCTCTCACATAAACAGAATCTTGGCAAATTGTCTGGTTTTTAAAATTCTCCTGGGCCTGATTGGGTATTTTTGATGAGAATATAGGTGAGAGGGGGAATTAATCATTTAGTAAATCGCCACAAATTTATGTGACAGTTACCCACACCTGAAACTGAGATCTAAAATTTGTATTCCTAACTTTGTATATTTTAACAAGAACTATAGAAAAGGAAACACCAAAGTGAACATTTGCATAGATATTCAACTTTGTGCTTAAAAAGAATAACTATTGACTATAATGCCTTCTGTTTATATTCTCAAAAGATACAAATATTTATTAAAGAGTGTTATTAAAAAATATTTTTATTTAGCATATTCACAAAAATATTAAGGCGGAGTTCCGCCCGCCCCTTTTAAAATTAAAAGTCAGTAGCTACACATACTGTAGCTGCTGACTTTTAACATTAGGACACTTACCTGTCCTGGAGTCCAGCGATGTCGGCACCGCAGCCGATGTGTACATTGACTGGTCAGGTGCTGCCGCCGCCATTGCGGGTAAAGGAACCTGGCAATGTAGCCTTTCGGCTTCACGGCCGGGTCCCTATTGCGCATGCACAAAGTGCACTGCGCTTTCTCACTGGCTCGGCAGAAGGAGAGGAGGAGGGGGGCTGAGCTGCTGAAGTAATTCACCATGGCCCGGTCTCCTGGAAGTGAGGACAGGGTACCTGTAAAAAACAGGTACCCGCTCCCCCCCGAAAGGTGCCAAATGTGGCACCGGAGGGGGGGAGGAATCAGATAAGCGGAAGTACCACTTTTGGGTGGAACGCCGCTTTACTATGTTTAACATTGTCAAACTATGTTTGACCAGAGGTCATCAATACCTAGATGCCGAGGCAAAGTTTAGCGGTTTCAGCCAAAAACAATATCTTAATGACTACAGTAATCTGCATACCTAAGTTATCCGTATAAAGATTTTTAAAGACATATAGGTTTTTTATTTGTTACACTGTTTTACAAAATAAACCCTGCTCTGTTTTTAAAATATTTATTTTTAATGGTGCAACTGTATCTGGCAGTTAAACTATTAAATGCATGGCTTTGCAGATGGACACTGCTGCCTGAAGGTGGCTGTGTTCATCTACAGGCTGCAGGTTGATCCTCCCTTCGGTGAATGAACTCAGATGTGATGTGTATTACATCACTTCCTGGTTCAGAGCTCTCATTCCCCAGCCGCTGTAGCCAGGCATGAAGCTGATCAAGCAATAAACCTTCTTGACTAACTTCATTGGGGTCTATTAGTGACATGGACCCCTGATGTCTCCTTATAGAGGACCTTCCCCATCAATATGATAGCCCCCTAAGTGATAACAATAAACTTAAGTTTTAAAAAAAGCTTAAACTAACAATAAAAAAAATGAAAAATACCCCCCCAAAAATATTTTAAAGCTCCTCCACCCCCCACATACATACATACATAAACACATGTGTCAGGTACAGCTATGTATGAAACCAATGATTGTGATACACAAGCATTTTTTCCAGGGCCATCATTCACGGTTAACGCTAAAATGATTCCCTGTATAGGATTTTAAAGCATTATCTATAGATTATTTTGAGGACTGAAGTCTGTCACCATTTCACTGGAGCATGTCGTTTTAAAGCTGGACATGTTGGGTATCTATTTACTTGATGCAATCTCATCTTTTATAACTGAACAGACAATTGGGTAATATATTGTGTTTATGCGCACTAAATGTAACTTTAGTGTATTTTGCACTGAAATACTATACGTTTGATAAGCAGTTGCGCTAAAATCATGTGATTACCATCATTTTATTCTCCAGTTTCCCTGCTTTCAAACAAAAAGTAAAAAATTAAGGGGTTTTACCAAATCTAACATTTAGATTTTAACACGTGTATAAAAGTTCAAAAAGAAAATGAAAAGATGACTCTAGCAGCGAAAGGTTTAAAGCTTAATACCAGTTATGTTTTTTTTTTTTTGCATAGTTATTTTGGTCCAACTTTGACCAATGTAAGTAAACATTTCAAAGTATAGTATTCTAAACTTTGTCTGTCCCTGTGGAAACAGAGAGCCAATGTAGTTGCCTCCGCTACTAAAGTGATCCTCTCTGTCTTTGAAGCCCATGCCGAGCCTATAACCACAGGGGGTCAATCTCTCTGTACAGGTGCCATTCACAGAGTGCCATTGCATTTTTCAAAATAGCAAGTGGTATGGGAGAACACTTAAACAGGACATGCTGCTAAGATCTTGTTGGCAGTAGCAATGTCTTCCATTTTGACTTGATTCATACCACGAGACTGATCAGTGGTTTGATCTCCATGGCATATAATATATGCAAAAGCTTTTCATGTCTATGCCTCTACATTCCTGATAAGCTTTTCAGAGAAAAGTGTTGAGTTCTGAACTGGTCCTTATGCAAGTGGATACAGTATGAAAAAGTTGAACCATAAATCACCTATGATATATGACAAATTGAGAATTTAGAGAGACAAGTCATCAGAGGCGTCCATAACATGCTATGGAATATACCTTTTAAATTATGAAACTGTATTGGTGTACATTATTTCATTATTATTCATTCAAATTTTAGTGATACTTTATTGAGTATGATGTATTGAGGTTATTAGGTGGCACCGAGATTATGTGCTTTTTGTATCTTGTTGTAAAGCGGTAAAGACTGTTCACTTAGTAAAGTAAATGCTCAATGAGCTTAGTAAATAAGGTGAAGCTATGTTCATTTTAATTACCCAATCCTATGCAATGGACATTTAAAAAAATGTTTTTTTCCCTCGATTGGAAAGTTGCTAAAGTGTCAGAAATTTCAATAAATTGAAATCAATAAAAAATTTCACTTCAATATTTAACTTCTTTACAAAAGAACACATTCCTTTGAAAAGAACACATTTAAAAAAAAAAAAAAATGTAGTCGTTTTATTAAAGTGCCTATTCTCCTTTAGACCCCTTTCACACTGGAGCACTTTTCAGGCGTTTTAGCGCTAAAAATAGAGCCTGTAAAGCACCTGAAAAGTGCCTCTTAAGCCACCCCAGTGTGAAAGTCCTGCAAGCAACATCTTTGGGGCGCCCTGCCCATTCAAATAAATAGGCAGCGCTGCCGAAGCGCCTGCAAATCACTTTGGCAGCGCCACAGCACGGGCGATTTTAACCCTTTCTTCGTCTGCTAGCGGGGGTTAAAAGCGCCCCGGTAGCGGCCGAAAAGCACCGCTATAACAGTGGGAAAGTGCTGCTAAATCTAGCGGCGCTTTACCGCTATGCTGGCACAGCCCCAGTGTGAAAGTACCCTTAGTATTTTCAGCTAGTAGCAAATTAACAGTGGCACTGTAATGTAAAGGGGGGCTGTGATATAAAGGGTGCACTATGATATAAAGGAGACTGCACTGTAAAGGGGCACTGTAACAGCGCAGTTCCCTTCATATTACAGTGCTCCCTTTACATCACAGCCCCCCTTTACATTACAGTGCCCCTGCCATCTGCCTCCTCCCCTCCTTTCCTCTCTAACATCTCTGTCTCCCCTGTTCAGGACTCCTACCTGCAGGGCAGAGCCTGTTATTAGTCAGTGTGTCCTCTCCCTGCTCCTTCGACCGCCAACCCGTCCGACGATATCATCCTATCAGCAGAGCAGGGGGAGAGAGGAGCTCTGCATTCTGATCTGCAGATCCTCCCTCTCCCTGCCCTCCTAATAGGATGACATTGTCAGCGGGCGGGCAGGCGGAGCAGCCCGGAAAGGACACAGGGCATGGCCGCACAGCTGGAGATGAGAGGCGACCACGGTCTGTAATAGCCCTGTGCGGACCGGAGTCGCCACTCATCTCCTGCTGTGCGGCCCGGTCAGCAACAGGCCATAGGCCTCCACTGGTCCACGGCCCATGGGTTGGGGACCCCTGCACTACAGTATATATACACGTATATATACTACAGGGCATAGGTGTGCGCAGCATATTACGTTAGGGTGTGCACCCCAAAGCTCAAACACACATGTGTATGTATATATATATATATATATATATATATATAGGGCAGTAGGGCAATGGACAGTGTCAGTAGAACAGTAGAACAGTTGATGGTGTCAGTGGGCAGGGACTGTTGTCAGTAGTTTATTTTAATTTTATTTTATTATTACTTTTTACTAATTTTATTTTTTTATATCATTTTTTAACATATCTTTTTACAATAATCTTTTATTATTTTCTTTTACAATTTTTTAGGAGCACCATTGGGGGGCTTTGGTGAGATATCAGGGGCCTAAAGAGACCCCTGATATCTCACTGTTGAGACAGAGAAAGGGGCTGAGGACAGAGATTCCCCAGTCCCTTTCTCTGCAGCCAAGCAGCAGGGGGAATATGTGCAGCCCAGGATGATTAGGGTGTGCCTGGGCACACCTGGCACACCCTGTGCGCACGCCTATGCTAGAGGGGGTACAACAACAAAACAACTTCAATAAGCAGTTTACAAGAGGGATCTATAAGTAAAATACAATAAAGTTACTATTTCTATTTTAATTTAAAAGTAATTAAATCACAAGGATACAAATAGCACAGCACAGCCCTGTCTAGCAAGGCAGGGGACCTGATAATTCTCTGCTGCCACTTACCTTTCACTTAAAGGTCACCTCCCCACCCCTACCCTGTATCAGAACAATGAAAGGATAGGCAACACACGTATAAGTTAATCTCTCTGTCATTGTGCTCTCTTTATCAACCAGCATGCTTCTTGCATTGCCACATTCCTATTTGGCTTCATGTGCTGCCTCTCCCTCCCTTACTTTGAGCCCTGCTGTACAGACTGGCAGGAGGCTAATACCAAGTCAATTTCAGTATTTTTACTGCTGCATTTAAAGAATATGTACAATGATGTATAAATGAAGAAAAAAAGAAAAGAATAGTAGAAACAAAGGCCAATACAAATGTATTGTGCATGCAAGCTTGCAGGAGCATGTGCATTGTGTGTACAACATGATATAATGTGCAATTGCTCACAATATATACCTTTATTTACCATTGCAGAATACACAGACAATTCACACCAATCCCTGCCCCTGACCATCTAAGGTTCCTGCACACACTTTAAGGCCTATTTGGTCAGGAGCTGGTTAACTTTGGTTATAGGAAGGAAGAAAATATAGGAAAGATATTCATGCTGGAAACTGAGCTGTGAACTTATATGCTTATATATCATTAAATACAATTCCTAATTGTTCTACATAAAGAAAAGGAGAGTAAAGATACCAAGTGCAGGTGTGCTAGAATCTGAAAAATGTAATAACTCCTCTTAGACTTGAGGCTGATGATTTACAATGCAGAGGCACATCGCCTGAAGCTGACTAGCACACATTTGCTTGATCTTAGAAAGAGAAGCAGTGAGTGCTTAAGAATGCCTGCCTATAAATTGTAAGCAGCAGACATGTGATCCTACAGTTATGGCATGTACTAGAACATCTGGCCAGTGTGTGCTGCTCAAATTACTATATCCTATAAAAAAAAAACTCCCAATGCATATTGTGCTCTAAAATACTAGGGAAAATCTGTACATGTGACAACATTCTTTAGAATTTAAGTGAAAATGACATCATACAATTTCTGCAATTCATTCTAACATTTAATAAACACTGTGCTGTCAATGTGAATTTAAAAATATGAAAATAGGTAGTAGCTGTGACCTTTCTGTCATGCAGCCATATGACCACTAGGGGGCAGGAGACATCCTATTAAGTATTTACGGAAGAACCATTTTCTGGCATTTCAAACCATGTGTCCAACTTAAATAACTAGTTTTAATTTACAGCTTTTACCAAGATATTTCAGACTTATCACTGTCTCATGCCGCGTACACACGACCACTTTTCTCGACGAGAAAAACTGCATTTTTTCTTTTCGCCAAGAAAAACGATCGTCTGTGGGCTTTATGTCGTTTTTCTCGTCGAGAAAAACGGCATAAAAAACGACGAGAAAAATTAGAACATGTTCTAAATTTTCTCGTCGTTTTTTCCAGCATTTTTTTCCGCGGCAGTTTTCCCATAGGGAAACACTGCCGCGGAGCCCACAGACGGTCGTTTTTCTCGTCAAGAGAAAAAATGACGGGAAAAACGACCGTGTGTAGGGAACCAAGCGGTTCCCTCATTTTTCCTGTCATTATTCACGGCGTTTTTTTAACCGCCGTGAATAATGATCGTGTGTACGCGGCATCAGTGCCGCTGTTCTTTTCTATACCCCATGCAACTTATATGTAAAACTACTTTTCATAGCAAAAAAAAAGAACTTTGGAACTGGAATTTTCGATTCCCAATATAACATAAATTACTGAGAAAAAATAAACTTGTGTCAGTTTAGTTCTTGCCACCACAGGAAAACTGTGCAATACTGGAACAGTAAGTTTAAAGGAGAGCCCTACTTAGTACTTCTTCCAATTATCTATCTTGTAAATGACAAATTAAGCCCTAATTTACAAAAACGAAAAAAATTCTCTGCAAATGTTCATAGAGGAAGACGTTTGGTTACTGCTGAATATTTCTGAATCAGGTAAAAGGAGTCTTAGCTCCAACAATACTGTGCAGTCCTATTGCTTCAACGTGTAAGGCCGCGTACACACGACCGGTTTTCTCGGCAAAAAACGACAAGAAAATTGCCGGGAGAGCTTTTTTGCAGAGAAAACCGTGTGTACGCGGGTTTCAGTTTTCTCGTCAAGAAAACTGCCCAGACTCCCAGACGAGAAAAAAGACGACCTGCGGTCTTTTTTCTCGTCGAGAATCTCGTCGGCCTGTTTCTCGACGAGAAGTGTGTACACTTACCTGTCGCCGTGGAAACCCGCGCATGCTCGAAATGACTTTGACACATGCGCGGTAGCTTCCTAGGCATAGGGTGTAGCAAGATGGCGGCGACAGCATCGAATGTGACGAGCGCACACGGCGGTTCTTTTGAATCGTACGTGTGTACACTCGGCCGGGACAAGTTTCTTGTCAAGATTCTCATCAGGAAAACAAAGTTTTTTTCCTGACGAGAATCTCAGCCGTGTGTACAGGGCTTAACTTTTGCAGCCAACCAGCTAATTGTAAAGTAGCGGTCCAGAGGACTATGGGTGGGAGGTCATGACTGCCTGTACACTGACTACCGGGTTGTGAGAGCTGGGTGTTATCCAACCCCACAGTTGGATGGCTGCTATTGGACCCAGCTGATTTTCTGTGTTGACAGCACTAGGGATGAGGTGAATTTTGCAGAGAAAACTGGATTATCCGGTTGGGACACTTTCTTGCATCACCTGTACATGCATGGATATTCTCCAGCTACTCTATTTTCATCCCACACTCCTAAGACATGCTGGTTGGTTAATTGGCTCCTGTACAAATTGGCCCTAGTATACAGCATGTGTGCATGTGCAGTAGGCCTTAGATTGTAAACTCATTGAGGGCAGGGACTGATGTAAATGTACAGTAAAGTTCTGCATACATTTTCAGCACTATATACCGTATTTATCGGCGTATAACACGCATCGGCGTATAACACGCACCCCAAGTTTAGGAGGGAATTTTAAGGAAAAAAACTTTTAGGAGGGAAATTCGAGGAAAAAAAACTTACATTTAAATGCAGCATGCAGCCTTGCCCAGTGTCCATCTGCAGCCTTGCCCAGTATCCATCTGTCCATCTGCAGCCTTGCCCAGTGTCCATCTGTCCATCTGCAGCCTTGCCCAGTGTCCATCTGTCCATCTGCAGCCTTTCCCAGTGTCCATCTGTCCATCTGCAGCCTTGTCCAGTGCCTTTGCGATCTTGTCAGTCTCGGCGTTTTTTAAAATTTGGCGCCGATTTCTGTGGAGAGGAGCGAGCGGGGCCGAGTGTACTTCGGCTAGACTCGGCTCCTCTCGCAGTCCCGCCCATCTCCACTGACTGCGCCGCTGACGGAGAAAGCCGAGTGTACTTCGGCTAGACTCGGCTCTGCTCACAGTCAGGGGCAGGACTGCGAGAGGAGCCGAGACTAGCCGAAGTACACTCGGCTTTCTCTATGTCAGCGGCGCAGTCAGAGATGGGCGGGACTGCGAGAGGAGCCGAGTAAAGCCGAGTGTACTTCGGCTTCGGCTCCGCTCGCTCTTTCGCTCGTTTCAGCAGGGGAATTCGACAGAGTATCGGCGTATAACACGCACCCACGATTTTCCCCTCATTTTAAGGGGAAAAAAGTGCGTGTTATACGCCGATAAATACGGTACATACCTGTATTAAAAAAAATACGTGTATTGTTAGGCCTCTTGCACACTGCTGTTCCTAAACTGATGTTTTTGGGCCTTTTGGCATTTGTTGCCTAAGCCCCTGAATGCACCTCAATGAAAGCCTATGGGGGTTGATTTGCTAAAAGGCAAAAAAGACTGTGCACTTTACTAAGTGTAGTTGCACTCTGCAAGTGCAGTTGCTCCAGAGCTTAGTAAATAAGGTAAGGCTTCACTTTGTAAAGAATACCCAATCACGTGCAAGGAAAATAAAAAAAACAACATTTTTGCTTGCACCCGATTGGATGATGGATGTCGGCATAGTTTCTGCTCATTTACTTAGCTATGGAATAACTGCACTTGCAAAGTGAACAGTCTATTTGCCTTTAGTAAATCAACCCCAATGTGTCCATGCACACATAGGGTTTTTTTTACGAAAGGCAAATCCACTTTGCACTACAAGTGCAAACTACAAGTACAGAGTGAAATTGAAAGTGCACTTGGAAGTGCAGTCGCTGTAAATCTGAGGGGTAGATCTGAAATGAGGGGAAGCTCTGCTGATTTTATCATCCAATCATGTGCAAGCTAAAATGCTGTTTTTTATTTTCCTTGCATGCCCCCCTCAGATCTACAGCGGCTGCACTTCCAAGTGCACTTTCAAGTGCACTTTTAGTGCAAAGTGGATTTGCCTTTCATAAATACCCCCCATAGGCTTTTAGAGGCATTTAGGAGCAGCAGCATTTAGAGGCAGTCGAAGCTCCTCCCCTGAATGCAGAAGAATCGCATTCAGGGGAGGAGCTTTTGGGCATAAAAAAGGGTCAAGCGAAGAGCGTCTAAACATGCCTAATGGAGCGTTTAGTACTTGAGTCTTTATTTATTTCAATAGCCAGATTAGGTGCATTTTTTATGCAGATTTTTCTCCTGTCAGGAGAAACAGTGTTTAACCAGTGTGCGTGAGGCCTGCCTTAACAGGGGATAAGGGAATTAGGAAACCAGAGATAGGTTTTTATGCAAATGTTTATTTTATTTCTTCATACCAGTAATCAGAGCAGTCATCGCAAATTTTGTGACCCCTTACACACAGCAGGCAGGGCAGAGAACCGGGGGGGGGGGGGATCATCGGACTCCTCACAGGTGTAATGCCCAAAAAAAAAATGGGAGGGGGGCCCCTTACAGGCAAAAAATAAATTGATTAATTAATAAAAAATAAAAAATGGGAGGGAGGCCACCGGGCTCCTTACAGGTGTAATGCAAAAAAAACGGGAGGGGGGGGGGCCAGCCGGGCCCCTTACAGGTGTAATGCCTGTACCCCCCTGCCAGTAATTGTGAGGCTTGTCTCCTCAGTTAGGAAAAAAACATACTGATTAGTTGGTGTATAAGTAACTGATTATTTAGATAGTAGTCATTGCAAAATTGATGATGCCCCCTTTACCGATATGCCAAGTGATATCGATAGATAGAGCATCACCAACTATACAGTGTTGCCAAGTAATCCACTTAAAGAGAAGCTATAGTGAGCTTTGGTCAATTACATTCATATATATAGATAGATAGATAGATAGATAGATAGATAGATAGATAGATAGATAGATAGATAGATAGATATGTTATGTGATCATATTTTATTTAGATTTTGCAAAATCCTTATTATATATATTAAATATTAACTTTTAATTACAGACACCTATGAATTAGGCTACATTTACACTTTTTGCGTTTGGGGACTGTACACAAAATTCTGTGCTTTACCCAACACACATAGAAACGCTCTGCCCTTTAGCAGATTCACTGTGGTGCCATTCATGGTTAATGGCACCCCCACACGTCTGCTAAATGTGCACTATGCTAACGCACCGCAGCACCATATGGTTCGGTGTGGTGCAATTTTGCAAAAGGGTCTTCTTTTGGACGTTTCTCATCCATAGGTTAGCTCATTGCAATGGGCTACATAAGACACGTGGAAACACGCCAGCTCCATACCTGCATGCTGTGAAGTGAGCCTTAAATGGTTCAGTGGCTAAATAATTCCAAAACATGTCATAACTGTATTTATTAACCACTTCAGCCCCGTACCATTTTGCAGCTAAAGGACCAGGCCCCTTTTTGCAATTCGGTACTGCGTCGCTTTAACTGACAATTGCGCGGGCGTGCGACGTGGTTCCCAAACAAAATTGGCGTCCTTTTTTCCCCACAAATAGAGCTTTTTTTTTATGGTATTTGATCACCTCTGCGGTTTTAATTTTTTGTGCTATAAACAAAAATAGAGCAACAATTTTGCTATAATAAATATCCCCAAAAAATATATAAAAAAACATTTTTTTTCCTCAGTTTAGGCCGATACGTATTCTTCTACATATTTTTAGTAAAAAAAATCACAATAAGCATTTATTGATTGGTTTGCGCAAAAGTTATAGCCTCTACAAAATAGGGGATAGCTTTATGGCATTTTTATTAATATATTTTTTTTTACTAGTAATGGCGGCGATCAGTGATTTTTATCATGACTGCGACATTATGGCAGACACATCGGACACTTTTGACACTATTTTGGGACCATTGTCATTTTTACAGCGATCAGTGCTATAAAAATGCACTGATTACTGTGAAAATGACACTGGCAGTGAAGGGGTTAACCTGTAGGGGGCGCTGAAGGGGTTAAGTGTGACCTAATGTGTGTTTCTTACTGTAGGGGGCGTGGCTTAGCGTGTGACGTCACTGATCGTCGTTCCCTATGACAGGGAACAGACGATGAGTGACAGGCTCACTAGGAAGCACGGGGAGAGGTTTGTTTACACTTACCTCTCCCCGTTCTTCAGCTCTATGACCCGATCGCGGGACACCGGCGGCGATCGGGTCTGCGGGTCCCGCAGGCACGGTCACGGAGCTCAGAACCGGGTCACGAGCGCGCCGCCGGCAGCGCGCGCACGACCCACGACTGGGCTCTTAAAGGGCAACGTACCTGTACGTGGATGTGCCCAGCCATGCCATTCTGCCGACGTATATCGGCGTGAGGCAGTCCTTAAGTGGTTAAAATGCAAAAAACTGTATACATTGATTAGATCAATCAGCAATCATAAGATTAACTTATTAGGCCTCATGCAGACAGGATGTTTTGCAAACTCTCTTAGAAGTCTTTCCTCCTGGCAGCAGCGTTTTGGCAGAGAAAAGCCTGATGCTTGTAAAAGTGTCAAAAGCTTTTACAAGCTTTTAGATGCACTTACAGGCGGCAAAAGCTTGGGCATTAATTAATTTCATTGGCCTGAATAATAATTTATTCTGGCCATTAAAATGAACTAACGCTCAACCACTTAACACGCTTAGCGTTTAGACGCATTTGAACGTGTTAAACAGCATCAAGTTTTTTTCTGCCAAAATTTTGCTGCTCCTGGACGCACTGGCTGTGGGTTTTTTTTTTTCTGTCTCTAAAAGCCCCTGCCACTAAACGCTGCTAAAAGCCTATGGGGTTTATTTACTAAAGGCAAATAGATAAATAAATTTGTAAAGTGCAGTTGCACTCTGCAAGTGCAGTTGCTCCAGAGCTTAGTAAATGAGCAGAAGCTCTGATGACTTCCATCATCCAATCATGTGCAAGCAAAAATGTAGTTTTTTTTTTTATTCTCCTTGCATGTGATTCTTTGAAAAGTGAAGCTTTAGCTTATTTACTAAACTCTGTAGCAACTGCACTTGCAAAGTACACCGTCTATTTTCCTTTAGTAAAATAACCCCAGTGTGTGCATGGACACATAGGCTAACATGCAGGGGAGTTTAGAGGCAGGCAAAAAAAAAATGCCAGATGCCTCTAGAAGCAGCTGCAAAACTGTCCAGTGCGCACGAGGCCTTAAACCTATTACCGGATCCCATAAAAAGCCGTCAGATTTATCGATGTTGCACAGGGAAATTACTCTATAACCTCAGCAAAAGTGTTTGAATTGTGCAGTGGTCTTATTTGGTGAATAGACACTTTAATTTCAAAATTTGTAAAATATTACAAGCTAGTGCACTGTCTATTATGAAGATCCACTTTTCCTTTTTTATGAATAGGACGACTCTGATGCACTGTATAATATTTATGGTGCTGTCCTAAGTTTGTCATGTGATTTTCATTCACAACTTTTACTACATAACAAACAGGTCTTTTGATGCCTGGACATCAGGCAGACTAATTTATGACGGTGTCTATTTAGTGCCTTTCCAGACTTGTTAAGACAAAGCCTTGTACATGTGAAACAAATCTATCTTCTGTAGACTGACAACACATAATTGTGCGGATTTACTCCTGTGGATAGTTATGTCCATAATATATTTTGTTACTGCTTTATGAGCAGTTCTGATTTAAGAGTAACTTCACGGCCAAATGCACATTTACTTCTATATACTTAGCAGTGCATGTGTCTCTGGAAGTGTTAACGGAAACAAGTTAACCACAGTATCAAGTAGGCACATGCATCATCTGAATCATAATCTATTTTGCATGGGTGGTGAGGATTCCAAAAATACTCAGATGCTTTACAATCCTGAAAAGCAAGAGGTGGAATCTGTAACGGCAGCTACATGGGATCAGTTTTATACAACCAGATCAAACATTATGCAGGGGAGTTTTATGGGATTTTTGGGCTACTGTGAGCCCAAAAGAACCAAATTCCTGAGCTTCCATTACAATTAACATTATTAGTAGATTGATTATGATCTATATATATATAGATCTATATAGATCTATATATATATATATATATACTGTGAGGGGGTTAACTCGGTAGCGGGTGTGTGTGACCCCCTGGTTGGGCTCCCCACACAAAAACAGGGCCAGCAGACGGAGGTTGTGGTTTTCAAAATCAAAAGGTGCGGTTTATTTCTCTATGTACAGTGACAAAAACACAGCAAAGCCAAAAAGAAACAAACAAAATAAATCCTGGTCAGTTTGACCTCTGACTAAACATGCAGGTTTCCTAAACTAACAACTGGGATCAGCCTGGTGCTGTCCTAGTCCCTAAGTCCCTGGTTTAGTAAAAGTCCAAACAAATAGCCACACAGGCTTTGCCTCACCGCACAGGGGTTCACTCTCCCTAGACAGTCCACACAGGTCTGGTTCCAGGCATGAGCTAACATCTAATGAAGCTGGGAGTTCTTATAGAGGCCTAAACGAGCTGACAAGCTTCAGCTGGTCTCATCAACTCCCTGCCTCACGACGCCCAGCACTCTCCCTAGAGGTATGAGTCATTCATGAGCCCACTAGCCTCAGCTGGGCTTCATCAACTCCCTAGTTGTATAAGTCGGCATAAAGCCTGAATCTGGGAGAAATATATCTACCCCCCTGGATGCAACCAGGTGACTTTACCTTCCTGCTGTCACATACCCCCCCCTCTTGTTTTAACCTTGGGGTTGGAACACCAGCAATCAGGCATTCATGTACTCGAGACAAAGCATCCACATTCCCCATTTGAACGCCAGGGCGATGCTTTACTGTGAAGTTGAATTCCTGTAGGGCCAGGAACCACCTATTCACTCTTCTATTTGTCTCCTTGTTTTGAGCCATCCACTTTAACGGAGCGTGATCCGTAACCATGTCAAAGTGCCTACCTAGCAGATAGTACCGAAGGGAATCTAGAGCCCACTTCACCGCTAAACACTCCTTTTCAACCGTGGCGTAATTTACCTCATGGGACTTCAACTTCCTGCTGAGGTAAATGACTGGGTGCTCTTCCCCGTTCCAGACCTGGGACAATACTGCTCCTAACCCCACATCTGACGCATCACTTTGTACGACAAAGTCTTTAGAGAAGTCGGGTGAGTACAACACTGGCTGGCTACATAAGGCTTGTTTCAAGAATTGGAATGCTGCCTCCGCCTCGGGGGTCCATTTAATCATGACCGACCCTTTCCCTTTCGTCAGGTTGGTTAGGGGCACAGCCTTAGAAGCAAAGTGGGGAATGAAGCGCCGATAATAACCCGCGATTCCCAGAAAGGCTCGTACCTGCTTCTTGCTGTTGGGACGTGGCCAACTCTGGATGGCCTCGACTTTGTTGAGTTGGGGTTTTATTACTCCCCTGCCAATGGTGTACCCAAGATATTTGGCCTCCTCCTGCCCAATGGTACACTTCTTGGGGTTAGCCGTAAACCTTGCTTCCCGGATAGAGTCTAGGACTGCTTGCACTTTTGGCAGATGTGAGGCCCAATCTGTGCTATGGACAATTACGTCATCCAGGTAAGCCGCAGCATACTTCCGATGGGGCCTCAGTATCTGGTCCATTTTCCGCTGGAATGTGGCCGGCGCATTCTGTAACCCGAACGGCATTCTCTTATATTGGAACGCCCCGTCTGGGGTTACAAATGCGGTTTTCTCTTTGGCCGACTTGGCCAGGGGAATTTGCCAATACCCTTTTGTGAGGTCAAGAGTCGTCATGTATCGGGCTGTTCCCAGCCGGTCGATCAACTCATCTATACGTGGCATGGGGTAGGTGTCAAATTTTGTAACTTTGTTCAACCGACGAAAATCGTTACAAAATCGCCAGCTCCCATCCGGTTTAGGCACCAACACAATGGGACTAGACCAATCACTTTGGGACTCCTCTATCACCCCTAAGTTCAGCATTTTCTGTACTTCCTCCCGTATTGCCTCCCGTCGGGCCTCTGGGATCCGATAGGGTTTTAACTTCACCCTTTCACCGGGCGGGGTAATAATATCATGCTCTACCCCAGATGTTTGTCCCGGCAGCTCAGAGAACACCTCCTTGTTGCGAAGCACAAACTCCTTAACCTCCTGTTGTTGGGGTTGTGACAAGGTGGCTGCTATTCCAACCTCCGGAATCACGCAACCAGTTTGAGCTGGTGACCAAGTTTCTGCGACTAGGGACTCTCTATCCCTCCAGGCTTTCAACAGATTAACGTGATATATCTGTTCGGGCTTTCGCCTTCCTGGTTGTCTGACCTTGTAATTCACTTCGCTCACTTTTTCCATTATCTCGTAGGGGCCTTGCCATTTGGCAAGGAATTTACTTTCAACCGTAGGGACAAGTACCAATATCCTATCCCCCGGGGAAAAGGTACGGGTCTTTGCTCCACGGTTGTACACTCTC
This sequence comes from Rana muscosa, assembly GCA_029206835.1. Taxonomy (NCBI): domain Eukaryota; kingdom Metazoa; phylum Chordata; class Amphibia; order Anura; family Ranidae; genus Rana; species Rana muscosa. The sequence continues at coordinate 172,972,495 of CM055122.1, read as the reverse complement.
TGCTGTGCCAACTGCGCTTGGGCCAAATGTTCCTTCACGATGGGCATTACCTGTGCAATTTGATCTTGCATCAGGGCGACATGCTCAATCACACTCCTGTGGGGAGAACTCTCACTTTCCCAAGTTTCCTTGGCAATATCCAACAGCCCTCTTGGGTGTCTCCCATACAGTAACTCAAAGGGGGAGAATCCCGTAGAGGATTGGGGCACCTCCCTAATAGCAAACATCAAATAAGGAAGTAGACAGTCCCAATCCTTTCCATCTCTATCCACCACTTTCTTCAACATTTGTTTTAGGGTTTTGTTGAATCTTTCAACCAGCCCATCGGTTTGGGGGTGATACACAGATGTACGCAATTGCGTCACTTTGAGCAATTTACACAGCTCTTTCATAACCCGGGACATAAAGGGTGTACCTTGGTCCGTAAGCAGTTCTTTACAAATACCCACCCGGCTAAAAACAAGAGATAGCTCTTTGGCTATGGTTTTGGCCGAGGTATTTCTGAGAGGGATCGCTTCTGGATAACGGGTGGCATAGTCCATTATAACCAATATGTACTGGTGCCCCCTAGCGGACTTGATTATAGGACCTACCAAATCCATTGCGATTCTCTCAAACGGGACCTCAATGATGGGTAGAGGGACCAGCGGGCTACGGAAATGTGGCATCGGGGCCGACCTCTGACACACAGGGCAGGAGGAACAATAATTTTCTATGTCCTTCATCACCCCAGGCCAATAGAATCTCTGTAATACCCTCTCTCTGGTTTTCTCTGTCCCCAGATGACCTCCAAGAATGTGCCCATGGGCCAACTCCAACACCAACTTCCTGTAAGGTTTGGGCACCACAAGCTGCTCAACGGTTTCTTCTGCCCTTTTTGCCACCCGATACAGTAGGTCCTTCTCTACGCTGAAGTATGGGTAAGTGCAGGTATTATCTGGGTTCACTAACTCGCCATCTATTTCCACTACGTTTTCCCGTGCCTTTATTAGGGCGGGGTCTTTTAACTGTTCTGTGGCAAAATTTTCCCTGTGAACCTCCAGATCAGAAAACTCCACAGACGGTAGGTTTTCGTCTGAGGAGGTGGGCTCCTCTCCAGTTTCTTGAGTCTCCCCTGCCAATACTGACAAGGGAAATTCTGGAGAGTCCTCACCACTCTCAGAGGAGTTCTGGCTATCACATTCCTGGTACATAGGGGCACCAGTGGGGGGCTCAGGATCATCCCACAGTTCCCAGAACTTCGGAAAATCCCTTCCCACAATGGCATCATGCGGTAATTGAGATACTAACCCCACTGGATGAGAGAGGGTACCTTTGGGGGTCTCGAAACACACTGTAGTCACTGGATACTCTCGGGTGTCCCCATGCACACAAATAACAGCTACCTTGCTATTCCCAGAGACCTCTGTTTTAACTAATTCAGCCTTTATCAGGGTCACAAGGCTACCTGAATCCAGTAATACCACAACATTTCTACCATTAATACACATTTTGCATAAATGTTTCTCAGTTCCCCGAATGGCAGTGCATGCGACTGTCGCACACAGCGACTGACGTCTGTCCATCAGAAAGTCACATTGCATGGGTTCCTCCACAACCGGGCAATTTGCTGCAATATGTCCCGCTTGCCGGCAGCGGTAGCAAACAATCCATTTGGCTGCCTCTTGAGCCCCTGACTTCCCAGGCTGTTCTCGCCAAACTTTGGGTAGAGCTCCCACCCTCTCACTCTCTCCACCCTCACCCCTTGGAATCCTCTTATCCGCCCCTGGGGATGGTCTGGTCTTAGGGTGGAAAGTCCGAGAGTCTCTGGAAGAGGCCGTCAGGTTCTCTGTAGCCAAGTATTTCTCTACACGATCCACAAGACCACCGGCCGTCTCTGGGTCTCCATGGCTTACCCACTTTTGGATGGCAGTAGGAAGAGCTCTCAAAAACCGATCCATTACAACACGTTCCACAATCTCTGGTGCGGACAAAGTCTCTGGCTGTAGCCACTTCCTGCTCAGGTGAATGAGATCATACATTTGAGACCTGGGGGGTTTTCCAAGCTGGAAAGTCCAGTTATGCACCCGCTGAGCCCGGACAGCCAGGGTGACACCCAGCCTTGCCAATATTTCAGCTTTTAGCATCACATAGTCTTTTGCTTGGTCAGGCTCTAGGTCATAGTAAGCCTTCTGCGATTCACCAGTTAACAGAGGAGCCACCAGTCCAGCCCACTGCTCCTCAGGCCACTTTTCTCTTTCAGCAGTCCTTTCAAATGTGGTCAAAAATACCTCTGGATCATCCTCTCCAGTCATTTTTGTCAATAAACGACTCACCCCAAAGGACGCGGTATTAGTGGGACGGCTTTCCTCACTGGTCTGCGGACGTTGCTGCATTACTGCTTCCATTTGTTGTAGTCTCTGCTCTTGCTTCTGTAACAGGTCTATGAAGCGGGCCTCAGCTTGCTGCTGGGCTTGTTGATGAGCTTGCTGCTGGGCTGCAAGGCTCCTTTGCAAACCTGCATTTGTCTGCTGTTGATTGGCATTTGCTAGAGCCAGCTGTTTCAGTATCTCCTCCATGCTGGCTTAAAAAAAACTGCCACTGGTTCTCCACCAACTGTGAGGGGGTTAACTCGGTAGCGGGTGTGTGTGACCCCCTGGTTGGGCTCCCCACACAAAAACAGGGCCAGCAGACGGAGGTTGTGGTTTTCAAAATCAAAAGGTGCGGTTTATTTCTCTATGTACAGTGACAAAAACACAGCAAAGCCAAAAAGAAACAAACAAAATAAATCCTGGTCAGTTTGACCTCTGACTAAACATGCAGGTTTCCTAAACTAACAACTGGGATCAGCCTGGTGCTGTCCTAGTCCCTAAGTCCCTGGTTTAGTAAAAGTCCAAACAAATAGCCACACAGGCTTTGCCTCACCGCACAGGGGTTCACTCTCCCTAGACAGTCCACACAGGTCTGGTTCCAGGCATGAGCTAACATCTAATGAAGCTGGGAGTTCTTATAGAGGCCTAAACGAGCTGACAAGCTTCAGCTGGTCTCATCAACTCCCTGCCTCACGACGCCCAGCACTCTCCCTAGAGGTATGAGTCATTCATGAGCCCACTAGCCTCAGCTGGGCTTCATCAACTCCCTAGTTGTATAAGTCGGCATAAAGCCTGAATCTGGGAGAAATATATCTACCCCCCTGGATGCAACCAGGTGACTTTACCTTCCTGCTGTCACAATATATATACATATACGGTACACTGAGCAAAATTATAAACACAACACTTTTGTGTGTGCCCTTCTTTATCATGAGCTGAGCGAAGATCTACGACTTTTTCTATGTACACAAAAGGCCTATTTCTCTCAAATATTTTTCACAAATCTGTCTAAATCTGTGTTAGTGAGCACTTCTCCTTTGCCAAGATAATCCATCCACATCACAGGTGTGGCATATCCAGATGCTGATTAGACAGCATGATTATTGCACAGGCGTGCCTTAGGCTGGCCACAATAAAAGACCACTCTAAAATGTGCAGTTTTATCACACAGCACACTGCCACAAATGTCGCAAGTTTTGAGGGACTGCAGGAATGTCCACCAGAGCTGTTGCCCTTGAATTGAATGTTCATTTCTCTACCATAAGCCGTCTCCAAAGGCGTTTCAGAGAATTTGGCAACTGGCCTCACAACCGCAGACCACGTGTAACCACACCAGCCCAGGACCTCCACATCCAGCATCTTCACCTCCAAGATCGTCTGAGACCAGCCACCCAGACAGCTGCTGCAATAATCAGTTTGTATAACTAAAGAACTGCATAAACCGTCTCAGGGAAGCTCATCTGCATGCTCATTATCCTCATCGGGGTCTCGACCTGACTGCAGTTCGTCGTCGTAACCGACTTGAGTGGACAAATGCTCACATTCGATGGCAACTGGCACTTTGGAGAGGTGTTCTCTTCATGGATGAATCCCGAATTTTCACTGTACTGGGCAGATGGCAGACAGCGCGTATGGCGTTGTGTGGGTGATGTCAACGTTGTGGATCGAGTGACCCATGGTGGCGGTGGGGTTATGGTAGGGGCAGGCGTAGGCTATGGACAACAAACACAGGTACATTTTATTGATGGCATTTTGAATGCACAAAGATACCGAGATCCTAAGGCCTATTGTTGTGCCATTCATACACAACCATCACCTCATGTTGCAGCATGATAATGCATGGCCCCATGTTGCAAGGATTGGTACACAATTCCTGGAAGCTGAAAACATCCCAGTTCTTGCATGGCCAGCATACTTACCGGACATGTCACCAATTGAGCATGTTTGGGATGCTCTGGATCGGCATATACAACAGCGTGTTCCAGTTTCTGCCAATATCCAGCAACTTCGCACAGCCATTGAATAGGAATGGACCAACATTCCACAAGCCACAATCAACAACCTGGTCAACTTTATGCAAAGGAGATGTGCTGCACTGCGTGAGGCAAATGGTGGTCACACCGGATACTGACTGGTTTTTGGACCCCCCCCCCCCCCCCGGACTGGAAAATATGAATAACGCTTACTTTATATTCCTTTATATTCCTTACATGTCCCCATTCACATAACACAATATAAAAAAATTGCAGCTCACTTTTTCTTAGATGCTCAATTCTGGACTCTCCAACAAGTAAGTAGTTCTCTGTTTATGATGGGGCTGGGCAGCTGTGTTTGCCATATTTAACCCAGTCTGTACTGTGCAGGCAGATCTTCATTATCAGTTGTAACTCGATTTTAAAACTGTGGGGTTGACTTACTAAAACTGGAGAGTGCAAAATCTGGTGCAGCTCAGCATAGTAACTAATCAGCTTCCATTTTTTTTTTTGGGGTCAAAGCTTCCCTGAACAAGCTGAAGTTAGAAGCCGATTGGCTACCATGCACAGCTGCCACAGATTTTGCACTTTCCAGTATTAGTAAGTCAACCCAGTCTGTCCTCACAGAGGGTTAAAGGAGTGGAGGCTGCACTTCTTGCATTGTATGGTAATAAGGACAAACTTGGGACAGGTTCACTCTAACATTGTTCAAAAAAACCTTCCAATCAGCCATGACTCTTCCTCCTGAGAAAATTCTAAAAGGTAAGAAATATAGAAAAACAGCTTTGTGAATGAGAACACATAACAAATATATACTGTAGTGGGGTTTTCTCAAATTTTACCGCAAACGTGGAAATACACTTTAAACAGCATTTATTTATTTATTACAGGTACTTATATAGCGCCATCAATTTACGCAGCGCTTTACAGTATGATTACTTTATTTATGTCCAGGAGCATTGCTACACAGACAGACTCTGTTCCCGCACTATGGGCCAAATGAGGACCAGTTCAACCAGGAGATCCAATTCAAACAGTTGGAAGTTGGAATACTGGAAAAAAAACGCCACCCATGTCACCTCAGATGGCCCTGCTAAAAGTGCAGCCCTGTAATTAATATTGCTTATCAAAAGTGAGCTGAAAATGTAATACAAATTAAAAATATATATTTTGAACTTGCCTGCAAAGTGATTTCATTCTCATTCTATTCTGCACAGCATATAAAAAAAAACAAAAAAAAAAACAACAGAGATGCAAATGTCTACAAAAATGAAGCATTGTACTCCTTTTAAGGGAAACAGCTTGGAGATTTATAACGATAAAGGTGAGGAGGTTAAAATCTGCCCAAATGCCCCAAGTTTGAAGAATAGCAATGGACGCTGTGCCAGAGGCTTAAATACACTCACATAACAGCTAGTAACTGTATAACTTGAAGGCAGGACATACATACTTGAGCATTTTTCAAGAAAAACACACATCTTTCATTAGCTAAGACAACATCCAAATTTAAAAAAAATAAAAAAAATGAATCTACCCATATAGAGCTAATATTACAAATAGGCTGCTTCGGATTTGTTAAATAAATACCATATGAATCGCAGGCTTTCGCTTTAATAAAAACTTCATTAATGTTTACAAAAGCCACAGCCGCTGACAAAATGTTTTTATTAAGCTAAAAATAATTTAGTCAACTCAATGTACAGATTATATATGTTACAACCATCCATAAACAATGTCTGGATGAATTATGCACGGGTAATATACACTAAATAGATTCCTTATCAGTGCTGGCGTTTTCGCAAGGGTGCAGTGAAAACTACCGTGGTTGAGTCCAAATAATGTATTTGCAAAAATGTAAGGGTTTCAAGTGGCCATTGCCTTGCATATTCTTCATGTGACTTAGAGGCTCATTTATCAATTGCAAAGTCTGTTCCCTGGTTATTCCCTCCTGCATTGTATATTGTACTGAATAGGAAAGTGTCATGTGCTCTGTCAGAAATGTTACTGATGCATTCAACCTTAAGCGCACAATAATTGCTTGTAACAACTTATCAACAACAGGGTTTTGTCATGATTCATTTCTGCACATGGCTGACACTTGATGAGAGGGAACTTTAGCCTACTTCAAATAAAGAAGAGCACTTCTGCCTTTCTGCCACTAGATGGTGTAGAACATAATATAATGTGCGAGAATTTGGAGTGTCTTTTCTTACCTCCACAGTAGAGTTTATCAAAGTTTTTGAGAAAGTACCGTATGTAATACAGCAAGTAGATTTAAGTCATATCTGGCCTCATTCAATAAAACAGCGCGAGGAGTAATGACTTATATCTGAAAAGCAGTACCCACCACAACCAATTAGTATGCTGTAATTAGGGATGAGCAGAGTTGTCAAAATTAATTTTATCGTGAAATTATAGATTTCAGTGAAGCAAAAGCAGAAACTGCTAATTTTGCTCAGTGAGCTGCTTAAGTGAAATTTGCTTTTATCTTCCCTGTCTTTTTCTTTATTTAATGGGCGTTTGTAATTTTTGTGTGTTGGGGGAGGGGGTGGATACAGGGTTGATATGTTTATTAAGCTGTAATAAGGGCCCTCTGATTCATCCTGTATTGAATTGTATTGTAATGTACTGTCTGCCCTAACTAGGGATGAGCTCCGGCGTGTTCGCATTGAACACGTGCAGAGCCCGCTAAGAAGTGGGCACCGCGCTGCGCTAATCACAGCCAGGGAGACATTTCCCGATCTCTGCAGCCGAGCATCGGGAAATGTCTCCCTGCCTGTCATTAGCGCAGCGCGGTGCCGACTTTCTGGCAGGCTCTGCACGTGTTCAATGCGAACACGCCGGAGCTCATCCCTAGCCCTAACATTCTAAAGTGCTATGCAAACTGCTGGCGCTATATAAATCCTGTATTATAAAAATTATATTAATAATAATAATAATAATAATTAAATTTACTGTTCTTTGTATTTGTTTGTATTGTTATTTGTGTACTGTTGCTTTCTTTTTCTTTAAATCTTTTTTTTTTTTTTTTTTTGCAACAACATACAGTAACATTGGGCCATTTTTGAAAGGAGCTTCCATAACACCCAGGAGACACCACACCTTTAAAAAGCACCCAAAAAAAATTAATTTCACCTTCTCCACTGACATCAGTGTATTTTACCACAATCTCCTTAAAGCGGAGTTCCGGCGAAAAAAATAATAATTAAAAGTCAACTGCTACAAATATACTGCAGCTGTTGACTTTTAATATTAGGACACTTACCTGTTCTGGGTGCCCGCGATGTCGGCACCCGAAGCCGATCTGTCCCACGGCTCTCGGGTGGAGGCGCCACCATCTTCGATAAGGGAATCAGGAAGTGAAGCCTTGCGGCTTCACTTCCTGGTTCCCTATTGCGCATGCGCGAGTCGGGCTGCACGATCCCACTGGTCCCTGCTGTCTTCTGGGACCTGTGTGTCATTCAGAAGGCAGCGGGGGGATGAAATAGGCCACCGCGGGGATCTATGCCCGAAAGTGGGAGCAAATACCTGGATTACACAGGTATCTGCTCCCTCCTCCCCCCTGAAAGGTGCCAAATGTGACACCGGAGGGGGGGGGGGGGAGGATTCCGAAAAGCGGAAGTTCAATTTTTGGGTGGAACTCCGCTTTAATTGTGCTGAAATATTAGAAAATTAATGCTCTCAGTTTTGCTCCTATGTTTTAATGGCCTGCCTTCAATGAATTCTGATTTGTAGCAATAGATTGCTGCTTGCATTGTTTATTTAATCTAATACTAACACTATTTTGTTTTTCATTTGGATGGAGTAGGAATTGGTTATAACCCCTGTCAGGTTTATTTTCCCATCTGCATCCCATCGGTAAAATTTCCATTCTCTTCCTATCCTATAGACACAACAAGAAATCTCTTCGAAGTGAAAGACATGCCCTCCTTCAGCTGCCACAGAACCAAGTGTCCCCATTAGGAGATTTCCCCTCCATTCCTGCTCTGGAGACAACTCAAACTTTTGGATTCCTCACCTCTAGTCCCAGTGACAATGATCACTAGTTTAAACTGAAAGAGTAAGGCCATACTGTACATGGTTCGAATCTCGGCCAGTTCATCAGGAACCAGCCGAGATTTGAACCGTTAATGGGCAGACTGAATGTACCAAGTTGATCGATTTATCAGCTTGGATACAACCAGCCTGACAGATTCTCCTGCGATTATCGCTAGTGGCTGCTATAGCCGCTAACGATAATCTCTGTCTTCTCCCGGTGGGGATGGCTTCAGTGTGCAAGAGGCCTTATAGGTGTTATAGGCCTTATAGGTGTTTGACATTTGACATTTTCAGCCAGTAAATGCACCTCTATGTTAGCCTATGTGTCCATGCACACATAGGCATTTACAGGCTTATTAGAAGTGGAGCGTTTGCAGGCTGAAAAAAATATCACCAGTTCAGGAGAGAAGCTTTTGGGCAGAAAAAGTGCTCGACTTGCCTAAACGCATTTTAATGCGTCTAAAAGCTTTAGTGCCAATGGAATCCATAAATGCTCAAACACTTGACACACCTAAACGCCTAGGCAATATGCAGCTCTAGGTGCATTTTTTAAACATTTTTTTCCTGCCAGGAATAAAAGGTGTTCAGAGGAGAAAGTCAAATTCCTTATGTGCATGAGCCCTAAATCTCCCGAACCAGGACCTAGACAGCATTTAAATCCTGTCAGGGGCGGATCCGGGGGGGGCAACAGGGCAATTGCCCGCCCCGAGACCATCTGTCACACTCACTTGCTTGCTCTGTTTTTTTTTTGTGCCTGATCTCCCGGACTTTGGGGACCCAATACCGGCCCAAACGTGGCACACATGTAGCCCAATGTCTCCTCTACAAGTGTGCAAAGTTTGGTGTCTGGGGGACCACTGATTTTTTTAAAGCCGGGCACCTCTTCCATAGACTCCAATGTTAAACGGTCATTTCTCCTGTGATTTTGAGGACCCGGTACCAGCCTCCTCTACAAGTGTGCAAAGTTTGGTGTCTGGGAGACCTACGGCCGGGGAGAGCCGATTTTTCAAAGCCAGGCACTCCTTTCATAGACTCCCATGTTAAACATCAGTCTAATCATGGGCACAGAGAGGCATGGGCACAGTGAGGCAAAGTGAGGCACAGTGAGGCATGCAGATGGACACCGTAGGCTTATACTCGAGTCAATAAGTTTTCAAATTTTTTGGGGTAAAATTAGGTGCCTCGGCTTATATTCGGGTCGGCTTATACTCGAGTATAAACAGTACTTGTTCTGCGGCTGCCGCTGCCTCTCTGAGTCTCTCTCTCAGTTTCTCACATCAGCCGATCAGCGGCGACGAGAGAGAGACTGGAAATGTAGTTACGCGGCGCACTGACACAATACCAGGAGCGGAGGAGGAGGTGGGTGGAGCCTCTTCCCTGCACTCATTGCTAACGCCTGGGCCACTTGGCGTCTAGCAACGAGTGACGTCAGTGAGTCACGTCGGGCCGCTCTGCGGGCAGGTGCGATAGCGCGGTTTGTGGGCAGGCGGCGCGGTTCGTGGGCAGACCGTGCTGCTCAGTGTATTGGCTGCGCAGGTGAGAGTGAGAGAGCAGGCTCAGTGTGGCAGCTGGCCAATCTACTAGCCGGGAGCGGGGGAGCAGAGAGATGAGATCATCTCTCACCGCCCGTGCCTGCCCTGCATTCCTGCAGTGACTTCCGCCCTCACTGTGCAGGCAGCAGAGAGATTACATTATCTCTCTGCTGCCTGACTCTGGGAGTCTGGGACACAGCAAGAGACAACCAAAACTACACCTTAGCAGGCAAGTTAGTGGCAATCCGCAAGGTGTGGCAGGCAACGTGGCAAATGACAATCCGCAAATTGTGGCAGGTGACGTGGCAAATGACAATCTGCATCTGGTGGCAGGCAAGTGACAATCAGCAAGGTGTGGCAGGTGACGTGGCAAGTGACAATCCACAAGGTGTGGCAAGTGACAATCCGCAAGGTGTGGCAGGTGACGTGGCAAGTGACAATCCGCAACGTGTGGCAAGTGACACGCTCAGGGCTCCCACTAATTGCAGGCGACGGTGGCAAGTGACACACTTGGGGCTCCCACTGATTCTGCATTGAACTATTTAATTTTATATTACAATGTAATAATAGAAATAATGCGCTTCAATCCCCCTGACACCATAACAATCATGGTGCCGGGATGATTGAAGCGCCGACACCAGCCATTTCCCACAAAAAAAAACATTTTTTGGCAGTGCCCCTCCCGAGAAAAGACTCTGGATCCACCCCTGGTCAAGGTTCTAATCCTGCAACACACTATCCAATATTAAAATCTTCCAACACAAAACATAATTCATTTATTCTTCATTGAATACACTTTGGATTCATGCAACCTATTAGATTGTCAGTTATTGCTAATGTGTAACACATATGCTGCTAAATACAGCGTGAAATACTTTCAGTTTCTTTTTTAGACAAATAGGTAGTAGTAGTAGACTATTATACCATGTTAGCCACCGATTAACGCAGAAAGTTTGGAGATTACCACTTGACCTCGGAAGGTTTTACCTCCTTCATGACCATAGCATTGTTTGCTATTCAACACTGTGCTACTTTAACCCCTTGCCGACGGCTGGCCGTAATATGACTTCCTGGTCTTTGTGGTGGTATATCTGAATGATGCCTGCAGCTACAGGCATCATTCAGATATCTGCGTTTTCAGCCGGCAATTTCCTACACCATAAGAATGATCATAGCGGCTGGTCAGCCGATTGATCGTTCTTACGGGCGGCGAGAGGGAACGTCCCCCCTCCCGCTGCCCTCCGGTGCTTCTACCGACTCACCTCTGCGATCGGTGAGCCGGAGAATGCATCCGCCGGTCCCGGATTTCCACCATGAAGATTTCCGGTGGACCAGATGATCGTCAGAGGCCAGGCGCGATCTTATGACGTCACACCCGGCCTCTGCATTAAAAAAAAATGGCGCCACCTCGGCTGGGAAGCTGAGATCGTTTTTTTATTTTTAAAAATAAATACATTTTAAAGTGTCCCTGTCCCTGTGTTTTTGCATGCAGAAGCGAATGCATACGTAGGTCCCGCCCACATATAAAAACACACATGTGAGGTGTCGCCGCGAATGATAGAGTGGGAGCAATAATTCTAGCCCTAGACCTCCTCTGCAACTCAAAACATGTAACCAGTAAAAAAAATTAAAACGTCGCCTATGGGTAAGTGCCGAAGTTTGGCGCCATTCCACGAGCGTGTGCACTTTTTAAGCGTAACATGTTAGGTATCTATTTACTCATAGCATAACTTCATTTTTCACATTATGCAAATTGGGCTAACTTTACTGTTTTGTTTTTTTTTTGAAGCATGAATAAAACGCATTTGAAAAATTGCTGCGCAAATACCACGCAACATAAAAAGTTGCAATGACCGCCATTGTATTCTCTAGTGTCTCTGCTAAAAAATATATATATATATATATATATATATATATATATATATATATGTAGCGATACCTCCAACTAAGAAGGCCGCAGATTTAGTTTGGGCCCTGATGACAGCTCCGCCAACCCCCGGCAATATGCTCTACCCTCTGCTGGCACAGCTAGTACTAAAAGTAAACTATCTATCTTATACCTTATGAATAAGTGAGCATTGAGACAATACTAAAGAAAAAAAAAGGGTATAAGGTTTTACTTAAGCTCTTAGTAAGAAAGATAATAACATTGATCACAGTTTACATTAAATCATTGGTAATGCAGAGCCCTGCAATGCTAACACACTAAAGAACTGACATGCAACAAGTGCACCACACGGGCGACCGTTAGCTAAATGCCCTATGGCGCAATAACCCAAAACACATTAGTAACCCCACCAGGCCTGGTTTTTGAGGTCTATAACTTAGTCCTTTTTCTTCACCGGCAGGTCTTTAACGGTGGTGCACATTAACAAAATACAACTTTGTAATCCAGTGAGGTAGGTAGAGATGGGCAGGAACTTGGCTATCCCGACTACAAGTTCAGCTATGGTATGGCTCTTCTTCACTAAGGGTATCAGGAACAACTAGAGGGGGCCACGGCAGTCTATTGGCCTATATGCATTAACAGTATCTCGTTCTGGGCATATGCCCTCTCACCCGCCGGACTACGGATCCAGTCCGGGAAACTTCCACCGGCTGTGTCACACGCACTCGGTCTCCCCAGCGATCGGGTCCCCGATCCAACAAGGCTGTAGCTGAGCGAAGTCAGATGCCACCCAGGCTCGCAGAGGGGTGGAAGGCTCTTTGGTGCTGAGCAAGGCCTCAGGCTTCAGGCCTTGTACTCCGACACATCCGCACAGGAGGATCAGGCTGTGAAGTCTCGTGTCCCAAAGAGGCCGAGCCCAGCTTCCCCTCCTCCTTTTATAACCCCTCCCATGAGTCTCTGCGGTGGGAACATATGAAGAATGTGGTTCTGGGTGATGTAGTCTCTCTCTCTCCTCTGCTCTCACTCCAGCAATGTCTTTTCTCTACTTCCTCCTGACTCACCTCTCCCCTAGAACGTCTTGTCTCTCTGCATTAAAGGGGAACACCCCGCTACACATATATATATATATATATATATATATATATATATATATATATTATGTTTAGGGGTTCTATGTCATTTTCTAGCAAAAAAATTATGATTTTTACATGTAGGAGAGTAATGTCAGAATTGGCCTGGTTGGCAAGTGGTTAATTGGCAATTGTTTGGTCATGCAACACATAAAACTTAATTTGTATAATTTTTTTCACACAAATATAACTTTCTTTTGGTGGTATTTAATCAACACTAGTGTTTTTATTTTTTACTATATAAACAGAAAAAGACCGAATATTTTAAAAAAACAATATTTTCTACTTTCTGGTATAAAACATGTCCAAGTCAAAGTTCTTCATAAATTTTAGAGAAAGTATATCCTGCTACATGCCTCTGGTTTGTGTGAAAGTTATATAGTCTCCAAACTATGGTACAGTGGAACCTCGGATTGCGAGTAACGCGGTTTATGAGCGTTTCGCAATACGAGCAATTTTTTTTAATCCTGACTCGCTTTGCGAGCGTTGTCTTGCAAGACCAGCAGGATTCAAGCCGCTGGGATGACAGTACCGCATTTGGTCAGAGGTGCGGGGGCGCCGGTGACGCTCGGAGACACTCGGAGATGCTCGGAGATGCTCAGGTGTCTCCGAGTGGTGTCTGAGCGTCTCTGAGTTTCTCTGGCGCCCCCGCACCTCTGCCCAAATTACGTACTGCATAGACAAGCAGTGGCTATGGAACGGATTATCTGAGTTTCCATTATCTCCTATGGGGAAACTCGCTTTGAAATACGAGTGCTTTAGATTACAAGCATTCTTCTGGAACTAATTATGCTCGTAATCCAAGATATTACTGTATATATATTTAAAAACTGATCAATTCTCATGAGACTCATGTACTGATGGCCTAGCTCATTTCTTGAGGCCCTAAAATGACAGTACAAATACCCCCTAAATGACCCCATTTTTGAAAAGTAGATACCCCAAGATATTTAGTAAGAGGCATGGCAAGTTTGACATTTTGAAGTTGTAATTTGTTTGTCATAATTTTTTGGAAGAAATTTAATAAAATGTGTTTTTCTTTACATTTTGTTTTACATGCTGTCACCAGTGCAGTACATCATTATCATATGACTGGTGTGGCGGTGATCAGGGATATTGACTAGTGACAGTATGTACAAAAAAAAAATGAAATCATAGGCTTTAATAGGCGTCAAAAAAGGTAAAGAGCAAGTGCCATGCTTGGCGCTCGCAGTTCATCCAGCTGTGTTAGAAAAGCAAATGAATATTCACTTTCCTAACACTGAACCGCCTCTCCGCCAATCAGGTGCTCGGGTCTGTTACCCGTCACCGGATTTGTTGAAACAACGGGCACTGTGATTGGACGCTTATCAGGCATCCAATCAAAGGAGAGGATGGGAGTAGAGGAGGACGGGAGAAGACATTGAGGAGCATGGAGGACACCGCTCGCCGCCCCCCGCCGTCACCCGCTGCCCCACCGAGACAGGGTAAGTGCCGGGCAGACGGCAGGTGGGAGGCAAAGTGGCAGCATTCGATGGGCACAGTGGGAGCATTTGATGGGCACAGTGGGAGCATTTGATGGGCACAGTGGGAGCATTTGATGGCACAGTGGGAGCATTTGATGGCACATGGAAGCATTTGATGGGGCACAGTGGGAGCATTTGATGGGGCACAGTGGGAGCATTTGATGGGGCACAGTGGGAGCATTTGATAGCACAGTGGGAGCGTTTGATGTGCACAGTGGCTGAGTTTAATGTGCACAGTGGCTGAGTTTGATGGGCACAGTGGCAGCATTTGATGGGCACAGTGGCTGCATTTTATGGGCACAGTGGCGGCATTTGATGGTACAGTGTCTGCGTTTGATTGCAAAGTGGTTGCGTTTGATGGCACAGTGGCTGCGTTTGATGGCACAGTGGCTGCATTTGATAGCATAGTGGCTGCGTTTGAGGTTTTTTGTTTTCTGAATTTTTCAGTTTGTTTGTGCCCCCCCAAACATTTTGAGCACCAGCCGCCACTGGTGGCAGGGCTGAAAGTGGTTAAGATACTTGCCAGGCTTTATACAAATGTATAAAGTCTGAAGAAGGGATCTCTGTTGTCCCGAAAGCGTTAACTAACAACTATATTGCTCACACATGCCATGGTTATATGTGGAATTGCACCCCAAAATACATTTTGCTGCTTCTCCTGAGTACGGGGATACCACATGTGTGGGACTTTTTGGGAGCCTAGCCGCGTACGGGACCCCGGAAACCAAGCACCGCCTTCAGGATTTCTAAGGGCGCAAATTTTTGATTTCACTCCTCACTACCTATCACAGTTTCGAAGGCCATAAAATGCCAAAATAGCACAAAACCCCCCCCAAATGACCCCATTTTAGAAAGTAGACACCCCAAGGAAATTGCTGAGAGGCCTGTTGAGCCCATTGAATATATATTTTTTTGTCCCAAGTGATTGAATAATGACAAAAAAAAATAAAAAATTACAAAAAGTTGTCACTAAATGATATATTGCTCACACATGCCATGGTTATATGTGGAATTACACCCCAAAATAAATTTTTCTGCTTCTCCTGAGTACGGGGATACCACATGTGTGGGACTTTTTAGGAGCCTAGCCACGTACGGGACCCCGAAAACCAAGCACCGCCTTCAGGATTTCTAGGCACAAATTTTTGATTTCACTCCTCACTACCTATCACAGTTTCGAAGGCCATAAAATGCCAAAATAGCACAAAACCCCCCCAAATGACCCCATTTTGGAATATAGACACCCCAAGCTATTTGCTGAGAGGCATGGCGAGTATTTTACAGCTCTCATTTGTTTTTGAAAATGAAGAAAGAAAATATATATATATATATTTTTTTTTCAATTTTCAAAACTTTGTGACAAAAAGCTAGATCTGCAAAATACTCACAATACCTCTCAGCAAATAGCTTGGGGTGTCTACTTTCCAAAATGGGGTAATTTGGGGGGGTTTTGTGCCATCTGGGCATTCCATGGCCTCCGAAACTGTGATAGGCAGTGAGAAGTGAAATCAAAAATTTACACCCTTAGAAAGCCTGAAGGCGGTGCTTGGTTTTTGGGGTCCCGTACGTGGCTAGGCTCCCAAAAAGTCTCACACATGTGGTATCCCCGTACTCAGGAGAAGCAACAGAATGTATTTTGGGGTGTAATTCCACATATGCCCATGGCATGTTTGAGCAATATATCATTTAGTGACAACTTTGTGCAAAAAAAATAAAAAATTGTCGTTTTTCCGCAACTTGTGTCAACATATAAAATATTCCATGGACTCGACATGCCTCTCAGTATATAGCTTGGGGTGTCTACTTTCCAAAATGGGGTCATTTGGGGGGGTTTTGAACTGTTCTGGCATTTTATACACAACATTAGGAAGCTTACATCCACTCTTCTAACCACTTGAAGACAAAGCCCTTTTTGACACTTTTTGTTTACATGAAAACATTTTTTTTTTTTTGCAAGAAAATTATGTTGAACCCCCAAACATTATATATATTTTTAAAGCAAAGGCCCTACAGATTAAAATGGTGGGTGTTGCATTTTTTTTTCTACACAGTATTTGCGCAGCGATTTTTCAAACGCATTTTTTGGGTTAAAAAATACACTTTTTTAAATTTTAATGCACTAAAACACACTATATTGCCCAAATGTTTGATGAAATAAAAAAGATGATCTTAGGCCGAGTACATAGATACCAAACACGACATGCTTTAAAATTTCGCACAAACGCGCATTGGCGACAAACTACATACATTTTTAAAAGCCTTTAAAAGCCTTTACAGGTTACCCCAGTAGATTTACAGAGGAGGTCTACTGCTAAAATGACTGCCCTCGATCTGACCTTCGCGGTGATACCTCACATGCATGGTGCAATTGCTGTTTACATATGACGCCAGACCGACGCTTGCGTTCGCCATTGGGCAAGAGCAGGGCAGGACAGGGGTGCTTTTTTTATTATTTTTTTTTTTATTATTAATTTTGCTTTTTTATTTTATTTTTAAATTGTTTCTTCCAAGTATTTTTTTTTATCATTTTTATTGTTATCTCAGGGAATGTAAATATCCCCTATGATAGCAATAGGTAGTGACAGGTACTCTTTTTTTGAAAAAACTGGGGTCTTCTAGACCCTAGATTTTTCCTCTGCCCTCAAAGCATCTGACCACACCAAGATCGGTGTGATAAAATGCTTTCCCAATTTCCCAATGGTGCTTTTTATATCCGGGGGGGGGGCATTCCCTCCCACTGCTTGTAAAAGCAGTCCAGAGGCTAATTAGCCGCTAGGATTGCTTTTACATGAAAGCCGGCCGCAGGCTGAAAAGAATGATACTAAGATGATACCTAAACCCGCAGGCATCATTCTGGTATAAACATTCAAAGTCCAGCAACATACCAGTACGTTGCTGGTCCTTATTGGACATGTATTGTAATCTTTTTTTTTCATGCAGCCAGTTGGCTGAACGAAAAAAGAGATTGATCGGTGGGTATGCCCACCATTAGAATACCGCCCTTCATCCACCCACTTCCAATGATGGGCATACACGCACCATTTATATATGCCGAAGCATGGGGGCATCCTCCCGCAAAAAAGTTATGCCGCACACACATGGTCGGACTTTTCCACGGGCAAGCCTCCGTCGGAATTTCGACCGTATGTACGCGGCATTAGGAGCAAAATCGCTTCTCCGCTCCTGCTGCCCCAATGCTTCCGCATATATGCTTTTTTTATTTAACTGTGGTGGTGAAATCACCTCCAACAGCACTGGAGTCGCAGGGATCAGGCCTGTCTCTGCGAACGCTGCAGTTATGTGTGTTTTTGTTTTGTAAGTGACAGTGATCGATCGATACTGCACTTGGGTGGCCTGGGCTGGACGGAGGAGCAAAACGCAGGTGCCAGCAGGTATCTGGGCAGATCCCGCTAACACTGCGTTTTTGGGAACCCTAAACTGCTGGGGACGCTAGTATAGATCTGATCAGATCAGATATTGATCTGTTCAGATACTATACCACTAAGGGGGGTGTATTCTTCACGCGTGGGTGTTAGCGTTACTGACACTAACCTGACGCTGCCTGGGGTGTGACGCAGACCCTCTCTGACGCTAAAACCTAATTGATATCACCCGCCGGGCGATCAGGGGGTTAAACCTTTATTGGGTTATATACGGCGGGTGCCCTGACACTATAAAAAGCAAACTAACTAACCAGCGTCACCCGTAACACTTATATGGTGATCACTGGTGAAAGGGTTAACTAGGGGCAATCAGGGGGTTAAAACCTTTATTAGATAATATATGGGGGTACCTGACGCTATAAAAACCTGCGGCGAACCTAAAAAAAATTACTGGCTACCGATCTGCATCACCGACACTAAGACAGCGTTTAGAAAAACTATCGCTAAGCGACAGTGGTGATAGGGGGTAAAAGGGTTACCTGGGGGGCGATCAAGGGGGTTTCACCTTTACTAGATAATATATTGGGGTACCTGACGCTATAAAAACCTGCGGCGAACCTAAAAAAAATTTACTGGCTACCGATCTGCATCACCGACACTAAAACAGCGTTTAGAAAAACGATCGCTTAGCGACAGTGGTGATAGGGGGTGAAAGGGTTACCTGGGGGGTGATCAAGGGGGTTAAACCTTTATTAGATAATATATTGGGGTACCTGACGCTATAAAAACCTGCGGCGAACCTAAAAAAAATTACCAGCTACCGATCTGCATCACCGACACTAAGACAGCGTTTAGAAAAACGATCGCTTAGCGACAGTGGTGATAGGGGGTGAAAGGGTTACCTGGGGGGCGATCAAGGGGGTTAAACCTTTATTAGATAATATATTGGGGTACCTGATGCTATAAAAACATGCGGCGAACCTAAAAAAAATTACCGGCTACCGATCTGCATCACCGACACTAAGACAGCGTTTAGAAAAACGATCGCTTAGCGACAGTGGTGATAGGGGGTGAAAGGGTTACCTGGGGGGCGATCAAGGGGGTTAAACCTTTATTAGATAATATATTGGGGTACCTGACGCTATAAAAACATGCGGCGAACCTAAAAAAAATTACTGGCTGCCAATCGGCATCACTGACGCTAAGACATCGATCAGAAAAATGATCGCTTAGCGACAGTGGTGATAGGGGGTGAAAGGGTTATCTGGGGGGTGATCAGGGGGTTAAACCTTTATTAGGGGGGGTTAGGGGGCTACACTGGACCTAAAACTGAATGTACTGACACTTTTACAGTCACAAATGTCACTGATTGCAGTGATCAGTAAATAAATGGTCACTGCAATCAGTGACACTGTGACTGGGGGCTAGGGGGGTGATCTGGGGGTGATCTGGGGGTGTCTGGGGGGGCCTGGGGGGGCGATTTATGTCCCTATGTGTCCTGGTGTCAGTGTAGTGTTGTGTGCACTGACCTGATGTCTTCTCTTGTAGGGCACTCGGTATATGTGAGCGCCGCACCAGAGATGACATCACTTCCTCCTGCTTCCTCTGCCTGACACAGACAGAGGGGGCATTTCCATTCGCTGGGAGCGATCGCGAGGGGGTGGCCGGAAACGAATGGCTGCCCCCTCATCCCGGAACGCTCCCGGACACTTAGCCACCGCTCACTGTATGTGTGCATCACCAGAAATACACAGCCCCAAAAACCTAGAATGGCAAGGGACTCCCTTAGGCCTCCCTCCTCCTCCTCCCCCCTCAATTCAAGCTCCAAGACTGACTCCAGACTGCACTGTCCGCTGTCAATATTTTCCAGTGAATACTGGAGATTCAGGGCAGCAGCACAGAGAGCAGAAGCCAGCATCATTGAAATGTGTAAACTGCTGGAGAAAGAATTGAAATAAATAGTTAACTGGGGAATGTTTTTTTTTGGTGTGCTCAGCGCATACCTCCCAACTGTCCCTGATTTTGAGGGACCGTCCCTGATTTGGAACAAAGTCCCTCTGTCCCTATTTCCTCCTCATTTGTCCCTCATTTTGGTCCGATCTATATAGTTGCATATAAAATACACTATTTATCAAAAAGTGTTTTTCCCAGTGCTAAACCTTCGAAATTGCTACATTTGTAAATTCCAAAAGCCAGTATAAAGGAATAGTAGTGGTAAAAAAGCACTTATGGGTTTAATCAATCATTTAATCAATAATTTTTTTTGTACAATTCTCCTTAAGCCCCGGACCATTTGGCTGCCAAATGACCGGGCCACTTTTTGCGATTCGGCACTGCGTCGCTTTAACTGACAATTGCGCGGTCGTGCGACGTGGCTCCCAAACAAAATTGATGTCCTTTTTTTCCCACAAATAGAGCTTTCTTTTGGTGGTATTTCATCACCTCTCCGGTTTGAATTTTTTGCGCTATAAACAAAAATAGAGCGGCAATTTTGAAAAAAAAGCAATATTTTTTACTTTTTGCTATAATAAATATCCCCAATTTAAAAAAAAAAAAAAGCACCTTTTTTCTCAGTTTAGGCCGATACGTATTCTTCTACATATTTTTGGCAAAAAATAAATCGCAATAAGAGTATATTGATTGGTTTGCGCTAGTGGTGCAACGGATCGGTGGTGATCCGTGATCCGAACACCACGCGATCCGCGGAGCGCTGGAGCCTCGGCCGTAGGAAAGGCCGCGGCTTCGGCCTAGCTCCGGAGCGGGGCCATCTTTGTACACCCGGAGGCGGCCGCTGTAGTGACGTTTCGCCGCCATCTTGTTCCACCCCACACTCCTCACTATCATTACTGTGCAGAAGGGGCCAAGCGGACATCTTGTTACACCCAATGGAGTTTTCGTTTTCTGTTTATTTCAACACAAAACGGAGCTTATATGCTTTAAATATGCAATATTTGGAAATCCATCGGACTGTTTACATGTTAAATTTAAAAGCAGCAGCAAACCTTACATGCTTGCTAATGTGACGGAACACCTCTGATTTTCACATTTAACATTTAGTTATATGTGAAAATCAGAGGTGTTCTGTCACATTAGCAACCATGTAAGGTCAGCAGGTTTGCTGCTGCTTTTAAAATGTAACATGTAAAGAGTCCGTTGGATTTACAAATACTGTATTTAGCACATAAGCTCCGTTTTGTGTTGAAAATAACTGAAATCTAAAACTCCGGTGGGTGTAACAAGATTTGTCTTTTTTTTTTTTGCTGATCCGAAAAATGATCCGATCCGTGACTCTGACCCGAGGATCGATCCGATCCGTGAGTTTTTTGATCCGTTGCACCCCTAGTTTGCGCAAAGGTTATAGCGTCTACAAAATAAGGGATAGTTTTATGGCATTTTTATTATTAATTATTTTTTTACTAGTAATGGCGGTGATTTTTATCGTGACTGCGACTTTATGGCGGCCACATCGGACACTTATGACACATTTTTGGGACCATTGTCATTTTTACAGCGATCAGTGCTATAAAAATGCACTGATTACTTTTTACTGTAAAAATGACACTGGCACTGAAGGGGTTAACCACTAGGGGGCGCTGAAGGGGTTAAGTGTGTCCTAGGAAGTGAATCTAACTGTTAGGGGGAGGAGCTACCAGTGACATGTTAGCGATCACTGTTCCCAATCACAGGAAACAGTAGATCCCTGACAGGTCAATAGGCAGAACAGGGGAATGCCAGGTTTACAAAGGCATCCCCCGGTTCTGCCTTTGCCTCACGAGGCACGCGGCGGGCGCACGCGCTGGGTGGCAAATTTAAAGGGACGTACAGGTACGCCCATTTGTCTGCCCATGCCATTGTGGCATCATACATCGTCGTGCAGCGGTCGGCAAGCGGTTAAGGGCGGCATGGCAGGTGTCCTATGCCTATATACTTTTGCCAACAGGAGTCCCTCATTCCCATTTCAGAAAGTTGGGAGGTATGCCAATGTGTTACATTAAAAAATGCTGAGGGCTTAATACTACATTAATGTTTTAATAACCTTACCTCTATGTATAATTTGCAATTGTGTATGTACCTGGCGACAGCCATATTAGCTCATTACATATGCATGCTCAAATTATTGTTTTGGAGTTCAACACAATGGTTGTGCACAAGTGTGTGTGATTAGACTGACTCATAAAAAAACAATACATTTTTCTATGTGGCTGATATTTTATCACACTGTGGGGGGGATTTACTAAAACTGGAGCACTGATCTGATGTAGCTGTGTATGGTAGCCAATCAGCTTCTAACTTGAGCTAGTTCAGTTGGGCTTTGGCAATAAAACCTGGAAGCTAATTTTAGTAAATAACCCCCTGTATCTATCTATTTACTACAATAACTCAAACAAGTAAGGGGAAAGTTTGTAAAAAGTGTGAATGTCATATTAAATGTTACTATAAAGTAAACTCAAGGTTTGCATTAAAAAACATCATACTTTCTCTTAGATGTTTCCCTTTCAGTCTATAAACTAGGACTTTTGTAAACTATAGTATATCTGGCTATGTTTGCAAAGATTGGGTCCCCTAGCCCAGCCAGGACAAGAGGGTTGTTATTTTCAGTTGAGCTTATCAGCCATCCGTACAAATTGAACACCTGACATAACATACACTAGATCTGGTGACCAGTGGCGGCCCGTAATGCAGGGCACACGGACGCCGCCCCAACATCCATGCATCAGGTCGCCTAATCTACATGCAGGGTGCCGGAAGCATTGGATTCCAATGGGGTTTTTTTATTTTTTTTTAAGAAGCACGTGATTAGAGCAAGAGGCTCCAATAGGCTTCAAAAAAGGGTGGGATCAGTTGTCCACCCAGTTGTGTGGCAATAGCGAATATTAATTCTTCCTGATTCTCCTTCCAGCCAATCAGGAAGCGGTGAGACCCGTCACACGATTGGCCGAGAGGAGAAGCGATTCTATTGGCCGCCGAGGAGGAGGGAAGAGACGCAGGGGAGGCCACCGTAAAGCACCAGGAGGAGGAGACGCAGGGGTGAAGCTGCCGCCCACTGCCCGAAACCTAGAAAAACCTAGATGGGGTAAGTGCAGGGACGGTCCGACCGGGGGGGGTTGTCCCTGTGACTGGCTGTGATTGGCTGGAGCCGCGATGACGTCACTTCCGCGCATGCACACGGGAGCTGCCGGTAATGGCACACTAGCTAAAGCAACGGCACGAACGAGCCATTGCCTCAGTGCGCATGTGCCGAGGACGTCGGCACATACTGATACAGGGGATATCTCCTAAACCGTGCATGTTTAGGAAATATCAGGGGTAGCAACAGGTAAGCCTTATTGTAGGCTTGCCTGTAGTAAAAAGTGTATTGTAAGGGTTTACAACCACTTTAACACAATAATAAGGATCTTTATTTTAGCACCTCTGTGACCTGGTCAAAATTAAAACTGTACATCAGATTTACAATTTTGGTATATATATACTGTAATTGCTATAGGGAAATGCTTGTTTCCAAGGCCAGTGAACAAAGGTGTATTAACCTGGTGTAAAGTGTAAAAAACCTTTAATAACAGTAATTAGTATTATGGTCAGATGGGACTTTTCACCCTATTTTACTTAATTTGTAGAAAGTCGAAAGATGCCCTCCGCTCATAATATCTGTAGCTAGCTGGTAAAAATGTTGGGACATTTGGCATGGGCAGCCATCTTCTGTGAGTTATTAAAACCTACGTTTAGTTCGTTTTTGTTTTTTTTTAATCAGCACAAGGGATAGTACTTACATTTATTGAGAATCGTTTCTTGTGCTGGTGCCTGCTGTATAGTGGAAATCTTTATTCTCGACCCCAACCCTTCCCTCCAGTGTTGTGGAGCTTAAAACAGCTGCTGGACCTGTCATAGGCACTCACCAAGAGTGTTGACTATGTTTGCCTTTTCCTCCTCCATACAAAGAAACTGTACTATAGCTTCTATCAATGAAAAGATTTCAAACAAACTTCTTTCACATTGTCATTATTGAGTAGTAGAATTTTGAGGAAAATAAGGAATTTAATCCGTTTTGGAATAAGGCTATAACATAACAAAATGTGGGAAAAGTAAAGCGCTGTGAATTCTTTCCAGATGCACTGTATATACCATTGAACTTGTTTTGTTTTATCTGTTGGACAAGTCCAAAAATATGTGTTGATTCTGCCAAAAATCCAGTGAACCCTAACTTCCCATACTGCCTGTGCTGACCTGAAAAAGAAAGAACGGTTATTATCTCTGCCAACTCCTCTAAGCCCTGAATCACTCCAGTGCTACTATTAAATCGTGCTACTTCAGCACGATTTTAAAGCCGCGGATCAGTGCCATTTGGAAGTGCGATTTAATTGCGGCTTGCGACTTTATTTAACAGAAGTCAATGTAAGTCGCAATGAAATTGCAGGAAAGTCATGCAGGAACCTTTTCAAAGTCGCTGCCACTTGAGTCGCAATGATTTGAATGGTTCCATTGCCGCAAATAGGGTGGGACTTCTCATGCGATTCCGTTCTGTCAAATCGCATGACAAATTGAATTGGTGTGAATGAGGGCTAACATACCGGTAATTCATTTTTTTAAACATTTTTTTTATTTTTTTTAGCATTCTTTATTTTAACAAAATTTCTGTCCTAGGGTGACAATGATATTCCTCCATAAATACAAAACAGTAAGTGGGTGTTGTAATTCTAGGACAGAAATGTGTTATCGGCAGGAGAAAATACCAGATTAAAAATAAATGAAAATAGCTTGAAAGAAAAGAAAACTTATCTATGGAGTGGTAATCTGCAACATATTATATATTATAATTTAAGTTATAGCTAGATGTTTCTGTTTGTCTATTCCTCTATAAATTTTATACAGAAGAATACACCTGGTAGAGTAATTTATAAAAAAAATATAAGCCACTTTTGACTTCCATTGACCTAAAGCAGATTATTTCAAGTGTGGTGCTGTGTTTTTTATGGTTATGAAACTCCTCGCTGATTCCTAATATTCTTATAAACTACTGTAGGCGGTGCATTAGCCTTTATATATTGAGTAGAATTTATGAGAACATAATTCATCTAGTCCCCAAGGTCTAGTAAAATTTTTAAGTAATACAATGCATTTATGTTCAAGACAACAAATACAAGGATCATAAAACTTACAGTAACAGTACCCCATGCTGTAAATACATTTATGATTTGGAGGTGTTAAAGCCAGGTAATATTAACATTTAAACCTGCTATTAAATCCCTATATATAAATCTGACTATGATTACTTTTATTATTATTTTTATCTATGAGCTAACATGTATTTGCGCAGCGGTTTTTCCAAATTTTTTTTTTTGCAAAAGATACACTTTAATTAATACTAATGCAAAAAAATACAATATATATCCCAATTTTTTGGTAACATATAAAAGATGATGTTACGCCAAGAAAATAGATACCTAACATGTCACGCTAAATGGAACCCATGGATTGCACACTCAGACCACCTCTTAAATCCTAGCTAGGAATCCTCTCTTTAACCAATTCACTCAGGAAAAAAAATAAGTCCATATTTCAAAAAATTACTTGATCATTTGATTACCACTTGTTCTAACCATAAGAAATAATCTTATCACACAATGTATTATTTAGTCATAAATCCTTATAATTTTTATTTGTTTATACTGCATCTCTCTAGATCCATGATAAAATGTTTTGTACCATTATTTTGTACCCAATAAAAAAAGTTTGTAAACAAAAAAAAAAATTGTGCACGCTCGTGGAATGGAGACAAACTATGATACCTAGGCTACTATCACACTGGGGCAGTTTTCAGGCGTCTTAGCGCTAAAAATAGCACCTGTAAAGCGCTTGAATACTGCCTCTCATGCCTTCCCAGTGTGAAAGCCCAGGTACATTCACACTGGAGCAGTGTGCTTGCTGGAAGGGAAAAAAGTCCTGCAAGCAGCATCTTTGGGGCGGTGTAGAAGCGCTGTATACAGCGCTCCTACACCACCCCTGCCCATTTGAATGAATGGGCAGCGCTTACGAAGCGCCACAACATGGGCACTTTTAACCCCTTCTTAACCCCTTCTTGGGGGTTGAAAGCGCCCCGATAGTGGCCGAAAAGCACTGCTTAAACAATGGTAAAGCACCGCTAATTGACCCGCCGCCCCAGTGTAAAAACAGCCTTAAATATCTCCATAGACAACGTTTTAATTTTTTTTTACAGGTTACCTGTTTAGAGTTACAGAGGGGATATAGCCCTAGAATTATTGCTCTTGCCCTAAAGTTTGTGGTGATACCTCACATGTGTGGTGCGAACACAGTTTACATATGCGTGTGCAACTTATATATGAGTTTGCTTCTGTGTGCAAGCACGGAGGCATGGGGGCGCTTTAAATTTATTTTATTTTTTATTATTTTTTTACACTGTCCTTTTAATTTTATTTTTTTATCACTTTTATTCCTATTACAAGGAATGGAAACATCCCTTGTAATAGAAATAAGGGATGGCAGGTCCTCTTTATGGAGAAATCTGGGGTCTAAAAGAACCCAAATCTCTCCTCTACCTTTAAAAGTAAAAGATTAAAACAAATCTTCATCTTTTGCCTTAAAAAAATGAAAAAATTGTTTACTTCCTCCCTAGACCGCAAATGACTTTGCTCCAGTCCGCCAAGATCATAGAAGTAATCAGAGACAATCTGGTCTCTGTTCACCGCTATGGCCAGCCACACGAACCGTCGGATCATTTCCAAAGCACACCAGTAAAAACAGTAAGCCCGAGAAACACCGTCCAGCAGTGGGAGGGGAGAGGCCACCTCTCCCACTGCTTCTGAAAGCAATCCAGCTGCTAATTAGCTGCTCGGACCGCTTTCATTATGGAAGCCAATCACTGGCTGAAAAAAAAAATCCACCCGCTGACACACTCCCCACCCCGGTCTGTCGGTCGGGTCACAGGGACAACCCCCCCCGGTCGGACCGTCCCTGCACTTACCCCATCTAGGTTTTTCTAGGTTTCGGGCAGTGGGCGGCAGCTTCACCCCTGCGTCTCCTCCTCCTGGTGCTTTACGGTGGCCTCCCCTGCGTCTCTTCCCTCCTCCTCCTCGGCGGCCAATAGAATCGCTTCTCCTCTCGGCCAATCGTGTGACGGGTCTCACCGCTTCCTGATTGGCTGGAAGGAGAATCAGGAAGAATTAATATTCGCTATTGCCACACAACTGGGCGGACAACTGATCCCACCCTTTTTTGAAGCCTATTGGAGCCTCTTGCTCTAATCACGTGCTTCTTAAAAAAAAAAAAAAAAACCCCATTGGAATCCAATGCTTCCGGCACCCTGCATGTAGATTAGGCGACCTGATGCATGGATGTTGGGGCGGCGTCCGTGTGCCCTGCATTACGGGCCGCCACTGGTCACCAGATCTAGTGTATGTTATGTCAGGTGTTCAATTTGTACGGATGGCTGATAAGCTCAACTGAAAATAACAACCCTCTTGTCCTGGCTGGGCTAGGGGACCCAATCTTTGCAAACATAGCCAGATATACTATAGTTTACAAAAGTCCTAGTTTATAGACTGAAAGGGAAACATCTAAGAGAAAGTATGATGTTTTTTAATGCAAACCTTGAGTTTACTTTATAGTAACATTTAATATGACATTCACACTTTTTACAAACTTTCCCCTTACTTGTTTGAGTTATTGTAGTAAATAGATAGATACAGGGGGTTATTTACTAAAATTAGCTTCCAGGTTTTATTGCCAAAGCCCAACTGAACTAGCTCAAGTTAGAAGCTGATTGGCTACCATACACAGCTACATCAGATCAGTGCTCCAGTTTTAGTAAATCCCCCCCACAGTGTGATAAAATATCAGCCACATAGAAAAATGTATTGTTTTTTTATGAGTCAGTCTAATCACACACACTTGTGCACAACCATTGTGTTGAACTCCAAAACAATAATTTGAGCATGCATATGTAATGAGCTAATATGGCTGTCGCCAGGTACATACACAATTGCAAATTATACATAGAGGTAAGGTTATTAAAACATTAATGTAGTATTAAGCCCTCAGCATTTTTTAATGTAACACATTGACATACCTCCCAACTTTCTGAAATGGGAATGAGGGACTCCTGTTGGCAAAAGTATATAGGCATAGGACACCTGCCATGCCGCCCTTAACCGCTTGCCGACCGCTGCACGACGATGTATGATGCCACAATGGCATGGGCAGACAAATGGGCGTACCTGTACGTCCCTTTAAATTTGCCACCCAGCGCGTGCGCCCGCCGCGTGCCTCGTGAGGCAAAGGCAGAACCGGGGGATGCCTTTGTAAACCTGGCATTCCCCTGTTCTGCCTATTGACCTGTCAGGGATCTACTGTTTCCTGTGATTGGGAACAGTGATCGCTAACATGTCACTGGTAGCTCCTCCCCCTAACAGTTAGATTCACTTCCTAGGACACACTTAACCCCTTCAGCGCCCCCTAGTGGTTAACCCCTTCAGTGCCAGTGTCATTTTTACAGTAAAAAGTAATCAGTGCATTTTTATAGCACTGATCGCTGTAAAAATGACAATGGTCCCAAAAATGTGTCATAAGTGTCCGATGTGGCCGCCATAAAGTCGCAGTCACGATAAAAATCACCGCCATTACTAGTAAAAAAATAATTAATAATAAAAATGCCATAAAACTATCCCTTATTTTGTAGACGCTATAACCTTTGCGCAAACTAGGGGTGCAACGGATCAAAAAACTCACGGATCGGATCGATCCTCGGGTCAGAGTCACGGATCGGATCATTTTTCGGATCAGCAAAAAAAAAAAAAGACAAATCTTGTTACACCCACCGGAGTTTTAGATTTCAGTTATTTTCAACACAAAACGGAGCTTATGTGCTAAATACAGTATTTGTAAATCCAACGGACTCTTTACATGTTACATTTTAAAAGCAGCAGCAAACCTGCTGACCTTACATGGTTGCTAATGTGACAGAACACCTCTGATTTTCACATATAACTAAATGTTAAATGTGAAAATCAGAGGTGTTCCGTCACATTAGCAAGCATGTAAGGTTTGCTGCTGCTTTTAAATTTAACATGTAAACAGTCCGATGGATTTCCAAATATTGCATATTTAAAGCATATAAGCTCCGTTTTGTGTTGAAATAAACAGAAAACGAAAACTCCATTGGGTGTAACAAGATGTCCGCTTGGCCCCTTCTGCACAGTAATGATAGTGAGGAGTGTGGGGTGGAACAAGATGGCGGCGAAACGTCACTACAGCGGCCGCCTCTGGGTGTACAAAGATGGCCGCCGCTCCGGAGCTAGGCCGAAGCCGCGGCCTTTCCTACGGCCGAGGCTCCAGCGCTCCACGGATCGCGTGGTGTTCGGATCACGGATCACCACCGATCCGTTGCACCACTAGCGCAAACCAATCAATATACTGTTATTGCGATTTATTTTTTGCCAAAAATATGTAGAAGAATACGTATCGGCCTAAACTGAGAAAAAAGGTGCTTTTTTTTTTTTTTAAATTGGGGATATTTATTATAGCAAAAAGTAAAAAATATTGCTTTTTTTTCAAAATTGCCGCTCTATTTTTGTTTATAGCGCAAAAAATTCAAACCGGAGAGGTGATGAAATACCACCAAAAGAAAGCTCTATTTGTGGGAAAAAAAGGACATCAATTTTGTTTGGGAGCCACGTCGCACGACCGCGCAATTGTCAGTTAAAGCGACGCAGTGCCGAATCGCAAAAAGTGGCCCGGTCATTTGGCAGCCAAATGGTCCGGGGCTTAAGGAGAATTGTACAAAAAAAATTATTGATTAAATGATTGATTAAACCCATAAGTGCTTTTTTACCACTACTATTCCTTTATACTGGCTTTTGGAATTTACAAATGTAGCAATTTCGAAGGTTTAGCACTGGGAAAAACACTTTTTGATAAATAGTGTATTTTATATACAACTATATAGATCGGACCAAAATGAGGGACAAATGAGGAGGAAATAGGGACAGAGGGACTTTGTTCCAAATCAGGGACAGTTGGGAGGTATGCGCTGAGCACACCAAAAAAAAACATTCCCCAGTTAACTATTTATTTCAATTCTTTCTCCAGCAGTTTACACATTTCAATGATGCTGGCTTCTGCTCTCTGTGCTGCTGCCCTGAATCTCCAGTATTCACTGGAAAATATTGACAGCGGACAGTGCAGTCTGGAGTCAGTCTTGGAGCTTGAATTGAGGGGGGAGGAGGAGGAGGGAGGCCTAAGGGAGTCCCTTGCCATTCTAGGTTTTTGGGGCTGTGTATTTCTGGTGATGCACACAGAATAGGGATACACAACTCTAGTTACTGCGTACAGGGGTGTCGCCATAGAACGCTGCAAGAGAAAGGACTCATTCTGAAACAGAAACCTGTGGCAGTGATCCTGGCACCAGCTTAAATAGGCAAAGGTAAAAAGATAAAAAAGTGGCTTGCTTATAAAATTACTTAACCACTTATCACTGTATATATACGTCGGCAGAATGGCACCGACAGGCACAATCACGTACAGTCGGACCCCCCTCCTATACAGTGAGCGGTGGCTAAGTGTCCGGGAGCGTTCCGGGATGAGGGGGCAGCCATTCGTTTCCGGCCACCCCCTCGCGATCGCTCCCAGCGAATGGAAATGCCCCCTCTGTCTGTGTCAGGCAGAGGAAGCAGGAGGAAGTGATGTCATCTCTGGTGCGGCACTCACATATACCGAGTGCCGTACAAGAGAAGACATCAGGTCAGTGCACACAACACTACACTGACACCAGGACACATAGGGACATAAATCGCCCCCCCAGGCCCCCCCAGACACCCCCAGATCACCCCCCAGATCACCCCCCTAGCCCCCAGTCACAGTGTCACTGATTGCAGTGACCATTTATTTACTGATCACTGCAATCAGTGACATTTGTGACTGTAAAAGTGTCAGTACATTCAGTTTTAGGTCCAGTGTAGCCCCCTAACCCCCCCCTAATAAAGGTTTAACCCCCTGATCACCCCCCAGATAACCCTTTCACCCCCTATCACCACTGTCGCTAAGCGATCATTTTTCTGATCGCTGTCTTAGCGTCAGTGATGCCGATTGGCAGCCAGTAATTTTTTTTAGGTTCGCCGCATGTTTTTATAGCGTCAGGTACCCCAATATATTATCTAATAAAGGTTTAACCCCCTTGATCGCCCCCCAGGTAACCCTTTCACCCCCTATCACCACTGTCGCTAAGCGATCGTTTTTCTAAACGCTGTCTTAGTGTCGGTGATGCAGATCGGTAGCCGGTAATTTTTTTAGGTTCGCCGCATGTTTTTATAGCGTCAGGTACCCCAATATATTATCTAATAAAGGTTTAACCCCCTTGATCGCCCCCAGGTAACCCTTTCACCCCCTATCACCACTGTCGCTAAGCGATCGTTTTTCTAAACGCTGTCTTAGTGTCGGTGATGCAGATCGGTAGCTGGTAATTTTTTTTAGGTTCGCCGCAGGTTTTTATAGCGTCAGGTACCCCAATATATTATCTAATAAAGGTTTAACCCCCTTGATCACCCCCCAGGTAACCCTTTCACCCCCTATCACCACTGTCGCTAAGCGATCGTTTTTCTAAACGCTGTTTTAGTGTCGGTGATGCAGATCGGTAGCCAGTAAATTTTTTTTAGGTTCGCCGCAGGTTTTTATAGCGTCAGGTACCCCAATATATTATCTAGTAAAGGTGAAACCCCCTTGATCGCCCCCCAGGTAACCCTTTTACCCCCTATCACCACTGTCGCTTAGCGATAGTTTTTCTAAACGCTGTCTTAGTGTCGGTGATGCAGATCGGTAGCCAGTAATTTTTTTTAGGTTCGCCGCAGGTTTTTATAGCGTCAGGTACCCCCATATATTATCTAATAAAGGTTTTAACCCCCTGATTGCCCCTAGTTAACCCTTTCACCAGTGATCACCATATAAGTGTTACGGGTGACGCTGGTTAGTTAGTTTGCTTTTTATAGTGTCAGGGCACCCGCCGTATATAACCCAATAAAGGTTTAACCCCCTGATCGCCCGGCGGGTGATATCAATTAGGTTTTAGCGTCAGAGAGGGTCTGCGTCACACCCCAGGCAGCGTCAGGTTAGTGTCAGTAACGCTAACACCCACGCGTGAAGAATACACCCCCCTTAGTGGTATAGTATCTGAACAGATCAATATCTGATCTGATCAGATCTATACTAGCGTCCCCAGCAGTTTAGGGTTCCCAAAAACGCAGTGTTAGCGGGATCTGCCCAGATACCTGCTGGCACCTGCGTTTTGCTCCTCCGTCCAGCCCAGGCCCCCCAAGTGCAGTATCGATCGATCACTGTCACTTACAAAACAAAAACACACATAACTGCAGCGTTCGCAGAGACAGGCCTGATCCCTGCGACTCCAGTGCTGTAGGAGGTGATTTCACCACCACAGTTAAATAAAAAAAGCATATATGCCGAAGCATTGGGGCAGCAGGAGCGGAGAAGCGATTTTGCTCCTAATGCCGCGTACATACGGTCGAAATTCCGACGGAGGCTTGCCCGTGGAAAAGTCCGACCATGTGTGTGCGGCATAACTTTTTTGCGGGAGGATGCCCCCATGCTTCGGCATATATAAATGGTGCGTGTATGCCCATCATTGGAAGTGGGTGGATGAAGGGCGGTATTCTAATGGTGGGCATACCCACCGATCAATCTCTTTTTTCGTTCAGCCAACTGGCTGCATGAAAAAAAAAGATTACAATACATGTCCAATAAGGACCAGCAACGTACTGGTATGTTGCTGGACTTTGAATGTTTATACCAGAATGATGCCTGCGGGTTTAGGTATCATCTTAGTATCATTCTTTTCAGCCTGCGGCCGGCTTTCATGTAAAAGCAATCCTAGCGGCTAATTAGCCTCTGGACTGCTTTTACAAGCAGTGGGAGGGAATGCCCCCCCCCCTGGATATAAAAAGCGCCATTGGGAAATTGGGAAAGCATTTTATCACACCGATCTTGGTGTGGTCAGATGCTTTGAGGGCAGAGGAAAAATCTGGGGTCTAGAAGACCCCAGTTTTTTCAAAAAAAGAGTACCTGTCACTACCTATTGCTATCATAGGGGATATTTACATTCCCTGAGATAACAATAAAAATGATAAAAAAAAATACTTGGAAGAAACAATTTAAAAATAAAATAAAAAAGCAAAATTAATAATAAAAAAAAAATAATAAAAAAAAGCACCCCTGTCCTGCCCTGCTCTTGCCCAATGGCGAACGCAAGCGTCGGTCTGGCGTCATATGTAAACAGCAATTGCACCATGCATGTGAGGTATCACCGCGAAGGTCAGATCGAGGGCAGTCATTTTAGCAGTAGACCTCCTCTGTAAATCTACTGGGGTAACCTGTAAAGGCTTTTAAAGGCTTTTAAAAATGTATGTAGTTTGTCGCCAATGCGCGTTTGTGCGAAATTTTAAAGCATGTCGTGTTTGGTATCTATGTACTCGGCCTAAGATCATCTTTTTTATTTCATCAAACATTTGGGCAATATAGTGTGTTTTAGTGCATTAAAATTTAAAAAAGTGTATTTTTTAACCCAAAAAATGCGTTTGAAAAATCGCTGCGCAAATACTGTGTAGAAAAAAAAATGCAACACCCACCATTTTAATCTGTAGGGCCTTTGCTTTAAAAATATATATAATGTTTGGGGGTTCAACATAATTTTCTTGCAAAAAAAAAAAATGTTTTCATGTAAACAAAAAGTGTCAAAAAGGGCTTTGTCTTCAAGTGGTTAGAAGAGTGGATGTAAGCTTCCTAATGTTGTGTATAAAATGCCAGAACAGTTCAAAACCCCCCCAAATGACCCCATTTTGGAAAGTAGACACCCCAAGCTATATACTGAGAGGCATGTCGAGTCCATGGAATATTTTATATGTTGACACAAGTTGCGGAAGAACGACAATTTTTTATTTTTTTTGCACAAAGTTGTCACTAAATGATATATTGCTCAAACATGCCATGGGCATATGTGGAATTACACCCCAAAATACATTCTGTTGCTTCTCCTGAGTACGGGGATACCACATGTGTGAGACTTTTTGGGAGCCTAGCCACGTACGGGACCCCAAAAACCAAGCACCGCCTTCAGGCTTTCTAAGGGTGTAAATTTTTGATTTCACTTCTCACTGCCTATCACAGTTTCGGAGGCCATGGAATGCCCAGATGGCACAAAACCCCCCCAAATTACCCCATTTTGGAAAGTAGACACCCCAAGCTATTTGCGGAGAGGTATTGTGAGTATTTTGCAGATCTCGCTTTTTGTCACAAAGTTTTGAAAATTGAAAAAAAAAAAATATATATATATATATATATATTTTTTCTTTCTTCATTTTCAAAAACAAATGAGAGCTGTAAAATACTCGCCATGCCTCTCAGCAAATAGCTTGGGGTGTCTATATTCCAAAATGGGGTCATTTGGGGGGGTTTTGTGCTATTTTGGCATTTTATGGCCTTCGAAACTGTGATAAGTAGTGAGGAGTGAAATCAAAAATTTGTGCCTAGAAATCCTGAAGGCGGTGCTTGGTTTTCGGGGTCCCGTACGTGGCTAGGCTCCTAAAAAGTCCCACACATGTGGTATCCCCGTACTCAGGAGAAGCAGAAAAATTTATTTTGGGGTGTAATTCCACATATAACCATGGCATGTGTGAGCAATATATCATTTAGTGACAACTTTTTGTAATTTTTATTTTTTTTTTGTCATTATTCAATCACTTGGGACAAAAAAATATATATTCAATGGGCTCAACAGGCCTCTCAGCAATTTCCTTGGGGTGTCTACTTTCTAAAATGGGGTCATTTGGGGGGGTTTTGTGCTATTTTGGCATTTTATGGCCTTCGAAACTGTGATAGGTAGTGAGGAGTGAAATCAAAAATTTGCGCCCTTAGAAATCCTGAAGGCGGTGCTTGGTTTCCGGGGTCCCGTACGCGGCTAGGCTCCCAAAAAGTCCCACACATGTGGTATCCCCGTACTCAGGAGAAGCAGCAAAATGTATTTTGGGGTGCAATTCCACATATAACCATGGCATGTGTGAGCAATATATCATTTAGTGACAACTTTTTGTAATTTTTTTTTTTTTTTTTTTTAGTCATTATTCAATCACTTAAGACAAAAAAATAAAAATTTAATGGGCTCAACATGCCTCTCAGCAATTTCCTTGGGGTGTCTACTTTCCAAAATGGGGTCATTTGGGGGGGTTTTGTACTGCCCTGTCATTTTAGCACCTCAAGAAATGAGATAGGCAGTCATAAATTTAAAGCTGTGTAAATTTCAGAAAATGTACCCTAGTTTGTAAACTCTATAACTTTTGCGCAAACCAATAAATATACGCTTATTGACATTTTTTTTACTAAAAACATGTGGCTGAATACATTTTGGCCTAAATGTATGACTAAAATTGAGTTTATTCGATTTTTCTTATAACAAAAAGTAGAAAATATCATTTTTTTTCAAAATTTTCGGTCTTTTTCCGTTTATATCGCAAAAAAAAAAAATCGCAGAGGCAATCAAATACCATTAAAAGAAAGCTCTATTTGTGGGAAGAAAAGGACGCAAATTTTGTTTGGGTACAACATTGCATGTCCGCACAATTTACAGTTAAAGCAGCGCAGTGCAAAATTCTGAATTCACCTCTGGTCCTTTAGCTACCAAATGGTCCGGGGCTTAAGTGGTTAAGCAATTTGATTTCCTTTACAATATATATGTAGAAAGTTTGGAGTGATATGCTTTGTTAGTTAACGCTTTCGGGACAACAGAGATCCCTTCTTCAGACTTTATACATTTGTATAAAGCCTGGCAAGTATCTTAACCACTTTCAGCCCTGCCACCAGTGGCGGCTGGTGCTCAAAATGTTTGGGGGGGCACAAACAAACTGAAAAATTCAGAAAACAAAAAACCTCAAACGCAGCCACTATGCTATTAAATGCAGCCACTGTGCCATCAAACGCAGCCACTGTGCCATCAAACGCAACCACTTTGCAATCAAACGCAGACACTGTACCATCAAATGCCGCCACTGTGCCCATAAAATGCAGCCACTGTGCCCATCAAATGCTGCCACTGTGCCCATCAAACTCAGCCACTGTGCACATTAAACTCAGCCACTGTGCACATCAAACGCTCCCACTGTGCTATCAAATGCTCCCACTGTGCCCCATCAAATGCTCCCACTGTGCCCCATCAAATGCTCCCACTGTGCCCCATCAAATGCTTCCATGTGCCATCAAATGCTCCCACTGTGCCATCAAATGCTCCCACTGTGCCCATCAAATGCTCCCACTGTGCCCATCAAATGCTCCCACTGTGCCCATCAAATGCTCCCACTGTGCCCATCGAATGCTGCCACTTTGCCTCCCACCTGCCGTCTGCCCGGCACTTACCCTGTCTCGGTGGGGCAGCGGGTGACGGCGGGGGGCGGCGAGCGGTGTCCTCCATGCTCCTCAATGTCTTCTCCCGTCCTCCTCTACTCCCATCCTCTCCTTTGATTGGATGCCTGATAAGCGTCCAATCACAGTGCCCGTTGTTTCAACAAATCAGGTGACGGGTAACAGACCCGAGCACCTGATTGGCGGAGAGGCGGTTCAGTGTTAGGAAAGTGAATATTCATTTGCTTTTCTAACACAGCTGGATGAACTGCGAGCGCCAAGCATGGCACTTGCTGTTTACCTTTTTTGACGCCTATCAGCGGCGACTTTCCTGCAATTTCATTGCGACTTACATTGACTTCTGTTAAATAAAGTCGCAAGCCGCAATTAAATCGCACTTCCAAATGGCACTGATCCGCGGCTTTAAAATCGTGCTGAAGTAGCACGATTTAATAGTAGCACTGGAGTGATTCAGGGCTTAGAGGAGTTGGCAGAGATAATAACCGTTCTTTCTTTTTCAGGTCAGCACAGGCAGTATGGGAAGTTAGGGTTCACTGGATTTTTGGCAGAATCAACACATATTTTTGGACTTGTCCAACAGATAAAACAAAACAAGTTCAATGGTATATACAGTGCATCTGGAAAGAATTCACAGCGCTTTACTTTTCCCACATTTTGTTATGTTATAGCCTTATTCCAAAACGGATTAAATTCCTTATTTTCCTCAAAATTCTACTACTCAATAATGACAATGTGAAAGAAGTTTGTTTGAAATCTTTTCATTGATAGAAGCTATAGTACAGTTTCTTTGTATGGAGGAGGAAAAGGCAAACATAGTCAACACTCTTGGTGAGTGCCTATGACAGGTCCAGCAGCTGTTTTAAGCTCCACAACACTGGAGGGAAGGGTTGGGGTCGAGAATAAAGATTTCCACTATACAGCAGGCACCAGCACAAGAAACGATTCTCAATAAATGTAAGTACTATCCCTTGTGCTGATTAAAAAAAAAAAAAAACGAACTAAACGTAGGTTTTAATAACTCACAGAAGATGGCTGCCCATGCCAAATGTCCCAACATTTTTACCAGCTAGCTACAGATATTATGAGCGGAGGGCATCTTTCGACTTTCTACAAATTAAGTAAAATAGGGTGAAAAGTCCCATCTGACCATAATACTAATTACTGTTATTAAAGGTTTTTTACACTTTACACCAGGTTAATACACCTTTGTTCACTGGCCTTGGAAACAAGCATTTCCCTATAGCAATTACAGTATATATATACCAAAATTGTAAATCTGATGTACAGTTTTAATTTTGACCAGGTCACAGAGGTGCTAAAATAAAGATCCTTATTATTGTGTTAAAGTGGTTGTAAACCCTTACAATACACTTTTTACTACAGGCAAGCCTACAATAAGGCTTACCTGTTGCTACCCCTGATATTTCCTAAACATGCACGGTTTAGGAGATATCCCCTGTATCAGTATGTGCCGACGTCCTCGGCACATGCGCACTGAGGCAATGGCTCGTTCGTGCCGTTGCTTTAGCTAGTGTGCCATTACCGGCAGCTCCCGTGTGCATGCGCGGAAGTGACGTCATCGCGGCTCCAGCCAATCACAGCGCCGAAAACCTATGATACCCGGAAGTTTTTTTTGTGGATTTACAACCACTTTAAGGTTTTGTGAATTGAGCCTAAAGCTGGTCAAACACCAGCAAAATATTGTTTGAACTTTCGTACATTTTTTTTTTTAGCAGAACATTCGATAGTGCCATTATAGACTCAACTGTCAATTATTTTATTTTTTTAATATAGAGCATAGCAAGCAGACATGAATGTGCTTGGGTACAATATCAGAGATAGCAATAAACAGTATAAACTGTCACCAGACAATAGAGGCAAGATAGCAAGTCAGGTGGGTAAAACACTTTGTTCAATCAAGGCTTAAGCATGTAAAGAGGCCCTGATAGAAGCAGGGGTGCAATGTATACAGTATGGCAGTAGACAACAAAATTGCATTACACACAATAGGAGAGTGCTAATAGACCCCAAAGCATTGGGGAGGGAGAAGTAAGGCCTCAAAAGTTCTGGGGGCACAATACAGGGTCTAACGAGACTGCTTTGGGCTATATGGACGTAAGTAAAGAGAAACATCATCTGTTGTCTGGCTAGAAGGAAGTCAGCTGTAGAGCGGGAAGCAAATTTAAAAAATGATTCAACAAATTTCATATTAAAACCTTGAAGAATTTCTTTTGATTGTCATGCTAATCTTTTGAATTCTATGTTTGATCTCAAGATGTACATTACAATAAGTATTATTTTTCCCAAAGGAAAACCACATTCACACATAAAGCATCCTCTTTTTGAAAAAGTTCATGCTTTTCAGACTAACCAATGAGTAGTTAAGTCCATAATTAAAACCAAAGTCCAAAGTTTTTAATATTTCTAGGAAACTGTTGAAATTATTGAAGAAAGGCAAGAATAGCAATTTAAGTTTAGTTTGTAAATTGACATAAATAAAAATGTCCAGAGGAGATATGAAAGTCTGCTGAAGGTGAAAGGAACTCAGACATTACTTAATTTTGATGCGAATTTAATTAACAATCAGAATGTCAAAACTGGATGCAAAATGACAGCAATTACAACATTATCTATCATAATATTTATGCAGCTATAGTGTTCTTTTTTCCCTAAAACAAATGATGGGCTCTTGGAGCTGCCAGACAGGCAGTTACTGAATCTTCTCTTCTTTGTTAATTAAGTTCCATGCATAACTAGACTGTGCCAAATTCTTACACAATGGTCTGAGCCTTGGACAATTGTCTTGTCATGTTAGAAAGATTTACTAAGGGCACGATAAAAACTATGTGAAGAATAACGAGGGAATTTTGTGCCTTTGATAAACAGTTAATGACTCCCATCCATCAAGAAACCCCCCAAAATACAGGCCACACACTATTTATAATGATGCATCAATTTTCAAGTTTATGCTTTCTGTGCCTGAACAGAAAATACCATAAAATGTAACTGTAGCCATTAGCAATAAGGCTTAGGCTTCATACACACTGGGCTTAAAAAAAAACCTGTTCCCTAGGCATAAAAAAACGCTCATATAAAGTGTTTTTTTGTACATAGTTTAGGCAAGTTTAGGGAGTTTTGTGTTTTTTCTGCCAGAAAGCTCCAATCAGGAACGCACACCAGAAGGATTTTTTCTGCCTCTAAATGTTGAGCTTAAAATATGCCTGTAATTGTGCTACTGTATATGGACACATAGGATAATACTGAGCGTTTGTTAACACCTGAAATACATATTAGGGATGCTAAGCCCTGACACCGGTCATCTGTACGTGCCTCCGTTATCCGCAGCCTGCTATCTGTCTCCTCTGTGCTCTCTCCCCAACCCCTCTCTGCCTGTCAGCTTGTGACAGTGCCTGTCCCCACAACTCTTACTGCTCAAATAACTTTTACATCTTCATACTATCCCCTCTGTGTTCTAATCCTGTGTGCCGCTGTGAGAGTGATTTATATAAAAAAGTCTGCTATATCTCATTTCACAGCTCTTTTCAGTGATCACATGATCGGCTGGCTCTCTCTCTCCTCTCCTCTCCCGAGTGATGTCAGTGGAAGTATTTTGGCCCTGCCCACTGCATCTATCAGATGGGGAGAGAAGAAAGCCAGCCGATCGTGTGATTGCTCAGAAGAACTTTGAAATTAGGTAAAAGTTATATGTTCTATGCTGGTGGCCATTTCTGAAAAATAATGCCCAGACAAGGCTAGTTATATTACAAATTCTGGACAAGGCTGGTTATATGACACACAGAACAAAATATGCGTATGATCCCCTTAGTGAAAAAAAGTGACTGTTACTTTCCTTGTAATTAGCTCTTCCCTGACCTATCATTTCCTTATAACATTTTATATACTTCCATTAAACAAAGACAAGTCTCCTCAGGGCAACAAGTTGGGTTTCCCAAAGCAAAGAGAAGGAGAGTAAGTGGGAAAGACAGTTAGTGCCCAAACAGAAAAGCAAAATAAATAACTATAACTATGCTTACAGTATACTGTATGTTAAATGCATATCGGAGACAACACATAGCTATATGGCCAGTGGCCAGTTATAAGCACAGATATCTATAGAAAAAAGTGGTATAGCCTGTCAGCTAATCATATTCCCAGTTTTAAAAACCTTAATTGCCATGGACGTCCGCAGGTAAGGGGCAAGGGGGGGCAATCGCCCCCCCCCCTGGAATCGTCAAGAAGGTGTTGTAGTTGCCAGCTGCAGTGTCTGCCGCTGACTTTTTTCTGAGTCAGCCGACTGCTCTCTGCCCTGACACATCTGATGTCCCTCCCTCACCCCTGGCCCGATCATCGGATGAGATGGCTCGGCAGTTACGCCGCTCCTCTTCAGTGATTGTCTGCCTGCCTGTGTACATGTTGTGTAGAGATGGCCGGCGCCGCCCACTCAGTGCAGTCAGTGGCCGAGCCGCCAAGTGATACACTGCCAGTGCCTACTCATCATCACATCCCAGGAAATCCTGACCTGAAGTGAATGGCATATACAGTTGCAAGCAACAGAAGAAGAACCACAGGTAACAGAAGTTAAGAGGAGTATTTTGATTTATTTATTGCTGGAAAGTTGGACAGCTATTACTGGAAAGATATGTCTGTGTATGTTAAGAGATAATTCATCTCATCTCATTCATTTGTATAGGTTGTTTTCATCAAAATATGGCCACAACAGACGTATTGCAATACATTGCAATATAAAAAAAATTACATTCTCTAGGCTATATGCAGAAGCGTAACTAGAATCTTCAGGGCCCCGGTCCAAGAAACCATGAAGGCCCCCCCACGGGCATTGCTAGGTCTACAAAAGATCTCAGGCTAGAGCCCATAGCAGTGTAGCAAGTAAAGAAAGTCATACGCTTGGGCGGGCATACACATGTATACAATAGTGCGGATCTCCCCTACATATCAGGGTCCCCAGAGCCCCCCTATTGTATCAGGGTCCCCAGAGAGCCTCCCCTTACATCAGGGTCCCCAAAGAGCCTCCCCCACTTACATCAGGGTCCCCAGAGAACCTCCTCTTACATCAGGGTCCCCAGAGAACCTCCTCTTACATCAGGGTCCCCAGAGAGCCCCCTCCTTACCTCAGGGTCCCCAGAGAGCCCCCCCTTACATCAGGGTCCCCAGAGAGCCCCCCTTACATCAGGGTCCCCAGAGAGCCCCCTTTACATCAGGGTCCCCAGAGAGCCCCCCTTACATCAGGGTGCCCAGACAGCCCCCTTACATCAGGGTCCCCAGAGAGCCCCCTTACATCAGGGTCCCCAGAGAGCCCCCCTTACATCAAGGTCCCCAGAGAGCACCCCCTGACATCAGGATCCACAGAGAGCACCCCCATACATCAGGGTCCCCAGAGAGCCCCCCTATACCTCAGGGTCCTCAGAGAGCCCCCCATACATTAGGGTCCCCAGAGAGAGCCCCCATACAACAGGGTCCCCAGAGGGTCCCCTTACATCAGTTTTTCCAGAGGCCCCCTTATATCAGGGTCCCAAGAGAGCCCCCCTTATATCAGGGTCCCCAGAGAGCCCCCCATACATCAGGGTCCCCAGAGAGCCCCCCCATACATCAGGGTCCCCAGAGAGCCCTCCCCCCATACATCAGGGTCCCCAGAGAGCCCCCCATAGATCTGGGTCCCCAGAGAGCCCCCCATACATCAGGGTCCCCAGAGAGCCCCCCATACATCAGGGTCTCCAGAGAGCCCCCCATAGATCTGGGTCCCCAGAGAGTCCCCCCATACATCAGGGTCCCCAGAGAGCCCCCCCATACATCAGGGTCCCCAGAGAGCCCCCCCATACATCAGGGTTCCCAGACTTAAACACCCCCCCCAGAGGTTCCCCTGTACCTGTCTGTTTGTGCACCTCCAACCCCCAGCACAGGGGGAGGTGGGAGGCGGCGATCGGCAGCTCTATGGTGCCTGTGGACCACGGGATCTCCCTGGGGCTTGTAGTTCTCTTCCTGATTCTGTACAGTGGAGAAGGGAGGGGCCTCTGACCTGGGCAGCTGTCCGCAACAGTGTACAAGCAGAGCAACTCACTTGTACACTGAAGAGTGAAACTTGTAGCTGCCCAGTCAGAGGCCCCTCCCCTCTCCACTGTATACACTCTGGAAGAGAAATACTAGCCCCAGGGAGATCCCGCGAGCACCAAAGAGCTGCCGATCACCGCCTCCCACTCCCCCCACTGCATTCCAAACTGAAAGCCAGAGGTGCAGGGGGAGATTCTGGGTCTTGGGGCCCCCCCACAGCGGCAGAAGGGCAGGGCTCAGTCGCAAGTGCAACTGCAGCTACCCTGAAAGTTCCGCCACTGGCTATATGTATATGGCCATGGACTGGTGGTATGCCACTGGAAAGATATATGTGTTATATAGGAGATAATTCATCGTCACTTTGTATTGTAAATTACTCAAGCCAGGTATACCATGCCCATATAAATATAGCCTAGAGAATGTACATCTTTTTATATTGCATGGGTGACCTTAAAATTATGCCCCCACCTGAAAAAAGTTCTGCGGACGCCTAATTGCTGTCTTCAATGTGCCACTTTAATCTGCAGGAAAGCCTAAGGCCCCTTTCACACGGGCGGCTGTTCTGCCGCAGTTAAAAGCATGTTTCTTTCTTTTGAAATTCAAGACCCCAGGCACAGCGATCAGCTGCATTTGTACACTGCGATTAGCTGCGTTTACGTGCGTTTACATGCGGCTGCGTTTAGCTGCGGTTGGCCATTATTGTCATCCCCATAGCAACCATTTTTATTTTGATGTGCTTCCTGTTGTTTTTTTCTTTTGTTCACGCTGCTATCCGCAGCTGACACAGTACACTGCGATTACCTGCAGTTATGTGCAGATAGCTGCGCTACATCGCACCTGGACGCATTCAATTACATTTTTTCTATTCGCACCGAACCGCATGTAACGAAATCGCAGCTAAACGCTGTGTGTGCATGGGGCCATAGGAAAGCATTGTGCGCTTTTAGCTGCGGTAGAAAACTAGAAAATCCGCAGCTAAAAGCACCATTCTATCCGTCCGTGTGAAAGGGACCTTACAGTTTTTGCTCATGTCTTGTCAAATTTTCTTGTCATGTCTTGCCAAATTTTCTGAGCCAGAAAACTAACCTCATAACTAACCTTGTGACTTATGCTCTTGTAACTGATTACTATCTTGTGGCTGAGCCATTTATATTGATGATACCCTACCTATTAGGAAGGACACAGCCTCCTTCATACATAGTTCTAATATCTAGGCAGTGCACAACACTATTGACTAAGGTGGATAGATCTCCATTCACTTGCAGCACATCAATTGAAAAG
Organism: Rana muscosa; assembly: GCA_029206835.1. NCBI lineage: Eukaryota > Metazoa > Chordata > Amphibia > Anura > Ranidae > Rana > Rana muscosa. Next base: position 172,928,925 of record CM055122.1, on the reverse strand, counting down.
TATGTGACATCGGGGATTTGCTAATGCTAGGGTGAGAACAAAATAAAAGTTGAAAACCTGACGGTAACTAAAGCTGGCCATACATGGATCAAAATTTGGACGGTTCAGCAGGGACTGGCCGAATTTCAATTCATGTATGGGCTAGCTGGTTGTACACAGGGCTTTTTTTCTCAAACAATAGGTGCTGGAACTTAACCACAACCCCACAAAACCCTTCCCCCTACACACACCCTCCAAATCACATCAAATCGTGGTTGTAGTCAGTCAAATTTCACAAACAGTAGGAGGGTCTTAAAGGGGCATTAAATACCAGGATTGCATTACATACAGAGTGCAGAGCTGTCACTTGTAAATAGGGATGGGCCCGGTGCTCGATTCGAACCCATGTTCGAATCGAGCATCGGGCGTTCGCTCGCTCGTCGAGCCCAGAACTATTTGGGCCGTTCGCATCACATTCGTGTGATGCGAGCGGCCCCGCAATGCATTGCGGCCGGCGCGGCCGGCGCAGTGCATTGCTGGCTGATGATTGGCCAAGCATGCACTGTGACCCCGCATGCTTGGCCAATCACAGCGCCCGAAACTCGGAGAGCAATAATTGGCTACAGGCAGGACGGCTGTAGCCAATTACAGCTCAGGGGCTTTAGTACACGCCCCACCATTTAAAAGGCCGCCACGCCATCGGCCCCGGTCACATGAGTTCCGGCTTTAGGAGAGATTAGTCTGCTGATTCTGTCTTTGCTTGATACTGAAAGATTTGCTCTTCTTTGCTAAACCATTGGCTATTTCTTTGCTAAACCATTGCTACCTAAGTCATTGATCGTTCATTGCTGCTGATTGCACAGTTAGTGTGTTATTAGCTGCTGCTGGGGATTAGTCTGGTGCGTGCTTACTGTTAGTACAGTATTGCAGTAGTACCAACCGCAGTGCTGTTAGCACAGCATTGCACCCCAACAGCACCCATAGGACTTCTAGTGTGTTAGTGGCAGCAAACAGAGCTCCTATATTTTCTTCTCAGCAGCACCCATAGGACTTCTAGTGTGTTAGTGGCATCACACAGAGCTCCTATATTTTCTTCTCAGCAGCACCCATAGGACTTCTAGTGTGTTAGTGGCATCACACAGAGCTCCTATATTTTCTTCTCAGCAGCACCCATAGGACTTCTAGTGTGTTAGTGGCAGCAAACAGAGCTCCTATATTTTCTTCTCAGCAGCACCCATAGGACTTCTAGTGTGTTAGTGGCATCACACAGAGCTCCTATATTTTTTTCTCAGCAGCACCCATAGGACTTCTAGTGTGTTAGTGGCAGCAAACAGAGCTCCTATATTTTCTTCTCAGCAGCACCCATAGGACTTCTAGTGTGTTAGTGGCAGCAAACAGAGCTCCTATATTTTCTTCTCAGCAGCACCCATAGGACTTCTAGTGTGTTAGTGGCAGCAAACAGAGCTCCTATATTTTCTTCTCAGCAGCACCCATAGGACTTCTAGTGTGTTAGTGGCAGCAAACAGAGCTCCTATATTTTCTTCTCAGCAGCACCCATAGGACTTCTAGTGTGTTAGTGGCAGCAAACAGAGCTCCTATATTTTCTTCTCAGCAGCACCCATAGGACTTCTAGTGTGTTAGTGGCATCACACAGAGCTCCTATATTTTCTTCTCAGCAGCACCCATAGGACTTCTAGTGTGTTAGTGGCAGCAAACAGAGCTCCTATATTTTCTTCTCAGCAGCACCCATAGGACTTCTAGTGTGTTAGTGGCAGCAAACAGAGCTCCTATATTTTCTTCTCAGCAGCACCCATAGGACTTCTAGTGTGTTAGTGGCATCACACAGAGCTCCTATATTTTCTTCTCAGCAGCACCCATAGGACTTCTAGTGTGTTAGTGGCAGCAAACAGAGCTCCTATATTTTCTTCTCAGCAGCACCCATAGGACTTCTAGTGTGTTAGTGGCATCACACAGAGCTCCTATATTTTCTTCTCAGCAGCACCCATAGGACTTCTAGTGTGTTAGTGGCAGCAAACAGAGCTCCTATATTTTCTTCTCAGCAGCACCCATAGGACTTCTAGTGTGTTAGTGGCAGCAAACAGAGCTCCTATATTTTCTTCTCAGCAGCACCCATAGGACTTCTAGTGTGTTAGTGGCATCACACAGAGCTCCTATATTTTCTTCTCAGCAGCACCCATAGGACTTCTAGTGTGTTAGTGGCAGCAAACAGAGCTCCTATATTTTCTTCTCAGCAGCACCCATAGGACTTCTAGTGTGTTAGTGGCAGCAAACAGAGCTCCTATATTTTCTTCTCAGCAGCACCCATAGGACTTCTAGTGTGTTAGTGGCAGCAAACAGAGCTCCTATATTTTCTTCTCAGCAGCACCCATAGGACTTCTAGTGTGTTAGTGGCATCACACAGAGCTCCTATATTTTCTTCTCAGCAGCACCCATAGGACTTCTAGTGTGTTAGTGGCAGCAAACAGAGCTCCTATATTTTCTTCTCAGCAGCACCCATAGGACTTCTAGTGTGTTAGTGGCAGCAAACAGAGCTCCTATATTTTCTTCTCAGCAGCACCCATAGGACTTCTAGTGTGTTAGTGGCAGCAAACAGAGCTCCTATATTTTCTTCTCAGCAGCACCCATAGGACTTCTAGTGTGTTAGTGGCATCACACAGAGCTCCTATATTTTCTTCTCAGCAGCACCCATAGGACTTCTAGTGTGTTAGTGGCAGCAAACAGAGCTCCTATATTTTCTTCTCAGCAGCACCCATAGGACTTCTAGTGTGTTAGTGGCATCACACAGAGCTCCTATATTTTCTTCTCAGCAGCACCCATAGGACTTCTAGTGTGTTAGTGGCAGCAAACAGAGCTCCTATATTTTCTTCTCAGCAGCACCCATAGGACTTCTAGTGTGTTAGTGGCAGCAAACAGAGCTCCTATATTTTCTTCTCAGCAGCACCCATAGGACTTCTAGTGTGTTAGTGGCAGCAAACAGAGCTCCTATATTTTCTTCTCAGCAGCACCCATAGGACTTCTAGTGTGTTAGTGGCATCACACAGAGCTCCTATATTTTCTTCTCAGCAGCACCCATAGGACTTCTAGTGTGTTAGTGGCAGCAAACAGAGCTCCTATATTTTCTTCTCAGCAGCACCCATAGGACTTCTAGTGTGTTAGTGGCAGCAAACAGAGCTCCTATATTTTCTTCTCAGCAGCACCCATAGGACTTCTAGTGTGTTAGTGGCAGCAAACAGAGCTCCTATATTTTCTTCTCAGCAGCACCCATAGGACTTCTAGTGTGTTAGTGGCAGCAAACAGAGCTCCTATATTTTCTTCTCAGCAGCACCCATAGGACTTCTAGTGTGTTAGTGGCAGCAAACAGAGCTCCTATATTTTCTTCTCAGCAGCACCCATAGGACTTCTAGTGTGTTAGTGGCATCACACAGAGCTCCTATATTTTCTTCTCAGCAGCACCCATAGGACTTCTAGTGTGTTAGTGGCAGCAAACAGAGCTCCTATATTTTCTTCTCAGCAGCACCCATAGGACTTCTAGTGTGTTAGTGGCAGCAAACAGAGCTCCTATATTTTCTTCTCAGCAGCACCCATAGGACTTCTAGTGTGTTAGTGGCAGCAAACAGAGCTCCTATATTTTCTTCTCAGCAGCACCCATAGGACTTCTAGTGTGTTAGTGGCAGCAAACAGAGCTCCTATATTTTCTTCTCAGCAGCACCCATAGGACTTCTAGTGTGTTAGTGGCAGCAAACAGAGCTCCTATATTTTCTTCTCAGCAGCACCCATAGGACTTCTAGTGTGTTAGTGGCATCACACAGAGCTCCTATATTTTCTTCTCAGCAGCACCCATAGGACTTCTAGTGTGTTAGTGGCAGCAAACAGAGCTCCTATATTTTCTTCTCAGCAGCACCCATAGGACTTCTAGTGTGTTAGTGGCAGCAAACAGAGCTCCTATATTTTCTTCTCAGCAGCACCCATAGGACTTCTAGTGTGTTAGTGGCAGCAAACAGAGCTCCTATATTTTCTTCTCAGCAGCACCCATAGGACTTCTAGTGTGTTAGTGGCATCACACAGAGCTCCTATATTTTCTTCTCAGCAGCACCCATAGGACTTCTAGTGTGTTAGTGGCAGCAAACAGAGCTCCTATATTTTCTTCTCAGCAGCACCCATAGGACTTCTAGTGTGTTAGTGGCAGCAAACAGAGCTCCTATATTTTCTTCTCAGCAGCACCCATAGGACTTCTAGTGTGTTAGTGGCAGCAAACAGAGCTCCTATATTTTCTTCTCAGCAGCACCCATAGGACTTCTAGTGTGTTAGTGGCATCACACAGAGCTCCTATATTTTCTTCTCAGCAGCACCCATAGGACTTCTAGTGTGTTAGTGGCAGCAAACAGAGCTCCTATATTTTCTTCTCAGCAGCACCCATAGGACTTCTAGTGTGTTAGTGGCAGCAAACAGAGCTCCTATATTTTCTTCTCAGCAGCACCCATAGGACTTCTAGTGTGTTAGTGGCAGCAAACAGAGCTCCTATATTTTCTTCTCAGCAGCACCCATAGGACTTCTAGTGTGTTAGTGGCAGCAAACAGAGCTCCTATATTTTCTTCTCAGCAGCACCCATAGGACTTCAAGTGTGTTAGTGGCAGCAAACAGAGCTCCTATATTTTCTTCTCAGCAGCACCCATAGGACTTCTAGTGTGTTAGTGGCATCACACAGAGCTCCTATATTTTCTTCTCAGCAGCACCCATAGGACTTCTAGTGTGTTAGTGGCAGCAAACAGAGCTCCTATATTTTCTTCTCAGCAGCACCCATAGGACTTCTAATGTGTTAGTGGCATCACACAGAGTTTCTATATTTTCATCTCAGCAGCACCCATAGGACTTCTAGTGTGTTAGTGGCATCACACAGAGCTCCTATATTTTCTTCTCAGCAGCACCCATAGGACTTCTAGTGTGTTAGTGGCAGCAAACAGAGCTCCTATATTTTCTTCTCAGCAGCACCCATAGGACTTCTAGTGTGTTAGTGGCAGCAAACAGAGCTCCTATATTTTCTTCTCAGCAGCACCCATAGGACTTCTAGTGTGTTAGTGGCATCACACAGAGCTCCTATATTTTCTTCTCAGCAGCACCCATAGGACTTCTAGTGTGTTAGTGGCAGCAAACAGAGCTCCTATATTTTCTTCTCAGCAGCACCCATAGGACTTCTAGTGTGTTAGTGGCAGCAAACAGAGCTCCTATATTTTCTTCTCAGCAGCACCCATAGGACTTCTAGTGTGTTAGTGGCAGCAAACAGAGCTCCTATATTTTCTTCTCAGCAGCACCCATAGGACTTCTAGTGTGTTAGTGGCAGCAAACAGAGCTCCTATATTTTCTTCTCAGCAGCACCCATAGGACTTCTAGTGTGTTAGTGGCATCACACAGAGCTCCTATATTTTCTTCTCAGCAGCACCCATAGGACTTCTAGTGTGTTAGTGGCAGCAAACAGAGCTCCTATATTTTCTTCTCAGCAGCACCCATAGGACTTCTAGTGTGTTAGTGGCAGCAAACAGAGCTCCTATATTTTCTTCTCAGCAGCACCCATAGGACTTCTAGTGTGTTAGTGGCAGCAAACAGAGCTCCTATATTTTCTTCTCAGCAGCACCCATAGGACTTCTAGTGTGTTAGTGGCATCACACAGAGCTCCTATATTTTCTTCTCAGCAGCACCCATAGGACTTCTAGTGTGTTAGTGGCAGCAAACAGAGCTCCTATATTTTCTTCTCAGCAGCACCCATAGGACTTCTAGTGTGTTAGTGGCATCACACAGAGCCCCTATATTTTCTTCTCAGCAGCACCCATAGGACTTCTAGTGTGTTAGTGGCAGCAAACAGAGCTCCTATATTTTCTTCTCAGCAGCACCCATAGGACTTCTAGTGTGTTAGTGGCAGCAAACAGAGCTCCTATATTTTCTTCTCAGCAGCACCCATAGGACTTCTAGTGTGTTAGTGGCATCACACAGAGCTCCTATATTTTCTTCTCAGCAGCACCCATAGGACTTCTAGTGTGTTAGTGGCAGCAAACAGAGCTCCTATATTTTCTTCTCAGCAGCACCCATAGGACTTCTAGTGTGTTAGTGGCAGCAAACAGAGCTCCTATATTTTCTTCTCAGCAGCACCCATAGGACTTCTAGTGTGTTAGTGGCAGCAAACAGAGCTCCTATATTTTCTTCTCAGCAGCACCCATAGGACTTCTAGTGTGTTAGTGGCATCACACAGAGCTCCTATATTTTCTTCTCAGCAGCACCCATAGGACTTCTAGTGTGTTAGTGGCAGCAAACAGAGCTCCTATATTTTCTTCTCAGCAGCACCCATAGGACTTCTAGTGTGTTAGTGGCAGCAAACAGAGCTCCTATATTTTCTTCTCAGCAGCACCCATAGGACTTCTAGTGTGTTAGTGGCAGCAAACAGAGCTCCTATATTTTCTTCTCAGCAGCACCCATAGGACTTCTAGTGTGTTAGTGGCATCACACAGAGCTCCTATATTTTCTTCTCAGCAGCACCCATAGGACTTCTAGTGTGTTAGTGGCAGCAAACAGAGCTCCTATATTTTCTTCTCAGCAGCACCCATAGGACTTCTAGTGTGTTAGTGGCATCACACAGAGCTCCTATATTTTCTTCTCAGCAGCACCCATAGGACTTCTAGTGTGTTAGTGGCAGCAAACAGAGCTCCTATATTTTCTTCTCAGCAGCACCCATAGGACTTCTAGTGTGTTAGTGGCAGCAAACAGAGCTCCTATATTTTCTTCTCAGCAGCACCCATAGGACTTCTAGTGTGTTAGTGGCAGCAAACAGAGCTCCTATATTTTCTTCTCAGCAGCACCCATAGGACTTCTAGTGTGTTAGTGGCATCACACAGAGCTCCTATATTTTCTTCTCAGCAGCACCCATAGGACTTCTAGTGTGTTAGTGGCAGCAAACAGAGCTCCTATATTTTCTTCTCAGCAGCACCCATAGGACTTCTAGTGTGTTAGTGGCAGCAAACAGAGCTCCTATATTTTCTTCTCAGCAGCACCCATAGGACTTCTAGTGTGTTAGTGGCAGCAAACAGAGCTCCTATATTTTCTTCTCAGCAGCACCCATAGGACTTCTAGTGTGTTAGTGGCATCACACAGAGCTCCTATATTTTCTTCTCAGCAGCACCCATAGGACTTCTAGTGTGTTAGTGGCAGCAAACAGAGCTCCTATATTTTCTTCTCAGCAGCACCCATAGGACTTCTAGTGTGTTAGTGGCAGCAAACAGAGCTCCTATATTTTCTTCTCAGCAGCACCCATAGGACTTCTAGTGTGTTAATGGCAGCAAACAGAGCTCCTATATTTTCTTCTCAGCAGCACCCATAGGACTTCTAGTGTGTTAGTGGCAGCAAACAGAGCTCCTATATTTTCTTCTCAGCAGCACCCATAGGACTTCTAGTGTGTTAGTGGCAGCAAACAGAGCTCCTATATTTTCTTGTCAGCAGCACACATAGTACCTATAGTGTGTTAGTGTCAGCACCCATAGGACCTACAGTGTGTTGTGAGCACACATAGGAGTTCTATTTTTTATGCTATATACACTACCGACTACAATGGCTGGAAGACCGCCAAGGAGAGGCAGAGCGTGCTGAGGCAAGAACACAGGGCAGGCAGGCTCTGTTTCTAGAGACAACAGTGCTGGCCGTGGACGTGGTCGTGCATCGTCATCAGCACGTGGCCATGGGACACGCTTGTCTTTGTTTTCGGCAGCTGGACATGTGGAGCCGCATCATGCCGAAGGCTTGGTAGAATGGATGACCAAGCCCTCCTCATCCTCCTCATCCTCTCTCACCCAGGCTCAGGGTACTGGCAGAGCAGCTGCCAACGCGTACTCAATGGCATCATCAGCCACCCCTTCCCTAGACCCACCATGTCCTCCTGAGGAGTCCCCCGAACTGTTTGAGCACAGTGTTGGGTACATGCTCCAGGAGGATGCCCAACGATTCGAAGGCTCGGATGATGATACCCAGCTTGAGGAAGTCAGTAGTGTGCGCGCAGAGAGAGGGGATGCTGAAGGACAGCAATCTGGCAGTAGTGTTCCACCAGCTGCAGCTTACTGCCAGGTTTGCTCTAGTGGTGAAGAGGGAGGGGATGATGAGGTCACTGACTCCACGTGGGTGCCTGAAGGGAGAGAGGAGGAGGAGGAGGAGGATGCAGCGTCACATGTCCAACGAGGCAGGATGCCCCCTGGAGGCCAGCTAGAGGCCAGCACAGCAACTGTACCACACCGCAGAGCTCCGCCTGTGCAGGGCGCTGCCTCTGCACGTTATCACAAAAGTTCTTTGGTGTGGGCCTTTTTTGAGACGAGTGCATCAGATCGCACCACTGCTATTTGCAATATTTGTCTCAAGCGTATCTCGCGTGGCCAAAACATCAGCCGCTTGGGCACCACAAGCATGAGCAGACATATGTCGACCTGCCATGCAGCTCGTTGGCAAGCACACATAAAAGACCCACACCAAAGAACAAAGCGGACCTCTCCTTGCTCCTCATCAGCTGGGATCTCCATCCCCACTATATCTTCAGTCCTCTCTGAAAGCTGCTCTGAGAGGACTGAAGGTGTAGAATTAGGTGTGTCACAACCAAGTACTTGCAGTACACCGACGTAGCAGGCAAATTTCCCTGCCCCAGCTGCTGGACCGTCGAAAGAAGTATACTCCCAGCCATCCACATGCCCAGCGGTTGAATGCTAGCTTGGCTAAATTGCTAGCACTTCAACTGCTGCCTTTTCAGTTGATAGACTCGGCCCCCTTCCGTGAGTTTGTTCAATGTGCGGTTCCTCAGTGGCAGGTTCCCAAACGCCACTTTTTCTCACGGAAGGCGATTCCGTCTCTCTACTGGCATGTGGAAGGCAATGTCCATGCCTCGCTGGACAGGGCGGTCAGCGGTAAGGTGCATATTACCGCTGACTCATGGTCCAGCAGGCATGGACAGGGACGTTATCTTTCTTTCACGGCCCATTGGGTCACTCTATTGGTAGCTGGGAGGGATGCAGGACAAGGTGCAGTAGTGTTGGAGGTTGTTCCGCCACCACGCCTCCAAAATGCTACTACTGGTTGTGACACACCTCTCTCCTCCACCCCCTCCACTTCTTCTTCCTCCATGTCCTCTTCGAGTGCTCTGTCCTCGGAACCAGCGGTGCTCCGTAGGCGTACAAGGGGCTACGCGAGTACGCAGGCAAAAAGATGCCATGCCGTGCTTGCGCTGGTGTGTTTGGGGGACAGGAGCCACACTGGGCCAGAGGTTCTGGCAGCTCTGCAGGGGCAGGCCGAGAGGTGGTTGACGCCACGCCAGCTTAAGCCAGGAATGGTCGTTTCTGATAATGGCACCAACCTCCTCTCCGCCCTGCGACAGGGGCAGCTCACCCATGTGCCCTGTATGGCTCACGTCCTCAACCTGGTGGTGCAGCGGTTCTTGGGCAGGTTCCCAGGCTTACAGGATGTCCTGAGGCAGGCCAGGAAAGTCTGTGTGCATTTCCGCCGATCTTATAATGCCAGTGCTCGGCTGACTGAGCTGCAAAAGGAGCTGAACCTGCCCAAGAACCGCCTAATATGTGACATGCCCACCAGGTGGAACTCAACGTTGGCCATGCTGCAGCGACTGCACACGCAGCAGAGGGCCATCAATGAGTACCTTTGCGACTACGGCACCAGGACAGGGTCAGGGGAGCTTGGCTTTTTTTCCCCACGCCAGTGGAGCATGATCAGGGATGCATGCACTGTCCTCTCACCATTTGAGGAGGCCACGAGGATGGTGAGCAGTGACAGTGCATGCATCAGTGACACTGTACCTCTTGTCCACCTGTTGGAGCATACGCTGCGTGGGATAATGGACAGGGCACTTGAGGCAGAACAGAGGCAGGAAGAGGAGGACTTCCTTGTCTCTCAAGGCCCCCTTTATCCAGACAATGTTCCTTCTGTCCCACCCATCACACAGGAAGAGGAGGAGGAGGAGGAGGAGGAGGAGGATTGTGTGAGCATGGAGGTGGAGCCTGGCACTCAGCATCAGCAGCAGCAGTCTTTTAGGGATGATGTACAGTCCCAACAAACCAGTGGACTTGTACGTGGCTGGGAGGAGGTGGCTGGCGATCATGTCATCCTCAGTGACCCAGAAGACTCCGGACCGAATGCCTCAGCTAACCTACGCTGCATGGCCTCCCTGATCCTGCAAAGCCTGCGGAAGGATCCTCGTGTTCTTCGGATCAAGGAGAGTGACCATTACTGGCTGGCCACTCTCCTTGATCCACGGTACAAGGGTAAGGTTGCGGACCTTATCTTGCCGTCGCAGAGGGAGCAGAGGATGAGACATCTCAGGGAGGCCTTGCAGAAAGGTCTGTGCAACGCGTTCCCAGAAACTGGGAGGTTACAAACTCCTGGTCCTGGACGACAAGTTGCTGAGGCTTCGGTCAGTAGCAGAAGGAGCGGTGGGGAAGGTGGACGTCTGACCGATGCGTTCAGACAATTTTTTAGTCCGCAGCCCCAAGGTATGATCGGTTCCAGCAACCATCGCCAGCGTCTGATATACATGGTGCAGGAATACCTAGGGGCAAGGTCAGACTTGGACACCTTTCCCACCGAAAATCCTCTGGCTTACTGGGTCCTGAGGATGGATCACTGGCCAGAGCTTGCACAGTATGCAATTGAGCTACTGGCCTGTCCTGCATCCAGCGTTCTTTCCGAACGCACATTCAGTGCTGCTGGAGGATTTGTCACCGATCATAGGGTGCGCCTGTCCACCGACTCGGTTGATCGACTGACCTTCATAAAAATGAATCAGTCTTGGATCACCACCAGCTACCAGACACCTGAAGCGGATATAACGGAATAATTTATAATGTCACATCCCTTCAAGACTGCCTATGCTGATGCTGAGTGACTGTCCTGTTATGTTCACTGACTATCCTCTTCCTCCTCCTCAATGATCCATGCCACCACACCAGTGCCTAAGGCACAATTTTTTCAGCCCCTGTATAACAGGGGCGTGTAATTACAATTTTTTAAAAAGATGCTTCGCAACAGGTGTGACTGCTGTGCTCAGAGTACAGTATCTGTGAGGGGTTGCAGTGTTGTGGCACCAGCACCAGTGCCTAAGGCACAATTTTTCAGCCCCTGTTGGGGCGTGTAATTACAATTTTTAGGCAATGCTTTGCAACAGGTCTCATTGCTGTGCTCAGAGTACAGTATCTGTGAGGGGTTGCAGTGTTGTGGCACCAGCACCAGTGCCTAAGGCACAATTTTTCAGCCCCTGTATAACAGGGGCGTGTAATTAAATTTTTTTAAAAAGATGCTTCGCAACAGGTGTGACTGCTGTGCTCAGAGTACAGTATCTGTGAGGGGTTGCAGTGTTGTGGCACCAGCACCAGTGCCTAAGGCACAATTTTTCAGCCCCTGTTGGGGCGTGTAATTACAATTTTTAGGCAATGCTTTGCAACAGGTCTCATTGCTGTGCTCAGAGTACAGTATCTGTGAGGGGTTGCAGTGTTGTGGCACCAGCACCAGTGCCTAAGGCACAATTTTTCAGCCCCTGTATAACAGGGGCGTGTAATTACAATTTTTTAAAAAGATGCTTCGCAACAGGTGTGACTGCTGTGCTCCAAGTACAGTATCTGTGAGGGGTTGCAGTGTTGTGGCACCAGCACCAATGCCTAAGGCACAATTTTTCAGCCCCTGTTTAACAGGGGCGTGTAATTACAAATCTTGATCTAATAGTTCACAGCAGGGCCCATTCCTGCGCCCACCAAGAGTAACTATGAGGGCCTACAGTCTTGTGGCAACACCGTCCACCACCACCACCACCACCAAAGGCCCAATTTTTCTGCCCTGTTCAACAGGTGCATGCAATTACAAATCTTGATCTAATAACTCACAGCAGGGCCCATTCCTGCACCCACCAAGAGTAACTGTGAGGGCTTACAGTCTTGTGGCAACACCGTCCACCACCACCACCACCACCACCAAAGGCCCAATTTTTCTGCCCGGTTCAACAGGTGCATGCAAGTACAAATCTTGATCTATTAACTCACAGCAGGGCCCATTCCTGTGCCCACCAGTCTTGTGGCTACACCAACATCTAATAGGGCAAATTTCTGCAGAGTATATACGGCAGGCCCCTACTTTCAAACATCCAACTTACAAACGACTCCTACTTGCAAACGGCAAGAGAAAACAGGAAGTGAGAGGAAATCTACCCCTAGGAAGGAAAATTCTATCCTGTTAGATTTAATTTGGGAAAAAGGTATCTCCTCTCTACTGATGCTTTATCACCAATCCTTGTTTCAATTAAAACCCCACTTTTCCAAAAACATTTGTCATTGGGACGGAAAGTGAGGTGACATGTTCTGAACAGATGTGCAAAGACAGCAAATGTTACAGGGGTGATAACCCCTCCCTATGTTCTCCAAAAAGCTTAAAAATTGATTTTTTTGGGATGTAGCTACACTTCATAATGTACCTGTTCAGATTCTACTTAAGAACAAACCTACAGTCCATGTCTTGTTTGCACCACCTATATACTGCTGTTCAGAGTATATAGGGTTGTAGGTATAGGGTTTTATTTTGGGTGCGGGGTCCCCCTTAGTATCCATACAAGACCCAAAGGGGCTGGGGTGGGGGGGGGTGATGGGGTAGCCATGCCATTTTTCTCAAGGATTTTCAGCCATATGGCTGCCAGGACAAGACATGACATTAAAGCCGCAAGTGGTTTTAAATGGCTTCTTTTTTTCCTTTACAAATGTCATTTTGTGCAAGGACAGTTCTAAACACGGGAAACACATGCCACTTCACAGGCATACTTTAGACACCCCCCAGGTACCATATTTAAAGGAAAATTTCACTTTTTTTTTTTCACTTTATGCATCATTAAAATGACTGCTCCCGAAAAAACTTTAGTTTTTAAAATTTCTTTTTGCATTGATATATGTCCCCTGGGGCAGGACCCGGGTCCCCAAACCTGTTTTATAACATTAACATGCATATTGGCCGTTGTAATTAGCAATTTTGATTTCGAACGTTCGCGTCCATTATAACGAATAGGGTTCGAAAATTCGCGCGAACTTTCGGTCCGTTCGAAGGTTCTGGTGCGAACCGAACCCGGGGGTGTTCGGCTCATCCCTACTTGTAAACACAGAAACCAGACTTCTGTGTTTCCAAGCGATTGTGGTGAGCAGGCACCGAAGGGTCTGAGCCAGAGTTGGTGGAACTGAGTTCCACCAAGTTCCCCCTGAAAAAAATCCCTGGTTTTACATAAGTCGATCTATTGATCAACTTCTGTACAACCAGCCTGTTAGGTTTCTCCCCAACGACCAGTGCCGCAGGCTATATCCGGCAACACTGATCATAGTATTCTTCCTGCAGGGGCCAGCAGAGTACAGTAGCTCAGCGGGAGTGATTCCCCCATCCATATCAAAAGTGTGGATGAAGGAATTAGTCTGTTTTTTTCAACCCACTGGTTGAACAAAAAACAAACAAATCATGTATGGCCTGCCAAACAGGATGGTCACAGTAGGTGCTGAAAAAAGGACACATTGGGGGTTATTTACAAAAGGCAAATCCACTTTGCACTACAAGTGCACTGCTAGTGCACTTGAAAGTGCACTTGGAAGTGCAGTCGCTGTAAATCTGAGGGGTCGATCTGAAATGAGGGGAAGCTCTGCTGATTTTATCATGCAATCATGTGCAAGCTAAAATGCTGTTTTTTATTTCCCTTGCATATCCCCCTCAGATCTACAGCGACTGCACTTCCAAGTGCATTTTCAGTGCACGTTCAAGTGCACTTGCAGTGCACTTGTAGTGCAAAGTGGATTTGCCTTTCGTAAATAACCCCCATTGACATTCACTTGGTGATCAATGTCATATGACAGTGGATCGCCAAACACAGCATTACACAGCAACAACTTATCATGAAAATTTGTCCTGTCCCCTATCAAGGGAAAAAATACACAAAAGGCTACACTATGTGAAAGATAGACAAAAAAAAATTGTACCAAAATGTTCTCGTTCATAGGAAAAATAGCCAAAATAGTTTCAGTTGGTCAGAACAAAAATGCAAGAACTAAATGCTGCTTTTTGAAAAAGAATGTATGATATACTCAGGTACACTTAAGCCCCGTACACACGGTCGGACTTTTGCCCAACAAACTTCGTTTTAAGCAAGTTGGACCAACAATCCGACCGTGTGTACGCTCCAACTTTTTTTCGTTTGGTTTTGTTTTCATCGGACAAAAGTTGGGTCTGCAAACGGACAAACTTTTGCCCAACAAAAGTCTGATGGAGGAAAGTCCTACCGTGTGTACAGAAAACCATCGGACTTTTGTCCGATGGACAAAACAACTAATGTTAAAATCAACCAACAATACCAGAAGTTAACCAAAGGGTGGCGGTAAAGAGCAGAAAAGAGCAGAAAAACCATGTGATGTTGCAAAAAGTTTTGGGAAAGTTTGCAGAAAAGTCCTGTGGTGTGTATGCTATGGGTGTGCCCGGCCAACTCCGTTCGGACAAAAATCCACGGAAAAGTCAGATGGAAGTCCGACCGTGTGTACGAGGCTTAAGAATTCTGGCAAATACCAGAATTTCCAAATCATGTACCAGTCTATGATCAACAATAGTAATTCTAGACTGGTACACATTCAATTAAAGGATCCTTTAAATAATATTCTTTAAACAGATATGAGAAAATACCCTTTTCTCACTATCAGTTTTTTTTGTGACTTTTATTATAATACTTTATAAGTTATTACTAATTCTTTGAGGCTCCATTGATCTACCAATATATTGCAAAATAAAAAATATATACAGTATTATTTTCAGGGTCTTCATATGTATAATCTGGAGGAAAGGAGGGAAGGGGAGACATGAATGAAACATGATTGAAACTTTTAAATACCGGTACATTAAAGGGGGGATTAAGGTTCAGGAGGGCAGCATTTTCAATATGAAGCTAACATCATCTACACTGGGAAATCACTTCAAACTAGCAGGAGGAAAGTGCAAAGGTAAGATAGTATTATTTTACTGAAAGTGGTTGTAAACCCTTATGCCGTGTACACACGATCGTTTTTTCCGATGAAAAAAGACCGATGGACTTTTTTCATCGGAAAAAACGATCGTGTGTGGGCCCCATCGGTCTTTTTCCCATCGGTGTAAAAAAATAGAACATGTTTTAAATTTTACCGATGGAAAGAAAAACAATAGGAAATTCCGATCGTCTGTGTGGAATTCCATTGGAGAAAAAACCCACGCATGCTCAGAATCAAGTCGACGCATGCTCAGAAGCATTGAACTTCATTTTTCTCGGCACGTTAGAGTGTTTTACGTCACTACGTTTTGGACGGTCGGAATTTTGTCTGATGGTGTGTATGCAAGACTGATGGAAGTCAGCTTCATCGGAATTCTGACGGAAAAATCCATCGGATTTTATTCCATCGGAAATCCGATCGTGTGTACAGGGCATAACAGACCACTTTTACCTACAGGTAAGCCTATAATTAAGCTTACCTGTAGGTACTGGAAATATCTCCTAAACCTGCACGGTTTAGAAGATGTTTACCATATATGCTTGTGCCAATGTCATCGGCGCATGTGCACTAAAGAAAGGGCCTGTGCCATAGGGCCTGTGCCATGCACGGGAGTGACGTCACGCGACTCCGGCCAATCAGAGAGCCGGAGTCCACAGCCCCAGAAGGAAGAAGGGTTAAGATGGACGCGGCCACCAGCAGGGACATTGCGGAGATCGTGGGCTTTGTTTTCAGGTAAGTGGCACATAATGGGCTAGTATGCAATGCATACTAGCCCATTATGCTTTTACTTTGCAGGGGAATAAAGAGGAAGTAAAACTCATCCAGGTTTACTTCCTCTAGAATGGGTAGGTGATACTTGGATGCATGGAAGCTTGGAGTGGACTTCCAGCAGAAGTAGTGAGTCAGCCAACAGTAAGTGGATTCAAACATGCATGGGCCAAACATAGATCTATACTCTTTTTTACTATAATTTTTTTTTAAAGGGACAAAAAAAATAATTGAAATGACCAGTGTTATACTGTAAATAGACATATATTACAAACAAGCAATCGATCATCTGTTTTATATGCATTACTGAATGCCCTATAGTTTGTTTATTTGATTTCTAACACAAATAGTTTTGCAGATCCTCAGCAGATAGCAGAGGATGGTAAACAAAATTAGCTTGGGGATAACTGAGTGGATGCCGCTGATGGATCGGGGATTATTGGAGAAGCACACTGTGGCGACACAAAATGTCATTGTTAATACACCGTAATTAATGGAAGTTTTATTGTGGGATCTAACCGCATGACAGTGTACATGGGAAAAGTATGTGAGGTTGCTGTTTCTTTATTGTAGGAAGCGAGTTACTTTGAAGATTGTGCAGTCATATTTCATAAATCATAGTCATAGCGGCATTGAAGGGAACACCACGAACAGAAGCTAACATGTTGTTCATAATGAACATTTGCTAGTTTCTAAAGTGTTTATCGAGTACATTCCTTTTATCAAAGTACATTCCTTTGGCTTACCTTAGCCAAAGCAAAATAAGAGTACTGAAAACTATGACTTGTCCACATTCAGCTACTGATCCATGTGACCAAAAGTACAGTATGTACAAATGGCTTCCAGGGTTTTAGTAACAAATACTTGTATGATTTTAAACATAGGCGTGCGCAGCCTATTGCATTAGGGTATGCACACCAAAGCTCAAACACATATACGTGTATATATATATATATATATATATATATATATATATATATAAATATATATATATCACACATTATATTGTCAAAAGTATCAGGATGCCTGCCTTTACACGCACATGAACTTTAATGGCATTCCAGTCTTAGTCCGTAGGGTTCAATATTGAGTTGGCCAACCCTTTGCAGTTTTAACAGCTTCAACTCTTCTGGGAAGGCTGTCCACAAGGTTTAGGAGTGTGTTTATAGGAATGTTTGACCATGCTTCCAGAAGCGCATTTGTGAGGTCCAGCAGTGATGTTGGATGAGAAGGCCTGGCTCGCATTTAATTCATCCCAAAGGTGTTCTATCGGGTTGAGGTCAGGACTAAGTGCAGGCCACTTAAATTACTTCACCCCAAATTTGCTCATCCATGTCTTTATGAACCATGCTTTGTGCACTGGTCCAAATCATTTGGTGGAGGGGGGATTATGGTTTGGGGTTGTTTTTCAGGGGTTGGGTTTGACCCCTTAGTTCCAGTGAAGGGAACTCCTAAGGCATCAGCATGCCAATACATTTTGGACAATTTAATGCTCCAAACTTAATGGGAACAGTTTGGGGATGGCACCTTCCTGTTCCAACATGACTGCGCACCAGTGCACAAAGCAAGGTCCATAAAGACATGGACTTAGCAGGGGTGGTGGAAAATTAACTTCAAGTGCAATAATTCACATCATAATAGTAATCACAACATATCAAATTATGTATAACAATCTAAAAAAAAAAAATTCCAAAGTGCTAGTGGTCAAACCTTCCCATAGACACACTCCTAAACCTTGTGGACAGCCTTCCCAGAAGAGTTGAAGCTGTTATAGCTACAAAGGGTGGGCCAACTCAATGTTAAACCCTACGAACTAAGATTGGGATGATATTAAATTTCATGCGCGTATAAAGGCAGGCGTCCCAATACTTTAGGTAATACAGGTCCTTCTCAAAAAATTAGCATATTGTGATAAAGTTCATTATTTTCTGTAATGTACTGATAAACATTAGACTTTCATATATTTTAGATTCATTACACACATGAAAACCCAAAAATCCTATCTCAAAAAATTAGCATATCATGAAAAGGTTCTCTAAACGAGCTATTAACCTAATCATCTGAATCAACTAATTAACTCTAAACACCTGCAAAAGATTCCTGAGGCTTTTAAAAACTCCCAGCCTGGTTCATTACTCAAAACCGCAATCATGGGTAAGACTGCCGACCTGACTGCTGTCCAGAAGGCCATCATTGACACCCTCAAGCAAGAGGGTAAGACACAGAAAGAAATTTCTGAACGAATAGGCCCAACCTCAGTGGGAAGTCTGTGGGAAGGAAAAAGTGTGGCAGAAAACGCTGCACAACGAGAAGAGGTGACCGGACCCTGAAGAAGATTGTGGAGAAGGACCGATTCCAGACCTTGGAGGACCTGCGGAAGCAGTGGACTGAGTCTGGAGTAGAAACATCCAGAGCCACCGTGAACAGGCGTGTGCAGGAAATGGGCTACAGGTGCCGCATTCCCCAGGTCAAGCCACTTTTGAACCAGAAACAGCAGCAGAAGCGCCTGACCTGGGCTACAGAGAAGCAGCACTGGACTGTTGCTCAGTGGTCCAAAGTACTTTTTTCGGATGAAAGCAAATTTTGCATGTCATTCGGAAATCAAGGTGCCAGAGTCTGGAGGAAGACTGGGGAGAGGGAAATGCCAAAATGCCTGAAGTCCAGTGTCAAGTACCCACAGTCAGTGATGGTCTGGGGTGCCATGTCAGCTGCTGGTGTTGGTCCACTGTGTTTTATCAAGGGCAGGGTCAATGCAGCTAGCTATCAGGAGATTTTGGAGCACTTCATGCTTCCATCTGCTGAAAAGCTTTATGGAGATGAAGATTTCATTTTTCAGCACGACCTGGCACCTGCTCACAGTGCCAAAACCACTGGTAAATGGTTTACTGACCATGGTATTACTGTGCTCAATTGGCCTGCCAACTCTCCTGACCTGAACCCCATAGAGAATCTGTGGGATATTGGGAAGAGAAAGTTGAGAGACGCAAGACCCAACACTCTGGATGAGCTTAAGGCCGCTATCGAAGCATCCTGGGCCTCCATAACACCTCAGCAGTGCCACAGGCTGGTTGCCTCCATGCCACGCCGCATTGAAGCAGTCATTTCTGCAAAAGGATTCCCGACCAAGTATTGAGTGCATAACTGAACATAATTATTTGAAGGTTGACTTTTTTTGTATTAAAAACACTTTTCTTTTATTGGTCGGATGAAATATGCTAATTTTTTGAGATAGGATTTTGGGGTTTTCATGAGCTGTATGCCAAAATCATCAATATTAAAACAAGAAAAGGCTTGAACTACTTCAGTTGTGTGTAATGAATCTAAAATATATGAAAGTCTAATGTTTATCAGTACATTACAGAAAATAATGAACTTTATCACAATATGCTAATTTTTTGAGAAGGACCTGTATAGTATATATTTGGAAATGTGGTGCAACTAAAACCTCTGTTTTTATATCAAATTCTTAAACAGTGTAATTCAATTTTTTTGCTAGCTGGTAGGTGGTAGTGTGACAGGAAAATATTTTTTTGATTGATTGTGCAAAGCCATTCAGTGTACACCCTAAATGTAACCCCTGTTAACACTGGTGCAACTTGTCATGTGATTTGACAGTTCCAAATCGCTTGACAAGTCGCACCCTATAGTAGGCAATAGAACTGTTCAAATTGGCGCAACTCCGACTTTGTGGTGTCGCACCGATTTGAAAAAAAGGTTCCTGAACTACTTTTTGTGGTCTCAGGTGTGACTTGCATACACATCTGTGCATGAAGTCGCACAGATGTCAGGCAAGTCGCACCTGAAATGGTATTTACCTGCGGCTTTGAAATTGTGCTACTTCAAGTGATGTAGATTGGTTATAAAATCACATTCAGTGTGAACCAGGGGCGGATCCAGAGTCTTTTCTCGGGAGGGGCACTGCCAAAAAATATGTTTTTTTGTGGGAAATGTATCTAGGAAATGGCTGGTGTTGGCGCTTCAATCATCCCGGCACCATGGTTGTTATGGTGTCAGGATGATTGAAGCGCATTATTTCTATTATTACATTGTAATATAAAATTAAATAGTTCAATGCAGAATCAGTGGGAGCCCCGAGTGTGTCACTTGCCACCGTCGCCTGCAATTAGTGGGAGCCCTGAGCGTGTCACTTGCCATACGTTGCGGATTGTCACTTGCCACATCACTTGCCACACCTTGTGGATTGTCACTTGCCACATCACCTGCCACACCTTGCGGATTGTCACTACCCACACCTTGCGGATTGTCACTTGCCACTCACCTGCCACACCTTGCTGATTGTCACTTACCTGCCACCAGATGCAGATTGTCATTTGCCACGTCACCTGACACAATTTGCGGAATTGTCACTAACTTGCCTGCTAAGGTGTAGTTTTGGTTGTCTCTTGCTGTGTCCCAGACTCCCAGAGTCAGGCAGCAGAGAGATAATGTAATCTCTCTGCTGCCTGCATGGTGAGGGCGGAAGTCACTGCAGGAATGCAGGGCAGGCACGGGTGGTGAAAGATGAGCCTGCTCTCTCACTCTCACCTGCGCTGCCAACACACTGAGCAGCACGGTCTGCCCATGAACCACGCCGCCCACCCACAAACCGCGCCGCAAGCGGAGCCGCCCGCTTTCTTATCAGTCTGTGGAGCCGCACGCTATCGCACCTGCCTGCAGAGCGGCCCGACGTGACTCACTGACGTCACTCATTGCTAGACGCCAAGCGGCCCAGGCATTAGCAACGAGTGCAGGGAAGAGGCTCCACCCACCTCCTCCTCCGCTCCTGGTATCGTGTCAGTGCGCCGCGTAACTACATTAGACGAGTCTCTCTCTCAGCGCCGCTGATCGGCTGATGTGAGAAATAGAGAGAGACTCAGAGAGGCAGCGGCAGCCGCAGAACAAGTACTGTATATACTCGAGTATAAGCTGACCCGAATATAAGCCGAGGCACCTAATTTTACCCCAAAAAACTGGGAAAACGTATTGATTAGAGTATAAGCCTAGGGTGTCCATCTGCATGCCTCACTGTGCCTCACTTTGCCTCACTGTGCCCATGCCTCACTGTGCCCATGCTTCACTGTGCCCATGACTAGACTGATGTTTAACATGGGAGTCTATGGAAGGAGTGCCCGGGTTTGAAAAATCGGTTCTCCCCGGCCGTAGGTCTCCCAGACACCAAACTTTGAACACTTATGGATGTGACATGGAGCTACATGTGTGCCATTTGGGGTCCAGGGGACCTATGGCCGGTCAGTACCGGGTCCCCAAAGTCCGGGAGATCAGGTGCAAAAAAAAACAAACAGAGCAAGCGAGTGTGACAGATGGTCTCGGGGGGGGGGCAATTGCCCTGTTGCCCCCCCCCCTGGATCCGCCCCTGGTGTGAACGGGAACTAAAAGCTAGTTGTAAACTGGGAGGTTTCTATTTTTATTTAACCTGTGTTGTGTCCATGCATAATCTGTTGCAGCTCAGCTTCCAGGTTTTTTTGTCAAAGCATAAATGAACAAGCTGAAGTTAGAAGCTGATTGGCTACCATGCACAGCTACACCAGATTTTTCACTCTCCAGTTTTAACAAATAAACCCCATAGCATAGTCAAAATTGAATTAATGTCATATTTCCACATTTATTAAAAATGAAGTCCAAAAAAAAAATACATAGTTGGTGAATATGGCAATAAAAAAACGTGTCTACATACACTAGATAATATACACTCCAACTTGTTATTTATGGATGGGTCAGGAAATGTTTTGTACTTGCAACCACTCTCAGGTTCTTTCAGTCCAGGTTCGCGCTGATGCGAATCTGATGCGATTTCACAGTGCAATTTCTGTTGTGACAGGTGTAAATTGAATGCAATTTTTGAGGGGACAGGGCATAGCTGGAGATTAAATTTGCAACGCACCTGTACTAAACACGCACAGGAACATTTTTTTAACCAGATCAAAATCGCACAGCATCGATGTGAACAGCCTTTCATAGAAAACATTGTATTTTCAGATGGCATGCAAATCTATGCATTTCGGATCACATCAGATTCGCATCAGTGTGAACTGGGCTTCAAGGTAGATTCACACCACAGCATGCACGCTAGCGCATATGCCCTGTGTTGTGTTTTTGTGTGCGCTGTCTGTAGACACATTTCTTTTTTCTTTATAACTTGCACCACACCACATTGCACAACTTGCTCCAGTGAGCTAAAATGCGAAGTGCAGGTGTGATTTATGTCTACGCAGTTAGCCCACATTCACACTGAGGGCCGGTTCAAAATCGTGCGAGTTCAGCTGAACGGTAGTGGCGGAGACTATCACGTCCTCTCCCCTGACAGGCCTGGACCCGAGTGAGGGAAAGATGGCCCACACCCGGCTCCATAACATTGGATGATGGAAGCGACGTCAAACTACACTTCCGCCCAATAGTCTTAAACGTTTTTTTTTTAAAGGACATTTAACTTATTCTTTTTTTATTGCATTTAAGTGTAAATGTGAGATCTGAGGTCTTTTGACTCCAGATCTCAGATTTAGGAGGTCCTGTAATGTTTTTTTTTTTCTCTATTACAAGGGATGTTTACATTCCTTGAAATAAGAATAAAAGTGACCCAACATTTTTTTTTTTTTAAAAGGACAGTGTAAAAATAAAAAATAAATAGTTACATTAAAAAAAATGTAAGTGCCCGGTCCCGTCGAGCTTGCGCGCAGTAGTGAACGCATACCTAAATCACGCTTGCACATGAAAACAGTGTTCAAACCACACATGTGAGGTATCGCCGCGTTCATTAGAGCGAGAGCAATAATTCTCCTCCGTAACTTAAAACATTTTTAAACGCCGCTTATGGAGATTTTTAAGGGTCAAAGTTTGTCGCCATTCCATGAGCGGGTGGAATTTTGAAACACGACATGTTGGGTATCAATTTACTCAGCGTAATATTATTAATAGTATTATCTTTCACAATATAAAAAAAAATTGGGCTAACTTTACTGTTGTCTTATTTTTTAAGTCAAAAAAGTGTATTTTTTCCCCAAAAAATGCACTTATAAGACCTCTGCGCAAATATAGTGTGACGTAAAGTATTGCAACGACCCCCATTTTATTCTCTAGGGTGTCTGAAAAAAAAAATATATATATGTGTAGCGGGTGGTTACATTTAGGGGGAAGCATCTGAGTGGTGCTCAGATGCACCAATTGTTAGGTCTCATGGACCTGTCGGGAGAGGATATAAAAGGGAGCGGCCATCTTCCAGAGGGGTCGTCGGTTCCGCGCTCAGGCACCTTAAGCCTGGGTGTGTGTGTGTGTGTGTGAGGCCTCCGGGTACCCTAGGCCCGTAGGCCTGGTCGGGTGGTCTCTGGGTGCTGTAGGCCCAGAGACGGAGCTGCTGTTCCATCTCAGACACCTTCAGTCTGGGGTGAGGTACTTTAAGGAGAGGCCTGGGCCCAGTACCTTCGACTGGGTCCCACAAGGGATCGAGGGCTCCTAGGGTGCCCCCTGGAGTGGGTGCCCGAATCTAGGTGACCCTTCCCGAAGACCCAGTACAGTATCGCTGGTGACGGTGGGGCCTCTGGTAACTCTCCGGATAGATGTCCTTTCCCTGACAGGGGTCATTACTTCTAGAAGGTAATCCATCGTGAATCAGGTCGGTGGCAGAGACCTAACAACCGGGCCTATGGCAGAGGCCCTATTCACCTGGTCTGTGGCAGGGACCCCCTCATGGTCGGTGGCAACGGCCGTGCGCCAAGCCTGTTCGTGCTATCCAGAACAGGAGAAACCCAAATTTAAGTTTGTGCCTGGAGCTCCTCCCACCTTATCTGACTTGTGTTTGTCTCAACCCGTCTGCTCTTAAAGAGACTGTTTATTGTGCAAGAAGGAATAAATAAGTGTTGGACCTTTCAGTTGGTGTGGACAGTTGCTTACTGGGGAGAATTAAAGACTTGTTTCTGACTACTGCAGAAACAAGGTCAGCACTGGAAGCTTTTTTACACCAGTCGCAAGCAGGCCCGAGAAACTAACACCGCTCAACCTCCCTATTCAGGAGGGTACGGGCTTGTGGTGCGGTGTGCCTCATTCTTTTCCTGAGGAGGAGCCAAGCAGAAGAAAAGCAGGTAAAGTCTGGGGTTGGTGCGCTACATATATATATATATATATATATATATATATATATATATATATATAATGTTTGGGGGTTCTAAGTAATTTTCTACCAAAAAATTGGTGAGGACATCAGTGATGCATAGTTCCCTGCGGCCCAGCAGGTGGCGCTGTCAATTTGGGCCGGGGTTGAACCATCGCTGCAGTGCCGTACCCTTTGTGACCTCTCGCAGCGGTTGTACGGCGGGGCGGGGAACCTGCCGTGCATCCTGAGAGAGGGTATAAAGGGGGCGGAGATCTTCGCCACGAGGTTCGAGTCCCAGGCACCTTCAGCCTGAGGGCTGTGGTTGCGGTCGGTGTCCAGGCGGCCTAGGCCTGGACACCTGGAGTTCGTGTTCCATCCCAGACACCTTCAGTCTGGGGTGAGGTACTCAGCCGGAGGCCTGGGGCCCAGTACCTTCCGCTGGGTCCCGCGAGGGAGGGATTGTCCTAGGGGGCCCCGGGAGTGGGGCACCCGAATCCAGAGGCGTAAGGGACCGGAGGAGGGACTCACCCAAAGACCTGGTGCAGCAGATTGCCAGTGCCGGGTGAACCTCTGGAGACCGCCCGGAGGGATAGCTTTCCCAAACAGGGGCCAAGTTCAACGAGGAAGTTCAGTCAATGTTCAATGACCGGTGGCAGCGGTCCAGCTAATTCACTCAGGTCAGTGGCAGAGGCCTGCAATTAGGCCTGTGGCAGGGGCCTCAACAGTTCATCCGGTCGGTGGCAGCGACCAAAACTCACGGTCGGTGGCAGAGACCGTGCGCCAGGCCTATTCGCTAAAAAGGAATAGGAGAGTACAGTTGTGCCTGGGCCTACTCGGTCCCACACCCCCATGTTCATTGTTAATAGAAGTTCAACTGATTGTGTTACGAGAAATAAAGGAGTGTTGGACTTTCGATTGGTGTGGGGCTCTATTATTGGCAGACACGCTTCCAGGGAACAACAAAGCTTTGTATGCAGTGGACAGGCCCGGGAGGTAAATCAACTAACTTTGCTCAACCCTCTTATACACACGAGGGGAGAGCATAGTTCCCTGCGGCCCAGCAGGTGGCGCTGTCACTTTGGGCCGGGGTTGAAACATCGCTGCAGTGCCGTACCCTTTGTGACCTCTCGCAGCGGTTGTACGGCGGGGCGGGAAACCCGCCGTGCATCCTGAGAGAGGGTATAAAGGGGGCGGAGATCTTCGCCACGAGGTTCGAGTCCCAGGCACCTTCAGCCTGAGGGCTGTGGTTGCGGTCGGTGTCCAGGCGGCCTAGGCCTGGACACCTGGAGTTCGTGTTCCATCCCAGACATCTTCAGTCTGGGGTGAGGTACTCAGCCGGAGGCCTGGGGCCCAGTACCTTCCGCTGGGTCCCGCGAGGGAGGGATTGTCCTAGGGGGCCCCGGGAGTCGGGCACCCGAATCCAGAGGCGTAAGGGACCGGAGGAGGGACTCACCCAAAGACCTGGTGCAGCAGATTGCCAGTGCCGGGTGAACCTCTGGAGACCGCTCGGAGGGATATCTTTCCCGAACAGGGGCCAAGTTCAACGAGGAAGTTCAGTCCACGTTCAATGACCGGTGGCAGCGGTCCAGCTAATTCACTCAGGTCAATGGCAGAGGCCTGCAATTAGGCCTGTGGCAGGGGCCTCAACAGTTCATCCGGTCGGTGGCAGCGACCAAAACTCACGGTCGGTGGCAGAGACCGTGCGCCAGGCCTATTCGCTAAAAAGGAATAGGAGAGTACAGTTGTGCCTGGGCCTACTCGGTCCCACACCCCCATGTTCATTGTTAATGGAAGTTCAACTGATTGTCTTACGAGAAATAAAGGAGTGTTGGACTTTCGATTGGTGTGGGGCTCTATTATTGGCAGACACGCTTCCAGGGAACAACAAAGCTTTGTATGCAGTGGACAGGCCCGGGAGGTAAATCAACTAACTTTGCTCAACCCTCTTATACACACGAGGGGAGAGCTTGGCGTAGTGTTCCTGCACTCTCCTCTCCCAGGTACCCCTAGACACAAGCCATTCACAATAACCAAGAGGGAGAGTGAGGGTCCGCTACACTTGTAAACAACAAGTGTCAAAAAGAGGCTTGTTCCTTAAGTGGTTAAGCTTGTAAGTTTAGGTTAAATTGGTTGCAGTAAAGTTTCTGTACAGATACCTATGTACTAATATAGCCAACATATTATCTTACATTTGACCAAATATCTCATAGAATACGGCTTTTGTGATGTGGTCTTAGGTGACCTCTCTAGTATCCACCACTTGTGAAAATAATTTCTAATGATTACCATCTTCTTTGAAAGGGAAACTAAAACATAACATAGAATACATCATTAGGTACTAGTGGGCATCTTATAATAATTGTTCATTATCCAGGCTTTACATTGGACCTAAGCCAAATCCTAAGGCATGCATAAACAGACTTTTAAGTTAATTCCTGTTATTAGGTTCAGTTTTCAAATGCGATTGTGTTTCACTGACAAAGTAATTTATTACTGACTGCGGAGACAATTTCTGTAAGAGATAGACATTTGGGTAGCACAAGTAGTACTGATGAGAATGCCAAAAGTTCCTTCATAGCATTTATCAAACAAAAGCAGCACTCAGACCATTGTTGCACAAAACAGTGTTGTGGTGTAACTTACCTTGCTGAGAATATATATGACATCACCGTGTTTAAAGGACAGTTCATCTGGTTGATCTCCCATGCAATCCCATAATCCTCTGTAATAGTTAATATAATCTGTCTCTTTACCTGAACAGAAAATAAAGACAAAAATAAGGTTCAGATAACAGAAACCTACAAACTGAAGATATCAGAGTAAAAATAATCAAACGGCAGGCCTATAAAGTGCATATCCAGCTTTTCTGAGTATAGACAGAAATATGTACAGTCCCCTACAATGTAGCCTTTGATGCTTGCACAAGCAACCATCAGAGGTGTGCCTTGTTTTTCTATTTTCACTACAGGGTCACTTTATTGTGGTTTCAGCTGTTAAATAATAATTTTATATATTTTTTTTAGATTTTTGGGATAACTTTCAACTCATTTTACAAAGCATGTTAAGTTTTCCAATATTAACCTGCCTGTGTATAACTGACTAAGCCAGACAGTCCCGTGTGTGCCTGTTGTCTGACTCATTATACAGTATGCATAACGTGATTTCCATGCTCTTCGGGTTCATTGTTATTTTAACTTTACTACCTGGCTAAACATTTTAGTACTGAACATCAGAAGAAACTATGATTTTATATATATATATATATATATATATATATATATATATATATATGTAGCGCTACCCCCAGTTAAGAGAGCCGCTGATATTGATTTGGGCCCTGTAGTGCACTGCTGTCAACCCCTGGCAATCGGCTCTAACCTCCCGTGGCACAGCTGGTGATAGAGGGATAGGACCGCGTGACCGCAACTGTTGGTGACGCAGGCCTATAACAAACATACACAGAATATACTTTAAAACTCCTATTAAAGTAAGCGGAACTGACACCAAATGTACTTTACCCAGATATTTTACTGAGGCTAATGGGCAAGTAATAAACAACAGTATAACAAGTTGCAGATCCCTGCAATAAACAGTAATAAAGATAAACAGAGTAATCAGAATAATAAAGTATTGCTATGCAACTCTAGCGCTGCCCTTTTACAGCTACTTCCCCTCATGGGTAGACTAACACCCAGCAATGTCTACCTATGCAGTCAGGCCTGACTGATCTAAATGGAAGTTCAGTGAAACAATATTCGCTAGAAATCTTTTCGGTGGTGCACTTGAAGAACAACTTTGTAATCCCAACGAATAGTAAAGATAAAGGTATCTGTCTTTAAACAGCTCTCACCACCCGGGCAAGTCAAAGTCCGTTTCCTCCATCGATTCGTCTAGGAACAGGAATCCACCGACATCCAAGTCTTCAATCCTTCTGGTGTACTGCAGCAAGGAGGATTAGATGTCTCTAAGGCTCTGCTAGGCTGGCAGAGGGCTCTTTGGAAAGGAGCACACGGCCCGGGCTTCAGGCCTTGTGCACACAGCAGTTCAGCACAGACATCCTCTTGCTACGAGAGGGGGGTCCAAAGAGACCGACCAAAACTCTGCCTCCCCTTTATAAAGTCTCCCCCAGCAGTCTCTGTTCTGGAGCAATGCACCCTGGGTGCTGCAAGATGTACTGGGAGATGTAGTCTCTCTCTCCTCTGCTTTCACTTCCATAATGTCTCTTTACTTCCTCCCGACTCACCTCTCACCTGGAACTTCTTGTCTCTCTGCATTAAAGGGGAACACCCCGCTACACACTCCCCCCACTTGAACTCTTTGGTCCCCAAAGATAAACTTCAACAAATACTGTTTACCATTTTGGACAATGTCGAGCATGATGTTGGCATAGGGAATTCCCACCAAAACTTTGGGATGGAACTCTCTTGCCCACAGGTCACACTACCATGAGTGGCCTGCCTAACTGTGCCAGAGAGTGAGCTGGGGTTGCCCTCCACCAAATGGACGGTGGAAGGATCAGGTTGTTCAACACTTCTCCTAGCCGTTACAACAGAGTCCTCTGAGCTCGTTCCCATTTGGGGGTAAGTTAGTTTCTTGGGAGGCCTGATGACTCTGCGAGCCCTCTGCTCTCTTGGTGCTTCTGACTCTGGCACCACAGGCTCTTCTTCAGGAGTAAGTTCAGGTAACATTGCTGGTTCTGGAACCTCTGATTCAGAAGTCGACT
Source organism: Rana muscosa (assembly GCA_029206835.1). Taxonomy (NCBI): domain Eukaryota; kingdom Metazoa; phylum Chordata; class Amphibia; order Anura; family Ranidae; genus Rana; species Rana muscosa. Next base: position 172,900,280 of record CM055122.1, on the reverse strand, counting down.
GACGTATGGAATCTCTAGAGTCCTCCTCTGCGCAAGTGTCAGGAACATCTTACCAGTAATCAGCTGAGGGACTGAAGGGTATGAATTCAGTAGCCTCCGGATTCAGCGTTGCATCTGGGGTATCCCCTCCATTTGGGAGATCTATGGCAGACGTTCCCAGAGTCGAGGGAGGCCACAGCCAGTCCAGTTCTCCACCTTCTTCTGTACTCAATTGGGAGGCCTCCCCATCTTTGGCTCGAGAGGTCTGGGACCGAGTGTTCGGCCTAGGAATATCCAGGATAGAGGCCGGTTCAGGGGAGTCTCTCACGGGAGGTATTCTGACTGCCTCAGCAAGTGGGAGCAGGTGGTTCCGATGCCACTTCTTCAGTGGACCCACCTTTCCTTCTGGCTTTAGTTTGTAGACAGGCAAACCGGGCAACTTCCTACAGACAACATAGGGCTCAGATCTCCACCTGTCGGCAAGCTTGTGTTTTCCAGGGACCCCCAGATTGCGTAGCAGTACTCGGTCCCCGGGCTGCAGATCTTGCACTCGAACCTTCAGATCAAAATTTCTCTTGTTGCGGGCCCCCCTTTGATCCGAAGCCGCCTGGGCTTGTTCATAGGCCACCTGCAAGCTACGTCTAAGTCTGTCCACGTATCCCTTGTGGGATGTAGCTGAGGTATTGTCTATAGAAGTGCCAAAGGCCAGGTCCACAGGTAGCCTTGCTTCTCTCCCAAACATAAGTCGATAAGGGGAGTAGCCAGTGGCGTCACTTGTGGTACAGTTATAGGCATGTACTAGGGCTGATATGTGCTGACTCCAGTGTTGCTTCTTCTCTGTTTCTAAGGTTCCCAACATGTTGAGCAGGGTCCGGTTAAATCTCTCCGGCTGAGCATCTCCTTGTGGGTGGTAAGGCGTGGTTCTGGTCTTCTTTATTCCTAATGAATCCAAAAGTCTTCGGATCAACCGACTCTCAAAGTCCCTTCCTTGATCTGAGTGGAGTCTCTGTGGTAGTCCGTAATGGACAAAATACTTCTCCATAAGTATCTTGGCCACGGTGGATGCCTTCTGGTCTTTGGTTGGGAAAGCTTGAGCATAGCGGGTGAAATGGTCGGTTATTACCAGAACATTCCCCAATCCACTCAGGTCGGGTTCGAGGCAGAGAAAGTCAATGCATACCAGATCCATTGGGCCTTGACTCTGTAAGTGGCCCATTGGGGCAGCTTGATGGGGTAGGGTCTTTCTCTGAATGCATCGTGCACAGGAATGGCAATACTCCTCTACTTCTGCCCTCATGCAGGGCCAATAGAACCGATTTCTGACGAGCTGGAAGGTCCTTTCTGCCCCTAGGTGACCATGATGGTCATGCAGGGCAATTAGTACAGTCTCTCGGTGCTTCTCTGGAAGAAATAACTGCCACTTATCTTCTGAGTCATCAGAGGGGCCCCTTCGGTAGACCACTCCCTGATGTACCTGTAGCCTGTCCAATTCCTTCCTCAACAGGCGAGCCTCCTTTGAGGGGTGATGTAGGAATTTGTTGGGATCCTGATTCTCCAGGGCTTCGAGGACCAATCTCCCCATGGGGTCTTCCAATTGGTCACACCTCAACTCCTTCTTGGACAGTCTCGGTAGGTTGTCTTCCTCCAGTTGAGTTACCCCACAATAGTGTTTGGGGACTCCTACCATGGTAACCCCTATTTCTTCTGCTCTGGAGCCTCCTCTGGCTTGGAATTCAGCCCCTTGACAAAGGGCCCGCACCCCGTCCGGTGCCACTTGGGTCCAATCTTCCCAGTCATTTGTCGTGGCATGAGACCTCTGGGACAGGGCATCTGCATCCCTATTTCCGGCTCCTGGTCTGTACTTCAGACTGAAGTTGAATCCAGACAATGCGGCCAACCACCTGTGTCCGGTGGCATCTAGTTTTGCGGTGGTGAAGAGGTAGGTCAGGGGGTTGTTGTCTGTCTTCACAGTAAACTCTGCCCCATACAAGTAGTCTTTTAGCTTGTCTACTACCGCCCATTTGAGGGCCAGGAATTCCAGCTTATGAGTGGGGTAATTCTTTTCTGAGGGGGTCAGGCTCCTGCTCACATAGGCCACTGGTCGCAGTTGTCCTTCATGTTCTTGGTAGAGTACACCACCTAGACCCTCATGGCTGGCATCCACATGTAATTCATAAGGTCTGGTAGGGTCGGCGTAGGCCAGGACTGGGGCAGTGGTTAAGCTCCTCTTCAGAGCATGAAAGGCCTCTTCACACCTTGGGTTCCACTGATCTTGAACTGACTCACCAAGCCTCCTGGGCCCTGAGTCATCCTCTTCCCCTTCTGCCTTTAGCAATTCATTCAACGGGCGGGCAATCCGAGCAAACCCCTCCACAAACCTCCTATAATAGGAGCAGAACCCCAGGAAGGATCTGAGCTCTGTTACTGTGGTGGGTCGTGGCCAGGAAGTGACTGCTTCCAACTTCTCAGGATCTGTGGCCACCCCTTCTTCAGACACTATGTGCCCCAGATAGTTCACAGAAGACTGGTAGAACCGACACTTCTCGGGGGAAAGCTTAAGTCCCTCTTCGCTGAGTCTTCTCAATACTTTCTCCAACCTGGCTTCATGTTCTTCCAAGGTTCTTCCAAAGACAATGACATCGTCCAAGTACACAAGGACTTCTATAAGATTCATGTCTCCAACAGTCTTCTCCATAAGGCGTTGAAAGGTAGCAGGAGCTCCAGACAGACCCTGAGGCATCCTATTGAATTCGAAGAATCCCACCGGGGTTATGAAGGCTGTCTTCTCCCTGTCTTCTGGGTGCATAGGGATTTGATAGTACCCACTCTTGAGGTCCATCACACTGAACCATTTGGCTCCAGACAAACTTTGTAGGGCATCTTCTATCCTTGGCGTGGTGTATTGGTCAGGGATGGTTCTCCTGTTGAGAGTCCTGTAATCGATACAAAGCCTCAACGACCCATTGTTCTTTCTGACCACCACGATTGGGGAGGCATAGGGACTTCTAGACTCACGGATAACACCAGTCTTCTTTAGTTCTACAAGTTGTTCCCTCAGATCCTCCAGATCTGCCAGGGGGACCCGCCTGACCCTCTCTCGGAAGGGCTTATCTTCTTGGAGGCGGATCCGATGGGTGGCACTTCTTGCACACCCCACATCGAAAAGATCTTCTCCCACCTGGTCAGCTGGGCCTTGGCTCTTTCTTTCCAAGCCCTGGGTAGGTTCGGGTTTTCCACGGACAGTTTCTCCCAAACATCTCCTCCGTCACCCGTCCCCTTGACTTCGGACCAAGTGACCGGGGCAGCAGGGCTCACCTGACCAAGCAACACTCTGGCAGGGATCTCCATGGGTCCTCCCGTAGTGTTCCTAACACTCACCGGAACTCTGCCATGGGCCTTCTTCAGGGCCTTGAACGGAATCACTTCTGGTATCACTTCCAGGCCTGAGGACTCTTCCCTTGGGTCTGATTCCAGCATGACAAAGGGGCCAGGTTGTTCCCACGAAAGCTTCACAGTGGCCCTAAGACAGGTTACTTCTCCGGGCTGTAGCACTACTCCTTCTCTGCCAAGTCTCCACACCTTCCCTATCCCCTCTCCCGGGGTCTTCTGCTCTAAGACCAGTCGTTGGTAGGCCGTCTTTAGCATGGGATGGATTTTGGTGGCTGAATGGTTTCTCTCTTTCACTAGAGGGGTCAGGAGTCTCCTGACTAGATCCGTGTTTGTCCCAATGATCAGGGAAATCTTGCTGGCTCCAGGCGGCCGGGGACACACAACTGCCAGGGTGTCAAACACTTCAGCCTTCCCAGCCACGGATGGGTCGAAAGTCATCTTTATGGGCAGGTACCCATCATAAGGGAAACTCTGGGTTCCAAGTCCCCATATCTCCAGCTCTTCTATCTTCTGGATAGGCAGATGACTCAAGTGCCTATCATAGAAGTCCCGGTATAGTAAAGTCACCTGTGCTCCGGTGTCCAAAAGAGCTTTAGTATAGACTCCTTCCACTTGAATGGGCACAGTAGGAGACGGGCCCACCAGTTCCTTTGGGTATGGCCGGACTGGGGTCACCTCTTTTTTTTTGCTTTCGACCCTTGCCCTGCTCCTTTTGGACTTTAATTTTTCCTGAGCCTGGCATGCATTGACTTTCTCCCTCTCAATGGGGGCACAAACCCGCTGAGGGATGTTATTGTTCCTTTTAGGTGGATGTTCCTTCTTTGGGGTGCTGTACTTCCACTGAGGGGTCTTGCCCCCTCCCTCTGGGGTACATCTTGGTGGGGGTGTACTATACCTCCTACTAGGAGTTTTGTCTCCTCCATTCTTGGCCTTTTTTTTTAGTTTGGAGCGCACTGAAGATGATGGGCACCCGGTTGACTCCTTCACCGGGGCCCCTTTGGAGTTTCCCGCCGGCTTGCAATTATCTGTTCTCTTCTTCTTTGGGCTGGAGCATACGTTAGCAAAGTGGCCACTCCCTCCGCAGTTATAGCAAATCACCTCTTCTCGGTCCTGTAGGGAGGCCGGTGCTGAGGTGTTCGGGAACAACTCCTTTCTTGGGCTTGGTTTCTCTCGTCTTCTCTGATCTTTCTCCATCAAAGAGGTCAGCATCTCCAACACTTGGGCCATTTGCGATTTCAGAGTGTCAACCTCCGCATCTCTTTCTGGGCTCTTGACCGAATGGACCAACACTGGTACAGGTGTGACATTCGCCTTGGCCACCTGCTGATCTTCCTCCAGCGCCTCTTCGTCCCTAATAATTTTTATTAGATCAGAGTAGGTTAGTGACATTCCTCCTCCTGAGGTTTTCAGGTGCAGCCAGACCGGGTCTGAGCGCCGCGCTCCCCTCATGATCTGCTTCATGCGTGCTTCATCTGCATCTTTGGGCAGCATTCCCTTCTTCAGTACAATCTTGCATAACTGCCTGTTCAGCCTTCTAACATATTCTGACAGTTTCTCATTCGGCTGCTGGAGAGTGTGTTCAATTTGATAAATCATCTCTGACACCTTCTCCAGCTGACCAAACTCTTCCTGCAGCATGGCCAGGCAATCTTGAGCTGTACAGTTTTCATTTCCAAACCGGAAGCTCTTCACCGCTTCTGCCGCGGCACCTTTCAGACTTTCTAAGACTCACTGTCTCTTCTGTGCCTCAGGCACCTCCCATGCTTCTACTGCCTGCAATGCCTGTTCCACCCAAGTGTCAAAATCTTCCTCCCCCGCAGGGACGGGGAGCTTCCCTGAGAAGGTGCTAAGCTTCCGGTAACCGGCCTCCACATGCACCGTACTGCTTTTCTGGCACTTAATTACAAGGTCTCCTAGAGCATTCAACAATTCAGGCCCTATAGCGGCCAGCGGTGATCCCGGGCTTAATAGTTCCTTAAGCTTTTCTGCTTTAGGGGATAGTGGTGGAGATAATTGTGGGAGTGATGGCTTTGGTGTCTGAAACCATTCTTCCTTCACTGGCAGCGTATGTATCAAGTGATAGATCTGATTATCTATGGCTTGTATACTCTGACTTTTAAAATGCTCTGGGATTTCGTTTTTCCATTCTACCAGTGCGTATGTAAACGAGATCACTGGATCTGGCCTAAAATCCATCACCCATGCTTTGTGGCTCGGAGACAGTAACAATACGAGCTGTTTTATCTCCTCTTACTTCCATCTTTCCCCCGGGAGTACAATGACTACCGCCGCGGTTGGATCGGCGCCAATCGCTGCGCACCACTGTGACATTGCCAGCGGGTCCATGCTGGTACTTCTGACCGGCTTGATTGCAGCGTGCAACGTACAAGGATCCCGGACTCGAGCCCCCACGTGAAGCGCTACCCCCAGTTAAGAGAGCCGCTGATATTGATTTGGGCCCTGTAGTGCACTGCTGTCAACCCCTGGCAATCGGCTCTAACCTCCCGTGGCACAGCTGGTGATAGAGGGATAGGACCGCGTGACCGCAACTGTTGGTGACGCAGTCCTATAACAAACATACACAGAATATACTTTAAAACTCCTATTAAAGTAAGCGGAACTGACACCAAATGTACTTTACCCAGATATTTTACTGAGGCTAATGGGCAAGTAATAAACAACAGTATAACAAGTTGCAGATCCCTGCAATAAACAGTAATAAAGATAAACAGAGTAATCAGAATAATAAAGTATTGCTATGCAACTCTAGCGCTGCCCTTTTACATTACAGCTACTTCCCCTCATGGGTAGACTAACACCCAGCAATGTCTACCTATGCAGTCAGGCCTGACTGATCTAAATGGAAGTTCAGTGAAACAATATTCGCTAGAAATCTTTTCGGTGGTGCACTTGAAGAACAACTTTGTAATCCCAACGAATAGTAAAGATAAAGGTATCTGTCTTTAAACAGCTCTCACCACCCGGGCAAGTCAAAGTCTGTTTCCTCCATCGATTCGTCTAGGAACAGGAATCCACCGACATCCAAGTCTTCAATCCTTCTGGTGTACTGCAGCAAGGAGGATTAGATGTCTCTAAGGCTCTGCTAGGCTGGCAGAGGGCTCTTTGGAAAGGAGCACACGGCCCGGGCTTCAGGCCTTGTGCACACAGCAGTTCAGCACAGACATCCTCTTGCTACGAGAGGGGGGTCCAAAGAGACCGACCAAAACTCTGCCTCCCCTTTATAAAGTCTCCCCCAGCAGTCTCTGTTCTGGAGCAATGCACCCTGGGTGCTGCAAGATGTACTGGGAGATGTAGTCTCTCTCTCCTCTGCTTTCACTTCCATAATGTCTCTTTACTTCCTCCCGACTCACCTCTCACCTGGAACTTCTTGTCTCTCTGCATTAAAGGGGAACACCCCGCTACATATATATATATATATATATATATATATAGATACATACATACATACATACACACACACATATATATGTATATATATATATATATATATATATATATATATATATATAATTTCTTTGTTCTCTATGAATATGTTGCGTTTTCTATGCCGAACAGTGTATAATAAAATAAGCAATAAAGCAATAGTAGTAGAGAAAAAGAAGTCTACTGGATACTTTTTAGACAACTACATGATAAAGAAATATTTAATATAAGATTTAAAGCAAATCTGTCACTTTGTTCTGAATTGGCAAATTGACGTGTTCTTTTGTTCTTTTGTTAGCCCCTAGTCCCACTGATTCTTTTATTGTCTGTGTTCCCGCACCACCCTGAACTCACACAAGGTTAAAGTGTTACCCAGAAATCTGCATTTACTATATCTGGTCTCCATACCTCTCAACCATCCCAGATTCACCGGGACTGTCCCAGAAATTGATGCAAGTCTAGGCATCCCGGGAAATTAAGGCTTTGTCCCGGAGTGGAGCCAAGTGCTGGGACAAGTTCCAGCACTTGGCATCAGTGGCTTGCCCACAAGCATGCACTAGCGTGGGCACCAGTAACACAACCGCCCTGTGGCTTGTGCGGTGTGTCTGGTGTCCCACACGTTGGAAGCGTAGCTGTGTAAATATGACAGGCAGCTGGCAGGGAAAGATGCCGGCTGCCTCACACATACACAGCTACCTGCTGTCAGCCTAAATGTCCCATGTGACCGGGGGGAGGGAAGCAGTAACTGGGGAGTCTACAGAGCAAAGGGGGAAAGATTGGGGGGTATAAGGATAAAGGGGGGATAGACTAGGGGGGAGGAATTTAGCTAGGAGGAGGAATGGGGAGGGGGATTTGACCCCCTGTACCCTGCCCTACTGACCCCCATGTCTTCTGTCCTGCTGAACTCTGTACCCTGCCTTATTGACCCTGTCTTCCATCCTGCTGATTCCAGAACCCTGCCCTACTGACCCCTGTACCTGCCCTATCGACCCCCTGTCTTCTGTTTTGCTCACCCCTGTACCCTGCCCTGCTTACCCCCAGTCTTCCATCCTACTGAATCCTTTACCCTGCCCTACTGACCCATCTTTTGCCCCGATAACCCCTGTTCTTCACCCAGATGACCCCTGTCTTCTGCCCTGATAACCCCTGCTCTCCAGTCAGCTGACCCCTGTCCGGGTTTTGTTTAACCACACTCCGTCAGCCCCTCCCACTGTTAAGCATTCCGCCACACCCACATTTTGCACTGTGCGTGCCACAAATCACTTTCTCCCTCAACTGTCAAAAGTTGGGAGGTATGTGTCTCCCACAGTTACTATCAGTGTTTAGCTGAGTACTGGTTTAAAGCATGTAGGAGGAGTTTTCATTCTCCTCTGTCCTATGAGACTTCATGACCCCTGACCCTCTGTCTGGACAGTGCAAATTAGCCCTGTGCCGATCACATGCACCCTCCCACATGCACCCACACCAAGCTGAGCATGTGCAGAGTGCCCCCAAGACTCTGTACTATCAGGAGATGGATTGGGGACTCTGGAAGAAGGGGAGGATCAGAGAAGACAAGATCAAACAGACTTTTTACACAATGTGGAGGCTTAACCCCTTAGGTTCCACAGTTAGTATAACAAGCATGCTTTACTGCCTATACAGACTGATTTTACTGTTGAGGGTTTAGTAACTCTTTAATGACCTTCTCCCCTCCTTCATGTGACAGTGTTCAGGCTTGGCGATTGGCCATTGAGACAAAAACACTACAACCTTGGAGGAAGCACCCTGATATCCATAAATACCAGGGTTCCCACGAGTAAACGGAGCAGTAGGGGAGCAACCTGAACGTAAGTATCAGGAGAAGGGGGGAGAATGCATAGCAAGACAACCTATCACTTTACCCTGAATAGACCTGTCACTTTACCCAGAGAACACTATATTACCAAAAGTATTGGGAAACTTGCCTTGACACGCACATGAACCTTATTGGCATCCCAGTCTTAGTCCGCAGGGTTCAATATTAAGCAGGCCCACCTTTTGCAGCTATAACAGCTTCAACTCTTCTGTGATGGCTGTCCACAAGGTTTAGGAGTGTGTCTATGGGATTGTTTGACCAATCTACCAGAAGCATATTTGTGATGTCAGGCACTGATGAGGACGAGAAGACCTGGCTCGCAGTCTTCACTCTAATTCACCCCAAAGGTGTTCTATTGGGTTGAGGTCAGGACTCTGTTCATGCCAGTGAAGTTCTTCCATCCCAAACTCGCTCATCCATGTCTTTATGGACCCTGCTTTGTGCACTGGTGTGCAGTCATGTTGGAACAGGAAAGGGCCATCCACAAACTGTTCCCACAAATTTGGGAGCATGAATTGTCCAAAATGTCTTGGTATGCTGACGCCTCCCTTCACTGGAACTAAGGGGCCAGGCCAAACCCCTGAAAAACAACCCCACACCATAATCCACCTCCACCAAATGATTTAGGCCAGTGCAGAAAGCAAGGTCCATAAAGACATGGATGGGGCGGAGGAACTTGACTGGCCTGAAAAGAGCCCTGCCCTCAACACGATAGAACACCTTTGGCATGAATTAGAGCTATGAGTTGTGAGCCAGGCCTTCTTGTCCACATCAGTGCTTGACCACACAAATGCGCTTCTGGAAGAAAGGTCAAACATTCCCATAGACACACTCCTAAATAGTGATGAGCCGAACACCCCCGGGTTCGGTTCGCACCAGAACCCGCGAACGGACCGAAAGTTCGAACGAACATTAGAACCCTATTAAATACAATGGATGCGAACGTTCGAATTCTAAAGTGCTAATTATAACAACTATTATGCATGTTATTGTCCTAAAAAGGGTTTGGGAACCCGGGTTCTGCACCAGGGGACATGTATCAATGCAAAAATAAGTTTTAAAAACGGTCGTTTTCCGGGAGCAGTCATTTTAATGATGCATAAAGTGAAAAAAAAAAAGTCTAATATTCCTTTAAATATCGTACCTGGGGGGTGTCTAAAGTATGCCTGTGAAGTGCCACGTGTTTCCCGTGTTTAGAACTGTCCCTGCACAAAATGACACTTCTAAAGGAAAAAAAAGCCATTTAAAACTGCTTGCGGCTTTAATGTAATGTCTGGTCCCGGTAATATGGATGAAAATCTTTAAGAAAAATGGCATAGCTACCCCATGACCCCCTCCCTACCCCAGCCCATTACCAGCCCCTTTGGGTCTTGTATGGATATTAAGGGGAACCCCGCACATAAAATAAAAAAGGCCCTATATACTCTGAACAGCCGTATACAGGCGGTGCATACAAGACAGGGACTGTAGGTTTGTTCTTATGTAGAATCTGTTTGTAATTTTGAACAGGTACATTGTTGAAGTGTAGCTCCAGACCAAAAATCTATTTTTAAACTTTTTGGAAAACATAGGTAAGGGTTATCACCCCTGTAACATTTGTTTTGCTGTCTGTGCCCCTGTTCAGAACATTTCACCTCACTTTCCGTCCTAATGACAACTGTTTTTGAAATGTGGTGTTTTTCTTGAAACAAGGATTGCTGATAAAGCATCAGTACAGAGGAGACACCTTTCTCCCATATTTATTCTTACAGGAGAGAATTTTCCTTCCTAGTGGTAGATTTCCTCTCACTTCCTGTTGTCTTCTTGCGTTTGCAAGTAGGAGTCGTTTGTAAGTTGGATGTTTGAAAGTAGGGACCTGCCGTATATACTCTGCAGAAATAGGCCCCTTAGTTGTTGGTGTTGGCACAACACTGTAAGCACTCACAGTTACTCTTGGTTGGTGCTGGAACGCCCTGCTGTCAACTATTATATCAGGAATTTTAATTACATATAATTGTTGAACAGTGGTAGTAAAAATTGGGCCTTTGATGGTGGTGCTGGTGCCACAACACTGTAAGCCCTGACAGTTACTCTTGGTGGGTGCAGCAATGGGCCCTGCTGTGAATTATTAGATCAAGAATTGTAATTACATGCCCCTGTTGAACAGGGGCTGAAAAATTGGGCCTTAGGCACTGGTGGCACAACACTGCAACCCTTCACAGATACTGTACTTGGAGCACAGCAATGAGCCCTGTTGCAAAGTATTGCTTCAAAAATTGTAATGACACGCCCCTGTTAAACAGGGGCTGAAAAATTGGGCCTTAGGCACTGGTGGCACAACACTGCAACTCCTCACAGATACTGTACTTGGAGCACAGCAATGAGCCCTGTTGCAAAGTATTGCTTCAAAAATTGTAATTACACGCCCCTGTTAAACAGGGGCTGAAAAATTGGGCGTTAGGCACTGGTGGCGGCACCCATAAACAAAAATGATCTTCCAAGCTATCATCATCAATCGTATCATTGAGGACTCGGAGGAGGAGGATAGCCAGTCAACATAACAGCACAGGCACTCAGCATCAGCATCAGTCTTGAAGGGATGTGACATTTTAAAATCAATTAGTCTGTTATATCAGCATCAGGTGTGTGGTAGCTGGTGGTGATCCAAGACTGGTTCATCTTGATGAAAGTCAGTCGATCAACCGAGTCGGTGGACAGGCGCACCCTGTGATCCGTGACAAATCCTCCAGCAGCACTGAATGTGCGTTCCGAAAGAACGCTGGATGCAGGACAGGCCAGTAGCTCAATTGCATACTGTGCAAGCTCTGGCCAGTGATCCATCCTCAAGACCCAGTAAGCCAGAGGATTTTCGGTGGGGAAGGTGTCCAAGTCTGACCTTGCCCCTAGATATTCCTGCACCATGTTTATCAGACGCTGGCGATGGTTGCTGGAACCGATCATACTTTGGGGCTGCGGACTAAAGAATTGTCTGAACGCATCGGTCAGACGGCCACCTTCCCCACCGCTCCTTCTTTGACTGGCCGAAGCCTCAGCAACTCGTTGTCCAGGACCAGGAGTTTGCAACCTCCCAGTCTCTGGGAACGCGTTGCACAGACCTTTCTGCAAGGCCTCCCGGAGTTGTCTCATCCTCTGCTCCCTCTGCGACGGTAACATAAGGTCCGCAACCTTACCCTTGTACCGTGGATCAAGGAGAGTGGCCAGCCAGTAATGGTCCCTCTCCTTGATCCGAAGAATACGAGGATCCTTCCGCAGACTTTGCAGGATCAGGGAGGCCATGCAGCGTAGGTTTGCTGAGGCATTCGCTCCGGAGTCCTCTGGGTCACTAAGGACGACATGATCCGCAGCCACCTCCTCCCAGCCACGTACAAGTCCACTGGTTTCTTGGGACTGTAAATCATCCCTAAAAGACTGCTGCTGATGATGCTGAGTGCCAGCCTCCACCTCCATGCTGACACAATCCTCCTCCTCCTCCTCCTCCTCCTCCTCCTCTTCCTGTGCGATGGGTGGGACAGAAGGAACACTGTCTGGGTAAAGGGGGCCTTGAGAGGCAAGGAAGTCCTCCTCTTCCTGCCTCTGTTCTGCCTCAAGTGCCCTGTCCATTATTCCACGCAGCGTGTGCTCCAACAGGTGGACAAGAGGTACAGTGTCACTGATGCATGCACTGTCACTGCTCACCATCCTCGTGGCCTCCTCAAATGGTGCCAGGACAGTGCATGCATCCCTGATCATGCCCCACTGGCGTGGAGAAAAAAAACCAAGCTCCCCTGACCCTGTCCTGGTGCCGTAGTCGCACAGGTACTCATTGATGGCCCTCTGCTGCGTGTGCAGCCGCTGCAGCATGGCCAACGTTGAGTTCCACCTGGTGGGCATGTCACATATAAGGCGGTTCTTGGGCAGGTTCAACTCCTTTTGCAGCTCAGCCAGGCGAGCACTGGCATTATAAGATCTGCGGAAATGCACACAGACTTTCCTGGCCTGCCTCAGGACATCCTGTAAGCCCGGGTACCTGCCCAAGAAGCGCTGCACCACCAGGTTAAGGACGTGAGCCACACAGGGCACATGGGTCAGTTGTCCCTGTCGGAGGGCGGAGAGGAGGTTGGTGCCATTGTCGCAAACCACCATTCCTGGCTTAAGCTGGCGTGGCGTCAACCACCTCTCGGCCTGGCCCTGCAGAGCAGACAGGACCTCTGCCCCAGTGTGGCTTCTGTCCCCCAAACACACCAGCGCAAGCACGGCATGGCATCTTTTTGCCTGCGTACTTGCGTAGCCCCGTGAACGGCTACGGAGCACCGCTGGTTCATAGGACAAACCACAGGAAGAGGCCATGGAGGAAGAAGAAGAGGAGGGGGTGGAGGAGAGAGGTGTGTCACAACCAGTAGTAGCATTTTGGAGGCGTGGCGGTGGGACAACCTCCAACACTACTGCACCTTGTCCTGAATCCTTCCCAGCTGCCAAAAGAGTGACCCAATGGGCCGTGAAAGAAAGGTAACGTCCCTGTCCATGCCTGCTGGACCATGAGTCAGCGGTAATATGCACCTTACCGCTGACCGCCCTGTCCAGCGAGGCCAAGACATTGCCTTCCACATGCCGGTAGAGAGCCGGAATAGCCTTCCGTGAGAAAAAGTGGCGTTTGGGAACCTGCCACTGAGGAACCGCACATTGCACAAACTCACGGAAGGGGGCCGAGTCTACCAACTGAAAAGGCAGCAGTTGAAGCGCTAGCAATTTAGCCAAGCTAGCATTCAACCGCTGGGCATGTGGATGGCTGGGAGTGAACTTCTTTCGACGGTCCAGCAGCTGGGGCAGGGAAATTTGCCTGCTAGAATCGGACGTCGGTGTACTGCTAGCAGAGTGGGCGCAAGTACTTGGCTGTGACACACCTAATTCTACACCTTCATTCCTCTCAGTGCATGTTTCAGAGAGGACTGAAGTTATAGTGGGGTTGGAGATCCCAGCTGATGCGGTGCAAGGAGAGGTCCGCTTTGTTCTTTGGTGTGGGTCTTTGAGGTAGGCTTGCCAACGAGCTGCATGGCAGGTCAACATATGTCTGGTCAGGCATGTGGTACCCAAGCGGCTGATGTTTTGGCCACGCGATATACGCTTGAGACATATGTTGCAAACAGCAGCTGTGCGATCTGATGCACTAGCCTCAAAAAAGGCCCACACCAAAGAACTTTTTGAATGACGGGCAGAGGCAGCGCCCTGCACAGGCGGAGCTCTGCGGTGTGATTCCGTCGGTGTACTGCCCTTACGCTGGCCACCAAAGGGCATCCTGCCTCGTTGGAGATGTGCCTCCTCCTCATCCTCCTCCTCCTCCTCTCTCCTATTAGGCACCCACGTGGAGTCATTGACCTCATCATCCCCTCCCTCCTCATCACTGGAGCCAATCTGGCAGTATGCTGCAGCTGCTGGAACATGACTGCCAGATTGGTGTCCTTCTTGAGCATCCCCTCTGTCTGCTCTCACGCTACTGCCTTCCTCTAGCTGGGTTTCATCATCAGACCCTTCGAAACGCTGGGCATCCTCCTGGAGCATGTACCCAACACTGTGCTGAAACAGTTCGGGGGACTCCTCAGGAGGAGGACATGGTGGGTCTAGGGAAGGAGTGACTGATGATTTGTCTGACATTGATACCAGGGAAGACGACGCTTTGGCAGCTGCTTTTCCAGTACCCTGAGCCTGGGTGAGAGAGGATGAGGAGGAGGAGGAGGGCTTGGTCATCCACTCTACCAAGTCTTCGGCATGATGTGGCTCAACATGTCCAGCTGCCGAAAAGAAGGACAAGCGTGTCCCATGGCCATGTGCTGATGACAATGCACCGCGTCCACGACCAGCACTGTTGCCCCCAGACACAGAGCCTGCTTGCCCTCTTTTATTGCCTCCTGACTGTCTGCCTCTCCTTGTTTGCCTTCCAGACATTCTAATAGATGGCCTGCAGGGAGATGGGAAAAAAGCAATAAGGGCTACCTTCAGGTGTCCTTCTCTGTCCCTTGAAACAAGGACTTTCACAGTGAAAGAAACTGACACTGTCCCTACCTAGAGTTTTCTGTCCCTAGAATAAATGTTTTTTTTAATCACAATATAGCACAAGGACAATTCACTCAATGTCTCTCCAGGTCCCTGGAAACAAGGACTTGCAGAGTGAAAGAAACTGACACTGTCCCTACCTAGAGTTTTCTGTCCCTAGAATAAATGTTTTTTTTAAGCACAATATAGCACAAGGAAAATTAACTCACTGTCCTTACAGGTCCCTGGAAACAAGGACTTGCAGAGTGAAAAAAAAAAAACACTCTCCCTACCTACAGTTTTCTGTCCCTAGAAAAAATGTTTTTTTTAAGCACAATATAGCACAAGGACAATTAACTCACTGTCCTTACAGGTCCCTGGAAACAAGGACTTGCAGAGTGAAAGAAAAAAAACACTCTCCCTACCTACAGTTTTCTGTCCCTAGAAAAAATGTTTTTTTTAATCACAATATAGCACAAGGAAAATTAACTCACTGTCCTTACAGGTCCCTGGAAACAAGGACTTGCAGAGTGAAAGAAAAAAAACACTCTCCCTACCTACAGTTTTCTGTCCCTAGAAAAAATGTTTTTTTTAATCACAATATAGCACAAGGAAAATTAACTCACTGTCCTTACAGGTCCCTGGAAACAAGGACTTGCAGAGTGAAAGAAACTGACACTGTCCCTACCTAGAGTTTTCTGTCCCTAGAATAAATGTTTTTTTTAAGCACAATATAGCACAAGGACAATTAACTCACTGTCCTTACAGGTCCCTGGAAACAAGGACTTGCAGAGTGAAAAAAAAAAAACACTCTCCCTACCTAGAGTTTTCTGTCCCTAGAAAAAATGTTTTTTTTAAGCACAATATAGCACAAGGACAATTAACTCACTGTCCTTACAGGTCCCTGGAAACAAGGACTTGCAGAGTGAAAGAAAAAAAACACTCTCCCTACCTACAGTTTTCTGTCCCTAGAAAAAATGTTTTTTTTAATCACAATATAGCACAAGGAAAATTAACTCACTGTCCTTACAGGTCCCTGGAAACAAGGACTTGCAGAGTGAAAGAAAAAAAACACTCTCCCTACCTACAGTTTTCTGTCCCTAAAAAAAATGTTTTTTTTAAGCACAATATAGCACAAGGAAAATTAACTCACTGTCCTTACAGGTCCCTGGAAACAAGGACTTGCAGAGTGAAAGAAACTGACACTGTCCCTACCTAGAGTTTTCTGTCCCTAGAATAAATGTTTTTTTTAAGCACAATATAGCACAAGGACAATTAACTCACTGTCCTTACAGGTCCCTGGAAACAAGGACTTGCAGAGTGAAAAAAAAAAAACACTCTCCCTACCTAGAGTTTTCTGTCCCTAGAAAAAATGTTTTTTTTAAGCACAATATAGCACAAGGACAATTAACTCACTGTCCTTACAGGTCCCTGGAAACAAGGACTTGCAGAGTGAAAGAAAAAAAACACTCTCCCTACCTACAGTTTTCTGTCCCTAGAAAAAATGTTTTTTTTAATCACAATATAGCACAAGGAAAATTAACTCACTGTCCTTACAGGTCCCTGGAAACAAGGACTTGCAGAGTGAAAGAAACTGACACTGTCCCTACCTAGAGTTTTCTGTCCCTAGAATAAATGTTTTTTTTAAGCACAATATAGCACAAGGACAATTAACTCACTGTCCTTACAGGTCCCTGGAAACAAGGACTTGCAGAGTGAAAGAAAAAAAACACTCTCCCTACCTACAGTTTTCTGTCCCTAGAAAAAATGTTTTTTTTAAGCACAATATAGCACAAGGAAAATTAACTCACTGTCCTTACAGGTCCCTGGAAACAAGGACTTGCAGAGTGAAAGAAAAAAAACACTCTCCCTACCTACAGTTTTCTGTCCCTAGAAAAAATGTTTTTTTTAATCACAATATAGCACAAGGAAAATTAACTCACTGTCCTTACAGGTCCCTGGAAACAAGGACTTGCAGAGTGAAAGAAACTGACACTGTCCCTACCTAGAGTTTTCTGTCCCTAGAATAAATGTTTTTTTTAATCACAATATAGCACAAGGAAAATTAACTCACTGTCCTTACAGGTCCCTGGAAACAAGGACTTGCAGAGTGAAAGAAACTGACACTGTCCCTACCTAGAGTTTTCTGTCCCTAGAATAAATGTTTTTTTTAAGCACAATATAGCACAAGGACAATTAACTCACTGTCCTTACAGGTCCCTGGAAACAAGGACTTGCAGAGTGAAAGAAACTGACACTGTCCCTACCTAGAGTTTTCTGTCCCTAGAATAAATGTTTTTTTTAAGCACAATATAGCACAAGGAAAATTAACTCACTGTCCTTACAGGTCCCTGGAAACAAGGACTTGCAGAGTGAAAGAAACTGACACTGTCCCTACCTAGAGTTTTCTGTCCCTAGAATAAATGTTTTTTTTAAGCACAATATAGCACAAGGACAATTAACTCACTGTCCTTACAGGTCCCTGGAAACAAGGACTTGCAGAGTGAAAAAAAAAAAACACTCTCCCTACCTAGAGTTTTCTGTCCCTAGAAAAAATGTTTTTTTTAAGCACAATATAGCACAAGGACAATTAACTCACTGTCCTTACAGGTCCCTGGAAACAAGGACTTGCAGAGTGAAAGAAAAAAAACACTCTCCCTACCTACAGTTTTCTGTCCCTAGAAAAAATGTTTTTTTTAATCACAATATAGCACAAGGAAAATTAACTCACTGTCCTTACAGGTCCCTGGAAACAAGGACTTGCAGAGTGAAAGAAAAAAAACACTCTCCCTACCTACAGTTTTCTGTCCCTAGAAAAAATGTTTTTTTTAATCACAATATAGCACAAGGAAAATTAACTCACTGTCCTTACAGGTCCCTGGAAACAAGGACTTGCAGAGTGAAAGAAACTGACACTGTCCCTACCTAGAGTTTTCTGTCCCTAGAATAAATGTTTTTTTTAAGCACAATATAGCACAAGGACAATTAACTCACTGTCCTTACAGGTCCCTGGAAACAAGGACTTGCAGAGTGAAAGAAAAAAAACACTCTCCCTACCTACAGTTTTCTGTCCCTAGAAAAAATGTTTTTTTTAAGCACAATATAGCACAAGGAAAATTAACTCACTGTCCTTACAGGTCCCTGGAAACAAGGACTTGCAGAGTGAAAGAAAAAAAACACTCTCCCTACCTACAGTTTTCTGTCCCTAGAAAAAATGTTTTTTTTAATCACAATATAGCACAAGGAAAATTAACTCACTGTCCTTACAGGTCCCTGGAAACAAGGACTTGCAGAGTGAAAGAAACTGACACTGTCCCTACCTAGAGTTTTCTGTCCCTAGAATAAATGTTTTTTTTAATCACAATATAGCACAAGGAAAATTAACTCACTGTCCTTACAGGTCCCTGGAAACAAGGACTTGCAGAGTGAAAGAAACTGACACTGTCCCTACCTAGAGTTTTCTGTCCCTAGAATAAATGTTTTTTTTAAGCACAATATAGCACAAGGACAATTAACTCACTGTCCTTACAGGTCCCTGGAAACAAGGACTTGCAGAGTGAAAGAAAAAAAACACTCTCCCTACCTACAGTTTTCTGTCCCTAGAAAAAATGTTTTTTTTAAGCACAATATAGCACAAGGAAAATTAACTCACTGTCCTTACAGGTCCCTGGAAACAAGGACTTGCAGAGTGAAAGAAAAAAAACACTCTCCCTACCTACAGTTTTCTGTCCCTAGAAAAAATGTTTTTTTAAATCACAATATAGCACAAGGAAAATTAACTCACTGTCCTTACAGGTCCCTGGAAACAAGGACTTGCAGAGTGAAAGAAACTGACACTGTCCCTACCTAGAGTTTTCTGTCCCTAGAATAAATGTTTTTTTTAATCACAATATAGCACAAGGAAAATTAACTCACTGTCCTTACAGGTCCCTGGAAACAAGGACTTGCAGAGTGAAAGAAACTGACACTGTCCCTACCTAGAGTTTTCTGTCCCTAGAATAAATGTTTTTTTTAAGCACAATATAGCACAAGGACAATTAACTCACTGTCCTTACAGGTCCCTGGAAACAAGGACTTGCAGAGTGAAAGAAAAAAAACACTCTCCCTACCTACAGTTTTCTGTCCCTAGAAAAAATGTTTTTTTTAATCACAATATAGCACAAGGAAAATTAACTCACTGTCCTTACAGGTCCCTGGAAACAAGGACTTGCAGAGTGAAAGAAACTGACACTGTCCCTACCTAGAGTTTTCTGTCCCTAGAAAAAATGTTTTTTTTAATCACAATATAGCACAAGGACAATTAACTCACTGTCCTTACAGGTCCCTGGAAACAAGGACTTGCAGAGTGAAAGAAACTGACACTGTCCCTACCTAGAGTTTTCTGTCCCTAGAATAAATGTTTTTTTTAAGCACAATATAGCACAAGGACAATTAACTCACTGTCCTTACAGGTCCCTGGAAACAAGGACTTGCAGAGTGAAAGAAACTGACACTGTCCCTACCTAGAGTTTTCTGTCCCTAGAATAAATGTTTTTTTTAAGCACACTATAGCAGAAGCACAAAACACACTGACACTCTCCCTACCTATCCTTCTCTTTCCCTAAACTAAAGGAATCCAGGTTAAGCAAGAAAGAAATAACAGTCACTGTCCCTGCCTATGCTACTCTATCCCTGCTCCGGAACACACTACACTAGGCCGCCGTGCTGGCGGCCTTTTATAGTGTGGGGCGTGTACTAAACACCCTCAGCAATAATTGGCCACAGGCATCCTGCCTGTGGCCAATCATTGCTCTCCTCGCTGCCGGCGCTGTGATTGGCCAAGCATGCGGGGTCACAGTGCATGCTTGGCCAATCACAGCGCCTGGATGACACTGCGATGGCGTAGTGCATTGTGGGCCGTTCGCGTCACTCGAATTTGGCGCGAACGGCCCAAATCGTTCGATCTTCGTCGAACGATCGAACAGCCAATGTTCGAGTCGAACGTATGTTCGACTCGAACACGAAGCTCATCCCTACTCCTAAACCTTATGGACAGCCTTCCCAGAAGAGTTGAAGCTTCTATAGCTGCAAAGGGTGGGCCAACTCAATATTGAACCCTATGAACTAAGCCCGTGATGCCATTAAAGTTTATGTGCTTGTAAAGGCAGGCGCCCCAATACTTTTGGTAATATAGTATATTTTGAAAGGTAGGAAAAGTAGTTTTGTCCTTGTTTTCTTTTGGACAATGGTCGATTGGTGAGGCTTATTGCCTAACGACAGGGTTATGCCCAAATTTTCAAAATGGAACCCTTGGTAACAAATTAACACTAGAATCAGAGGGAAACACAGAAGAAAATTTTCCTAACTTTAGTTTAGGCTAAGTGACGGCAAACAGGCTCACTTTAGGATCAATATAAGGCATAGGCGGTGTCGGCACATTAACTCTTGAGGCATTTCAACAGCACAGACATGCTTTCCAGAGGCAGATGTATGGTGGGATTTGTAGTTTCAACACAGCTAGAGTTCCAAGGTTACCTTCCCCTGGTCTATATCCTTGTTTTATACACAGTTATGTCATCGATGTGTCTCTGTGCTTCTCTATGCAATGTAGGTAGATTATAAATGGTCCCAACACCCTGCCCCTGTACTCCTCTCAGTTCTGAGGAAAGCAGTGGGCTGGCTCTTAGAAGGAGTTACGTAAATATCAAAATGCCTTGATGGGTGGCTGTCAGACTGGAAAAGTGGGTGTTCCTAGACTGCTCTTGGTAAAACCCACATGTAATACTGAGCCTTCATGATTGAAAAGAACTGGAATCCAATGAATGAAAAGCACGGGCCAGGGACAGTAAGGCTGGAGAGAAAAAGGCTACAACAGTGGTCATCAATCCTGTCTTTAGGGCCCACTAACAGGCCAGGTTTTATGTATTACCTTGGGGAGATGCAGACTAGAATACTGCAATCCCTGAGCAGCAAATGATATCAACTGTGATGTATTTCAGTTATCTTGCAAACCTGGCCTGTTAGTGGGCTCTAAGGACAGGGTTGATGACCACTGGGCTAGAAGATGCTGGATGTCCTACAGCCAGGAAATAAAATAGACCGTATCTGACTCGTTGAAGCTTCTGATGCACACTGTGAGCTTCTCATCTCACAGCATGCCGCGAAATCACAGAAAGCAAGAGAGGATTCTGTTCAACTGTACAAGACTGAAAGTTAGGCTGTAAACTCTCCTGTTTAGTAAATGGCAGTCAGTCATGGGATGGACTGTAGAGGAGTCTGGTGAATGTCAATGAAACACACATAGCAAATAAGGTAGCGACACCTACATTCCTAAAAGTAAAATATGTTAAATTCAGACTGATTTAATGTGTTTAGGCGTATACATTTATGAAAGTACAGAAGAAACTATTTACTGGAATGCCATAAAAAGCAATCGTAGTTTTATATTCATAAACTGTGATAGGCAATTCATTTTTGGGCCACATCCCATGTAAAGACAACAGACAATCAACGTTTTCTTGCAAGCATAACGTTACAATAGCGGAGTGACAATGGATGTAGTGCTAAAACTGCCATACACACCATTAACTGATTGATGGCTTAGCACGCATTCTCTCACAGGCAGAATAATGTATGGATCTCCTCATGCTTGCTATCCCACTGGCGCAATCAGAAATCAGCATGAAAAATACCATTATGCTATTTTTGTGACAAGAATAGAAAATGTACGGTTTGGATTATGGACTGCAATGTGTTAATTTTAAAGTGGGGGAATGGCATTAATTTGAAAAATTATCCACATGCCAAATATTTTGACAAGATACCATGTGTTTGACAATGGCAATCTGCATGTAAATGGCATCGTTTGATGTTGATGGAAGCATAAATACAGACAAGATTCTATCGCCAATCTAAGGTTGTTATATGATCTTTGAACAGCAGGCCCCCGTGGATTCCGCGGCACTTTACAACCAAAATTTACATATCATTAGCAAGTTTTCAACAAAACGCACTGCTCAAGAATTTAATTAAAAATGTTTTAATATACCAAAAAATATTGCGTCCAGGTTGAACAACAATACAAGTAACTGAAAATAGAAGAAAGAACTCTTATACACACGATCATTTTTAATGTCATTTTTAAAACTGACGTTTTTCTCGTAATTTTTTTTCTTGTTTCCTCTCAAGCCTGTCTTGCGTACACACCATCATTTTAAAAAATGTTCAAGAAAAGCGCAGTGACGTACACCACGTACGACGGCACTATAAAGGGGAAGTTCCGTTCGAATGGCGCCACCCTTCATGTTAGTAAAGTTTGTTGAGAGACGATTCGCTCTTTTCAGTCTAGTGCTTTTCAGTCCGTTACAGCATGACGAATGTGCTATCTCCATTACGAACGCTAGTTTTACCAGAACGAGCGCTCCCGTCTCATACTTGATTCTGAGCATGCGCATTTTTTTTCACGTCGTTAAAGCATACACACTATCGTTTTTCACGTCGTTAAAAAAAACCACATGAAAAACGATGTGAAAAAAGAGAGCATGTTCGAAATTTTTAATGCCCGTTTTTCACGTCGTTAAAAATGCTCTGGAGCATACACACAATCATTTTTAATGGCCATTTTTTTTAATGGCATTTTTAACGGCATGAAAAATGATCGTGGTGTATGGGGCATTAGTGTAGCGGGGTCTCTAAATTTAGGTGGGGTACACCTGGGTGAATTGAAAAAGGTATGAAAAAAAATCTAAGCAGTATTAGGACACAGCACAATGCTGGATTAGTAACAAGAGGTTGTGATTTAAACTGGTTCCTGCTATTGGGGTACAAGTACACAGTACATACAGCGCTCCCAAGGGGAAGTGAAAAGTCATTTATTTCATTAAAATCTTCATCTGTATCTGTAACTATACATTTAAAGTGGAGTTCCACCCAAAAATGGAACTTCCACTTTTTGGAATCCTCCCCCCCCTCCGGTGTCCCATTTGGCACCTTTCAGGAGGGAGGAGGGAGCAGATACCTGTCTAATACAGGTATTTGCTCCCACTTCCGGGCATAGATCACCTCAGTGATCGAGGTGACCTACGCCAGTTTCTGCGCCTACACTGTCCTCCCCCGCTGTCTTCTGGGAGGCACACAGGTCCCAGAAGGCAGCAGGGACCAGTGAGGATGCGCAGCGCGACTTGCGCATGTGCAGTAGGGAACCAGGAAGTGAACCCGGATGGCTTCACTTCCTGATTTCCTTAATGCGGCGGATGGCGGCAGCAGCAGCCGAGAGCCGACTCACAGATCGGCTTCGGCTGCCAACATCGCGGACGCCCTAGACAGGTAAGTGTCCATATATTAAAAGTCAGCAGCTGCAGTATTTGTAGCTGCTGGCTTTTAATTTTTTTTTTTTGCCGGACCTCCGCTTTAACCACTTGTCCTCCAAAAGATCTACCCCCCTTCATGACCAGGTCATTTTTTACGATACGGCACTGCGATACTTAACTGAAAATTGCGCAGTTTATGCAAGGCTGTACCCAAATAAAATGCATGTAAAAAAAAATCCCACAAATAGAGCTTTCTATTGGTGGTATTTAAAGACCACTGTGTTTTTTATTTTTTGCACTTTAAAGAAAAAAGAGACAATTTTGAAAATAAAAATACTATATTTTTTACATTCTACTATAAAATATATCCAATAAAAAAAATAAAAAAATAAAATGTCTTCATAAATTTAGGCCACTATGAAATCTGCTACATATTTTTGTTTAAAAAAAATCCTAATAAGCGTATATTGATTGGTCTGTGCAAAAGTTATAGCGTCTACAAACTATGCGATATATACTGACATTTTTATTTATTTATTTATTTTATACTAGTAATGGTGGTGATCAGCGACTTATAGTGGGGTTGCAATATTGCGGCGGACAATCTGACACTTTTGGCAGTTTGTGGGAACCAGTGACACTAATACAGTGCTAAAAATATGCACTGTCACTGTACTAATGACACATGGTTGGGAAGGGATTAAACATCTAGGGTGATCAAAGGGTCAAAAGTGTCAGTGTTTATTTGTACTATATGTGGTGCTTTTACTAAGGGATGTGATGGATTTTGCAGGGAAAGAAAATCCATCACATCCCCACTGACAGGACAGAGCTCTGCCTTGTTTACATAGGCAGAGCCCTGTCCAGCCCCTCTCCTCAACAATCAGTGGGTGCCGGTGGACATCCATTGGCCAGCACCCGCTGATCGGCTTTTGCTGTGACTAATCACAACAGAAGTGGCATGCCCCCTATCCGGAAGTGCAGAATCATGTATATATACGTGATTCTGCACAGCACAGCCATCCTGTAGATGTAAATCCAGTCGGCAAGTGGTTCATTTTCTGTACATATTTATTTTTATACATCACCATAAATTGTTAATATATTTACCTTACCCCATTTCTGCCCACAGAGCCAGTCAATGTCAACATTCTTACAGTGAGATCCTATGGTATGCAGAATACCCCAAATCTCACAAAAATATGCTACTGTGCTGTTTTGTTGCATCATCTTTTGGGATTTGGACTATTCAAACTTCCATCAGATCTCGCTGGAAGGAAGGTGAGGTCGCCCCTTTCAATATGGAAGGCAGGGAAAGATAAATACAGTATACAGTGCCTTGAAAAAGTATTCATACCCCTTGAAATTTTCCACATTTTGTCATGTTACAACCAAAAACGTAAATGTATTTTATTAGGATTTTATGTCATAGGCCAACACAAAGAGGCACATAATTGTGAAGTTGAAAGAAAATGATAAATGGTTTTCCAAATTTAAAAAAAAAAAATATCTGAAAAGTGTGGCGTGCATTTGTATTTAGCCAACACTTTGTAGAACCACTTTTCACTGCAATTACAGCTGCAAGTCTTTTTGGGGATGTTTCTACCAGCTTTGCACATCTAGAGAGTGAAATTTTTGCCCATTCTTCTTTGCAAAATAGCTCAAGCTCTGTCAGATTGGATGGAGAGTGTCTGTGAACAGCAATTTTCAACTCTTGCCACAGATTCTTAATTTGATTTAGGTCTGGACTTTGACTGGGCCATTCTAACACATGAATTTGCTTTGATCTAAACCATTCCATTGTAGTTCTGGATATATGTTTAGGGTCGTTGTCCTGCTGGAAAATGAACCTCTGCCCCAGTCTTTTGCAGACTCTAACAAGTTTTCTTCTAAGATTGCCCTGTATTTGGCTCCATCCATCTTCCCATCAACTTTGACCAGCTTCCTTGTCCCTGCAGAAGAAAAACATCCCCACAACATGATGCTGCCACCACCATGTTTCACGGTGGGGATGGTATGTTCAGGGAGATATGTAGTGTTAGTTTTCCGCCACACATAGTGTTTTGCTTTTGAGTCAAAAATTTAAATTTTGGTCTAATCTGACCAGAGCACCTTCTTCCACATGTTTGCTGTGTCCCCCTATGTGGCTTCTCGCTAACTGCAAACGGCTTCTTGTGGCTTTCTTTCAACAATGGCCTTCTTCTTACCACTCTTCAATAAAGGCCAGATTTGTGGAGACTTGGAAATGCAGACACTGTAGATCTGAGGGGGACATGCAAGGAAAATAAAAAACAGCATGTCCTTAGTCTGCTTGTCTTCAGCAAACTGTTTGCAGGCTTTCTTGGGCATCATCTTTAGAAGAGGCTTCCTTCTGGGATGACAGTCATGCAGCCATGCAGACCAATTTGATGCAGTGTGCGGCGTATGGTCTGAGCACTGACCCCCCCATCCCTTCAACCTCTGCAGCAATGCTGGCAGCACTCATACGTCTATTTCCCAAAGATACCCTCTGGATATGACGCTAAGCACGTGCACTTTTTTGGTTGACCATGGTGAGGCCTGTTCTGAGTGGAACCTGTCCTGTTAAACCGCTGTATGTCTTGGTCACCATGCTGCAGCTCAGTTTCGGGTATTGGCAATCTTCTTATAGCCTAGGCCATCTTTATGTAGAGCAACAATTCTTTCTTTCAGATCCTCAGAGAGTTCTTTGCCATGAGGTGCCATGCTAAACTTCCAGTGACCAGTTTGAGAGAGTGAGAGGGATAACACCAAATTTAACACACCTGCTCCCCATTCACACCTGAGACCTTGTAACACTAACAAGTCACATGACACCAGGGAGGGAAAATGGCTAATTGGGCCCAATTTGGAAATTTTCACTTAGGGGTGCACTCACTTTTGTTGCCAGCGGTTTAGACATTAATGGCTGTGTGTTGAGTTATTTTGAGGGGACAGCAAATTTACACTGTTATACAAGCTGTACATTCACTACTTTACGTTGTAGCAAAGTGTCATTTCTTCAGTGTTGTCACATGAAAAGATATTATAAAATAACTTCAAAAATGTAAGGGTGTACTCATTTTTGTGAGATACTGTATATAATCATCATTAATATCTTTTTTTCTTTCTTTTTTTTTTTTATGTGATCACATATCCTCTGTTCTCATCTGCATAATGGGCTTAGAGCTGGGGGTTGAGACTGCAGGGGGGAATGTCAGCAGGAGGCAGCGAAACAGCAGTACACTGATCTTCCTAGTAAAAAGCTGTGACGAAGGGGTCCTGCGCAGGTCCGAAATGTTGCACATATCTCTGTGATGTGATATCTCTGCAATAAACAAACCTTTGGACGGTGATTGTGGATCCATTGTGTGCTGGTGAATATGTACACTTGCTTAATGTTTCCGGGACCCAGCTGGTAATCGCTGCAGCCCCCACCATTTTTCGAGCCTTGTTTGCCAGGAACGTGTGACATAGGAATATAGATAAGACTCAACATACATGTGGACATTACCTAGCGCGATCTGCATTAGAATGGCTGCCTAGGAAAGCACACTCCTAAATCCACTTATCAAGGCATTTTAATATTTCTATAATTCCTCGCAAGAGCCAGTCCATTGTTTCCATTAGAGCACCAGGCTTATGGGGAATACTGAAGCAGGGTGCTGTGATGTTTTCAGGAAGCTAGGTCAGTGTTTCTCAACTGCAGTCCTCAAGGCGCCCCAACAGGTCATGTTTTCAGGATTTCCATTATTTTGCACAGGTGATTTGATCAGTTTCACTGCCTTAGTAATTACCATAGTCGTTTCATTTGAGGGAAATCCTGAAAACATGACCCGTTGGGGTGCCTTGAGGACTGGAGTTGAGAAACACTGAGCTAGGTACAACACACTGCAGGTGTTTCGTCAGATTAGGCGACTCATCAGATTTTGTAACGGAAGTGACGTTTTGTCGCCGCCATCTTGCTACACCCCGCACTCCTCCACAGAAAGGATACAGTGAGAAGGCAGCAAGCGGACATCTTGTTACACCCACTGGAGTTTTGCATTTCACATTTATTTTTAACACCAAACAGAGCTTATATAGTGAAATACAGGATTTAGAAATCCGATGGACTTTTTAGATGTTGAATTTTAAAAGCAACGGCAAGCCTGCTGATCTCACAGGTTTGCTAATCTGACAGAACACCTCTGATTTTATAATTTAACATGTAAACAGTCAGATGGATTTATAAATACTGTATTTCGCTATGTGTAATTTATTATATTCCGCGCTTAGGAGTAGGCTGGGCTGCTGCCTCCCTTGAGGCGGCCCCAACTGGAGCTCCCGTGTAAAAATAATATTTATAGATATAGGGTTGGTGGCGCTGCCTGTTACCCGAAGAGTGAGCCTCCACAGTGTGTCACTCTTCCCGGGTGAGTGTGCAACAAACGGGCGATACTCACTTTCGTCACCTGAAGAGTGATCCTCCAAATAAGTCACCTTTCCCAGGTGAAGGGTGAGTGATTTATCAAAAGTGAATATTAAAAAGGTGTTCTCTGTGATTTATTTGAAAATGTGTTAATTGGTGTTCCTTTGTTGTGTAATGTTATACCCGTATAGTTAGCTTTTAACCTCAAAATAAATGTACAAATAAGTGTACAAACTTATGATAATGATGGTTTGGCCCCAGGTGGTTAATAAATCGAGTGACATCCGTGCTCCCCCTTCAGTTCCCCACTCACCAGATCCCTACACCCCTGCAGGGGTAAAGTGCATGTAGTGAGTTCCCGGAACGAACACCTCCTCCTTGGCTCAGCAACCAATGGGGTGTCTGGATGCTTCAGCCCCTCCAGGGGCTCACCACCTCAAATTAATTGGTTTTCAATGGTCACCTCTGCAGTTCACAGTAGGATATCCTCATGGACGAAAGAGATGGGCACTCATAGTGTAAATCTGAATGGTTTGTTTGTTAAAACTATTTAAAATATGTTTAAGAACAAAACTTGACACAGTTAAGTATAACAGCTGGCATATCCTGGTTGCAAACCATGAGCTCTAGACCAGCGTGCGTTCCACGGGCTGGAATTTCGGAACGGGAAGTGACATGAGTGGGTACCAAGCTCCGTCTTACGCGTTTCGTCATAGGACGTCGTCTGAAGCGGTGGTATTTCACTATATAAGCACCGTTTACTGATAAAAATAGGTGTAAAATGCAAAATTCCGGTGGGTGTAACAAGATGTCCGCTTGCCCCCTTCTCAGTGTATCCTTACTGTGGAGGAGTGTGGGGTGTAGCAAGATGGCAGTGGCGGAACGTCACTTCCGTTTACAAATTCTGACGGGTCGCCAAATCTGATGAAACACTGGCCACTTCTGTCAGCCATGATCTGCCTACGATGCATAGAGAAGCACTGAATCCCTGTGGTCACATCAATGGGTCTAAAATAAGGTATATACTGAAAGCAAAAAAGGTTATTTCAAATTTAAAAATATCATTAGGATGTTGAGGAAAGGGGTGGATCCAGGGAAGGCAAAATGTAAATTGATTGAACTAAAACATTGCAAAAGAAAATCATTCAGCACCAAGAATATGCATTGTCTGGTGTTTATAACTATAGAAATAAAGAAGAAATAGCATTGAAATAAGGTACAAGAACTGGTACTTCTCACAGAGGGAGTTAGATGGTTATCTTCTTTCTGACTAGCACAAAAAAAAAAGAAAGTAAAACAATTTTCAAGTGTTGTAGTTTTTCACACAATATTTGTACAATTATTTAGGTATCCTGCGGTGGTGAAATACTGTACAGTATGATGTGCTTACTTCCTTTCTAAAAAGCACACTGCGAACCTAAACACTTACAGCAACCTGTTTCTGCTTTCCTGTGTGGACCATGAAATCAGCCCTTTGTTTCCTGTCCACATGTCATACTAGGAAGAGAACGGAAAGGGACTTCCTGATCATGGTCTCAATGTCCACCCTGCTCCTGACAGGAGGAGAGGGGTGATGTATATGGCACGTACAGCTGACAGGGTGACCCAGACTACATTTCCTTTCAGGACACAGTTAAGATAGAACCACTATGCTTATGCTGTGCAGAGGTGCTAAGTCCTGATAAGAAGCACATCGTCTTCAGTGCCGGTGTCATGTATTATCTGGTTTATTTAAACTAAAATATGCTTCCTTCCATCAGAACCTAATTTTGCATTAGCTTAGCTTACTATGATTCCACAAACCTCAAGAAAACCACTGGACACAGAAGAAATACCCATGTAAGAATGGGTTTACTTACACAAGTATTGGTTGTTCTTTGTTCACTATGAGTTGCCACAAAGCAGAACAACACAAATGACACTACTTTTTCTTGAGTCACACACAACCTATGCTTTAGGGGTGTCTCTTATCTAACTCTGCATTAGGGGAGTAAAGTGAAAATCACAAGATTGGGGAACAAAATAAAATCCTCTTATGCAGGTAAAATACATCACATATAGCATAAACCGGCTTTGGACAAAAAATGTCAGTACATTCAATGACATAACTGCCTTTTGAAAGTACTTTACAATTTCATTTGTTTCTAACATTCTATTTTGGAGCAAATATACTTCTCCAAATGAAAACCACATACGTTTTCAGAAAGTCATTTGTTCGAGAGAATTTTTCCATCCTGCGTCTTTGAATTTTCAAATCATTGCAGTCGAAAATGAACGTCATTTTGACCCCACTAACAATTAGAAAATTGAATTTCTAACAAAATTCTACTAGTGTATGGCAAGCTTGAGTAACTCAGCTTAGTCTGAAAGAGAGAGTAAGGCTGCCCATACATTTATCCGTTTAACCAGTGGGTTGAGAAAAAAAAATGGTCCGATTCTTCCATCCACACATTCAACGTGGATGGAGGAATCACTCCCATTGTGCTACTGTATTCTCACAGGGGAGCCTGAATACAATGATCAGTGTTGCTGGCTATAACCGTCAGGAAAAACCTGACAGGCTAACTTGATATATTGACTTGTGTACAACCAGCTAGCCCATACATTGATTGAAATTAATTCGGTCCCTCCTGAACTGTTTGAATTTCAATCCATATATGGCTTGCTTAAAATTTTGAAAACATGTTAAAAAAATGAAATAAAACTGACCTCAAATACCTCTCACAAATACCTCATCACAATATCATCATTCACACTGGGTATAGAAAAGAATAACCCCCTTTAAAATAATCACATTTTGTTGCTTTACAGCCTGAAATTAAGACAGGCACAGTTTTTGTTTTATACAGTTGTATTTACTCAGTGCAACTAATAACATCCAAGTGAAAAATATAACACCAATATGTCAGAATTTTTTTGTCAAAAACAGAGTGGCTGAGTTGGAAAAAGGATCACCCCCCTCCTAAAAATGACTTGTAAACTCAATCAGGTGTAGCTAATCACATTCTTAATAGTACACAAAGACGTTCAACTGTGATTAGCTGTAGTCATTTTGATTAGCTCAGCATGGAAAGAGCATTCCTGGAGCATGCCAGTCCCTGGCAGTGCAACTAAAGCAAACAATAAACTATGGATGACAAGGCACTGTCAAAAGATCTCTGGGAAAAAGTAGTGGACAGGCACAAGTCAGGAGATGGATACAAAAAAAAAAATCAAAGGCTTTATCAATGCCTAGAAGCACAGTGAAGTCTATTATTAAGAAGTGGAAGGTACAACACAGACCCACCCCTATTCAGGGATTCTCAAAACTGGATGAAAGAGCCAGGAGGAAACTGGTTTAAAGAAGCTACCAAGAGGCCTACAGAAACTCTGAAGTAGGGATGAGCTTCGTGTTCGAGTCAAACTCATGTTCGACTCGAACATCGTCTGTTCGGCCGCTCACCGAATTTCGAACAATATGGGCCGTTCGCGCCAAATTCGAGTGGCGTGTCACGGCCCATAATTCACTGCGTCATCACCGTGCATTGCTGGCTGATGATTGGCCAAGCATGCACTATGACCCGCATGCTTGGCCAATCACAGCGCCATAAGTACAGTGAGCCGTAATTGGCCAAAGGAAGGGTGCCTTTGGCCAATCATGGCTCAGGGGAGTAGGTACACGCCCCACACTATAGAAGGCCGCCTGCGTGTCAACCTTGTGTAGTGTGTTGCGGCGTTGTGACTTGTGAAAGTCTGAGAGAGATAGAGAGAGAGTCAGAGTGTCATTTCATTTCAGTTAAGACCCATACACACGATCAGACTTTTTGACAACAAACTTCAAAATGAGCAGGTTTTCAAAAAAATCAGTACGCTCCATCGGACAAACTTTTTCGGTTTTCATCGGACAAAAGTTCGCTCTGCAAACGGACAAACTTTTTGGCAACAAAAGTCCTACGGTGCAAAGTCCTATCGTGTGTACAGAAATCCATCGGACTTTAGTCCGAAGTACAAACACGCATGCTCAGAAGCAAGGACCAGCCGGAAGCATTCTGTCTTGTAAAACTAGCATTCGTAATGGAGAAATCACATTCGTGACGCGGCAAGTTATGAAATCTAGAAATGCAGCGCACATTCTCTTCTTCTTTAATATTGGGATAATAATAAAGCTGCTTTGCTGATGATACGGAGAAATGACAAACGTATTTACAAAGGATTTGTGTTCTAGTGAAAATGAAAATCGCGAATCAACACTGACCAAACTTCTACTAACTCGAGATTAGCAAAATGAGCCCAAAGGGTGACGCCGGAGAATTGAACTTCCTCTTTTGAAGTTGAAATGTCACTAGGTTCGTGTTTGTTGCCGAAAAAGTCAGAGCGTGTGTATGCTATGGGCGTTCACCGCCAACTCCCTTCGGACAAAAATCCACGAAAAGTTTGTTTGAAGTCCGACCGTGTGTACGAGGCTTTAGATAGAGCAGGCAGGCGATTCAGGTAGCTGCAGTCAGTGTATTTAGTATATATATGCATCCTAGGAGTTGTATATATTGTGACAGTAGGAGCTACTGTCACGGTAAAATGGACAGTTTGCTGGACACAGGGTCTGCACATTTGCAAGGTGCAAGACTACAGGGCGTAGATGTGGACTGGAGAAGACTGCTTTCGCAGCTTTCTCCAGGTTTTGGTATTCTGGAAAGGGGCTTTGTACTTTGGAGATTCCACAGTGTCTTGGGAGGGATGGGATCTCCAACCCTGTGTCCAGACTTTGCTGATTACCAGCAGGGTTTGTGCTCAGGTGAGCACAGCCCTTATAATGAATGTATGGGAAGACCTCATGGCTCCCAGTTGGAGACGGCTCCACACCAAGAGACAGGAGGTCTTCAGGAGTCAGAGAGGCTGTAGGTGACAACCAGAACATTGGTGACTGCAAGAGGCAGAGCTGTGGACGCTAAAGGGAAGCCGTCTACTTTGAGGAGTCCGGTGGTCTGGGTGACCAGGAAAGTGCAGAAGTACTGCTAAAGTGAGCCAGGTGGGCTAGCATTTTCTGTTATGTGTATTTGATGGAGAAGAACCCCTCGTGGGAAACCTTTGTTTGGACTTTTATTTTGCCTTTTTTAATAAAAATGGGCTACCATGCCCTTAAATATAGTTCCTGACTGGCTTGAATCGCTGGGAAAACGCTGTGTATACTAGCCACAGTGTGCACGTAAAGCTCACTGCAGACTATTGCTTTTCTATTACTGATAATACAAGCAGTTGATTGAGCTAACCTGCAGTTTCTTAAGTCAGTGTAGTGTATACTAGCCACAGTGTGCACGTAAAGCTCACTGCAGACTATTGCTTTTCTATTACTGATAATACAGGCAGTTGATTGAGCTAACCTGCAGTATATTAAGTCAGTGTACTGTATACTGGCCACAGTGTGCAGCTACAGCTGACTGCAGACAATTCCTTGTGTACCTACCTATTCCAATACATCAAATAAAGTATTTTTGGAAGGCCAACACACAGGCCAATAAATGAGGGCAAGCAGGCTCTGTGTCTAGAGGCAATAGTGCTGGCCGTGGACACAGTGCATTCTCATCAGCACGTGGCCGTGGGGCACACTTGTCCTTTTTTTCAGCAGCTGGCCGTGTTGAGCCGCAACATGCTGAAGAGTTGGTAGAGTGGATGACCAAGCCGTCCTCATCCTCCTCATCCTCTCTCATCAAGCCTCAGCGTACTTTGTCTGCCAAAGCGGCCTCTTCCCTCGGCTCAATGGCATCAGTCACTCCTTCCCTAGCCCCACCACGTCCTCCAGAGGAGTCCCCCGAACTGTTTGACCACAGTGTTGGGTACATGCTGCTGGAGGATGCGCAGCACTTTGAAGGCTCCGATGATGGTACCCAGCTTAAGGAAGGCAGTAACGTGAGCCCAGAGAGAGGGGGTGCCCAAAAAGGACAGCAAACTGGCAGTCATGTTTCCCCAGCTGCAGCATACTGCCAGGTTTGCTCCATTGATGAGGAGGGAGGGGATGATGAGGTCACTGACTACGTGAGTGCCTAATAGGAGAGAGGAGGAGGAGGAGGAGGAGGCACATCTCCAACAAGGCAGGATGCCCTCCAGGGGCCAGCTTAAGGGCAGCCAACTGACTGCATCACACCACAGAGCCTCGCATGTGCAGGGCGCTGCTGTCTCTGCGCATTGTTCCAAAAGTTCTTTGGTGTGGGCCTTTCTTGAGACGTGTGCAGCAGATCGCACCTTTGCTATTTGCAACATATGTCTGAAGCGTATCTCGCGTGGCCAAAACAGCAGCCACTTGGGCACCACATGCCGCTTGGGCACCATATGTCAACCTGCCATGCAGTCCGTTGGCAAGCGTACAAAAAAGACCCACACCAAAGAACAAAGCGGACCTCTCATTGCTCCTCATCAGCTGGGATCTCCAACCCCACTATACCTTCAGTCCTCTCAGAAACCTGCACTGAGAGGAATGAAGGTGTAGAATTAGGTGTGTCACAGCCAATTACTTGCGGGCAATCTGCTATCGGTACACCAACGTCAGATTGTACCAGGAAAATTTCTCTGCCTCAGCTGCTGCACCGCCGAAAGAAGTTCGCTCCTAGCCATCCACATGCCCAGCGGCATTCAACCGCTTTCACTAAAAACCCTAAATTTTCAAAATCCAATTGTCATTTGGACAGAAAGTGAGATGAAATCTTCTGAACAGGTGCACAGACAGCAAAACAAATGTTACAGGGGTGATAACCCTTCCCTATGTTTTTGAAAAAGATTAAAAATAGATTTTTTGGCTGGAGCTACACTTTAAAAATGTACCAGCTCAAAATTACAAAACAGATTCTACTTAAGAACAAACCTACAGTCCCTGTCTTGTTTGCAGCGCCTGTATACTGCTGTTCAGAGTATATAGGGCCTTTTTTAAATTTGGGTGCGGGGTTTCCCCTTAATATCCATACAAGACCCAAAGGGGCTGGTAATCGGCTGGGGAGGGGGGTGGTACGCATGCCGTTTTTCTCAATGATTTTCATCCATATTGCCGGTGTTCTGCCGAGCTGGTTCCGCCTATCAGTATGGTTCCGAGCTCGACTGCGCAGGCGCAATCCGAGGCAACGGAATTCTCAGAGTGAAGCAGCTGTAGACGCGCTCGCTCCCGTTGCTAGGGAACCAGCTCGACAAGAAAGCGGCGGGGGCGGAGACTAGCAAGTTGATGGGACACGACACGCCGCTGTATTTTTTTAAATGTTCATGAGCAGCCGCAAGGGGCGGGGGCGGAGACTGGGACACGCCGCTCTATAGGGCAGCATATAACAATGATATGTACAACACTCGCCCTATAGAGCGGCGTGTCACAGTCTCGGCCCCCGCCCCTTGCGGGCGCTCATCAACATTGACAAAAATACAGAGCGGCGTGTCAGCCGCCCATCAACAACTTTAATGCCGCCCTATGGAGCGGCGTGTGTCCCAGTCTCCGCCCCTGCCCCTTGCTGTGCGGCGTGTATGCTCGGGAGCGAGCGCGTCTACAGCTGACGAACAGCTGTAGATGTTCATAGATTTCCGTGTGTTCCGAGTGTGCATGCGCAGACGCGCTCGGAACCATATCGATAGGGGAACTAGGTTGATAAGACACCGGGACCAGACATTACAGCAGTTTTAAATGACTTGTATTCCTTTAGAATTGTCATTTTGTGCAGGGACTGTTCTAAACATGGGAAACACGCGCCACTTCACAGGCATACTATAGACACCCCCCAGGTACGATATTTAAAGGAATATTTCACTTTTATTTTTTTCACTTTAACCACTTCCCTACCGCCAATAGTCATATGACGTCCACAGATGGGATCTCCCATCCTGGGTGGACGTCATATGACGTCCTCGGCTTGTGGGGGGATATCTGAATGATGCCTGCAGCTAGAGGCATCATTCAGATATCCTTTTCTTGTGCCTGCGATTCTGTGCACCATAAGAATGATCATAGCGGCGGTTCCGCCGCTTGATCGTTCTTATAGGCGGCGGGAGGGGACATCCCCCCCTCCCGCCGCCATCCGGTGCTTCTCCGGGCTCTCCCGTGCCATCGGGGAACCGGACAGAATCGTCCGGCGCCGGTGGTGGGTCACGTGACAAGCATAGAGATGACTGGTGACCAGATGGTCACCAGTCATCTCTATGATCGTCGGAGGCCCGGGCGCGATGTGATGACGTCACGCCCGGGTCCTCATATGTAAACAAAGCCGCCATTGCGGCTAGTAAGTATGAGATCAGTGAAAAAAATTCACAATCTCATGCTTTCCAGGCTGGAGGAGAGATGTGGGGTCTTATTGACCCCGCATCTCTCAATAAAGAGGACCTGTTACACACATTCCTATTACAAGGGATGTTTACATTCCTTGTAATAGGAATAAAAGTGAAAAAAAAAAAAGTAAAATAAGTGTAAAAAATAAATAAAATAAGTAAAATAAAAAAATAAATAATAATAAAATAAAAAAATTTAAACGCCCCTGTCCCCGGTAGCTCGCGATCAGAAGCGAACGCACACGTAAGTCCCGCCCACATATGTAAACGCCGTTCAAACCACATATGTGAGGTATCGCCGCGTGCGTTAGAGCGCGTGCAACAATTCTAGCACTAGACCTTCTCTGTAATTCTAACCTGGTAACCTGTAAAAAAAATTAAAGCGTCGCCTATGGAGATTTTTAAGTACCAAAGTTTGGCGCCATTCCATGAGTGTGCGCAATTTTAAAGCGTGACATGTTAGGTATCTATTTACTTGGCGTAACATCATATTTGATATTTTCCCAAAAAATTGGGCTAACTTTACTGTTTTGTTATTTTTTAATTCATGAAACCATTTTTTTCCCCAAAAAAAGGCGTTTGAAAAATTATTGCGCAAATACCGTGCAAGGAAAAAAGTTGCAATGACTGGCATTTTATTCCCTAGCGTGTCTGCTAAAAAAACATATATAATGTTTGGGGGTTCTGAGTAATTTTCTAGCAAAAGAATGATGATTTGTACATGTAGGAGAGAAGTACCAGAATAGGCCCGGAATTGATGTGGTAAAAAAAAGCCTGGTGTTGAAGTGGTTAAGCATCATTAAAATCACTGCTCTCGAAAAAACTGGAGTTTTTTTAAAACTTTTTTTTGCATTGATACATGTACCCTGGGGCAGGACCCGGGTCCCCAAACCCTTTTTCCGACAATAACTTGCATATTAGCCTTTAAAATTCACACTTTTGATTTCTCACGTTCGAGTCCCATAGACTTTAACGGTGTTCGAAAGTTCGCACAAACTTTCGGTCCGTTCGCAGGTTCTGGTGCGAACCGAACCGGGGGGTGTTTGGCTCATCCCTACTCTGAAGCAGTTGTAGGAATTTATGACAGAGTGCCCATTCAAAACATAATGAAACTACAAAAAGTATAGTCCCAGAGAAATGTTCAAAGATAAGTCAGAATGAGGAGTCCCACATGGCTTGAAAGTGATGCGAGACAGGATAGAGCAGGTGTCACCAGCCAAATCGCAAAACTGTGGTTACTCCTGTTACATGACACATAAGGGCCTTAATTGGATCAATATTCCCCCCTGCCTCTACAAGCTCCAAGGACATAGCTCTGGCAATATGCTACAGTTGGGCCGCCAGATAGTAAAGCCGTAGGTTAGGTAAGGCCAGGCCTCCCGCATCTATGGATTTTTGCAGTTGTTTCAACTTTACCCTTGGGAGTCTGTTGAGCCATAAATGGACCAAAATATGGAATTGATGATGCAAAATATTTTAAGAGGAACAACCATGGGGGTGTTACGTAACATATAAAGGAGCTGTGGCATAAAACTCAAAGATTCACTTTGCCTACTAACCGGTCACCATCAAATTTAACCGAAGTTGAGCAGTTCTGCAAAGAAGAATGAGCAAACATTGCAAAGTCTAGATGCGAAAAGTTAGTAGAGACATATCCCAACAGACTAAAGGCTGTAATCAATGCAAAAGGTGGTTCAACAAAAATACTGACACAAGGGAGTGATCCTTTTTTTCAACTCAGTGATTCTGTTTTTGATTATTTATTTTTTTACAAGTTGGTGTTATATCTTTCACTTGGATGTTATACGTTGCACTGAGTAAATAAAGCTGGATAAAACACAAAATGTGTGTGTCTTAATTTCAGGATGCAAAACAACAAAATGTGATTCTTTTAAAGGGGGTGAATGTTTTCTATACCCACTGTATATATGGTCTAACTGTTCTCCAATGCACAATATCATAATATCGCTAGGCATCACTGACACATTTTACTGTGTTTATCATTATGCTGAATGGCCCTTATAGCCCTTTCACATTGAGCCACTCATAGCGTCAGCGGTAAAACTCTGAAGCAAAAAATGCTGAAGCAGCGCATTGCAGGCGGTATAGCCGCGCTGTCCCATTGATTTCAATGGGCAGCAACGGTGAAGGAGCAGTAAACACACCGCTCCTTCTCCGCTCTAAAGATGTGGCTAGCAGGACTTTTTTTTACCGTCCTGCTAGCGCAATGCTCCAGTGTGAAAGCCCTCAGGGCTTTCACACTGGAGTGAATGTGACAGCTGTGACAGGGCGGATTGCAGGCACTATTTTTAACGCTGTAGCACCTGCAATACGCTCCAGTGTGAAAGGGGTCTTAGGCAACACTTTAAATGTCACCTATGTGACCAATAATACGCTTTACTTGTAATAAAAGCCCCCTCTCCAGTATGGACATTAGGGAAGCAGAACAAGGGTAGAGATCCTTTTGCTGTTTCTTCCATCAATGTCAACAGTCAACACTGGAGAACTATAGGCCATGAGGTAGGATAAATTTCCATTCCCATAACAGCCACAGAGGTTGTCATTGGAGACAAAATTATTTTATTATAGGAATCACCCCGCTAGGACAGACCTAAAACTTTGTCAAACCCATGAACTCTACAACACTGTTCCTATGGCTCTGGGAAATTTTTCAAGTTTTTAGGCAATCTCTCCTATTATAGTTTGAGTGTGACAAGCTCTTTTAATAATTTTTTTTTTTTTTTTTGGCCTAGGTAGTTTACTTGAAGACTTTTGCAGTCTGCATAATACGGTAGACTTCTGTTGCGGACCTCTCAATGTCTAGGTGTTTATTCTTCTCATTTCCATGCTATGGTTGTACCAGGAGTCGGGCTTCTCTTCTCTAATTCGATTGTTCTCCGCTATAATCATATTCAATGAAGATATGCATGGCCAACATTTAAACAGGCTGCAGATCAATTAGTGGTCTTAGGTTTATCTGATTTTTATCAAAGAAGACAGACCTGCAGGTCGATTGTCAGAGCCTGTGTCAAGTTGACCTTTTCACAGATGTCTACATTGCCAGTCCCTTGGGTTACTTGTTGTCCCCTGTCAGCCTTTGAATGGCAGAAGTCTGTTCTGTTCAAGCACAAAGTATACACAGATGTCTATATTACATTCTCATAGGTGTGACAGCAACTGCATGTTGTATCTATAAACTGTCCTTTAGCTGTGACACTTCCTCAATGATGATAAGCTAATTTATGCAACTAAATCTCCTTTGTGCAGAAATGAAAGCTAATTGAGTCATTACAAAGTAATTCAGGAAGGAATGCCTAGTATAAACTGGCTTACTTTAGAAATCCTTCTCAAGTGTGTTTCCTGCATCCTAAATGGTTCTAAGTAGCTTAGCTGCCACTGAACATCTAGCCCAAAACAGACAACTTTTCGAGATGTGAATAAATAACACCGACAAATTAACACAACATAGTAATTACCTGAGGCAATGCTTGGAGGAGTCTGGCTTATGGGTGCCTTGAGAGTTTTTTGGATCTCAGTTACGATCTGTGGACTTTCGTCTTCTGAAATAAAGATTGTTTGATTTTACCAGTTACAACTTTTGTTCATAATTGGAAATGTGTGATACTATCATGTCAGACATAAATAACACAAGTCGAGAAAATGCAAATGTCAAAATAACTGAACTGGAATAACATGCTAACACTCACAAAATAATTTTAAGTTGTTTACCGTTGTTTGAGGAGTTCAATACTTGGCTTCCTCTGCACCAATCTATACAATAGAGGGGAAGTAGGCAACACAACAGGTACATGGACAAACATCTGCTATGCAAACATTTTCACCACAACCTGCCAACATGACCTAATCTGTTACTCTCACAGTGACAGATTCACTGATTTCCTCTATCCCATCAATCTTTGGCCTTTTTTGGGAAATTGCCAGTGAGATTGACAACTTTCACAAATGGAACCCACATAACTTTTTTCATGTTGCTTCAAGGAGGCACGTCTCTGGTCACTTAGAATCAATGGGATGTCGATAATGATGATAGCAAGTCACATGCCTTAAAAAACACAGGACACAAGCAGGTACATGACGATGGATTGAAGCAGTCTAATCCTTCCTTCTGTGACTTTACACTTCTCTAGGTATATGCATTCAAAAGTGCACACTGTCAAAGCGTTTTATAGTTATGTGTTACGAGTACAGTGCCTTGAAAAAGTATTCACACCCCTTGAAATTTTCCATATTTTGTCATGTTACAACCAAAAATTTAAATGTCTTTAATTGGGATTTTATGTGATAGACCAACACAAAGTGGCACATAATTGTGAAGTGAAAGGAAAATTATTTTAAAAAAATTACAAATAAATATCTGAAGAGTGTGGCAGGCATTTGTATTCAGCCCCCCTGAATCAATAATTTGTAGTACCCCCTTTCGCTGCAATTTCAGCTGCAAGTCTTTTTAGGTATGTCTCAACCAGCTTTGCACATCTAGAGAGTGACATTTTTGCCCATTCTTCTGTGCAAAATAGCTCAAGCTCTGTCAGATTGGATGGAGAGCGTCTGTAAACAGCAATTTTCAAGTCTTGCCACAGATTCTAAATTGGATTTAGGTCTGGACATTCTAACACATGAATATGTTTTGATCTAAACCATTCCATTGTAGTTCTGGCAATATGTTTAGGGTCATTGTTCTGCTGGAAGGTGAACCTCAGCCCCAGTCTCAAGTCTTTTGCAGACTCTAACAGTTTGTCTTCAAAGATTGCCCTGTATTTGACTTCATCCATCTTCCCATCAACTCTGATTAGCTTCCCTGTCCCTGCTGAAGAAAAGCATCCCCACAACATGATGCTGCCACCAACATGTTTCACATTGGAGATGGTGTGTTCAGGGTGATGTGCAGTGTTAGTTTTCCGCCACACATAGCGTTTTGCTTTTAGGCCAAAAAGTAAAATTTTGGTCTCATCTGACCAGAGCACCTTCTTCCACATGTTTGCTGTGTCCCCCACATGGCTTCTCGCAAACTGCAAATGGGACTTCTTATGGCTTTCTTCCAACAATAGCCTTCTTCTTGCCACTCTTCCATAAAGGCCAGATTTGTGGAGTAGATGACTAATAGTTGTCCTGTGGACAGATTCTCCCACCTGAGCTGTGGATCTCTGCAGCTCCTCCAGAGTTACCATGGGCCTCTTGGCTGCTTCTCTGATTAATGCTCTCCTTGCCTGGCCTGTCAGTTTAGGTGGATGGCCATGTCTTGGTAGGTTAGCAGTTATGCCATACTCTTTCAATTTTCGAATGATGGATTGAACAGTTCCCGTGAGATATTCAAAGGTGTGTTCCTTGGCCTTTATGTTGCTGTTTGTTTATTAATGTTCTATAACAAATCTCTGAGGGCTTCACAGAATAGCTGTATTTATACTGAGATTAAATTATACACAGGTGGACTCTATTTACTAATTAGATGACCTTTGAAGGCAATTGGTTCAACTAGATTTTAGTTAGGGATATCACAGTAAAGGGGGCTGAATACAAATGCACGCCACATTTTTCAGATATTTATTTGTAAAAAATTTGGAAAATCATTTATCATTTTCCTTCCACTTCACAATTATGTGCCACTTTGTGTTGGTCTATCTCATAAAATCCCAATACAATACATTTATGGTTTTGGTTGTGACATGACGAAAAGTGGTAAATTTCAAGGGGTATGAATACTTTTGCAAGCCACTGTAAATGCACTTTATAGTTAAACATGACAGTGCCTCTGTTGTACTGAAGTTTCAAAGAGTCATATTAGCCCTGCTTAGGTTAC
This sequence comes from Rana muscosa, assembly GCA_029206835.1. Lineage (NCBI taxonomy): Eukaryota > Metazoa > Chordata > Amphibia > Anura > Ranidae > Rana > Rana muscosa. Next base: position 172,858,845 of record CM055122.1, on the reverse strand, counting down.
CTCTGTGAACTACAGAACTACTCCCCCTGTGTTATGGCAATGAAGTGGATAGGGGTGTTCTGTAGAGCACATTAAGTAAGTGTTGTCACCCTGGTACAGGAGGTGTGGTACTGGCCATATCACCAGGTAAAAATAAAGAAAAAAAGCTCCAAAAAAGAAAAAAAATGCAGCCACTGCATCTAAGGACTTGCATGCTGTAATTTGTTAAATTTTCATGCTTTGGGTTAGATACAGTTTAACGATAACATGACCACTACAATAACAACTCTGACTTATTCCAATAGCTAGATTATAACAGGAGCACCATGGGTCCAGTACATTAGCTTCTGAAAACTGTCTGAATTGTTTTCAGTGAGGGACTTAGACCAATTGTTGGATGCAATGCTTTCTTGCTTGTTTTGCTGGATCATTGGAACTACAAAGAAAAAGGTCTTCAGTGCCTATCAGTGCCTATCAGTGCCCATCAGTTCTGCATATCAGTGCCGCCTCATCAGTAGCGACTCATCAGTGCCCATCAGTGCAACCTATCAGTGCCCATGAGTGCAGCCTCAGCAGTGCACATCAGTGAAGGAGAAAAATTACTTATTTACAAAATTTTATAACAGAAACTAAGAAAAACTTTTTTTTAATTACATTTTTTTCGGTCTTTTTTCGTTTGTTGAGCAAAAAATAAAAAACCCAGTGATGGTTAAATGCCACCAAAAGAAAGCTCTATCTGTCTGAAAAATAATATAATTTTTATTTTGGGGTACAGCGTTGCATGACTGCGCAATTGTCATTCAAAGTGCGACAGCCCTGAAAGCTGAAAATTGGCCTGGGCAGGAAGGGGGTGAACCACTGGGTTTTTTTTTTTTTCTTTGCTTCTTTGCTAAGTAAATGAAAAAAGACTGAAAATTTTGAGTGTGAACGGTGTGGTCTATCCATGCAAGGGCCACTCGCGGCCAGGATCGTCGGCAGTCAATTCACAGTGCCCCATTCACCAGGGAACCAGTGAACCAATGAATTATCAACTCTGGTGTTATATATTTTGACCCGCTCTCTACAATATAATTTTGAGGATTTTTTGCGGCACTCATATCTACAAGCTTGACCCTGGGTGGGCCCCTGTCATTTGGCTGCATCACACCATGCCCTTTTTTTTGGCTGGCTGCACGTCCCTTCCTCCCCTCCTGTGTTTTAGATTAAGCACTCCATGCCTCTTGTTATAACCGTGTGCCAATAGGATTCCTCTGAAGAAGCTGTTGATGAAACACGCAGTGATCCATTGGTGTTGATACCGTCAGAGGCGTTGCTAGGTGGGTGCGGTCCGCACCTGGGTGACACTCGCTAGAGGGGTGACACCATCCCGACTCTCCCGAGGTTTTTTTTTTTTCAGTTGACCCCGCTGGAACAACACCTCCAGCGCTGCGGCCGTGCCTGGCGTGTGCCCATCTTCTTCCTCCTCACTACTTCCCTTCTGAACCAGTCACATCTCACAGACATGATGATGTCACTATCTCCGCCTGGGCGGCGCGGCTGCACACTGTCCTCGTCTCCTCTCCAGCTGCCGCCTAGTGCCTGGAACGGGTGTGAGTTCTGTAACAGGTAGGCGGGAGGGAAGGGTGACAGATTGCGAGGGTGTGTCTATCGCCGGCCTGAGCCCGGGCATGAGGTGAGGTGTGATAGGTGGGGGGTTGCCTCCCCCTCCTTGGCTGAGTGTCTACATGTACACAGACCAGAGGAGGGACAATGCTGTGTATGCCGAGCTATGGTCTGTAATGTACTCTTTCGTAGATGGAGGAGGGGCACAGAGTGTGGACTGAGTGAGGGAGGCGTGTCTGTACTGTACTTAGTGTAAGGGGGGTTTGTACTTAGTGTAGGGGTTCTGGGCTGGGGGACTGTTCTTAGTGTAAGGGGGGGCCTTGTACTTAGTGTAAGGGGGACTTGTACTTAGTGTAAGGGGGGCTGGACTGGGGGAGGGGGTGACTGTACTATGGGAGGGGGTCTGTACTTAGTGGAGGGTGCCTGTTCCACGGCAGGGGTTTGTACTTAGTGGAGGGGGTCTGTACTATGGCAGGGGGTTTGTACTTAGTGGAGGGGGTCTGTACTCAGGGAAGGGGGTCTGTACTATGGGAGTGGGTCTGTACTTAGTGGAGGGGGTCTTTACTGAGGGAAGGGGGTCTGTACTTGGTGGAGGGGGTCTGTACTTGATGGAGGGGGTCTGTACGAGGGAAGGGGGTCTGTACTACGGAAGGGGGTCTGTACTGAGGAAGGGGGTCTGTACTACGGGAGGGGGTCTGTACTTAGTGGAGGGGGGTCTATACTGGGGGTCTAATTTCATGAGATAATTTATGAGGGCATGTTTAGGGGTGGAATTAGGGGCGGGGCAGAGTAGGGGTTGGGTGGAACAACTGGTGACAAGCTCAGGACTTGAAAATTTGAACTCTGTGGTTAGTATTTTGAATTTTATAAGGCGGGGTAGGGGAAGCCAATGAATAGATTGGCAAAGAAGAGCAGCAGTCACGGTTCGGTTAGTAAGGTGATCACATGGTATCATTCGGTCGCAGACAGCATCATCAGGGGCCAGTCCCCTGATGATGCTGTCTACGGTCAAATCTGTTGGGGCGGAGCCTACGGACATGATGTCACCATGCACAACTTCTGGTCACGGATCTGATGGTGTTTGCCATACAGGACTATTTGCGGAGGCTGTTACATTACATGACTTTGTAAAAACGCACTTCGTTTTTATAATAAATTTTTACTTAAATGTTATTGCCCTATGGAGATTGCTTTCTTTTTCCATTATAATTATGTGGTGGATTTATGAGATCTGCTGTGGGGCTGTGTGATGCTGAGAGTTTTCCGGTTTTGATGCATATAATCTATTGGAGCCATTAACCCTTTGAATGTTGTATCATAAAGTTCAGTATTTATTTTAATCTTTCTAAGCACAGAGGGGAGCACTGTTTTCTTTGGAGTTTTTGGGCACTTTTTCGGTGGTCGAAGGTCGGAGCATAACTTCACCTTTATGAACTTTTTTTTTCATGAAGTACATATATGGACACTTTTTTGGTGAATTCACATTTACATAATTTTGCACAGTTTTATTGATCATGCATGTCTTTGTACTATAGGAATTCATTTAGTTTTTAATCGCTGCACAATATATACTGTAACCACACTGTATTATATTTACAAAATAAGATGCAGAGTGCAATGTGAAATGCCATGTGCGTGGCTGTATGTGTGTGTGTGCATTTATATATGTATAAACACATACATATGAACAAGTGAGCATAATAGTACAGCCCTACCATAGAAAAGAAAATATCTGTCAAAATGCACAGATGGTTGTGGTGTTTTTCATTAGATGGTTTCCATGGAAATCATACTGAAAGTCTGGAAGATTCTTTAAATAAGCAGCTTGTATTTACATGCCTCTCAGCTGCAATGTGGAACTCCTTAACAAATTAACTTATTATTCCACGCACACCGTCCGCGCAGCCAAATGGATACACAAGCTGCTGACAGACAGACAGACAGACAGATAGATAGATAGATAGATACATTGGCGTAGCATAAGGGGTTGCAGGGGTCACAATCGCAACCCCGCCCCTAGCTCCAGGGAGCCCTAGCAGCCTCCCTGTCATATTATCATATCCTCCACAAAGTCCAGCTCTGATCTGCCCTAGGGCCCCACAGCCACGCTCCAGTACTGGGCTTCTACTTTGCCTTTCACAGTCCACACCTCTCCAATCTCATTGGCTGGGGAGAAGCTGTGAGGCATTTCCTGAATGGAGAGGAGCACGAGGTGAGAACAGCCCAGGATGGGGAAGTGTCTGTGCTGTGTGCTGGCAACATGGAATGGTAACCGCACTTAGCAAAGCAAGAGGAGGAGAGTGCCGTCCTATAGCCACGATGGGATCGATGTCACTGGTGAAGTAAGACACTGCTCAGTGTCTCCTAGTCACCAGCTGGGATTCTCTGTACCCCCCCAATCGGGGATGTCCACTTACCCCACTTCCCTGACAACTGGGGAAAAGACACACACCTCCTGGAGGTGACCTTCCTCCAACACCTGCCAACACTGACAAAGAAACCTTCAGAAATTGCTAAAACAAATCACTTAACACCTCCTTAGGGGGCCTCTAAAGGTCTGCAGGCTCCAGATTTTGTGTCACGTGGCTTTGCCCTCCCAGATCTAAGTTACACCCCCCCCAAAAGCCCCCTGACCACCCCCTCTACCCTGGATACTATGCCCAGCTGCTGAGCTCCTTTCCCATTACAGCACTCTATACTGTTCCTCCTCTGCAGGGCTGAAATCGCATCCCTTTACAACACAGCCAGTTAGCCATGATCTGCACAGGGTGTATCTGCCTACTGCCGTTCTGACCAATTCAGAAGGGCAACATAAAAGCCAGAAACACCCTGTGAAGACTGACAGACTGTGTGTAAAGGAACGTTACTTCAGCCCTGTGTAGTGTGGGAGGGGGAGCTGTATACAGTGCTGGGATGGGAAAGGAGCTCTGCCAAGTGACCTTCCAGGGGTCCCTGTCCTCTGATTCTCCAGCGGTCATCCCTGTCCTCTGATGTAATTGTAAGGAGGAACTCTGGGAACTCAAAACTCTTAAGCCACTTTGAGTATCTTGGCGTGCAGTGGATGTATCTGGCGTGCGGTGGTGGGTGGTAATGGGGGGGGCCCAGGTCAACTTTTGCATCGAGGCCCACAAGCTTCAAGCTATGCCTCTGGATAGATAGATAGATAGATAGATAGATAGATAGATAGATAGATAGATAGATAGATAGATAGATAGAGAAATGCATACAGAAAATCCAGCTGTTACATGTGTAGCGCCCATCCCAATTTATGGGACACTATATGTGCAAATTTAGGGGTGGTCTGAGCTAATAGTTCGGCTCAGACCTGTTTATACATCAAATTGCTTCTGCTCTGGGTGCGATGCTGCCTGGCAGTATAGTTCCCTGTTGCCTGAGGGTGGCGCTGTCATCTTCGGCTCAGGTTGAACCGAAGGGGGTATCGCAGCGCCATTGGATGTCCTCTCTCGGCAGCAGTGCAGTGGGCGTGGTCTCCCCACTGTGCATGCTGGGAGAGGGTACAAAAGGGGCAGATGCCATTAGGTGTGAAGCGATTCCAGGGGGACCCCAAGGAGTTCGGGGGGACCTCTGGTCCAGTGAGTGTGTCTCGGGGCCCTCATGGCACGGGACGTGTGTGATTGGTCTCGGGCACCTTTAGCCCGAGGCTCTACTGCTGCATAGTAGGCCCACCTCTCCTATCGAGGGCCTATGCTTCAGAGAAGGATCCCAGGCTGCCCGGTTAAAGGGGGCCCATCTTTAGGGAAGGAGTTCCAGGGGAAGATCAGTCCTGGCGGAGATAGCGACGGTACTGCTTTCTCGGGGAGAGGCCTGGAGGCCTACCTAAAGGGGGATCTATCATCTCTGACATCCGTGCTCCACTCCGGCTGCTAGGACCGCTCTCATAGGGACTATCCGGGTGAGCAATACCCACTCAGGTTTGAGTGGCGTGGACAGTGTTCTCTAAGTGTTGCGTGCCTGAACCTTCCCCTACTTGTTGTTTCTACTCTCTCTCTTCCAAGTTTACTTCAAGAAAATAATAAAACCTTGCTGCTTAGGTTTTACACCTGTGTGGACATTGGCCTTATTATAGAAAAAGGACTTTCGCCTAGACAATGGAGACCAGGGATCCACTCTGGAGAGGTAACTCGCTGCAAGGCCCAAAAATCGAACACCGCTCGCCTATCCATATCTGGAGTTGGACAACGGGTAAGTAGCAGGTGTGCCTTACTGCAAAAATGGATGGAGCGGAAGTGTCTGTGTGCTACACATACATAAAATATTTGATAATATTTAATTTTCAAATAAAAATTGTGAAATGCAACAACATGACATATGGAAACTACAGCATGGACCCTACCAACAAGTTGCACAGTACACAATACTCAAAACAACAAATTACTGATATTTTATATCTATTTACTCTCTATATATCTAAACCTGATGGGATTGGTTGCTCTAGATTACTGTTCATGACTTTGTTCATGTAAATATTCACATTTGTATGTAATGTAGTATTCTATGTAGTATTACTCATTGTTGTATACAGATAAATGACTGAACCTGAACTTTCAGAGAGTTTATCTAACAGAAGAATCTGAAGAGCAGAGTACTCACAACCTGCTTTATCTCACCCTGTGATGGCTACTGTTGTGCATCGTTTATTAAACTTACTTGTGCATGAAATGGGACTTGAAAAGGCTTCCACACTCTTATAGTTTATTATGTAGGGTAAACGGTCAAGCAAAAACCACAAAAAAAGTTTGATGAGATGGTAGGCTAACATAAATAAAGTGGGGATAGACCAGTTTTAAAGGTAAATACACTTTTTGTAAACTTTCTGTGCCCCCTGATGACCTACCCTGGCATCTCTGAAGTTCTCACTACGCCAAAACGTTTGCTATGTGGCTGGCTTAGCTTTGCTCAGCCTCTTCTTAAAAACTGTCTGTTGTACTCATAGCAGACTAGACCTTCTTCATGTCTCCTGATCATTGCCACATGTCATGTTATTGAAGATTGTTATAAATAGTTATTATGGTGAGGGTGCATGGTGGGAGCAAGACACAACAATGAGAATCTTCAATAACATGACATGTGGCAATGATCAGGACACATGAAGAAGATCTTGGCAGTATGGGACCTGTCAGGGATGCTAGGGAAGGACATCAGGAGCCCACTATGGGCATATGCGCTAAAAGTACATAGTACACTTACCTTTTTCAGTCATGCCTCGTACGTTCGAATGAACTGGCCGATGCCGCCTGATATTCGGCCCGTGTGTACAGCCCTTTAAAGTTACTATGACCACATTTGATGTTACCCACAACAAGATAATAGATCAGAGAATATTAAATATAAAAGGGATTAGACAGAACATAACAATAAGCTAGGCCATTTTAGTAGCAAAAATACTGTAGAACTAGGCAGCAGTTCACATAGTGCTCATATGGTACTATAGAGTGTAATTTATCAATCTTGCTCAGTATAACGGTACCTAGCAAGAGAAAAGCAAGGTGTTTCCAGACTTTGTCTATATCACATAACATAGTACCATTTTCCAGGAATATTTCTAATGGACAAATACTGATCAGGTCCCAAGGGAGCACCTAGATAAGGAAAACACTGATTCTCAGCTGCTGGGTCTTGAGGGTGGCACAGTAAGTACCAAAGGGCCACATGTTGTGCACCAGGGTTTTAGTTCATCCTTGCCAAAATTGCCAGTATAAAAAAAATACTTACAGTAAAGAATTTGCATAAAAACGAGGGTGCTACAAAATTTATTTGTATATATTAATTGTTTCAAGGGGAGGACCAGTAGATATTCCTCTCAGAGAAGTCCTCTTGAAGTGGATTCACATGTGCTGGCTGGGGCACGGCAGGGGGTGTGTTATCATTTAGCGTTTCAGGTCCGAATTAGGTCTGAATTTTTGCCTGAATTTGGACCTGAAACTGAGCCAAAGACAGACAGGACTCTTCTGTTGTGCTCTCCGTGACCACCCTGGAGGTGTGTGATCTGGCTCCATTGAGAGCTGGTCACACTCTCCTGTCATGCGAATTGGATGAGTAGAAGCTTGCATCCAATTTGCATACCATATATACTCGAGTATAAGCCGAGTTTTTCAGCACTTTTTTTGTGCTGAAAATGCCCCCCTCGGCTTATACTCGAGTCACCTTTTTGCGCCTGATCTCCCGGACTTTGGGGACCCGGTACCGGCCGGACGTAGGTCCCCTGGACCCCAAACTTGGCACACATGTAGCCCCACTCTTCCTCTACAAGTGTGCAAAATTTGTTGTCCGGGGGACCTACGCCCGGGGAACACCGATTTTTCAAAGCCGGGAACCTCTTCCATAGACTCCGATGTTAAGCGGTAATTTCTCCGGTGACTTTAGGGACCCGGTACCAACCGGTCGTTGGTCCCCTGGACCCCAAACATGGCACACATGTATCCCCATCTCTCCTCTACAAGTGTGCAAAGTTTGTTGTCTGGGGGACATACGGCCGGGGAGCACCGATTTTTCCAAACCGGGCACTCCTTCCATAGACTCCCATGTTAAACGTCAGACTAGTCATGGGCACAGTGAGGCATGGGCACAGTGAGGCATGCACATGGACACAGTGAGGCACAGTGAGGCATGCAGATGGACACCCTAGGCTTATACTCAAGTCAATAGGTTTTCCCATTTTTTTGTGGTAAAATTAGGTGCCTTGGCTTATATTCGGGTCGGCTTATACTCGAGTATATGCGGTAAGTGTGAACCCAGCTTTAAGGGCCCACTTTTAGTAAAAAAAAGCAGATAGTGCTGTTAAAACATTTTTATGCACTGCTGTAAACAGTCAGGCCAGATTCTAATATTAGATAAAGTTGGTTTTTAGCCATTGCCTTGTATTTTTTAAGATGAATAATGCTGGGGATCAAAAAAAAAAGAATGGCCTATCTTATAACTAAATGTCTGTATAATATATGGTACAGTAATGCTAATAAACACTTGAAATTCTCCGGAGTAAGTCTCAGATAAAGTAAGTGGAAGGAAGAACTTATAATTCAGTAGGTGAGATTTACACATTCATTACCAAACATCAAAACCATTCATTATTTTGAATAATGTTCCACTATTCACTCCAAAGAATAAACACTAGATTTACAGCCATACTTTACACCTAACAGCTGGGATTAAGATTTCCTGATAGATAACCTGGTTAAAGTGTTACGTTTGCATACCACTTTTAAATAAGGTTTATATTATGGCATATTATACATATTATTGACCAGTGTCAAACCTTCAATATTTATTTGAGATTAGGTATGATGGCACTAAGACCCTGCTTTTTTGTGTGTACTTAAAGCGGTGTTCCGGCTGAAATTTTTGTTTTTTTATAGTCAGCAGTTACAAACACTGTAGCTGCTGACTTTTAATAAGCACACTTACCTGTCCAGGGTGCACGCAATGTTGGCCCCCCGGGGCCAATCCGTCCATCGGATCGGGTGCCGGCGCCGCCATTCAAACTGAGGCCTCGTACACACGACCGTTTTTCTCGTCCAAAACAGTCAAGAAAAGTGGCGCAAGAGTTTTTTTGTCTAGAAAAACGTTTGTGTGTATGGTTTTACGACGAGGAAATTGCCGAGAATCTCAACGAGAAAATAGAGAACCTGCTCTCTATTTTCTCGTCAAGATTCCAGATTTCCTCGTCGTGTTTCTCGTCGGCCTGTTTTGTGATGAGAAAATGGTTCGTGTGTATGCTTTTACGACTCTTCCAAAAGCGCGCATGCTCACAAGCAACTATGAGACGGGAGCGCATCTTCTGGTAAAACAAGCCTTCGTAATGGAGAGAGCATATTCGTCACGCTCAAAAATATTTCATCGTTTAAATGTTCTGCATTGAAATCTTCGTTAGAATGTTACATTAATCAAAACGAGTGACCTTCTTTTGCTGCTGATATTCACACAGAGTTATGCCTTATGTTTAACCTTTTTCATGCTGCTCTTTATAAGATTTATGTGTATTATATCGTGCAAGTTTTTAGGAATAATTTAAATGGTTAGATTTTTCAAAATGATGTTAATTATAATTTCACAATGTTTTGATAGTGATCTCCCATTTAATTTTGGAATCTATATTATTTAAATTTCCCACCATGTTTTTGTGCTAATCAGATTTAGTTATTCTTTTGGGGGGGGGGGGTGATATCTGTGCCTTTTATTGTCAGTCAAATATATCTGCTTACTCCAAAGCTTGATTTTGTTTATTTAAAAATACACATAGTCAAGTATGAACTTAACCAAAAATCACATTTATTCATGTTTATAAATTAAATAAAGAGAAGGCAGCGCTGGAGAAGCTGCTGCCATTTGTGCATCCCAGGGACCCCAGAGCACACAGCAACCCTGTGTGGACACTAAAATTGGGAGCTTGAGAAGGCCAACATTTCTGAACACAATCTGATGCTGGCCTCCCAGAGGTCAGGAACAGCAGCAGGTGATATATATGTCCCAAGTGTGTGGTACTACAACAGGCTGCCTTCTGTCCGACAACAATGAAGCAAGGCCATCACTTCCTTTTCTTCCTGGCAACCTTCCCTGCAGCCTTTCCTGAAGCCTTCCCTGCAGCCTTTCCTGAAGCCTTCCCTGCAGCCTTCCTTCTTCGTTTGGCTGGAGGCTGGCCCACTGGAGGGGTACTCCTGTCAGGAGGAGGAGGTGGAGGTGTAGCAGAAGGGGGTGGGGCAGAAGAAGAAGGTGGAGGTGTAGCAGAAGGGGGTGGGGCAGAAGAAGGTGGAGGTGTAGCAGAAGGGGGTGGGGCAGAAGGTGGAGGTGTAGCAGAAGGGGGTGGGGCAGAAGAAGAAGGTGGAGGTGTAGCAGAAGGGGGTGGGGCAGAAGGTGGAGGTGTAGCAGAAGGGGTGGGGCAGAAGGTGGAGGTGTAGCAGAAGGGGTGGGGCAGAAGGTGGAGGTGTAGCAGAAGGGGGTGGGGCAGAAGGTGGAGGTGTAGCAGAAGGGGGTGGGGCAGAAGGTGGAGGTGTAGCAGAAGGGGGTGGGGCAGAAGAAGAAGGCGGAGGTGTAGCAGAAGGGGGTGGGGCAGAAGAAGAAGGTGGAGGTTGAGGTTGGGTCAGTTGGGCCACCTCACATATGGCGGTATTGGGTGTAATTGTCTCCATCACCCCCTTGTTGAGCAAGGTGATGAGCAGGGGCTCGCATAGGAGGCGTTGCTCCATGCTCATCACCTTGAACTTAGCCTCCACTAGGCCGGCAATGGCCTCTTCAGGGGATGTGGGCTCCTTGAGGGTGGCATGGGCCTCTTTAATAAGGGCCATTGCTGCCTCACTGGTGGTCCTGTCCCTCCTGTCTCTTTTGTGAAGCCAGATGGGAGGCACCTGGGATCTGGTGCTTCTCCTTTGCCCTGCCACCTCCTGTCTGCCACTGGGCCCTGCCACCTCCTGTCTGCCACTGGGCCCTGCCACCTCCTGGCTGCTGCCACTGGGCCCTTCCTCCTCCTGCCTGACAGTTTCCAGACCCTCCTCCTGGCTGATTTCATCCTGTGTATGAAAAAGGAACATAGTTTAATATGTTGGTTTAATCTTTGCATCAAACTTTGTAATCCTGATTGAAGCAATTAGAATGTAAATGCATAAATCCTTGCTTTAAATTTACCACTACATCAGATTGACTATTTAGCACCCAATTAAGTGCAGAATAATGTCTACAGATCTTGATTTCACTTGTGGAATCCAAAATAATGTATGTTTCTCATCCTGACATATTTGTCAAACATTAATTTTATCCCAATACATTTTCAGTTAATACTATACCTGGCTCCAGATGGCCAAATCAGGATCATCCAGGATGGCTGCCTCCTCTTGCTCCAGAGAAGGCTCAGGTTGGCTGCAGGGAAGTCTGGGGGGAAGAGTGGAGAGTGATGGCCTTGTCTCAATGTGGTCATCCAGGAAGGACATCCTGTTGTAGTACCACAAAATCGGGACATAAACATCATCTGCTGCTGCTCCTGACCTCTGAGAAGCCAGCACCTTAGAGCGTTCAGTCCTGTAGGTACCTCTCAAGCTCCCAATTTTAGTGTCCACTTGTTTTGCTTTGGCTGTGGGCACCTTGGTATGCACAAATGGGAGCAGCTTCTCCAGCGCTGCTTTTCTCACCCCTTTTTTTTTATGGATGGGTTTTTTCGTCTCCCACAGAGCCGGCAGCTCCCTTACCCGGTCAATAAATTCCGCCAGGAACTCTTTGTCGCTAATAAAGACATTCATATTGTATCTGCAAGTTAAATAAATTATATTTAACTAATGTGAGGCAAACAGTCTAACCTCCTTAACATCCTAGTCACCATATATATCCTCCAACAATCTCAAGACAGTATAGGCCAACAATTTTTACAAGTCACAAAATCACATACCTTCGTTCGCACGTCCGTCACTTGAACTCCTCTCTCCGCACACCGAACGTACTATAGTCACATGTGTGTTTGCTATATACACACCACGCATGCGTCAAAATTCGAACACGTCGCTCCGCACACGTCGCCCGCCCATGACGTTCTAACTAACATCTTTTCCCCGCCCCTTCTCTTTCGGCGCGCAGACAGATATGGCGGAGTTACAGCAGGTGTCTGATAATTCCGCAACTAACGAGGAGACAAGCCCGGAGACCGAGGACACGTCACGATCAAGGAGGAGATTCAAGGCATCAAATATGTCTTTGGCGGAGATGGTGGACATCTTGGTCAAGGCTGATTATGATGCCAAGCATGGGCCGTATAGCAAACCAAATAGAAGGAAGGCCAAAATCCTCACTAAAGTTGTGAAGAGTCTGAGGGCGAAGTTCGGGGTGAAACGCTCAAATGAGCAGCTCAGAAAGAGGTGGTCAGACCTCAAACTGAGGGAGCCAGACCAGTTGAGGAGCATAAAGAGGATGCTCGCTAAAAGTAAGTAAAATGTCGACTTTTCTGCTATTAATCTTTCTATAAACTGACATGTTTTTTTTTTTTTTCTTATATTGGACTCCCTTCCAAAATGTAATATTTTGAACTTGGTTGGGCACAGTAATCGTTTGTTACGTTACCGACACTTCGTTCGGCCACTATCCGTGGTTTTGGCTTATTTTAGAGCCACAAAAGTAATTAGACATCTGCCATTTTTGATCAACTATTGTGGATAATTTTTTAGTCTAGATGATGTGTTTGTAAAGAGAATGAAATGCAAACTTTTATCAGTGTAAAGGAGAGGACACTCAGCAGCTGCTTCCACATCTGTACTTTGGAGCACTATAGTGTGGGCCACCAGACCCGCCTTTTTTGGGTGTCCCACACAGGTGCATCAGAGAATTTTTGTGGTGCCTCCATGTCAAAAAAATTACATCCAAATGTGAATACTAAACATATTTGGGGTCATAAATAATGCATTCTTCTTTAAATTCCGCACAAACACACACTTGTACCCCACTTCCAAGCAATTTAGCCTGTTTTTATTTTAACAATGAGATTTACAGTGTGATAAATAGACCTTTGGTTTTATTCTCATAGGGGAGAGAAGACTGGGAGGAGGACACTCCAGGGAGCACATGCACCCCACAACTTCCAAGCAACCCCAAACTCCCAAAGACCCACAACCGAAAGATGTGCAGGAAGTTGAGGTGGAGGAAGGAGAAGTGCAGGAAGGAGAGGTGGATGACGTTGTGGATCTGGTCACCACAACAGGTCAGTATCTGTCACCACAGCTTCAGGTAAGCGAGGTAGGCCTGCAGAGTTATAATACATTTTTTTTTTGGTTTTTAGGGGATGTAAATGTTGTGAAGGATAGTACACGGTTCTCTGCTGACAGTGCCCTCCGCCTCATCCAGCAAGTGATGGAATGTAGCACGGAACTGGACCTAATTAAACAAAGAATCCATGTGATGGAACAAACATTTAAAGACATTCTCTATGTTTTGGGGAGAATTCAATAAGCCATCCAAACACATTTGTTTTTACATGTTTGTTTTTGTAATTTTTTGAATTTTTTGGACTATCAAACCAGCCAAAAATTGAATATGCACACAGTGTGTCAACATGTGCTATCTGCCATCAGGGGATATCCATGTACGTCTTTTGTGGGTGCAACCCCTTCCTCGTATCAAAAGTCGGTGAACTGAGGAAGGGGATGCACCCCCAAAACACGTCCATTGATCACCCCTGATGGCAGATAGCACATGTTGACAATAGGGATCAGGATTGTAAACTTCCTATATGAAAAAAAAACACAAATGTGTGCATATTCAATTTTTGGCTGGCCAAGGGGTGGCAGGACCCCATATTAGGACGGGCACATAGAGACATAGTTTGTGTAAGTGAATGTCTCCGATTGCTCAGAGGTATCCAATGTTGTAATTTTTGAAATGCAACTGTTATTTTTGTATTTTCATAAGCAAAAAATTGCCGAGTTGGGGCCAGGCCAACCCCAAAGTAAAAAAAAAAAAAAATGAAGAGAAGTAAGTAAAATATTTGACCACAAACAATGTGTAGCTTCTTTTTATAATACCCTCTAAGCTTATTTGGTTCTTTTGTAAGGTTACATAGTGAAATGGTTGTTATTTACTAAAGTAAAATACACTTGCCACTACAAATGCACAAAGACAAACTAGGAGACAGGAAAGAACAAATAATTAAAGGTTTAAACAAGCTTTTTATTGGGATACTTAGACATAGGCTGGCATAGGAATTGCCCCCCTACCCGCAAAATACTCCATGTATTTGTCCCGAACCACACGGGCATTTTGGGGGGGCAAGCCAAGACGGGCAGATTCCAGGCCCGGAAGGGGATTTGCAGGGGAAAGTCCAGCCTCTGGCAAAACTGAGGCCATATATGAATTAGATTTGCGGCAAAGAAAATTGTGTAGCACACAGCAGCATAACACTACATAGTTTATTTTGTAGTCCGCCAAGTGGATGGAAGTCATAAAAAGGCGGAACCGGCTGGCCATTATGCCGAAGGCATTTTCAACGACTCTTCGGCCCCTGGCCAGCCGGTAATTGAACACCCTCTTCTCTGGGGTCAGGGTCCTCTGTGGAAATGGCCTCATAAGATGCCGTCCGAGTCCGAAGGCTTCATCAGCCAAAAAAACAAAGGGGAGTCCTTCAATATTCCCTGCATCCGGTGGCAATGCAAGGTCGTCACTCTGGAGACGGAGGGCAAACTCCGTCTGGATGAAGGATCCCCATCGGACATCCGGCCATTCTTCCCTACATCAACATAGAGGAATTTATACCGTGCTGACACCACCGCCATCAGCACAATGCTATGAAACCCCTTGTAGTTGTAGTAGTAGGACCCAGAACGGGGTGGCGGCACGATGCGGACGTGCTTCCCGTCTATAGCACCACCGCAGTTGGGGAAGTCCCACCGCGTGGCAAACTCCGATGCCACAGTCTGCCATTCCTGTGGCGTGGAAGGAAGCTGTGGAGTGAAACAAGATGAAATAATATTAGAAAAACAAAGTCATACATTACAAGGAAATTCTATCCCAAAAAATTAGAGGCCAACATCAATCAAATTATACGTTTATTAAGGTGTGTAAAAAAAGGATAATGGAAGACTCATTTATCATATTCATCACCCCCTCTGATGGGCCATTACTAAATTATTTTGGGGGGGGGAGATGTGTTTGGCCACAGGATAGCATTGCAGTGGCGGTGCATCCAGAGTGGGCGCTGGAGCACTGCGCCCTCTCTCCTGTGCCCATCACTCAGAACAATACATAGGTTCATGCGTTGCATGAACCTATGTATTGTCTATGCCGCACACTATTCAGGTGGATGGCCTCTTGTAAAGCGACCGACATATGAATCATTGCAGCATTTAGGGGGTTAAAATTGCATAGCAGAAACAGGTAGTAAAATAGTCTTGCAAATTACAACCTGAGGGATGTAATTGGCTTCCTAAAAGAAAAATCGGGGACGCAGGGGGGGGGGGGGGGGCATTCCTTGGGTAAACACTGACAGGCTGCTCTGCCAATCATGTTCACCAAGTCTGTTTAATGGTAACATGATTGGCTGATGCAACATGAAGGGAAGGAGAAGACATCAAGGACAGAAGAAGGATGTCGCTGACCACAAGAAGGTAAGTGCAGGGCTGGGGGGAAACTGGCTGCATTAGAGGGGACTAAATGGCTGCATTTGAGGGAACAAAATGGCTGCATTGGAGGGGACAACTGGGGGCGTTTAATAGGCACCAGAGCAAAAAAGGAGGAAGTTTATTTCCTAAATTGGGGTTTGAACCCCCAAACATTTGGAGCAACAGGCGCCCCTGCTGGAAAAGTTAGTGAAGGGAAATATTTAGGGAGGAGAAAAAAGGGGCAATCTAAAGCTTCCAACATGCATGGGGACAAAGGGGACATTCTCAGCATATTACAATCATGGTAATTAGGGAAGGATGAAAGAAATACAATACATTAGCATACATGTAATACATAAAATGTGATGTTAAGGGAGCAAACTTACCCTAATATAGTCCTCCTGCAGGACTTGGATGATGGCAGAACAGGTGTCTGGGATTATGAGCCCCAGAGCCTGGGGTGAGATGCCTGTGGTGAACTTCAAGTCCTGAAGACTTCTCCCTGTCGCCAGGTAACGCAACGTGGCGATGAGCCTCTGCTCAGCACTGATGGCTTCCCGCATAACGGTGTCCTTCCTGGTAATATAGGGGGACACCAACGCCAACAGTTCCTGAAAAACGGGGTCAGACATCCTCAGAAAATTCCTGTAGTCCTCAGGATTATTCTCGACGATCTCCCGCAGCAGAGGCATGTGGCAGAATTGGTCCCGCTGGAGCAACCAATTCTTGGTCCATGAACTCCTCCTCACACCATTCATGGACTGGTCTTGGTCCAAAACAAGCAGACCAACACCAAGCGCACGCACAGCACGAACTCGACGACGAGAACGTCCAGGCGACATGGCTAGGAAACGGTCGTCTAATCAGAACGTACAGAACAGAACGCACTTTAGAACAGCAAGGCCTATGAATAACGAACTGAAAATCAGAAACGAACAGGCAAGAACGCACTGTAAAACAGATACGACCTGCCTAGAAGCCCTGAAAGTCAAGATACGAACTCACAAGCACAAACTGAACGGCAGAAAACGATCTGAAAAGTACGAAGACTGAAAAGCGCGAATCGTCTCTTCCCAAACTTTTACTTCACACGCGGTAACACGAGATCAGCAAAAGCAGCCCAAGGGGTGGCGCCAAGAAAAAAGATCTTCCCCTTTATAGTGCCGTCGTACGTGCTGGACGTGAGCGCGGAGAACAACGAGGAAATTGGGAAATGACAGTGTGTACGCATAGAAAGCTTGACGAGAAAATCGACAAGCTTAACAAGAATCTTGTCGAAAAAAACGGCGTGTTTTTTACGACGAGAAACTCGGTCGTGTGTACGAGGCCTGAGGGAAACAGGCAGTGGAGCCTTGCAGCTTCACTGCCCGTTTCCTACTGCGCATGCGCGAGTCGCGCGGCGCTTTGTGAATGGCCGGCTGTCTTCTGAGACACACACAGGTCCCAGAAGACAGCGTGCCCCATTCCCCAAAAGACAACGCGGGGAGGACGAGAAAGAAGCTAGCCGCAGTATAGGAAGTGGCAGATTAGGCAGACTGCCTGGCAACAGCCATTTCTGGTAAGTAAAATATATATTTTTTTCACATTTTTAGGATCCTTTTTATGTCTTTTTTTTTTTTTTTTTTTTAGGGTGGACCTCCGCTTTAAAGTGGTATTAAACCCAAAAGTAAACGTATTATATTGCAGCTTACCAATTCTTAGATGTGATCGCTGCATTCGTTAAAAAAAAACCATTGCATCCATCACATCTAAGGTAAACTGCAATATATATATATTTTTGGCTTTGGGTTTAATACCGCTTTAATCACAACTTCATATGGCATGTGAAAAAGTGTATTCTTTTTTAGTTTGGATAGAGTGGGGAAAGATTATAATCCCTGTTTTGGGGCTCAATTCGAGAAATATACTGTAGCCTCAATTTTTCTTGATAGGAAATGAGGGGAAATCTGTAACAGGAACACAGAAATACGAATTTCAGGATTTACAAAAAAAAATAATTATACTATACTGTACCTAGGTGAATGCTGCATTTGTCCCTCGCCGGCTCTGCACTGAGAACTGAACAATCAAAGCCTGCTGATAACTCAAATCTCAGCATTCTGTGAGCAGAGAGCTGAGGACTGTCGGGATCTATCAGAGCCTGGAACGGTTCTATGATGTCAGCCGACAGCAGGCTTCAGCCCTCTGTAGGCTAAAAACTGTTCAGGAGTGCAGAGCGAATTGCACTCCTGTGATCCATAGAAGTATAGCCAAAATAGCTTTGGCTATACTTCTCCTTTAACCACTTGCTGACTGCCCTATAGCAATTTTACTGCTACAGGGCGGCAGCTGTATGCTGGATCATGTATTTATACGTGATCCTGCACTTTTGCTTGAAGAGGGCGATCTGTGGGTGCACTTGATTTCTGCCGGCACCTGCCAATCATTGGGCAGAGACTCAGAACAGAGCTCTGCCTATGTAAACAAGGCAGAGTTCTGTTCTGACAGGGGATAAGGAATGGATTTTGTGTTCCTGCAAAGCAGAAACTGAAATCCATTTCTTCTCCTAGTAAAAGCAGCACACATAGTAAACACAAACACTGGCTAGGCACACATTTAACCCTTTGATCACCCTAGATGTTTAACCTCCTTCCCAGTCAGTGTCATTAGTATAGTGACAGGTCATATTTTTATATTGTATTCATTGTATTCGTGTCACTGATTCCCGCAAACTGTCAAAAGTGTCAATTGGTGTCCGATTGTCTGCCGCAATATCACAGTCTCCCTATAAGTTGCTGATCGCCACCATTACTAGTATAATGGCAGTAATGGCCGATCGTTGGGCAGAGACTCTGAACAGAGCTCTGCCTATGTAAACAAGGCATAGTTCCGTTCTGACAGGGGGGAAGGGGTGGATTTGGTGTTCCTGCAAAGCATGAACTAAAATCCATCTCTTCCCCTAGTAAAAGCAGCACACATAATAAACACAAGCACTGGCTAGGCACACATTTAACCCTTTGATCACCCTAAATGTTTAACCTCCTTCTCAGTCAGTGTCAGTACAGTGACAGGTCATATTTTGTATATTTTTAGCACTGATCACTGTATTTGTGTCACTGGTTCTCGCAAACTGTCAAAAGTATCAGTTAGGGTCCGATTGTACGCCGCAATATAGCAGTCCCGCTATAAGTTTCTGATCGCCTCCATTACTAGTATAAAAGAAAAAAAAAATCCAATGTATATCCCATTGTTTGTAGATGCTATAACATTCACGTAAACCAATTAATATATGCTTATTGGGATTTTTACCAGAAACATGTAGCAGAACAAAAATTGGTCTACATTTATGGAGAAATTTGATTTTTTACATTAATTTTATTGGATATGTTTTATAGCAGAAAGTAAAAAATATATATATTTATTTTCAAAATTGTCAGCTTTTTTGTTTATAGTGGGAAAAAAAATGCAGAGGTAATCAAATATCACCAAAAGAAAGCTCTATTTGTGGGGAAAAAATCTGCATACATTTTATTTGGTTACACTGTTGCACGACCGCGAAATTGTCAGCTAAAGTAATGCAGTGCCATATCCCTGGTCATAAGGGAGTAAATCTTCCAGCGGTCAAGTGGTTAAAAAAAAGAAAAACACATTTTATTTCTGACTGTTGCTGTCCCACTTTGTGTCTGCCTAAACATAGTCAAAAAGACAAGGTATAAGGGAAAATATCTCTCACAAAGGCCAGAAAAGCAGTGCTCAGGAAAGTCATTCTCTTCTTACACTTCAAAAGACTGGAATAACAACCTCTGTACTTTATTAGCTGAAGTAAAATTTAGTTGGATTCAACTTCTGTGTCTTATTGAAGATTTAGGCTGCCCAGCAGGTGACCATATTGTCCAGACCAGTGTTTCTCGAAAGTTTTTGTCTTGCAGCACACCAAAAAGATGTAAAAATTTTCACGGCACACCTGAAAAGATTTTCATTTTTTTGTGGTGAAGAACTTACCGTATATACTCGAGTATAAGCCGAGTTTTTCAGCCCTTTTTTTTAGGGCTGAAAGTATACCCCTCGGCTTATACTCGAGTCAGTACCTGAAAATCTTCTTATTCCGCGGCCGGCGTCCATTGTTTAAATCTCGCGGCTTTCTTCTGGTCCCTTCCGCGATAGGCATTTCCAGCAAAAACTGTGTTGAGTGTTACGCCTATCATGGACGTTCTCTTGTCCGACGTCCGTGATTGGCGGAACACTGAACACAGTGCCTGCTGGGAAACGGAGTCCGAGAATGAGAAGATCTCCGTGATAGGCGCAACACTCAACACAGTGTTTGCTGGAAATGCCTATCACGGAAGGGAACAGAAGAAAGCCGCGAGATTTAAACAATGGACGCCGGCCGCGGAATAAGAAGATTTTCAAGTACACTGACTGACTCGGGCACAGGGAGGCTGCAATGGACACAGTAAGGTGGCAATGGGCACAGTGAGGTGGCAATGGGCACAGTAAGGTTGGGCAATTGGCACAGTAAGGTTGGGCAATTGGCACAGTGAGGTGGCAATGGGCACATTTCCCCCCCTAGGCTTATGCCGCGTACACACGATCGTTTTTCACGTCGATAAAAATGCAATTTTTTAAATTGGGCATTAAAAACGGTCGTGTGTAGGCTCCAGAGCTTTTTTTAACGACGTGAAAAATGGCCTAAAAAAATGAGAACCTGCTCTATTTTTTCACGTCGTTTTTTTTTAACGACGTGAAAAACAGTAGTGTGTAAGCTTTTATGAGGGGAAAAAAAACCGCGCATGCTCAGAATCAAGTATGAGACGGGAGCGCTCGTTCTGGTAAAACTAGCGTTCGTAATGGAGATAGCACATTCGTCATGCTGTAACGGACTGAAACGCACAAGGCTGAAAAGCGCGAATCGTCGCTCAACAAACTTTACTAACATGAAGGGTGGCGCCATTGGAACGGAACTTCCCCTTTATAGTGCCGTCGTACGTGTTGTACGTCACTGCGCTTTGCTCAAGCATTTTTTTTAATGAACGTGTGTATGCAAGACAGGCTTGAGAGGAAACAAGAAAAATCACATTGAGAAAAACGTTGTTTTTGAAAATGACATTAAAAACGATTGTGTGTACGCAGCATTATACTCGAGTCAATACGTTTTCCCATTTTTTTGTGGTAAAAGTAGGTACCTCGGCTTATTTATTTTTACATATATTTAAAGTGGTTGCAAACCCCGTTACGCCACTTTTACCTACAGGTAAGCCTATAAGGCTTAGCTGTAGGTACTGTAAATATCTCTGCACGGTTTAGGAGACATTTTCCATATACGCTTGCACCAACGTCATCGGCGCATCCGCACTGAAATAACGGCTCGATCGTGACGTTTCTTCAGCACCGTGTGGTGACTGGCAGCTCCTGCGCGTATGCGCGGTAGTGACGTCATTGTGGCTCCGATCAATCACAGCACCGGAGCCCGCAAACGGAAACAACTCCGGGAGACAAAAAAAAAGCTAAAAAACGCTACACTGAAAAACGCTAATAAACACTAGTAAAAAAACGCTGATAAAAGCTAGCTTTTTCTGCTGCTTTAAAAATGACAGTTTTTGAGCTTCTGTGTACATGGAGCCTATGTGAAGGATGTACCTGCTTTCGAGAGCAAATCAGATTGAAGCTATTGTATTATTTTTTGTACTTTCTCTTGCTTTTCATTTAACAGTTTCTCTTTCAGAGTTCCAGACATGAGTAAGTATTTCTCCATCGCTAAACAATGAACAAACTTTATTTATAAGCATGAAAGTTGGGTTGGAACGGTCTTGCGTTACAAAAGGAACCAATGAATAACAGACTGAGATTGTATTTTTATATATGTTACTTTTTTAACTTTTGCAACATTGATTTGCCATTTAATTTTTCGATATGTTCAATGTTTTCAAATCCCCCAGATCACACCTGCAAATCTCACACGGCACACAGTTTGAGAATCACTGGTCCAGACAGACTGGGTCTAAGGCCTGGTTCACACTGGGGCGACAAACGCTCCGACATTGGGAGCTCATGCCGCATGACGTGTGAAAATCAAAGTTTCCCTATGGGAGCCGTCTTAACTGGTCCGACACATGTCGGTCCGACTTTGAGAATGCTCCCTGTACTACTTTGGTCCGACTTTGATCCGACTTCAGCCCATTGACTATCATTGAAGTCGGATCAAAGTCGGACCGCAGTCTTGCATGATCCGACTTTGGCATGCGACTTGTGCTGTGCTGCTCTTGAGGGGGAACTCCAGGCCAAATTTTAAATAAAAAACCGGCATGGGTTCCCCCTCCGGGAGCATACCAGGCCCTTGGGTCTGGTCTGGATTTGAAGGGGAACCCCTACGCCCAAAAAACGGCGTGGGGGTCCCCCCCCAAAATCCAAACCAGACCCTTATCCGAGCACACAACCTGGCAGGCCGCAGGGGAAGAGGGGGGGACGAGAGAGCGCCCCCCCTCCCTCCTGAACCGTACCAGGCCGCATGCCCTCAACATGGGGGGTTTGGTGCTCTGGGGCCATGTTGATGAGGACAGGGCCTCTTCCCGACAACCCTGGCCGTTGGTTGTCGGGGTCTGTGGGCGGGGGGCTTATCGGAATCCGGGAGCCCCCTTTAATAAAGGGGCCCCCGGATCCCGGCCCCCCCACCCTATGTGAATGAGTATGGGGTACATCGTACCCCTACCCATTCACCTGGTGGAAAAAAATTGCAATAAAAAAACCACACAGCTTTTTAAAGTATTTTATTGCACAGCTCCAGGGGTCTTCTTCCGACTTCGGGGGTCTCCGGTGTCGTCGCCGCGCTCTCCGGTTTTCTTCTGCCGGGCCACCGCTAACTTCTTTAGCTCTTTTGCTAGCGGGGCCCGGTCTTCTCCGTCGCCTTCTCCCCTCTTCTCCTCTCCGGTTCTTCCTTTCTTCTGCTGGGCCTCCGCTAACTTCTTTTAGCTCTTTTGCTAGCGGAGGCCCGGTCTTCTCCGTCGCCTTCTTCTCCTCCCGCTATCCGGTTCTTCTCCCGGTTCTTCTCCCGCTTCTTTCTTCTGCCGGCCCCTCCACTAACTTCTTTAGCACTTTTGATAGTGGAGGGGCCGGTCTTCCCGTCGTCGCCGTCGGCGTCTTCTTCCCTCTTCTCCTCCTCGATGTTGACTCGTCGCTTCCTCTCGCAGTAATGCTAAATCTTCGGTCCGCAGAGATTAATATAGGCTTCTCATGACGTCACAGTCACATGTTCCCATGACGTCACAGTCACATGCTCCGGGGCCATGTGCCCCGGAACATGTGACTGTGACGTCATGAGAAGCCTATATTAATCTCTGCGGACCGAAGATTTAGCATTACTGCGAGAGGAAGCGACGAGTCAACATCGAGGAGGAGAAGAGGGAAGAAGACGCCGACGACGGGAAGACCGGCCCCTCCACTATCAAAAGTGCTAAAGAAGTTAGTGGAGGGGCCGGCAGAAGAAAGAAGCGGGAGAAGAACCAGGAGAAGAACCGGATAGCGGGAGGAGAAGAAGGCGACGGAGAAGACCGGGCCTCCGCTAGCAAAAGAGCTAAAAGAAGTTAGCGGAGGCCCAGCAAAAGAAAGGAAGAACCGGAGAGGAGAAGAGGGGAGAAGGCGACGGAGAAGACCGGGCCCCGCTAGCAAAAGAGCTAAAGAAGTTAGCGGTGGCCCGGCAGAAGAAAACCGGAGAGCGCGGCGATGACACCGGAGACCCCCGAAGTCGGAAGAAGACCCCTGGAGCTGTGCAATAAAATACTTTAAAAAGCTGTGTGGTTTTTTTATTGCAATTTTTTTCCACCAGGTGAATGGGTAGGGGTACGATGTACCCCATACTCATTCACATAGGGTGGAGGGCCGGGATCCGGGGGCCCCTTTATTAAAGGGGGCTCCCGGATTCCGATAAGCCCCCCGCCCGCAGACCCCGCCAAACAACGGCCAGGGTTGTCGGGAAGAGGCCCTGTCCTCATCAACATGGGGGCAGAGTGCTCTGGGGTGGGGGGCCGCAGGTCGCCCCCCTGCCCCAGAGCACCAAACCCCCCATGTTGAGGGCATGCGGCCTGGTACGGTTCAGGAGGGAGGGGGCCGCTCTCTCGTCCCCCCCTCTTCCCCTGCGGCTTGCCAGGTTGTGTGCTCGGATAAGGGTCTGGTTTGGATTTTGGGGGGACCCCCACGCCGTTTTTTCGGCGTAGGGGTTCCCCTTCAAATCCAGACCAGACCCAAGGGCCTGGTATGCTCCTGGAGGGGGAACCCATGCCGGTTTTTTATTTAAAATTTGGCCTGGAGTTCCCCCTCAAGATTCATACCAAACACAGTGCCTGCTATTGGCGGGGATCCAAGTCGGATCCCCGTTCATTGAAAGTCGGACATATGTCGGCTTCATGTCGCAGGGCAAAGTCAGATCCAAAGTAGGACAGATATCGTGTCGCACTAGTGTGAACCCAGCCTAAGGGCCCTTTCAGACGTACGGATCCCGTGAGGATCCGTACCTTTAACATCCGCTTGCTCAGCGGGGATCGCTCCGTTGATCCCCGCTGAGCCGGCAGATGACAGGGCGGTCCCTGCACACTGTGCAGGGACCACCCTGTCAGATCTCCGCTCTCCTCTATGGGGGGATCGGATGAACATGGACAGTCTGTCCGTGTTCATCCGATCCGCTCTGCAGATGGATGAAAAAATAGGATTTTCCTCCATCTGCAGAAACAGACCATAGCGGAGACGGATGATATCTGGTGTCAGCGGATGTTCATACGGACATACAGTCCGCATGTGTGAAAGGGGCCTTAGGAGTTATGTCAATGCATAAAGCGGCATTTGATACAAAACAATTCTTGTGTAAAAACATACATATTTGTATGAGTTGGTTCACCAACTGGACATGTAAAAGAAGAGTAACATATTGGCACTTCTGTTTGCTGCAAAAACATGCCAAAACTGTGCCATGAGACATTGAGGGCCATTTACTAAAACTGGACAGTGCAAAATCTGGTGCAGCTTTGCATAGAAACCAATCAGCTTCCAAGTTTTATTGGCAAAGCTTAATTGAACAAGCTGAAGTTAGAAGCTGATTGGCTACCATGCTCAGCTGCACCAGATTCTGAGTGCTCCAGTCTTAGTAAATCTCACCTATTCAATATTTATGTAAAGAATACATAGACACCAAAAACTGAAGTTTTACCTGCTTATATTTTGCCTGCCCTCGTTTCTCCTTTTCCCCTCCACAACATGCTAGTAATTTTTTTAAAATTAAGCCTGTTTTCACTGTGTAGCGATACCCCCCAGTTAAGAGGGCTTCCTTGTTTGTTTTTGGGCCTTGTAGTGCACCGCTGTCAACCCCTGGCAATTGGCTCTAACCTCTCGTGACACAGTTAGGAAAAGGGATGATAGAATTGCACTCTCTCTCTCTAGTATTCTATATGACACAGTCCCCTTTATAATATAGCACAGTAATTGAGACTGACAACCAATATACTTAACTATAGGTTCTTTACTATTAGTAAAGGTTATAAGTGTAAAACAGTATGCAATGTTACATGCAGATCCCTGCAATATAAGTATACTTATCAAAAGATAAAACATTCAGCAATGTAATGACAGTTTAACAGACCCCGCTGCAGCTATCCTCCCTCGTGAGCAAGATGGCGCCCAGCAATGTCCTATACTACCCAGTCAGGCCTGACTATAACTTGGGGTAAAGTTTGATGAAGAAATCTTCGCTAGCAAAACACGGTGGTGCACTTAAAGAACAAATTGTAATCCAATGGGGTAGCGATGATCGCTAACTTTGTAAAGCTGGAGAGACTAGTAATCTCAGTTCAGCAGACAGTCTCCCCAGAGTGTAACTGTAATCACTGATGGGCCTGAATAAAGTTAAATAGGCACAAAGTTAATAATATGTGGCTCTGAGCAGGCGCTCTCTCACCCGACCGGACGAGTCCTTGCCCGGTACCTCCGCTACTGTGACTCACTTCACAGTGTCCACGACGCCCGGGTCTTCGGTCCTCCTGATGATAACTCTTCACAACAGGATCAAACGCTCCGCAGGCTCCTCGGTGGAGCGGAAGGCTCTTTGGAAGAAAGTGCAAGGCCCAGGCTTCAGGCCTTGCACGCACAGCAGGTCAGCACAGGGATCCTCTTGCTGGGAGGGCGGTGTCCAAAGAGAAAGAAACACCTCTCCCTTTTAAAGTCCACCCCAGAAGTCCTTGCACGGGGAAATGCACCCTGGGTGTCCTAAAGTGTGCTGGGAACTGTAGTCTCTTTAGAAAAAAACAATACCCCGCTACGCACTCCCCCCACTTAGAATCTTTGGCCCCCAAAGACAGTATTAACAATAGGAGGATACAAGTTCAGTGAGGGCTGCAAAAGAGGTTGGCAGAGGAAACTCCCACCAAAACGGAGAAGGGAGCTTGTCCTGCCCACAGGTCACATCAATGGGGGTAACCTGCCTAACTGTGCCAGAGAGTGAGCTGGGGTTGCCCTCCACCAAATGCACAGTGGAGGGACCAGGTGTTGGTATTGTCCTTCTAGCAGTAGTTACAGTATCCTCAGAACTTTCCCCCATTTGGGCATAGGTTAACTTCTGAGGAGGACGAATGGTTCTCTTGGCTCTCTGTTCTCTTGGGGTGACTGCATTGGGTTCCACTATTTCTGGGACGTCCAGATCAGGTGCAACAAGATATTGAGGGTTCCTTTGATCTTCAGCAGAAGGCGACCCTATGGCATCTTCCCACTCCTCAGACAGAGGGCTGGACGGAACAAACTCAGTGGCTTCCACATTCACTGTACTATCCAGGGTTCCTTCAGAGGGTGGAAGATCTATAGACAGAGGCTCAGGGGCTGGGGACGGCCACAACCATCCAAGCTCTTCTTCTTCGCTTTGATCAGAGACATCCATTCCTCCAGACTGAGATACCTGAGACCGAGTGTTGGGCCTAGGTGTATCCAGGCTTGGGGATGGTCCAGGGGAATCCTCTACAGGAGGTATCCGTACTGCTTCTGAAAGTGGAAGTAAGTGGTTTATGTGCCAGTTCTTCAGCGGCCCTATCTTCCCTTCTGGCTTCAGCTGATACACCGGCAAGCCTGGTAACTTTTTGCAGATCACATAAGGTTCGGGCCTCCATCTGTCTGCCAATTTGTGCTTCCCAGGGACTCCCAAGTTTCGCAACAGCACTCTGTCTCCAGGTTGCAAGTCCTGGATTCGAACTTTGAGATCAAAGCTCCTCTTATTCCGGGCTCCTCTTTGTTCTGATGCCGCTTGGGCCTGTTCAAAAGCTAGCTTCAAACTCTTCCTCAGTCTATCCACAAATTCCTTATGTGAGGTGGCTGAAGTGTGATCCATTGATATGCCAAAGGCCAGATCCACAGGCATTCTTGCTTCCCTGCCAAACATTAGTCTGTATGGGGAGTACCCTGTAGCATCACTAGTTGTACTGTTATAAGCATGCACTATTGCTGCTATGTGCTTGCTCCAATGCTGCTTCTGCTCGCTGCTCAGAGTCCCCAACATATTTAACAGAGTCAGGTTCTAGACAGAGGAAGTCAATGCATACCAAGTCCAAGGGTCCTTGACTCTGCAGATGGCCCATTGGGGCAGCTTGACGTGGTAATGTCTTCCTTTGAATGCAGCAAGCACATGAGTGACAGTAATCCTCCACTTCAGCCCGCATACAAGGCCAATAGAATCTATTCCGCACAAGCTGGAAGGTTTGTTCGGCCCCCAAGTGGCCATGGTTATCATGTGGGGCAGCCAAGATAGTTCTTCTGTGTTTCTCCGGCAAGAACAGTTGCCACTTCTCTTCCAGGTCATCAGAGGGGCCCCTTCGGTAGACCACCCCTTGATGCACCTGCAACTTGTCCCATTCTTTGTGGACCAGCCGAGCCACCTTTGAGGGATCCTTTAGAATCCTGCCTGGATCCTGATCTTCCAGTGCCTTCAAAGCCAATCTTCCCCAGGGATCTTCCAACTGGTCTTTTCTTATGTGCTTTTTTGACAGCTTTGGCAGGTCGTCCTCTCCAATCTGGGTCACGTCACAATAACACTTGGGCACCCCTACTACCGAAACTCCGATCTCTTCAGCCCTTGACCCACCACTAGCTTGAAGTTGTGCTCCTTGACACAAGGCCCGTACCCCATCCGGGGTTACCTGGGTCCAGTCCTCTGGATGGTGGGTGGGTGCATGAGCTCTTCTGGACAATGCATCTGCATCACGATTTCCAGCCCTGGGCCTATACTTCAGGCTGAAGTTGAACCCGGGGTAGTTCTTTTGTGCTGGTGTCAGACTTCTACTAACGTAGGCAACTGGGCGCAACTGTCCTTCATACTCTTGGTACAGCACCCCTCCTAGACCATCATGGCTGGCATCTACATGCAGTTCATATGGCTTCCTGGGATCAGCATAGGCCAAGACTGGGGCAGTGGTCAGACTCTTCTTCAACATTTGGAAGGCTTCCTCACACTCCTCTGTCCACTGGCCTTCCACAGAATCTCCAGGTTTTCTGGGGCCAGTATCATCCTCCTCCCCTTCTGTCTTTAACAGCTCATTCAAGGGTTTTGCAATTTTCGCAAACCCTTCCACAAATCTACGGTAGTAGGAGCAGAACCCCAGGAAGGATCTGAGCTCAGTCACTGTAGTTGGCCTGGGCCAGGAGGTAACGGCGTCCAGTTTGTCGGGATCTGTAGACACTCCTTCTGCAGATACTATGTGTCCCAAATAGTGGACCGAGGACTGGTAAAACTGGCATTTTTCTCTGGAGAGTTTTAGTCCCTCTTCACTGAGTCTCTTCAGGACTTTCTCCAATCTCTCTTCATGCTCCCCCAGACTCTTCCCGAAGACAATGATGTCATCTAGGTACACTAAGACTTTGATAAGATTCATGTCCCCCACTGTCTTCTCCATCAACCTCTGGAAAGTGGCGGTGGCTCCCGACAGGCCTTGAGGCATCCTATTGAACTCATAGAATCCCACCGGGGTGATGAAGGCTGTCTTCTCTCTGTCTTCAGAGTGCATTGGAATTTGATAATACCCACTCTTCAGGTCCATGACACTGAACCACTTGGCCCCAGACAGACTCTGCAAAGCATCTTCTATCCTGGGGGTAGTGTACTGGTCGGGTATGGTCCTCCTGTTGAGAGTCCTGTAGTCTATGCAGAGCCTCAGCGACCCATTCTTCTTCCTTACCACCATGATGGGGGAAGAGTATGGACTCCTTGACTCTCGAATAACCCCTGTCCTCTTGAGCTCTGTTAACTGCTCACGCAAATCTTCCAAGTCAGCCAAGGGGACTCGTCGGACTCTCTCCCGGAAGGGTTTGTCTTCCTGCAGGCGGATTTTATGGGTGGCACTCCTCGCACACCCCACGTCAAACTCACCTTCTGAGAATATCTTCCTCCATCTGCTCAGCTTGGCCTTGGCTCTCTCCTTCCACTTCAGTGGCAAGGTGGTATCTTCCAAACAGAGTCCCTCCAGGGTGACTTCTCCTCCCTCCGTCCCCTTCAATTCAGACAGGGTCACTAGGGTAGCAGGATTTACTTTGCCCAGTAGTACCCGAGCTGGGATCTTCACAGGAGAGCTAGTGACATTTCTGATGCTCACTGGAATCTGGCCCTTCGCCTTCTTCAATGCCCTCAACGGGACCACTTCAGGGATCACTTCCAATCCTGGGTGAGTGTTGAAGGGGTCTGGCTCCAAGACCACAAAGGGGCCAGGCTGCCCCCAGGAGAGTTTTACCGTAGCCTGAAGACAGGTCACCTCACCAGGCTGCAGTATCTTCTCCTTCCTCGACAGTCTCCAGACTCTTCCCACCCCCTCTTCTGGGGCCTTTTGCTCCAGGATCAACTTCTGATAGACCTGTTGCAGCATGGGGTGAATCTTCTGTTTGGGAGGACTCCGCTCCTGCACTAAAGGGGTCAGCAGTCTCCTGACCAAGTCAGTTTTGGTCCCTATCAACATGGAACTGGTGTTGGCCCCTGACGGGCGAGGACAAACTACCGCCAGGGTGTCAAAGACTTCCGCCTTTCCTGTCACTGATGGATCAAAGGCCAGCCTGATTAAGACATAACCGTCGTAGGGAAAGCTATGAGTGCCAATCCCCCCTATCTGTAGGTCTTCCAGCTTCTGTAAAGGCACATGACTCAAATACTTCCGATAAAAGTCTCCTGTATAAAAGAGTTACTTGGGCTCCTGTATCTAGGAGGGCCTTGGTGTAAACTCCCTCCACTTGAACGGAGACTAGAGGGGAGGGTCCTATTAACTTGTCTGAGAACTTCTTCTGAGGTGTTTCCTCCTTCGGACTCCTTGATTTTCCTAATGGTGTTTTCTTCTTCTTCCATTTTTCTCTGGACCTCAACCCTTTTTGGACCTGGCATGCATTGATCTTTCTCCGGTTGTCAAATTTCAACTCCTGACAGGCGGTATGAGGGGTTTTAGGAGGGGCATTGTTTCCCTTCTCTTTTTGCTCTACTTGTTTTGCATCTTTTTGGAGTTTTCTGTAAGTAGCGGGCGCCCGGCTGACTCCTTCACCGGGGCCCTCTGAAGTTTTCCGCCTGCTGATATTGAGTGCCTCGGTTCTTCCTTGGACTGGGGCACACTTTCCCAGTGTGGCCGGCTCCTCCACAGTTGAAGCAGACAATTTCCTTCCTTATTTTTGGGGAAGTTTGAATTGGAACATTCCGGTCCGGTTCACTCTTGATCTCTCCTTTCTCCTTGGTTCCTGAGTCTTTGGCCAATAAAGAGGTCAATAAATCCAGTACTTGGGCCATCTGAGACTTCAAGGTTTCTATTTCTGAGTCACGTTCGGTAGCTACTGCTGTTCTGACTCCCACGGAAGCAGGTGGGATGGTCTTCTCAACCCCCTGTTGATCCTTCAGCAAGGCCTCTTCGTCCCTTATGATCCGCACAAGGTCTGGGTAACTCAAAGCCATGACTCCGTCAGAGGTCTTCAAGTGAAGCCAAACTGGATCCGAACGTAAGGCTCCCCTCAGGATCTGCTTCATCCTGGTAGTGTCTATGACTTGTGGCAGCATTCCCTTTCTCAGTACAATTTGGCACAGCATCCTGTTCAGTCTCCGGACATATTCAGACAACTTCTCCCCCGGCTGTTGGAGGGTATGATCAAATTGATACACCAACTCCGACACCTTCTCCAGCTGGCCAAATTCCTCCTGCAACATAGACAGATAATCCATTGCTGTACACACAGTATTGCTGCACCTAAGATTTTTCACAGCCTCAGCAGCAGTACCCTTCAAGCTTTCGTTGATGCGCTGCTTTTTCTGCGCTTCTGGAACTTCCCAACCTTCTACTGCCTGCATTGCCTGCTCAATCCAGGTGTCGAAGTCTTCTTCCCCGGGTGGTACAGGTTGTGTTTCTTAAAACACCCGGAGCTTCCGGTACCCGGCTTCCACATGTACCGTGCTGGTTTTCTGGCACTTAGTAACAAAGTCTCCCAAAGCAGTCAGCAGTTCCGGCCCTATGGCGGCCAGGGGTAATTCCGGAGCTTTCGTCTCGCGACTGCCTCCCATTTTGGAGAAGAGTAACGGAGATAATGATGGGGAAGTTCGTGGAGACTCTTTCTTCACAGCCTCAGTATGCACTAAGCGATACGTTTTGTCATCTATGTCCTTTACACTCTGCCCTTTGAACTCTTCTGGGATTCCTCTTGTCCATTCTACTAGTGCATATGCCCCCGAGGTATCTGACTTTACATCCACCGCCCATGCTTTCCATCTTGGAGATATTGACATTATTAGCTGATTTACCTCTTCTTTTTCCTGAATCCCTTCCGGGAGTTCAACAGCTACCGCCCGGATTGGATCAACAGCCCACTCTGCGCACCATTGTGTCACTGCCTGCGGGTCCATGCTGGTACTTCCGACCGGCTTGATTGCAGCATGCAACCCACAAGGATCCCGGAACCAAGCCCCCACGTGTAGCGATACCCCCAGTTAAGAGGGCTGCTTTGTTTGTTTTTGGGCCTTGTAGTGCACCACTGTCAACCCCTGGCAATTGGCTCTAACCTCTCGTGACACAGTTAGGAAAAGGGATGATAGAATTGCACTCTCTCTCTCTAGTATTCTATATGACACAGTCCCCTTTATAATATAACACAGTAATTGAGACTGACAACCAATATACTTAACTATAGGTTCTTTACTATTAGTAAAGGTTATAAGTGTAAAACAGTATGCAATGTCACATGCAGATCCCTGCAATATAAGTATACTTATCAAAAGATAAAACATTCAGCAATGTAATGACAGTTTAACAGACCCCGCTGCAGCTATCCGCCCTCGTGAGCAAGATGGCGCCCAGCAATGTCCTATACTACCCAGTCAGGCCTGACTATAACTTGGGGTAAAGTTTGATGAAGAAATCTTTGCTAGCAAAACACGCTGGTGCACTTAAAGAACAAATTGTAATCCAATGGGGTAGCGATGATCGCTAACTTTGTAAAGCTGGAGAGACTAGTAAACTCAGTTCAGCAGACAGTCTCCCCAGAGTGTAACTGTAATCACTGATGGGCCTGAATAAAGTTAAATAGGCACAAAGTTAATAATATGTGGCTCTGAGCAGGCGCACTCTCACCCGACCGGACCAGTCCTTGCCAGGTACCTCCGCTACTGTGACTCGCTTCACAGTGTCCACGACGCCCGGGTCTTCGGTCCTCCTGATGATAACTCTTCACAACAGGATTAGACGCTCCGCAGGCTCCTCGGTGGAGCAGAAGGCTCTTTGGAAGAAAGTGCAAGGCCCAGGCTTCAGGCCTTGCACGCACAGCAGGTCAGCACAGGGATCCTCTTGCTGGGAGGGCGGTGTCCAAAGAGAAAGAAACAGTCCCCGCCTCTCCCTTTTAAAGTCCACCCCAGCAGTCCTTGCGTGG
The DNA here is from genome assembly GCA_029206835.1 of Rana muscosa. Taxonomy (NCBI): domain Eukaryota; kingdom Metazoa; phylum Chordata; class Amphibia; order Anura; family Ranidae; genus Rana; species Rana muscosa. Next base: position 172,826,311 of record CM055122.1, on the reverse strand, counting down.
GGAAATGCACCATGGATGTCCTAAAGCGTGCTGGGAACTGTAGTCTCTTTAGAAAAAAACGATACCCTGCTACAACTGCATTAAAATTTTATACACAGTGATATCAATATGTATTTTCTCTATGCAATGCAAGCAGATCATGGCTTGTGAGAGGGACTGGTAGGTTGCTATACATAACTTCCTGAACACATCACAACACCCCGCCTCAGTATTCCTCTCTAAAGCTATCATCCCTGATGCAAGCAGCAGACTGGCTGTTATGCAAATATAAAAACACTTAGATGTAGATGATGCTGCATGTCATTCAGCCAGGAAATCAGGCGGGCTTTGTCTTACTTGCTGCAGCCACTAATGTACACCGGGAAGCTTAAGAGCCCATTAACACCTCAGTGTTTTCAGCTCGTAAAACGCTCAGAAAACGCTCATCTCAAAAGTTCCAAAAGACCCAACAAGCAAAATCCCATTAATTTAAATGGCCCTGTTCACATATGAGCATTCTGTCGCCTGAAGCAAAACGCCTGAAGCTCAAAAAAGTACATGAGCTTCTTTTTAGGTAGATTACTGGCGTTTTTCTGCTTTTTACCTTGGTGACCTTTTGACCTATAGAAAATCTCGGCAAAAATATCAGTAAAATCAAAGGGTTAAATGTGTTCCCTGGGAGTGCTTTCTTACTGTGTGGGGATGGTTTAACTGTAAGAAGACAGGGATCCGTGTTCCTGCTTAGCAGAAACACAAGCTCTCTGTCTTCTTTACTAGCAGAACGTTCCTTGTTTACATAGGCAGACCGCCATTCTGCCTCTCTCGGAACGATCGCCGGGTTTCTAGCAGACATTGGGTCCGCCAGACCCACTGATTGGCTCCGGCTGTGTCCAATCACAGCGGGAGCGGGGCTCCAGGGGCAGGCGCGCGTTCTAGAGCCAAAGAGAGAAATCACGTACAGGTACGTGATTTTGCGCTTAAGGGCCTCCATGCCGCAAAACTAAAGGCTAAACTTTTTTTTTTCATTTTGGATAGACTGGAGAGGGATTAGAACCCTTCTTATTTGTCCTGTTTACCGTTATCATTGAAAGTGAAAGTTACAGAAAATCCCGAATTGTGGGTTCTTCCCAGAAAACTAATAGAGGGGAAATATTCTAATAGGGGCACTAGTTCTGATGACCTGGGGGTCCCCAAGGAATTCCCTTAATTTGCAGAGATTTTTTCTCACTTCCTGTTTGGTTACAGGACAGGATGTGAAGTAAAATCTCCACAATGGGACACAGATGGCGAAAAAAAATCTCCCTTGCTTCATCCAAACTGAAGAAAATATGTTTTGCATATAGTTCTACTTTAAAGCTGAAAATGTGGAAAGAACATAGCAACAGATAAACGTCAACTCTTATCTTTTTATAAGTTAAATACTATTTCAATAATATCTCATATTCAGGCCCGTTAAAAAGCTTTAGACTAAAGAGTGCTAATACACTTTAAGAAGGATTTTCTAAGGGAGTAGCTACCCCCATCCTGTGATCACTCCAAATGCCCAATCACATTTAGGATAACTAAGTTGTATTAACTCAGAATTACCAGTTATTTGCATAGCTCACAAAATACGTTTGTGCATCAGGTATCACCTTCTATTCTACTCCACTCTCTTCAGTCCTGGGCCACCCTAAGGCCTCTTGCACATGGGACACCTACAGTATCTCACAAAAGTTAGTACACCCCTCATATTTTTGTAAATATTTTATTATACCTTTTCATGTGACAACACTGAAGAAATTACACTTTGCTACAATGTAAAGTAGTGAGTGTACAGCTTGTATAACAGTGCAAATTTGCTGTTCCTTCAAAATAACTCAACACACAGCCATTAATGTCTAAACCGCTGGCAACAAAAGTGAGTACACCCCTAAGTGAAAATGTCCAAATTGGTCCCAATTAGCCATTTTCCCTCCCCGATGTCATGTGACTCGTTAGTGTTACAAAGTCTCAGGTGAGAATGGGGAGCAGGTGTGTTAAATTTGGTGTTATCGCTCTCACTCTCTCATACTGGTCACTGAAAGTTCAACACGGCACCTCATGGCAAAGAACTCTCTGAGGATCTGAAAATAATTGTTGCTCTATATAAAGATGGCCTAGGCTATAAGAAGATTGCCAAGACCCTGAAACTGAGCTGCAGTACGGTTGTCAAGGTCACCTGTGGCCAGGTGACAGATGCACACCGTAGGGGGACAGGAGTGCACCGCAAGGTAGTGAACCCTATGGCTGACTGCTGCGAATAGGAAACTGGGTGGTTGTGGAAAGCGGGACCAGAGGAGCACAACCGGGATCCTAACGGAAGCTAGAGCCAAGATTCCCCAGGGCGCGGAGTCTAAGACCCAGCAGGTCTTCTCCAGGGCCTCTAGTGGTGAGGATGTTATGCTGCAGGCTGGGACCAGGTCGCAGCCCCTGGAGTTTCCTAGCTCACGCCCCGTAGGATAAGGGGAAAAGAGGGGAAGCAGCAGCACAAGATATGAGAGAACCGAATAACAAGCTGAAGGTCAGGGGCCACAAGCAGACAAGGATAACGAAAGAACGAGCCAAAGGTCAAGGGTCACGAGCAGACAGGGATAGTCGGGGACAAGCCAATAACGTAACAGAGAGACAGACGTAGCACACGGCAGGCAGGAACCCAAACACACAATGCCTAACAAACACGTTGATCAGCAAAGCAGGCTTGCAGTGCACAGGTTAATATAGTGTTCTGTGATAGGGCCTGGGGTGGAGTCAGGCTGGGAGGAGATTATAAAGGAAGCCAGGTGAAAGGGTTCTGGCCTCTAAGATGAACACATGGGAAGGAAGGTAAGCTGACAGACAAACACTACTGCATATCCATGACAGTACCCTCCCTCTTATGGGCCCTCCCCCGCCTGGGCCCAGGCTTAAAGGGAAATCTCAGATGAAACCTCCTCAACAGATGAGGTGCAACGACATCAGATGCAGCGATCCAAGATGCCTCCTCAGGACCAAAACCTCTCCAATGCACAAGGTACTGAAGAATACCTCTGCAGAGCCGAGAATCCAGAACTTGTCTAACCTCGTACTTTAGATTATCCTCAGAGACCAGAACCGAGGTAGGGAGATGACAAGAAGATCTATTGAGGACCAAAGGCTCTCTAGGAATAAGCAAGGGCATGAGAGGATCAACAGAAATCTGAGGAGGGTCCCCTAGACCCTTAAAGATGAACTGGTCATCTAGCACAGGACCATCAAACTGGGCAGATGTCAGTGGAACCCTGAAGTCAGGTTGGTTAGAGGGTGACATGTCACAGGAGTCAAGCTGAATAGCTGAAAGACAAGCAGAATGTCCTGAACAAGAAAAAGTAGGCGGCTCACTGGGCATGGGCTGGACTGGCATAACTAGTACAGAGGCCGAGTGAATAGAGTCAGGTGTAGCGACTACCTGAATCGCATCGCAAGACGTAGCGACTGCAGGACTTGTAGACAAGCTAGCCTGGCTGTGCGTCCAAGGGCGATTAGGGACAGAGAAATGTAAATGGTTATGCGACCTGGAATGAATGACCGGCTCAGGTTCACAGGGGGCAACCTTGGGTAGGCAGGATGAGGAACAGGAGGAACCCCAAGCCAGGATCTGTCCAGTAGTCCAGTCCACATGAGGAGAATGGAGCTGTAACCATGGGAGACCCAAAATTATAGGCGTTGAGGCCTTGGGTAAGATAAGGAAGGATATCCACTCCTGGTGGAGTGTCCCTACCGACATCTTAACAGGGAGGGTCTGGAAGCGGATAGGTCCCCCTGGGAGAACAGTACCATCAATCGCCAAGAACACCAATGGCGTGGTGAGGGGCAAAAGAGTAAGTCTCATGGACGACGCGATTTCCCAGTCCATGAAATTACCAGCGGCTCTGGAATCCAGATATGCTGAGACCGAATGAGAAGAAGCACCAACATGAAGGAACACAGAAAGCAGAAGACGAGAAGGGGAAGGTGATATTTCTGGGTCCAATACTCCACTTTCCAGATGAAGTGGACCCAAACGTTTTTCTGGACAAAGAGAGCAAGTGTCACGAAAATGACCTTTGCCCCCACAGTAGAGACACAGGCCTAGAGTTCTGCGCCTAGCACGTTCCTCTGGGGATAGCCTGGTCCTGCCCAGCTGCATGGGTTCCTCAGCTGGCAGGAGATGCTCCACGGGTCGAGGAGAGGGGAGCTCAGGCTGACTAAGGACCAAGGAGTGCTGGCGCCGCTTTTCTAGGGTCCTTTCCTGAAAGCGAATATCGATCTGGTTACACAAGGAGATAACTCCGTCCAGATCAGTGGGGATGGTTCTTCCTGCTAATTCATCCTTCACTCTATCAGACAGGCCATGCAAAAAGGTTGCGACTAAGGCCTCATTGTTCCAGCTCAACTCAGCCGACAGTATGCGGAAATTAAGGGCGTACTGTCCCACTGAAGCAGACTCTTGGCGGAGACGTAGAAGGGCGCTGGCCGCTGAAGAGACACGAGCCGGTTCTTCAAAGATATTCCGAAAAAGTTTCAAGAAGCCAGACAGGCTAGAAACCACTGGATCATTCAGTTCCCACAGAGGGGCTGCCCAGGCTAAAGCTTCACCGGAGAGTAGGGAAATGATATAGGCTACCTTTGCCCTATCAGACAGAAAGTTTTGAGGCTGAAGCTCAAAATGAATCGTGCATTGGCTAAGGAACCCTCTGCAAGCCTTGGAGTCCCCAGAGAAACGGAACGGAGCTGGCAGTGTTAGTGAGTGTGTGGCTGCGACTGGTGCGATAGGTACCACCGCTGGTTGTACTTGAGGTTGCGGATTCGGGGTTCCCAAGGAGGCCTGAAGCTGCTCGAATCGAGAAGCCAGATCCTGGAGGAATCGCATCACCTGAGTCTGATTCGATTCCTGGGTTTCAAGTCTGTGGACTATGCCCCGCAATGGATCATCCGCGGGGAACGGGATGTCAGCCGGGTCCATGGCTGATCAAACTGTCAAGGTCACCTGTGGCCAGGTGACAGATGCACACCGTAGGGGGACAGGAGTGCACCGCAAGGTAGTGAACCCTATGGCTGACTGCTGCGGATAGGAAACTGGGTGGTTGTGGAAAGCGGGACCAGAGGAGCACAACCGGGATCCTAACGGAAGCTAGAGCCAAGATTCCCCAGGGCGCGGAGTCTAAGACCCAGCAGGTCTTCTCCAGGGCCTCTAGTGGTGAGGATGTTATGCTGCAGGCTGGGACCAGGTCGCGGCCCCTGGAGTTTCCTAGCTCACGCCCCGTAGGATAAGGGGAAAAGAGGGGAAGCAGCAGCACAAGATATGAGAGAACTGAATAACAAGCTGAAGGTCAGGGGCCACAAGCAGACAAGGATAACGAAAGAACAAGCTGAAGGTCAAGGGTCACGAGCAGACAGGGATAGTCGGGGACAAGCCAATAACGTAACAGAGAGACAGACGTAGCACACGGCAGGCAGGAACCCAAACACACAATGCCTAACAAACACATTGATCAGCAAAGCAGGCTTGCAGTGCACAGGTTAATATAGTGTTCTGTGATAGGGCCTGGGGTGGAGTCAGGCTGGGAGGAGATTATAAAGGAAGCCAGGTGAAAGGGTTCTGGCCTCTAAGATGAACACATGGGAAGGAAGGTAAGCTGACAGACAAACACTACTGCATATCCATGACAACGGTGGCCAAGACCATACAGTGGTTTAACAGGACAGGTTCCACTCAGAACAGGCCTCGCCATAGTCGACCAAAGAAGTTGAGTGCACAAGCTGTACACTCACTACTTTATATTGTAGCAAAGTGTCATTTCTTCAGTGTTGTCACATGAAAAGATATAATAAAATATCTACAAAAATGTAAGTGGTGTACTCACTTTTGTGAGATAATGTATCCTTATATATCAAAAACAGTCAATAACCATCCACTACTGTTATATGTTTATGAAGAAATCGTTTCTTACTTTTTCTGCCTTCTTGTAACATCCTCCATGAGCTCCCAAACCGCTCCATTTTCCCTGTGACCCAAATGTAAAGAACTTGGCTGCATCGCTCAAAGCATTAAAAAACCTCCTGCAGTCCAAAGCACGAAACGTGTGCCAGTGTTCAAAAAAGCTAATCCAGGCTAGCAGAAGCAAATCAGAAGACACAAGGCGAAAAGACCACACATCGGAGCCCAGCCAGTGCCACTATACAGAAAGCTTCAGCCCAAGCTCCTCCCGACTACACTCCTCTGACATGTTTCGCCTCACCAATGGGGCTTAATCATAGAGATCTCCTTTTCCCTTCACTTCCTTTTGTTTGGAACGAGCAGAATAATTGCGGTAATGTTCACTGCTCTATGCACACTACCAGCCCCATAGTCCGTAGCCCCTATGTCAGGAGCAGGCAAAGGAGGGTGGCCCTATTCCTACATACGCTGGGTCCATAGAAAACAAATGTAGCCACCCCTTAACAGAAAGTCAGATCACAGCAGCAAAAAAATTAAAATAAAATAGTTTGGAGATTTCGAGAGAGCAATAATTTTTTAAGTTCAGAATACATACATTATTTTATTTATTTATTTTAAACCAGATTTTGGCGTAACTTTAATTGAACTTTAAATGTGTTTATGCATATTGTTGACTTTATTTCTGTCATTGGGAGGCCACCTTGTAATAGAGTATCAATAGAGAAAGCAGAAACAGGCACCATTATTTTACAAAAGCATATTGCAGTCTTCTATAGTGTGGGTCTGGTAAGGACCTTAAAATAATTTTAAACTCTACGGGATTATAAAAGCTCTGTACTTTATCCTTGATGAATCATTATATTCCTGTAGTAAAATGTATCACAAGCTCTCCAACATGCTGGTTTAAAAATGATCAGTATATAAATAAAGCAAGTTTAACTTATTTTTGTATATTTTAGCTGCATGACACGCTGAAATAGAACAGAGCAGAGTGCTTCATCCTCCAAATAGTACAAAAATGTGAAGCATTTACAAGCTGTGCTTAGTTTCAAAATGTAATTCCCTCTATGTACACAGAGACATGGAGATTTACACAGAATAGTTAGGTAAGTGATATAAACTTGGCCCAGTTGAAGGCAATGCATGAGAAGGTAATTTATAGAACATGACTAGCAAGGGACGGTCATCTGACTCTCGTGCACTTTTGAAAAGCGGAAATACAGTTCTTGGCATCTAATACAGGAAAAGTCTGGCTCCCAGATGCTTCTTTCTATCCCACAATCGCTCAAACATAGTTTACACAACAGATTTTCTGCACTTAGTGCATGGGTGAGCAACAGGCAAAAGGGACAAAAATAAGTCCATACAGGGGTAGGTCTAAAACTAACAAACAACACATCCCATACCATTTTCATTTTAGGCTCTTAAACTCAGAGGTCAAGAGTTTTAATCAGGGTGTGTTTTAAAACCAAAATAATAGTTTTTATTGCTGTTTTCTTTGCCTAAAGTGGGATTTCCAATTAAAAGTGGGCAGCCCCTATCTGGTCTAGACCTTTTTTTATACAGTAACATGCAACAGCATCCAACTCCACCGGTCTGTAGCACAACACTGGAATCATTATCCTTCCGCTTTTATGTCTTTGATACTAAAATTATACTACAGAAATTAAAGGATTCCCCTGATGCTCTAAACGTCTGTCTTTCTCTGTTTTCCTTATCATGTCAAGGATAAAATTCAAACTTCTAGAATTTGCCTGCAAGGCATTTAGTAATGCTTTATGTACTTTGTATATGTTTGATTCTTTTCTCTTAAAGTGGTTGTACAGGCAATGGCTCCCACTGCTTTCAATCAAAGTCATGGAGCCAATGGGGAGAGAGCGGGGGGCAGGGCCGAGCCTCGGACATATAGAGCAGGGCTTGGGAGCGAGCATGCACCAGTGCCCCATAGCAAACGGCTTGCTATTGGTTGCACTTGTCAAGGAGGAGGAGCCAGTAGGAGCTGCGGGGGACCTGAGAAGAGGAGGATCGGGGCTGCTCTGTGCAAAACCTTACACAGAACAGGTAAGTATAACATGTTTGTTTTTTGTTTTTCTCTAAAAAGCTGAACCTTTTGTAGCAGGTGGTTGCTACTAGTTACAAACATCCACCAAATCTCCCTGCTGCCAAACCCCCATATATCTGTAGCGGCCTCCACTCTCTCCCTCTATAGATCAGTTCTTCTGGCTCTGGCTTTTGTCTAGGGGTACTCTGAAGGAGAGAGTGCGGGGTCACCACGCCAAGTCCCCCTGCAGATGTATGTGCAGTGAGAGACAATCCTCTTTTACCTTCGGGTCGGTGTTCTGTATCTGGAGCCTCCTCCTGGTGGTTTCTTGAACAATGTCTGCCAGAAAATGAGCCCCACACCAATAAAGTCCAACACTCCTTTATTCTTCCGATAACAGAGTAATGCACAGACAGTTGGACTCCCTCAACGAGTAGAACAGACAGAGGGGTGTGGATACGAGTAGGCACAGACACAATGAACTCTCCACTTTCCTTCCTGAAAGTGGGTTGCGGTCTCCAATCGAGGGGGGATATCCTTCCAGGCAGTCTCCGGTGGAGGCTCACCCGTCACTGGCGATATGCTGCACCAGGTCTTCAAGCAAGTACCCCCTCCCGGTCCATTACGCCTCTGGATTCGGGTACCCACTCCAGGGGTTCCCTAGGATCTCCTTCCCTTGCGGAACTCAGTGGTGGGCACTGAGCTCCGGACCTCCATCCGAGTACCTCACCCCAGGTCAAAGGTGCCTGGGATGGAACACGACCTCCGAACGTCCTCCAGGCCTAGGCCGCCTGGAGGACCGACACGAACCACCGCCCTCAGGCTGAAGGTGCCTGGGACTCGACCCGTGACAAAGATGGCCGGCCCCTTTATACCCTCTCCGAGAAAGCACGGCGGGTTCCCCGCCCCACCATACCACTGCCGAGGGAGGACAAAAAGGGGTACGGCACACAGCAATGGTTCAACCCCAGCCCAAGGCGACAGCGCCACCCGCTGAGCTGCAGGGAACTGCACATTACTGGTGTCTCTGCCAGTTTAAATACACAGGGAAAGTGCATACCCACTACATATCACTTCTGAGACAATGAGCAGTCATTTGCTTTGTTTTGTTGCGTTTATTGCGGGATACAACTTGGTTGGGGTAAAGGGAGATATGAGATGCCCATAGCACTTATTGAATATCCATCACATGTATGGAGCATTGATTAGTAGAATTAGCCCTGAAAACGATGCACTTCTAACATTCATAGTCTCTTCCCCTGCATATCTCCACTGCAGACTATTGCTCCTCCTTCTCTGCACTGGCTCCTGCAGAGTATCACTCCCTTGAACTCCTCTCCTCTTGTACAAATCCTTTGTTGCCAACTGTTAGATTTCTGTCTCATCACTTCCAGTAAGACAAAAATGGATCACTCTGAATAACCCCAGCTTGCTGGCTGTACTTAGTTACTGTAATAAAGTCTATTGAGTGGTGTTGCTTGAGCAAATCACTAAGCCAGAGGTATACAGTACCTCTCCCCGGTGGCTCAGTTATTTTAGTAGCTACACAGTCTCTTGGATGATATTACCTGAGTGCTTTACTAGACCAGAGATACGCTGTACCTCTCCCCGACGGCCCAGCAAGTCAGCAGCACATGGCAATAAACAAACTACTGCTCCCAGCCTGTCCAAACTGCAATTCCTGCGCTCCCTGGCTGCAGCAATTTGCACTACTCTCCACAATCTTCCTCTTTCTCCAGTTCTCCACTGTAGTAGACACATTGACCTTCTCCTGTCCCAAGTCCATGGTAGAAACACACATCTTTGCAGCTCCTCCGGCCCTCTTCCGCGCTCGGTTTTAAAGCTCTATTTATTAGGGGCCTTAAATCTCTTTTTTTTTGTAATGTTCACATTATATGTTGGTTTTATATAAATTCTATAATTAAAGCGGTAATAAACCCAAAAACAAAATGTAATAATATTATTATTCAGGATGTGTATAGCGCCAATAGTTTGTGCAATTCAATAAAAGAGTGTAGCGGCCTCACCCTCTCTCTCTTCTTTAGCGGTTACTTTGGCTTCGGTCTAGAGGTACCTTGAAGGGGAGAGCGAGGTGCGCCACGGCCCATGTCCTCTAGATTACAGCATGTAGAGGTGAAGGCCAGAATCAGATTACCTTTGGGCTGTGTATACGCTCAGAGCCAAGTCTGTTCTGCTGATAACCCCCTTTGCTCCCAGTAATTGGAGTACCACACACTGAAAAGGTCCAACACTTATTTATTCCATAACGGCAAACAAATAGTCCTTTGCGACCAGACAGTTTGAGACCCATAGAACAGTTCAGTATTGGAGGGGAGTAGGTCAAGGCACAATCCTCAAAGAAAACTAAACCGTTGAGGTTTCACTAACGGTTGCTAAGCACAGTGGCTGTAAAACGTATTTTTTGGCTTCAGAGTCTCTTCCAGCGACTCTAGTGAACAGGAACTGGAGTTACCTTCGCTACGTTGCAGCCCCTGTCAGGGGGAAGACATCCCTCCAAGAGAGTTACCGGAGGCCCCGCCATCACCGGATTAATGCTGTACCAGACTATTCGGAAAGGGTTACACTCCCCAGCCTCCTCACCTCAGATACGGGTCCCAACACCTTAGGGCCCCTCGGACTCCTCCACCCTTGCGGAACCCAGTCAAAGTTACTGGGCCCCAGGCCTTGGTCATAGTACCTCACCCCAGGCTTAAGGTGCCTGGGATGGACTCCATCCCTCGCTCCGGCCAGGTCAAGGGCACCTGGGCCCGGAACTCCGGAACGCCAGCACCCAGGCTGAAGGTGCCTGGGTGCGACCGCGTCCTCCAACTCTGAACCCCGAGGTCAGGGCGTCCGCCCCTTTTATCTCCTCTCCCTTTGCGTCACAGTGGGTTCCCCGCCCTGCTGTACCGGTGCCAGGAAAGGACAAAAAGGAACAGTCTTGCGGTGCAGGTTCAACTCTGGCCCAGGGCGACAACGCCACCTACAGGCCACAGGGAACCTTGCACCACCAGAGTCCTCCAAGAACCACAAAAGGGATTCTCAGATTCCCTAACAATTAGTACATCTGGGTTGAATAACCCAGATGCTCCCCCACAAATTTAAATGCCCGCTACAAGAGGAAACAGAGGGTCCTGCTCGGAGCTTACAATCTAAGAGGGAGGGTCAAATAATACAAAAGGAAATAACTGTGGGGGATGAGCTGATGAAGAAAGTAAAAAGACAGTGTATTAGCCAGAAGCAAGATAGACTTCTTTAACCACTTGTCGACCGCCCGCCGTCAGAATGGCACTACTGCGCGAAACGCCGTAGCTGTATGGAGCATAGGGCACGCGCGCCCACGTTATGACGTACTCACGATTGCTCCTGAGAAGGAGAGAACGGAGATCTGTCAATGTAAACAGACAGATCTCCGTTCTGTCAGGGGTGAGAAAAGTGATCTGTTGTTCCTAATGCTTAGGAACAACGATCAGTCTCCTCATCCAGGCAGTCCCATCCCCCACAGTTAGAATCACTCCCTAGGTAACACATTTAACCCCTTGATCGCCTCTAGTGTTAAACCCTTCCCTGCCAATTACATTTATACAGTAATCAGTGGCTATTTATAGCACTGACGGCTGTATAAATGTCAATGGTCCCAAAATAGTGTCAAAAGTGTCCGATTTGTCTGCCGCAATGTCGCAGTCCTTATAAAAATCGCAGATTGCCACCATTACTAGTAAAAAAAATATAATAATAAAAATGCCAAATATCTATCACCTATTTTGTAGACGCTATAACTTTTTGTTTATAGCGCAAAAAATAAAAACTGCAGAGGTGATCAAAAAAGGACGTAAATTTTGTTTGGGTACAGCGTCGCACGACCACGCAATTTGTTATTGCAAAAAATCAAGGTCAGGAAGGGGGTGAATTCTTCCGGAGCTGAAGTGTTTAAAGAGGTTTTCAGGGATCGCCTAAAGATGGAAAGTGTAGGAGACAGTTGGACAGATTGGGGAAAGTAGTTTCAGAGGATGGGAAAGGAGGCTCTGGAGAAGTCCTGGAGGCAAGCATGGGAGGAGATGACAAGGGAGCTAGAGAGCAGGAGATCTTATGAGGACTGAAAAAGCAGTTTGGTTGGTATTTTGATACCAGATTAGTGATGTAGCTGGGGGCAGAGTTATGGGTGGCTTTGTAAGTTGTTGTTCGTGTTTTGGATTTTATTTGTTGGGTTAGAGGAAGTAAATGGATGGATTGGCAGAGAGGAGTAGCAGACACTGAGTGGTTGGTAAGGTAGGTGACTCTGGCAGCAGCATTCATGGTCAACTTCAAGATTCATGATAGACTTCAGGATTCATGATGGGGGATAGCCTATGTAAAGGTAAGCCAATAAAGAGGAAGTTGCTGTAGTTGAGGCAAGAGATACCCAGGGAGTGGATTAGAAGCTTTGTGGTGGTGTGAGTAAAAAGGGGCATAGTTTGGAGATGTTGTGGAGGTTGAGGCAGCATGATTTGGACAGTGATTGGATGTGGGGTCAAAGGGACAGTTCAGAGTCTGATAGTTGTGCCATCAATATTGACAGAGAAGTCAGGAGAAAGTGCACGCAGAGGAGGAAATATTATGAGATCAGTTTTGAATAGATTGAGTTTGAGGAAGTGGTGCGACATCCGAATTGATATATCTGTTAGTAAATCAGTGAATCATGAGGAGACTAATGATGTGAGCTGAGGGGTAGAAAGATAGATTTAGGTGTCATCAGCATAGAAATGATATTGAAAGCCATCAGATGACCCTGGAGCGGTGTAGATTGAGAATAAGAGAGGTCCAAGGAGAGAACCTTGGGACACCCCAACGGAAAAAGCAATAGGAGAGGAGGAGGTAACATTGTAAGTGACATAGAAAGGATGAGAACCATTGAAGACTGCAGTCACAGAAACCAAGGGAATAGAGGGAGTGGCCGCCTGTATCAAAGGCAACAGAGAGGTATAAGAGTACAGAATAGTTACCAGTGGTTTTAGCTGTTAATAAGTAATTTGTGAGTTTTAGGAGAGCAGCTTCTGTGGAGTGTTGCGGGTGAAATCCAGACTGAAGGGGGTCAAGAAATGTATTCTCAGTGAGGTGGCAGCTCAGGCGATTATAGACTAGGCTTTCAATGAGTTTGGAAGTAAAAGGGAGCAAGGAGATGGGTAGTTAAGATTGCTGGGGTCCATCAAGGGCTTTTTGGTATGGGGGTGACCAGTGCTTATCTTAGAGGGTTGGAAAAGATGCCAGTAGAGAGGAAGAGATTTAAGATGTGAGTTAAAGAGTGTAGGATAGAGCCAGAGGCTGACTGTAGTATTAGTAAGGGCATAGTGTAGCAGCTATAAATAAACCTCCTCCCAATTGGTGTGCAGCCGTAGAAGTCAAGACCCCCTCCTTCGTGATAGTGTGTGGTGGTACCAATAAACACCACCGTTCACATCAGGGTGCAGTGCCAGCAATAAATATCCCTCTTACCATTGATGTGCAGTGACATCAATAAATCACCCCATTCTCATTGGTTCTGTGGCTGCAAAAAATAATCCCCTCATCACTTGTGTGCCATGACAGCGATAAGTACCCTCCCCCTCACATTGGTGTACCCCCTTCCAATTAGTGCACAGTGGCAAAAATAAATAACCCCCTCGTCAGTGTGCACTACCTATGTGAAGTGGCAGCAATAAATACTCTCCGCCAATAATTGTGCAGTTGCAGCAATAAACAGTCCCCTGCACATCTGTGATCAGGAGCTGCAATTAAAACCACCTTCCCATTGGTATTCAGTGGGAACATGTTTAGTGGTTATATGTGTACTTAAACACATGTTCCTTGCTTTCTCCCTCCCCATCAGGTCAGAGTTATATTATATCTGTCAGGTGGTGAAATCAGTAGGTTACCTCATCTGACAGGCAATGGAGCAGACCACAAATCTGCCTGTCTTTAAAGTAAAGCTGGAAAATTGGAGAGTAGGACTTGCGACGGGAGCAGATATAAAAATTCTATCTTGTAACCCCTGAAAATGACAAATTGGACCTAATGATCCGGGATGTTTCTGATCCATACAGGCGCAAATGCCAACACATGTCTCCCCATTCTGGAGAGTGAGGGAGCCCCTTCATTTGGAGATGGCTTTTGGGTAGGCTTGGAGGACTTTGGGGTCCAAGGCTTGTGACAAAGGATGGACCTGTCTATGCCTTAGAGAAGGATGCCTGGTTGGATCAAAAGGAGTTTTTTTGCTGAGAAGAGATAGTAGTTGTAGTATTAGCAGGCTTAAAATGGAACTAAACTTATCAATTTAATTGTCTCCCAAAACAGTTATGTTCAAGTCATGCTGTGAATAATAACTGTCAACCAGACTGTCGTGCCAGCAAATGGCTGGTGTCATAACAGATCACATGTGCAGCACCGTGGCAACTGTAGATCAAACATAGGCTTAGGTGGCAGTTTTCTTGACTGTAATAGATAGGAGGGTTTAGTTCCGCTATATGCTGTTTTTTGTGGGGTAAAAGGGCAGAGAGTTTCCCAAATAAATCAGACATCAAAGCAGTGAAATCTGTCTTTGTCAGATACAGTAGGTGCCGCCGATATTGTATTTCTATCGCGCTCCCATCGCCGAGATTCTCGGCGACAGGAGTGCCGAGATCTCGGCAGCAGGGTGGTGTCACGTGTCGCGCTCGCTGCAACAGCGAGGAGACGCGACACTGTATTGAGCGGGGATCCGACGCGGATTCCCGCCAATACCAGGCACTGCGTTTGGTATGAATCCTGAGCGGGAACTCCACGCCAATTTTTAAAGAAAAAACCGGCGTGGGTTCCCCCTCCAGGAGCATACCAGGCCCTTGGGTCTGGTCTGGATTTGAAGGGGAACCCTATGCCGAAAAAACAGCGTGGGGGTCCCCCCTCAAGATCCAAACCAGACCCTTATCCGAGCACGCAACCTGGCAGGCCGCAGGGGAAGAGGGGGGGACGAGAGCGGCCCCCCCTCCCTCCTGAACCGTACCAGGCCACATGCCCTCAACATGGGGGGTTTGGTGCTCTGGGGCAGGGGGGCGACCTGCGGCCCCCCCACCCCAGAGCACCCTGCCCCCATGTTGATGAGGACAGGGCCTCTTCCTGACAACCCTGGCCGTTGGTTGTCGGGGTCTGCGGGCGGGGGGCTTATCGGAATCTGGGAGCCCCCTTTAATGTGCCCCTGAGCATGTGACTGTGACGTCATGGGAACATGTGACTGTGACGTCATGGGAACATGTGACTGTGACGTCATGAGAAGCCTATATTAATCTCTGCGGACCGAAGATTTATCATTACTGCGAGAGGAAGCGACGAGTCAACATCGAGGAGGAGAAGAGGGAAGAAGACGCCGATGGCGACGACGGAGATGACCGGCTCCTCCACTAGCAAAAGAGCTACCAAGAAGTTAGTGGAGGGGCCGGCAGAAGGACAATGGAGAGCCGGACGAGACGACGGAGAAGACCGGGCCTCCGCTAGCAAAAGAGCTAAAAAGAAGTTAGCGGAGGCCCGGCGGAAGAAAGAACCGGAGAGCGGGAGAAGAACCGGAGAGCGGGAGAAGAACCGGAGAGCAGGAGAAGAAGAAGGCGACGAAGAAGACCGGGCCTCCTCTAGCAAAAGAGCTAAAAAGAAGTTAGCAGAGGCCCAGCGGAAGAAAGAACCGGAGAACACGGCGACGACACCGGAGACCCCCGAAGTCGGAAGAAGACCTCCGGAGCGGTGCAATAAAATACTTTTAAAAACTGTGTTGTGTTTTTATTGCCATTTTTTTTACACCAGGTGAATGGGTAGGGGTACGATGTACCCCATACTCATTCACATAGGGTGGGGGGCCGGGATCGGGGGGCCCCCTTATTAAAGGGGGCTCCCAGATTCCGATAAGCCCCCCGCCCGCAGACCCCGACAACCAACGGCCAGGGTTGTCGGGAAGAGGCCCTGTCCTCATCAACATGGGGGCAGGGTGCTCTGGGGTGGGGGGGCCGCAGGTCGCCCCCCTGCTCCAGAGCACCAAACCCCCCATGTTGAGGGCATGTGGCCTGGTACGGTTCAGGAGGGAGGGGGGCCGCTCTCGTCCCCCCCTCTTCCCCTGCGGCCTGCCAGGTTGCGTGCTCGGATAAGGGTCTGGTTTGGATCTTGAGGGGGGACCCTCACGCCTGTTTTTTCGGCGTAGGGTTCCCCTTCAAATCCAGACCTGGAGGGGGAACCCACGCCGTTTTTTTCTTTAAAAATTGGCGTGGAGTTCCCGCTCAGGATTCATACCAAACGCAGTGCCTGGTATTGGCGGGAATCCGCGTCGGATCCCCGCCTATCGGCAATGCGTGTCGCTCATCGTGAAAGGAACATTTTTTCCTTTCCCGATGACGAGACAGCTCGGCGCTGGCTCTCGCGATGGAGCTCATAGGGTGTCAATATCGCCGCTAGAAGCGGCGAGATTGACACAATATCGGCGGCACCTACTGTAGGCAGTCTACTGCTCATCTAATAGGGAGCTAGAATTAGTGGAAGGGAGCAGTGTCAATATAGGACCTTGCTCCAGTGCAAGGGAACATCTATCACCCTGAGCTTTTTGCTGCTTTTCCTCAGTGCCCCCAGTAGCATGGGTGCTATTAGGCCCTTTTTCAATACTCATCTGTGCCTTTTCTCTGTTATCCCTAAGTGAGGAGATACCCTGTGAGGTACTTACAAAATGGTTGTGGAATGAGAGGGTATTAGCATGTCCATTAAAGGAGACTCGATAGCCCAGGCAATGTCCTGAGACTGTGTCTCTGGAACAGCAGGCAGCGGGGAGACCACCAGAATCACTTATTGCATTCTTGGAAATGAAAGCCAGAAATGGCGGGTGGAAGTGCATTAGCCTGATGGCATAGTGCACTTAAGCAGCAACTCTGTGTGGGGAAAAAAGGTAAATGTTATAATAACGTTACCTAGAGTCAGCATAGTAGAGACATTTACAGAGGGGGATAACACAATAAATTGAAAACACCCCACATGTAAAACACAAAATCCAGTCACAAATACAGGGAAACTTTATTACCTTATCCATGCTGCAGGTAATTGGAGGGGACCAAACTTTAGCCATCATGGTGGGAATAGCCTTAAAGTGGCTTCAGTATCTAAGTGCCAGATGAATGGACCACAGCCCTGGACCTGTATAGCATATTGTGGCTAACTACACCCATTGCACCACATTCCAAGGTGACTGCTGAATAGGGTTGCCACCTCATCCCTTTAAACCCGAACACCCATGAATTACACAGGTTCTGAGGCTAATTAAATGCAGATGAGGCACCAAGTGAGTTTAATTATCACCTTAATCAGCCACAAAACCTGTGTAATTCATATGTGTTCAGGTTTAAACGGATGAGGTGGCAACTCTACTGCTGAACGTAGGATACAGTGCTTGAATCACACATTACAGGCTAGGCCCCTATGCTGGGTTGTCTGGGTACAGTTCCCAAGGTGTACATTGAGAGTAACTGATCCAGAAACTGCTTGTGAGCCCAGAGGCAATATGTAGTTGGATCTTGATAGACGTGTCAGTCGAAGTAGTAAAGAAAAAAAAAATGAAAAAAGGAATGATTTAGAAAACCTCTTTATAAAAGAAGAGGTTATCACCTGAGGACACCACCTGAACTTCCATGGAGTGAGTAGGGCTATATGAGGATGCACTGGGGACATTCCCAACAAAGCCTTTGCCAGTGTCCAGCCACCTGAAGGTAGAGGCATATAACCCCATGGTCCATTAATTCCTTTCCTTTGTCCCTTATTGTACAATTAAGATGCCGAATTTCCTGTTTGGTGTGTCCCTTCAAAAAGAGAATTTAACCATGTGAAGAATTAAGTCACGATTCTGCAATCGCAATCAAACTTTAGTGTTCTTCAAATACATAAAATGTTAAGCTCTGCCATTATTTCTAGCCAGACATCTAGCTCTACATCAGACACTTTAAACTGTGATTAGATAATTGATTAAGGTTTATAACATAATTTTCTTTCTGCAATGCTTAATTGCTACATACGTATTATTTTATATCCTCCCATCAAATGCATCTATTTCACCCTCCTATAGTATCCAGTCCCTTTCTGATGTATAGAATCTGCTCCATTATATACTAATCAACCTGCCTGCCAACCTAGCCTAAATACTCCACCAAACTTTTCATAAACTTCTCCCCTAGCAGAGTAGATCCACTTCCAATAAGTGTTTCAGAAATCCAAGTCCTTTCCTGTTATGCCAAAATTTAAGCTTTGCATTTTCCAAGCTTCCATTTATTCCAATATTATAGTGAATCCAACTTCGGAAGCTCTCCCATTACTCTTGCACTATAGGTCTCTTAATTGATTCTCTACCTTCCATGTATTCTGTCATTGGTCTCAAAATGGAGATGGATAGCTGAATCATACCTCGTTCCTCTCAGTAAAAACTATCTAGTCCTCTACATTCTAAACCCTGGCATCAGAGTGACAAACCATTTAGTTGAGACTATCCTGACTACAGATTATTCTACAATTCTCAGAATAAAAAAAGGCATAACATTACCCGTCTAAACCACCCTTCATTACAGCGTTCATCACTACTAGGTGGGCTGCTATCCTAACTGTTAGAGGGAGCAGCAACATCTAGTCTGCCACTTATGGATTTGCCCTCACTTGGAAAATTTGTTTGGGTGCTCACATACAAAACTGTTCTAACAAGCTTCCATCCTGAGACATCCCTCCGACCACTATATCTCACCAGTTAACTGCCTGCTCTGTAAGCTGGAGACTTCTTTCCATTTTTCTTCATTGCTTTTTGCCCTTCCAATTATCTAATGCAAGCTTTCATAAGAG
This sequence comes from Rana muscosa, assembly GCA_029206835.1. Lineage (NCBI taxonomy): Eukaryota > Metazoa > Chordata > Amphibia > Anura > Ranidae > Rana > Rana muscosa. The sequence goes on along the minus strand of CM055122.1, from coordinate 172,807,502 downwards.
CAACATACTCACAGGCATTCACCCTGGAACTGTTGCCCCAGTTGTTCACATGTGCTGCACAGTACAACGAATAAAATGTCCCAATATATTTAGATTACTTAGTAGAAGAAATTAAAACAAAAAAAAAAGATAGATTTCCTTAAAAAAAAATGCTATTTGATGTCCCCAGTGATAAAAGTACAAAAGTCATAGAACTCAAAGTAGTAGCAACCTTCCACTAGAGATAATGGAATTTACTAGCTGTGACTTCACAAATTCATTCTGGCAAAATTCCAGCAATATTGAAAGACCTTATGTAAGAATAAATAGGAAAAAGCAGGACATGACGAAATTGTGGAGAAATGTGAGCAAAATTACTAATTCACAAATTGATTAATCATTCCTAAGGTCAGCAAATGACAATTTACTGTTCCTGTAGTCTCATACAGTGAACTTTAGCTCTAGTCTTCTAAATGCATTTGGGGATCGACATACTATACCCTTAATTAACCTCCTTCTTCTGGCAGTGTTTGGATTCTGATCAAGGTTCTGTAATGTAGGCACAATGGAACACAGCATATATCAATGAGCTGTAGACTAAGGTGGCTAATCTTACTTCTGGAGAATGCAGTGAACATTATAGGACAAGGGTTGCTAGTTAATGTACAATGTTTCCAGGAAGGCTTTAGTGCTAGCAAAAGATGAAAAATCCACTGGTTCATGGAAGTCATTAAATTAGAGTAGGTAAGAGACACAAAATTCCCATAAGGACAAATCCTTTTCATTATAATGGCTTATTTGTGCCATTATCTAGAACCAGTATTGTGATGTTCCAACATATAAATACTTTTCTCAAGTATATTGCAGAGGAAGGTTATGGTGTTTTTATTTTCTCCTGATCATTAAAAGCAGTAGCTTACCAAGCTGTCATTTTTATAGCACTAATAAACATATAAAAAATACAAATGTACTGTATATATTTCTATATAATCATGTTTCTAGAGGTAGTCAATAGAGTGAAATAGTGGAGAGCATTAAAGTGGGAGTAAACTCCCATGTATGATTTTTACCTATAGGTAAGCCTATAATAAAGCTTACCTATAGGTACAGTAAATATCTCCTAAATGTGCACTGATTAGAGGATATTTGCGTAAAATGCAGCCAGTGACGTCACCAGCGCATACGCTCTGAAGTAACGGCATAACCGTGCTGTTCCTTTAGAGTCGTCCCGTAAACAGCGACTCTCTCACGCGGAAGTAACTTCATCATTGCCTCAGCCATTCATATTACTGAAGCCCGCTGTCACAGTTGGAGACCGAGGTGCTGAGAGGGCTCCCCTTGCGGCTAAGTGCAACACACTCCTGGAGATGGTACAGGGAGTGTAGTGCCCAAAAAAGCACGGTTTGCCAGATGTACCTGTGATCAGAAAAGTTGATCACCAGGAGATGACTGTAGCAGACTGGAAGCACTTGAAGAGCAGGAATGCTTAGGTGCTTGGTAGAGAGGAAACCGAGAGCCAGGCCAGAGGTCATACATAGTGGATCAGTCAGGCAGTAGAACTGGAACAAGCCGGGGTCATACACAGAAGAAGCAGAGTCGGTGAGCCAAGCCAGGGTCAAACACTGGGAAGCAAGCAGGAGCAAAGTCAGAGGTACAAGCCAGAGGTCAAACCAGGATATCAGGAAGCAGGGTCAAGGCAAGCTGGGTCGGTAACGGGAAGTCCAAGGATCAGGAATACAAAGACAAAGGGAACATAGGAGAGCTGACGATAATCCACGATAATCCACGTACGCCTATTCGTGTCTGCGTGCGCCGGTTCGCAATGTGTGCGCCATCGCGATTGTAAGTTCTCCATAGGCGCCCATGCTGGATATTGGCAACATTGCCAGTTCTTCTGTGGACATTTCCCTGACAGTGACCGCCCCAAGGGGCAGCCTCCGGATGCCCAAATGAGCCCATCTTTCAGAGTATCTGTTGCGGAATCATTGCAAGAGTCTAGGGGCATGCACATTGCCTGCAGGGTCCCATGAATCTTCCTCTGAGGAATACCCCTTGTAATTAAAAAGGAATTGAATTTGCCTACCTCTCTTCCGGCAATCCAAGATAGTTTCCACTTCATATTCCGTTTTGTTTCCTACCAAGACTGGAGGAGGTGGCAACACTTCTCTCCCAGGGAATGGGCTGGGTATGGTTGGTTTCAGTAAGGAGACGTGGAACACCGGGTGGATTCTGTGAAGCCCCGTACACACGATCGGTTTGACTGATGAAAACCGTCCGATGGATGGTTTTCATCAGACCAACCGATCGTGTATGGTACCCACCGGTCTTTTTTCCATCGGTTGTAAAAAATAGAACTTGTTTTAAAATTTTCCGATGGATAAAAAACCGATGGGAATTTCCGATCGTCTATGGGCAAGTCCATCGGTTAAAAAACCCACGCATGCTTAGAATCAAGTCGACGCATGCTCAGAAGCATTAAACTTCATTTTTCTCGGCTCATCGGAGTGTTTTACGTCACCGCGTTTGGAACGGTCGGTTTTTTGACTGATGGTGTGTGGCCAAGATTGATGAAAAACAGTTTCATCTGATTTCCGATGGACAAATCCATCGGACGAAAATCCATAGGTTATCCGATCGTGTGTACGGGGCTTTAGAATTCGGTAGGACAAGTTCAAAAGCCACAGGGTTCATTTCCCTCTTAATTTCAAATGGCCCAACAAACTTTGGCCCTAGTTTCCGGGAAGGACAAGAATGTTTAATATTAACAGAAGAGAGCCATACCTTGTCTCCCACTTTAAAAGTAGGATTAACTATTCTCTTCTTATCATACTGTTTCTTAAAGTCTTCTTTGCCCTTCTGCATGGTTTCCTAGAGAGCTTGGTAGTTTGTTTGAATAAAGTTTATCCTGTCTTGGACGGCTGGTACCGAAGATTCAGGAATGGTGTTAGGCAGGAACGAGGGGTAAAATCCGTAATGAGCCCAAAAGGGCGACTGGTTGGTTGCAGCATGCACAGAGTTATTATATGCAAATTTGGTACATGGATGTAAAGAGATTCAGTCATCTTGGGAGAAGGAACAGAAGCACCGTAAGTCCTGTTATAGGGTTTGATTTGTCCTCTCCATTTGACCATTACTCTGTGGGTGATAGGCAGAGGAGAGACATACTTCGATTGCCAGAATCTTGCAGAGATTTTTCCAAAATCCAGAAGTGAACTGTACCCCTCAGAGACAATATTATCTGGTAGCCCGTGCAGTCTGACTATTTCTTTGATAAAGACGTTTGCTGTGTCCATAGTGGAGGGTGTGCTCTTCATGGGCAAAAAGTGTGCCATTTTTGACAGACGGCCCACTACTACAAAAATGGTCATGAATCTCTCTGATGGGGGCAGGTCTACTATAAAGTCCATAGATATATTTTTCCATGGTTGCTCTGGGACTGGTAGTGGTCTTAACAGACCCCAAGATTTGGTGTTGGAGTCCTTGTTGCGTTGGCATGTTATACAAGAGTTCACATACTTCTTACAATCTGGTTTTAAGGAAGGCCACCATAGGTATCATTGGATAAGAGCAATTGTCTTCTGAACCCCCGAAATGCCCAGCAGGTTGATGGTCATGAAACATTTTCAAGGCCTGTAGTCTGGCTTGCTGAGGAAAAAAAAAATTGTCCTGGTGCCACAGGAACCCCTCTTGGTTTCTTAGGGATGATACTACTGGTTCCGTGCACTGGAGGCAGGCTTGTTCAATTGATGCCTTCAAATCGAGTTGAGTCTGGAGAAAATTCTGAGTTGACAGAGTTGTGCTAGGTGTGGTTTCTTCTGGAGTATCCAGAAAGATCCGAGACAGGGCATCGGCCTTTCCATTCTTGGATGCTGGGTGGTACTTAATATGGAAATTTAACCTGGAGAAGCACAGTGCCCACCGGGCTTGTAGAGGTTTCAAACGTCTGGCAGTTCTAAGGTACTCCGGGTTCTTGTGAAAATCATGATAGGATGTGTGGCCCCCTCAAGGAGGTGTCTCCATTCATCCAAAGCCATTTTTATGGCCAATAGCTCTCGGCCCCTGATATCGTAGTTCATTTCCGGCTGGCTCATCTTTCATGAGGAAAAGGCTACGGGATGAAGTAACGCCTTGGGTCCTGTGGCCACCTCTATGGTGTCAACTTCTAGGACAGAGCGGGGTCGGGATGCTGGAGAACTGGTGCTGAAATGAATAAAGTCCTAAGTTCGTCAAAGACTTCCTGAGCCTCAGGGATGCTGGCGGATGGGCGCGGTGATGGCAGAAAAATTCTTCAGAAATCTTCTGAAGACATTTGCAAAGCCCACAAACCTTTAAACACCTTATTTTTCCGATTTAGCCGGCAATTCCAGTATAGCTTTCACCTTTTGTGGATCCATGGCAATGCCCTCCTTAGAAATAATAAGTCCCAGGAACTGAATTGACACTTTCTCAAAGTCACATTTTAGTTTTTTTTACATAAAATCCGTGCTTCCTCAAGGTGGACAGTACTTTCTTCATATGTATTCTGTGGATCTGTGGCTTAAAAAACAGGGATATTGTCAAGGTATACAATTAAAAAGTTGTCTAGGTATTCCCGAAAGATATCGTTCACAAAGTGCTGGAACGTATCTGGAGCATTGCAGAGCATGAATGGCATCACCAGGTATTAAAAATTCCCAAATCGTGTTCTGATTGCCGACTTCCACTTATCTCCCTCACGAATGCAGACGAGATTGTAAGCACCCCGCAGATCTTTTGAAATAGCTCTGGGATAAGAGGGAGTGTGTAGCGATTCTTGATGTTGATCTTATTTAATTCTCTGTATTCCACACAAGGTCTTAGTGTTTTATCCTTTTTTTCCATAAAAAAATATGCCAGCACCTGCAGGAGAGGAGGATGGGCAGATGAACCGTTTTTCCAAGTTTTCATTAATGTATTGCCGTAAAGTTTCACGTTCTGTTTACGAGAGAGGAAATATACAGGTAAATGGAATCTTAGAGCCTGGAAGCAATTCAATTAGACAGTTGTATGGCCAGTGAGGAGGAAGGGCATCAGCCTTCTTCTTGCCAAAGACATCCAGGAGTTCTCGGTAGGCAGATGGTACATGCTGGCTGGTGCTGGGTACCGATTAAACGGTTAAACAACTGACAAAGTCTTTGGACATAGGAGTAAGGCAATACTGTTGGCAGTATGAAGAGGTAAAGAGGACTTAATTCTTGGGCTAGCTGATCTGTGGATTGTGCGATTGCAGCCAAGAAATCCTAGAAGGACCGGAAACATAGGTGAACACAGGACGTCAAAGCGTACCAACTCCCGATGGCCAGAGTCGGTCACGGTGAGGAGGGGTGAAGTTTCTTGTGTGACTAGCCCAGAAATGGGCAGAGAGACATCAGCTAGGTGTACAGTCAGTTGTTTTTTAGAGACAAGGGGAATGTCAAGTTTATTAGTCAGGGTTAAGTCCAGAAAAAAGCTGCAGGCTCCCGAGTCAATGAATGCCAGGAGCCGAACTTGCAGTACTCTCATTCATCTGTATAAGCAAGACCAAGAGCCTGACCTGCATGGTGGTGTGTATACCTACACCAAAACCTTAACGGTTCTTAAGGGTCAATTCACTTTCTGTACCATTACTTCTCTTTACGCTGTTTTACTGGATACACCTAAATGTGTAGGTGGTTTATTTTTGTAACAGATTTTATTCTCATTAGTTGTCCAGTGTTTTTGAAAAATTCTAATGTCTTGATGTCCAAGATATTTTCAATGTATTTGGGTCAAAATTTTGTGGCCAACAAGGCCCCAGCTAGAAAATACCCAAAGCAGAGTGGCTGCAGGTTGCCAAATGCTGGAGCATTTTATACGTTCTTAGGTACAGCGTTTCTGACTAATAGTCTCAAGAGATTTGGAGTGAGATTTGGTGATGTTTACTGTTCCCCTTGCTGGAGGCTCTAATATTAGGGAAACAAAGCCCTTCATGTCTACTAAGATTGTCACCTCCACATAGAGACGCAGAACATGGTATTGCAAGTCATTACCTTGGAAAAATAAAAACATCTGCACGGCTTTAAGAGTTTAGTTCCTCTCTGAGATGATAAGACTTGAGAAGAGGAGTAAAATGTTATTACCTGGTAGCACTTCATAAATATCGTCAGATTCCTCTTCATGGCTGACAGTCTTTGAGACAGGAGAAACTTCTGTCTGGTTTACATCATCATACAAGTCGCCATCGTTATCTGCAAAAATAAGTTTTGTCGTGTAAGCAGAGCTTTTTTTCTCAGAGAATAGGTGCAGGAACTCCCCCTCTTCTAAGTCACCCTTCGTTTCTGCTTCCAACCAACCTCTGAGCACCGTCTCTTGGTTAAACCTCCTACCCACCTCCGAGTACCACCTCTTTTAGAAAATACAGAACCAAGTATCATTTTGTGCTACTTACTAAGTGATTTTGACAGAAATTGTTCATGATAACAAGAAAGACAGTAAAATATATTCCCAGCAGTGAGCAACAATAGACCCAACCCCAGAAACAGTAGACCCCCCCCAGCAATGATAGGCATCACCCCAGCAACAATAGATCCCCCACACAACAATAGACTCCCCACCAGCAACAATAGACCCCCAGCAGCAACAGCAGATCTCCCAGCAGCCAGCATCAATAGACTCTTCAGGAGCTGGCAACAATAGAACTCTCCCTCAACAGTAGATCTCTCCCAGCAACATAAGACCCTCCCACTAGCAACAATAGACCTACCCAGCAACAATAGACCTCCATGCAAACATAGATCTCCCAGCAGCAAGCATCAATAGAACCTCCAGCACACCCCAGCACTCCTTGCCATTACATACATTCATTGCTGGAGGTGCCGGAAATGCGTTCCCCCGCGTTCCCACTGAAAAAAAGCCCTGTATGTAAGACAACTAGGAACAAAAACGCTCCACGGTGCTGTACCATTGAGAGTCTTTTTCAAGCTCTTGGTAATGCAATTTCCTGATGAACTCCAAAACCTGAAAGCACTGAGAGGTGGAATACATGCCATCTTACACTCTAAAGCTGCAGCTGTAATGTGTGCAACTGCTCTGATTGTAATTAAAGGGAAAAATATATTATGTACAACCTTGCAAAAGTCTGCTTTAGATACAGGAATTGAGGATTGGCGGCCGAATACCTCCGCAAATACGACGTTAAAGCGCCGCTAAAAATAGCGGTGCACTACCGCCGATGCCGCCGACGGCCCGGTGTGAAAGGGGCCTTAGTTACATTACAATACAAGCCAATGAGATTGTGGAGCTCCTCTGAGGTACAGAAGCTGCCTGCCCATAAACCAGATTATTTATAGCAACATCAATACTTTAAGATAGCAATACCAGTGAGATAACTCTATGGGGCCAGTACTATTTTTTCACTTACCTCAACTAATCAGTACATGTCTCAATTTATAGCAACATTTTTTACCAGATCTATAACGTAAATTTTTAACCACTTAAAGCGGAGTTCCACCCAAATTTGGAACTTCCGCTTAATCCACTCCTCGCCCCCTTACATGCCATATTTGTGGGGGGGAGTGGGGGCTTCAGTAGGAGTGGGACTTCCTGTCCCACTTCCTCCTTCCGCCCAGGGGCCGCCTAGGCGATTTGTCATATCGCCTTTTGGCGGCCCCTCCCTGTAGGCGATCACCTGGGACACGTGACAGGTCCCAGGCAATCGCCTCTCCACTCAGAGAGCGCTACGCTGTTCACACATGCGCAGTGAGTGCCCGGCCGTGAAGAAAAAAGCTGTCGCGGCCGGGTGCCCACAGTATGAATGGAGGCGCCGGCGGGGAATAGGGGGGAGAGGAGCGAAGCTCCGGGCGTCGCTGGACAGTGGAGCAAGTAAGTGTATGTTTGGACAAATGTTTGGACAAATGCAGAGCGTTTTAAAAAAAAAAAGTGTTTTGGGGACTGGAACTCCGCTTTAAGGACCGAGCCTCTTTCTGAGATTTGTTGTTTACATGTGTAGCGGGTATTTGAATTTAGGGGAAGCATCTGGGTGGTAGTGTAACCCAGATGCACTGATTGCTAGGGAATCCGAGACCCTTTTGTGGTTCTTGGAGGACTCTGGTGGTGTGAGGTTCCCTGCGGCCTGCAGGTGGCATTGTCGCCCTGGCCGGAGTTGAACTCACACCGCAAGACTGCTTCCTTTTTGTCCTTTCCTGGCGCTGGTACAGCGGGGCGGGGAACCTGCTGTGACGCAAAAGGCGAGGGGATAAAAGGGGCGGACGCCCTGACCTTGGGTTCAGAGTCGGAGGACGCGGCCGCACCCAGGCACCTTCAGCTTGGGTGCTGGCGTTCCGGAGTTCTGGGCCCAGGTTCCCTTGACCTGGCCGGAGCGAGAGATGGAGTCCATCTCAGGCACCTTTAGCCTGGGGTGAGGTACTATGGCGGATGCCTGGGGCTCAGTACCTTCGACTGAGTTCCGAGAGGGTGGAGGAATCCGAGGGGGCCCTAACTCCTTGGGTGCCCGTGTCTGAGGTCGAGGAGACTGGTGAGCGGAACTTCTCTGGAGAGTCCGGCGCAGCATTTGCTGGTGACAGAGAGGCTTCCGGTGACTCCCTTGGACGGATATCCTTCCCCTGACAGGGGCTGTGCTAGCGAAGATAATTCATGTTCTACCTCATATAGTCAGTGGCAGTGACTATTTGCCACTGGTGACACCACAGTGGTTAGCGATACTTTAAAGGATTGTGCCTCGACCTACTCCCATTAATACTGAACTGTTGCAAAGGTCCCAACTTGACTGTGCTGTATGTTTATTTGCTGAGAAGAATAAAACTGTGTTGGACCTATTCAGTGTGTGGAACTCTGGTTACTAGGAGCAAAGGGGAGTGGATCCGAGGAAAGGATTTGACCCTAGGACACCTACACAAAGCCCAATCTTTCTGGCCTTCACCTCCTCACTATGGAGGACATGGGCCGTGGTGTATCTCATCCCTCCCCCCGGTACTGACACCCCTAGACAGAGACAGACAAGCCGAGAATGAGAAGGGGTGAGAGGGGTGAGGTCGCTACACGTGGGGGCATTGTATCCAGGATGTGTATGGTGTCTGAATTTGAACTTTGCTGCCCTAGTAGGTCGGCCATATTGGCCAACGCGCCATGAGGCAAACCATAGCTGCGCAGTTCGTGGGCGGGGAGAAGGAAAAGCCTGCGAACAAGTGCAGAGGGTGGGAGGAGTCTGGCCATGTGGACGGACGCACGTGGAGATTCCGGCGCGAGTGGCTCAGTGCGCATTGGAGCAGTAAACAGGGAAGATGACTACAAGTACCCCGTGGATTTCTGCTTCTTCCTTCATGGACATGACTTCTCTAGCTGCTCCAATCATGGACACAGGAATCAGACTAAGGCCCCGGGGGCGATTGGCTCTGTTCACCTGCAGAGACATGGAGGCCCTCGGTGTGATCTGTCCCGGCTGTTCGGGACTGGTGGTTCAGTTGAAGCCATTCGGGCGATGTGAGGTCTGCAAGGAGTTTCTCTTCGAGGTGGAACCATCCACAGAAAGGCCTCGCGCCTTCCACCTCAACTACCTTACAGGTACTGCCACTCCGGAGGGAGAGATCAATGGCGGGTATTCCTGCGCGCGCTGACCAGGGCGAAGTGACTGCCCAAGTGGAGATTAAAAGAGAAAAATCTGAGGATGCTGCCTCGGTCACCAGCAGCTCCCTGCTCCGACCGCCGAAGAGGAGAGTCGGCCTGGAACAAGCCTCCTGTGGTCGTGGAAGAGCTTCGCCCCGTCGCTTGCCTGGCCGGATCCGGAGGGAAGAGCCCTGGACATCCCCGTTCTTCTGAAGGTCCAGGTGAGCCAGGGGTTGGGACTGTGTGTGTGGTTGGAGGTGTCGGCAGCCCACTGTCGGTGGAGGCCGTCAAGGGGGATGATTCTGTGACTGGGAATTATCTGCCCGCTGAGTGTTATGACACCTCCGACCTGGATTCATTGTCTGACAATGGCAATGATGAGGAGATAGACGAGATCTTCCACCGGAAGGGATGGGACAAGATGAAGTTACCCTCGTCCCATGTCAGAAGGGACCCACCTATGTCCATTGGGGATAGTACACCCCGGGTGGAGGCCTCGGAGCCTAGGGAAGAATCTGGTCCACTGTCTGCAATCCCTCTTCTGGATTCAACTTCCATTTCACCTGCTCCTGTTGCGGGAGTGCAACGCCAGTCACTTCGAGCCCCTATGCCCAAGTCTGCCGAGGTGGTGAACGCACCTCGCCATCCGGAGGCTGTTGTTTTGCCTGGAGAGGGAGACCGTGTCACAATGCCACCTTTATCAAGGCTGCAGCGTCTCTTTGGCCAGAAGGTTGCCCAAGAGTATGGGTGGGAGTACCCATACCTGCCTCGAGAATTGCTATACGAGGTGGAAGTTTTCCGCCAGAGGTGGTATGATACTTTTGTTTGGGACAAACTCAAGGTACCTCAAGCACGCCGATACCTTTCATGTTCACCCACGGTCACTAAAAAGTTTCGGGACTGTAAGGCTAAGTGGATGCTGGGAAGGCATATCCATGCGGACAGAGTGGTGATTTGTCGCAAGGATGGAGGAAATGTTGCGTATAACATGGAGGCTTTTGACAAGCATTTGAAGCCTGTGTTCCTGCCGCATCCAAAGTTTTATTTGTAAGAGCAAGAGACTCTTTTTTTGTTGTTGCTGCTGAGTTTTCCTAAAGCAAGTGCTGGAACACAGAGACTGTGCCCTCTATTTTTCTGGGTGTTCGTTCTTGGAAGAATGGGAACTGTTGCCGTTTGTTTTTTCTTCCCTTATCAAGAGAAATCAGTGACTTTGGGGTTTTAGTCAGTGTAGGGCCACAGAGAAAAAAAAAGAGCAAGAGAGAAAAGTTCATCTGGATTTGATAAGTGTCTTTACCGCAGCATTACCACCAGGTGGCAGTGTTGCGCAACGATAGTTTGTTTTTTTTGTACACTATGCAACACTCTTTGGAGTGAATGGGTTTCTTCTTGGATAGACCCATTCGTTCCAAGCAAACACATATATTATGTTAGGATGTGTGTTTCTTTTTCTTTTCTTCCCTCTGCAGGAGACTCGTCTGTCAAGGCTGCTGAGAATGGGGTGGTCCTTAGATAGCCAGCAGGGGGGGGAGAAATGTGAATATGTGAGATATTTTAAGTATTTTATTACAAAGTTTATGGTTTTATATTACTGTTTCCCTTTCCTGTTTTAGGTCCTGGCACAATTCCTGATTGAAATTGTTGAGTTTGGATTATGTGAATGTTGTCTCTGGGTTGAACTCATGTTGCCACTCTTTGGAAGACATGGGTTTGCACCAGACACTGGGGACCAGTGTCAAATCACCAGGGGGAGAGTGTAGCGGGTATTTGAATTTAGGCGAAGCATCTGGGTGGTAGTGTAACCCAGATGCACTGATTGCTAGGGAATCCAAGGCCCTTTTGTGGTTCTTGGAGGACTCTGGTGGTGTGAGGTTCCCTGCGGCCTGCAGGTGGCATTGTTGCCCTGTCCGGAGTTGAACTCACACCGCAAGACTGCTTCCTTTTTGTCCTTTCCTGGCGCTGGTACAGCGGGGCGGGGAACCTGCTGTGACGCAAAAGGTGAGGGGATAAAGGGGGCGGACGCCCTGACCTTGGGTTCAGAGTCGGAGGACGCGGCCGAACCCAGGCACCTTCAGCTTGGGTGCTGGCGTTCCGGAGTTCCGGGCCCAGGTGCCCTTGACCTGGCCGGAGCGAGAGATGGAGTCCATCTCAGGCACCTTTAGCCTGGGGTGAGGTACTATGGTGGATGCCTGGGGCTCAGTACCTTCGACCTCAGACACGGGTGCCCGTGTCTGAGGTCGAGAAGACTGGTGAGCAGAACTTCTCTGGAGAGTCCGGCGCAGCATTTGCTGGTGACAGAGAGGCCTCCGGTGACTCCCTTGGACGGATATCCTTCCCCTGACAGGGGCTGTGCTAGCGAAGGTAATTCATGTTCTACCTCATATAGTCAGTGGCAGTGACTATTCGCCACTGGTGACACCACAGTGGTTAGCGATACTTTAAAGGATTGTGCCTCGACCTACTCCCATTAATACTGAACTGTTGCAAAGGTCCCAACTTGACTATGCTGTATGTTTATTCGCTGAGAAGAATAAAACTGTGTTGAACCTATTCAGTGTGTGGAACTCTGGTTACTAGGAGCAAAGGGGAGTGGAACCCGAGGAAAGGATTTGGCCCTAGGACACCTACACAAAGCCCGATCTTTCTGGCCTTCACCTCTTCACTATGGAGGACATGGGCCGTGGTGTATCTCATCCCTCCCCCCAGTACTGACACCCCTAGACAGAGACAGACAAGCCGAGAATGAGAAGGGGTGAGAGGGGTGAGGTCGCTACACAAGTTAAAAACAAGTTTTTTTTTGCTAGAACATTACTTAGAACCCCCAAACATTATACATTTTTTTTCTAACACCCTAGAGAGTAAAATGGCGGTCGTTGCAATACTTTACGTTACACCGTATTTGCGCAGTGGTCTTACAAGCACACTTTTTTTAGGAAAAAATACACTTTTTTTCAGTTAAAAAATAAGACAACAGTAAAGTTAGCCCAATTTTTTTTATATTGTGAAAGATAATGTTACGCCGAGTAAATTCATACCCAACATGTCATGCTTTAAAATTACGCCCACTCGTGGAATGGCGTCAAACTTTTACCCTTACAAATCTCCATAGGGGACGTTTAAAAAATTCTACAGGTTGCATGTTTTGAGTTACAGAGGAGATCTAGGGCTAGAATTATTGCTCTCGCTCTACCGTTCGCGGTGATTTCTCACATGTGTGGTTTAAACACCATTTTCATATGCGGGCACTGCTCACATATGAGTTCGCTTATACACGAGAGCTCGGCAGGATGGGGCGCATTTGATTTTTTTTTCTTATTTATTTTACCTTTTATTTTTATTTTTTACACTGTTCTTTCAAAAAAAAATAGTTTCACTTTCATTCCTATTACAGGCAATGTAAACATCCCTTTTAATCGAAAAAAAAAGCATGACAGGTCCTCTTAAATTTGAGATCTGGGGTTAAGAAGACCTCAGATCTCATATTTACACTAAAATGCAATAACGCCGATAAATGTGATCTTGTGGCGAAACCACCGCAGAGACCACTATTATCGGAAACCGGACCGCCGGCTGAAGAGGAGGATACCTGGGTTATGGTAGCTAGCTGCTGCCATAACAGAGATATCCCTCTTCAAACAGTCGACGTATATTGGCATGTGGCGGTCCGGAAGTGGTTAAAGCCGCCCTTAAGGTGCACTTAACATATATGCTCCTTTTGGTCTGTTAAATACTATTGGAAGCATTTTGTTATATTGTTTTGATACAGCAAGTGCCAAAATACCTGTTAATCCTCCCAGAAATTCAGTGAGCTCCAAACATTGTGTGCTCTCTGCCTGTACTGCACTGTTGTCAGCTAGCATTGTTTCCAGTTCTCTCTGTTGACCACAGAACATCCCTGTAATTTATAGAAATAAGGAGAGGGGATGTTCTGTAGTCCTAACACACTTACTGTCTTAGCGTGACAACTCTGCTCTTCCTTAGATATTAAGCTAGCCAGAATAGAAGATTCACAGCTTCACTTCTTGCTGTAATTGACCAATTTAATCTTGAGTGCTAGGAAATTGAGAAGATAGCACTGCTCTATACTGTATATTCCAGTAAGGATGTCTGTAAACCAAGATATTTGCTTTTATTTAGTCACAAATTTAATTAGATATATGACATTTTAGGGCCAGGCAGTGTCCCCTTCATCAGACAACTGTTACAATTGCCTGATGAAGTAGCCCTGAAATGTTGCATAATTATTGTGACTAAATTAAAGCAGATATCGGAGCAAATTTTTGTCATGTGGATACATCCTTACTTGGATCTCTGAACCAGGATCTCATTTAAATAAATGTAAACTGACCCTGAACTAGGATGGCACCAGCCTTATGGGGAAGGCATTGTTTGGGGGAGTCATTTGATCTCTACAAGAGGTAGTAAATACCTGTGTTATGCCGCGTTCACACGATCGGAAATTCCGACAAGAAAAGTCCGATGTGAGCTTTTGGTCGGAAATTCTGACCGTGTGTAGTTCCCATCGGAAATTCTAATCGTCTGTATGCAATTCCGACGCGCAAAAAAAACGCATGCTCAGAATCAAGCAGAAGATTGATCTTGGCTCGTCGTACGTGTTGTACGTCACCGCGTTCTTGACGGTCGGAATTTCTGACAGGATTTGTGTGACCGTGTGTATGCAAGCCAAGTTTTAGCGAAATTCCATTGGAAAAACCATCTAAGGTTTTTCTGACGGAAATTCCGATAGCGTGTACGCGGCATAATGCTTACATTTACTTATAATGCCTGCACTTAAAGTACAAGTTTACCTTTTTTCAAAAAACACACCCAGCCCTTCTCTATAGTGACCTTAATATATACAGTCTCCTCTCTAAATTTCGTGCTGTGCTGGCCATGCCTGTGCACCGATATCCCATACACATAAATGCTCCTACATTATAAGTAGAGCCAATTTAAGTCTAAGGGACATTGGTGCACAGGTATGGGCAGCCTGGCAATTCACAGCGTGGAAGGCCACAGCCATTGGAGGAGGTAAGTATGGACTGGAGGAAGGGGGGGGACATAGTTGTGTATATTGACGAGGCTGGGGAGAAGGGTTAGATGGATTTTTTTTTTCAAGGGGAACTTGTTCTTGAACAATGAAAAAAAACATATCTGATAATAGGTCCAATATAAAAAAAGTTTGTATAGAACAGTAGCTTTGTGAATGGGTTATGCTGTCTGCACAAACATGTAACAGCATGTCTACTTCCCTCAAAGTAGTCAGTGCTAACAGTGTCTGTTGGGTTACTATTCATATTGTTCCCCGAGGGTTGGCAATAAGATTCTTCTAGCTAATCCTGAAGATTACAAAGCAACCAGACTCTCTGGATCCTCCCACTAGCAGCCACTACCCAATCCAATTTAACAGGATGGGAGGGGTGAGAAGAAACACAGCTGTCTTTCTCTGTAATACCATATGTATGACAAGGCAGCCCAAGTTATAAATAAACATCTCCTCCAAATGATTGTCGGGCCACGCCGTAGTCTCATTAGTTTGAAAAGTATAAACTGCGCTGTGCTTTGAGTCATAATAAATATAAAAGTTTTTTTTTCTTTGATGAAAGTGTACCTTTACTGCAAGTAACCATGTGGTCTTATATATTCACATTAATTTATTATTTGAAATCCATTTATTTCACTTACCGGTACCTTGTAGATACAGGATTGAATTAACCCATTCTTCTGCCTCTTTTGGGGTTGGTGCTGCAAACTGTAATAGGAAAGCAATGTAAACCACAACTGATTCACCAGTCGAAAAAAAAAAAAAATCTAGCATTCATGTCACTCCTGTATGGAAACATTAACAATTCTTCACATGTCTACTGATACTTTTTCGTGCAAGGATGCTTCTTATAATGTACGGTTAATTTTGACAAATTTACGTAATTGGAGCAGAGGATGATGGATTTGAAACTGTGATCAGCAGCTGGCAGCTGTGCAGAAAAAAGCTGCTTCTCTTCATCAATGTCAAAGCCAGAACTGATGAACGAAATTTGCCCTTGACAATTAGAAGACACCCGTGAATATCTTTAGACTGCTGGGTATAGTTTTCTTAAAAATGTACTTGTCAGATTCCAACACATTACCTGACAACTTAATTAAATGATTTTCAAATGCAATTTTAGATCTTTAAAATGTATTAAAGTTACATTCTGTATTGATGCCGGCATGATAGGTCTTTGAAATGCTCTGCTGATAGGCGTGCTTGGCCTTCATTCAGTGATACCCCTGGCGCCCATGTTGTGATGTAGCATTAAAGTTGTACTCAAGGTGTTTGCATTGATAAATTTGTACTGTTCTATCTGGGAATTCTACTTTTTTTTAACAAGTCAAATACTTGGCAGAGCTAGAACACTATGCCAACAACACATGCGACTGATATGTATGAACTGATTTTACCTTTTAAAGGGAATCTATGCTCTCAAATGATTCTATTGATTTGAACTGATAATGACTTGAAGCTCAATAGCTTAAAAAAGCTCTGGCAGTTTCTTCAAAATTATTGAAACAATCCCCTAGCGCTATTAATCATACAGATATACAGTTCAGTGCTTGTCCAACATTAGGGCTTTACTATAAAGAAAAACTAGTAAATAAATATATAAATATTACATTTTATACATATTTAATATTAGCTTAAAGTTCAATTAATGCTAAAACTTCTTTCACTTTGGTTAGTGAAGGATTAAAATAGCTGTATGTTTTTATTGCCATCTACATCCCCTTGGGGAGATTTCCCTTCACTTCCTGTCCTATAGACTCAACAGGAAATGAGAGGAGATTTTTCCAATGTGATGGAAATAGGGACATCCCCTCTTAGACAGTTGTCACAGGAATAAGTGTCCTCAGTTGAAGATTTCCCCTCTATTCCTGTTTGGTGGCAAATAAAAAAGGGACAAGGACACATGAATTCCTAACTAAAGATCCTAACCTTTTCCATTGTCAACCACAACTGACACCAACGTTTTAACTGGAAATCCACTTTCCTTATTGAGGGGAACAAACACAACATATTCCCAAAAATCTCTACTAAATATAAAGGATACAACTGTACTGAGTTAATGAATAACAAAATTTAACCTAAAATATTTTATTTTTGTGAAGCACTAAAAATTGAAGCACAAAAACCTGTAAATAAGTAGGGATGAGCTGAACACCCCCCCGTTCGGTTCGCACCAGAACCTGCGAACAGACCTAAAGTTTGCGCAAACTTTAGAACCCTATTAAATACAATGGACTTGAACGTTCTAAATCAAAAGTGCTAATTATCAAGGCTAATATGCAAGTTATTGTCCTAAAAAGGGTTTGGGGACCCGGGTCCTGCCCCAGGGGACATGTATCAATACAAAAAAAGTTTTAAAAACTGCAGTTTTTTCGGGAGCAGTGATTTTAATAATGATTAAAGTGAAACAATAAAAGTGAAATATTCCTTTAGATTTCGTACCTGGGGGGGTGTATAGTATGCCTGTAAAGCAGCGCTTGTTTCCCGTGCTTAGAACTGTCCCTGCACAAAAAGTAATTTCTGAAGGAAAAAAAGTCATTTAAAAGCACTCGCGGCTATAATGAATTGTCGGCTCCCAGCAATACAGAGAAAAGTCATTGATAAAAACAAAATTAAAAATGCGTGGGGGTCCCCCAAATTCAATTACCAGGCCCTTCAGGTCTGGTATGAATATTAAGGGAAACCCTGCGTCAAATTTAAAAAATAAATGATGTGCGGTTCCCACCAAATATCCATACTAGACCCTTCAGGTCTGGTATGGATTTTAAGGGGAACTCCACCCCAAATTTAAAAAAAAACGGCGTGGAGTTCCCCCAAAAATCCATACCAGACCCTTTATCCGAGTACGCAACCTGGTGGGCCACAGGAAAAGAGGGGGGACATGAGAGCGCCCCCCCTCCTGAACCGTACCAGGCCACATGCCCTCAACACGGGGAGGATGCTTTGGGGGTCTGTGACCTCTCAAAGCTCACTGTCCCCATGTTTTGAATGGGACAAGGGCCTCATCCCCACAACCCTTGCCCGGTGGTTGTGGGGGTCTGCGGGCAGGGGGCTTATCGGAATCTGGAAGACCCCTTTAACAAAGGGGACCCCCAGATCCTGCCCCCCCTATGTGAATTGGTAAGGGGTACATTGTACCCCTACCATTTCACAAAGAAAGTGTAATTTTTAAAAAAAAAACACACAGACAACGTTGGGAAAGTCCTTTATTAAAAATAAAAAAATAAAAAATAAAAAACCCATTCGGTGATCCGATGTCCAGCGCTGCAGTCTCCACTCCACACGAAACGTCATTGGCTGAGCGGACCTACACTGCGGAGGAAGTTCTCCATCAGGTCCGCTCAGCCAATGATGTAGGCGGGGTTTGAGGTACGAGGGGGCGGGAGCTCCCTCGTATCTCAGACCCCGCCTACGTCATTGGCTGAGCGGACCTGATGGGGAACTTTCTCCGCAGTGTAAAAAATGAATAGACCCGCCCCTTCTCACGTTCCCCATCAGGTCCGCTCAGCCAATGATGTGGGTGTAAGGCTAAGCGGACCTGATGGGAAATGTGAGAAGGGGCAGGTCTATTCATTCTTTACACTGCGGAGGAAGTTCCCCATCAGGTCCGCTCAGCCAATGACATAGGCGGGGTCTGAGATACGAGGGGGCCCCACCCCCTCGTACCTCAGACCCCGCATACGTCATTGGCTGAGCGGACCTGATGGGGAACTTCCTCCGCAGTGTAGGTCCGCTCAGCCAATGACGTTTCGTGTGGAGTGGAGACTGCAGCGCTGGACATCGGATCACCGCGGACACTGGATTATATCGCTGGAATGGGTTTTTTATTTTTTATTTTTTTATTTTGAATAAAGGACATTTCCCAACGGTATCTGTGTTTTTTTTTTTAAATTGTTACACTTTGTAAAATGGTAGGGGTACAATGTACCCCTTACCAATTCACATAGGGGGGGGCGGGATCTGGGGATCCCCTTTGTTAAAGGGGTCTTCCAGATTCTGATAAGCCCTCTGCCCGCAGACCCCCACAACCACCGGGCAAGGGTTGTGGGGATGAGGCCCTTGTCTCCATCAACATGGGGACATGGTGCTTTGAGGGGTCACAGACCCCCAAAGCATCCTCCCCATGTTGAGGGCATGTGGCCTGGTACGGTTGAGGAGGGGGGGGCGCTCTCTTGTCCCTCCCTCTTTTCCTGCGGCCTGCTAGGGAAAAGGGTCTGGTATGGATTTTTGGGGGGAACTCCACGCCATTTTTTAAAAAAAATTGGCGTGGAGTTCCCCTTAAAATCCATACTAGACCTGAAGGGCCTGGTAATTGAATTTGGGGGGACCCCCACGCATTTTTTTTTTAATCAATTACTTTTCTCTGTATTGCTGAGAGCCGACAATTCATTATAGCTGCGAGTGCTTTTAAATTACTTTTTTTCCTTCAGAAATGACACTTTGTGCAGGGACAGTTCTAAGCAAGGGAAACAAGCGCTGCTTTACAGGCATACTATACACACCCCCAGGTACGAAATTTAAAGGAATATTTCACTTTTATTGTTTCACTTTAAGCATTATTAAAATCACTGCTCCCGAAAAAAATGCAGTTTTTAAAACTTTTTTTGCATTGATACATGTCCCCTGGGGCAGGACCCGGGTCCCAAACACTTTTTATGACAATAACTTGCATATAAACCTTTAAAATTAGCACTTTAGATTTCTCCCATAGACTTTTACAGGGTGTTCCGCGGCTTTTCGAATTTGCCGCGAACACCCCAAATTGTTCGCTGCTCGGCGAACGTACGAACAGGCAATGTTCGAGTCGAACATGAGTTTGACTCGAACTCGAAGCTCATCTCTATAAATAAGCAACTTACTCTAAAAAATAAAAAAATCTACTACTCTCTCTATTTAGTGTTAGGCCCCATGCACACGAGACGCTGTTATTTGCTGTTGAACGCGCGTTCAGAGGCAGTTGGACGCTTTTTTCAACTGCTCCTGAACCCATTCAATGTTATCCTATGTGTCCATGCACACACTCTCGTTTTTTGGCGTTTACAAGCAGTTGCGTTTAACCTCGTTTTTCCAGAAGCAAAAAAATGGGTTCAGACGCAAAAGTTTTCCACGTTTCAGACGCTAAACGCTGCTAAACGCGGCTAAACGCGGCTAAACGCGGTACTGGCGTTTTGCCGCGTTTGCGTTTATAAGCGTTTTTAAAGGTGACCTATTTTTTAACATTAGAAATCTCAAAAATGATGGCAAATGATGAAAAACTATTAAAAAATATAAAAGAAAACTGTAATTGCTTGCATCGCATTGTGGACAATCCACAACTTGTGGCAGGTAACGTGGCAAGTGGACAATCAACAACTTGTGGCAGGTGATGTGGCCAGGTGACGTGGCCAGGTGACGTGGCAAGTGGACAATCCACAGCTTGTGGCAGGTGACGTGGCCAGGTGACGTGGCAGGTAACGTGGCCAGGTGACGTGGCAGGTGATGTGGCAAGTGGACAATTCACAACTTGTGGCAGGTGACGTGGCACGTGATGTGGCCAGGTGACGTGGAAAGTGGACAATCCACAACTTGTGGCAGGTGACGTGGCTAGATGACGTGGCAGGTAATGTGGGCAGGTAACATGGCTAGGTGACGTGGCAGGTGACGTGGCAAGTGGACAATTCACAACTTGTGGCAGGTGACGTGGCCAGGTGACGTGGCACGTGATGTGGCCAGGTGACATGGCAAGTGGACAATCCACAACTTGTGGCAGGTGACGTGGCCAGGTGACGTGGCAGGTGACGTGGCAAGTGGACAATCCACAACTTGTGGCAGGTGACGTGGCCAGCTGACGTGGCAGGTAACGTGGCCAGGTGACGTGGCAGGTAACGTGGCCAGGTGACGTGGCAGGTAA
The DNA here is from genome assembly GCA_029206835.1 of Rana muscosa. Classification (NCBI taxonomy): domain Eukaryota; kingdom Metazoa; phylum Chordata; class Amphibia; order Anura; family Ranidae; genus Rana; species Rana muscosa. The sequence continues at coordinate 172,786,995 of CM055122.1, read as the reverse complement.
CATGGCCAGGTGACGTGGCCAGGTAACGTGGCAAGTGGACAATCCACAACTTGTGGCAGGTGACGTGGCACGTGATGTGGCCAGGTGACGTGGCAAGTGGACAATCCACAACTTGTAGCAGGTGACGTGGCCAGGTGACGTGGCCAGGTGATGTGGCCAGGTGACGTGGCAGGTGACGTGGCAAGTGGACAATCCACAACTTGTGGCAGATGATGTGGCAAGTGATACGCTAAATACAAGTACACTGCTGCTCTCTCAGCTGCTGCTACTCACTCTGGTCTCACAAACTGGCTGAAATGGTTAAAATGTACTCTTTTTTGAGCTTAGGGAGGGTCTATGATGAAACGCTTATAAACGCAAACGCGGTTAAACGCCGCTAAACGCGCGTTTATAAACGCCGGTTTCAGCGTTTAAAAACGTGTGTTCAGCAGAGTTTGCACCTGCGTCTCGTGTGCATGGGGCCTAATACTAAGATGATGCTCCTAAATTTATTTATATTTACTGTGTTCTGTGTGTGTGTGGTTTTTCAGTATTTTCAAATTCATGTTTTTATAAAATATTAATTTTATATTAATTTGAAATGTTTTGCTTAGACTTTACTACTGTCATAATAAGGCTAACAAACGCCTTTTGTGACCGTAGACACATGGGGTAACAGGTACTATTTATGAAGACAGTTTCCTTGTGTGCACGGAGGCACCAATTCTCTTCTTCCACTGCAAACAGTGCTGCTCTGACAATAACCTGCCATTGCTAAGGATTGAGCACTTCTGTGTTCATTCACACACAAAAAGGAGACTGATGAACACTGAAGTAATGTTTACCTATCTCCACTGTTGCCACACCAACTCTTACTACCAGTGGTGTCTAGCAGCATGAGGAATGGAATCTTAAACTGAGTTTCAATCCATCTATGGCCATTCTCGATAGACAGAAGTCAATCTAACAATTGACTTCTGTTGAACAGGAATGTTGGAAAATGTTTCTCAATCAGCGGGCTGCAGCACTTCAGTGTATTGTGTCAGAATACAATAGCAAAGCAAGTAGGATTCCTCCATCCACCACAGTTGTGTGGATAGTGGGGACCTTTTCATTTATTTATTTTTGATCAACCTGCTGGTGCTGGGTGCTCGGTGCTGGGCTGCATTTCCTACTACAGTCTCAATGCATAGACCACTGAAATAGCATTAAGCTGGCCATAGATGGATTGAAATTTCAATTCATCTATGGCCGATCCTGTTTGAGTGCAATCGATCTGCTGATGGACTGCTCACAGACAGGCTTGCTGGAAAACTTTTGTTCAATCAGCGCTATAGCCAATAGGCAAAGGTAAGGTAGAGGCATTAAAGTCCAAAGAAGAAAAGGAATAAAGAAAAACATTTATTGATGCAATGCTATGTAAAATCACATGCCAAGGGTACAACCATGATACTCTGCATAAAAAAATTCCATTGTGACATACAATATATTTTCAAAAGTATTGGGACACCTGCCTTAACACGCACATGAACTTTAATGGCATCCCAGTCTTAGTCCGTAGGGTTCAATATTGAGTTGGTCCACCTTCTGCAGCTATAACAGCTTCAACTCTTCTGAGAAGGTTGTCAACAAGGTTTAGGAGTGTGTCTATGGGAATGTTTGGCCATTCTTTCAGAAGAGCATTTGTGAGGTCAGGCACTGATGTTGGACGAGAAGGCCTGGCTCGTAGTCTTCGCTCTAATTCATGCCAAAGGTGTACTATTGGGTTTAGGTCAGGACTCTGTGCACGCCAGTCAAGTTTCTCCACCCCAAACTCTCTCATCCATGTTTTTATGGACCTTGCTTTGTGCACTGGTGCGCAGTCATGTTGTAACAGAAAGGGACCATCCCCAAACTGTTCCCACAAAGTTGGGACATGAAATTGTCCAAAATGTCTTGGTATGCTGATACCTTAAGTTTCCCCTTCACTGGAACAAAGGGCCAAACCCAACCCCTGAAAAACAATCACACACCATAATCCCCCCTCCACCAAATGATTTGGATCAGTGCACAAAGTCAGGTCCATAAAGACATGGATGAGGGAGTTTGGGATGGAGGAACTTGACTGACCTGAACAGAGTCCTGACCTCAACCCGATAGAACACCTTTGGGATGAATTAGAGCAGAGAATGCGAGCCAGACCTTCTCGACCAATATCAGTGCCTGACCTCACAAATATGTTCCCATAGACACACTCCTAAACATTGTCGACAGCCCTCCTAGAAAAGTTGAAGTTGTTATAGCTGCAAAGGGTGGGACAACTCAATATTGAACCCTACAGACTAATACTGGGATGTCATTAAAGTTCATCATGTATGTATAGAGTCAAGCATCCAAATACTTTTGACAATATAGTGTAGCAAGCAAAAAATATAAAAACTCACATACTGTATATACTTATTGAGCATATATGGTTTATATTGGTTTTATAGTTTCTCAATAAGTCAGAGTTGGAAAACTTAATCAGAATGTTCTTTGTCCTAATATATACTCATATGCATGAATGCACTGTGCAGATGTGGCTGGCAGTTAGTGAGCTGTTTCCACGCAAATGGTCCCCTTTCTCCAGAGTTGGTCTATGAAATAGTCTTATCAACTTAATTTATATGGAGGCATAAAAAGTCCAACCTGATAGACACGTTTATCAGGAGCGAAGATTTCAAAACAGCAATCTTTCTTTGCGTCCTTGCGGAGAGTATTATTCATTCGGGCTCTGTATCCTTCCAGAGAAAATTCACCTTTCTGCTGTTTGTCTGCCAAAGATAAAAGCGGAGTAGCACCAAGTTAATTCTCTGGTGGCTGCCTGTGAAATGGCATTTCTGCCTGCAGCTTTTAAGAAATCTCTGTAGAATTACAGTCAACACATTGATGGTAGTCACATGCAGATTTTGAGGCTAGGGAATCATGGATGCCTTAGTTAGACTAAAGCAGCCCAGCTGTTGCTATGTACAGTGCCGATGTAAATAAGCACATTGTCACATTTATTATCAGGCACATTCTTTACAAATCTGCACACCATAATGTCCAAAACAGAATAAAATATAGTAATCTCAAAGATACTTGGGGCATGTTTATAAAAAAATGATATGTTTCACACCTTGGTGTAACATCTGTGCAGAAGAGTAAAATTGGTGCCAGAAAAAATAATAATTTTATCAGATTGATATATATTTCAAGTGCATTTGGTCATAACGTTATACAGTACTAGAACAACATGAGTTATGGGTTTAAGGCCAAGCTTTCCTTTAAGAGTGTTGGAAAGGAGATGTCTAGCTTTTAAAATATTATTTTCAATCAATCCAAAATTGCCCAAACTACCAAAATCTAAAATACATGTTATAAGCTATAAGAAGGCATAAAATAATGCGTAAAGACTAGTTTGTTATTGTCATCTGCAACCTAGGTTCCACCTGGTCAGCTCTGCCACAATCACTTTATAACCTTTTTTTTCCCATAAACAAAGAGTAATTACTTGTTTGTAAGACATTACATCATCATCATTATTACAAATATGACTCTTGACAGATAGTTGCACTGACACTGATGTAAAACTTCACATAAAACTACAGAGGGAGACGAGTCTCTGGACAGCCATAATAAATAGTAGTCTGGGTAAAGATACTCGCTTAATTCCAAAATATAGGTGAGTGATAGTATGATCAGCTGAATCCTTCTTAAGTTTTAACAATTGATATGTTCAGGAGGGGAATGACTACTACATCCACAGTGTAAATATAGTAGGAATCCTTTTGAGATATTTTTTCCCGTAGAGTATACAGTAGCCACTGAAAAATGTTTAACAATAGACATTACAATTAACAACATTCACCCTAGTTTTCCTGAATGGATCCAGCAGTTCACTGGATTTGGTAAAAAAAGCATCACTTCCTTACTAAATTATACATTACATATGAGTTGATATACCCTGGATGCAGAGCCCAAACGGTGTGGATTCATCCAATTTTTTAGATTAGGTTAGCAGTTGAAATATTGCTTTTATAGCTTTTAAAGGGGTTTTTCCCTTTCAGCAGTAGTGTATTTAGGTTTTGTGCTGCCCTAGGCCTGACTAAACTCGTGCACCCCCTATTTTAAATATTACCCACCCCTTCCTGTCAATGCCACACCCCTTTCTGTTTAAAAACCCGCCCTGAAATTTTCGAGTGGGGACACTAGTTATTAGGGCCTGGGGGAGCATTGGATTCCCTTAAATTGGATAGATTTTGGCTATGGGGCAGGAAGTGAAGGGAAATCTCTGCAATGGGATAGGGATGGTAAAAAAAAATAAACTGGCAGGGGCTATAACCCTCCGTCACTCTATCCAAAATGGAAAAAAAAACTGTTGCCTATAGTTCTACTGTAAGCACAAATTTCTGATAATTTTATAGAGAGGACTAAGAAGATATAAACATGCCAATGGTTCAGCAGAAAACATATAGCACAGTGAGGAAGGTTTGTGGTCCAGGCTGATAGGACAGTCAAAATTAGCAGCAGCTTGCGTTACACTGACACTCTTTCCGTGCTGCCCCCCTGCAAAGTGCTGGGTCTGGGCGTTGTTGGCCTAGGCCAGGATACAGCGTTGCCTTTCAGCAAGTATAAAATTTGAAAACAAAAATTGTCCTTCTGACAGCCATGAAATTGTATTTCTACCCTGTAAAAACCCTCTTGATGAGGGTTCTAATTTGGGAGACCACCACTAGCCAGTATCTACTTGGATACTTGTATGGAGTGTTTTTCACTTTCTTGAGAAATGTGGACAACTCCTTTGAATGGTAGTTACTTGATGAAAATGTGTATTCCAGACAGAGCAGTAGCTTTGGTTGACACTAAAGCATAATGGTTGATAGAACTTCACGAACTGCAAATACTTGCTTTAATACCTGACCAGTTCATCTACAAAAATATTCAATAAGACAACAAGGAAAGAAGAGACAATGGAACTATGACTGTCTTCCTAGTAGGAGAAACATTTAACTTTATGCTCAAAAATACAAAATGGAAAGCTCTTGCAAACTCTAATGCCTCGTACACACGACCCGGTTTTCCGACGGGAAAACTGCGAGGAGAGCTTTTGGCTGGGAATCCTGGCCGTGTGTATGCTCCCTCGCAGTTTTTCCGACGGGAAAACTGCCAAACCCGCCGGCAAAAAAAAAGAGAACCAGCCCTCTTTTTTCCCGTCGGGATTCCCAACTGACTTTTTCCCGTCGGAAATCCCGAGCGTGTGTACGGGGCATTACAGTCCAACACAGTATTGTAACATGTACACAGCATGTGACACAAAGCTGAACTGTTCTTTTGTTGGTAGATCAATATAGCACAAAGTCATGAACAAAACACCTGGAAATAGAACATATGGGGTAGAGATCATGACGAGAATGAGAAGAACAAGGAAGGTGCCTCTAAGTGCAGAATGCCAGCTGTTTAAAAAGCTCACAAGAAGTGGACGTTTAGTAGGTTCATGATCAAGACATTCCTGGCGGGGTTTCTGTCAATGTCTCCCCATCTCCCTGTGCCGACCAGCAGTTGTAAAAGAGAATAGGATTGTAAAGTCAAGATGGCCGCTGCTCTTCTGGGACCACGGTGGAATGCACGCCCTGCATGTGGAACGCATGCACCGGAACTGATGCCAGGAAAGGGGCAGTGGCGCATTTCAGAACATGCGTACAAGGCTCCTTGTACGCATGCTGCAAACGCATCATCGCACCTTTCCTGACTTCACTTCTGGCCCGTGCATTCCACATGCCTTGCATGCATTCCACTGTGGTCCCAGAAGAGCGGTGGCCATCTTGACTTCACAATCCAATCCTCCTTTACAGCTGCTGGTTGGCACAGGGAGATGGGGAGACATTGACAGGAGCCCCACCAGGAATGACTTGATGATGGGCCTACTAAACGTCCCCTTCTTGTAAGTGTTTTAAACTGTGTTTTTTAATAAACGGCTGGCATTTTGCACTCAGAGTCTCAGAGGCACCTTCCTTGTTCTCTTTTCCTGCAAGAGCTGCTTCTACTCGTTTGAAGAGCGCTGTAGTGCTATCCCCAGCTATGTGACCCTACTACATTCATACAGGATAGCTCCACCAGGCAGAAGCGCACGATTCCCATATTGTTCATTACAATCAACAAAATATGCTCCTTTGCTGACCATAAACAGTAACATTGGAAATTTGTCTAAATGTTTGACTTGTTGTCTTTGTCTTCTTAACAGGTATCAGATTTTCTCCAAAAGACAGCATATTGTTAAGTGCATAACATTTAGACAATTTCTGTGAATCGAGATATTCGTTTGAAAAGAAAAATAGATAGACCATGATTAGAAACATGTCTCAGGCATTACCCTCTATGAGGATAAACTGTGAACTCTGGCATTTTGCATTATTACACAGAGTGTGGAAGGTACTAGCGACTTGACTTTTCAAATATCCTGTAGTATTCAGCTTAAGATGGAAAACACAGATTTAATGAACAACTATTTATATGAACATTTTCTGGAAAGAAAGAACACTTGGATACCCAGTGTGGACATGTAAAGAAAGAAAATGCAATTTCACGGTCATCTTTTCATGGTCAAACAGGAACACTTTGCGATTTTATAAATAGAAATCTTACAAGATTGGACCATTTTAAAGATGGGACCATTTTTCTCTTACTGGGAGAGTAAGCAGTTTGATTTTTGTTCTTAATATGTACAATAAAATCTTTTTGAACTACATACCTTTGTCACTTCCATAATAGTAGAAGATGGATTTGCTTATGGCACACCAACGTTTTTGCCAGTCAGATGCAAAAAAGTTGTGATCTAAAATGGAAAGAAATAACACAGTTGTAAAGCATGTTCTTTTACAGTATACTTACCAACGTCGCCTTTCAGACCATATTTCATGTTACACCCATATTTAGGGTATAACATGAAACATGGTTAGAGTCCACAGCCCCCACCCTAAAAAGACCCCCCCCCCCCCCTTACAGATTCTAGATGGTTTTTCTCCCCACTGGTTCCTGTCAAAATTGAATTTGGCACAGCTGTGTATGGCTCCATCCACACAACCATATAATGTATTCACAGAGTTGTGAAAGAAAAAACGACAAGCCCCATCTGCCACTGCAGCAGCAATACTGTAGCTCTCAATGAAGCATTAATTCAGTGATGTTTGTATCCTCCAGCTCTATAGCTGAAGGTCTCTACCTCGGTACGGATCTGAACTGGAGGAAAAGTCTGCAGGTGCCAGAGAATTATTCCCATAATTCACTAATCATAGTTGTAATGATGTGCAGGTTTAAATGCACAAAATAAGAATTGCATATTTTTGCGCTGAAACCACCCCATGTGGAAGGAAATTTCCCATCCTTGCCGCTCTTACAGTAAAGAACCCTCTACGCAGTTTAAGGTTATACCTCTTTTCTTCTCATTTTAATGAGTGGCCACATGTCTTATTAAACTCCCTTCTGCTGAAAGTTTTATCCCTATTGTGGTAGATGAAGAGATGAATTCAGTACACAAGTGGTTATGGAGTTAGTATTAAGTGTCTAGAGAGAGACACAAGAGACTGGTGAGGTATTGGGCGTGCTCTGTGCCCCCTTCATGTAACAGTTATTCACCTGAGAAGAAAGGATAGGAAGATGGCAGTGTCTGTTGGTTCCAGGGTGGGAACCAAAGTGTGAAGAGTTTACTAAATTGATGTTGGTTTCTAACTTGCTTTCCAGGGGGCGAACACTGTCTCAATTGGGCACCATCCACAAGTGTATATATTTCACGGCAAAAAGGTAGAACTTTTGTACAGACTGCATAGACATCATTGAAACACTTGGTGTAGACCAGGGATATGCAATTAGCGGACCTCAAGCTGTTGCAAAACTACAATTCCCATCATGCCTTTGCCTCTGGGTGTCATGCTTGTGGCTTTCAGAGTCTTGCTATGCCTCATGAAACTTGTAGTTCTGCAACAGCTGGAGGTCCGCTAATTGCATATCCCTGGTGTAGACAATGTTGAAAATGACACACACTTAAAAAATAAAAAAATTAGGGAATATTGTATTCCATACAATATTGTGTACTCCATACACAATTACAGTGCTGGGCCACTGGAATAGGGCAGTAGAGGCAGCATCAGCTTGTAATGGTGACAAGTCAACATCAAAATATTTGTAACGCTTAGTCTACAACTGTCTGAGCTTCTACCTCACTGAAAACAACCTTCTTAACCCCTTATAGTCCAGCTTACAACACTCCACTGAAACTGCCCTACTAAAACTCACTAATGATTTACTAACTACTAAAACCAATGGCCACTACTCCATACACATACATCTAGACCTCTCTGCAGCCTTTGATACTGTGACCATCCCCACCTCAAAAAAAAAACTCCACTCTTTTGGCCTTCAAGATTCTGCTCTCTCCTGGTTCTCCTTCTATCTATCACAGCGCTCCTTTAGCCATACCTATAACTCTATCTCCTCCTCTCCACTTCCTCTTTCTGTTGGGGTCCCCCAAGGTTCTGTCCTCAGACCCCTCCTCTTCTCCATCTACAGTTCAACCCTTGGTCACTTGATAAACTCTAATGGCTTCCAGTACCATCTCTATGCTGACGACACATAAATCTATCTCTCTACTCCTTACCTCACTCCTTCAGTCTCCTCTTGCATTATTAACTTAATAACTGACCTGTCAGCATGGATGTCACACCACTTCCTTAAACTCAATCTTTCTAAAACTTAGCTCATAATATTTTCTCCTGCCCATGCCCCCTCCCCTGACTTCTCCACCAAGATCAATAATACAACCATTAGTCCTTCCCCTCATGCAGGGTGCTTGGTGTAATCCTGGGCATCTACAAAATATGCCCCTTTTTAACCGTTGAAACCACTAAGCAACTTTTTCACTCCCTTGTTATCTCTCGCATTGACTATTGTAACTCCCTCCTCATTGGTCTACCCCTCCATAGGCTATCCCCTCTTCAGTCTATCATGAATTCTGCTCCCAGACTCATCCACCTTACCAATCCCTCCACTGGCTTCCCATTGCCCAACTAATAAAATTTAAAACACTAACAATAACATACAAAGCCATCTACAACTCTGCCCCGAGCTGCATCACCAATTTTATCTTCAAATATCCCCCAAGAAAGTCCTCTCTGCTCCTCCCAAGACTTCCTGCTCTCTAGCTTCCTTGCCTCCTCCTCCCATGGTCGTCTCCAGGACTTTTCCAAATCCTCTCCTATCCTCTGGAACTCGCTACCCCAATCTATCCGGCTATCTCCTCCTCTGTCCATATTTAGGCGATCCCTGAAAACTCATCTCTTCAGGGAAGCCTACCCTGGCTCCAGCTAAGAACCAAATCTTCTATTTTTACCTTGAGTTCATCCCTCACAGTTATTACCTTTTGTTCCACCAGCCCCTCCATATTAGATTGTGGGGCAGGGCCCTCCTAACCCTTTTGTATTGAATTGTAGTGTTTCTGTATGGTCTCCCTTTATAATGTAAAGCGCTGCGCAAACTGTTGGCGCTATATAAATCCTGTATCATAATAATAATAATAATACAAGTCCCATCTGCCATCGCGGCAGACAGTCTATAGTTTTCATTGAACTGCAGGGGCGCTAATGAACATTCTCGTAGTTCATTGCTATTCTTGCATTTCAGTAACTGTCTGCCCGGATGGGGAAGTATGGGCAGACAGCCGTACTGAGTGTGTGCAAGAGCATGATATTGCACCCATGATCTGCTGATTGCAGGTGCAATGCTCTGCAGGCTCCTAAAAAAAAAAAATCTGTATAAATGCAATTTTTTTTTACCTGCAAAAAATATGCATTAATATAAATCTATTTTTAATGCATCAACCAAGCTAGCTCTTTAAAGGAATTGTGGATGTTTTATGTTTCACTTTGAAGTTATACAAAAAAAAAAAAAACCTGCTCCCCCCTGAACAATATTCTTAAAAATGATTTTTTTTTTTAAGCCCCTGGAAATGCTCAGATCCCCGTTCCTTTTGTTTGACAATCCTTTATCTATAAGACTTGCAAAAGGAGAGAATTGATATTCAAGATTCACCTCCTATTGAGGTCAATATGTTTGCATTTAATATTGTAATTTGGGGAATTTACAATGAACTCGTTAAACAGCCCCTGAATCAGACCCAAGTACATATGCCCATCACTAATTATTGGTAATTGGTTGCTATGGCTGTGAATGATTTCATTCGTTTGCCACTGGAATGAAAGGTTGAACTTGTGGTCGAGCTGAACCAAAGTTCACCCCTACTCTTTACAACTGATATTCTATGATTATTTTAGGAGAGATTATGGAGATTGTTTCTAAACACATCAGAAAAGCTCAGTTTCAAAAGGGTAATTCACAAACCTTTCCTGCGCTTCTCCAGATATCCTGCTTTTGATACGACGAGATCCTGAGCAGCCACTGGTTGATTTCCTTAAAAAATTAACAGAAATGTTTCAGATTAATGTCATGATTGTAAAATGTTGTCAAGAAGAAAAAAAAAAATAATTACAGGTATGTGTGTGCTTCAAGAGATAGGTCTAATCACACTGTTTCCAAACAGTTATAAGAGAAAAGTGTTCTTTCATTATTTCACAATTTGTTTTTAAAACAAAATTTAGTGTTGTGTAGAAACAGAATAGTAAAGAAAAATTACAATGGTTTTGAGTCAATTTTACCTAAAGAGATTTAAAGGTTCTTTAAAAAAATAAATAAAAATAACAAACATGTTATACTTATCTTTTCTGTGCAATGGTTTTGCACAGAGCAGTCCTTATCATCCTCTTCTGGGGTCCAACGCCAGCACTCTGGGCTCCTCCTCTTCTCCATGTGCCACCACAGGAAGCCACTTCCCATGGTGGCACACATGCGTGCTCGAACCTGAGCCAGGCTGTGTGTGTCTAGCTCACAGGATTTGATTGACCCCTAGCAGGGGCCGATGGCTCCCACTGCTCTCACTCAGTGAGTGCTGCTTTTCAGGCACAACCCTGGATCGAGATCGGGCTCAAGTAAGCATTTAGGGGGGCTGGGGGGGACCTGAACATGAAAGTTTTTTTACCTAAATGCAGAGGATGCATTAAGGTAAAAAAACTATATCCTTTGCAACTGCTTTAAAGTATATGTAAACCCTAAATAGATGACATTTGTTTTGCTAATAGCAATGTTATTTTTTTACTAAAGTAATGTTTTTATATTTTTTTCATTCTTTGTTCTCAGTGCCATTGACCTTCTGAGGCCTCTTTACAGCCTCATATCCATGCATGCGCTTTAACACACCGTGACAACATTGGACAGTGCCTGTGTGTCATGGATATGCAGTAGTGTTTGTCTGTCAGCTTACCTTCCTTCCCATGTGTTCATCTTAGAGGCCTGAGCCCTTTCACCTGGCTTCCTTTATAATCTCCTCCCAGCCAGACTCCACCCCAGGCCCTATCACAGAACACTATATTAACCTGTGCACTGCAAGCCTGCTTGGCTGATCAACGTGTTTGTTAGGCATTGTGTGTTTGGGTTCCTGCCTGCCGTGTGCTACGTCTGTCTCTCTGTTACGTTATTGGCTTGTCCCCGACTATCCCTGTCTGCTCGTGACCCTTGACCTTCGGCTCGTTCTTTCGTTATCCTTGTCTGCTTGTGGCCCCTGACCTTCAGCTTGTTATTCGGTTCCCTCTTATCTTGTGCTGCTGCTTCCCCTCCTTTCCCCTTATCCTACGGGGCGTGAGCTAGGAAACTCCAGGGGCCGCGACCTGGTCCCAGCCTGCAGCATAACATCCTCACCACTAGAGGCCCTGGAGAAGACCAGCTGGGTCTTAGACTCCGCGCCCTGGGGAATCTTGGCTCTAGCTTCCGTTAGGATCCCGGTTGTGCTCCTCTGGTCCCGCTTTCCACAACCACCCAGTTTCCTATCCGCAGAAGCCAGCCATAGGGTTCACTACCTCGCAGTGCACTCCTGTCCCCCTACGGTGTGCATCTGTCACCTGGCCACAGGTGACCCTGACAGTTTGATCAGCCATGAACCCGGCTGACATCCCGTTACCCGTGGATGATCCGTTGCAGGGCATAGTTTGCAGACTTGAAACCCAGGAATCGAATCAGACTCAGGTGATGCGATTCCTCCAGGATCTGGCTTCTCGCTTTGAGCAGCTTCAGGCCTCCTTGGGAACCCTGAATCCGCAACCTCAAATACAACCAGCGGCTGCACCTATTGCACCAGTCGCAGCCACACACTCACTACAACTGCCAGCTCCGTCCCGTTTCTCTGGGGACTCCAAGGCTTGCAGGGGGTTCCTTAGCCAATGCACAATTCATTTTGAGCTCCAGCCCCAAAACTTCCTGTCTGATCGGGCTAAGGTAGCCTATATCATTTCCCTCCTCTCTGGTGAAGCTTTAGCCTGGGCAGCCCCTCTGTGGGAACTGAATGATCCAGTGGTTTCTAGCCTGTCTGGCTTCTTGAAACTTTTTCGGAATATCTTCGAAGAACCGGCTCGTGTCTCTTCAGCGGCCAGCGCCCTTTTACGTCTCCGCCAAGAGTCTGCTTCTGTGGGACAGTATGCCCTTCATTTCCGCATACTGTCGGCTGAGTTGAGCTGGAACAATGAGGCCTTAGTCGCAACCTTTTTGCATGGCCTGTCTGATAGAGTGAAGGATGAATTAGCAGGAAGAACCATCCCCACTGATCTGGCCGGCGTTATCTCCTTGTGTAACCAGATCGATATATGCTTTCAGGAGAGGACCTTAGAAAAGCAACGCCAGCACTCCTTGGTTCTTAGTCAGCCTGAGCTCCCCTCTCTTCGACCCGTAGAGCATCTCCTACCAGCTGAGGAACCCATGCAGCTGGGTCGGACCAGGCTATCCCCCGAGGAACGTGCTAGGCGCAGAACTCTTGGTCTGTGTCTTTACTGTGGGGGCAAAGGTCATTTTCGTGACACTTGCTCTCTTTGTCCAGAAAAACGTTCGGGTCCACTTCATCTGGAAAGTGGAGTATTGGACCCAGAAATATCACCTTCCCCTTCTCGTCTTCTGCTTTCTGTGTTCCTTCATGTTGGTGCTTCTTCTCATTCGGTCTCAGCATATCTGGATTCCGGAGCCGCTGGTAATTTTATGGACTGGGAAATCGCATCGTCCATGAGACTTACTCTTTTGCCCCTCACCACACCATTGGTGGTCTTGGCGATTGATGGTACTGTTCTCCCAGGGGGACCTATCCGCTTCCAGACCCTCCCTGTTAAGATGTCGGTAGGGACACTCCACCAGGAGTGGATATCCTTCCTTATCTTACCCAAGGCCTCAACGCCTATAATTTTGGGTCTCCCATGGTTACAGCTCCATTCTCCTCATGTGGACTGGACTACTGGACAGATCCTGGCTTGGGGTCCCTCCTGTTCCTCGTCCTGCCTACCCAAGGTTGCCCCCTGTGAATCTGAGCCGGTCATTCATTCCAGGTTGCATAACCATTTACATTTCTCTGTCCCTAACCATCCTTGGACGCACAGCCAGGCTAGCTTGTCTACAAGTCCTGCAGTCACTACGTCTTGCGATGCGATTCAGGTAGTCGCTACACCTGACTCAGCTATTCACTCTGCCTCTGTACTAGTTATGCCAGTCCAGCCCATGCCCATTGAGCCTCCTACTTTTTCTTGTTCGGGACATTCTGCTTGTCCTTCAGCTATTCAGTTTGACTCCGGCGACATGTCACCTTCTAACCAACCTGACTTCAGGGTTCCACTGACATCTGCCCAGTCTGATGGTCCTGTGCAAGATGACCAGTTCCCCTTTAAGGGTCTAGGGGACCCTCCTCAGATTCCTGTTGATCCTCTCATGCCCTTGCTTATTCCTAGAGAGCCTTTGGTCCTCAATAGATCTTCTTGTCATCTCCCTACCTCGTTTTCGGTCTCTGAGGATAATCTTAAGTACGAGGTTAGACAAGTTCTGGATTCTCGGCTCTGCAGAGGCATTCTTCAGTACCTTGTGCATTGGAGAGGTTTTGGTCCTGAGGAGGCGTCTTGGATCGCTGCATCTGATGTCGCTGCACCTCATCTGTTGAGAAGGTTTCATCAGAGATTTCCCTTTAAGCCTGGGCCCAGGCGGGGGAGGGCCCATAAGAGGGAGGGTACTGTCATGGATATGCAGTAGTGTTTGTCTGTCAGCTTACCTTCCTTCCCATGTGTTCATCTTAGAGGCCTGAGCCCTTTCACCTGGCTTCCTTTATAATCTCCTCCCAGCCAGACTCCACCCCAGGCCCTATCACAGAACACTATATTAACCTGTGCACTGCAAGCCTGCTTGGCTGATCAACGTGTTTGTTAGGCATTGTGTGTTTGGGTTCCTGCCTGCCGTGTGCTACGTCTGTCTCTCTGTTACGTTATTGGCTTGTCCCCGACTATCCCTGTCTGCTCGTGACCCTTGACCTTCGGCTCGTTCTTTCGTTATCCTTGTCTGCTTGTGGCCCCTGACCTTCAGCTTGTTATTCGGTTCCCTCTTATCTTGTGCTGCTGCTTCCCCTCCTTTCCCCTTATCCTACGGGGCGTGAGCTAGGAAACTCCAGGGGCCGCGACCTGGTCCCAGCCTGCAGCATAACATCCTCACCACTAGAGGCCCTGGAGAAGACCAGCTGGGTCTTAGACTCCGCGCCCTGGGGAATCTTGGCTCTAGCTTCCGTTAGGATCCCGGTTGTGCTCCTCTGGTCCCGCTTTCCACAACCACCCAGTTTCCTATCCGCAGAAGCCAGCCATAGGGTTCACTACCTCATGGTGCACTCCTGTCCCCCTACGGTGTGCATCTGTCACCTGGCCACAGGTGACCCTGACACTGTGCATTGTGTGTTGGAACAGCTGCTTGTACTCTCCATTGGGAGGGTGTGACAGGGTAAAAAGCAGGAGAACAATTGAGAGACAGGGATAGAGCTTTGTCATCCTGAGAAAGGACAAGGAGCTTTACGACAGGATTACAAATACATAAAAGGGAGCTGTTTTACCCGCCAGAGTGTAAGCAGGTGCAGTTAGCTAGTCTGCCACAAGATGGCTCCGTCCCATAGTAGTGTAATCAGGTGCTAGGTCCCTTTTAGTCAGAGCCCCACTGGAGTGATGTCATGAGTGTATCAGTGGGCATATAATTCCGGGTCGAGAGGAGCCTAGGGTAGTTGGGACATGAGCCAGATACCCCACCTTCATGCAGATGTAGTTAGCTAAGTGGAGGCCCTGGGCAGGATGAGGTAGTCCTGCATTCAGAAGAGCCAGCTGTACTCATCCTGTCTCTTTCGGTGATGGGGGCTAGAGCGGATTGAAAAGGCTTCTCAGACCAATGCTGGTCTTCTCTCAAGTGAGTCTATCCCCCTGGAGGGCCTGGGGGAAGTGTACTAAAGCCAGAGGTGAAACTCAGGAACTTCAGGCATAGCTGAATCCAAAACGATCATTCAAACATCAGTGAATGAATTAAAAGTCCTTCAAGTTAGACTTCCACAAACAATAAGTGATCCCGTAACTTCACAAAACTGCTCAGTGCTCACAGAACTCTCACCTCTATGAAGTGATGAATCAGTCTTAGGAACAGATATGGTGTTGGCGGTCTCCCACTTCCAGGCTTCCGGCTACCGGCTCTTAGTATATCGCTCAGGATTCCAGATTGCATGTAGGAACTAAATAAATGCCTCCCATAGTGTAAATTGTTTAAACAAGCACAGATTTATTAAAAGGCGATCGAAAGCTTACATACTGTAAAAAGTAGTTAAAAGAGCATTGGAATGAAACAACGGCGTTACAGACGCCTCTCACGTCACTTCTGGTCTGCTACTCCCTTCGGTCAATGTGGCGGACCGTAGCGGACGGGAAGTGATGTGAAAGACATCTGTAATGCTGTTGTTTCATTCCAATGCTCTTTTAACTACTTTGTATGTAAGCTTCCAATCGTCTTAATAAATCTTTGGTTGTTTAAACAATTTACACTATGGGAGGCATTTATTTATTTCCTACATGCAATCTGGAGTCCTGAGCGATATACTAAGAGCCGGTAGCCAGGAGTCTGGAAGTGGGAGACCACCAACACCATATCTGTTCCCAAGGCTGATTCATCACTTCATAGAGGTGAGAGTTCTGTGAGCACTGAGCAGCTGTGTGAAGTCACGGGATCACTTATTGTTTGTGGAAATCTAACTTGAAGGACTTTTTATTCATACACTGATGTTTGGATGATCATTTTGGACTAATTTATTTCAACCACTTTGCACTTTATATTTGCTGTGTCATCCAGAAGTTTGTCACTGTTTTATATTGGATGTTTTGTTTTCACTTATTCACCATTATACTTATTGCTAAATGTGTATTGTGAACACTTTAGATTCAACAGTACAGGAAGTCCCCGAGTTACGAACGGGCTAGGGACTGTAGGTTTGTTCTTAAGTTGAATCTGTTCGTAAGTCGGAACAGTACCTTTTTTGATGTTCTGTCGAAATGTGCCCGCCTTCGAAAAGTGGCCGCGCAATCGCAGAACGGCAGAGACTTCAAGCCACCTCCCATTCGTAAGTAGGAGCCGTTTTCCAATGTTCTATTGAAATGTGCCCGCCGTTGAAAAGTGCCCACGCATGCGCAAAATGGCAGAAACATCACGCCGCCTCCTGTAAGAAGGAGTCGTTCGCAAGTCGGATGTTCGTAACTCGGGGACTGCCTGTAGTTTCATATATAACTTTTGTAAGTTTAATTTCTAATACACCTGGTAGCGCGGGGGACTACACTTTAACTACAGGCATAGATGGACACAGATAGCCTAAGGCAAGCCAGAGCCCTCTGAGTGAGTACAAATGACCCTGCGAAGGAGAGAGGCTATGTAAAGGGAAGATGGCTTAAGGGTGAACTGTTGTATGCTGCTGTGGATCATCCACTCCATGTGATTGACAAAAGTACTGTCAAGTGACCCTGGATAGTATGTCTAGAAGATGCAATTGTAAATGCCATCTTTTGAAGTAACTTGCAGTGCAGCAACAACACTTCTTTTGTGCGGACATTCCTTTCTTCAGAATATAAAAGCTAATGGCCCGGGAATGTCATGGGAAGGGCTTTGGCAAGGAGTTGAGCACAACATGGCGGAGGTTTAGGGCTTCAAGCAGATGGGCTGTTCTAGGAAGATGTCAGGCAGGGACTTGTACCAGTTGGTGCCTGTAACGGCAATCCCAATACGAAAGGGGTTAACGCCGTTTAGGATATTTCCTTTCCGAACACAAGGCAGATACCGACACTCCACAGTCAGGCGAACGAGACTCATAAGAATAATTCTCCCCCCACAAACGAGACAAAGCTCCGTGTTGAGGTTCCAAACAGGGAAAGAATCTTTATTGCAAGCACATGGTAACACATTTCTCTTCAAAACACTTCCCTCCCACCCTTGGGAAAATGGGCGGGTTAAACTGTCCAATGACAATGGTGATACAGGTCAGGTGTGTTCAAACTTCTCCTTCAGTAAATAGTCTTAGCGGGGGGGTTGCTGGAGTGATTCCCCCCCTCCTCACAGCAAGACACTTAAACATCCCATAATAGGCAGCCAGACGGTCTACCAAGCTCCAATCCACATCACCACAGTAGCAGACTTAATTACCACAAGCCAAAATAGACAATAGAATGCAATCACACCCCACCCCATCACAGCAAATAGTACACAACAGCCAACACACAATATACACACAATATATACAATGTATATACAGCATTGAATCTGACGAGCACAAATCATAGTGGGGTTCTCATTCACCCTGTGCCCCTATTAGAGACAAGGGTGATTTACACATAAGAGGCGTCGGGGAAGCTGAAGCAAGGGTATCTCATACTTTCTAAGAGATTCTGGGTTCCCCGGGCCCTCCCGTTACAGTGACAAACACTGCCAATCACAAGCCCTCTTACAAGAGGATTTTTACTTTTATCCATCCAATCATAGGATTTTTCAAAGCTCCATCCTATAACATAGTCAAGTGGATGACACCACTTGCTATTAAGGAATATAGCGGTGTTCCCACCTCACCTCCAGCCTGATCACTGGACAGAGACAGATAGTTCATGGGGAAAACCTAACTGTCTTCTACCCTCCAACCACCAGGCTGAGTGCTGCTATATAGGAAATACCAAATCAAATTCAGGATCCTACACTAGTTGCATTTAAAAATGCACATTTAATGATTTATTAATGAATCCATGGCTGCATTAATTTACGTCTTTTCTATCTGCCCGAAGTTCAGATTCAAATATGAAACTATCCTTTGATAGCAATGTTGTTAATTGGTGGCAGAAGCCAGATTCTATGAAACTCCAGTACACAGAAAAAAATAAATTCACAAAAATTTGACACAAGGCTCCGTATGATTACTCTTGTGAAAAAAACAGAAGCTGAAATACGGACACTTCATCACTACCGTTTACAGCTTAACTCACAGCGTAACAAATAGTTCTTCACTTTGTGCAAATGTTTTAAAAAAATGTAATCATGTAATGACAGCTAGAAGGAAAAAAATAGACGGGAAGTTCAGCAAGGTCTACAGGACACATCATCTAAATTAGCCCTATTACGAGAAGCTGTAGCAGTAAAATAAGAAATACAATGAAAACATCGTAATTCAGGAGCCATTTTTTAAATCTGCAAGACAGTAGCAGCAAAATGAGCATCTGAGAAATTCATCTTTCTTAATAACCTGTGCCAAGTAGAGAAAAAGCACTCCACTCCAAAGGGTCTATCAGATATTTTGAATATTGCGCTGACTGAATTTCCGTCATGTGGGAGCGGACAAACTGTGACATTTCCTGCTTTTAACACTGCACAAACTTATCTTTAATACAAACAGATAAGATTACCGTATCATTGTCTCTGTTAACAGCAAAGATGCCCTTTTGGTGACAACTGTCTGAATTTTTTTCCTTTGTTTTGCTTTGGCATGTAACCTAGAATACTGTGGAGTAACACAGCTCCAATTTAGACAACTCAGAGACTCCTAATAGGCAGCCTATTTTTTCCAGTATTTTACCTTTATTTCTATACAGCTTGAAACCATTGGCTAACTTAAAATGTAACTCCACCTTTGAGAAAAAAAATAATCCCTTCTGGGCAATCAGTGTACATTGCAAGTATTTTACCTGAAATAGTTGTTTATGGTGTGCAAAGGGCATATGAATGATTTTCTTATTATCAATCGGCAGATGCACTTGCAGTGTTCTAATGAGAAAAGCTGCAGGATCTGCATTCCTTTAGAAGTGATTAACCTTTTGGGAGTATCTCACCAAAAATGAAACTTTTGTTACAGAAGATGCCTAAAATCTGACTTGAATCTTAGGGGTTGATTTACTAAAACTGGAGAGTGCAAAATCAGGTACATAGAAACCAATAAGCTTCCATTTTTTTTCCAAAACTTAATTGAACAAGCTGAAATTAGAAGCTGATTGGCTACCATGCACAGCTGCACTCTTCAATTTTAGTAAATCAACCCCTATGTGTAGACTTCTAAAAAAATCAGTGAGCCAATCACACAAGCAGGAAAAGACATTTCAGGGCGGGGGGGGGGGGGGGGGTGTTCCATACATCAGATCTGTACAGAAGGCCTCCAGGTTGCCATATTGCTTCGATTTTACAGAAAATTACAGCAATGGAGATTGAAAAGGAAAGGTAGTTTTTTAACAATATGCAATTACAATATGGCTTGTTTAGCAATCGTATAAGTTGCCCTTTAAAGTGGTTGTAAACCCCCTTTTGCAACTTGCACCTACAGGTAAGCCTAGATTAAGGCATACCTGTAGGTGCAAGAAATATCTCCTAAACCTACACGGTTTAGGAGATATTTGCTAAAAATGACATTGCTCCGTGTCAACGGCACATTCATGGGGTTAATCCCATTCACAAATCCGGCTAAGTCCCAGCATTCTCCGACTTAGCTGTATTCGACGGCTCCCGCGCACATGCGCGGAGTCACGTCTTCGCCGCTACGGCCAATCACAGCGCCGGAGCGGCGCTGTGATTGGCTGGAGCGGCGATACCCAGAAGTAACCTTCTGGCTATCGCTGCAGCGATGGCTGCGGCTGGAGAGGGAGACGAGGATGGCTTCGGGGGCCCCGATCTAAGGTAAGTGATGCATAATGAGCTATTATACTATTCATATTAGCTCATTATGGCTTTCTCTTACAGGTAGTTTAAAAAAAAAAAAAAATTCAGGGGTTTACAACCACTTTAAGTTATTAGTCAAGATGAATGCATAAGAAAATATATATATATATATATATATATATATATATATATATATATATATTTTTTTTTTTTTTATATTGTATATAAATACAGTGCCTTGAACAAGTATTCATATCCCTTGAAATTTTACACATTTTGTCATGTTACAACCAAAAACATAAATGAATTTTATTGAGATTGTATGTAATAGACCAACACAAAGTGGCACATAATTGTGAAGTGGAGGGAAAATGATAAATGGTTTTAAAAATGTTTTACAAATAAATATGTGAAAAGTGTGGCATGTATTTGTATTCAGCCCCCCTCAGTCAATAATTTGTAGTACCCCCTTTCGCTGCAATTACAGCTGCAAGTCTTTTTGGGGATTTCTCTACCAGCTTTGCACATCTAGAGAGCAGTGTTGCCAACCGTACGTTAATTTACGTACAGCACGTAAATTTAACCCCCTTTTTGGGGTGTCCGTAAGGTCCGTTATGGGCATCGGGTGCCCATAAAAAAGATGGCCGCGAGCCGACCATGCAACAGCGCATGCGCCGTTCCGAAGCCGGCCGGGCTCGGGAAAGTTCGTATACGCTCGGCCGGGCGGCGCATGCGCAGTAACGTAATGGCGCCGCCCGGCGCCATTTTTGAATAGATCGGGAGTCTCGGCACTCGTCGGGACACTATGGTGGTCGCCCTATATAGGAGGACTCGGAGCCGAGCAGGCCAGCCAGGGTAAGGAGGAGAGTAAAACTGGGGGGGGGGGGATATCAACTATAGGAGGACATCGCTGGGAGCCCAGGAAGGACAAAGGATCAGGTGTAGTCACAGATCCATTCACAAGATTCTCCACTCCATCTCCTCCAGCCATGCATCTTCTATTAACCCCTTCACTGCACTGCAGCCCCCTGACAACATACAGTAATCAATGCACCATCCATTCCTAGTCTTGTCACTGAGCAGATCCTGGGTGCACAGCTCCCCAGAATGACATCCATCCCTACTCCTATCACTGAGCAGATCCTGGGGACACTGCCCCCACAATAATCCATCCATCCATCCCCAGTCCTGTCACTGAGCAGATCCTGGGGACACTGCCCCGACAATGATCCATCCATCCCCAGTCCTGTCACTGAGCAGATCCTGGGGACACTGCGTCCCACAATGATCCATCCATCCCTACTTCTATCACTGAGCAGATCCTGGGAGTGTGTCATGTCCGCAGCCACTGTCCCCCTCCTGTGTCATGTCCGCAGCCACTGTCCCCCTCCTGTGTCATGTCCGCAGCCACTGTCCCCCTCCTGTGTCATGTCCGCAGTCACTGTCCCCCCTCCTGTGTCATGTCCACAGTCACTGTCCCCCCTCCTGTGTCATGTCCGCAGCCACTGTCCCCCTCCTGTGTCATGTCCGCAGCCTCTGTCCCCCTCCTGTGTCATGTCCGCAGCCTCTGTCCCCCTCCTGTGTCATGTCCGCAGCCTCTGTCCCCCTCCTGTTTCATGTCCGCAGCCTCTGTCCCCCTCCTGTGTCATGTCCGCAGCCTCTGTCCCCCTCCTGTGTCATGTCCACAGCCTCTGTCCCCCTCCTGTGTCATGTCCGCAGCCTCTGTCCCCCTCCTGTGTCATGTCCGCAGCCTCTGTCCCCCTCCTGTGTCATGTCCGCAGCCTCTGTCCCCCTCCTGTGTCATGTCCGCAGCCTCTGTCCCCCTCCTGTGTCATGTCCGCAGCCTCTGTCCCCCTCCTGTGTCATGTCCGCAGCCTCTGTCCCCCTCCTATGTTATGTCCGCAGCCTCTGTTCCGCTCCTGTGTCATGTCCGCAGCCACCGTCCCCCTCCTGTGTCATGTTCGCAGCCTCTCTCCACCTCCTGCAGTATGTCCGCAGCCTTGCACTGTAAGGGGGAATCCTGCAGACTCTGATGTAAGAGGGAACTCTGTGCTGGCTGGGTTATAGTAACCTAACCTTCATGAAAATTGAGAAATACATTTTTTTACTTTTGTTTAACTTAAACACATTGATAATAGCATTAGCTATGTGTTTATAGTTCAAATATTGATATTTGCACTGTTTAGCACTAAAAGCAGTATTTTTTTGCAGTGTCAGTAAAAAAATGTGGATCTGCCAGTAAATTTCATGTTTTTCTGCCAGTAAAAAAGAGGTGTTGTTCATAAATTTTGTTGTTCTGCCAGTAAATTTCACTTCGGGGGGTTGGCAACACTGCTAGAGAGTGACATGTTTGCCCATTCTTCTTTGCACAATAGCTCAAGCTCTGTTAGATTGGATGAAGAGCATTTGTCAACAGCAATTTTCAAGTCTTGACACAGATTCTCAATTGGATTTAGGTCTGGACTTTGACTGGGCCATTCTAACACCTGAATATGCTTTGATCTAAACCATTCCATTGTAGCTCTGGCTGTATGTTTAGAGTCGTTGTCCTGCTGGAAGGTGAACATCTGCCCCAGTCTCAAGTCTTTTGCAGACACTTTTAGCTTCATCCATCTTCCCAGCAACTCTGACCAGCTTCCCTATCCCTGCTGCAGAAGAGCATCCCCACAACATGATGCTACCACCATCATGTTTCACGTGGGGATGGTGTGTTCAGAGTGATGTGCAATGATAGTATTCTTTTTGCTTTTAGGCCAAAAAGTTCAACTTTGGTCTCATCTGACCAGAGCACCTTCTTCCACATGTTTGCTGTGTCCCCCACATGGCTTATCACAAACTGACTACTTATGGTTTTCTTTCAACAACGGCTTTCTCCTTGCCACTCTTCCATAAAAGTCAACTAATAGTTGTCATGTGGACAAATTCTCTGACTTGAGCTGTGGATCTCTGCAGCTCCTCCAGAGTTACCATGGCCCTCTTGGCTGCTTCTCTGAATAATTGCTTCTTGCCCGGCCTGTCAGTTTAGGTGGACGGCCATGTCTAGGTAGGTTTTCAGTTGTGCCAAATTATTTCCATTTTCCAATGATGGATTGAACAGTGCTTCATGAGATGTTCAAAGCTTGGGATATTTTTTTATAACCTAACCCTGCTTTAAAGTTCTCTACAACTTTATCCCTGACCTGTCTGGTGCATTCCTTGACCTTTATGATGCTGTTTGTTCACTAAGGTTCTCTAACAAACCTCTGAGGGAGGGCTACACAGAACATCTGTATTTATACTGAAATTTAATTACACACAGATGGACTCTATTTACTAATTAGGTGACTTCTGAAGGCATTTGGTTCCACTAGATTTTAGTTAGGGGTATCAGAGTAAAGGGGGCTGAATACAAATGCACTCCACACTTTTCACATGTTTATTTGTAAGAAAAATGTTGAAAACAATTTAGCATTTTCCTTCCACTTCACAATTATGAGCCACTTTGTTTTGGTCTATCACATAAAATCCCAATAAGAAACATTCATGTTTTTGGTTGTAACATGACAAAATGTGCAAAATTTCAAGGCGTATGAATACTTTTTCAAGGCACTGTACAGTACATACTGTATATTATTGCAGCACAGTGACAGTCAATAGAAATAAAAACAAGTTATAGCCAATCAGGAAAGGTGGGATGATGTCATTATATCGAGACTGAACACAGACAGGCTAGAATTTAGGGTTTCTTGTTTGTTTTTTTGCGGCATAGACATTTTTTTTTTTTTTTTTAGCAAACATGCTAAAATTATAAATTTTTTTACATAAAAACATGCTTTAAACCCCAAAACATTATGTTACATATGAAAGCTTTGAATAAAATGTTAGTTGCAATTTTTTATTTTGCATGATATTAGTACAATTAGTAAAATAAATTCAAATAAATTTTACTGCACACAAAACACAATCAAATCTCCAAATGTTTTGTAAAACATAAAAGCTCAGACAGATTTTAGTATACAGAAATCAATGAGTTGATTTAATAAAAGCAAATTATTTTTTTATTTTGCAAGAGAATTATCCCAAAAGCTTAGTGAATGAGGTGAAGCTCTGCTGACTTTCATCATCCAATCACTTGAAAGCCAAAATGCTGTTTTTTCTATTTTCCTTGCACATGATTGGGTATTCTTTACAAAGTTAAATTTCATCACATTTAATAAGCTCTGGTGAAAAGTCCCTTGAAAATGCAACTTCCCTTGCAAAGTATGTTGCCTTTAGTAAATAAAAAATTGCTTGTTTTGAGGCACAGTGACAAGCTACAACACCCAAAAATTTACCTTTTGAACCCCGATGCCTCACCTTAAAGGGGTTGTAAACCTTCCTGTTTTTTCACCTTAATGCATCCTATGCATTAAGGTGAAAAAACATCCGATAATTACAGGCCCCCCAGCCCCCCGGTTTACTTACCTGAGCCCTCAAAAGTCCTGCGTCAAGAACGTGCTGGATCTCGGCCCGGTCTTCTCGGCTTTTCATTGGATAGATTGATAGCAGCGCAGCCATTTGCTCCTGCTGCTGTCAATCAAATCCAATAACACGGGCGCGGGGGGGCAGGGGCCGAGTCCGGCATTCGTGTCTATGGACTCGGGAGCGCGCCCGCAAGGTAACCCCCTTGGGAAAGCGCTTCCCAGAGGGGGTTATCTGAGGCGGGGAGGAGCCGAGACAGCTGCCGAGGGACCCCAGAAGACGAGGATCGGAGCCACTCTGTGCAAAACTAGCTGCACAGCGGAGGTAAGTATGACATGTTTGTTATTTTAAATTTTTTTGATATTCGGACCTTTACAATCAATTTTTTTTTCAGTCCTGGGCTAAAGAAGAAGCAGATGAGGTTGGATTGGGGGGGGGGGGGGGGTTGGCGGTGTTCACATTAATAACTGGGCCACTGTTAAGCTGCTGGATCACTTCTACAATACTGTCTGCATATTAGTCTGCTCGTAAACGTAAATTTACAGCTGCTATAGAAGTCTTGAGTTTGTTTACATTCAGCTACTACTACCACCAACACAGTTCTAACACTGGCTATGTATGGACCGCTAGAGAGTTGTAATGCAAGATGGAGAGCGATAAAGAGTTAGCAAGGGAAATGTCATGAGTCTGCTTAGACTAACTGAAAACAATTAATACTGAAATTGTAAATTAAAATAATATAGTTTTGAGACATGTACAGTAGATACTAGTGGAGGAATCCATAAATCTCTACATGGAATAGTTACACAGGGATATATTACAGTACAGCAAGCAGGTACAATTTTGGAATAATAAAAAAAAAAATTCTAAATGTATCCTTGCTGAAATTACTATACAGTCTACCGTATGTACAATTAAAGGTTTGCATTTTTAAAGAATTATAGTTTTAACAAAAACACGTCCATAGTTTTTCTGATCAAAAAACGGGACTACAGGGATTTTTCAGGATTGATTATGCCTATTAATTTCTTTCTAAGTAAATAACTTTGGTAGCGCTGGTGTATACAAACAAGTTTTATTAATTCAGCAGAGCATTATGTGTCAAAAATGTCCACAACATGCACATTGAATCCAAATGTCATATGTCTACACACTGCATGGCATTTTCATAAATCGATAATTTCCAACGTGCTAAATATCACGTTTATTGCAGTAATTGTAGACCATACTCTAGACAAACATATACATAAACAAAAACCAAGAGTCCTCTCTGCTTCCTAGTCTCACCAGTCAGAACAGCCGAAATGGTGAAATCTGCCAGTGTAGCAAAAAATGTCATGGTTTGACAGAGCATTAAATAGTACAGATGTTTCTTAATATAACTCCATAAGTTTGTGTAGGGCCCATGTGCACAGAACAGTCTGTAGGGATCACACTGTCATAACATGGATTAACGTCCATAAATTACAAGCTGAGTACACAGAAAGACAAATATATCTTTTAATTGTGTACATAGAATGGTTCTTGAAATATGGGCAACAATGGACAAAAGAGAGCTGTGTAAATGGACACAACCTCAGATAGTACAGAGGACAGTAGGAAAAGAAAGCATTATGAGGCTGGTTTATTTATTTATTATTTGTTACAGGCATTTATATAGCACTGAGCTTACAATATAATAACCCTATCTCATATTCATGCATACACATACAAGAGCCAACTTGGTCAGGGGCCAATTAACAGCATGTCTTTGAAGTTTAGAAAAAAAAACACCCATGCACATTTACTAAAGGAGTTGTGAATGTTCACACAAAGAATGAAGATGCATGTCAACTATCCAATCATGTGAAAAGCAAAATGTTGCTTATCTTATCTCCAAATAATTCCGACTGTACACAGGGGAGTTCCTCAAAGCAGGTTTTCTACAGACAATCGTTGACATCTCCCTTTTCTAGACAATAGACTGGTCAACCCTCTTATTATTTGTGTGGCACAAGTATTGGCCAAACCAGGGGTTCCTGGCACCCCATCATTGTTGAAATTTCTGGCTGTCTAAAAGAGTCCTAACAATAAAAAAAACTTGGAATTTCATTAGGGTTTGTAGGTATAAAAAGAAACTCAATGTGTTCCAAAAGCTTGCATCTTTAGCCACTTCAGCTCTGGAAGATTTACCCCTCTCCATTACCAAGCCATTTTTTGCGATACGACACTGCGTTACTTTAACTGACAATTGTGCGATTGTACCTGTAGCGCCTGCTCCTGATGATCAGGTGCTATGTTAAATTTAGTGGGTGTCTGAGCTGGTAGTTAGCTCAGACTTTGTATGATGAAGGCTAAATTGGCCTCTGTTCCGGCTGTGGCTGTGTTTGGAAGGACTTCCCACTGTTTGCCTGTAGGTGGCGTTACCACCCCAGGCCAATGTTGGAACACAAGCAGGCCAAAGTGTATTGGGTGTCTTTTCCCGGGAACAGCTCAGTGGGCGTATTCTCCCCGCTGAGCATGCTGGGGAAGGGTACTTAAGGGGCAGACGCCATTTCTCGTGGCTCTTCTTCGCCTCGTGGCCCTCCTGGCTCGAGGTATGTGTTACTGGAATTTCAGCCTCGGAGCCATGCTGGCCCAAGGCTGCATCTATGCCAGGTAGGCCCAGTTGTCCTGACTGGGGCCTACACTTTGAAGGTGATCCTGTGCTGTTCGTCCTGCGGGCGGAAGCCACTCAATGGAGGAAACCAGGGGAGGACCAAGCTGAAGGCTGGTGTCTTGAGGAAGACCTGGTGACCCTATTGGAGGATGCACCGTAGCTAAAGTTACCTTACAGTCTGCCGGGTTGGCTTAAAGGCTCTTAGACTGTAAGGCTGGATATCCGGGTACTAAAATCCTGTGGCAGAGGATAATTGAACAGTTCAACTTAATAATCTTAAAGGTCTGTGGCAGAGACTGTTATTTCTTTATTCGTTTGTGCATCGTCCCGTCTGCTAGGCCAAGTGAGAGGGGCCTGTCCGGGTGAGCAATACCCACTTGAAGGAAAGTGGTGAGTGTGACTTTGAAGTTTAGAAGTTTCCCCAGTGATCTGCTGTGTGTGCCTGAACCTTCCCCTGACCCTCTATCCCTCCACCTATGCAAGTTTGTGTGGAAATAAAGCCTAACAAAAAGGTGAATAACTTGTGTGGACATTGAACTTTCTGTAGACTCTCATCCCCTAGACCAGTGTTTCTCAACTCCAGTCCTCAAGGCGCACCAACAGGTCATGTTTTCAGGATTTCCCTCAGACGAAAGGGCTATGTTAATTACTAAGGCAGTGAAACTAGTCAAATCACCTGTGCAAAATAATGGAAAGCCTGAAAACATGACCTGTTGGGGCGCCTTGAGGACTGGAGTTGAGAAACACTGCTCTAGATAATGAACAGTGAGGTAACGTGCAAGGCCAAAATTTAAACCAGCAGCTCCTGCGGGGGTGTGCTACATACCCAAATATTTTTGGGCCTTTTTTCCCACAAATAGAGCTTTCTTTTGGGGGTATTTGATCATCTCTGCGTTTTATTTTGCGCTATAAACAAAAAAAGACCAATTTAAAAAAAATATATATATATATATTTTTTACTTTCTGCTATAAAGCATATCCAATAAAAAACGTATAAAAAATCGAATTTCTTCATGAATTTAGGCCAATATGTTTTGAGCTATGTATTTTTGGTAAATATATGTATATATGTATATATCAATGTATATTGATTGGTTTGTGCAAAAGTTATAGCATCTACAATCTATGGGATATATTTAGGGAATTTTATTTTTTCACTAGTAATAGTGGCGAAAAGCGACTTATAGTGGGACTGCAATATTGCGGCCGACAAATCAGATACTAACTGACACTTTTGATACTTTTTTAGGAACCAGTAACACTAATACAGTGATCAGTGCTAAAAAATATGCACTGTCACTGTACTAATGAACCTGGCTGGTTAACTGCGTGCCTAGCTAGTGTTTTAGTGTAGTCTGAGAGGTGATTTTAATTTCTTTGCAGGAACACAGGATCTATGCATTCCTTACTGACAGCATGGCAATCTGCCTTGTTTACAGAGGCAGACTGCCTTTCTGCTTGTGTACCGAACGATCAGCAGGTGCTGGCGAACCTCGAGTCCATGGGACCCGCTGATCGGCTCCCACTGTGTAGAATCACAGCAGGAGCGAGCCGCTGGTGGCGCACAGGGTCACATATATATATATATACACTGCTCAAAAAAATTAAAAGAACACTTTTGAATCAGAACTACTGGGAACTGCTGGGATATTGATCTGGTCAGTTAAGTAGCAGAGGGGGTTGTTAATCCGTTTCAGCTGCTTTGCTGTTAATTAAAATAACAACAGGTGCACTAGATGGGCAGCAATGAGACGACCTCCAAAACAGGAATGGTTTTTCAGGTGGAGGTGTCTGACATTTTTTTTCCCTACTCATCTTTTCTGACTGTTTTTCACTAGTTTTGCATTTGGCTGGGGTCAGTGTCACTACTGGTAGTACGAGGCGATACTTGGACCCTATAAAGGTTGCACAGGCAGTCCAACTCCTCCAGGATGGCACATCAATACGTGTCATTGCCAGAAGGTTTGCCGTGTCTCCCAGCACAGTCTCAAGAGCATGGAGGAGATTCCAGGAGACAGGCAGTTACTCTAGGAGAGCTGGACAGAGCCGTAGAAGGTCCTTAACCCATCAGTAGGACCAGTATCTGCGTCTTTGTGCAAGGAGGAACAGGATGAGCACTGCCAGAGCCCTAAAAATGACCTCCAGCAGGCCACTGGTGTGAATGTCTCTGACCAAACAATCAGAAACAGACTTCATGGGGGTGGCCTGAGGGCCACCCCCATGAAGTCTGCTGGACACTGTCGGAGTCTGCCAGACACTGTGGAGCTCGATTTGCATTTTCCATTGAACACCAGAATTGGCAGGTCCGCCAATGGTGCCCAATGCTTTTCACAGATGAGAGCAGGTTCACCCTGAGCATATGTTACATACGTGAAAGGGTCTGGAGAAGGCGCAGAGAACTTTATGCTGCCTGTAAGATTGTTCAGCATGACCAGTTTGGTGGTGGGTCAGTGATGGTCTGGGGAGGCATATCCATGGAGGGACGCACAGACGTCTACAGGCTACACAATGGCACCCTGACTGCCATTAGGTATCGGGATGAAATCCTTGGACCCATTGTCAGACCCTACGCTGGTGCAGTGGGTCCTGGGTTCCTCCTGGTGCACGATAATGCCCGGCCTCATGTGGCGAGAGCATGCAACCAGTCCTTGGAGGATGAAGAAATTGATACCATTGAATGGCCCCCACGCTCACCTGACCTAAATCCAAAAGAAGACCTCTGGGACATTATGATTTGGTCAATCCGGTGTCCTGCCAGGTTACACCTCAGTCTGTTCAGGAGCTCAGTGATGCTCTGGTCCAGATCTGGGAGGAAATACCCCAGGACACCATCCGTCGTCTCATTAGGAGCATGCCCTGATGTTGTCAGGCATGCATACAAGCACTTGGGGGCCATACAAACTATCGAGGACCATTTTGAGTTGTTGCAATGAAATTTCAGCAAAATGGACTAGCTTGCTGCATAATTTTTTCACTTTGATTTTTGGGGTGTGTTTGAATTCAGCCCTCTGTAGGTGGATAATTTTAATTTCCATCAAATGATGTGCCATCCTTTCATGCCTAACACATTACCCAGTCCATATCAGTATAGATATCCAGCATGACATTTTGCCCCGTTGAGATCTGATGTGTTTTCAAAGTGTTCCTTTAATTTTTTTGAGCAGTGTATATATATATATATATATATATATATATATATATATATATACACGTGATCCTGTGCAGCACGGCCATCCTGTGGCAGTAAAACGTATTCCAAAGGATAAATTCACCTTCAGGAACATGTTACATGTTCTACCTGTTTTTAGGGTGGAGCATGTAACATGTTCCCGATCCTGCAGCAACTCCCCGACCCCGCACTCCATGTGACAGCAGGCCGGGGGTCTTCTCCCCATACATGCTGTCAAAAGGAGCACAGCCATGTGGGGCTCCACCCACACACCCATGCCATTAATTTACAGAGTTCTGTGAAAGAATGAACTACGGGCCCAGCAAACATTTTCAGACAAAGATTTGGGGTTAAATGTTGGTAGAAAATATAGGTGTGAGGAGACCTCATCATAAAGTCTTTTTGATGAGCACAGCTGCTTGAATGTTAGAATATCTGTACCATAGCAACAAGTAATGCAGCCTTTGAAGCAATACAGCAAAATAAAAATAAAAAAAATAAACCTACACAGCTATTACAAAATATTTTTCATAATGTGGCCCGCCACAGATTCCTGGAGAATGTAGTCAAATTTGCACACTTTTCTTTTGAGATTTACTAAGTAAACTAAAAGGACAAAATTTGAAATGAAAGGTCCATATCTTTGATGAATTTACCTTTTTTGTGACTATTGAATGGCTAAAGTACATACAGTATACAAATACCCTCATTAAAGCTTGAAGGCAGCTGGGTTGACTTGACAACTACAGTCTTTGTCTGAGCAAGCAATACTAGATTCAAAGGAGCATTAACAGAATAATGTCAGACTGACAGAAATTATATAAAAGCTGTTTCAAACTGTGTGGTGCCACATTTTGGATGGCAACGGAATATGGAAAATACATCTTAGATGGAACACTCATCATAGATGTAGAAGTTTTAGCAGAAAATAGGGATGAGCCGAACATCCCCCGTTCGGTTCGCACCAGAACCTGCGAACAGACCTAAAGTTCGCGTGAACTTTAGAACCCTATTAAATACTATGGACTCGAACGTTCGAAATCAAAAGTGCAAATTATCAAGGCCAATATGCAAGTTATTGTCCTAAAAAGGGTTTGGGGACCCGGGTCCTGCCCCAGAGGACATGTATCAATGCAAAAAAAGTTTAAAAAATGGCCTTTTTTTTTGGGAGCAGTAATTTTAATAATGCTTAAAGTGAAACAATAAAAGTGAAATATTCCTTTAAATTTCATACCTGGAGGGGGGGGGGGTGTATAGTATGCCTGTAAAGCAGCGCTTGTTTCCCGTGCTTAGAACTGTCCTTGCACAAAGTGTAATTTCTGAAGGAAAAAAAAGACATTTAAAAGCACTCGTGGCTATAATTAATTGTCGACTCCCGGCAATACAGAGAAAAGTAATTGATAAAATATAAAAAAAATGCATGGGGGTCCCCCCAAATTCCTTTACCAGGCCCTTCAGGACTGGTATGGATATTAAGGGGAACCCTGCGTCCAATTTTGTTTAAAAAATGACGTGGGGTTCCCCCCAAATATCCATACCAGACCCTTCAGGTCTGGTATGGATTTTAAGGGGAACTCCACGCCAAATAAAAAAAAATAGCGCAGAGTTCCCCCTAAAAATCCATACCAGAGCCTTTATCCGAGCACGCAACCTGGTAGGCCGCAGGAAAAGAGGGGGGGGGCGAGAGAGCTCCCCCCTCCTGAACCGTACCAGGCCACATGCCCTCAACAAGGGGAGAATGCTTTGGGGGTCTGTGAGCCCTCAAAGCACCATGTCCCCATGTTGATGGGGACAAGGGCCTCATCCCCACAACCTTTGCCCGGTGGTTGTGGGGGTCTGAGGGCAGGGGGGCTTATCGGAATCTGGAAGGTGACCCCCAGATCCCCGCCCCCCTATGTGAATTGGTAAGGGGTACATTGTACCCCTACCATTTCACAAAGAATGTGTAAAAAATTGTAAAAAAAACACACAGACACAGTTGGGAAAGTCCTTTATTAAAAATAAAAAAATAAAAAATAAAAAACCCATTCCAGCGATGTAATCCAGTGTCCTGTGATGATCCGATTTCCAGCGCTGCAGTCTCCTCCAGTCTCCACTCAAAACCCCATGACGTACGAGGGGGCGGGGTCACATCAAAGGGTAAGCCCCAGCTTCCCCCTCTTGCTGGGGAATAGCCAATGACGTAGGTGGAATCCTGCCTACGTCATTGGCTATTCCCCACAAGCGGGGAAAGCCGGGGCTTACCCCAATGATCTGACGGGTGACCCCGCCCCCTCATACGTTGGACCCCGCCTACATCATTGGCTGAGCGGACCTGATGGGGAACTTCCTCCGCAGTGTAATAAATGAATAGACCCGCCCCTTCTCATGTTCCCCATCAGGTCTGCTCAGCCAATGACGTAGGGGGCGGGGTCACCTTCACCTCCACCTACGTCATTGGCTATTCCCCGGCAAGCGGGGAAAGCTGGGGCTTACCCTATGATGTGACGGGTGACCCCGCCCCCTCGTACGTCATGGGGGTTTCGAGTGGAAACTGGAGGAGACTGCAGCGCTGGACATCGGATCACCGCAGGACACTGGATTATATCGCTGAAATGGGTTTTTTATTTTTTATTTTTTTATTTTTAATAAAGGACTTTCCCAAATCTGTCTGTGTGTTTTTTTACATTTTTTTACACTTTCTTTGTGAAATGGTAGGGGTACAATGTACCCCTTACCAATTCACATATGGGGGGGCGGGATCTGGGGGTCCTCTTTGTTAAAGGGGTCTTCCAGATTCCGATAAGCTCCCCGCCCGCAGACCCCCACAACCACCGGGCAAGGGTTGTGGGGATGAGTCCCTTGTCCCAATCCTTCCCATGTTGAGGGCATGTGGCCTGGTACAGCTCAGGAGGGGGGGCGCTCTCTCATCCTCCCTCTTTTCCATTGGCCTGCCAGGTTGCGTGAATTTGGGGGGACCCCCACACATTTTTTATTTTTTTTATCAATGACATTTCTCTGTTTTGCCGGGAGCCGACAATTCATTATAGCCGCGAGTGCTATTAAATGACTTTTTTTCCTTCAGAAATTACACTTTGTGCAGGGACAGTTCTAAGCACGGGAAACAAGCGCTGCTTTACAGGCATACTATACACCCCCCCCCCCCAGGTACGAAATTTAAAGGAATATTTCACTTTTATTGTTTCACTTTAAGCATTATTAAATCACTGCTCCCGAAAAAACGGCAGTTTTAAAAACTTTTTTGTTGCATTGATACATGTCCCCTGGGGCAGGACCCGGATCCCCAAACACTTTTTATGACAATAACTTGCATATAAGCCTTTAAAATTAGCACTTTAGATTTCTCTGATAGACTTTTACAGGGTGTTCCGTGGCTTTTCGAATTTGCAGCGAACACCTCAAATTGTTCGCTGTACGGCGAACGGGCAAACAGGCAATGTTCGAGTCGAACATGAGTTGGACTCAAACTCGAAGCTCATCCCTAGCAGAAAACATGATGATATTTTTAGCCTAGGTTTCAACTACAAAGATTAGCTGCTGAACTAAAGTAGACTCCAAAGTTTTTGATTTTTTCATTCTCCCATTTACTTTCAATATGTTTATCGAGGTTTTAACAGAATAAAGATAACATACAATAACAATCAAAACATTGGCCTGCAAGGCCTACATTACTGATACAGATCGTAAGAAAACAGTAGGAAAAATACTATATCAATAGCTTATCAGAAAGAGCGCAGGTTGAATCGCAAGCCATGTGCTTTAGGCTGGAATGTTCCCTAGGACAGTGGAAACAGTTCCTTCAGATCCGAGGTTGGGTTCCCCCTCCCGGGTAGTTGTCCTAAGGAATCCTATCATATGCTACTATTGTCCCATGCTGAGAAAGTCCCAAGGGATCACTAGGGGGGATCCTCCAACCGCACTAGGGGATGTCCTGCTCGCCACCCCAATGGGAGCAAACTGTGGCCAAGCTCAACCTTCCCCTTGTACCCAGCCCTTTCCTCCCAGCTCTAGGACTGCGAAAAGCTAGCTATGGGATCAGTCTGATCAGCCATCATTCCCCCATTTAAAGAAATTAGTATTAATAGCATTTAGCCAATTGAGAGGTACATTAATGTTCAACATTTCAAACTTTGTGAGGTTGACATTATAAATAAAAAGGCTTTACAAAATATCTAAGTAGATTACAGATAGTGAGCTCTGATTTAGAGATAAAGAATAGCATGTGATCAGTGTATGTGGCTACCTAGTAATGTGTACTCCCAACCACTAAACTTGTGATGTTCAATTTAGCTCTTATATGCCGTAACAGTTTCAAGTGCTAATATAAAATGAGGGGGGGATGAGGACACCCTTGATGGTTTCCATTTGCTGGTTTTACATCAGGAGAGATGGTCTCATGACCAAGCCTTTTAGGGGGGCCTTGGGTCAAGAAGGAAATATAATCCTTCTATAATATTCTGGCTGTGTCTGGAGCAAAATTTCTGGTTATACCCAGAACAGCTAAAGAACCAGAATAACCCTTTACCCCATCAAAAGAGTGTAATCACAATTTTATTTGTTGATGCTGTTCCTTATTTTAAAAACAGCTTAGGACTCACAAGAATTACAATATATCCACAAATAAATGTCTAAATTGATCAATATCAGGCCAATTTATTAGGTTGACTGAAAAGTTATTGATTGTGAATTCATCTGAATGCATTTAAAGACATGAGTGAATCATTTTTCTCTCATATACAAAGTAGTAAGCAGTGTGAGAAGGAAGATAAGGACCAGGATGAGAACGATCTGTCATTCCAGACTGAGATTCTTTACTCGCCTAATGGAAAGAATCCCTTCTTCTCAACTATTGTGTATTGCTTAGTGAGTACGACATTTGATCCCACCATGGTGCTGAGCCCAGAGATAAACCAATTGTCCAGTTGTATCTGACTCTGTACTGGAAAATGCAATTTCTGCTAAAGTAAGAGAGTGATGTTTGGAGCCAAGGCATGGTCACATCTGACAGAAGCCTCCCAGGAGCAGGGAACTGTTTATACTGTATATGCTTTCCATGCATATAAAATTGGGAAGAGGTACTACACCCAACATACAGAAAAATAAGCAGCACTGTGCATTGTTGGTGCCTACATAATAGGATGGTATGAGAAAGAAACCAATAAACATGATTAATACCGTGCAGTGTTTAAATCAGCCTCTCTTAGCCTTTTTAAGAAAAAGTAACCCTTGAAATAACTTTCTCGTTTCAGGGAACCCATGCTAATAATTACTATATCTACAGTTCATAGTACATTATTGTGATGGTCAGTGGTAAGAATGCTCCTTACACTTGTGGTCATTGGGAAGAATCTCCCCCTTATCTAAAAGGCAGAAATTGCTCATTGTGCAAGAACCCCTAGCATCCTCTAGAGCAGTGGTCTCCAAACTGCAGCCCTGGGGCTGGATGTTGCCCCTTGCTTGCCTCTATCTGGCCCTATTTCATCCACAACTGACACCAATGATGGGACACCATTCCTCCCACTCACACCAGAGATGGGACACCATTCTGCCCACAGACATTAATGATGGAGTGCTATTCCTCTCACTGACACCAATGATGGGGTGCTATTCCTCTCACTGATACCAACAATAGGGCACTATTCCTCCCACTGATACACTAACAATAGGGCACTATTCCTCCCACTGATACACCAACAATAGGGCACTATTCCTCCCACTAATACCATCAATAGGGAACTATTCCTTCCACTGATACTAACAATAGGGCACTATTCCCCCCACTGATACTAACAATGAGGCACTATTCCTCCAACTGATTGGGGCATGTTTTACTCCCACTGGTCACAGTCTGGCACCCTTAAGTCTGAAGGACAGTAAACTGGCCCTTTGAAAGTTTGGAGACCCCTGCTCTAGAGGAATCTTGACCAAGCCTTAAGAGTTCTACGAAGCATTCTTTGGAGGGCTCTAAAAAGTCCTGGTTGAGAAAGGCTGGTCTAAACATACAGAATAGGAAGAAATGTTGAGAACTATACCCACTATAAAGAACAGCAAAAGTGCCACTGTGTGTCTATACATTGAGAATAAGTACATTAACTAAGAACTACACCTCACATACAGAACAAGAGAAGTGCTGTGCATCATCCAATTATCCAATCATACAGAAAAGAAAACAATACTGAAAAACACATACATCATATTAAAACTACACATACAAAACAAAAGTACAATATTGTGCAAAGTCCAAAAGTACAGAATAGGAAGAAACACTGAGAACAATACCCAGCATACAGAGCAAAAATGGTGAAGCACAGTGTCCACACATAGAGAATAAGTACAGATACTAAAACCTACACCCAGCATACATGAGATAAACTGTAATTTGCATTTTCCATACATACAGATATTGCAGGAAAAAGAGAAATACTAAAATGGACATACAGTACAAGTGAAGTGGTACTGTGCAGTGTCCATGCATACAGAATAGGAAAAGATACTGCGATGGTGACCCACAGCAACCAATTGGATCCCAGCTGTCATTTCAGAATATGATGTTTTTTTCTTGCAACCAGCTTTTTACAGGTACTCTCAAATATATATATATATTTTTTTTTTTTACATAAGCCAGTCATCTGTACATGAATCTGTGAGGCAGATTTTCCTGTGCTGAAAATTGCTACATTTTCCCCTTTCAAATTTAAGAACTCATGTGTAACATTACAGCTAAAAAATGTAGAAATGTACGCTCTGCCCTAATGCAACCATTTATCATATAATATATCTGTCAATTTCAATAATGCTCATGACAGAAACATTGGTGTGAATGATGAAAACTTCAGCTAGCGGCCAGTCCTGCAAGTGGGAGCTGTTTCATCTTCTTTCAGAGTAGCAAATCAGTAATCAATATTTGTAAAAGCAAGCTAATCCTTTGTAAAATCACTGCTGCAGTGACTTAAATTTGCTCAATCTACACAGTTAATCCCTCTTCATCTGCTTGATCCCTTTATTTATTCTAACCACTTACAATACAAGCTACGCCAGATTAATGTATCTTTGTGTGCTACATGCCATTTGACAGCTCACACAGTTTTTGATGTCAAGGTAATCTTTGTAAACATTGCCCACCACTTAGGCCTTGCTTCATGTCAGCCCGCTTGCATCAAAAGTTTACAAACAAGCATGCTGGAAGCTTTACATTTTAAGAATACCATATTCAATAAGTGGATGCTTTTCATATTTCTACATAAAGGATAAAGGGTTTATGTATTTGCTTTTACAGTAATAAAAGCTATAAAAATACACGTGAAAGAGGGTCACCTATAGAATCATTGTTTTCTACAATTCAAAGAGCCCCATAGCAAAATGCTACTAGGACCTCCATGCTTGCCCCCCTTGATCAACCTTTTTTTTTTTGCAGCTGCCAGTTTGTATCTCTAATAATAATGAATGGAAGCCTACATTGCATTTAACCCCCTTCTCCTTGGTGGGCTGTTGTGATATATACACTATATATATATATATATATATATATATATATATATATATATATATATATACAGTGAAACAATCAGTGCTACTTGGTATCCTAAAACACAAACAAACTGAATCAGTTACCTGTATACTAAAACATATATAAATCTCAATGATATTAATTTAAATAATAGTAATGAATAATAACAATAAATATGAAATATTAAAATATGAAATAGCTTCTGTACACCTATCAGTGATTCACTACACCAAACAAATAGAAAATAGCATATATAAATGGTGCAGCGCTATTCTCATACAATCCGCTCCACTGTGCATACAATGTATCACACTAAATGAATCTGTGACTTGATAAAACAAAAATTGAAAAGGACAATAAAATAAACATATAATCAAAGTCTTTAGAATCTGTATTAATCCACTGAAGAAGCTATCCTATTGGCGACACGCTTATAGGAGGGAGGAGCCCAGCCCTGAATCATTATGTGATCACTGAGAGCTTGAGTGGTGTGGTGAGCTCACAAGCGAGATATTAAGAAATGCTGTTTTTTATTTAACTTCTTGTAAATGCAATTTTATGGGGGTATTTTATTAAATTATTTATACAGAGAGCACTATGCAGTTGCCTTTCTATTTCATGTGGTCCATGTGAAAAGCTTTTGAGAGAGTAATGCCCTGTACACACGATAGGAATTTCCTATGGGCTAAAATCTGATGGAATTTTCTGTCAGAATTGCGTTCAAGCTGTCTTCCATCAGTCTTGCATACACACTGTCAGACTAAATTCCGACCGTCTTAAAGAGCGGTGATGTAAAACACTACGATGAGCCGAGAAAAATTAAGTTCAATGCTTCCGAGCATGCGTCGACTTGATTCTGAGCATGTGTGGGTTTTTTCTCTGACAGAGTTCCACACAGACGATCGGAATTTCCCATAGGATTTTTTTCCCATCAGAAAAATTTAAAACATGTTCTATTTCCAAACTCTGATGGAAAAAAATCCTATGGGGCCCACACACAATAGGAATTTCTGATGAAAAAATTCCATCAGACTTTTTTCATCAGAAATTCCTATCGTGTGTACAAGGCATAAGACCATACCTAAGGATAATAGAGGAAAAATCCATCCCTGAGGGATTGGCTGGAGTTGTAAGAAAGAAAAGCCTGTGATTAATGGGAGTGAGGTGAGAGCACAATTCACCTGGTTGTGGAAACGCTTGCTTTATATGAGAAGATTGTTGAGGAACATAGCGGTGGATTAATACACATTACAAAGACTTTGATTATGTGTTTATTCTATTGTATATTTTTGTAACAATTTTTGTTTTATCAAGTCACGGATTCATTAAGTGCGATACATTGTATGCACAGTGGAGTGACTTGTATGAGAATAGTGCTGCACCATTTATAGATGCAATATATATATACAAACAGTATCTCACAAAAGTAAATACACCCCTCACATTTTTGTAAACATTTTATTATATCTTTTCATGTGACAACACTAAATAAATGACACTTTACTACAATGTAAAGTAGTGACAGTCTACAGCTTGTATAACAGTGTAAATTTGCTGTCCCCTCAAAATATCTCAACACACAGCCATTAATGTCTAAACCGCTGGCAACAAACGTGAGTACACTCCTAAGTGAAAATGTCCAAATTGGGGCCAAAGTGTCAATATTTTGTGTGGCCACCATTATTTTCCATCACTGCCTTAACCCTTTTGGGCATGGAGTTCACCAGAGTTTGACAGGTTGCAACTGAAGTCCTCTTCCACTCATCCATGATGACATCATGGAGCTGGTGGATGTTAGAGACCTTGCACTCCTCTACCTTCCATTTGAGGATGCCCCACAAATGCTTAATAGGGTTTAGGTCTGGAGAAATGCTTGGCCAGTCCATCACTTTTACCCTCAGCTTCTTTAGCAAGGCAGTGGTCGTCTTGGAGGTGTGTTTGGGGTCGTTATGTTGGAATACTGCGCTATGGCCCAGTCTCCGAAAGGAGGGGATCATGCTCTGCTTCAGTATGTCACAGTACATGTTGGCATTCATGGTTCCCTCAATAAACTGTAGCTCCCTGGTGCCGGCAGCACTCATGCAGCCCCAGACCATGACACTCCCACTACCATGCTTGACTGTAGGCAGGACACACTTGTCTTTGTACTCCTCACCTGGTTGCCACCACACACGCTTGACACCATCTGAACCAAATAAGTTCATCTTGGTCTCATCAGACCACAGGACATGGTTCCAGTAATCCATGTCATTAGTCAGCTTGTCTTCAGCAAACTGTTTACGAGCTTTCTTGTGCATCATCTTTAGAAGAGGTTTCCTTCTGGGACGACAGCCGTGCAGACCAATTTGATGCAGTGTGCGACGTATGGTCTGAGCACTGACAGGCTGACCCCCCTCCTGCAGAAATGGTGGCAGAACTCACACGTCTATTTCCCAAAGACAAGCTCTGGATATGAAACTGAGCATGCGCACTTAACTTCTTTGGTCGAGCATGGCAAGGCCTGTTCTGAGTGGAACCTGTCCCGTTAGTTATTGGTACCCTCAATGTGATATTTGGTAGCACACCCCTTTGAAAAAACTGAAATCAATCGCTTCCTGTCACCATCAATGAGTTTCTTACACTTCTCTACTGAAATTTCGGACCACTCTTCTATCGCCAACTGCTTCAGGTCTCTCAGATTGGAAGGGTTCGTTTTCCCAATTGCTGTTTTGAGATCTCTCCACAGGTGCTCAATGGGATTTACAACTGGACTCATTGCTGGCCAGTTCAGTACTATCCAACACTTTATCTTTTATCATCCATTTCTGGGTGCTTTGTGACGTGTGCTTTGGGTCATTGTCCTTCTGTAAAACCAATGACCTCTGACGGAGACCCAACTTTACGACACTAGGCCCTACATTGCACCCCAGATCTCTTTGGTAGTCTTCGGATTTCATAATGCCATGCACACAGCTAAGACATCCAGTGCCTAAAGCAGCAAGGCAACCCCAAAACATCAGTGAACCTCCACCATGTTTGACTGTAGGGACAAGTTTATTTTTCTTTAAAGGCCTCATTTCTTTTTCTGAAAACAGTAGAATGATGGGCTTTACCAAAAAATTTAATTTTGTTTCATCTGTCCACAGCACATTCTCCCAAAAGGATTTTGGCTTCCACCAATCTGACATTTTATGTTTCTGTGTCAGCAGTGGGGTCCTCTTGGGTCTACTACCATAGTGTCCCTTTTCATTCAGATGGCCACGTATAGTGAGAGCTGGCACAGCTGTACCCTATGCCTGAAGGTCAGCTTGAATTTGTCTGGAAGTTGATTGAGGTTATTTATCCACCATTTTTCACCTGCATTAACTATGAAATGATGTAAACATGAATAAGCAATAAGCGACTATCCCGGTCGCTGTTCTTTCTATCTATTACAGGGCGTCCTGGGCTGTGTCATTGGTCTAGCTTGTTGCAGGTCTCTCCCTCCCCTCTGCTAGGCGGCTCTGTCAAGTATTTGATAGGTGAGCCCAACGTGCAGGGAGTGGCCTCTCGTAAACCTCTGGCTCGAGAACCCCTGATAGAACAGACAGGGGCTCAAGAGGGCAAAGGGACACAAGTGCCTGGCAGGAACGGAAGCAGGTGGAGGTAGAAGCAGCAGTCTGCAGCTGAAGGTAGCTGATGGGAGGCGTGCAGTGGTCTGCAGCAGACACTCGAGGATCAGGAGACAGACTTGGAGAAGACAGGCCGGGTCAAACACAAGCGGGCAGATAGGTACAAAGCAGGATCCAGGAGTAGTTAAGGTCCAGGCCGGGTCAGTATATCAGGCGGGCAGCAAACTGGTTAAAAGGAGCAGGCAGGAGTGAGGTCGGGACGAACCGGGATCAAGGCAGGCAGCAAACAGGAGAAGTCAAGGGAAGCCGGATCAGGTATCAGAGTAACACAATCAGAGGTTCAGGCAGCAAGGGTCTCAGGAGAACGCTGTAGACCGGACAGCAAGGATGCAAGGTGACAGCTCTCTTTAAATAGGCAGTCTTGGCGCTAAGTACCGTCATAGGTGCGCGCGCGCATCGCTATCACGCATCCGCTATCGTACATCTGCGTGCGCCCGTGCGCCACTATTGTGCACCCGCGCACTGCTATCGCGCATGTGCGTGTGCCGAACAGGTCTCCTGTGCACAGGTATTCTGAAACCCAGATTGCTGGGATGATTGTGAGAACGTCTTTTCTGACAGGCTCATTTCCAACTGACAGGCACCTGGGGAGTTGAATCAGCGCTA
This sequence comes from Rana muscosa, assembly GCA_029206835.1. Lineage (NCBI taxonomy): Eukaryota > Metazoa > Chordata > Amphibia > Anura > Ranidae > Rana > Rana muscosa. The sequence goes on along the minus strand of CM055122.1, from coordinate 172,744,918 downwards.
ATCGCCAGACGGCTGAGCCGCCCAGGTGAAAGCGTTCTCCTCCCCACTGTCTGTCATTGCCTCCTTGATGCCTGATTGGTCTGTCTATGGCAGCACACCTACATATGCACCCCCCATGGCTTGTTCACTCACATCACATCACTTCTCCCATCTCTCCTGGATAGGGATGAGCTTCGTGTTCGAGTCGAACATACGTTCGACTCGAACATCGGCTGTTCGATCGTTCGACGAAGATCGAACGATTTGGGCCGTTCGCGCCAAATTCGAGTGACGCGAACGGCCCACAATGCACTACGCCATCGCAGTGTCATCCAGGCGCTGTGATTGGCCAATCATGCACTGTGACCCCGCATGCTTGGCCAATCACAGCGCCGGCAGCGAGGAGAGCAATGATTGGCCACAGGCAGGATGCCTGTGGCCAATTATTGCTGAGGGTGTTTAGTACACGCCCCACACTATAAAAGGCCGCCAGCACGGCGGCCTAGTGTAGTGTGTTCCGGAGCAGGGAAAGACAAGCATAGGCAGGGACAGTGACATTTATTTCTTTCTTGCTTAACCTGGATTCCTTTAGTTTAGGGAAAGAGAAGGATAGGTAGGGAGAGTGTCAGTGTGTTTTACTGTGCGAGTCCTTGTTTCTAGGGACAAAGAAGGAAAGTGAGGGGAATTCTCCTTGTGCTATAGTGTGCTTTAAAAAAACATTTTTTCTAGGGACAGAAAACTCTAGGTAGGGAGAGTGTCAGTTTCTTTCACTGTGCGAGTCCTTGTTTCTAGGAAAAAAGAAGGAAAGTGAGGGGAATTCTCCTTGTGCTATAGTGTGCTTTAAAAAAACATTTTTTCTAGGGACAGAAAACTCTAGGTAGGGAGAGTGTCAGTTTCTTTCACTGTGCGAGTCCTTGTTTCTAGGGACAAAGAAGGAAAGTGAGGGGAATTCTCCTTGTGCTATAGTGTGCTTTAAAAAAACATTTTTTCTAGGGACAGAAAACTCTAGGTAGGGAGAGTGTCAGTTTCTTTCACTGTGCGAGTCCTTGTTTCTAGGAAAAAAGAAGGAAAGTGAGGGGAATTCTCCTTGTGCTATAGTGTGCTTTAAAAAAAAAAAATTCTAGGGACAGAAAACTCTAGGTAGGGAGAGTGTCAGTTTCTTTCACTGTGCGAGTCCTTGTTTCTAGGAAAAAAGAAGGAAAGTGAGGGGAATTCTCCTTGTGCTATAGTGTGCTTTAAAAAAAAAAAATTTCTAGGGACAGAAAACTCTAGGTAGGGAGAGTGACAGTTTCTTTCACTGTGCGAGTCCTTGTTTCTAGGAAAAAAGAAGGAAAGTGAGGGGAATTCTCCTTGTGCTATAGTGTGCTTTAAAAAAAAAAATTTCTAGGGACAGAAAACTCTAGGTAGGGAGAGTGTCAGTTTCTTTCACTGTGCGAGTCCTTGTTTCTAGGAAAAAAGAAGGAAAGTGAGGGGAATTCTCCTTGTGCTATAGTGTGCTTTAAAAAAAAAAATTTTCTAGGGACAGAAAACTCTAGGTAGGGAGAGTGTCAGTTTCTTTCACTGTGCGAGTCCTTGTTTCTAGGAAAAAAGAAGGAAAGTGAGGGGAATTCTCCTTGTGCTATAGTGTGCTTTTAAAAAAAAAAATTTCTAGGGACAGAAAACTCTAGGTAGGGAGAGTGTCAGTTTCTTTCACTGTGCGAGTCCTTGTTTCTAGGGACAAAGAAGGAAAGTGAGGGGAATTCTCCTTGTGCTATAGTGTGCTTTAAAAAAACATTTTTTCTAGGGACAGAAAACTCTAGGTAGGGAGAGTGTCAGTTTCTTTCACTGTGCGAGTCCTTGTTTCTAGGAAAAAAGAAGGAAAGTGAGGGGAATTCTCCTTGTGCTATAGTGTGCTTTAAAAAAAAAAATTTCTAGGGACAGAAAACTCTAGGTAGGGAGAGTGTCAGTTTCTTTCACTGTGCGAGTCCTTGTTTCTAGGAAAAAAGAAGGAAAGTGAGGGGAATTCTCCTTGTGCTATAGTGTGCTTTAAAAAAAAAAAAATTCTAGGGACAGAAAACTCTAGGTAGGGAGAGTGTCAGTTTCTTTCACTGTGCGAGTCCTTGTTTCTAGGAAAAAAGAAGGAAAGTGAGGGGAATTCTCCTTGTGCTATAGTGTGCTTTAAATAAAAAAATTTTCTAGGGACAGAAAACTCTAGGTAGGGAGAGTGTCAGTTTCTTTCACTGTGCGAGTCCTTGTTTCTAGGGACAAAGAAGGAAAGTGAGGGGAATTCTCCTTGTGCTATAGTGTGCTTTAAAAAAACATTTTTTCTAGGGACAGAAAACTCTAGGTAGGGAGAGTGTCAGTTTCTTTCACTGTGCGAGTCCTTGTTTCTAGGAAAAAAGAAGGAAAGTGAGGGGAATTCTCCTTGAGCTATAGTATGCTTTAAAAAAAAAAAATTCTAGGGACAGAAAACTCTAGGTAGGGAGAGTGTCAGTTTCTTTCACTGTGCGAGTCCTTGTTTCTAGGGACAAAGAAGGAAAGTGAGGGGAATTCTCCTTGTGCTATAGTGTGCTTTAAAAAAACATTTTTTCTAGGGACAGAAAACTCTAGGTAGGGAGAGTGTCAGTTTCTTTCACTGTGCGAGTCCTTGTTTCTAGGGACAAAGAAGGAAAGTGAGGGGAATTCTCCTTGTGCTATAGTGTGCTAAAGCATTCCTCATCAACCATCTTTGAAATCCTTGTTTTTTGGACAGTCAGGGAAATTGTCGTTGTGCTATTCTGTGCAAAAGCAATCATCCTCAACCATATTTAGAAATCCTTAAGTAAAGGGACAGAGAAGGACACCTGAAGGTAGCCCTTATTGCTTTTTTCCCATCTCCCTGCAGGCCATCTATTAGAATGTCTGGAAGGCAAACAAGGAGAGGCAGACAGTCAGGAGGCAATAAAAGAGGGCAAGCAGGCTCTGTGTCTGGGGGCAACAGTGCTGGTCGTGGACGCGGTGCATTGTCATCAGCACATGGCCATGGGACACGCTTGTCCTTCTTTTCGGCAGCTGGACATGTTGAGCCACATCATGCCGAAGACTTCCTCCTCCTCATCCTCTCTCACCCAGGCTCAGGGTACTGGCAAAGCAGCTGCCAAAGCGTCCTCTTCCCTGGTATCAATGTCAGACTCATCATCAGTCACTCCTTCCCTAGACCCACCATGTCCTCCTCCTGAGGAGTCCCCCGAACTGTTTGAGCACAGTGTTGGGTACATGCTCCAGGAGGATGCCCAGCGTTTCGAAGGGTCTGATGATGAAACCCAGCTAGAGGAAGGCAGTAGCGTGAGAGCAGACAGAGGGGATGCTCAAGAAGGACACCAATCTGGCAGTCATGTTCCAGCAGCTGCAGCATACTGCCAGATTGGCTCCAGTGATGAGGAGGGAGGGGATGATGAGGTCACTGACTCCACGTGGGTGCCTAATAGGAGAGAGGAGGAGGAGGAGGATGAGGAGGAGGCACATCTCCAACGAGGCAGGATGCCCTTTGGTGGCCAGCGTAAGGGCAGTACACTGACGGAATCACACCGCAGAGCTCCGCCTGTGCAGGGCGCTGCCTCTGCCCGTCATTCAAAAAGTTCCTTGGTGTGGGCCTTTTTTGAGGCTAGTGCATCAGATCGCACAGCTGCTGTTTGCAACATATGTCTCAAGCGTATATCGCGTGGCCAAAACATCAGCCGCTTGGGTACCACATGCCTGACCAGACATATGTTGACCTGCCATGCAGCTCGTTGGCAAGCCTACCTCAAAGACCCACACCAAAGAACAAAGCGGACCTCTCCTTGCACCGCATCAGCTGGGATCTCCAACCCCACTATAAATTCAGTCCTCTCTGAAACATGCACTGAGAGGAATGAAGGTGTAGAATTAGGTGTGTCACAGCCAAGTACTTGCGGCCACTCTGCTAGCAGTACACCGACGTCCGATTCTAGCAGGCAAATTTCCCTGCCCCAGCTGCTGGACCGTCGAAAGAAGTTCACTCCCAGCCATCCACATGCCCAGCGGTTGAATGCTAGCTTGGCTAAATTGCTAGCGCTTCAACTGCTGCCTTTTCAGTTGGTAGACTCGGCCCCCTTCCGTGAGTTTGTGCAATGTGCGGTTCCTCAGTGGCAGGTTCCCAAACGCCACTTTTTCTCACGGAAGGCTATTCCGGCTCTCTACCGGCATGTGGAAGGCAATGTCTTGGCCTCGCTGGACAGGGCGGTCAGCGGTAAGGTGCATATTACCGCTGACTCATGGTCCAGCAGGCATGGACAGGGACGTTACCTTTCTTTCACGGCCCATTGGGTCACTCTTTTGGCAGCTGGGAAGGATGCAGGACAAGGTGCAGTAGTGTTGGAGGTTGTTCCACCGCCACGCCTCCAAAATGCTACTACTGGTTGTGACACACCTCTCTCCTCCACCCCCTCCTCTTCTTCTTCCTCCATGGCCTCTTCCTGTGGTTTGTCCTATGAACCAGCGGTGCTCCGTAGCCGTTCACGGGGCTACGCAAGTACGCAGGCAAAAAGATGCCATGCCGTGCTTGCGCTGGTGTGTTTGGGGGACAGAAGCCACACTGGGGCAGAGGTCCTGTCTGCTCTGCAGGGCCAGGCCGAGAGGTGGTTGACGCCACGCCAGCTTAAGCCAGGAATGGTGGTTTGCGACAATGGCACCAACCTCCTCTCCGCCCTCCGACAGGGACAACTGACCCATGTGCCCTGTGTGGCTCACGTCCTTAACCTGGTGGTGCAGCGGTTCTTGGGCAGGTACCCGGGCTTACAGGATGTCCTGAGGCAGGCCAGGAAAGTCTGTGTGCATTTCCGCAGATCTTATAATGCCAGTGCTCGCCTGGCTGAGCTGCAAAAGGAGTTGAACCTGCCCAAGAACCGCCTTATATGTGACATGCCCACCAGGTGGAACTCAACGTTGGCCATGCTGCAGCGGCTGCACACGCAGCAGAGGGCCATCAATGAGTACCTGTGCGACTACGGCACCAGGACAGGGTCAGGGGAGCTTGGTTTTTTTTCTCCACGCCAGTGGGGCATGATTAGGGATGCATGCACTGTCCTGGCACCATTTGAGGAGGCCACGAGGATGGTGAGCAATGACAGTGCATGCATCAGTGACACTGTACCTCTTGTCCACCTGTTGGAGCACACGCTGCGTGGAATAATGGACAGGGCACTTGAGGCAGAACAGAGGCAGGAAGAGGAGGACTTCCTTGCCTCTCAAGGCCCCCTTTACCCAGACAGTGTTCCTTCTGTCCCACCCATCGCACAGGAAGAGGAGGAGGAGGAGGAGGAGGAGGAGGAGGATTGTGTCAGCATGGAGGTGGAGGCTGGCACTCAGCATCATCAGCAGCAGTCTTTTAGGGATGATTTACAGTCCCAAGAAACCAGTGGACTTGTACGTGGCTGGGAGGAGGTGGCTGCGGATCATGTCGTCCTTAGTGACCCAGAGGACTCCGGAGCGAATGCCTCAGCAAACCTACGCTGCATGGCCTCCCTGATCCTGCAAAGTCTGCGGAAGGATCCTCGTATTCTTCGGATCAAGGAGAGGGACCATTACTGGCTGGCCACTCTCCTTGATCCACGGTACAAGGGTAAGGTTGCGGACCTTATGTTACCGTCGCAGAGGGAGCAGAGGATGAGACAACTCCGGGAGGCCTTGCAGAAAGGTCTGTGCAACGCGTTCCCAGAGACTGGGAGGTTACAAACTCCTGGTCCTGGACAACGAGTTGCTGAGGCTTCGGCCAGTCAAAGAAGGAGCGGTGGGGAAGGTGGCCGTCTGACCGATGCGTTCAGACAATTCTTTAGTCCGCAGCCCCAAAGTATGATCGGTTCCAGCAACCATCGCCAGCGTCTGATAAACATGGTGCAGGAATATCTAGGGGCAAGGTCAGACTTGGACACCTTCCCCACCGAAAATCCTCTGGCTTACTGGGTCTTGAGGATGGATCACTGGCCAGAGCTTGCACAGTATGCAATTGAGCTACTGGCCTGTCCTGCATCCAGCGTTCTTTCGGAACGCACATTCAGTGCTGCTGGAGGATTTGTCACGGATCACAGGGTGCGCCTGTCCACCGACTCGGTTGATCGACTGACTTTCATCAAGATGAACCAGTCTTGGATCACCACCAGCTACCACACACCTGATGCTGATATAACAGACTAATTGATTTTAACATGTCACATCCCTTCAAGACTGATGCTGATGCTGAGTGCCTGTGCTGTTATGTTGACTGGCTATCCTCCTCCTCCGAGTCCTCAATGATACGATTGATGATGATAGCTTGGAAGATCATTTTTGTTTATGGGTGCCGCCACCAGTGGCTAAGGCCCAATTTTTCAGCCCCTGTTTTACAGGGGCGTGTAATTACAATTTTTTTAGCAATAATTTGCCATAGGGCTCATTGCTGTGCTCCAAGTACAGTATCTGTGAGGGGTTGGAGTGTTGTGGCACCAGTGCCTAAGGCCCAATTTTTCAGCCCCTGTTTAAAAGGGGCGTGTCATTACAATTTTTGAAGCAATACTTTGCAACAGGGCTCATTGCTGTGCTCCAAGTACAGTATCTGTGAGGGGTTGTAGTGTTGTGCCACCAGTGCCTAAGGCCCAATTTTTCAGCCCCTGTTTAACAGGGGCGTGTCATTACAATTTTTGAAGCAATACTTTGCAACAGGGCTCATTGCTGTGCTCCAAGTACAGTATCTGTGAGGGGTTGGAGTGTTGTGCCACCAGTGCCTAAGGCCCAATTTTTCAGCCCCTGTTCAACAGGGGCATGCAATTACAATTCTTGATCTAATAATTCACAGCAGGGCCCATTGCTGCACCCACCAAGAGTAACTGTCAGGGCTTACAGTGTTGTGGCACCAGCACCACCATCAAAGGCCCAATTTTTACTACCACTGTTCAACAATTATATGTAATTAAAATTCCTGATATAATAGTTGACAGCAGGGCGTTCCAGCACCAACCAAGAGTAACTGTGAGTGCTTACAGTGTTGTGCCAACACCAACAACTAAGGGGCCTATTTCTGCAGAGTATATACGGCAGGTCCCTACTTTCAAACATCCAACTTACAAACGACTCCTACTTGCAAACGCAAGAAGACAACAGGAAGTGAGAGGAAATCTACCACTAGGAAGGAAAATTCTCTCCTGTAAGAATAAATATGGGAGAAAGGTGTCTCCTCTGTACTGATGCTTTATCAGCAATCCTTGTTTCAAGAAAAACACCACATTTCAAAAACAGTTGTCATTGGGACGGAAAGTGAGGTGAAATGTTCTGAACAGGGGCACAGACAGCAAAACAAATGTTACAGGGGTGATAACCCTTACCTATGTTTTCCAAAAAGTTTAAAAATAGATTTTTGGGCTGGAGCTACACTTCAACAATGTACCTGTTCAAAATTACAAACACATTCTACATAAGAACAAACCTACAGTCCCTGTCTTGTATGCACCGCCTGTATACGGCTGTTCAGAGTATATAGGGCCTTTTTTATTTTATGTGCGGGGTTCCCCTTAATATCCATACAAGACCCAAAGGGGCTGGTAATGGGCTGGGGTAGGGGGGGGGGGGGTCATGGGGTAGCTATGCCATTTTTCTTAAAGATTTTCATCCATATTACCGGGACCAGACATTACATTAAAGCCGCAAGCAGTTTTAAATGGCTTTTTTTTCCTTTAGAAGTGTCATTTTGTGCAGGGACAGTTCTAAACACGGGAAACACGTGGCACTTCACAGGCATACTTTAGACACCCCCCAGGTACGATATTTAAAGGAATATTTGACTTTTTTTTTTTCACTTTATGCATCATTAAAATGACTGCTCCCGAAAAACGACCGTTTTTAAAACTTCTTTTTGCATTGATACATGTCCCCTGGTGCAGAACCCGGGTTCCCAAACCCTTTTTAGGACAATAACATGCATAATAGTTGTTATAATTAGCACTTTAGAATTCGAACGTTCGCATCCATTGTATTTAATAGGGTTCTAATGTTCGTACGAACTTTCGGTCCGTTCGCGGGTTCTGGTGCGAACCGAACCCGGGGGTGTTCGGCTCATCACTACTCCTGGATCACTCACACGCATATGGACCCTGGCTCTCACTGAAAACACAGGTACTTCTTCCCCTTCACCTCTCCCCCTCTCCTTCTCACCTTGTGTCCTTGCTGCTTTTTGTGTTTGTTTTCTCATTTTTTGTTTTGTTTGCAGCTTTTTCCCCCATTTTTCATATTCGCTTTTTCTTTTTCTCCTCTCCTTCACCTAGCCCTTTTTACTTCCTACACTTCTAACTCATCCCTTTATCCATCCCTTCCTTTTTCTTGCACCCATCTTTCTTACACTTTCCATTTTATACATTACATTTTTATACACATTTATTATACCTCACACCACTCATACTTATTCATCTTTCAGGTTCCCCATATGGAGACACTTTTTCCACCCTTATTCAGGGTATAAACAAACACTACCTGCCTGGGATGTGCCTTTGTTTGGCTGTTGCTGCCTTTCCAGACCTCTACAGTGCCTCGAGAGGGAGCCCAGAGTCGCATTGGCGATTTCCGTTGGCACGCCAAGCTCGTACGATGTGCAGATGTAAGTTCTCTTTAACTATTTCTTTCTCCCTCCCTAAAATCTCCTAATTTTTCTTCCTGATCATAATTAATGCCCAAACTATCTATTATTATTTAGATCTATATATTTCTTCTTTTTTAGATTTTAATGCCATAGTTTATGCTCCTGATGAGCGACTACAAGGTCGCGAAACGCGTAGAGCCACTATTCATTACCATCATTTCTTACCATGGACCCCTTTTTATTTTTATGACCGCAACTATGTTTTTAATTGTTTGTTACTAGCATCATGTGATTTCTGTACTCATTATGTAAATGTACATCAAATTATATGGTGTCATGTATTTGTTTTGTAAACGTCTAAACATTCATGGTTGAGAGGCTGTATGCCCAATAGATGCTATAAATGAATGTACAATGCAAAATAAATGCAATTTTTCTACTCGCTTGACTTTTCAATTTACTGCTGTGTGCTTCATTTAAAGTCCCACTCCTTACCTTCCCTCCTTTATAGTCAATATCGATTAGGGATGGAGGCAGTGACCCCTTTGGTTCCTGCCTCATTTAAAGTCCCCAAAAATTCTTTCTTTTATACCATGAATAAGAAACATCATTCTCAAAAATTATTGTTCCCCCTCCAGCCTAAGGCCAGTGACTGAATACATTTGGCAGAAAAGGGACTCATCTAGAGAACATATAATCACTTCATGGGTACTCTTTCTGTACCTCCAGGCCCCATAACAGCCATGTGGACTGCTATTGGGATAGTTATGCATAAGATTTGTAGCTGAGAAATAAAGCCCTTTGCTTACTCCTTGGTTCTTTTTACAAACTTTAAAGAAAAAATAGACAGACCTTTAATACCTCATGTTTGCATGTATTTACAAACTCCTACAATGGTGAAGCAAAAAGGGATACTAAAAAATATTTACTTGTTAGAAAAAGGTTCCACCATCAATACCATCCAGGGCCGATCCTAGGGTCACAGGCGCCTGGGTGCAGAAATATTTCTGGCGCCCTCACGTGGGCGTGGTTATCTTACAAACTCCTCCCCTTACACATGTTTCTATGGCAACGACTCAAACACAGAGATGCTCCCCTAAGAAGTCGCCGTTACCCAGGGATCCTCCAATGATCCTTTAACAATAAAGAAAATACAGGAAGAGCGTACACTAATGAGACCTGGAGGGGAGTCTCTCTGATGCACACAGAGAGGGCTTCTGTTAGAGAGTCTGTTAGGAAGAGCCCCCAGACATAGTACAAGAGACGGTCAGAGAGTGCAGACATATTACAGGAGACAGAGAGTGCAGACATATTACAGGTGATGGTCAAAGAGTGCAGACATGATACAAGAGACGGTCAGAGAGTGCAGACATATTACAGGAGATGGTCAGAGAGTGCAGACATATTACAGGAGATGGTCAGAGAGTGCAGATATAGTACAGGAGACGGTCAGAGAGTGCAGACATATTACAGGAGATGGTCAGAGAGTGCAGACATATTACAGGAGATGGTCAGAGAGTGCAGACATATTACAGGAGATGGTCAGAGAGTGCAGACATATTACAGGAGATGGTCAGAGAGTGCAGACATATTACAGGAGATGGTCAGAGAGTGCAGACATATTACAGGAGACGGTCAGAGACTGCAGATTTAATACAGGAGACGGTCAGAGACTGCAGATTTAATACAGGAGACGGTCAGAGACTGCAGATATAATACAGGAGACGGTCAGAGACTGCAGATATAATACAGGAGACAGTCAGAGACTGCAGACATATTACAGGAGACGGTCAGAGACTGCAGACATATTACAGGAGATGGTCAGAGACTGCAGATATAGTACAGGAGATGGTCAGAGACTGCAAACATACTACAGGAGATGGTCAGAGACTGCAGACATATTACAGGAGATGGTCAGAGACTGCAGACATATTACAGGAGATGGTCAGAGACTGCATGGGGGAATCATGCAAGTTTCTTTCCTGCAATCTGTGGTTGCTGGAAAGAAATTTGTACTGTATATTACCAGCCTAAGTGAAAGTTAGTGAATGTCTTTGCAATTAATAAGCATGAAGGAGTTGGGGCAGTTTAAATTTCTTTTAAATTGTATTTTATTTATTTTATTACACAGAAAAACAAATCTTACACTGTATCTTTAATTTTTTTTTTTCATTTTTGCTTTCACAAGAGATGAACAACATCCCTTGTGATAGCATGGGCCATGACATGTCCTCTTTATGGAGGGATCTGGGGTCTTTTAGACCCCATATCTGTCCTCTGGCCTCCAAAGCATAAGATCAAACCGAGATCAGTTTGATCAGATACTTGTTCAAGCCGGTAATGGTGTCATTAAATGAGCCCGAAACAGAAAGTGATAAAATCCTCATCACTTCCAGTTTCTGACATCACACGGTGGGCGGAATGACATCCATCCCTCTCACTGTGTCCCAGTAACCAGATGCTACTGGTCACATCTAGCAGTAAAGGTGGTGGTGGTGGAACCCCCTTCCACTGCCTGTAAAAGTAATACAGGGGCTTCTTAGCCACTAGGACTACTTTTACTTTGTGCAGAATTCCTGGTGTTAAAAAATGATATCTTGATCATTGCTGTAGTGATGACCGAGATATCACCCTTCCAATCCAGCGACGTACTGGTACATCGCTGGACGGGAAGCAGTTAAAATGAAGTGTAAATTAGCATTACACCGTTTCTTATTATCATCAGCATTACAATTATCACACAGGCAGCACTGTAAGCAGGAGCTCTATCATGTCTCTATCATGTCTCTATCATGTCTCTATCATGTCTCTATGTCACATTGATTTTGGGTGCTGACTTTGTTATGGCTGTTACATACAGTAAGTACAGCAATAAGTTAACAGCCATAACAAAGTCAGCACCCAAAAGCAATGTGACATAGAGACATGATAGAGCACCTGCTTACAGTGCTACTGCTTACAGTGTGATAATTGAAATGCTGATAACCTGCTGTGCTGTGAAATACATAATAGGACACAGTGAGTATTCTATCCTCTAATCCCCACTCACTGTGTCCAGTGCAGCCACGCTGTCCTCCTGCTCTTCTCTGTCAGCCCTCAACTTCTTCACATCTTGCTAGGATTGCAGCCAAGAGCCGAACGGAGAATTGCAATATAACTCCGCCAGCCGGGACTAATAGAATAGTGGGGCGGCATGATGTTCATGTGCCCCGAAAATAAGAAAATAGTTCCTCCACTGCGCTCCCCTCCACACTCACTCACATTTCCAGGCTGCAAGCAGAAATCCTTCAGTCTCACAGAGGAATCTGCAGCTGCTGTTTTCATATTTCCCGCCCACACATCCTTCTCCAGATACAGCTGTACGCCGGAGACGGGAAGTCACTGGAGGAGCAGAGGTGGGAGGAGCTGTATTCCTCACTGATCTCCCGTCAGTGAGGAGGGGGGGAGGTGGTGTGTTCGCTGGGCTGTGTAAGTGTCACTGTCACAGACACTTTACAGAGCTGCAGCCACCAGTCATCTCAGAATCTACAGACTGATTTCTCAGGTTACTGACATAGAGGGAGGTTTGTCCCCCCCCCCTTTCTGGTGGAGCCCTTCCTGAAGTCGCTCTCCTCCCTGCCAATGAGGATGCAGGGGGAGGGAGCAGATTGGGTGGCCGTGGCAATGCGAGGCTCTCATATTATGCACAGAGGGAGGGGGAGAAATCCGCCCCCTCTTACTCTCCGCCCAGGGCACCCGCTCCGATCTCCTCTGACAGGAGGATGGATGGGGGATGGGCTTGGGCGGGATGAAATAGCAGCGGTGAGCGACCTCTGAATACCAGCAAGAAGGAGGAGGAGGGAGGGGAGCACTCTGGCGCTTGAGCGCCCCCACGTCTGTGGCGCCTGGGTGAACTGCACCCCTCGCACCATATCTAGGATCGGCCCTGATACCATCACTCTGAAATCATCTTACCTGATGTAAGCTGGAATTTAAAAAAAGGTTTTTAACAGTTGCTGGGTGCCACATTGGGGTTGAATTACTATAACTAGAGAGTGCACAATCTGGAGAGTGCACAGTGATTTAGGTCCTAAACCACCTGTGGTTGGTAGAATAACATTAGGTAAAATGCTATTCGAGGACTGAAAAAAAGAGTAACTTAAATAATAATGGATGATTACAACATCTTATTACATAAGTTTATTCACCTTTGTATGCAGTTCTTGGTTGTGCTATAAAACATTTTGAAATATATTCTGGCCCTGCAGTTCATTTACTACATGATCCATGCTCAAGTTCATGATACAGTGCCTGAAACATGAGGCTGTCAGGGCTTCAGTCTATGATCTCAATATAGTGAAACACAGAAGTTTTAACCACTTCCCTACCCAGCCATAGTCAAATGACGTCCACAGATGGGATCTCCCATCCTGGGTGGACGTCATATGACGTCCTGGCTTTGTAGGGGGATATCTGAATGATGCCTGCAGCTAGAGGCATCATTCAGATATCCTTTTAAAGTGTCGGCGATTCTGTGCACCATAAGAATGATCATAGCGGCGGTTCTGCTGCTTGATCGTTCTTATAGGCGGCGGGAGGGGACATCCCCCCCTCCCACCGCCATCCCGTGCTTCTCCGGGGTCTCCCGTGCGATCGGGGACCCGGAGAGAATCTTCCGGCGCTGTTGGTGGGTCACGTGACGAGCATAGAGATGACTGGTGACCAGATGGTCACCAGTCATCTCTATGATCGTCGGAGGCCCGGGCGCAATGTGATGACTTCACGCCCGGGTCCTCAAATGTAAACAAAGCCGCCATTGCGGCTAGTAAGTATGAGATCAGTGAAAAAATTTTCACTGATCTCATGCTTTCCAGCCTGGAGGAGAGATGTGGGGTCTTATTGACCCCGCATCTCTCAATAAAGAGGACCTGTCACACACATTCCTATTACAAGGGATGTTTACATTCCTTGTAATAGGAATAAAAGTGATCAAAAAAAAAGTAAAATAATTGTAAAAAAATAAATAAATAAGTAAAATAAATAAATAAATAATAATTATTTTTTTTTTAAACGCACCTGTCCCCGGTAGCTCGCAATCAGAAGCAAATGGACACGTAAGTCACCCACATATGTAAACGCTGTTCAAACCACATATGTGAGGTATCGCCGCGTGCATTAGCGCACGTGCAACAATTCTAGCACTAGACCTCCTCTGTAATTCTAACCTGGTAACCTGTAAAAAAAATAAAGCGTCGCCTATGGAGATTTTTAAGTACCGAAGTTTGGCGCCATTCCATGAGTGTGCGCAATTTTAAAGCGTGACATGTTAGGTATCTATTTACTCGGTGTAACATCATCTTTCATATTTTCTCCAGAAATTGGGCTAACTTTACTGTTTTGTTATTTTTTAATTCATGAAACCATTTTTTTTTTAAAAAAGGCGTTTGAAAAATTATTGCGCAAATATCGTGCAAGAAAAAAAGTTGCAATGACCGTCATTTTATTCCCTAGGGTGTCTGCTAAAAAAACATATATATATATAATGTTTCGGGGGTTCTGAGTAATTTTCTAGCAAAAGAATGATGATTTGTACATGTAGGAGAGAAGTGCTAGAATAGGCCCGGTATGGAAGTGGTACAAAAAGCCCAGTATTGAAGTGGTTAAAGTATAAACTTCAAAAGTTAGTATAAAAGTAAGCAATGGCAAAGGCCATTTGACGCCTACAAAATAATACAGAAAAGTGAAAAAATAGAGCTGGACCCATAAGATATATTATTGGTATTGCTAACTTAAAGAATTGATGTTGATGTAAATAATCTGGTTTTAGGCAGGTGGCCTCTATACCCCAAAGGATCTCTATGGTTCTTGTTACATAGTGTAATGTAACGAAAATAGTAATTGAAGTACCATAACACTGCTGAAAGGTCCAAATGCAACTTTATTCCAATAAAAGTCCAGGGTACAATCCAAAAAGCAGCCAATGTGTTTTGGGGATCCAAAGATGACCCCTTTATTAGTGCTATAAAAAAATCATCTATAAAGAACATCTATTTATCTATACAATGTAAATACATGATTGCTTCCTTAGGGTCATAGTTAAAGCCAAGTGCCCAATAGCCAATATTATTGGATGTATAAAAATTAATGCCAGATAACATTCAATGTTAACTGACATTAAAAGAGAAGTTCAGACTAAGCTTTTTTAGCCATGCTTCTCTTGTGGGTCACAGGAGTACGCTTATTGTGCTCTTCTTTGACCAAGAATCAGCTGAAAGTCAACGATGTCAGCTAAAGTCACAGAGCCGCTTAAGGCTTTGGAAGGATCCCAACCATATTGTCAGCATCCACCCAGCTGCCTGATTGATAGCTCACTCTGGCTCTCAGCGTGCGGCTGAAAGCCAAAGCCAGTTTCACCCAATCCCTCTCCAGCCTGGTGCTCCAGTGGAGGGGCAAAGCAGAAAGCAATGACTGACAGTCACTGCTTTCCACTCTGAAAAGACAGAGAACTGAGTGATTAGCGGTCATGTGATCGCTCAGTTCTCAGTATTAGAGCCAGGGGAGAAAAGCTGCAGCATCACACAATGCTGCAGCATAGAGGTGAATATGTGTGTTTGTTTTTTTTATTACCTCTAAACATCTTTATTGCTATACATTCATTACTATTGGATATTTTGTTTTAACTATGAACCTGAGAAGGGAATATTGTATTGATATTGTATTGTTATGTTTTGTTATGTTTTTTTCTAACCTTGATGAAGAGGGCATCTTTGAACCCCTGAAACATGTTGGCTACTGTTTGGATTGTCTCCCTGACATTTATTGCAATAAAGTGGTAGCTGGACCTCTTAACCGTGATGTGGCACTTCAGTTTCTCTTTTTGTTACAAAATAACACAGACAACTTTCTTGAACAAGGCAAAGATACCATGCAAAGTGTAACTCATAGAATGATCCAATTTACCTTTCGCTAATCTGACTACAGTCAACTGTAATTTTTTATTTAATAAATAAACCTATAGGGGTTAATGTATTTGTTTTATTTTTCCAAACCAATAGATGCCCCACCGTATGTTTTAATAAAGTGCACATAAATTAAAGAGCAAAAACATAGTAAGTATAGTTTGTATATGCTGAAGCATAACCTTTTTGCAAAGCAATAAATATTGATAGCCCTCTTCATCAGCTGAATGTATTGTGTGTACAGCAAGGGAACAATACTTGTGATTTTAGGTCAATGCACCTTTCAGGTTTGCTAAACTCATTAAAGTTAAAAATGCTGGAAGAGGAGTAATAAATAAATAGTACTAAATAAATAAGACCTGTCAGTTCGATTTATGTTGAAAAGTAATATTGATGTAAATAGCCACATATAATTAAAGCAATATTTATTTTAATGCTACTTTCATAAAAGGGTTTATTTAATTGGTGGGGACAGCAACAGCACTTTGAGTCATTGATTGCTAACTGGAAACCTAGAGCAATAAATGAAAGCGTTGCTGAAATAAAATATGTTTGTACTTTAGTTGAACTTTTTAAACTCCAGTAAGAAAAAAGTAATGTCAAAGAATAATTTAGCACTGGATGCATCAAGCTACTGTGAAAGTTCCTGAATGATGAGCTCTTATATATCCAGTCAAAGCTATCGACTGTTGGTACAGACCAAGGGCACAACATACAATGAGATGCAGAAGTGCCCAGCATTAGAGAGCATTAAAGAGGGTCTAGAACGTGGAGAAAAGCAAGCATTTAATCCCCTTCTGCCTGATCACATAAATATTTCTCCAAAAATTAATAGCACTGAGCAAATCATTGAGTTGTGGGTACTATTTCTTTAAATACTGAGTGTAACTGATCAAAAATCAATCACATTTGAATGAATACATTAGCAAGAAAGTTTGTACACATATATCAGATGCCAGTGTGAAAGTGCCATGGTTAACAGACTGCAGTGTTTATTACATTTTTAAAGTAGAGCAAGATGTGGTTGTTGGATTTCTTTTAAAAGTGGTTTTAAGAGCAATAGGGACCAAAACTTTTCTAACTCCTGGTATGGCCTGGTTTTCCCACTTAAAACCTACTGGCTGAATTGAAGGCCACTTGGACCATACAAATGCAGAACTACTTAGACACATTGGAGCACACAGAAAATGTTGTCCATATTTACCTTATCACCAAACTCAAAATTATCTCCCCACCCATTTGTATAAATGATCTCCCCATCCATAAAAAATACTGATAGATTAATTTAGCTTCAAATCCCTTAGGAGGTAGATGGGTTCTACACCGTAGGCGAGTGTGGATTGTCAACCTAGGCGATAATTCACAAATTAACCTATGCTAATCAATGGGTCAAGGTAAGAAAAAAATCAGCAGGTTAGAAAATGACATACTGTACATATCAAAGATAAAGTTCAAAATCAATAAATTGATGCATAGCTTGAAGAAAGTGATTCTCCAAAGTGATATTTAGTGCACAAGCACAAATTGCAGTTTGTCAACAGGACTGGTGCACCTATGGATATTGGTGGACAGGTGTGAGCTACTATGGGCTGCTTATGTTAAATAAGCGTTTTCATTAGTGTATCTAAGCCAATGAACAAACATGTAATATATTGCAGGTTACCAGTCCTTAGATATGGTGGCTACATTTGTTTACTTTTTTGGGGCTAATACAGAAAAATACTCGTTAATCCTGATAGAAAATCCAGTGTGCTAGTAACATACTGAAATAAAATCTCAAACAACAAATAATTTGCATGTTTGAGCCTCTTTTCTAAAATAAGGGGTAAACTCCATTGATTTTTATTTTGCTTGGTAAAGATATATGAGTTCCTTCTAGTACAGTAAGACAGTTTAGATCTTTTTAGTAGCATATTTGCATTGCACTCTGCTCTAGTACCTGTTTATCTGTACTATTAGTACAAAAGGACTCCCTTCACTGGGGTTACCCATCTTTTAAGTGCCCTATATGCAAATGAGTGTAATGTGTATTCCAGGGGAACATATTCATCCCAGTCCAATGTTCCTTGTATGGGCAGTGAAGTGAAATGGTGGGGAAGAGAAATTACTAAAGAGGAATTCCAGACACCACTACTTTAGTGATTTCCACTTACCTCTGCGTCCATTGCTAAGCAGCTGCCCTGATTAGCATCTTCTGAATGAATGTATAGTGTTTTGTGATTGGACAAGGTGGAGAGCAGGGCATTACTGCTCCTGCTCTCACCCTTTGTATAATCAGAGAACGCTTTGCATTCATTTAAAAAATGCAAACTATCCTCTGGTTGGCGCTCGTGCTGAGAAACTGACCTTCTGTGTTTGCCATGCAGAAGGACAGACATTCGGCACCAGACCCAAAAGCATGTGGTGTCTATTTCAGTAAATTCCAGCTTCCAGAGTCATTGGCCAGGTATGGTATATACAGAGCTCCATTGGTCAAAGCTGGACCAATGTAACTATGTATAATTTATTATTCCTTTTGCCCATCAGTACATAGAAAATGGTGATAAAAGTAGGTGGGTAATACTGCACTGGAAAAATAATATGAAAAAAGCTGCCAACACCGCTGGTACAAAAAAGCTGGTGATAAATGAAAATAAAAGTGTAGCGCTATCTAAATAAATATGTATAAATATAAATATATCCACAAAAAACTGGATATAATAATATGGTGTTAAACACGTGTATCACCCAAAATAACGTGCTAGGTGACTCAAATGGTAAAGTACTCAAACAATATTAACAAAGTAGAATGATACAAATAAATATCTGTTTAGAATATAGTCCATGGAAAGAATAAAAAGTGATGAAAGTCAATCCAGAGAAAACATGATGAATCAAAACGTGAAATTACAATCCATAGTCTTCTATGTGTGGAAAAAGAGAGCCACCACCAAGGTGAGTTGAAGAGGCTTACCAGAAGTTTTGGATTTGGCGGGGCATACGCCACCCAAATCAAATAAAGCTTAAGAGTGTGAAAACTCAAAAATCTATTTTATACAGATGTGATGTGAAATCCGCCACCAAGTATATGTTGAGGAGGTTTACCAGAGGTCTCGGATTTGGAGAGGCATGCGTCGCCCAATTCTGAGATTGCTTTAAGGGTTAATGAACCCCAATACGGATGGTCTTGAGTGGAGGGGTAGTCTGGAGTCAAAGGGGTTTAGCACTTAAATCAGACGGGACATCCAATAACACAAAACACCAATTCATGTAGGGACTCGGTATCCAATGCATACGTGTAGAGATAGAAAAACTCACATAGCATAATTCCGTTTGGAAAGGATTTAATATAAAAAATCATACAATGTAACACTCACATTTAAGATGGTCTTAAAAGCATGGAAGCAGGTACGAGAGCGATGTATATGGACAAATCCACCCGACTAGTTTCGACTAAAAAGTCATCATCTGGAGTATGGACCTTGTCCCACAAACATCGCAAATATATGAACATATTGACCTCCATGACCCAGGAAGCGAACCACACATGGTTCACTTCCGGTTTAATATATATCATGGATGGTCACAATACTTAGGCACAAATCTATATCTTGTATCTTAGCATGATGCCTAGAAAAAGATTTCGAAAGAACTGCATTAATAATATTGTTAATAGGGCTCTGAATCACCCTGCATTGTGGCGCTATCCACGCCTCGTTTTCAATCCCCTTGTTGATCAACATGGGGCGGCCTGTATCCAAGCCTCGCTATGAAAACGAGGCATGGACTCAGCATCCGCACGTCACTTCCGCAATGACCATGAGGACCGGAAGTGGCAGCCAAGCCTCGCTCTGAAGGGCGAGATGTTAGGCTGCCGCCTACCGCTCCTACGTCACCCCGTCGAGTCACACATAGAGGCGTATGTAAAGCGCCTATTGGTCAATCCGCCCTTGTAAAGGGCGTGATCTACGTCCTTTCTAAAAGGGAAAAAATTTGTGTCTCAGACAGAAGGACAGAGTGCGCAGATCGAATACATTTGGCGTTGATAAAGGATAACAATTGGGCAAATCTAAAAGATGTTATTACCATACATATGTTGTACGTTGTTGGAAATGGAAAATGGTCCTATGATTTAGTAATGCATATGTGACAAGACAAAAATCGCCTGCATTTACTAAACCTATGAAATCCAATCCAAACCATACATAATTCACATAATGTGCACATAACGGTGCATACAATACATCTAGAAATGTAAATGTGTATATTAAACGCTAATAAAATGGAAACAGATAAAACAATAAAATATAAAATTAATGTGTGTGATTAAACACACATAAACATATTTTAAAAAACGAATTTTAAAATGATTTTGAAACAATATTTAAAATAGAAATAAAATCTATGGAAAAAAGAGAAGTCGTCTAATTTTAAAGTGGTCAGGACGCATTAATAAAGGAGTTAATTTCCCACTCGACATTCATTTCCTGTGGCTGATAAGTCTGAAGCTCATATATCCAGAATGTTTCTAATCTGGATACTCCTCTAGTAGTTGCTCCTCCCCTCCATGGAGCAACATATTGATCTATAACTAGAAACTGGGTGCCAACAGGGTTGCGGTCATGGTACTGCCGGTAATGTCTGGGGACAGTGTGTTTAGTACTCCCAAATTTTATCAAACTCACATGTTCAGATACTCTAGCGGTAAAAGATCTGATCGTTCTGCCCATATGAATACGGAGGGTGTTTTTGTTGTCACAGGCAACGACACTGAAATAGCAGGTCTATTTCTGAGGTTAAAAAACATCATGGTGTCAGAACTCCATCTCCAATGGGACCTTGTTTTTCTGGAGCAATATGTTGCAGAAAACATGGTACCCCGGAGCCTTAGATGGGATGTACACCCGCAACAAGGAGAATTAGATCTCGATTCCTGGTCCAAATATTTCAATGATGCTGGGACCAAATTTCTAAATTTTCTTATTGCCAGGAAACGTAATCGTCTCTTGGCTTTAGATAGAGAAATTAAAGAACTGAAAGATGGACTACTTGTATATAAAAATACAGTCGAATATAATACTCTGTCCTCTAACCTTCAAACTTATCTCATCAAAGAAGATAAGGACCAGAGAACCAAAAAACACAAAAAATACTCACGTGACATTGGTGATTATAAATCTGGGAAAGTGTACAGCTGGCAGAAACCGCCTACACTGGATTCAGCCATGGAGGTTAATCCTTCTCACGCAAGTAGTGCGGCGCTCCCAGTTGTGCACCTTAATCAACCCAAACCTTCTATGAATAGGAGCCAACCACCTGGTGATCGTACACAAGGTGGGGTCCCCCATAATACCCATACCCCTAAGAACACCCAAAGGGGGAGAGGACATAGCTCCAATAGAAGAGGTGGGGGAAATCATAGAGGTAATCATTCCAATTATGATTACAACCAACAATACTATGAAAGAGAGAGATTACATCAAAGGGGATCACCATCCAACTTTCATGATAACTCTCACTCTTCCCAATATGGATACCCAGTCACATCTACTCACAATAGATTTTTTCCTCTTCAGGATCAATATGATGACAGAGTATATCCTTATCCCAATGCTGAGTTTGACCGATCTCCATATCCTAATCCTCATCCCTCTCAGGTTTTTCGGGAGGACCCCCCAAGAAGAAAAAGGGGTCCCGAAACAAGAGAGGGACCAGAGGAGGGAGGAGGACACAAAGGAGGAAAGAAAAGTCGAACATGACCTGTCAAGGTGTGTTCAACTTAAGCAGTGTCACACTATCCAAAGAAGAAAAGATGGTCTTGGATAAGGGCCTTAAATTTGCCCCTCCACGTAAACTGAATAAGTTTAATACTTTTGTAGACATACATAAGTATGTTAGAAAAATTAACATTCAACGCTATATCACCTCAAACCCAACTGGAAATATAGCGAGAGCAGCCACATCAGGTACTGTTCACTCAGGGTTGGCTAACCCTTCCCTTTTCAACCCTCCCAACAAGCTTGCTCCAGCTCTCAATATGTTTAGAGATTTAGTCCTTCAGGATTTGGCTAAATTACCTATTAAAAAGATTTCTAATAATCCTATACCTAGTCAGGGCCTAAAAACCCTATGTGACAATAAAGACCTAATCATACGCCCCGCTGATAAAGTCGGAGGCATTGTTCTGCTGGATAAAGCAAGTTACATGGCCGAAATGTACATTATTTTGAGCGATCAAGATACTTACAAAGAAATACATACTAACCCCACCCTCAAATACAAAAAAGAGTTGACTAGTCTCATCACTAGAGGATTTGACTCAAAAATTCAAAAGAGAAGTCGTTTCTTGTCCCAGTGGCCCCTAGGATTCCAATCATAT
Organism: Rana muscosa; assembly: GCA_029206835.1. Taxonomy (NCBI): domain Eukaryota; kingdom Metazoa; phylum Chordata; class Amphibia; order Anura; family Ranidae; genus Rana; species Rana muscosa. The sequence continues at coordinate 172,723,062 of CM055122.1, read as the reverse complement.
ACTACTTACCCAAAATCCACAAAGATCCCATCCATCCTCCCGGAAGACCCATCATTAGTGGAATAGATTCCATCACGTTGAGGATAGGTAGATACATAGATTTCTTTTTGCAATCTTCCGTTAAGACCACACCTTCTTATTTGAAGGATACTAAGGATGTTATTCAACGCCTTACGTCAGTGACCTTTGAAGGTGAGCTTATTATGGCCACGGCGGACGTGGCGTCCCTATACACCTGTATTCCACATCATAGAGGTATGGAGGCTTCACAAGAATTTCTTAATAGGGACCTCACGTTGGCAGCTCCACAGGTCAATTTTATTATGGAATTATTAGAATTCGCGACGCATCACAACTATTTTTGGTTTGATGGACACTATTTCCTTCAACAGAAAGGTGTGGCAATGGGGGCGAAATTCGCACCTAGCTTGGCCAATCTATTCATGGCCAAATGGGAGGAGGATGTCGTCTATGCCCTACAGGAGCCTCGGCTCCTGTTTTGGGCTAGATATATAGACAACATCCTCCTCCTATGGGCTGGCACCTTAGAAACCTTAGAGAGCTTTTTTTGTTTGTTGAATGACAACGACAGAGGTATATCTCATATCTCTCACGTACGAATCCAGTCCATCTAGGATACACTTTCTGGATTTACAGATCGAAAGATCTGAGCAACAATTTAAATTCAGTACCTATTTCAAGCCTACCGATAGGAATGGGTTTATACCCATGACTAGTTGCCATCATAAATCCTGGCTGAAGTCGGTCCCCAAGAGTCAGTTCCTACTTCTTCGCCGGAACTGTACAGATACCGAAACCTTTGTGGCACAAGCCAATGTGCTCAAACAGAGATTTCTAGAGAAGGGGTACAATCAGGCAGAGATAGATAGTGATCTTAAACAGGTGCTTGATATTGAAAGACCCACACTGTTTGAAGCTAGACCACCCAAAGAAGGAAATGACACTTTTAAATGGTCTTTCCTTACTACCTTTTCCACTCAATACAGACATATAAAAGTGATTTTTGAAAAACATTGGGGGATATTGAAAAATGATAGGGTTTTGGGCACATTGATACCAGAAAGGCCCAAAGTTATTTATAAAGGAGTACCCTCTCTTCAGAATCAAATCGCACCGAACATTATTAATCCACCTATAAAACCCACCTTTTTTCATAACTGGATGGGGTACTATCCCTGCAAAAAATGCATTGTTTGTAAATACAACACATGTGGAAGAAGGCCTACTAAGGAATTCAGATCTTCGGTAACCAATAAAGTTTACCCCATCAAACATTTTTGTACGTGTGCCACTACCCATGCGGGAAACAGTACGTGGGCAGAACGATCAGATCTTTTACCGCTAGAGTATCTGAACATGCGAGTTTGATAAAATTTGGGAGTACTAAACACACTGTCCCCAGACATTACCGGCAGTACCATGCCCGCAACCCTGTTGGCACCCAGTTTCTAGTTATAGATCAATATGTTGCTCCATGGAGGGGAGGAGCAACTACTAGAGGAGTATCCAGATTAGAAACATTCTGGATATATGAGCTTCAGACTTATCAGCCACAGGGAATGAATGTCGAGTGGGACATTAACTCCTTTATTAATGCGTCCTGACCACTTTAACCACTTGACCACTGGGCACTTAAACCCCCTTAATAACCAGACCAATTTTCAGCTTTCGGTGCTCTCACATTTTGAATGACAATTACTCAGTCATACAACACTGTACCCATATGAATTTTTTGTCCTTTTTTTCACACAAATAGAGCTTTCTTTTGGTGGTATTTAATCACTGTTGGGTTTTTTATTTTTTGCGCTATAAGAGAAAAAAGACTGAAAATTTTGTAAAAAAATGATTTTTTTTTCGTTTCTGTTATAAAATTTTGCAAATTACTATTTTTTCTTCATAAATTTTGGCCAAAATTTATACTGCTACATATCTTTGGTAAAAATAAGTACAAATTGGTGTATATTATTTGGTCTTTGTGAAAGTTATAGAGTCCACAAGCTATGGTGCCAATATCTGAAAATTGATCACACCTGAAGTACTGACGGCCTATCTCAATTCTTGAGACCCTAACATGCCAGAAAAGTACAAATACCCCCCAAATGACCCCTTTTTGAAAAGAAGACATTCCAAGGTATTCAGAAAGAGGCATTGTGAGTTTTTTGAAGTTGTCATTTTTTCCCACAATTCTTTGCAAAATCAAGATTTTTTTTTTCTCTTTTTTTTTTTTCACAAAATTGTCATATTAGCAGGTTATTTCTCACACACAGCATATGCATTCCACAAATTACACCCCAAAACACATTCTGCTATTACTCCCGAGTATGGCGATACCACATGTGTGAGACTTTTACACAGCGTGGCCACATACAGAGGCCCGACATGCAGGGAGCACCTTCAGGCGTTCTGGAGCACCCAGGCCAATTCTGACATTTCTCTCCTACATGTAAAAATCATCATTTGTTTGCTAGAAAATTACATAGAACCCCAAAACATTATATATGTTTTTTTTAGAAAAGACCTTAGAGAATATAATGGTGGTTGTTGCAACTTTTTATCTCGCACGATATTTGCGCAGCAATTTTTTTTACGCGTTTTTTACGGAAAAAAATGTTTTGTGCTTAAAAAAAAAAAAAACAGTAAAGTTAGCCCAATGTTTTTGCATAATGTGAAAGATGAAGTTACGCCGAGTAAATAGATACCTAACATGTCGCCCTTAAAAATTGCACACACTCGTGGAATGGCGCCAAACTTCGCTACTTAAAAAATCCCCATAGGCGACGCTTTAAATATTTTTACTGGTTACATGTTTAGAGTTACAGAGGAGGTCTAGGGCCAAAATGATTGCTCTCGTTCTAACGTTCGCAGAGATACCTCACATGTGTGGTTTGAAAACCGTTTTCATATGTGGGCGGGACTTACGTATGCGTTCGCTTCTGTATGCGAGCTCACGGGGACAGGGGCGCTTTAAAAAAATAAAAAATAAATTTATTCTTCATTTTAATTTATTTATTTTAGTTTGACATGTTTTTCCGCCCCAAACATTTTTTTGATCACTTTTATACCTATTACAAGGAACGTAAACATCCCTTGTAATAGGAATATGGCATGACAGGTCCTCTTTACAGTGAGATATGGGGGGGGGTGTCAATAAGACCCCACATCTCACCTCTAGGCTGGGAAGCCTGAAAAAAATACAAAAAAAAAACAACAATCCTGGCTTTGATCGTAGCGGTGAGTCGGTAGAAGCACCGGAGGGTGGCGGGGGGGGGACATCCCCTCTCCCCTCCCGTAAGAATGATCAAGCGGCGGAACAGCCGCTATGATTGTTCTTATGGTGTAGGGAATCGCCGGCTGAAAAAGCTAATATCTGAATGATGCCTGTAGCTGCTCCCATCATTCAGATATCCCCGCACAAAGTCAAGGACGTCATATGACGGCCGGAGGGCGGGAAGTGGTTATTGCAGAGTATTGCTGGGCATTGCGGAGTATTGCCGGGCATTGCGGAGTATTGCTGGGCATTGCGGAGTATTGCAGGGCATTGCGGAGTATTGCGGACTATGGCAGGGTATTGCGGTGTATGGCAGGGTATTGCACGGGGTATTGCACAGGGTATTGTGGAGGGTATTGCACAGGGTATTGTGGAGGGTATTGCAGAGTATTGTGGAGGGTATTGCAGAGTATTGTGCAGGGTATTGCAGAGTATTGTGCAGGGTGTTGCAGAGTATTGTGCAGGGTATTGCAGAGTATTTTGCAGAGTATTGCGCGAGGTATTGCAGAGTATTGCGCAGGGTATTGCAGAGTATTGCGCAGGGTATTGCAGAGTATTGCGCAGGGTATTGCAGAGTATTGCACCAGAGTATTGCAGAGTATTGCACCAGAGTATTGCAGAGTATTGCACCAGGGTATTGCAGAGTATTTTGCAGGGTATTGCGCAGGGTATTGCAGAGTATTTTGCAGGGTATTGCGCAGGGTATTGCAGAGTATTGCGCAGGGTATTGCAGAGTATTTTGCAGGGTATTGCAGAGTATTTTGCAGGGTATTGCAGAGTATTTTGCAGGGTATTGCAGAGTATTGCACCAGGGTATTGCAGAGTTTTGCACCAGGGTATTGCAGAGTATTGCACCAGGGTATTGGCAGGGTATTTTTCAGAGTATTGGCAGGGTATTTTGCAGAGTATTGGCAGGGTATTTTGCAGAGTATTGCACCAGGGTATTGCAGAGTATTGCACCAGGGTATTGGCAGGGTATTTTGCAGAGTATTGGCAGGGTATTTTGCAGAGTATTGGCAGGGTACAGCACAGGGATGGCTGAGCAGGGATGGATGGATGGCTGGATCTGTGACTGCAATTGTCACAGATCCAGCCCACAGAGCTGCTGCTGCCATCCGCTCCCTCCCCTCTCCTCTCACACTGTACCGATCGGTACAGAGAGGGGAGGGAGGAACCGGCGTCATCAAATGACGCCGGTCTGTTTACAAGTGATTGCTCCGTCATTTGACGGAGCGATCACGTGGTAAACGGCCGCTATCAGCGGCGATTTACCGCGATTCGTGATCCGCCGGGTCCTCTGGACCCGGCGGTCACGGAGTTTCCCGTGTGCGCGCCCCAGGGGGCGCGCGGGAGCGCGATTCTGGGAGGACGTTATATAACGTCCTCCCAGAGTTAAGCAACCACCTTGTCGACGTTATTTGTCGGCAGGTGGTTGTTAAATGGTTAAAATTAGACGACTTCTCTTTTTTTCATAGATTTTATTTCTATTTTAAATATTGTTTCAAAATCATTTTAAAATTCGTTTTTTAAAATATGTTTATATGTGTTTAATCACACACATTAATTTTATATCTTATTGTTTTATCTGTTTCCATTTTATTAGCGTTTAATATACACATTTACATTTCTAGATGTATTGTATGCACCTTTATGTGCACATTATGTGCATTATGTATGGTTTGGATTGGATTTCATAGGTTTAGTAAATGTAGGCTATTTTTGTCTTGTCACATATGCATTACTAAATCATAGGACCATTTTCCATTTCCAACACCGTACAACATATGTATGGTAATAACATCTTTCAGATTTGCCCAATTGTTATCAACGCCAAATGTATTCGATCTGCGCACTCTGTCCTTCTGTCTGAGACACAAATTTTTTCCCTTTTAGAAAGGACGTAGATCACGCCCTTTACAAGGGCAGATTGACCAAAAGTGCTTTACATACGCCTCTATGTGTGACTCGACGGGGTGACGTAGGAGCGGTAGGCGGCAGCCTAACGTCTCGCCCTTCAGAGCGAGGCTTGGCTGCCACTTCCGGTCCTCATGGTCATGGCGGAAGTGACGTGCGGATGCTGAGTCCATGCCTCGTTTTCATAGCGAGGCTTGGATACAGGCCGCCCCATGTTGATCAACAAGGGGATTGAAAACGAGGCGTGGATAGCGCCACAATGCAGGGTGATTCAGAGCCCTATTAACAATATTATTAATGCAGTTCTTTCGAAATCTTTTTCTAGGCATCATGCTAAGATACAAGATATAGATTTGTGCCTAAGTATTGTGACCATCCATGATATATATTAAACCGGAAGTGAACCATGTGTGGTTCGCTTCCTGGGTCATGGAGGTCAATATGTTCATATATTTGCGAAGTTTGTGGGACAAGGTCCATACCCCAGATGATGACTTTTTAGTCGAAACTAGTCGGGTGGATTTGTCCATATACATCGCTCTCGTACCTGCTTCCATGCTTTTAAGACCATCTTAAATGTGAGTGTTACATTGTATGATTTTTTATATTAAATCCTTTCCAAACGGAATTATGCTATGTGAGTTTTTCTATCTCTACACGTATGCATTGGATACCGAGTCCCTACATGAATTGGTGTTTTGTGTTATTGGATGTCCCGTCTGATTGAAGTGCTAAACCCCTTTGACTCCAGACTACCCCTCCACTCAAGACCATCCGTATTGGGGTTCATTAACCCTTAAAGCAATCTCAGATTTGGGCGGCGCATGCCTCTCCAAATACGAGACCTCTGGTAAGCCTCCTCAACATATACTTGGTGGCGGATTTCACATCACATCTGTATAAAATGTATTTTTGAGTTTTCACACTCTTAAGCTTTATTTGATTTGGGTGGCGTATGCCCCGCCAAATCCAAAACTTCTGGTAAGCCTCTTCAACTCACCTTGGTGGTGGCTCTCTTTTTCCACACATAGAAGACTATGGATTGTAATTTCACGTTTTGATTCATCATGTTTTCTCTGGATTGACTTTCATCACTTTTTATTCTTTCCATGGACTATATTCTAAACAGATATTTATTTGTATCATTCTACTTTGTTAATATTGTTTGAGTACTTTATCATTTGAGTCACCTAGCACGTTATTTTGGGTGATACATGTGTTTAACACCATATTATTATATCCAGTTTTTTGTGTATATATTTATATTTATACATATTTATTTAGATAGCGCTACACTTTTATTTTCATTCAGTACATAGAAAATGACCAATGGTCACTCTGCTGCCAGTTTTTGCCTAAAATGGTTTAGTTGCATGACAATGTTTTTACAAATGTAAAATATATATCTCAAAATTGCACCAATGTGCATGTTAAAAAAAAATTAAGATTGGTGGTCTTTTAAATTCACTGATAAAAAAAAGCCAAGCCCAACTCTAGAATTTTATACATCAAAGGAAATTGCATCATGGCTGCTCTTCCTGACCCCAGAGGAGTGATTCCTCTTACACAGTTATCATTATATCCTACTGTTTATGTTATCCCAAGTGAGCTTCAAAAGTGGAGGAAATAAACATTGTTTCAGGATGTAACTTACCACCAGTTCCATGGCCTCATATGATAAAAACTCAACATTCATCATGTAGGTTTATATTTTTTCAGTTAGTGTAAGCTGACAGGTTGAAAGTTACATTCCTCTATCTAGAGCAACGAGCAATACGGATGAGGTGGTGTTAAGACTGGAGTAGATGATGTTTATGGTGAAGCTGTGTCAGATGTACTTTATTGATCTTTCCCAATAAACTCTCAAGAGACTGTGGTCAAGATCACACCTAGCCCAGCAAATCCTGGTTTGTGTAGGGGTTACCATACCTTGCTAGATAGTTGCAAATGATCTGCCAAAATCACTTGCAGCATTTGGGAAATTATCAAGCTGTGTAGGGGTTAACTAGAGAGCAATAATAATTGCTCTGCATCTCAGCAGGGCTTGTTATCGCACAAAAAGATTTTACAGCAAGTGCACTAAGATGCTATCTTATCTAGCTATACTAAAAAAAAAAAAGTTTAACAGGAGAAAAAGCAGGCAGACGTGCTTATATTCACAAATAGCTATACTCCATGCTTATTCTGGGTTATATCTTCATCCATGTGGTTTGATTCACGTATCTCTATGGCTCTCAAGAAGATTATGCTGTATGAGGTACTTTATGCCTAGTACACTCAAGGAGCAAATCGGACATAAAATACAGCTTTTAAAGTGATCATTCGATAATCTGATTGTTAGTACACAACTTTTGAGAGCCGATCAAGACAATTCATGCTAAATTATCTGAAGGGGCAAACATGAAATTTTTTCTCATACGATAACCAGAGCGTATGATTTTCATTTAATCAGATTAATTAGACCAAGATCATGCATGTTCAGAAGGGAAAGAATACATTACAATACAATACAACACATTAGATCACTTACAAAGTTGTATTCTGTCATATGAGAATTTTCACAACTTTAGTAACCATTTTTAATATGAAACTAGCATGCAAAAAAATGGACGATCATTTGTCCGATATTCTCATTGTGTGTATGAGTCTTAGCCCAGGTTCACATTGAGGGAGGGTTAGATTTCAAACCGACAATGCAGTCTGACTTCGGGGGCGATTTGACAGACATCTGTGCGGGTTCCTGCTTTTGGGAAAGTAGATTCGGACAGTGCCATTGCCAGCAATAGCCGCCAATTTGTTTAATCATATTTTATTACAAATTTTTTAAATTCACAGATTCCACTCATAGCACTTAGAAAAACGTAATCATGTGTATATATACCTCTTTTAAGATTGTATTATTCCCAAAACATCGCCCAGAGTTTTACTCTCTATTGCTTAACTACTATCAGAACAAAAAACAAAATACAAAACAAATAGACCCTAAATAATTAAAGATTTTTATCCATTCCTTTGTGGTAATTTCTTAGTGCTATCAAATGGTTCTGAATCATATCAGCCCAGACACACAAAACCAAAAAACACAACAGGAAAAAAAAAACACAAACAGATATAGACCTAGACAAACAGTGGGGCAAAAAAGTATTTAGTCAGCCACCAATTGTGCAAGTTCTCCCACTTAGAAAGATGAGATCACATTGTCTGATTTGGAAATATTTATAAGTATTTGGTCACCTACAAACAAGCAAGATTTCTGGCTCTCACAGACCTGTATCTTCTTCTTTAAGAGGCTCCTCTGCCCTCCACTCATTACCTGTATTAATGGCACCTGTTTGAACTTGTTATCAGAATATCAGTATAAAAGACACCTGTCCACAACCTCAAACAGTCACACTCCAAACTCCACTATGGTGAAGACCAAAGAGCTGTCGAAGGACACCAGAAACAAAATTGTAGACCTGCACCAGGCTGGGAAGACTGAATCTGCAATAGGCAAGCAGCTTCGTGTGAAGAAATCAACTGTGGGAGCAATAATTAGAAAATGGAAGACATACAAGACCACTGATAATCTTCCTCGATCTGGGGCTCCATGCAAGATCTCACCCCGTGGGGTCAAAATGATCACAAGAATGGTGAGCAAAAATCCCAGAACCACACGGTGGGACCTAGTGAATGACCTGCAGAGAGCTGGGACCAACGTAACAAAGGCTACCATCAGTAACACACTACGCTGCCAGGGACTCAGATTCTGCAGTGCCAGACGTGTCCCCCTGCTTAAGCCAGTACATGTCCGGGCCCGTCTGAGGTTTGCTAGAGAGCATTTGGATGATCCAGAAGAGGATTGGGAGAATGTCATATGGTCAGATGAAACCAGAGTAGAACTGTTTGGTAGAAACACAACTCGTTGTGTTTGGAGGAGAGAGAATGCAGAGTTGCAACCAAAGAACACCATACCTACTGTGAAGCATGGGGGTGGCAACATCATGCTTTGGGGCTGTTTCTCTGCAAAAGGCCATGTATCAGGCCATGTATCGTGAGATTTTGAGTGCAAACCTCCTCCCATCAGCAAGGGCATTGAAGATGAAACGTGGCTGGGTCTTTCATCGTGACAATGATCCCAAACACACCGCCCGGGCAATGAAGGAGTTGCTTCGTAAGAAGCATTTCAAGGTCTTGGAGTGGCCTAGCCAGTATCCAGATCTCAACCCCATAGAAAACCTTTGGAGGGAGTTGAAAGTCTGTGTTGCCCAGCGACAGCCCCAAAACATCACTGCTCTAGAGGAGATCTGCATGGAGGAATGGGCCAACATACCAGCAACAGTGTGTGACAACCTTGTGAAGACTTACAGAAAATGTTTGACCTCTGTCATTGCCAACAAAAGATATATAACAAAGTATTGAGATGAACTTTTGATATTGACCAAATACTTATTTTACACCATCATTTGCAAAAAAAAATCTTTCCATATCAGACAATGTGATTGTCTGGATTTGTTTCCACATTTTGTCTCTCATAGTTGAGGTATACCTATAATGACAATTACAGGCCTCTCTCATCTTTTTAAGTGGAAGAACTTGCACAATTGGTGGCTGACTAAACACTTTTTTGCCCCACTGTACCTACACATTCCTCTGGAAGCCCCCCTCCCGACTCTCTACCACGCCACGCCACGCCTACCTATCACAGTCAAATCCTCATCATACTCATTTTCACAGGTAGAGTCTCAGAGTCTCCGAGTTTAGGAACTCGATCCATGGTGTCCCTGATTACTTGCTGTTATTTCCTCCATTCTTTTAACCTGGGTAATTTCCGCTACCCACTCTTGGATAGTGGGGGCAACTCTTGTATTCCAGTATCTGGGTATAATTATTCACGCGGCAGATATTAAATTAGGAAACAACACCTTTGTAACCTTTCTCAGGGCCCTTGGATACATGGATAGTAAAGCTATTTCTGGGGATTTATGATAAGATACCCCGGTGACACCAGAGCAGATCTGGAATACAAAATCCCCAAATTCTTTAATCTGGGGACATGTCCACCAGATATGGATCATTGTACCCACATCTCCTCCACATCGCCAGCATTCCTCAGGATAAATCTGGGAAATTCTATGTAACCTTGCCGGACATCTATACCATCTAGTTAATATTTTATAATTATTTTCTTGTATAAACGTTGCGGAGCTAGATTTAAAAGTTAACACATAAGCTTTCTTCCAATCTTTTACAGGAATCGAATAGCACAATTCTCTCTCCCAATCTCTGATGTAGTAGGGGCTAGTTGGGGTAGCGTATGACAGCAGTATATCATATATTGTGGAAATGGTGTTAGAACAACCTGTTGTCCCATTACATAGGGACTTGAATGGTGTTAAGTCCATGTGTAATAGAGTGCTTTTAGATAGATGACTGTAATAATGTTGAAGCTGAAGATAATGAAACCACTGACCAGCATATCTGCGTTCATTGTTCATTATCATGCTAAGTGGCTAGAGTCCTTTTGATGACAAACCTTGTATAATCGGAGAGGGAGTCTGCCTTATCCATTTTTAAAAACCTCTGGTGACAAAGCAGGTGGAAAATCTGCTGATTTGGCATACGATTTGACATGTTTTTTTACTTCTTTGGGGAATATGGGTCTGTCACGTAAAATTTGGGGAAGAGTTGGTTGGGAACTTGGGATGATCGCTTGAATGTAAACACGGGCGAAGATATCACAAGGTATAATTATTTATTTAAACACTATGGCCATTAGTGGCCTCCTAAGAGGTCCTGGTAGAGGGGAACCAATAAATAATCACGTTTTCCTTTCTTTTCTTTTTTTTTTCTCAAAGAAAGTTTGTTTGTTCTTTTTTGAATTGGGGAATTAGGACATGGGGGCCGCTATACACAATTATGGGTGATCAATCCATAATCAAGTGGATATATGTATATATATATATATATATATATATATATATATATATATATATATATATATGTATAGGTGTGTATGTATATGTATGTATGTTTTTTTTTCTTTTTTCCGCACATTAAAAGAATAGTCACCATGGCCATGGCCATTAGTGGCCTCTTTGGAAGTAGGAGGGGGCACTGTTCAAGGGACAAATAAGGACACAGTAGGATAACACATGACATAAGTAGAAGGAAGGGAGTGAGTGGGGACGGAGCAGACTTACTCCACCGCAGCCTGGGATGGCGTTGAGGGAGGGGGGAAAGAGAATTATATATATTTTATTTTATATAATTTTTATTTATTTTTTCTGCTGGGGAGGGGGGATACCATTTTGATAAGATAATGTTGTACCTAGTTCTTTCTCGCAATGCTCATTTGTTCTTATGTAAATGTACAATGTTGAATGGAAATATTGAAGCTTATAATAAAATTAAAAAAATGTGATCATAAAAAAAAATTGCATGCCAAATCGGCCCAATGTGGATGTGGGCTTTTTTAGGCTGCATTTGCATGATCGTTTAGCCTCACTGAGAATCCCAGTGACAATAATCTACTAATTCCTTCAGCTGGGACTGAAAGCTGTGTGTGGATAGCAGTGGCCCCCAAGCATGTATAGTGCAATGACAGGCTGTCACAGATATTCCTTTGCAAGGCCAGCAATTACTTGTGGTGATTGTGGCTGGACGCACGTGGCTGTACACACACACTTTGTGCCACTAGAATTCGAAGCCTGGCTAAACGCCATGTAAATGCAGCCTGAGGTATTAACCCAACAAAACAAACCCCAACAACAAAAATTTAATATTGCAGCTTCCCAGTCCTTAGATGTGGTGGCTGCATTACTTTTCTCTTACAGGCTTTATGCCCTTTTATTTTCATCTGATGTTTCTACAAATTGCAAACTTCTTGTCTCTTCGTGTCTACACTAATTTCTCCATTGTATCTATGGAGGGGTCATGGTTGTCACTGGACTTCAAATATATCTGCTTTCCATTCATTTCCATTTCATGGTGGGTTAATGGGACTAGTAAACAAGGTGAACAAATATTTGCGCTAACAGTGAAAAAAATCTCCTTTATAGCAATAACAAAAGCAGCGTGCACAGTCTGTTGATGAAGCAAACGCCAAAATATGTGAATCCAAAAATGCAGCGCTTCAGTAGAACTAATAAACGTGACAGTCCTTAAAAATCAATAATGAAGGTATGTGCAAAACGATGTTGAGACACCACCACCAAAGATTTCAGTGTGAAAAGAAAAACACACCACACCAGTTGTGCTCACAGTCTGCTTACCAGAGAGTGAACAATTTCAAACGTTAGTGGCAATTGTAGAGGATCAAAGATGAATACAACTCTCCAGACTTGTTGGGATAATGACAGGAAAATCCAAACAACACCGGCATCAAGTAGGAGAGCTGCTGGGGGGGGGGGGGGGGGGTCCGGACACCAAGGACTGCATAGCATCATCATATACTGAGTCCTGAAGGTTTCCTTGATGCCGGTGTTGTTTGGATTTTCCTGTCATTATCCCAACAAGTCTGGAGAGTTGTGTTCATCTTTGATCCTCTACAATTGCCACTAACGTTTGAATATGTTCACTCTCTGGTAAGCAGACTGTGAGCACAACTGGTGTGGTGTGTTTTTCTTTTCGCACTGAAATCTTTGGTGGTGGTTAGTGATGAGCCGAACACCCCCGGGTTCGGTTCGCACCAGAACCCGCGAACGGACCGAAAGTTCGTACGAACATTAGAACCCTATTAAATACAATGGATGCGAACGTTCAAATTCTAAAGTGCTAATTATAACGACTATTATGCATGTTATTGTCCTAAAAAGGGTTTGGGAACCCGGGTTCTGCACCAGGGGACATGTATCAATGCAAAAAGAAGTTTTAAAAATGGTTGTTTTTCGGGAGCAGTCATTTTAATGATGCATAAAGTGAAAAAAAAAAGTCAAATATTCCTTTAAATATCGTACCTGGGGGGTGTCTAAAGTATGCCTGTGAAGTGCCACGTGTTTCCCGTGTTTAGAACTGTCCCTGCACAAAATGACACTTCTAAAGGAAAAAAAAGCCATTTAAAACTGCTTGCGGCTTTAATGTAATGTCTGGTCCCGGTAATATGGATGAAAATCTTTAAGAAAAATGGCATAGCTACCCCATGACCCCCCCCCCACCCCAGCCCATTACCAGCCCCTTTGGGTCTTGTATGGATATTAAGGGGAACCCCGCACATAAAATAAAAAAGGCCCTATATACTCTGAACAGCCGTATACAGGCGGTGCATACAAGACAGGGACTGTAGGTTTGTTCTTATGTAGAATCTGTTTGTAATTTTGAACAGGTACATTGTTGAAGTGTAGCTCCAGCCCAAAAATCTATTTTTAAACTTTTTGGAAAACATAGGTAAGGGTTATCACCCCTGTAACATTTGTTTTGCTGTCTGTGCCCCTGTTCAGAACATTTCACCTCACTTTCCGTCCCAATGACAACTGTTTTTGAAATGTGGTGTTTTTCTTGAAACAAGGATTGGTGATAAAGCATCAGTACAGAGGAGACACCTTTCTCCCATATTAATTCTTACAGGAGAGAATTTTCCTTCCAAGGGGTAGATTTCCTCTCACTTCCTGTTGTCTTCTTGCGTTTGCAAGTAGGAGTCGTTTGTAAGTTGGATGTTTGAAAGTAGGGACCTGCCGTATATACTCTGCAGAAATAGGCCCCTTAGTTGTTGGTGTTGGCACAACACTGTAAGCACTCACAGTTACTCTTGGTTGGTGCTGGAACGCCCTGCTGTCAACTATTATATCAGGAATTGTAATTACATATAATTGTTGAACAGTGGTAGTAAAAATTGGGCCTTTGATGGTGGTGCTGGTGCCACAACACTGTAAGCCCTGACAGTTACTCTTGGTGGGTGCAGCAATGGGCCCTGCTGTGAATTATTAGATCAAGAATTGTAATTGCATGCCCCTGTTGAACAGGGGCTGAAAAATTGGGCCTTTCGTGGTGGTGGTGGTGGTGTTGCCACAACACTGTAAGCCCTCAGAGTTACTCTTGGTGGGTGCAGGAATGGGCCCTGCTGTGAATTATTAGATCAAGAATTGTAATTACATGCCCCTTTTGAACAGGGGCTGAAAAATTGGGCCTTTCGTGGTGGTGGTGGTGGTGGCGTTGCCACAACACTGTAAGCCCTCAGAGTTACTCTTGGTGGGTGCAGCAATGGGCCCTGCTGTGAATTATTAGATCAAGAATTGTAATTACATGCCCCTGTTGAACAGGGGCTGAAAAATTGGGCCTTAGGCACTGGTGGCACAACACTACAACCCCTCACAGATACTGTACTTGGAGCACAGCAATGAGCCCTGTTGCAAAGTATTGCTTCAAAAATTGTAATGACACGCCCCTGTTAAACAGGGGCTGAAAAATTGGGCCTTAGGCACTGGTGGCACAACACTCCAACCCCTCACAGATACTGTACTTGGAGCACAGCAATGAGCCCTGTTGCAAAGTATTGCTTCAAAAATTGTAATGACACGCCCCTGTTAAACAGGGGCTTAAAAATTGGGCCTTAGGCACTGGTGGCACAACACTCCAACCCCTCACAGATACTGTACTTGGAGCACAGCAATGAGCCCTGTTGCAAAGTATTGCTTCAAAAATTGTAATTACACGCCCCTGTTAAACAGGGGCTTAAAAATTGGGCCTTAGCCACTGGTGGCGGCACCCATAAACAAAAATGATCTTCCAAGCTATCATCATCAATCGTAATCATTGAGGACTCGGAGGAGGAGGATAGCCAGTCAACATAACAGCACAGGCACTCAGCATCAGCATCAGTCTTGAAGGGATGTGACATGTTAAAATCAATTAGTCTGTTATATCAGCATCAGGTGTGTGGTAGCTGGTGGTGATCCAAGACTGGTTCATCTTGATGAAAGTCAGTCGATCAACCGAGTCGGTGGACAGGCGCACCCTGTGATCCGTGACAAATCCTCCAGCAGCACTGAATGTGCGTTCCGAAAGAGCGCTGGATGCAGGACAGGCCAGTAGCTCAATTGCATACTGTGCAAGCTCTGGCCAGTGATCCATCCTCAAGACCCAGTAAGCCAGAGGATTTTCGGTGGGGAAGGTGTCCAAGTCTGACCTTGCCCCTAGATATTCCTGCACCATGTTTATCAGACGCTGGCGATGGTTGCTGGAACCGATCATACTTTGGGGCTGCGGACTAAAGAATTGTCTGAACGCATCGGTCAGACGGCCACCTTCCCCACCGCTCCTTCTTTGAGTGGCCGAAGCCTCAGCAACTCGTTGTCCAGGACCAGGAGTTTGTAACCTCCCAGTCTCTGGGAACGCGTTGCACAGACCTTTCTGCAAGGCCTCCCGGAGTTGTCTCATCCTCTGCTCCCTCTGCGACGGTAACATAAGGTCCGCAACCTTACCCTTGTACCGTGGATCAAGGAGAGTGGCCAGCCAGTAATGGTCCCTCTCCTTGATCCGAAGAATACGAGGATCCTTCCGCAGACTTTGCAGGATCAGGGAGGCCATGCAGCGTAGGTTTGCTGAGGCATTCGGTCCGGAGTCCTCTGGGTCACTAAGGACGACATGATCCGCAGCCACCTCCTCCCAGCCACGTACAAGTCCACTGGTTTCTTGGGACTGTAAATCATCCCTAAAAGACTGCTGCTGATGATGCTGAGTGCCAGCCTCCACCTCCATGCTGACACAATCCTCCTCCTCCTCCTCCTCCTCTTCCTGTGCGATGGGTGGGACAGAAGGAACACTGTCTGGGTAAAGGGGGCCTTGAGAGGCAAGGAAGTCCTCCTCTTCCTGCCTCTGTTCTGCCTCAAGTGCCCTGTCCATTATTCCACGCAGCGTGTGCTCCAACAGGTGGACAAGAGGTACAGTGTCACTGATGCATGCACTGTCACTGCTCACCATCCTCGTGGCCTCCTCAAATGGTGCCAGGACAGTGCATGCATCCCTGATCATGCCCCACTGGCGTGGAGAAAAAAAACCAAGCTCCCCTGACCCTGTCCTGGTGCCGTAGTCGCACAGGTACTCATTGATGGCCCTCTGCTGCGTGTGCAGCCGCTGCAGCATGGCCAACGTTGAGTTCCACCTGGTGGGCATGTCACATATAAGGCGGTTCTTGGGCAGGTTCAACTCCTTTTGCAGCTCAGCCAGGCGAGCACTGGCATTATAAGATCTGCAGAAATGCACACAGACTTTCCTGGCCTGCCTCAGGACATCCTGTAAGCCCGGGTACCTGCCCAAGAACCGCTGCACCACCAGGTTAAGGACGTGAGCCACACAGGGCACATGGGTCAGTTGTCCCTTTCGGAGGGCGGAGAGGAGGTTGGTGCCATTGTCGCAAACCACCATTCCTGGCTTAAGCTGGCGTGGCGTCAACCACCTCTCGGCCTGGCCCTGCAGAGCAGACAGGACCTCTGCCCCTGTGTGGCTTCTGTCCCCCAAACACACCAGCGCAAGCACGGCATGGCATCTTTTTGCCTGCGTACTTGCGTAGCCCCTTGAACGGCTACGGAGCACCGCTGGTTCAGAGGACAAAGCACAGGAAGAGGCCATGGAGGAAGAAGAAGAGGAGGGGGTGGAGGAGAGAGGTGTGTCACAACCAGTAGTAGCATTTTGGAGGCGTGGCGGTGGAACAACCTCCAACACTACTGCACCTTGTCCTGCATCCTTGCCAGCTGCCAAAAGAGTGACCCAATGGGCCGTGAAAGAAAGGTAACGTCCCTGTCCATGCCTGCTGGACCATGAGTCAGCGGTAATATGCACCTTACCGCTGACCACCCTGTCCAGCGAGGCCAAGACATTGCCTTCCACATGCCGGTAGAGAGCCGGAATAGCCTTCCGTGAGAAAAAGTGGCGTTTGGGAACCTGCCACTGAGGAACCGCACATTGCACAAACTCATGGAAGGGGGCCGAGTCTACCAACTGAAAAGGCAGCAGTTGAAGCGCTAGCAATTTAGCCAAGCTAGCATTCAACCGCTGGGCATGTGGATGGCTGGGAGTTAACTTCTTTCGACGGTCCAGCAGCTGGGGCAGGGAAATTTGCCTGCTAGAATCGGACGTCGGTGTACTGCTAGCAGAGTGGCCGCAAGTACTTGGCTGTGACACACCTAATTCTACACCTTCATTCCTCTCAGTGCATGTTTCAGAGAGGACTGAAGTTATAGTGGGGTTGGAGATCCCAGCTGATGCGGTGCAAGGAGAGGTCCGCTTTGTTCTTTGGTGTGGGTCTTTGAGGTAGGCTTGCCAACGAGCTGCATGGCAGGTCAACATATGTCTGGTCAGGCATGTGGTACCCAAGCGGCTGATGTTTTGGCCACGCGATATACGCTTGAGACATATGTTGCAAACAGCAGCTGTGCGATCTGATGCACTAGCCTCAAAAAAGGCCCACACCAAAGAACTTTTTGAATGACGGGCAGAGGCAGCGCCCTGCACAGGCGGAGCTCTGCGGTGTGATTCGGTCGGTGTACTGCCCTTACGCTGGCCACCAAAGGGCATCCTGCCTCTTTGGAGATGTGCCTCCTCCTCATCCTCCTCCTCCTCCTCTCTCCTATTAGGCACCCACGTGGAGTCAGTGACCTCATCATCCCCTCCCTCCTCATCACTGGAGCCAATCTGGCAGTATGCTGCAGCTGCTGGAACATGACTGCCAGATTGGTGTCCTTCTTGAGCATCCCCTCTGTCTGCTCTCACGCTACTGCCTTCCTGTAGCTGGGTTTCATCATCAGACCCTTCGAAACGCTGGGCATCCTCCTGGAGCATGTACCCAACACTGTGCTCAAACAGTTCGGGGGACTCCTCAGGAGGAGGACATGGTGGGTCTAGGGAAGGAGTGACTGTTGATGAGTCTGACATTGATACCAGGGAAGAGGACGCTTTGGCAGCTGCTTTGCCAGTACCCTGAGCCTGGGTGAGAGAGGATGAGGAGGAGGAGGAGGGCTTGGTCATCCACTCTACCAAGTCTTCGGCATGATGTGGCTCAACATGTCCAGCTGCCGAAAAGAAGGACAAGCGTGTCCCATGGCCATGTGCTGATGACAATGCACCGCGTCCACGACCAGCACTGTTGCCCCCAGACACAGAGCCTGCTTGCCCTCTTTTATTGCCTCCTGACTGTCTGCCTCTCCTTGTTTGCCTTCCAGACATTCTAATAGATGGCCTGCAGGGAGATGGGAAAAAAGCAATAAGGGCTACCTTCAGGTGTCCTTCTCTGTCCCTTTACTTAAGGATTTCTAAATATGGTTGAGGATGATTGCTTTCGCACAGAATAGCACAACGACAATTTCCCTGACTGTCCAAAAAACAAGGATTTCAAAGATGGTTGATGAGGAATGCTTTAGCACAGTATAGCACAAGGAGAATTTCCCTCACTGTCCTTCCCTGTCCCTAGAAACAAGGATTAGCACAGTGAAAGAAACTGACACTCTCCCTACCTATAGTTTTCTGTCCCTAGAAAAAATGTTTTTTTAAAGATGGTTGATGATCAATGCTTTAGCACAGTATAGCACAAGGAGAATTTCCCTCACTGTCCTTCCCTGTCCCTAGAAACAAGGATTAGCACAGTGAAAGAAACTGACACTCTCCCTACCTATAGTTTTCTGTCCCTAGAAAAAATGTTTTTTTAAAGATGGTTGATGATCAATGCTTTAGCACACTATAGCACAAGGAGAATTTCCCTCACTGTCCTTCCCTGTCCCTAGAAACAAGGATTAGCACAGTAAAACACACTGACACTCTCCCTACCTATCCTTCTCTTTCCCTAAACTAAAGGAATCCAGGTTAAGCAAAAAAAAAAAATGTCACTGTCCCTGCCTATGCTTCTCTTTCCCTGCTCCGGAACACACTACACTAGGCCGCCGTGCTGGCGGCCTTTTATAGTGTGGGGCGTGTACTAAACACCCTCAGCAATAATTGGCCACAGGCATCCTGCCTGTGGCCAATCATTGCTCTCCTCGCTGCCGGCGCTGTGATTGGCCAAGCATGCGGGGTCACAGTGCATGCTTGGCCAATCACAGCGCCTGGATGACACTGCGATGGCGTAGTGCATTGTGGGCCGTTCGCGTCACTCGAATTAGGCGCGAACGGCCCAAATCGTTCGATCTTCGTCGAACGATCGAACAGCCGATGTTCGAGTCGAACGTATGTTCGACTCGAACACCGAGCTCATCCCTAGTGGTGGTGTCTCAACATCGTTTTGCACATACCTTCATTATTAATGGGACTAGTAGTTTACAGAAAAAAGCTAAGAATATTTGTGCTTTCTTTTCAGATCACAGGAAGTGACCCTGTATTTCTGGCAAAAGCAACAGGTATTTTTGAGTATTTGCTGAAAATCTTCTTAGCCCCCACATCTAAGTAAGACTGGTAAGCTGTAAAATTGTAAATTTTTTGTTTTTATAAATATAAGAACATATGGTATGGAGTGCTTGTTTTGTGCTTTGTTTACATTTGGTACTGAGGACCTCAGATCAAATTTTCTGAGCCTTAATGCAAACTGAGGAGGACATCACAGCCTACTAGGTTATAAGACCTGTGATACAGTGGGCCAAAATAAAAATATTGCAATTGTTAAGCCCCTTTCACACTGATGGACCAATCAGGTCCACCTGTCAGTTTTTTCAGCTGGACCCGATCGGACCATCCCTAGCTCTCTATGGAGCAGAAGATGTCAGTGGACACCTCCAGGCTTCCGATCTAATCCTGTCCGCTTAAAATGTCTGGCAGATTGGATGACAGTCAAGTGGAAACGAACAGGCAGACGGTTTCCATCTGACCGCCCCATAGAGAACAGCAGCTGTGTCCGTGTCCACTCTGCATAGCGGAGCGGACACAAACCTGTCATCCACCTGCTCAGCAGGGATCAGCAGACAGATCCTTCAGTGTGCAGGTTGATCGGCTTGGTGGAATCCGCCCTATTAAAGTGCATCTATAGCCAAAACTTTTTATTTTTGTTTTAAATAGAGTAGATAATGAAAAAAAACCCTGCCAGGTTTCTTTTTTGACCTTCAGTGCCTCCACTGGGAGATAATTAAGGTTCCAGTCCTGGTGAGAGAAAATCTTTCCTAAAAATAGAAGGGAAAATCCTCTCACCCGGTTCACACTTGTGTGATGCGTGAAACCTGCAAATCCACTGCGGGTTTCTGCATCGCATATGCGAACTGCTGGGAGTGTCAATACAATGTTAATGACACCCTAATTTCAGCTCGCATATCGCACTGCGAACTGACAGTTCAGGACATGAATCGGATAGCATTAGTGTGAATACCCATGTGATCCGATTCTGTTGCGGACCCAAAAAAAGAGTCCTGTGCGAGTTTGGTCCGAATGCAATGCAAATACAGCTATACTATCTGTATGGCATTGCACGGTATCACATGTGATTTGCACTGCAGTACGGTGCGAATCACATGCGTTCTCGCACCGCGCACAGGTGTGAACCAAGCCTTGGACTGTAGTCACAGAAACAAGTCCCAACTGGATTATTTTTTCCTATTCTGGTGACAACTCAAAAACATTTTTTTGTTTTTTTACTTTCAGCTCTGATGACAATGTGGTCAATAGGTCACATTGAGTGGGTGGATCTCTCTAGAGGGGACACGGGCAGCAATACAAACTTGACAGGGTTTCCAACCCCTCACCATTGTAAACAAAAAAGTTTGAGCTTTAGATATTTTTTAAGCAATCTTTAATATGTTACTAGTTGCTGGCAATATCCTGGCTAAAACTCTCAAACTTTATGGGCATTGCAGTAATTCACAAAAATCGCTCCTCTTCTATTCATTAACTTGCCAAAATGACATTGCCAGCAGCCATGTTTGTCCTGAAAGCCAGAACAGATTGCTTGCTTAGTGCTATGTCATATAATTAATTTACTTTCACTCTAAATGCTAATTGATTTGTTTATCTACTCAGAATATTTTTCTCTTTAGAACACTACAAAAAGTCATGTGTCATCTAATATTTGTCAATTATAATACTTAGAAAAAAAAAGTTGCAAGAGGAAAAAGATGAATAAATTAAACTGCAATTAACCTGAGACTAATGCAAGCAGTTCCTTTAAAAAAAAATATGGAGTCAACTGATAAAGTCTCCAGTGATTTTAATTTAATTGCCACAGGATATCACTTATCTGTTACACTGTAGCAAATACTCACTGACGCATTTTGCTCTGACCCTTCCTTGCCCCCCATAATTCACGGCTTTACTGCGCTATTATTGTATATGTTTACATGTTCAGCTAGAATATTATTTATGTTTGTAAATAAACTTATATGGCTTTTATTAAACGTGGCCAAAGCGGACAATTTAACCATCTGTCAGCTGGCCGGGGTTCAGCAAGCATGCGCCCGTAGTTTTAGCTCTAATTGTGTTTAATGGTACACTAATTATTTCAATTGGGAATAATTTTGTACAGTCAAAGTTGACTCATTTTATAAACTGGAAGATCCTCAGCTATAAATTGGCAGGTATCATCCTTCATTTCTCCTAAGCGCTGTGCCAAAGGGGAATAAGTATATGGTTGCTCTGTGACCAAATGTCATGTGCTGGGCAGAAACATTGATCCTGGCTATTAATCACTCCGCAAGCCCTCCCAGTAATCAAAGGGCACAGCTGCAGTGATATATAACCAGTGTCAGAGCAGAAAGCCCTTTACAAGACGGCATGCCTACCAGCTGATTTCCAGTATGTTCTACACCGTGCACACTAGCTAGACCAAAATGCCCAGGCTAATTAATCACCTCATCTAACTGTTCATACTATCATTAAACACCTTTATTGGCTGAATTACCAGAGGAGTCATAGCCCCCTAATTACTTAGGTCTGAAAGCCTGCTCACCTGGATACAAAATGCTGCCTATTACCTGTGGTCTAGCAGCATGCCCTCTCATTCTCTCCTCAATAAAAAGCTTACTGACCCAGCAATGAACTTGCGTCTAGGAGAAAATTGGATACGGTTGTGACTGATCTTAGAGCCGGCTCGTATCAACTGATCAAGACAGAAGCACAATGCAACAATATCAACTTGTCTAAATCTAATAATACTTAAAAGGCCCTGTGCCTAGAGACAGAAAGCACACGGCCATTCCCAACTGTGCTGACATTCTGTTATTTTTGGAACCTCCCATGCAGACGTTAACAAATAAAAGTAAACGCAAAACGCATGAACTGCAGAATTACTATCTGTGGACCTTATCCCTTGACACATCACCAAGTCCTTGTACCTCTATAAGAAGGGACATAGGTTAAATATGTGTATGCTGCCTTTTACTGTTGATAAACGATTTATATACTGTTGTTTTTATAGAAAGCGCTGCGCAAACTGTTAGCGCTATATAAATCCTGTATAATAATTATAATAATAATAAATAATGATAATATGGCTACACACGTTACAATAAAAAAAACTTTTCTAAGAGACTGCATGCGCGATAAGTATAAAACTATCCTAGGAAGCTACAAAGTAATTACTTTTACAATTAAACCCTAAGGCCCCTTTTACATGGGGTGGACTCCGTTTTAAACAGATGGGGGTCTGTCTGTTGATCCCCTGTTGATCAGAGCAGAGCAGGGAGATAACAGATCCGTGTCCACTCAGTTTCTGGGCGGCCGGGTGTAAATGGACTCCGCTGTCCGTTTACACCGGACTATCTTTTCGATCCAATTTGCCAAGATGGAGAAGGACGGTTTTTCCATTCCATTTTTTTCTTTAGTGGACTGGATTGGATCGGAGGTAGGCAGGTGTAAATGGACACAAGTGTGTTTCCATCTGCTGGTCCATAGGGGTGAATCAGGCCCTGTAAAAGGGGCCTAAATCCGCAAAGTTGATCTAACTTAAAGTAATTCTAAAGCCTAAAGAATAGGGTTGAGCGGACCCGAACTGTAAAGTTCGGGTCCGTACCGAACTTTTGGGTTTTGGGGTCATGGACCCGAACAATTCACTGTATGTTCGGGTTCGGCAATATGCATGTAAAGTCGCGCTTGTTTCCCATGCTTAGAACTGTCCCTGCACAAAGTGTCATTTCTGAAGGAAAAAAGGTAATTTAAAATTCACTCGCGGCTATTAACCACTTAAGCCCCGGACCATTTTGTAGCTAAAGGACCAGAGGTGTTTTCAAAATTTTGCACTGCGCTGCTTTAACTGTAAATTGTGCAGACATGCAATGTTGTACCCAAACAAAATTTACGTCCTTTTCTTCCCACAAATAGAGCTTTCTTTTAATGGTATTTGATTGCCTCTGCGATTTTTATTTTTTGCGATATAAATGGAAAAAGACTGAAAATTTTGGAAAAAAATGATATTTTCTACTTTTTGTTATAAGAAAAATCGAATAAACTAAATTTTAGTCATACATTTAGGCCAAAATGTATTCAGCCACATGTCTTTAGTAAAAAAAATGTCAATAAGCGTATATTTATTAGTTTGCGCAAAAGTTATAGCGTCTACAAACTAGGGTACATTTTCTGGAATTTACACAGCTTTTAATTTATGACTGCCTATCTCATTTCTTGAGGTGCTAAAATGGCAGGGCAGTACAAAACCCCCCCAAATGACCCCATTTTGGAAAGTAGACATCCCAAGGAAATTGCTGAGAGGCATGTTGAGCCCATTGAATATTTTTTTTTTGTCTCAAGTGATTGAATAATGACAAAAAAAAATAAAAAATTACAAAAAGTTGTCACTAAATGATATATTGCTCACACATGCCATGGTTATATGTGGAATTGCACCCCAAAATAAATTTTGCTGCTTCTCCTGAGTACAGGGATAACACATGTGTGGGACTTTTTGAGAGCCTAGCCGCGTACGGGCCCCCGAAAACCAAGCACCGCCTTCAGGATTTCTAAGGGCGCAAATTTTTGATTTCTCTCCTCACTACCTATCACAGTTTCGAAGGCCATAAAATGCCAAAATAGCACAAAACCCCCCCAAATGACCCCATTTTAGAAAGTAGGCACCCCAAGGAAATTGCTGACAGGCACGTTGAGCCCATTGAATTTTTTTTTTCTTGTCCCAAGTGATTGAATAATGACAAAAAAAAAAAAAATACAAAAAGTTGTCACTAAATGATATATTGCTCACACATGCCATGGTTATATGTGGAATTGCACCCCAAAATACATTTTGCTGCTTCTCCTGAGTACGGGGATACCACATGTGTGGGATTTTTAGGAGCCTAGCCTACGGGGCCCCGAAAACCAAGCACCGCCTTCAGGATTTCTAAGGGCACAAATTTTTGATTTCACTCCTCACTACCTATCACAGTTTCGAAGGCCATAAAATGCCAAAATAGCACAAAACCCCTCCAAATGACCCCATTTTGGAAAGAAGACACCCCACGCTATTTGCTGAGACGCATGTTGAGTATTTTACAGCTCTCATTTGTTTTTAAAAAATGAAGAAAGAAAATAATTTTTTTTTTTTTCAATTTTCAAAACTTTGTGACAAAAAGCGAGATCTGCAACATACTCACCATACCTCTCAGCAAATAGCTTAGGGTGTCTACTTTCCAAAATGGGGTCATTTGGGGGGGGGTTTGTGCCATCTGGGCATTCCATGGCCTCCGAAACTGTGATAGGCAGTGAGAAGTGAAATCAAAAATGTACACCCTTAGAAAGCCTGAAGGCGGTGCTTGGTTTTTGGGGTCCCGTACGCGGCTAGGCTCCCAAAAAGTCTCACACATGTGGTATCCCCGTACTCAGGAGAAGCAACAGAATGTATTTTGGGGTGTAATTCCACATATGCCCATGGCATCTTTGAGCAATATATCATTTAGTAACAACTTTGTGCAAAAAATAAAATAAAATAAATTGTCTTTTTTCCGCAACTTGTGTCAACATATAAAATATTCCATGAACTCGACATGCCTCTCAGTATATAGCTTGGGGTGTCTACTTTCCAAAATGGGGTCATTTGGGGGGGGTTTGAACTGTTCTGGCATTTCATACACAACATTAGGAAGCTTACATCCACTCTTCTAACCACTAGACAAAGCGCTTTCTGACACTTTTTGTTTACATGAAAACATTTTTTTTTTTTTGCAAGAAAATTATGTTGAACCCCCAAACATTATATATTTTTTTAAAGCAAAGGCCCTACAGATTAAAATGGTTGTTGTTGCATTTTTTTTTCCACACAGTATTTGCGCAACGATTTTTCAAACGCATTTTTTGGGGAAAAAATACACTTTTTTTAATTTTAATGCACTAAAACACACTATATTGCCCAAATGTTTTATGAAATAAAAAAGATGATCTTAGGCCGAGTACATAGATACCAAACACGACATGCTTTAAAATTTCGCACAAACGCGCATTGGCGACAAACTACATACATTTTTAAAAGCCTTTAAAAGCCTTTACAGGTTACCACGTTAGATTTACAGAGGAGGTCTACTGCTAAAATGACTGCCCTCGATCTGACCTTCGCGGTGATACCTCACATGCATGGTGCAATTGCTGTTTACATATGACGCCAGACCAACGCTTGCGTTCGCCATTGCGCAAGAGCAGGGCAGGACAGGGGTGCTTTTTTTAATTTTTTTTTTATTATTAATTTTGCTTTTATATTTTATTTTTAAACTGTTCCTTCCATATTTTTTTTTATTTTATCATTTTTATTGTTATCTCAGGGAATGTAAATATCCCCTATGATAGCAATAGGTAGTGACAGGTACTCTTTTTTTGAAAAAATGGGGTCTATTAGACCCTAGATCTTTCCTTTGCCCTCAAAGCATCTGACCACACCAAGATCGGTGTGATAAAATGCTTTCCCAATTTCCCAATGGCGCTTTTTATATCTGGGGGGGACATTCCCTCCCACTGCTTGTAAAAGCAGTCCAGAGGCTAATTAGCCGCTAGGATTGCTTTTAAATGAAAGCCGGCCGCTGGCTGAAAAGAATGATACCAAGATGATACCTAAACCTGCAGGCATCAATCTGGTATAACCATTCAAAGTCCAGCAACATACCAGTACGTTGCTGGTCCTTGTTGGACATGTATTGTAATCTTTTTTTTCCTGCAGCCTGTTGGCTGAACAAAAAAAAAGAGATTGATCGGTGGGTATGCCCACCATTAGAATACCGCTATTCATCCACCCACTTCTAATGATGGGCATACATGCACCATTTATATATGCCAAAGCATTGGGGCATCCTCCCGCAAAAATTATGCTGCACACACACGGTCGGACTTTTCCACGGGCAAGCCTCCGTCGGAATTTCGACCGTATGTATGCGGCATTAGGAGAAAAATCGCTCCTCCGCTCTTCCGACCCTCCGCCCCTGCTGCCCCAATGTTTCGGCATATATGCTTTATTTTTTTCCTGTGGTGGTGAAATCACCTCCTACAGCACTGGAGTCGCAGGGATCAGGCCTGTCTCTGCGAACGCTGCAGTTATGTGTGTTGTGTTTTGTAAGTGACAGCGATCGATCGATACTGCACTTGGGTGGCCTGGGCTGGACGGAGGGGCAAAACGCAGGTGCTAGCAGGTATCTGGGCTGATCCCGCTAACACTGCGTTTTTGGGAACCCTAAACTGCTGGGGACGCTAGTATAGATCTGATCAGATCAGATATTGATCTGTTCAGATACTATACCACTAAGGGAGGTGTATGCTTCACGCGTGGGTGTTAGCGTTACTGGCACTAACCTGACGCTGCCTGGGGTGTGACGCAGGGTTAACTATGGGCAATTAGGGGGTTAAAACCTTTATTAGATAATATATGGGGGTACCTGCTGCGAACCTAAAAAAAATAACTGGCTATCTATCGGCACCAGCATAAGTAATACAGCGATCAGAAAAACGATCGCTTAGTGACACTGCCAAAAGGGGGTGAAAGGGTCACCTGGGGGGGCGATCAAGGGGTTAAACCTTTATTAGGTAATATATGGGGGTACCTGACGCTATAAAAACCTGTGGCGAACCTAAAAAAAAGAACTGGCTACCTATCGGCATCACCGACAATAAGACAGCGATCAGAAAAATGATCACTTAGCGACAATGGTGATAGGGGGTGAAAGGGTTGCCTGGGGGGCGATCAAGGGGGTTAAACCTTTATTAGGTAATATATGGGGGTAGCTGACGCTATAAAAACCTGTGGTGAACCTAAAAAAAATAACTGGCTACCTATCGGCATCACCGACAATAAGACAGCGATCAGAAAAACTATCGCTTAGTGACAGTGGTGATAGGGGGTGAAAGGGTTACCTGGGGGGCGATCAAGGGGGTTAAACCTTTATTAGGTAATATATGGGGGTAGCTGACGCTATAAAAACCTGCGGCGAACCTAAAAAAAATAACTGGCTACCTATCGGCATCACCGACAATAAGACAGCGATCAGAAAAACGATCGCTTAGCGACAGTAGTGATAGGGGTGAAAGGGTTACCTGGGGGGCGATCAAGGGGGTTAAACCTTTATTAGGTAATATATGGGGGTACCGACGCTATAAAAACCTGCGGCGAACCTAAAAAAAATAACTGGCTACCGATCGGCATCACCGACACTAAAACAGCGATCAGAAAAACGATCGCTTAGTGACGGTGGTGCTAGGGCGTGAAAGGGTTATCTGGGGGGTGATCAGGGGGTTAAACCTTTATTAGGGGGGTTAGGGGGCTACACTGGACCTAAACTAACTGTAGTGACACTTTTACAGTCACAAATGTCACTGATTGCAGTGATCAGTAAATAAATGGTCACTGCAATCAGACACTGTGACTGGGGGCTGGGGGGTGATCTGGGGGGTGATCTGGGGGGGCCTGGGGGGCAATTTATGTTCCTATGTGTCCTGGTGTCAGTGTACTGTTTGTGCACTAACCTGTGTGTCTTCTCTTGTACGGCGCTTGGTATATGTGAGCGCCGCATGAGAGATGACATCACTTCCTCTGCCTGTGTAAACATTACACAGCAGAGGAAGCTTTCTCATTCGCAGGGAGCGATCGCGAGGGGTTGGCCGGAATCGAACGCCTGTCCCCTCATCCCGGATCGCTCCCCAACGGATAACGACCGCTCACTGTATAGAAGGGGGGTCCGATTGGACCCTCCAACTATACAAAGGCAGTCACGTACACTGTACGTGATTTGCCTGTCGGTGCCATTCTGCCGACGTATATATACAGTGAGCGGTCGTTAAGTGGTTAATGAATTGTCGGCTCCCGGCAATACATAGAAAAGTCATTGATAAAAAAAAAAAAAAAAATGTGGGGGTTCCCCCAAATTCAATTACCAGGCCCTTCAGGTCTGGAATGGATATTATGGGGAACCCTGCCGCAAATGTAAAAAAAAATGCGTGCGGTTCCCCCCAAATATCCATACCAGGCCCTTCAGATCTGGTATGGATTTTAAGGGGAACTCCACCCCAAATTTAAAAAAAAAATGGCGTGGAGTACCCCAAAAAATCCAGACCAGACCCTTATCCGAGCACGCAACCTGGCAGGCCACAGGAAAAGAGGGGGGGACGAGAGAGCGGCCCCCCTCCCTCCTGAACCGTACCAGGCCACATGCCCTCAACATGGGGGGGATGTCGCCATGTTGATGGGGACAAGGGCCTCATCCCCACAACCCTTGCCCGGTGGTTGTGGGGGTCTGCGGGCAGGGGGCTTATCGGAATCTGGAAGACCCCTTTAACAAAGGGGACCCCCAGATACCGCCTCCCCCATGTGAAATGGTAATGGGGTACATTGTACCCCTATCATTTCACAAAGAAAGTGTCAAAAAATTTAAAAATGACAATAGCCGGTTTTTGAAAATTCCTTAATTAATGTCTTCTCCTTTCTTCCATCTTCTTTCATCTTCTTCTTCCATCTTCTTCTTTTCTCCATTCGGGTTTCTTCCTCTTCATCTTCATCTTCCTTCTTCCTACTGTGTTCTCGTCCGCATTTTGCTCCGGCTTCTTCTTCCCTTCTTCTTTCTTCGGCCGCTCCGTTTGAATTGGAGGTTCCCGCTGTGTGACGCTTCAGTTCTTCAGTTCTCCTCTTGGTCCGCTGCCACCCGGTGACCCCGCCCCCACTGGCTGCCAGCGGACCAAGAAGCCGCAGCAAGATGCAGACAAGAACACCGGAGCAAGAAGGAAGATGAAGATGAAGATGAAGAACAAGATGGAGGAAGAAACCCGAATGGAGAAAAAAGAGGATGGAAGAAGAAGGAAGAAGATGGAAGAAGATGGAAGAAGAAGATGGAAGAAAGGAGAAGACATTAATAAAGGAATTTTCAAAAACCAGCAATTGTCATTTTTAAAATTTGTTACACTTTCTTTGTGAAATGATAGGGGTACAATGTACCCCATTACCAATTCACATGGGGGGGCTGGATCTGGGGGTCCCCTTTGTTAAAGGGGTCTTCCAGATTCCGATAAGTCCCCCGCCCGCAGACTCCCACAACCACCGGCAAGGGTTGAGGGCATGTGGCCTGGTACAGTTCAGGAGGGGGGGGCGCTCTCTCGTCCCCCCTCTTTTCCTGTGGCCTGTCAGGTTGCGTGCTCGGATAAAGGATCTGGTCTGGATTTCTGGGGGTACTCCACACCATTTTTTTTTAAATTTGGGGTGGAGTTCCCCTTAAAATCCATAACAGATCTAAAGGGCCTGGTATGGATATTTGGGGGAACCAAACGCATTTTTTTTTAAATTTGCGGCAGGGTTCCCCTTAATATCCATTCCAGACCTGAAGGGCCTGGTAATTGAATTTGGGGGGACCCCCACGCTTTTTTTTTTTATCAAGTTTTTTCCGAAGTTCGGCCGAACCCGAACATCCAGGTGTCCGCTCAACTCTACTAAAGAATCATTCTATGCATTAAGGTAAAAAACAGAATCCCCCTGTCCCCCTTGTACTTACCTAAACCCATTTATCGATCCAGCGCTGTGCATGAGAGCCAAGGCTCTCCCGCTGCTGTCAATCAAATGTTGTGATGAGGCGGGGGGGGCAGTACTGGGCCGCCCAGTCTGTATCAATGTACGCAGACAAGGTGACTTGAGAGCGAGCCAGCAAGAGTGCCCCCATAGGAAGTGGCTTCCTATGGTGGCACTCGTCGAAGAGGAGGAGCCAGGAGCACTGGTGGGGGACTCCAGAAGAAGCTGATCGGAGCTGCTCTGTGCAAAACCATTGCACAGAGTAGGTAAGTATGACATGTTTATTATTTTATTTTACAAAAAATAAAACTTTAATATCACTTTAAAGTCTAGTTGAATGTTCAGCTAAATACACTCCAGGTGCAACAAAACAAGTCTTACAATTCTTTTTCTAATAAGCAGATCTAGCCTGTCTAGAAAAGCATTTATATCAGCATGCTGCACAGCAGGGCCCTTACTCTCAGTGTGGAAACAGTGGTCATTCTACAAAGGCCTGACACATCCATTGCTTAATCAGGCCTATAGCCCTGCAAACAGCAAAGGTTCCTGCTGAATTGCGATCCCTATCCTAACCTCAGTAGGTACCATGTTTCCCTGAAAATAAGACCTACCCTGAAAATAAGACCTAGCGTTATTTTCCAGGAGTGCTGCAATATAAGCCCTACCCCGAAAATAAGCCCTAGTTTAAAATACTTGTAAAATCCTATAATCCACTCTATTATAGTAGAATATAATATACAATGTGTGTATTTCTGTAATATAATTGCGGGGAAGAGAGCTCTGGCGAGTCACAAAACGAGCGGCACTATAACAAAGGTATTTGGCACAATTATATTACAGAAACACAGACATTGTACATTATACACTACTGTAATAGAGTAGATTATAGGATTTTACAAGCATTTTAACTCATGGGATTCCTGTCAGGCAGGGAGAGAGAGGGACAACACATTACATGGTAAGACCTACCCTGAAAATAAGCCCTACTGTGTCTTTTGTTGCCAAAATTAATATACGACACAGTCTTATTTTCAGAGGAAACGCGGGTAGCATGCTAGACCTCTGCAGAGAGACAGAGAGCAGGGGTGCTTTCTGCAGCCTACTGGCGGGGGATTTCTCTTTCTATCCTGGCCTTTGTTGTTTTTAATGAAAATTAACTTAGATTTGGAGCACCCTTTGTTTTGATGCATCAACTCATGATATGTTTTACTATATATATAATAACAGTAACCAACCAGCTAGATTGTGTGTTTTAGACAGCTGTAGTGAGCTGAAATTTAAATATTTAATATGGTTGCTGCACTTTGCACACAGTCATTGCACAATGCCCTGCTTCAAAAAATAAGCCTATGTGTAAGACCCTCAAATACAGTACAGTATACACTGGGGCACAACTACTATTATGTAATCTTATTCTAGATTCATGCCATTTGGCCATCCGTGTTCACCGAACTGTGTTGGAACTGTTGAGTGGTATAGGTTGCAGTCTGGCCTGGGGGCACTCAACTTGTTATGTGATGTTGGGCAGCAGGGATGAGCCGAACACCCCCCTGTTCGGTTCGCACCAGAACCTGCGAACAGACAGAATGTTCGTGTGAACTTTAGAACCCTATTAAATACAATGGACTTGAACGATCGAAATCTAAAGTGCTAATTATAAAGGCTAATATGCAATTTATTGTCCTAAAAAGTGTTTGGGGACCCGGGTCCTTCCCCAGGAGACATGTATCAATGCAAAAAAAGGTTTAAAAAATAGACGTTTTTACGGGAGCAGTGATTTTAATAATGCTTAAAATGAAAAAATAAAAGTGAAATATTCCTTTAAATTTCGTACCTGGGGGGGTGTGTATGATATGCAACCCTTGCCCGGTGGTTGTGGGGGTCTGCGGGTGGGGGGCTTATCGGAATCTGGAAGACCACTTTAACAAAGGGGACCCCCAGATCCCGCCCCCCCATGTGAATTGGTAAGGGGTAAATTGTACCCCTACCATTTCACGAAGAAAGTGTCAAAAAATGTAAATAAAAACACACACACCTTGGAAAAGTCCTTTATTAAAAAAAAAAATAATAATAAAAAAAAAACATTCCAGCGATGAAATCCAGTGTCCCGCGGCGATCCCGATGTCCAGCGCTGTCCGTCATTGGTTGTGCCTGTGCGGACCTGATGGGGAACTTCCTCCGCTGTGTTTTAAATGTATAGACCCGCCCCTTCTAAAGTTCCCCATCAGGTCCGCTCAGTGGAACAGATGCGGAACATGAGAAGGGGCGGGTCTTCTTCCTTTTGTTAAAGGGGTCTTCCAGATTCCGATAAGCCCCCCGCCCGCAGACCCCCACAACCACCGGGCAAGGGTTGTGGGGATGAGGCCCTTGTCCCCATCAACATGGGGACATCCTCCCCATGTTGAGGGCATGTGGTCTGGTACGGTTCAGGAGGGAGGGGGGGCCGCTCTCTCGTCCCCCCCTCTTCCCCTGCGGCCGGCCAGGTTGCGTGCTCGAATAAGGGTCTGGTATGGATTTTTGGGGGGACTCCACACCATTTTTTTTTTATTTGGGGTGGAGTTCCCCTTAAAATCCATGCCAGATCTCAAGGGCCTGGTATGGATATTTAGGGGGAACCACACGCCATTTTTTTTTAAATTTGCGGCGGGGTTCCCCTTAATATCCATTCCAGACCTAAAGGGCCTGGTAACTGAATTTGGGGGAACCCCCACGCTTTTTTTTTTTTTTTTTTATCAATGACTTTTCTATGTATTGATAAAAGCCGACAATTCATTAATAGCAGCGAGTCAGTTTTAAATGACTTTTTTTCCTTCAAAAATGACACTTTGTGCAGGGACAGTTCTAAACACGGGAAACATGCGCAACTTTACATGCATATCATACACACCCCCCAGGTACGAAATTTAAAGGAATATTTCACTTTTATTTTTTCATTTTAAGCATTATTAAAATCACTGCTCC
Source organism: Rana muscosa (assembly GCA_029206835.1). Lineage (NCBI taxonomy): Eukaryota > Metazoa > Chordata > Amphibia > Anura > Ranidae > Rana > Rana muscosa. The sequence goes on along the minus strand of CM055122.1, from coordinate 172,690,066 downwards.
TAAAAAAAGGCCGTTTTTAAAACTTTTTTTTGCATTGATACATGTCCCCTGGGGCAGGACCCGGGTCCCCAAACACTTTTTTTGACAATAACTTGCATATAAGCCTTTATTAGCACTTTAGATTTCTCCCATAGACTTTTCGAATTTGCCGCAAACACCCCAAATTGTTCTTTGTTCGGCGAACGGGCGAACAGGCAATGTTCGAGTCGAACATGAGTTCGACTCAAACTCGAAGCTCATCCCTATTGGGCAGTAATGTGAATTTAAATTGCACTACCTGCCTGTCTTGATATCATCAACCATGGCATCACTGGGAGTTTATCACCACCCCTGACATAATAGAAGTACTTTGAACAATTATGTTCATGTGTACTTCAGTGTATTTGTGTTACTATTTTAAAATGCTAAGCTAAAAATGCTGCATGACTGCTTAGTTGTAGTAAGCTAATGCTTGATGGAAAGGTTGGCAAATATTTCTTCTGAGACTTGACATAGTGACAACACACTTAACTACACCAATTGGTATGGGAAATTGAGCAGTCTCAAGGGAGTGTCTGGGATGCTGACCACAAACATTAGGCAAGTATTTGCAAACTGATATCAAAAGCGACTAACATATGATAGTCACACTGTAGCTTGTTAGTCAAAGCAAAAGGAAATAGAAATGTTGGTACTTATATACTGAACTGCAAAGAGACACAAATGCTATGAATATATATTAGGCATTGCCTGGATTTTAGAAGAACTGGGGCAAATAAGAGGTGGAAAGTGGCAGCCAGCAATAAATGAGTTAAAAAGTTAAATATATGGAAGTGGTTTTAAAGAGTTGTGTCTTAAGGTGTGCTTGGCCTTCTATTGCTATGGGTTGTAGCCTTCATATTTAGGAAGCATAGAATAGAACAATCAATTAATCCCCAGCTGCTATAATATTCAAAACTCTGCATGCCCCTCCAACTATATACGCTGTTTGACCCGCAACACTACAATAAATGGCAACCTACTCTTTGTCTCCTGTCTCTGTCCTAAGGTAAAAGCTGGTGTTTCTGATTTTTTGGTTGCTACCTTATCCCGTGGTCATTTTGCTTGATAAGGAGACCATATGTAAAGCCATTGACCCTCAAGCCTATGCATTGCATTCAAAGCCTTTAACTGTTTAAGGATTGTATTATTATTTTTTTAATTGCTTTCCTTAACTATATCAATCTCATATGCTAGGTTCCCATCACTTGCAGACATGATCCTATGTTGAATTAGCAAATTCAGTCCTCCTTTCTTGCAGGTCCCCCTATACTGTAAATAACCTGGCACCTAAAATGCAATTGCATTTATTTAATTACATTTGCACCCCCCACACACACACTTTGCTGAACTGAACACTTGAAAGGTGTATAGGGATTGGCTGAGAGAGGTGGCACATACAATGCGGTTGGTAAAGTGGATAAGTCTGCCAGCAGCATTCATGATAGACTCAAGAGGGGATAGCCAATGGAGCGGTAGGCCAATAAGAAGGGAATTGCAATAGTCAAGACAAGAGATAACAAGGGTGTAAATGAGTAGCTTGTTGGTTTAATTTGTTAAAAAGGGGCATATTTTAGAGATGTCACCAAGGTGAAGTCTACAAGCTTTTGACAACGATTGGATTTGGGGCTGGAAGGACAGGTCAGAGTCTAAGATTACACCTAGTACCCTGGCATGAAGGGAGGGATTGATGGTTGCATTATATATTTTGATGGAAAAGTCATGGAGGGGGGCATTACCAGCTTGGTTTTAGAAAGATTTAGTTTAAGGAAGTGGTGCGACATCCATGCTGATATGTCAGTTAGTAAGTTAGTAATGCAATAGGAGAATAAAGGAGTGAGGTGAGGAGTAAAAATATAGATTTGGGTGTCATTGTCGTATTGATGGTATTGGAAGCCGTTGGCAGGTATCAAGTGACCAAGGGAGGAGGTGTAGATATTGAAGTGAAGGGGTCCAAGAACAGAGCCTTGGGGGACCCCCACAGAAAGGGGCAATGGAGAGGAGGGGACAGAGTTGTAGGTAACACTAAAGGAGTGCAGTGATAGGTAGGAAGAGAACCAGGATAGAGCAGAATCTTGGAGGCCAAGGGAACAGAGTTTATTGGGAAGGAGCAGGTGGTCAACAGTATCATAGGCCACAGAGACATCAAATAGTAGGAGTATGGAGTAGTGGCCATTGGTTTTAGCAGTTAGTAAATTGTTAGTGAGTTTTAGTAAGGCAGTTTCTGTGGAGTGCTATGAGCAAAAGACAGACTGTAAGAGGTCAAGAAGGTTATTTACACTAAGGTGGTTGTAGACTAAGCGTTCTAGAAGTTTAGAGGTGAATGAGAGCAATGAGATGGGTCTTAAGTTGTTCAGGTTGGTGGGGTCAAGTGAGGGCTTTTTAAGTATGGGAGTGATCTGTGCATGTTTTAGAGGGGAGGGAGGGGACGATGCCACTAGAGGATATAATAAAAGGGTGACTGTTGTAGTTGTGAGGGAACAGGATCCAGGGGACAATTGGTTAGGTGGGCATCTGAGAAAAGTTTGGTAATCTCTTCAGTAGTAGTCAGTTAAAAAAAAGGAGAGCGTTGACTGTGCTGTTAAGCAAGGTATGTTGAATGGGGAAGATGTATGCAGGGCTGGTGCAAGGATTTTTAACACCCTAGGCGAAACCTAATTTTGCCGCCCCCCCTGGCTCCACCCCTGACTCCACCCTCTCTTCCCTGCCCATGTATACCCCACCTTTTTAACGAAACACCCATGAAATGCAGCCCACCAGCGTCCATCAAATGCAGCCTCACCAGCACCCATCAATGCAGCCTCACAAGCGCCCATCAATGCAGCCTCACAAGCGCCCATCAATGCAGCCTCACAAGCGCCCATCAATGCAGCCTACCAGCGCCCATCAAATGCAGCCTCACCAGCGCCCATCAAATGCAGCCTCACCAGCGCCCATCAAATGCAGCCTACCAGCGCCCATCAATGAATGTTTGCTTGCTTCCATTCATTCGGGAGTGGGGACACAGACACAGTTCTCCACCACCGCTGTGCCTCTGACACTATGTGTGAATGGATTGGCGGCCGCCTGCTGATACTGAGTCTTAGTTGCTTGCAGCAGAGAGAAGAGAGTAGGAACACCAGTGGCCGGGCGCCCTAGGCAGCAGGGCGCACTAGGCGGCTGCCTAGTTTGCCTAGTGGTAGCACTGGCCCTGGATGTATGTACAGTGAGTGAGTTAGTGGGTAGAAGGGGTGGGGAACAAAGCAGATAGTTAGAGCCGAAGGTTGGGAAGAGCCGACAGGGACTGGATGACAAGGTTTTAATAAGAGAGACAAAGTAGGCTTGTATGGCAGCATGGAGGCAGGAATTGTATTTAAGGAGGGCAGATTTATATAGGGTGAAATTATGCAGGCATTTGGTTTAACGCCACAGTCGTTCAAGAGCACGGCAATGTCTCTTGAGATTTCTAGTGTTGTCAGTTTGCCAGGTTTGTAACGGTCGGGGCCTGATTCTGCATGTAGTAAGAGGAGCAAGTGCGTCCAGTGATGATGAGAGTGAACTGTAGTAAACAGAGGTGGCCAGGTCAGGACAGGACAGGGGAGAGATTATGTCCTATAGGTGGTCAGTAGCAAAATAGAGAAGAGAAGAGTTAAAGTGGCGAAGGTTCCTACAAGTAATCGTTTTCAGCTTGGAGGGATGGGTGGTTGGAGACAAGGATACAGTGAAACTGATGAGGTTGTGATCAAAGAGAGGAAATGGGGTGTTGGTGAGGTTGCCAGGAGTGCAGAGACAGGAGAATAAAGAGACAGTGATCATCAGTGCCCTGATTACAGTATTGCAATTTAGTGTCGCCAATCAGTGCCCAACATTGCCCACCAGTGCCAGCAATCAGTGCCCACCAGTGGCAGCACTCAGTGCCCACCATCCCCACAAGTGCCACCAATCAGTGCCCATTAGCAGTGCCAGTCAGTGTTGGCTATCAGTGCCGCATATCAGTGCTGCCCATCAATGCCCATCACTGCTGTCAATCAATGCCCATCAGTGCCACCCATCAATGCCCATCAGTACCGCCTATCCATGCCGCCTATCAGTGCCCACCAGTGCCGCCTATCAGTGCCCACCAGTGCCGCCTATTAGTGCCCACCAGCGCCGCCTAACAGTGCCGCCTATCAATGCTCATCAGTGCCACATATCAGTGCCACCTATCAGTGCCCATAGGTTGCGGCATATTAGTGCCTCCTCATCAGTGCCACATAATCAGTGCCCATAAGTGCCACCTCATCAGTGCCCATAAGTGCCACCTCATCAATGCCCACCAGTTCAGCCTATTAGTGCCCATCAGTGCCGCCTCATCAGCGCACATCAGTGAAGGCGAAAAATTACTTAGTTCCAAAATTTGCTGAGAGAAAATAAGTAAAAAACATTTTTTTACTAAATTTTTGGTCTTTTTTTTTTGTAAAAAATAGAAAAAAACAGCAGTAATTAATTACCACCAAAAGAAAGCTCTATTTGTGTGAAGAAAATGATAAAAAATTTGTTTGGGTACAGTGTAGCATGACCGCGCAATTGTCATTCAAAGTGTGACAGCGCTGAAAGCTGAAAAATGGCTTGGGCAGGAAGGGGGTGTAGCCTGGTAGGCAAGTGGTTATACAATGCATCACACTGTTTACTTTTTTTTACCTTTTTTTTACTTTATTGAAATGTTACACAATGACATTTCATTCAACACTATGCATCTCAGCATGCTGCAGAGTATAGACATGTAGTGCAGTGTGTTGCCCTGCATAAAATGCATACATACAAAGCATACATCGTGTACATGTATGGTGTGAACAGGGCATATGCAGTAAAAAACAATTGTTTAACATGAGCCCTTGCATTGAGATTGCATTGATCCATGCAGATCAATGCAGCTCAACAGATATGATAAAAACAAGTCTTAAAATTATTTACAATGGTCAACTGGAAAATTATAAACATTATAAATTAATAGCTTTAGAAAATGTATAATATTAATTCTTGGCCTTTTGACAACAAAGTTATTAAAAACATTTTTTAATGATGACTAAAAAAAGACAAGCTTCCCAGCCACTATAATTCGGCTTTTCCCAGTGGTAAATGTAATGCTATGCATACCAACAGATATAAATGTGCTAATATTGCCATATACAGGTGCATTTTTTGTGTAGTAGAGAAGCCTTCACTTCAAGCCCCAGAGACTTGTTAACATGTAAAAGAGGTAAAATATTACAGTTGGTTGTATATGTTGGGCTGTAAAGTTGAAACTACTTATAAAACGTTGTTACTTATGTTGGTAAAGCACAGCCAATTAAAAATGAGCACCTGTCATCTCAGTGGAATAAACACAATATAGCTTAGTATAATGAAAGCTGTGGGTCCACACAAACTAGAACAGTAGCTTCTAAACATCAAGGTACCACAGGGGTTTCCACCCGCTTCAGGGTTCTTGCTTGCTGCTCCTCCAACTTTATTTCTACCACCACTGCCCAACTAAAGTTGCCCCCCTTGCAGATATAATGAACACAATTAATGCAGATCTGAATTTATCAATTAATCATTAAATAGATTTAAAAAAATGCAACTAGGATAACTACCGTATATACTCAAGTATAAGCCGACCTGCATATAAGCCGAGGCACCTAATTTTACCACAAAAAACTGGGAAAACGTATTGACTCGAGTATAAGCCTAGGGTGTCCATCTGCGTGCCTCACTGTGCTTTACTTTGCCTCACTGTGTCCATGTCCATGCCTCACTGTGTCCATGCCTCACTGTGCCCATGCCTCACTGTGCCCATGCCTCATTGTGTCCATGACTAGACTGACGTTTAACATAGGAGTCTATGGAAGGGATGCCCAGCTTCGAAAAATCGGTGCTCCCCGGCCGTAGGTCCTCCAGACACAAAACTTTGCAAACTCATAGAGGAGATATGGGACTACATGTGTGCCAAGTTTCGGGTCCAGGGGACCTAAGACCGGCCCCCAAATTCACCGGAGAAATTACTGTGTAGAGGAGAAATGGGGCTACATGTGTGGCAAGTTTCGGGGTCCAAGTGACCTACGACCGGCCGGTACCGGGTCCCCAAAATCACAGGAGAAATTACCGTTTAACATGGGAGTTTATGGAAGGGGTGCCCGGGTTTGAAAAATCGGTGCTCCCTGGCCGTAGGTTCCCCAGACAACAAACTTTGCACACTTGTAGAGGAAGAGTGGAGCTACATGTGTGCCAAGTTTGGGGTCCAGCGGACCAACGGCCGAATGGTACTGGGTCCCCAAATTCTGGGAGATCAGACGCAAAAAGGTGACTTGGGTATAAGCCGAGGGGGCATTTTCAGCACAAATAAATGTTCTGAAAAACTCGGCTTATACTTGAGTATATATACGGTACTTGCATTTCTCTTGATATCACCCACTTGCAATTCCTATACAGTAGACTGGGAGAAGAAAAGCAGTACTGGGATGCAGGTTTGCTGCATAAAAATGTGTTGACAAGAAATATGCTGGTAGGAGTAGAATCAGCAATTGGACAACCTCATCAGTCTGCTGCTGCTCTTTCATTGTCCAGTCAGCAGGCTGTGGGTGGAGAGAGGGCACTACTGTATTTTGTAACTCTAAGGTGTAAATTTATTAAACAGAGATAAGCCACAATAGTGACTTATCCTCACTCTGTAGCAGTTTAATAAGCTGCGATGAAGAGTGGAGATGATGCTCTCTGCTTCTGATTGCACCTCAGTGAGAAGCTGACAGTGAAGTCAATTACTGTACCGCTCTCCAGCCCTTCACAAACAAACTGCTTCCTGCTATAGCCAAATATTTCAAAATTTGACTCATCAGTTCAGAGCACCTGCTGCCATTATTCTGCACCCCGTTCATTTCTATGTTTTCATGCATAGGGCGTGGAAACGAGGCTAAGCGATTCAACTATGCACGAAAACAGGAACTGGGGTGCTTTGGACTGATGGGTCAAAATTTGAAATATTTGACTGTAGCAGGAGGTGGTTTGTTATCTCTCCCTGACACTAACATAGACCTCACCACGAGGCCTCACGGTGCTGTAGAACACTGTGGCTTGGTGGAGATTAATGCAATATTGAGTGAGTCCCCCTAAATCGGCTAAGGGGCCGAGAGCAGCCGCCGCTGTGCACAGCTACTGCAATGCTGTTTACTGGCCTTTGCTGTTATACAGAAGTCCAGATATAAGTGTGCTTTGTTTTATGTGGTAATACCATACAGTTCCAATTGGGAACCCGCTGCCCTGTGTGCTTATTTTTTAGGCAGGGGTAAACAGCTCTCTTTGTATTTTGTCTATATTTTGTCTGTATTTTGTAAACAGCCATTTGCCCACAGCTTTGTATGAAAACTGGGCCATTTCCATCATGTTCAAAATTTAAATCACATATTGAGAATGAATGAGACATGTTTTCTTCAGCTGTTCTCTGTTTCTTCATCTGTTACCTGACTGCCCTCTATCTTCCACCCTGCTGGTGTGCACTGTACAGGGCAGTGAGATGCAAAATGAAGAATGGGGCTTATAAGTGTATTTAAAAACAATTTCCATACACGTATCACGTACATGCCTTTTCTGTGAATGGGGCAAAAAAATTTAACATTAATGTCACTAGATTAGTTCCTGTGCTGTACAAATGTTTTTCATTTATTTAAAACAAAAAAATACTGCATTTAACCACCAGAAGGCGGTAAGTATCATAGAAAATTCCTATGATACTTAGTGCCATCCAGTGGCCAAATGCAATATTTTCTGTTTTAAATTAAAGGGGTTGTAAAGGTTTGTGTGTTTTCACCTTAATGCGTCCTATGCATTAAGGTGAAAAAAATCCTGGCAATCACTGGCCCCCCCAGCTCCCCCGTTTTACTTACCTGAGCCCGTTCGTCTCCTCGGTGTGTCCCTGCCGTCCTCCTCTCCACAGAGTCCCAGCTCTGATTGGATAGATTGATAGCAGCACAGCCATTGGCTCCCGCTGCTGTCAATCAAATCCAATGAAGCAGGCGCCGGGGGGCGGGGTCGAGTCAAGGGAGGAGCCACGAGAGCCATCGAGGGACCCCAGAAGAGGATGTTCGAGGGGACTCTGTGCAAAATGAGCTGCACAGTGGAGGTTAGTATAACATGTTTGTTATTTTAAAAATTAAAAAGGAACCTTTAGTATCACTTTAATGAAAAACATTCATCCAGCATAGGAAATAACCTAATTACAATTGTTTGTATCAATCAAAATGGGGCGCTATTCCAAAACAAAAATTATATTGGCCCTTAGCCGTCACAAATCTTTGTGAGAAACCTTGTGACAAAAATATTAAGAACACCATATAGTGTCATACATGTGCTTATCCGTGAAGTAACATATAGTATTATCAAACCATCAACAATCCTGTTAAAACGTCCAAAATATACCCCTTTGTTAAGGTGAAGTATACATAATATGAGGTAAAAAAATATAAACTCCTAAAAGTGCAAGTTGAAAAAACAGTTGAAAGAAAAAGTCCAAATCACAAGCTCATATCAATAACCATGCAATATAGTGCACATCTGTGATCCATCCGTGACGGGACAACTGCAAGTACGGACACTATGGGGGTTATTTACTAAAGGCAAATCCACTTTGCACTACAAGTGCAAACTACAAGTGCAAAGGGCACTTGAAATTGCACTGAAAGTGCACTTGGAAGTGCAGTCGCTGTAGATCTGAGGGGGACATGCAAGGAAAATAAAAAACAGCATTTTAGCTTGCACATGATTGGATGATAAAATCAGCGGGGTTCCCCTCATTTCAGATCTAGTCCTTACCCCTTTACAGCGACTGCACTTCCAAGTGCACTTTCAGTGCAATTTCAAGTGCACTTTGCACTTGTACTTTGCACTTGTAGTGCAAAGTGGATTTGCCTTTCGTAAATAACCCCCTATATAGTGTTCTTATTACCGTATATACTCGAGAATAAGCCAAGTTTTTCAGCACATTTTTTTGTGCTGAAAATGCCTCCCTCGGCTTATACAAAAGTCACCTTTTTGCGCCTGATCTCCCAGACTTTTGGGACCCGATACACACGTACAGTAGCCCCACTCTTCCTCTACAAGTGTGCAAAGTTGTCCGGGGGACCTACGGCCGGGGAACACCGATTTTTCAAACCCGGGCACCCCTTCCATAGACTCCCATGTTAAACGGTAATTTCTCCGGTGATTTTGGGGACCCGGTACCGGCCGGTCGTAGGTCACTTGGACCCCGAAACTTGCCACACATGTAGCCCAATTTCTCCTCTACAAGTGTGGAAAGTTTGTTGTCTGGGGGACCTACGGCCGGGGAGCACCGATTTTTCAAAGCCGGGCACCCCTTCCATAGACTCCCATGTTAAACGTCAGTCTAGTCATGGAACAGTGAGGCATGGGCACAGTGAGGCATGGGCACAGTGAGGCATGGACATGGACACAGTGAGGCAAAGTGAGGCACAGTGAGGCATGGGCACAGTGAGGCATGGGCACAGTGAGACATGCAGATGGACACCCTAGGCTTATATTCGAGTCAATACGTTTTCCAAGTTTTTTGTGGTAAAATTAGGTGCCTCGGCTTATATTCAGGTCAGCTTATACTCGAGTATATACAGTATTTTCTCACAAGGAATTGTGACCGCTAAAGGCCAATAAAATGTTTTCTTTTGCAATAGCGCACCATTTTAATTGATACAAACTTTTTGCAGTAGTCAGAGTTTACCATAGTAGTGGTTGCAGCAGTTCCTTAACTTGTGTACCTAATAATTGAATTTTTAACACCTGACATAGCAGCACATTAGTATTTTTACACCACCTAATTACAATTGTGTTTTTTGCCCCCATACACACAGAACGGATGTACATGGATGTTAATTGCCATCTTTCTTTTTTTTTTTATAAATACAGTTTAGTGTTGTAGTCAATTGGCAGACTTGGCAGGCATGCTCAATTAAAATTGGAGGGGGTATAGAAATTAAGAAATTGATTCCATTTTATGTGTGTGGGGGGGAGAGAAATGGGGATTTTTGTTTGTTCTTTAACCTGTCAGATTGACTGCTCTCCCCTCTCCACATTTACATGTTCTCCTCCAGCAAGTGATCTATACACATGACCTGATCAGGTGATCATCTCATGTACAGTATATGGGAACGTTTACATGCCAATGCTCCAACCATGGTGCATGGGCCTACAAAAATAACGTTCTGAAATGAAAAAAGGCTTCCCGGACACCTCAAGTGAGATGGCATCCCATGTTATATTTTAGGACTGTCTTACACAGAAATTGTAAACTTAGCAAAAGAGATCTTTGTACCTGATTTTAATATTTTGAATATTTTTTTGTTTTTTCACACATTACCTGGAATTGTGCATCAATAAACTATGACCAACATAAGCCTGGCTAAAGTAGGTGACACACATTACATGTCATCTCAGCTAAATTTATCACCTGTCAGACAAGGTATTTTTCTTAATGCCTAAGGGATTTACAAATGTATCCAGTATACTTGGCTGTTAAAAGTGTCACCATTAAATCAACTTTGATGTTATTGTTTACAAAGCGGCTTTAGAACATGAGTATGAGTAAATACGATTACATTTCAACTAGTGCTGGCTCTAATAAGACAGTGACTTTTACTATAGTGCAGGGGTCTCTATACTTTTCAAGCAAAGGGCCAGTTTACTGTCTTTCAGACTTCAGAGGTCTGGATTCTGACCAGTGGGGGTAGAAAATGCCCCAGGGCCGAGCATCAGTGAGAATAAACACGGCCCCAGTGCTGGTGGGCAGTATGAGGAGGAATAGTGCTCCATCATTGCTATTAGTGGAAGAAATAGTGCCCCATTGTTGGTGTCATTGGGAGGAATAGTGCCTCATATCGCTGGGAGCAATACTGCCCCAAGGGCCGGATAAAGGCTAGCAAAGGGCCACATCCGGCCCTCGGGCCGCAGTTTGGAGACCCATGCTATAGTGCATAGCTAATTCCAAACCTGCCCTCAGGTTATAATAGTAACCACAACTCTACTTATAGTGCATGCCTAGCTAAAACTTTTTTTCTGAAGTTTTGGATTAAATTGGGAGGGAGAAATTTCTGTTGGGTTTGTATGTTGCCCAGGGTTACATTAGAGATATTTCCCTTCACTTAGGCCTCATGCAAACTGCAGCTGTTGAACTCAGGTTTTTGTGAGTTTGGGCATTTTTTTAACCGCTTGCCGACCAGCACATGACGATATACGTTGGCACAATGGCACGGCTGCGCAAATGGGCGTACAGGTACATCCCCTTTAAATCGCGGCATTGTGGACTCGATGTCCGCTGGTGTCCTGCAATCATGTCACGGAGCTGCAGAACAGGGAGATGTAAACAAGGCATTTCCCTGTTCTGTCTAGCAACAGGACAGTGATCCACTGCTCCCTGTCATCAGGAGCAAGAATCTCTGTCATGTCAGTGGTAGCCCATCCCCCCCACAGTTAGAATCACTCCCTAGGACACACTTAACCCCTTGATCGCCCCCTAGTGTTTAACCCCTTCCCTGCTAGTGTCATTTACACAGTAATCAGTGCATTTTTATAGCGCTGTACAAATGACAATGGTCCCAAAAATAGTGTCAAAAGTGTCCGATGTGTCCACCAAAATGTTGCAGTCACAATAAAAATCGCAGATCACCACCATTACTAATAAAACAAAATTCATTTAAAAAATGCTATAAATCTATCCCCTATATTGTAGATGCTATAACTTTTGCGCAAACCAATCAATATACGCTTATTGCTATTTTTTTTTACCAAGAATACATATCGGCCTAAACTAAGGAAAAAAAAATTATATATTTTTTGGGGATATTTATTATAGCAAAAAGTTAAAAATATCGTTTTTTTTCAAAATTGTCGCTATTTTTTTGTTTATATCGCAAAAAATAACCTCAGAAGTGATCAAATACCACCAGCCTTATTTGTGGGAAAAAAAGGATGTCAATTTTGTTTGGGTGTAACGTCACACGACCGCGCAATTGTTAAAGCGATGCAGTAACGTTTTGCAAAAAGTGCTCTGGTCAGGTAAATTATTTTGAGGCTGAAGTGGTTAACAGCCCTTAAACTCCCCTCTATGTTATCCTATGTGTCCATGCATTTTTTGAAGTTTATCAGCAGGGGAGTTTATATGTTGTTGTCTGAACGCCCTAAAATTGCATTCAAGAGCAGTTCTGACCACAAAAAATGCTGAACGCTGAAAAAGGCACATAAACACACTTTTATCAGCTTTCAGCGTTTTTTTTTTTACAATGCAGAGCTGAATGTAAGTTGGTGTGATTTTTTCTAAAACGCCAAAAAACAAGATTAAAAAATGCTGTTAAAAATGCGTTTTTAAAGCAGCAGTTTCCTGCCAGCAATCCGACGTCCAGAAATACACGTCCTGTGTGCATGGAGCCTTACTGTCCCAGTGACAATGTTTTAACCACACAGGAAGTGAGGGAAAATCTACAACAGCAACTAAAACGGAAATATTTTTTTATTTTTTTATCAGAGTGAGGGAAAGTTAGAACCCCTTCACCTTTTTATTGTCATCTTTGTTTTTTTTGCAGATTTTCGCTCAGTTTTTTTCTAGAAAACCATTGTTGCCTTGTAAAGTAAGTGTAAAATCGAATAGAGCCCTGGATAGCAGTAAAGCTGGACGGAAAATAAACAGATTCCTCCATCAACACAAACCAAGTGGATAGCAGTATATCTCCTGTCATGACAGGCAGGACTCACCACTGTCAGAAAACGCTGATCAGCAGCTGCAGCCGCTGTTCAACAAAAGTTTTCCAACTTGTCCCTTCAACAGAAGTCGGTCAAACAATTGACTTCTCGCGAGCAGGGACAACCACATACTGATTGCCGATCGGCCGGTCCCTGCTGAACCAGCCAAATTTCAATCCATCTATGACCAGCTTTAGAAAAAACGTGCCAATTCTGCCCCAAATTCTTCTTCTCTTGCTCCCTCTTTTTGTCTCCTAAATATACAGTTTGTAGCATTTTAATATATCTGTTTGATAATTAAAAAAATAATAAGACTGATGTGAATGTATAATATACACGTAAAGCACTGTGAAAATTGTTTGCTTAATATAATTACCTATAAATAATAAACGTTTATCTTGTCAGCAGTTTAAAACTGTCCCATGTCCTCTGCACACTCATACCTCCCAACTGGCACGGATTGTGCGGGTTTTACCCGCAGAGGCTCCTCCTTCCCGCACTCCCGCGAGACTATCATGTTTCCCGCACAGCAGGAAACATGAAGAGAAGAAGAGGAGCACAGCAGGAAACAGCAGCAGGTAAGAGCCCCCCCCGCACTAGTATGGTATGCCCCCCCCGATCGGCAGCCCCCCGCCGCGCCCCAACAAACACCCCCCCCCCCCGCTTAAAAATAATTTTTTAAATGTTCCGGCGGCAACTATCACCCCCCCCTCCGCTCAACAACTTCTGTGGCAATTCCCATTTTATTGTTTTACTTTGCCAATGTCCCGCACCCCCCCCCCCCCCGCTCAACAACTCTGGTTGGCAGGGGAGAGGGGACATCAGAATGTCCCGCGAAGGGACTTTACAAAGTTGGGAGGTATGCACACTTCCTGTATAATCTAAGGCACAGGTGTCAAACATAAGGCCCGCGGGCCGAATCCGACCCTCCAGGCCATTTTGTGTGGCCCTTGCACCTCTCCTGTAGCTGCAGTAGAGCTCCAGCCCTCCTCTGGTCCTCCTCCAGACCCTTACTTTCTGCTTTCAAGCAATGCATCCAGCTTCTTCCCAGCAGCAGCATAAGGAAAGGGGGGTGCACCATGATGTAAGGGAGAGTGGGGGACTCAACTTCTGATGGTTGGGTGGCTCTTGACATTTAATGTAAGGGGAGGGAATGCGCTGGACATCTAATCTTACAGATAGAACCGGCCCTTTTGAGGACAATAATAATGCTGATGCGGCCCACGATGAAATTGAGTTTGACACCCCTGATCTAAGAGAATCTATTTAGCCCCCCTATTTCTTATCTTGGGAATACAGAACAATGCACAATTATGTTGTAGAGATCTAAGAGTGGGAGTAGCTGAGTCGTTTAGCAAAAGACACTAGACAGGGCTGACACCACTCAGTTCACAAAAATGCTTTGTGTTGTCAACCCACAATAGGGCTTAAGTATTTGGTGCATTTCTGGCAGATTGACAGTTTTTTTTAACTCCTTGCCACTGGCAAGAGCCAGTCCTAAAGGTCATAAGGATTGGAGACTGGTATTCACTTGGCTACACACTGATGATAAAATTGGGAGCCTGTCTTACCAATTACCGATCATCAGTAGTTTACTATGAGGTGTCAGTAACGGCTGGGCATTAAAACCCACTCACCATTATGCCACATACACTCACCGGCCATGTTATTAGGTACACATGTTCAATTGCTTGGTGACAGCCAATCACATTGCAGCAACTCAATGAATTTAAGCATCTAGACGTGGTGAAGACGACTTGCTGAAGTTCAAACCAAGCATCAGAATGGGGAAGAAGGAGATTTAAGTGACTTTGAACGTGGCATGGTTGTTGGTGCCAGACGGGTTGGTCTGAGTATTTCAAAAACTGCTGATCTCCTGAAATTTTCACTCACAAACATCTCTAGGGTTTACAGAGAATGGTCCGAAAAAGAGAAAATATCCAGTGAGTGGCAGCCGTGTGTAAGAAAATGCCTTTTTGATGTCAAAAGTCAGAGGAGAATCGGCAGAGTGGTTTGAGATGATAGAAAGCCAACAGTAACTTAAATAACCACTTGTTACAACCAAGGTATTCAGAATACCATCTCTGAATGCACAACACATTGAATCTTGAAGCAGATGGGCTACAGCAGCAGAATACCACACCAGGTGCCACTTCAGTCAACTTAACAGTAAACTGAGGCTACAATTTTCACAGGCTCACCAAAATTGGACAACAGAAGATCGGAAAAATGTTGCCTGGTCTGGTGAGTCTCGGATTCAGCTGCGACATTCAGATGGTAGGGTCAGAATTTGGCACAAATAATATGAAAGCATGGATCCATCCTGCCTTGTAATAACGGTTCAGGCTGGTGGTGTAATGTTGTGGGGGATATTTTCTTGGCACACTTTGGGTCCCTTTGTACCAATTGAGCATCGTTTAAACGACACGGCCTACCTGAGTATTGTTGTTGACCATGTCCATTCCTTTATGACTACAGTGTACCCGTCTTCTGATGGATACTTCCAGCAGGATCATGAACCAGGTCACAAAGATCAAATCATCTCACCACTGGTTTCTTGAACATGACAATGAGGTCACTGTACTCCAATGGTCTCCACAGTCACCAGATCTCAATCCAATAGAGCACCTTTGGGATGTGGTGGAACAGGAGATTTGCATCATGGATGTGCAGCTGACAAATCTGCAGCAACTGCATGATGCTAGTATGTCAATGTGGACCAAAATCTCTGAGGAATGTTTCCAACACCTTGTTGAATCTATGCCATGAAGAATTAAAGCTGTTGTATACCCATTCTTATGACTTTCTATTGAATTATCAATTGCAGTGTTTAAAATAATTTGCCATAACTAATTTTGTGTTTACCTGCTTGCCTTGCGAGTTTTTGCTATATTCGTTTGTGATGACGTCGCCCGCGCATGCACCGTATCTTCTATCTTTCCGGTAAGCCGAGACCCTGCCGGAAAAATGCTGTCAGGGCTGCGTCATTTCCTGTTTTCGACGTCACCCCCGACATCCCAGGATGCTTCCTCCTAATTACCTCCTGCATTACCTCGTTTCTGGAGTAAGCAAGCACTGATTCGCTATGCTTTGTTTCCGTAGTAACCGGAAACGAAGAAGAGGCTTGGATAATGCGATTACTGCGCATGCGCAAGATTACGGAGACGAAAATGTACTGCGGGCGGAAATAAATAATTATTCAGACGCGGAAGACCACAGTTGAGATGGCGCTGGCTAATATGAAGAAGCAGCGTTTCGGATATAAAAAATATTTACAGTGAGAACTATTTTTATGCTTACTGATAGTGCCCATTTGAATCAAAATTAATAATTATTTTATAATATTGTTAAAATTGTTTTTCTTTAGGAGGGTTTACTACCACTTTAAAGGCACTTTGAGTGCAAAAGGGGGTCCAACCCAGTACTAGCAAGGTGTATCTAATAAAATGGCCGGTGAGTGTCTATGCGCAATGCAGTGTATGTGTTCCATAGATGGACTAAATATTGTCTTCTTTTCTTTTTTTTTTGCCTTGACATGCTAAAAGTTTTATATCACGATTGTGGCAAATGACAAATCTACCCTTCCACTATAGCTTGTGTAATACCTCTGCTGGATTGAAGCCTCTCTTTAAAGCTGACTGTTGTAATGCCTTGTAGAGGTGGAATGGAGCTGGCAACAATGGTGCATAATTCAAGAAGATTGAAATACACAATAAATATGGCTGGTGTCCACAGTCATCAGTAAGCTGGTATATTAATTTTTCTAATCTACATGGGAAAAATAAATCAATCTATCCAATTAGCTCTGTTTATTTTTAAATTAATCAGTTTATGGTGTTCGTATGCTCCTGAGATATATAAATTAAACCAATGCAACCCATTGTTGTGATGCTCATGAGAACCAACTGATGGGCAGCTGCTTGTTTTATCAATGACATGTTTAACCACTTGTCAACCGCCCACCGTCAAATGACGGCGGGTGGAAGACTCTGTTGTTCTGGGCAGATGTCATATGATGTTGCGCCTTCAAAAAGCCACTAGGGGGCCCGATGCGCATGCCCGGCGGCCGCGATGGCAGCCGGGCACCCGCGATTGCCCAGTAACCGGGCAGGACCGTGGATCGTGGACCGTAAACACACAGATCCACGTCCTGTCAGGGAGAGGAGACCGATGGTGTGTCCCTTGTACATAGGCACAACCATCGGTCACCTCCCCCAGTCAGTCCCCTCCCCCCACAGTAAGAATCACTTCCAGGGAACACATTTAACCCCTTGATCGCCCCCTAGTGTTAACCCCTTCCCTGCCAGTCATGTTTATACAGTAATCAATGCATTTTTATAGCACAGATCGCTGTATAAATGTGAATGGTCCCAAAAATGTGTCAAAAGTGTCCGATGTGTCCGCCGCAATATCACAGGCATGATAAAAATCCCTGATCGCCGCCATTACTAGTAAAAAAAAGAAAAAAAATTAAAATGCTATAAATCTATCCCCTATTTTGTAGCTGCTATAACTTTTGTGCAAACCAATCAATATACGCTTATTGGAATTTTAGAAGAATACATATCGGCCTAAACTGAGGGAGAAAAAATAAATAAAAAATTGATATTTATTATAGCAAAAAGTAAAAAATATTGTGTTTTTTTTCAAACTTGTCGCTCTTCTTTTGTTTATAGCGCAAAAAATAAAAACTGCAGAGGTGATCAAATACCACCAAAAGAAAGCTCTATTTGTGGGGAAAAAAGGATGCAAATTTTGTTTGAGTACAGCGTCGCACGACCGCGCAGTTGTCATTCGAAGTGTGACAGTGCTGAAAGCTGAAAAATGGCTTGGGCAGGAAGGGGGTGAAGTGCCCTGTAGGCAAGTGGTTAAGAGTTTCAATGATACCAGAGTCTTGAGAGACGAAAAAAACTGACCAAAAATGTGACAATGGAAAAAAAAAAGAAGGAATTGCTGTAGTACTTTGTATGAATTCCTGTTTGTTCTGTCATTCTCTACTTTCCTCATTATGTCCGTAGATTTAGACATGCATCAGTCACCTGAGATAGGTGTGAATTAACAAATCTTTAAAGAGCTAATGAAGTATTTCAGGACTCTTTTGTGTCTTACAGACAACAAATCAGCACAAGCCTGTGTATTTAAAGGGTGGGAGACCAGAAGAGCATTTGTACAAATTCTTTTCATATTGTGCTCCGGATACTTTGTTTTAACAAACCTCAAAAAGCAAACATGATTCAGAGCACATTTCATCACTGTCTACCTGAAAGAGAAATCCCTCCATGTCACCAAACAGGTTTTTTTTTTTTTTTCACGTAGGGGTCTATCTAGATGT
The DNA here is from genome assembly GCA_029206835.1 of Rana muscosa. Taxonomy (NCBI): domain Eukaryota; kingdom Metazoa; phylum Chordata; class Amphibia; order Anura; family Ranidae; genus Rana; species Rana muscosa. Next base: position 172,671,984 of record CM055122.1, on the reverse strand, counting down.
ATTTATATAAACTTACAATATCCTATATAAATACCGCACCAATTCAAAAGTGGATGCTAGGCAATCCATCAGACAACCTCTAACAAATAGCAAACTATTGCAATTGTTTTACTCTTGGAAGAAAGTGGGGGCTATCAGGGAAGAAGAAGAAAAATGACCTCAATATGAAATGGAAGTGAATGCGCTGTTTGAAGTTCCACTGAAGTGAAGTGCTTTATAACAATTAACTGAGTTTAGAAAAAGGCAATGTCGCTGCAATCTAGGGGAAATTATATCATTAGAGGGAATGCTACATTTAACTGAAAGGGTCCTTTTGGAAAGAAAAAAAGGAGATGATCACAAAACTGGTACGTTAAATCGGTGCATATTACCAAATTAAAAGACTAAAATGGCTATATCAAGTTCCTTAGAATACATCAACAAAATGAAAGCATGTGCTTTCCTCGGAATATGCATTTCAGGAAGAATTATGGCCCGGAGACAATTTGTATACTTAAGAAATACTGTTCCCACTCCATTACATCATTTGTAGTGCTACTTAAACCAACATATTTATTTAGCTATCTTCTGTACTGGTGGATTTTTTAATGTTAGGCCATTAGTCAAAGATCCTTTTTTTTATTTTTTCTTCTTTAAAAAATAAAGTAAAAAATACACTTCAGCAAGCCAGCAAAAATTAATTATAAAGATAAATGATGGGTTTCCTGTGCGGAAGCAGAAATGAGTAGGAATATTAACTGTATATGTATGACACAAATAAGCCAAGCATCTATGGTGCACTGACTTGCTGCAGGTACAAAGCTGGCTCACATTCAACAGGTGGCACTTATTGAAAATGGAGCGCAGGAATCCAATCATGTACTCATAGCAACTATATAGGTTGAGCTATATTTTAGTATGGTTTAGGAAATTATATTGTATTATGGTAATAGTATTAGGTGGATACTTCTAATGATATTCCTTATATTATTCCTTTTATTATTCACATTTATTTTTTCCATCTTTACATGCAGTCCAGCAAATGTGACAGTTACAGGAATTGAGACAAACTAAAAAACTTACAATGAGCTTAGAGTGGTAATTATACAGTAATTCTACAGTATAAAACATAAACAATAAAATAAAAATGTAACTGTTTAAAGAGGAACTTTGATCCTGTTGTAAAAAAAATTACGTTAGCAGCTACAAGTACTGTAGCTGCTGACTTTCAACAAACAGGCACTTACCAGCCTAGGATCTTAGCTCTGTCTTTACTGGAGCAAATCCTTCACCAGGATTCAGATCCCGGCACCACCATCTTGGATGTGGGAGCCAGATGTGACTTCCTGCAGTTTCACAGCTGGCTCTCCACTACTTCTGCAATTTTTGTCAAAGTAAGAGCTATGTCAGCTTGGCCCGCCCCTAGCCCTCCCGCAGCATCCTGGGACATGTAGCATGTCCCTGGAGGCTACTGGAGGGCTAGGGGCGGGCCAAGCTGACACAACTCTTACTTAGACAAGAATTGCAGAAGAGGGAGCAGGTATATGTCAGAAAAAAATAAAATAACCAAGAGTGTGGATGGAGAAAAGCAGAACTTTCACTTTTAAGTGAAGATCTGCTTTAAAACATATTAGCTGGAGTTGGACTTTAATTAGTTTGTTGGTCATTTAAAGTGCATGAACAGCGCTGTCACTAAGGATGACACCAAGCTATGCAGTGGAATAACGTCCTTACAGGATGTCACCAATTTACAAGCCGACCTCAATGCTCTGTCTAATTGGGCGACTATGTGGCAGATGAGGTTTAATGTTGATAAATGTAAAGTTATGCACTTGGGGGCTAAGAATATGAATGCATCATACATACTAGGGGGAGTACAACTGGGGGGATCCGTAGTGGAGAAGGATCTGGGGGTTTTGGTAGATCATAAGCTCAATAATGGCATGCAATGCCAAGCTGCGGTTTCCAAAGCGAGCAAAGTTCTTTCTTGTATTAAGAGAGGTATGGTCTCCAGAGAGAGAGATATCATTTTGCCCCTGTTCAAATCATTAGTAAGACCTCATCTGGAATATGCAGTTCAGTTTTGGGCCCCAGTTCTCAAAAAGAATATTGGGGAACTAGAGAAAGTGCAGAGAAGGGCAACCAAACTGATAAGAGGGATGGAGGAGCTCAGCTATGAGGAAAGATTAGAGGAACTGAATTTATTCACTCTTGAGAAGAGGAGATTAAGGGGGGATATGATCAACATGTACAAATATATAAGGGGTCCATATAGTGAACTTGGTGTTCAGTTATTCACTTTACGGTCAACACAGAGGACAAGGGGGCACTCTTTGCGTCTAGAGGAAAAGAGATTTCACCTCCAAATACGGAAAGGATTTTTCACAGTAAGAGCTGTGAAAATGTGGAATAGACTCCCTGCAGAGGTGGTTCTGGCCAGCTCAGTAGATTGCTTTAAGAAGGGCCTGGATTCTTTCTTAAATGTACATAATATAACTGGGTACTGACATTAATAGGTAAAGTTGATCCGGGGAATATCCGATTGCCTCTCGGGGATCAGGAAGGAATTTTTTCCCCTGCTGTAGCAAATTGGATCATGCTCTTCTGGGGTTTTTTGCCTTCCTCTGGATCAACTGTGGGTATAGAATTGGGTATATGGGATTGTACGAGATATTTTTTTATTTTTTTATTTTTTATGGTTGAACTGGATGGACTTGTGTCTTTTTTCAACCTGACTAACTATGTAACTATGTAAGGTCCAGGCTGAACTTAGTTCTGGATACCTACAGGATACTGTCACATGACAGATGTCTGCAATCTTAATCAACTGTAGCCATGGAATTCTCTCCCCCGCAGCCACACATAACAAAGGGTGCTGGTGATGTCTTTGACCATGTGATCATATCTGGTCAATGACATTGTCCAAATATGGCTAAATTAGGTCAATATTGTTACCAGCTTCCCGGCCCCTTTGTTACATTCAGTCACAAGGAAGGGAATTCCATGGCTGCAGTTGATTGGTACAGTGGCATGCTAGCATGTGAAAGTTTCCTGTGGGATCAGCCCTAGTTGGCACCATGCTAAAGCTAGTGGAAAACCAACAGATCTACAGTGGAACACTTAAAAACTATAAATACTGTTTTTACTGTTAACAGACTGCATTGTATATGGCCTTTTTAAGTTTGACCTTAGTTCTAATTTAAGGCATCGGACTGAATGCTATTGGTTCTTTAATGTATTAATGTCATAATATTTGTTTTTACCTGTCTTAAAAATTCTAAAATATATATATATATATTTTTTAAGAGATTCTTAGGAATTATTATTGGTTACAATTCTCGTTTTCGGTATGTCACTTTTTCTAAATATCCCTAAATGTATAGCATAATTAGTTCTCGAAATGTTGTCACTGTAAGTAGTGTTATGCCACTGTACACAATGTCTTTGGAAGATTTTGGAGGAAAGAAAGTTACTGGAATACTGTATACAGAGCTTAGTGGGCATTCCAACCATCACAGGCCACCATTATCCTTTGGTTGTAAAATCAACATTGTTTTCTCAATGTTACGTATAAAGCAGCTAAGTCTTGGTTGGATTGGATAACAAGTTTACTTTTACACTCACTAAGAGAAACCTATGATACGTAAAATTACAGAATGTAAAATGTTTATTAGAACATAACCCTCACTGCATATGAATTTATAATACGAAAACAGTTTGGGTATTTATGGAAATAGAAAACTAAATTCAAATATTCACTATTTATTTGGAGGAAGCCATGTGTGACACAAGTTGCAAACATAGCTCTTAGTATACAGATGCGTATAGCCGAAAAAGTTAATTAAAAAAAACAGTCTGTCTGTGTGTAATACATACATAGTGGTGCTATCTTATTATGTTGCTTATGCAAAATATTAACCCATATCTAACAGCATAAGTGGAGGCCATAATTATATACTCTTGGATAGGTCAAAAACATATTGGTATTACAGTCTCAGATGGGTTCTCTTTCAGTGATGCATTTATGGAGTACATTAGCTACCTAACGCCAGTCTTAACTGCCACTAATGTAGGTAAATTTTGCAAGGCTTTAGATTAGGCTATTAAACCTTCATCCATAAACAGTAACTTACTTTCCTTTTCTCTGAGCTTAAAGCTAAACTGGGCTCTGTTTGCTGGAGGTAAACTGGAGATGAGCTAAGTCAGAGATGGGTTTGAAGTCTAAAGCCCTGTACACACGGGCGGGAATCCCGTCTATTTGAAAACCGTCGGTTTTCCTGACGGGATTCCTGGCAAGCTTGCCTTGCCAAGCCCTGTGTACAGACGGCCACTCAAAAGAACCGCCGTTCTTTTGAATGGCAAGAACGCGGTGACGTCATCGACTACGACGAGCCAGCGCTCGTCACATTCGATGCAGTCGCCGCCATCTTGCTACACCCCACACTAACCTTGTATGCTACTGCGCATGCGTCAAAGTCTTTTCGAGCATGCGTGAGTTTACCTTAGACAGCTAAGCATACAGACGACCGGTTTTCTCGGCAGGAAACACTCTGCCAAGAATCCCGACGAGAAAATAGAGAGCAGGTTCTCTATTTTTCTCGCTGGGATTCCGAGCAGTTTTCCTGTCGGGAAAGCATACACACGAATGGTTTTCACGGCAAAAAGCTCTCCCAGCAGTTTTCTTGCCGAGAAAACCAATCGTGTGTACGAGGCCTAAGGCCCCTTTCACACCAGCAGACCATATGTCCGCTTTTTCATCTGTCCGTTTACGGATGAAAAAGGGACATACATTGGTCCCTATGAGATAGCGGGTGTCAGCGGATGAACATCCGCTGACACCCGATCTCATCCGGGTCCGCAATCCTCCGATTCTGCAGACGGAGGAAAATCCTATTTTTCAATCCGTCTGCAGAGCGGATTGGGTTCATCCGATCCCCCCATAGGGGAGAGCGGAGATCTGACAGGGCGGTCCCTGCACAGTGTGCAGGGACAGCCCTGTCATCCGCTGGCTCCATGCCCCTCTTATACTTACCTGAGCCTGATCTCGATCCAGTGCTGTGCTCTCTCCACAAACACAGCCAGTGATGAGAGAGCAAGGGGCAGGGCAGAGCTGCACTCTATGTGTCTACGGACACACAGAGCCGGCTTGGGAGCGATCCCACATGAGTGCCCTCATAGCAAGCAGCCAATGACAGCTGATCATAGAAGTAAACAGAAGCCGGTTATCGTTTTTTTTTCTCCTCATGCTAGCTGAAGAAAAGAAGAAAGCCATTAACTGCCTTCTGTTACAGGCACATCGACCCAACATTGCTGATTATCAGTGCCCACCAGTGCCACCTATCAGTGCCCACCAGTGCCACCTATCAGTGCCTATCAGTACTGCTAATTAGTGCCCACTAGTGCTGCCAATCAGTGCCCACCAGTGCTGCCAATCAGTGCCCACCAGAGCCACCTATCAGTGCCCATCAGCGCTGCCAATCAGTGCCCATCAGTGCCTCATCATCAGTGTCACCTATCAGTGCTGCCTACCAGTGCCTATCAGTGCCCATCAGTACCCCCTATCAGTGCCCTTAAGTGCTGCCTATCAGTGACACCTCTCAGTGCCTTCAGTGCCACCTATCAGTGCTACCTATCAGTGCAGCTTCATCAGTGCCTTCTCATCAGTACCCACCAGTGCTGCCTCATCAGTGCCCATCAGTGCCACCTATCAGTGCCGCCTCATCAGTGCCATCTCATCAGTGCTGATCAGTGTAGCCCTATCAGCGCACATCAGTGAAGTAGAAAAATTAACCGATTGGAAAATTTTATTAAAAACTATATAAAACTTTTTTTTTTTTACGTTTTCAGTCTTTTTTTTTGTTTCTTTAGCAAAAAATGAATAACCCAGTGATGATTAAATATTACCAAAAGAAAGCTCTATTTGTGTAAAAAAAAAGATAAAAATTTTGTTTGGGTACAGTGTTGTATGACCGCGCAATTGTCATTCAAAGTGTGACAGCGCTAAAAGCTGAAAATTGGCCTGAGCAGGAAGGGGGTATGAGTGGCCAGTAAGCGGTAAGTGGTTAACAGATCTAGAGGAAGGAAATAAGAGAAGTTCATTGCCAGGGTTTTCATATACAATTAGGCTCTCACACACATAAGTGGCAAGTGCTCGGTACTCATTTCTCTAGCCAGCCATGTGCTCTCCTGGGTCTGAGGCTGAAAGGATATATTGACATTAGAGGCTCAATACTCAATCCATACATTTTGCCATTTGCGCTCAAAACATCATAGTAACACCTGGCAGGCTTTGATGCAGCTGTGGGTCAGAATAGTGGGGCTTAGGTGGTCCTCTACCCATTTGACACAGCAGTAAACTAGAATCAGGTGGAAGAGTTTTAAAAACATAAGTTTGATAAGCGCAGTGCTCACACTATTCAATTTTACAAGCTATCATACACAAAAAGTTTCTGCTATTCCAGTAAAACTATCTGCATTACAACTGAAAAAACACAGTAAGTACTTATGTAATAGTAGTAGTAGTAGTAGTTGAAGAAGTAGTAAGTAGGTTTACAACATTTGTGACAAAAAGTGAAGCCCTGTCTTTATTCCATGTTGAAAAAAATCGACATCATCCATAGTTGGCCTTGCATATGCTAACATGTTGGGAAACCATTCACCACCAATCCTCCCCTACTGTATGGATTAAAGGAAAGTTTCCCCTCACTTTATGCATACTGTCCTAAGGTGAGGAGTGAGTCATGTCAATAAGACAATAAATGAACATCCATCAATGTTGGGTAGAGATCAGCCACTTAAACGTCACCATGCAGAAGGGAATTCTCTCAGCCAGAATTAAGGATGGTGAGGAATCTTCCTACAGTTGATGAGATTTTTCATCATTTCACCTGATCTGATATTTACTTGTTATTCAGGTGACGTTTACATGCGAGAGGGAAGGGTCGTTGTTTTAACATGGAGAAAAGTGGATAACTGTGGATTAATTGCAGAGATTTACATCATTGCAAAATACCTGCTTGTGAGAACTTATATGCCAACATGTATTTGATATTGTTTTCTCATAAACTTACATACAGCTTAGGGGCCAGAAATGTTCAAAATGGTTATTTGCAGAAATTATCAAGTATAAAGCCTGTAAAAAAGTTGCCTTTGTATTAATTAATATATTATTTGTGAAGCACTTCAGTTATGGATCTGTTCTGTTTTATTAGCACTACTCCGGCATTTATTATAATTCACAATCCTATAATTGTCTGCTTTTGGAGTTGTTTGTACCTGCAACTTAAAGTAGAACTATGGACAAAATTGTTTCTCATTTTGGATGGAACAGATGAGGGTTATATCCCCTGTTTGTTTTTGCCATCTGTGTTCCATTGCAGAGATTTCCCTTCACTTCCTGTACCATAGCCAAACAGGAAGTGAGAGGAAATCCCTTCAAATTAAGGGAATTCCTTGGGGACACCCAAGTCACCAGAACGAGTGTCCCCATTGGAAGAATTCCTCTCTATTACTTTTCTGTGGACAGCACAAAATTTGGGATTTTCTTTTACTTTACTTTTTAATGATATTGGTAAACAGGACAAATAGAGAGGATAAATCTCCCTAACAGTGGAACAGACAACAATAAAAACTGACAAGTGTTCTATTCCCTCTCCAATCTATCAAAAAAGAAAAAAAAAAGGAAAATTGTATCATACTTACCGGATTTTTCCTTTCCTGGTGCCTATCCATGGCAGTATACCTGTGATAAGCTCCGCCCTGGACTCCTCCCCTTAGGATAGTGAATATATTATAAAAGAAAGACCAATACCTGCCTACAGCATTCTCTTGTCATATCGAATACCAAGGGAGGGCATGTATGCTGCCGTGGATAGGCACCAGGAAAGGAAAATTACAGTAATTATGATACAATTTTCAGTTTTCCTGGTTTCTCCATGGCAGCATACCTCTGATAAATAACTAGCTGAGAAACTTGGTGGGTAATGCTCTTAAATAAATTTATTAAGTAAACGCAAAAGCTAATTCAATTGTCCTTCTTCCAAACTCCACCAAAGTTAATGCTCCTGGATCAATTCTATAGTGTCGCATTAACGTGTTCAAAGAAGACCAAGTGGCTGCTCTGCAAATTGTCTCCATTTACACTTTAGCCCTTTCTGCCCAGGATGAAGAAACTGCCCTGGTTGAGTGGGCTTTGACCAGCTTTGATCCAACCCTCTAGCCCCATATGCCCTTTGGATCAGTTTACAAATCCAAGAGGCAATTGTTCTTGAGGCTGTTTCTTTCCCTTTATTCTTTCCCCAAGGGAGTATGAATAATCTATTTGATGCCCTGAAAGAAGCTGTAGCTTATAGGTAACATCTTAGCACTCTGGAGATGTCTAATTCATGCACATACCCTGATTCTGGATCTGGGAAGGTAGGTAGTGCCCATGATTCGGAGAGAGCGGACTGAGAAGAAACCTTAGGAACAAATCCTTGAACTGTTCGCATCTGGGAAGAAAGAAATATGTTTGACTTCTGCCCCCAAAGCTTGAAGTTCTGCAATCAAAAAAGCTGTTTTGAGTGTCAGGTTCCATAAAGAAGAGGACTCTAATGGGGCAAAAGGATGAGTTGTTAGAAAGTCCAAGACAAAGGACAAATCCCAAGCAGGAAAAGCTTGCTTCACTGGTGGCCGAATCTTTTTGGATTATAAGTATACAGTATACTTATAATCCAGTGTCCTGATGTGACTCATTTTCTGGGAAATTTATGTTGCTTTCTGGGGAGGGAGACATAAGGTTCCAACTGAAGTGTTGAATAATGCCCCTAGATAGATCATTGACAGGGTCGTGGTGAGAAGACTCTTTTCCCAATTCACTAGCCTCCCGAATTCTGTTAGGGTGGTTAGCAAGATCTTCTTGTGCTCCAGAAGTTGTATTGAACCGGGAGCTAGCAACAGGATATCATCCAAGTAGTGAAATACTCTCAATCCCTTCTCCTTTAGAGGGACTAGGATTGCAATCAGGACCTTTGAAAATACCCTCGGGGAGGTGCAGAGGCCGAAGGTGAGACACTGGAATTGGAGATGTGTGTGACCGGCTGCAACCCTTAGATATTTTTGGAAGGCGGGAAGAATGGGTACATGTAAATAGGCATCCTGGAGATCACAGGAAATCATCCAATCTCCTGGCTGTACCATCTGGATGATCGTTTGTAAAGATTCCATCTTGAAGGTTTCCCAATTAATGAAATGATTCAGCCGCTTTAAATCCACCACCAGTCTCCACTCTTTTTGGTGACTAGAAAAAGAGTTGAATAGAATCCTGTGAACTTCTTAAAGGGAGAGAAAGGAACTACTGCTTGTTTATTTTGCAATAAGAGTAGAAACTTTTGTAGCGCTTCTGCCTTCTGCGGGGAGACTGGTATTCTGGTTAGGGCGAATGAATCTTACGGGGGATGGTCTGAAAATGTCCAGAAATGCCCAAAACGGATGGTGGATACCACCCAAGGAACCTTGCAACGGTCAGACCAGATCCTTGGGATGGCCTCGTGTCAAAACGTCTTTGCAATATTCTGGGGTTTGGGAAGACTCTTCTGTTTATTTGACTTTAGAAAAGTGGCTTGAGTGCTTCACCAGTTCTTTTTAGGGTTTCTGTTTTGACGGAACTGTGAGAAATTCCTGTTTCTCGAAGATCGAAACTTGGAAGAGAATACTCTTGATCGTCTCATCCTTCTGTCTTGGGGAAGTCACCCTGACTTACCTCCAGTCACTAGGGAGATCCCTTTCTCGAGCCTGTCCCCAAATAAGGCCTTCCCGTCAAAGTTGATTTTGAATTAGTTCTGCTTAGAGGCTGCATCAGCAGCACATGGTTTTAGCCACATGGCCCTTTTGGCTATCACCATATGCAGCATAGCCCTAGCTGAACATCTTATAGAATCAATGGCTGCTTCCCTGACAAAATCAGCTGATAACTTGAGTTCCTCCAGCACCTTTATGATGTCATCTTTCGGTACATCTTGTATATTATCAGTCCAGACCCTAATAGCGTTTGAAAGTTAACGCCACCGCTGGCCTGCAGGCGTCTTCGGCTGACTGGTAGCTCCGAATCGATGCGCCTATCTAAAGGGTCTTTAAAGAATGCCGAGTCCTCCATTGGCAAAGTGATGTTCTTGCCCAGGTGAACCACCGCAGCATCAACCACCGGAGAGGTGTCCAAAAGTGCTGAGTCCGATTCAACTAATGGATAAAGCTTATTCAAGCAATTTAGGGGAAAACATTTTTCCGTCTTTTTCCACTCATCCTCTATGAGGTCTTTTACTTCCTCCATAAGAGGTAAAAAGGAAAGTAATTTCTTCAGAAATGGTGAACTAGATCTCGATTTTTTAGGAGGTTCCTCAACCTCTTCCCAGCCTATTGCTTGCTTCACTGCTGAGACAAATGGCTAAAGAGAAACAAAATTACCGATGGATCTGTCTCATCAGATGAATCTTCGGACCCATCCCTATCTCCTGCAGTTGAAGGAGGGGGTATTTGCGCAGACACTACCAGACCAGTGGCAGAGGGATCTGGGAGGACCACATCCGAGGTTTCATTTTGCCCACTTGGCGCAGCCTGCTGGGAAAGTGTTGACCCCATCAACTCCACTAGTGAGTCCTTGATGACTTTCTTGATCAAATCTGTCACCTGTTGAGCTTCAGCCTCTCCTTGAGCGGCATAATTTTGGAAATAGTCCTTGCAGACCAACTTATCCGCCATAAGGACGGCTCCACAAGCCCAACACCTTCTAGAGCTTTCCCGTCTGGGAGAATTTGCAGATCGGTGCCTCCTAGATGAAGTTCTTTCATCAGAATGATGTGGTGACCTAGACGATCGGCTATATTCAGGGCTTGGATGCAAATAAACTCCATGTCGGCCAGAAGTCTTGATAGACCTATTTTGGCACATGTGGCTGTAACAAAAGTAACAGCATAAATGCACTCTTTAACTTCTTTTAGTTTTTTTTTTTAAAGTGGAGCCGAAGTGCATATTATTATTATTATTATTATTATTTAGGTACTAAATTTACGCAGCGCTTTACATATACATTGTACATTCACATCGGTCCCTACCCTCAAGGAGCTTACAATCTACGGTCCCTAACTCACATTCATATACTAGGGTCAATTTAGACAGAAGCCAATTAACCTACTAGCATATCCTTACCTAAGTAAGTCAGGGTCTTGATCTGAAGGCGGCTGACTCATTGTTGCGGGGCAGACAGTAGCAGCTAGATGACAGATGGAAAAACTAGAAAACGTAGAGAGATTAAAAAGAAAGGATTTTAAATAAATGTTTCTACCGGCCTGTCTAACTCTCCTTTAACCAACAGTTGCTACTTCTTTTTTTATTTAAATAAAAAACATTACTTACCCAAGAACCAGCGATCTGAGGGCATTCAGGAGCACTCAGCACAGACAATCTATTTAATCCAAGCAGGCTGCCATACTAACCTCCCCATATCCTTAATAGGACAAAGGGGAGGAGAAAGTGGGCGTGGACCCACCTTAGCCCACGCCATCCCACCACTCCTATTGTGAGGGCAAAATACAGCTGTGCTTCCCTCAAGCAAAATGGTGCTAGAGCCGCCCGCACTTCGCGCATGCGCCGTCCTGCGGCGAACGCCGCACAGGTCCCGCCAACAGTCTCCATTTGCGGAGACTATATTGTTATGATGGTGGCGCGCTCGCTTGCGCTAACCGTGCAGCATGAGGGACGCCACCAGACCCAAGAGGAAGGCAGAACAGAAAGGACAGAAGGGGGAAAACAAACAACAACAAAAAAGGAAACTTTAAAGTCACAAAATGAAATATGCATACCATACAGGAATAGGAGAGCTGCTCTGCCTGCCCACACACAGTACCAGCCATAAAGCGTAAAGCACCCCAGTGCCACCAATCAGTGCCCATCAGTGCCACTGATCAGTGCCCATTAGTGCCACCAATCAGTGCCCATTAGTGATGCCAGTCGGTGCTGCCTTTCAGTGCCCATCAATGCCGCCTATTAGTGCCCATCAGTGCCACCTATCCGTGCCACGTATCAGTGCCCATCAGTGCCACCTATCAGTGCCCACCAGTGCCGCCCATCAGTGCCACTTATCAGTGCTCATCAGTGTCGCATATCAGTGCTATTTATCAGTGCGGCATATTAGTGCCTCCTCATCAGTGCCACCTAATCAGCGCTCATAAGTACTGCCTCATCAGTACCCATAAGTGCAACTTCATCAGTGACCATCATTGCAGCCTATCAGTGGCCATCAGTGCAGCCACATCAGTGTACATCAGTGAGGAGAAAAATTACTTATTTAAAAAATTTAATGCCAGAAACTAAGAAAATCTTGTTTAACATTTTCGGTCTTTTTTCTTTTTTTTTGTAAAATAAAAAAACCCAGCAGTGATTAAATACTACCAAAAGAAAGCTCTATTTGTGTGAAGAAAATAATAAAAATTAATTTGGGTACGGTGTTGCATGACCACGCAATTGTCATTTAAAGTGCGACAACACTGAAAGCTGAAAAATGTCCTGGGCAGGAAGGGGGTGAAAGAGCCCAGTATTGAAGTGGTTAAAAACACACATTCCATGTCTAAAGAGACTGCTAAAAACTGCTGCCATGTCACAGGAGACTATGGGACATTTGATAATTTATAACATACTTAATGTATAAGATACAAAATGTTTCTCTTTGTTTTTTTTTATGCTGTACAAACTGTTATGTACTGACATGTCCTGGATTGTCAAACTGTTTGTCTTTAACCACTTCGGATCCGGGCCATTGTAGAATGATGGCCACAAGGTCTCTACAGGGCCGGGAGGCCGTCATATGACGTCCTCGGGCCTCCGGCCACTGGGAGGCGCGCTCGTGCCTGCCGCGTCACTCAGGTGCCGATGCGTGTGCCTGGCGGGCCACGATGTCCGCCAGGTGCCCGCAATCGCCAGTCACAGAGCCAGGGACGTGGATCTCTGTGTGTAAACACAGAGATCCACGACCTGTCAGGGAGAGGAGACCGATGGTGTGTCCCTTGTACATAGGGACACCCATCGGTCACCTCTCCCAGTCAGTCCCCTCCCCCCACAGTAAGAATCACCTAGCAGGGCACACATTTAACCTCTTGATCACCCCCTAGTGTTAACCCCTTCCCTGCCAGTCACATTTATACAGTAATCAGTGCAGTTTTATAGCACTGTTCACTGTATAAACGTGAATGGTCCCAAAAATGTGTCAAAAGTGTCCGATGTGTCCGCCGTAATATTGCAGTCCTGACAAAAATCGCAGATAACTGCCATTACTAGTAAAAAAAAAAAATAAGAAGAAAAAAATTCATAATTCTATCCCCTATTTTGTAGGCGCTATAACTTTTTGCGCAAACCAATCACTATACGCTTATTGCGATTTTTTTTACCAAAAATATGTAGAAGAATACGTATCAGCCTAAACTGAGGAAAAAAATATATAATTGGGATATTTATTATAGCAAAAAGTTACAAATATTGTGTTTTTTTCAAAATGGTCAGTCTTTTTTTGTTTATAGCGCGAAAAATAAAAACCGCAGAGATGATCAAATACCACCAAAAGAAAGCTCTATTTGTGGGAAAAAAAGGACGTCAATTTTGTTTGGGAGCCACATCGCACGACCGCGCAATTGTCATTCAAAGCGTGACAGTGCTGAAAGCTGAAATTTCGCCTGGGCAGGAAGGGGGTATATGTGACCAGTAAGCAAGTGGTTAATAAACATTTTTATGATTTAAAACAAAAAAAAAAACATACTGTAGGTTTATTGGTCTTCTGTAAATCTATTATTTTTAACCAGTTATACTTCCTAAACACCTGCAACAAAAACAGCAAGAACAACACATCTTGTATTAGATTATTTACTGCTAGCATAGTAGGGAAAGTAGTAAAAATATTTTACCTAAAAAATGGCAATGCTGGAGAAAGGAAATTGCCAATTCGCTACAAATAATTTGTTCCTAATTTTTTTTTTTTAAAAAGACGTCAATTTTTTTTTTTCAACACCATCTTTTTTAAGTAAATTAAAAATATTTAAATACGCATAAACTGCTTCCACCTTCTCCCCCACAACCCTGTTATCTCTCTGTCTCTGAACTTCCCATCAAAACAGCGTGTTAATTCAGCGTGATGCCATAAAGCCATAAAAACAGCTTTTTTTTTTCCTTCCAAGCAGGATTCTGAGCTGCCATAAAACTAGGCTATCACAGTCCTCCTGCCTTGTCCCTTGCTGGAAGGGTTGTAAATACCTCTATCTTCAATAAAAGAGAGACAGGTTTTCCCATCTTCCAGACTCATTTCCTGTGGGAAACATTTTGCTGTAAATCCCACTGACACATCATGTTTACATTTACATTTTCATCAGGCTTCTCTTGGCCTTCTTAGTGAAAAACTGTAACAAAGCAGCCTCAGGTTAACATCAAGTTAATCCTTTAATATTTCCAAATTATCTTTCTAAATACTATGTCAAAATAATCTGGTAATAAAAAACAAAATGTAAAAAAAAAAAAAATTGAGCATGCATGCACTTTCATTTATACTCCCTTCAAGGTTTAATATTCTTCGCCCTGCTAAAAAAAATGAGGCTTAACTCTGGGCCCTGTTACGTTAAGCCCCTTTTGTCCGTCAATCAACAATAACGTATTATTCCGCCATCACAAAAGAAAATCTTTTGGAGGCAGTAGAGATCTATGGGTTGTGCAAATGCAGTGGTTAGGATGTGAATACGCCTCGGTTCTAATCAAATAGCCAAATTCAGGGATGCTGTTGGCTCGGGGCTTGTAGCGAATTCCACCAGCCTCAAACTTAGAAACAGTCCTGCATTATTTGTTGCTGACCGCTGGCTGAACCCAGTCCTGATGAGCACCATTACCATTAGCTACTTCTCAGTGTATTCCATCAACCAATGGCAAGAGCGGCATGCTGCAGCCCCAGCTACAAGAAATTGATCAAACAGTGTAATGAGACTATTTCTTCACTGAGGTTATTTTAAATGAATATAAATATTTTCTTTCTACATAATTTGCTGCAAAAAGGTCACTGAACTCCCTGTGAGTCAGATGAAAAATGGGTGCACCATCTCTTTTTAAATCTTCGAGCTGAGAAGCAAAAAGCAAAAAAAAATTGCAAACAATCAAAAGCATTTTGTGATATGCCGTACGCATAAATCCTAATGAGCGCTGATGTTGGGTAATTAAAGGTAGCTGCTGCTTTGATACATCTTTAAATTGCAGCTTGCAAGCTGATGTGATATCTTCAAAAACCTTGCGTTTGGATCTCAACACGTCAATAATAAATAAAGCCTTTGACAGCTGAATAGGCTAAGCATTAAATATGCATCATAGATACAACTGGGAAATTACAGCAGAGGGATGCGATATGAATTTAAACTTTTTCTTTTTTTTTGTTGTTGTTTAGCATAGACCTGACATACTGTTCTCCCAGTTTATGTTCACCAAATAAAAGACATCAAAACATTTAAACAGTGGGAGACGCACATTTTCTGCAATATTAGTCAGCTCCCGGGCTGGGAGAATGGTTATTACCCCATGATAATATTAATGAGGAGTAACAATACTTAATTAATATTTGGAAACTAAAGAACATTTTTTCTGTATACATGATGTCACGCTTGGCTTCAGAAGCATTATTTTGTGAATTGTATTTTTTTTATTTGCTTTAAGTGCACCTGCCACCTGCATCTAATGGAATTAGCCCTTTTATGTGTAAAAGCACTATTTATTTTTTTAAAGAAACCATTCACATTAGTCACTGCCCTCTACGGCTTAATGCACCAACTCATGCTAAGGCTAATTGTGAGTGGAAGTCAGTTAACCTAACAGTTTTTTTTTTTTTTCAATTGTAGGATACCAGATCGTCTGAAGGAAACTCATGCAAATGTGCAAAATATATACATGCAAGCAAAATATGTGGTGGGAACTCAATCCAAGATCTAAGCATCGTGGAGTAAAAGCAGAACTGAACTTTCTATTTTCTTAAATGCAAACTCTCTGGAAGTAAAAAATAATGCATGCATACACATTGCAAAGCTTTGTGCCTGGTCATTTTCTCGACAGGGCTCCAAGCTGCTGTGCAGACTTAAAGTGGTTCTAAAGCCTAAACATTTTCTACCTTGATACATTACTTGCATTAAAGGGGTTGTAAACCCCAATTTTTTTTCCCTAAAAATAACAAAAATGCTTATAATTACCTAAACGATTGCACAGAGCAGCCCTGATCCTCTTCTTCTGGGGTGCCCCGCTGGCGCTCCAGGCCACTCCTCTTCATCAGGTGCCCCCACGGAAGGTAGCTTTCCCTGGGGGCACCCGTGCTGGCTCACTCCCGAGTCCCGCTGCTGCATCCATTGACACAGATAGCAGGACTCAGCCCCCAGTGTCACTGGATTTGATTGACAGCAGCAGGAGCCAATGGCTCCTGCTGATATCAATCTGTACCATGAGGAGAGAGACAGTGGCTGGAACTTCTGAGCTTGTGCACATTGCTGGATCGATTGGGCTCAGGTAAGAAAAAGGGGGGTCTGGGGGGAGTTGCTGCAATTGCTGCACAGGTTTCTTTTACAATATTGAGGCTTTACAACCACTTTAGAGTAAAAAAAATGTTTAGGCATCAGCATCCCCCCTCACCCCACCTTTTACTTACCTAAGCTCTCATTCAATCCGGGGCTGTGCATGTCTACAGCTCTTCTCTCCCCTCACTTCTGGGTTTCATTGGCTTTGCTGGGCCACTGGGAGCTATTGGCTACCAGTGCTGCCAATCATAGCCAGTAATGAGGGATCGGGGGCAGGGTCGAGTCCCACTGTCTGTGTCAGCGTAGCAGCGGGGCTTGAGAGCAAGCATGCACAAGTGCCCTCGTGGGAAGTGGCTTTCCATGGGGACACTGGACCAAGAGAAGGGGCCAGGAGCACTGGCGGGGACCCGAGAAGAGGAGGTTCATGGGCGCTCTGCACAAAGCAGGTATAGACATGTTTCTTTTTATTTTTACCTTTACAATTGCTTTAAGCTAGCCACACACTGATTAACATTCAGCTGGTTCAGCAGGGACAATGTGTGTGCTGTGTGTGTGTCTGTCCCTGCTCAAAGGAAGTCAAACACTAGATCAACTTATGTCACCATCTCTCAAAAGGACATGTTGGAAAATCTTTCTTGATCAGTGGCTGCAGACAATCAACTACAGCCACTGATCAGTGTATTCTGACAACAACAGGTGCAGAATACAATGTCCCGGTTGGGGAAGATTCCTCCACCCACCCCGTTTGCGTGGATGGAGGAATCTGTTCTTTTTTGTTCAGCCCACTGGTTGAATGAATGAAAAGCTAACAATTTATGGCCAGCTTTAGAAGTTGGACCTAAGATTCTCGCTGACCTCTTGGTTTGATCTCGGATGGCTCACAAGTCATTCCACACCCCCAACTTAGTGTGTCATTATGCTCCTATATTTGCCTAAGGACCAGAGCACATCACTGCACAGAACAGTGTGGCCCTTCCCAGTCACTCATTGATAGACAGCTGCATTTAGTAAAACAAGTAACAAGTGGCTGATAAAAGTACAGGATACAGGGAGGATTAGTGTAGGGATAGAACTGCCCTGTTACATGTCCAGAAAAGATTGGGAGAATTCTCTGCAAACTTCCTATTTATTTATTAGAGGTACTTTTATAGCAGCATCAATTTACATATATATTGTACATTCACATTGGCCTTTGCCCCCAAGGAGCTTAGATTCTAAGGTCCCCAACTCACATACATACATATACTAGGGCTAATTTAGACAAGAACCAATTAATCTACCAGTATGTCTTTGGAGCGTGGGCAGAAACCCACGCAGGCACATGGAGAACATGCAAACTCCAGGCAGGTAGTGTTCTGGTTGGGATTCAAACTGACAACCCTAGTGCTGGTAGGCAGAAGTGCTAAACACTTAGCCACTGTGCTGCCCATCAGGAACAACTACATTGCTGGTAGTAGTGCTTTCATCACTAATGCTGAGGAAGTACATGGGAATAGGCTTTGCAAAATGGCACTTGGATAACACAGATTAGCAAGTGTGCATGCATGCTCATTTTAAGATTTCTGACAGCTCCCCTCTCCCCAATTATAAATAGGTCGAAAAAAAGCCTGTCCAAAATAAAGTAAAAAAAAAATACTTCAGCCCTACTCTCAATACATTAGATCCCTTTCACACTGGGATGTTTTTCAGATGCTTTTGGGCTAAAAATCACGCCTGTAAAGCACCTGAAAAATACCTCCCCTGCAGTCCCAGTGTGAGAGCCTGAGTGCTTTCACACTGGGACGCTGCTCTGGCAGGACGTTAAAAAAAGTCCTGCAAGAAGCATCTTTGGGGCGGTGGAGGAGCTGTGTGTACACCGCTCCTCCACCGCTCCTGCCCATTGAAATGAATGGGCACCACTGCCAAAGCGCCTGCAAAGCGCTTTGGCAGTGGCGCTACACGGGCACATTTAACCCTTTATTCGTCCACTAGTGGGGGTTAAAAGCACCCCGCTAGTGGCCGAATAGCGCCGCTAAAACGACGGTAAAGCACTGCTAAAATTAGTGGCGTTTTACCGTCAGCGCCCACCCGCCCCAGTGTGAAAGCAGCATTAGGGGGCTCATCCAAATGTGTATTCTTGTGAGGTTAGAGTACCCAAGTTTCCTGGCAGGCAGCAGTGAGAGCTGGAAACATCACCCACACAATTTGGAAGCATTGTAACCGAAGACCAAGGTATATATTTTTGTCAATTTTATTTTGACAGCTTCTTCAAACTTTTTGTGTTTTTTTTTTTGGGGGGGGGGTAGTTCTCCTTTTACAACCAAGCCACTGTGCTGATTTAATTCTATATGGTGTATATCTATATGACTTAGAATTTGCCCATGCGACGGACATTTAAGTTGTTTTAACTTTGGTTAAAGAAGACAAAGAGCGATGACATGGAGTAATCAGATGATCTTCCGCTTACACCAGCAGTTGGGAACTATTCCTCACACTGACACCAATTATGGGGTGCCATTCCTTCCACTGACACCAACTATGAGGCACTATTTCTTCCACTGACACCAACAGTGGGGGACTATTCCTTCAACTAATACCAATTATGGGGGACTATTCCTCCTCCTTCTGACCACACGAACTGTCCGTTTTTTTTCTCCAAACAAACTTTATTGGAAATATGCACAATACACAATGCAAAAAAGGTAGTCAAGTGGATAAATGTTTTTACAACCAAATACTGAAGATAATAACCTGGGTTCCACGCTAATTACATTTTACATAAATTTAGTGGCATGTAATTGTAGACATATATCAGGAAATAATAAGCTAAACCAACAAAAAGATGCAGGTATCATAATGCTAGTATCAAGCATGTAAAAATACTCATTGTGGAATCTCGCTTAGAACCCAAGGCATAAAGGGGAATGTGTGAAGGTAAGGGGCAGTATATAGTTATTGGAGAGGCTAGTGGTATCTCACTCCTGGAAGGGGAAGGGTGGGTAAGTTTGAGAAGTGGAGGGCTCTAATTAGCGCGGCGTCCGGGTATTAGGCACTCACTATGGTCTATAGGGTCCTCCAAACTGTAAACTCTTCCAGGAGGTGGGCTCTTTCAGCCTAAGATTGATAAAAGAAAAGAGGGGTGGGGAAAGAATAGGAAAACGGGAGGGAGAACTAAGGTCATAGTGAGAGAGGGGGAAGAAGAAGGGTGATGGGATAAGCAGGGGGAGTGGGGCCATCCATGAAGGTCCTCATGGGGATTCTGCAACCACAGCCACCCTATGTCAGAAATGGGTCATACAGGTAGCACGGCACAGATACAGAAGGGGTGTATATCTAACATGCAGCATGAAATTGCAAGGGAGGAGGTTTGTTCAGGTAGCAGTTGCGTCGGTTGATGTCTGTTAAGCCTGGGAGTCATGCTTAGTTCGGCGGTAGGCATTCGCCTCCAAAAAGTAAACCCAACAAGCCCATGTTGCCATGAACTTGGAAGGGGAATCTCTCGCTATATAATTAAGCTCCTCCATCTCCGCAATTTTCCCCCGAAAACCATTTCAGGATGGATGGTACACGGGCCATTTTATTACTCTCACTGACCAACAAGCCTGATAAATTGTGTACTCTCACTGATGCTGGGGCATTTTCTACTCCCACTCTCCACAGTCCAGCCCTCCTAAAGTCTGACGTACAGTAAACTGGCCTTTTGTATAGAAAGTTTAGAGACCTCTGATCTAGACATTAGATCTGGTCTGCACAACTACAATATGCTGTAAAAAATACTAAAATTTATTTCTGATTACCGTAGTTGTGGTGGTTTAGAGAATATTTTATTTTTTTCTCAATTTTTTTAAAGATCTGACATATTGTTCTCCCATTTTACATTCAGAAAATGAAAGACTTCAATAACATTAACACAGTGGGAGATGCACATTTTCAGCAAGAATAGTCTAGTCAGTTCTTTGGTAAAATGGTTATTACCTCATAATAATACTAATGAAGGGTAATAATATTTAATTAATATTTGGAGAATAGAGAAAATTCTAGCTGTGCAATGATGTTACGGTTAGCATAAGCCAAACTCTTGCATTGTGGTTTAAATGTTATAAATGTATTTTACCTTAAAGTGCACCTGTCATTTATTTCTATTAGCACTGCTACTCTCTTTGAGCACTTGTCCTAGATTTGATGGCTTGCAATAGCCACTGCAAATATTATCGACCCTATTCCCCCCTCCATGAAAGCATTAGTCAACCCATCAGAGTTCACAGTGAGAACAAGGGAGTGGTGGGGAGATACTGGTAGCGATATTTTGATCTTTAATTGCTCCACCAGGCCTGCCACCTACCAGTACATTTTTTCTTAGTGATTGGCTTATGTGCCATGATTGACTTTTGAGCCTATCAATAAGATGGCAGGATCTACATTATACTTCCTGCCACTAGAAAAAAAAAGGATAGATTGCCACCCTGGAGTAATGAGATGAGAGAGTGTGATTCATTAAAGACGTACATTTTCGACTTATTGTTTTATTTATTACAGGTATTTATAAAGAACCAATTTAGCACCTTAAATACTGTACATCCACATCAGTCCATGCCCTGAAGAAGCTTACAATCTACAGCCCCTATCTCAAAGGCATACATACACATAGTAGTGCCAGTTTAGATAGGAGACAATTAACCTGCCAGTATGTCTTTGGAGTGTGGGGGGAACCAGAATAACCAGTGGAAATCCACAAAAGCATGAGGAGAATATGCAAACTCCATGCAGATAGTTTCGGGATTTAAACCAGGGACCCTAGAATCAAATGGCAGAAGCACCATCCACTAAGAAACTTTGAACTTGGGTTACAAAATCTAGCAATCTGTCCCTGAAATTGAATGAACATGTTCCTAGGGTAGTAGTGCCAGCTCACAGATTATACCTATTACCTTGACTTACTCTTTTAAGTTAAACCCTTAGCGCCGACCATACGCCCATATGTGGCCTCGGCTTGAAGGGGTTATACCGGGGTCATGCCTACCATTTTTTAAAGCGGGCGGTCGCCTCTTTAGGGATAACAACCAATGCGGCTAAAACCGGGAGACCCGATCCATGATCCGGCACTTCCGCCGACTAGGCTGAGACTGGAAAGAAGCCAGTCTCCTATGTAAAAACACGGAAACAACGTCACGTCCGGTTTACTCGGCAGCCAATGACGCCAATTAAAAAAAGTTACAGTATTTAGAATCGCAGTTTTTGGCAATCTGAATACGTTGAAGTGGAAAGGAGGGGGGATTTGGGGTCTTTTAGACCCCTGATCCCCCATAAAGAGTACCTGTCACCACCTATTACTGCCACAAGGGTTGTTTGTGACAGCAATAAAAGTGATCAGAATTTTTTTTGTAAACTGACAATGTAAAAAGTATTAAAAAAATACGATTTTTTTTCTAAAGTGCCCCTGTCCCCATGTGCTCGCACAGCAAAAAAAACGCAAATGCAAGTCGTGCCTGCATATGTAAACAGTGTTCAAATCTAGGGATAAGCCGAACACCCCACGGTTCGGTTCGCACCAGAACTTGCGAACGGACCGAAAGTTTGTGCAAACTTTGGAACCCTATTAAACACAATGGGACTCGAACGTTCAAAATCAAAAGTGCTAATTATCAAGACTAATATGTAAGTTATTGTCCTAAAAAGGGTTTGGGGAACCGGGTCCTGCCCCGGGGGACATGTATCAATGCAAAAAAAACTTAAAAACGTCAGTTTTTTCGGGAGCAGTGATTTTAATGATGCTTAACCTCACTGGCGGTATGATTCTGTCTGGAATTATGTACCAAAAGCGGTACAATTATTTTGCATGGAAATTTGGTGTTATGTATTGTAGGCCTGCAATTCTTAGTAGTGATGAGCCGAACACCCCCGGGTTCGGTTCGCACCAGAACCCGCGAACGGACCGAAAGTTCGCACGAACATTAGAACCCTATTAAATACAATGGATGCGAACGTTCGGATTCTAAAGTGCTAATTATAACGACTATTATCCATGTTATTGTCCGAAACAGAGTTTGGGAACCCGGGTTCTGCACCAGGGGACATGTATCAATGCAAAAAGAAGTTTTAAAAACGGACGTTTTCCGGGAGCAGTCATTTTAATGATGCATAAAGTGAAAAAAAAAAGTCAAATATTCCTTTAAATATTGTACCTGGGGGGTGTCTAAAGTATGCCTGTGAAGTGCCACGTGTTTCCCGTGTTTAGAACTGTCCCTGCACAAAATAACATTTCTAAAGGAAAAAAAGCCATTTAAAACTGCTTGCGGCTTTAATGCAATGTCTGGTCCCGGTAATATGGATGAAAATCTTTAGGAAAAATGGCATAGCTACCCCATCAACCCCCCCCCCCCCTACCCCAGCCCATTACCAGCCCCTTTGGGTCTTGTATGGATATTAAGGGGAACCCCGCACACAAAATAAAAAAGGACCTATATACTCTGAACAGCCGTATACAGGCGGTGCATACAAGACAGGGACTGTAGGTTTGTTCTTATGTAGAATCTGTTTGTAATTTTGAACAGCTGCATTGTTTAAGTGGAGCTCCATGCCAAATTCCTTTTTTTTAGCTTTTTGTAAAACATAGGGAACAGTTATCACCCCTGTCACATTTTTTTTGCTGTCTGTGCCCCTGTTCAGAACATTTCACCTCACTTTGCGTCCCAATGACAACTGTTTTTGAAATGTGGTGTTTTTATTGAAACAAGGATTGGTGATAAAGCATCAGTAGAGAGGAGACACCTTTCTCCCATATTAATTCTTACAGGAGAGAATTTTCCTTCCAAGGGGTAGATTTCCTCTCACTTCCTGTTGTCTTCTTCCGTTTGCAAGTAGTAGTAGTTTGTAAGTTGGATGTTTGAAAGTAGGGACCTGCCGTATATACTCTGCAGAAATTGGCCCCTTAGGTGTTGGTGTTGGCACAACACTGAAAGCACTCACAGTTATTCTTGGTGGGTGCTGGAACGCCCTGCTGTCAACTATTATATCAGGAATTGTAATAACATATAATTGTTGATCAGTGGTAGTAAAAATTTGGCCTTTGATGGTGGTGCTGGTGCCACAACACTGTAAGGCCTGACAGTTACTCTTGGTGGGCGCAGCAATGGTCCCTGCTGTGAATTATTAGATCAATAATTATAATTGCATGCCCCTGTTGAACAGGGGCTGAAAAATTGGGCCTTTGGTGGTGGTGGTGGTGGTGATGGTGGTGCTGGTGCCACAACACTGTAAGGCCTGACAGTTACTCTTGGTGGGCGCAGCAATGCTCCCTGCTGTGAATTATTAGATCAATAATTATAATTGCATGCCCCTGTTGAACAGGGGCTGAAAAATTGGGCCTTTGCTGGTGGTGGTGGTGGTGATGGTGGTGCTGGTGCCACAACACTGTAAGGTCTGACAGTTACTCTTGGTGGGCGCAGCAATGGGCCCTGCTGTGAATTTTTAGATCAATAATTATAATTGCATGCCCCTGTTGAACAGGGGCAGAAAAATTGGGCCTTTGGTGGTGGTGGTGGTGGTGATGGTGGTGCTGGTGCCACAACACTGTAAGGCCTGACAGTTACTCTTGGTGGGCGCAGCAATGGGCCCTGCTGTGAATTATTAGATCAATAATTATAATTGCATGCCCCTGTTGAACAGGGGCTTAAAAATTGGGCCTTTGGTGGTGGTGGTGGTGGTGATGGTGGTGCTGGTGCCACAACACTGTAAGGCCTGACAGTTACTCTTGGTGGGCGCAGCAATGGGCCCTGCTGTGAATTATTAGATCAATAATTATAATTGCATGCCCCTGTTGAACAGGGGCTGAAAAATTGGGCCTTAGGCACTGGTGGCACAACACTGCAACCCCTCACAGATACTGTACTTGGAGCACAGCAATGAGGCCTGTTGCAAAGTATTGCATCAAAAATTTTAATTACACGCCCCTGTTAAACAGGGGCTGAAAAATTGGGCCTTAGCCACTGGTGGCGTCACCCATAAACCAAAATGATCTTCCAAGCTATCATTGTTAATCGTATCATTGAGGAGGAGGAGGAGGATAGCCAGTCAACATAACAGCACAGGCACTCAGCATCAGCATCAGTCTTGAAGGGATGTGACATTTTAAAATCAATTAGTCTGTTATATCAGCATCTGGTGTGTGGTAGCTGGTGGTGATCCAAGACTGGTTCATCTTGATGAAAGTCAGTCGATCAACCGAGTCGGTGGACAGGCGCACCCTGTGATCCGTGACAAATCCTCCAGCAGCACTGAATGTGCGTTCTGAAAGAACGCTGGATGCAGGACAGGCCAGTAGCTCAATTGCATACTGTGCAAGCTCTGGCCAGTGATCCATCCTCAAGACCCAGTAAGCCAGAGGATTTTCGGTGGGGAAGGTGTCCAAGTCTGACCTTGCCCCTAGGTATTCCTGGACCATGTATATCAGACGCTGGCGATGGTTGCTGGAACCGATCATACTTTGGGGCTGCGGACTAAAGAATTGTCTGAACGCATCGGTCAGACGGCCACCTTCCCCACCGCTCCTTCTTTGACTGCCCGAAGCCTCAGCAACTCGTTGTCCAGGACCAGGAGTTTGTAACCTCCCAGTCTCTGGGAACGCGTTGCACAGACCTTTCTGCAAGGCCTCCCGGAGTTGTCTCATCCTCTGCTCCCTCTGCGACGGTACGATAAGGTCCGCAACCTTACCCTTGTACCGTGGATCAAGGAGAGTGGCCAGCCAGTAATGGTCCCTCTCCTTGATCCAAAGAATACGAGGATCCTTCCGCAGACTTTGCAGGATCAGGGAGGCCATGCAGCGAAGGTTAGCTGAGGCATTCAGTCCGGAGTCCTCTGGGTCACTAAGGACAACATGATCCGCAGCCACCTCCTCCCAGCCACGTACAAGTCCACTGGTTTCTTGGGACTGTAAATCATCCCTAAAAGACTGCTGCTGATGATGCTGAGTGCCAGCCTCCACCTCCATGCTGACACAATCCTCCTCCTCCTCCTCCTCCTTCTCCTCCTCTTCCTGTGCGATGGGTGGGACAGAAGGAACACTGTCTGGGTAAAGGGGGCCTTGAGAGGCAAGGAAGTCCTCCTCTTCCTGCCTCTGTTCTGCCTCAAGTGCCCTGTCCATTATTCCATGGAGCGTGTGCTCCAACAGGTGGACAAGAGGTACAGTGTCACTGATGCATGCACTGTCACTGCTCACCATCCTCGTGGCCTCCTCAAATGGTGCCAGGACAGTGCATGCATCCCTGATCATGCCCCACTGGCGTGGTGAAAAAAAACCAAGCTCCCCTGACCCTGTCCTGGTGCCGTAGTCGCACAGGTACTCATTGATGGCCCTCTGCTGCGTGTGCAGCCGCTGCAGCATGGCCAACGTTGAGTTCCACCTGGTGGGCATGTCACATATAAGGCGGTTCTTGGGCAGGTTCAACTCCTTTTGAAGCTCAGCCAGGCGAGCACTGGCATTATAAGATCTGCGGAAATGCACACAGACTTTCCTGGCCTGCCTCAGGACATCCTGTAAGCCCGGGTACCTGCCCAAGAACCGCTGCACCACCAGGTTAAGGACGTGAGCCATACAGGGCACATGGGTCAGTTGTCCCTGTCGGAGGGCGGAGAGGAGGTTGGTGCCATTGTCGCAAACCACCATTCCTGGCTTAAGCTGGCGTGGCATCAACCACCTCTCGGCCTGCCCCTGCAGAGCAGACAGGACCTCTGCCCCAGTGTGGCTCCTGTCCCCCAAACACACCAGCGCAAGCACGGCATGGCATCTTTTTGCCTGCGTACTTGCGTAGCCCCTTGAACGCCTACGGAGCACCGCTGGTTCCGAGGACAAACCACAGGAAGAGGCCATGGAGGAAGAAGAAGAGGAGGGGGTGGAGGAGAGAGGTGTGTCACAACCAGTAGTAGCATTTTGGAGGCGTGGCGGTGGAACAACCTCCAACACTACTGCACCTTGTCCTGCATCCTTCCCAGCTGCCAAAAGAGTGACCCAATGGGCCGTGAAAGAAAGGTAACGTCCCTGTCCATGCCTGCTGGACCATGAGTCAGCGGTAATATGCACCTTACCGCTGACCGCCCTGTCCAGCGAGGCCAAGACATTGCCTTCCACAGGCCTGTAGAGAGCCGGAATCGCCTTCCGTGCGAAAAAGTGGCGTTTGGGAACCTGCCACTGAGGAACCGCACATTGCACAAACTCACGGAAGGGGGCCGAGTCTACCAACTTAAAAGGCAGCAGTTGAAGCGCTAGCAATTTAGCCAAGCTAGCATTCAACCG
This sequence comes from Rana muscosa, assembly GCA_029206835.1. NCBI lineage: Eukaryota > Metazoa > Chordata > Amphibia > Anura > Ranidae > Rana > Rana muscosa. The sequence goes on along the minus strand of CM055122.1, from coordinate 172,645,188 downwards.
CTAGGCATGTGGATGGCTGGGAGTGAACTTCTTTTGACGGTCCAGCAGCTGGGGCAGGGAAATTTGCCTGCTAGAATCGGACGTTGGTGTACTGCTAGCAGAGTGCCCGCAAGTACTTGCCTGTGACACACCTAATTCTACACCTTCATTCCTCTCAGAGCAGGTTTCAGAGAGGAGTGAAGGTATAGTGGGGTTGGAGATCCCAGCTGATGCGGTGCAAGAAGAGGTCAGCTTTGTTCTTTGGTGTGGGTCTTTAAGGTAGGCTTGCCAACGAGCTGCATGGCAGGTCAACATATGTCTGATCAAGCATGTGGTGCCCAAGCGGCTGATGTTTTGGCCACGCGATATACGCTTGAGACATATGTTGCAAACAGCAGCTGTGCGATCTGATGCACTCGCCTCAAAAAAGGCCCACACCAAAGAACTTTTTGAATGACGGGCAGAGGCAGCGCCCTGCACAGACAGAGCTCTGCGGTGTGATTCCGTCGGTGTGCTGCCCATACGCTGGCCACTCAAGGGCATCCTGCCTCGTTGGAGATGTGCCTCCTCCTCATCCTCCTCCTCCTCCTCCTCCTCTCTCCTATTAGGCACCCACGTGGAGTCAGTGACCTCATCATCCCCTCCCTCCTCATCACTGGAGCCAATCTGGCAGTATGCTGCAGCTGCTGGAGCATGACTGCCAGATTGGTGTCCTTCTTGAGCATCCCCTCTCTCTGCTCTCACGCTGCTGCCTTCCTCTAGCTGGGTATCATCATCAGATCCTTCCAAACGCTGGGCATCCTCCTGGAGCATGTACCCAACACTGTGCTCAAACAGTTCGGGGGACTCCTCAGGAGGAGGACATGGTGGGTCTAGGGAAGGATTGACTAATGAAGATAATGATACCAGAGAAGAGGACGCTTTGGCAGCTGCTTTGCCAGTACCCTGAGCCTGGGTGAGAGAGGATGAGGAGGATGAGGTGGGCTTGGTCATCCACTCTACCAAGTCTTCGGCATGATGTGGCTCAACATGTCCAGCTGCCGAAAAGAAGGACAAGCGTGTCCCATGGCCATGTGCTGATGACAATGCACCGTGTCCACGACCAGCACTGTTGCCCCCAGACACAGAGCCTGCTTGCCCTCTTTTTTTGCCTCCTGACTGTCTGCCTCTCCTTGTTTGCCTTCCAGACATTTTAATGGATGGCCTGCAGGGAGATGGGAAAAAGAGCAATAAGGGCTACCTTCAGGTGTATACTGTGCAGGAGGCTTAGCAACAATGACACTGACACTGTCCCCTGCCTATCCTTCTCTGTCCCTAAACACAAGGATTGAAAATATGGAACAGCAAAATTGGTTTAGAACAGAATAGCACACTGTCAGTTTCACTCATTGTACCTCTCTGTCCCTTAACTCAAGGATTGAAAATATGGTTCAGCAAAATAGTTTTAGAACAGAATAGCACACTGACACTTTCCCTCACTGTCCTACTCTGTCCCTCCCTACAAACAAGATTTAGCACAGAATAGCACACTGATAATTTCTACGAGTGTCCTTCTCTGTCCCTAAACTCAAGGATTGAAAATATGGAACAGCAAAATTGGTTTAGAACAGAATAGCACACTGTCAGTTTCACTCACTGTACCTCTCTGTCCCTAAACTCAAGGATTGAAAATATGGTTCAGCAAAATAGTTTTAGAACAGAATAGCACACTGACACTTTCCCTCACTGTCCTACTCTGTCCCTCCCTACAAACAAGATTTAGCACAGAATAGCACACTGATAATTTCTACGAGTGTCCTTCTCTGTCCCTCAACTCAAGGATTGAAAATATGGAACAGCAAAATTGGTTTAGAACAGAATAGCACACTGTCAGTTTCACTCACTGTACCTCTCTGTCCCTAAACTCAAGGATTGAAAATATGGTTCAGCAAAATAGTTTTAGAACAGAATAGCACACTGACACTTTCCCTCACTGTCCTACTCTGTCCCTCCCTACAAACAAGATTTAGCACAGAATAGCACACTGATAATTTCTACGAGTGTCCTTCTCTGTCCCTAAACTCAAGGATTGAAAATATGGAACAGCAAAATTGGTTTAGAACAGAATAGCACACTGTCAGTTTCACTCACTGTACCTCTCTGTCCCTACAAACAAGGATTAGCACAGAATAGCACACTGTCACTGACACTCTCCCTACCTATCCTTATTTGTCCCTAAACACAAGGAATCCAGGATTAGTAAAGGAAAAATAATGACACTGTCCCTGCCTATGCTTCTCTTTCCCTGCTCCGGAACACACTACACAAGGCCGCCGCGCTGGCGGCCTTTTATAGTGTGGGGCGTGTACTAAACCCCCATAGCAATAATTGGCCACAGGCATCCTGCCTGTGGCCAATCATTGCTCTCCTCGCTGCCGGCGCTGTGATTGGCCAAGCATGCGGGGTCACAGTGCATGCTTGGCCAATCACAGCGCCTGGATGACACTGCGATGGCGTAGTGCATTGTGGGCCGTTCGCGTCACTCGAATTTGGCGCGAACGGCCCAAATCGTTCGATCTTCGAACGATCGAACAGCCGATGTTCGAGTCGAACGTATGTTCGACTCGAACACGAAGCTCATCCCTAATTCTTAGTAATTACTTACTTAAACCTGACCAAACAAGAGTCTAGTAGACATCCCGGGTATGATAAAGTTTGAAACACAAAATAATAAATTATAATATAATAAATAACTATAAATAATTATAACAAATAGTAATGTAATTATAATAAAAATTATTCAATAATGTAATCAAATCAAAAACACTGAAATTTGCTCAGTTGCAGAATTGTCGCTGTCATTAGATTTTTTGTTTGATGATGAATTTCCCCACAAATCGCTATCGCTCAATTCTGCGAGTGATTGTAATTTATTATCGCTGTTTTTTAGCTGGTCTAAAACCACTTTTGACATAAAGGGACACTTTTTGGTTGCTATGGACAATCTTCAGTTTCCAGGCAGAAAGAAAAGTTTTTATTATATAAAAGTGCATGCAGGACACTGGGCAGACCACTAGGGACAAAGGGGGTGTGTAATTATTACATACAGTACTGTAATCTGTAAGATTACAGTATACTGTATGTATACTATGTGTTTACTTTTTTGAATTTGGCGCCGAACTCCGTCCCCGTGCGTCGCAACGTCGCAGGGAACGGAGCTCGGCACTCGGCAGTGAGGATCGAGCGAGACACGGCTCGCTGACACTGCGGGAGGACATCGCAGGATCCAGGGAACAAGGTAAGTTACTTCCCCTGGATACTGCGATGCAGCCCGAGTCGGCTCAGGGTTACCGCTCTTAGCATTGAAAACTCACCCCGAGCCTGACTCGGGATTACCGCTAAGGAGGTTAAAGTGAAAAAAAAAAAAGTGAAATATTCCTTTAAATATCGTACCTGGGGGGTGTCTATAGTATGCCTGTGAAGTGGCATGTGTTACCCGTGTTTAGAACTGTCCCTGCACAAAATGACATTTCTAAAGGAAAAAAAGTCATTTAAAACTGCTTGCGGCTTAAGGCTCCATGTACACAGAAGCTCAAAAACGGTTGTTTTTAAAGCAGCAGAAAAAGCTAGCTTTTAGCAGCGTTTTTTTAATAGCTTTTATTAGCGTTTCTGGTCCCGGCAATATGGATGAAAATCATTGAGAAAAATGGCATGGTTATCCCCCCCCCCCCAGCCCATTACCAGCCCCAAATTAAAAAAAGGAAAGGCGTGGGGCCCCCAGGCCCTATATACTCTGAACAGCAGTATACAGGCGTGCAAACAAAACAGGGACTGTAGGTTTGTTGTTATGTAGAATCTGTTTGTAATTTTGAACTCCCTGCCTGTGGTATTAGTATGAGAACACCAGCAATTGTATTCAGGTAAGCTTTTGGTGACACTAAAGCAAAATACTGCAGCTCCCTGCCTGTATTTGTATCAGAATACCAGCAATTGTATTCAGGTAAGCTTTTGGTGCACACTGTGCAAAGGACACTAAAGCAAAATACTGCAGCTCCCTGCCTGTATTTGTATCAGAACACCAGCAATTGAATTGAGGTCAACTTTAGGTGCGCACTGTGCAAAGGACACTAAAGCAAAATACTGCAGCTCCCTGCCTGTATTTGTATCAGAACACCAGCAATTGTATTCAGGTAAGCTTTTGGTGCACACTGTGCAAAGGACACTAAAGCAAAATACTGCAGCTCCCTGCCTGTATTTGTATCAGAACACCGGCAATTGTATTCAGGTAAGCTTTTGGTGCACACTGTGCAAAGGACACTAAAGCAAAATACTGCAGATCCCTGCCTGTATTTGTATCAGAACACCAGCAATTGTATTCAGGTAAGCTTTTGGTGCACACTGTGCAAAGGACACTAAAGCAAAATACTGCAGCTCCCTGCCTGTATTTGTATCAGAACACCAGCAATTGTATTCAGGTAAGCTTTTGGTGCACACTGTGCAAAGGACACAGTACACTAAGTGAAACACTGCAGCTAGCACAATCACCTGCCTGCCTGTCAGTACAGAGAATAACAGGAACGGATTTAGCTAAACTGAATACAGTGTGTAAATATATATACAACACCTAGGATACATATATATCCTCTACACACTGTAACTGCAGCTAACTGACTCACTTGCCTGCTCTATCTAACTCAAATCAAATTACGCTGTCTCTCTCTCTGTCTCTTTCCTTTAACCAACGCCAACACACTACACAAGGCTGCCAAGCCGGCGGCCTTATATAGTGTGGGGCGTGTACCTACTCCTCTGAGCCTTGATTGGCCAAAGCCCCCTGACTTTTGCCAATTACGGCTCTCTGTACCTACGGCGCTGTGATTGGCCAAGCATGCGAGTCATACTGCATGCTTGGCCAATCATCAGCCAGCAATGCACTGGGATGCCGCAGTGAATTATGGGCCATGACGCGCCACTCGAATTTGGCGCGAACGGCCCATAATGTTCGAAATTCGACGAACGGTCGAACAGCCGATGTTCGAGTCGAACATGGGTTTGACTCGAACTCGAAGCTTATCCTTATTCAAATCACACATGTGAGGTATCACCATGATTTTTAGAGCGGGAGCAATAATTCTAGACCTCCTCTGTAACTCTAACCTGGTAATCGTAAAAAAAAAATAATTAAAGTGTCGCCTATGGAGATTTTTAGGTACCGTAGTTCTTTTGCCATTCCACGAGTGTGCGCAATTTCAAAGCATGACATGTTAGGTATCTATTTACTCTGCGTAACATCATCTTTTACATTATACAAAAAAATTGGGCTAAGTTTACTGTTTAGATTTTTTTAATTCATGAAAGTGTCTTTTTGCCCAAAATATTTGAGTTTAAAAGTCCGCTGCGCAAATACTGTGTGACATAAAATATTTCAACGATCACCATTTTATTCTCTAGGGTCTCTGCTAAAAAAAATATTTATAATGTTTGGGGGTTCTAAGTAATTTTTAGCCAAAAATACAGATTTTAACTTGTAAGCAACAAATGTCAGAAATATTCTTAGGCATGAAAGGGTTAAAGTGATATTAAAGCTTTTTTGTTTGTTTTGTTTTTTAAATAACAATCATGTTATACTTACCTTCTCTGTGCAATGGTTTTGCACAAAGCAGCCCCGTTACTCTTCTTTTCGGGTCCCTCGCTGGCGCTCTAGGGTCCTCCCTCTCAAGCAGTGCCCCCAGAGATAGCTGCTTTCCCTGGGGGGCATCGCTGCATGCTCGCTCCCTAGCCAATGCTCTATCGTCCACAAGACACATAAAGCCGTGGCTCAGCCCTGCCCTCTTGCTCTCTTCTCATTGACTCACTGGCTGTGATTGACAGCAGTGCAAGCCAAAGGGCGCCCTCTGCTGTCTCAGTCAATGAGGAGAAGGAATCCTAGGACAGGCGAGTCTCTCGTGCACATCGCTGGATCGAGAGGGGGCTCAGGTTAGTATTAAGAGGGCTGGGGGAGAGCAGAACACAGAAGGTTTTTGACCTTCATGAAGGTCAAAAAACTTCAGCCTTTACAACCACTTTAAGTTTAAGTTAAGGAGAGTGTCCTTGCTATTCCACAGGTCAAAGGATAGATATAGTAGACACTTTTTGAATTTCCTTATTTACATTTTTTACTTCCTATTAGGCTGAAAGCTCTTGTGACAAGTATTGTCACTCTTCACTAGTCAGAACTTAGTTGAAGAGAAGTAGTTGCATACTACTGCCACTAGCAGGATAAAAAAATATATCAATATGGTGCGATGGGTGCAGCCTGGGCTGAGAAACTACATTGATGGAAGTACAGTGTGGTCCAAATCCTCAGGATAAATGCTATGGCTTTAGGAACCTCTGAAGAATCCAATCCAGCACACTTAATGCAGCACTTCTGAGAGACTGAAGTCATCTGTAAGCAGCAAACAGACAAAAAGATCAAAGCGCACAGACTACGCACTTTGCTCTCTTTGTCTGTACTGCCAATAGCAGAAATTTAAGAAAAATAATGGACTGTTTATGCCCAAAAAAATATTATTGTGCAGTTGTGCAGTACTACTATTGTGCAGTAAAATATAGTGTAGGTTTACAATAAAATAACATTGATAATAGTGATAAATAAGGATAAATCAATTTTTACAATGCACACCTTAAGGAATTTTTTATGGAATGTTTTTTCATTATATATTTGTGAAGTTGCATGGGTGTCAATATGCCTAAACTGTCCCTAACAGCTAATATAAAAATATAATTATTTGTTTATCTGTATGTGAGGTCTTGTGCACAGTTGGATTGCACCTTGTACAGAACAGATGCATGGGATGTGCTCTTTCCCACAATCTGCCATCCCATGAGACCTAGAAGAAGAATGGATCACTGGCCAAACTCTTAGAATCCCAGTCTTGATTGCCCTCTGTGTTAACCCTCTCAGTAGTGAGTAAGCAACTCCACAGGTCTATGTCGTTAGTAGGTCTCTACTGTAAATCATTGTGCTGCCAGTGTCAGAGAACTTTACCAGGATAGCATAGCAGGAAAGCTTCTTACAGTACACATCTGTATCTAGCATTAACATCCCTGCATAATACAGTATTTTCCCACAATCCTGCATCCTGCTTACTTTTATGCCCAGTGGCCTGGTAATCTAATGATTGTATAAGACGCGTTGTTTGCACGTAATTGGTTGACTGAAGTTAGCACAGCTTAACCTTATTCACTAAGCAAAGTGAACATTTGCTTTGAAAAGAGACCTTTTTGCTTTGCTAAGTGATCAGTCTACATAACTTTAGTAAATCAACCCCAATATCTCAGTCTCTTTCAACAGCTATGGTAATATGCATGAACCATTAATATAGTGCTGTTCCTGATGATATTGACATTATTTCTAAATTAATAATCTAGAAAGATTTAATATTAGATATAACCCTAAATAACTAAGGGGCTACACGTAATACTGTTCACACAGGGATCATTTGATTCTGTGCAGCTTTTAACCCAGGTTTTCTTTACACAAGCAACTCGCAGTTTGTGAATAAATGCCAAACCTTTCACTACATACATTTTCACCCCTAGATTCCCTCTAATAACATGGTATTTATCAGTTAGTGTTAGTGATTAGGTTAAGGGCTACATTTAGGGATTAGGTGATGTTAGGGTTGTTAGGTTGATTTTAAGGGTTATGCTTGGGGCTTAGGTTTACAATCAGGATTATGTTTATGGGGTTTAATGGTGTTACAGAGGTTTAGATTTAATAGGTGGCTTTTACTTTTTGCCATAATAATTTAAGTTTCGGGTGTGATAAATCAAATTTTGGGTGTGAAATTTATTTATTATACAAGTCAAAAAAGCTGTTCATGTTGAAAACTTAAGAGCTGTTACATTGACAAAGATTACATTTTGCTGCTTACAATAAATTGCTAACAAAAGTTCTATGAACAATTTACAACAGGCGTTTTACAAGCATCTGTTCGAAGAAAATGTTGAGAAAACGTTTCAATTTCAGCCATGATCTTTAGTATAGATACTGAATGGCAAAAATGCAAATGTGAGAATACTTAGAGAAGTACAAAGAAGGACAATTGTCTTGGAACCTACAAAGCCATGGTAGAATTACAATCAAAATATATATATTTTTTCATTTTGGACAGACTTGGTAACAGTTAATACCGCTGTCAAAATTAAATTGATGCTTCTGTACCTATTGTGGGCTAGATGACAAATCCCAGTTAGGGACACACGTAATAACAAAAACCTGACAGGGGTTCTAACCCTTTCCTTTCTACTAAACATGGTTCAGGCATGAGCTATCCCACAAGCAAGCAGTCAAAGGGGACAGCCAATCATAGGTGACGGAGGAATATGTGATGCTTGGGGGCAGGGAATGCCTCCACTGCTTATATTGGCTATTCGCTTTGACAGCTTCCTTCTGGATAACTCAGGCAGGTTTGGACTCAAGTCTGAGCATACCTGAGCTCATCCCTACGACTAAACAATATCCTTAAGGGTTTGTTCACACCAGATGCTTTCAGGGGCATTTTTTTTTAAAAGGCATCCTGAACACATACATAGTAAAATAAATGTTTCCCAATCACCCTAGTTGACACCACTATGTTCAGCTCCAGTGCTGTAAAAAAAAAAACTACATCAACATACATTTTTTTGCACCAGAATGCATATAAATGAGGGAGGAGAAAAAAAAGGTAACATCTAATTTGGCTCCTCTAGTGATCCCTACAATTTGTCTGGATGTTCTCTAAAGTCCCTATACAGGGTAGACATGTGCACACTGAAATATTTTGTTTCGGAATTTCGCTTTCGTCCGAAAAATTAATTAATTTAGTTACTCCTGAAATTTGTTTTTATTTAATTTGTTTCGTTAAAAAATGCATTCGTCCGAAAATCTGAATTAATTAAGGTCGAATCTGTCATTGAAGGCTTATGTTGTCTGTCGAATGTTCTAAGAAGATTCGACGGAGCAGCTAAACTGTACGACGCTGCAATCGTACATTTCCGGTCGAATGTTCTGCCTACAAGCTATAGAAGAATTTTAATGTTGTATGACACTATTAATAATTATATTTATAAATTATTATTACTAGTCAACCAACATTCAAATTCTTCTATAGCCTATGGGTCGAACATTTGACCGGAAATGTACGATTGCGACGTCGTACAGTTTAGCTGCTTGTCGAATCTTCTTAGAACTTTCGACAGACACCATAAGCCTTCAATGACAGATTCGACGTTTGTATGTTTTTCGCTGCTTCATCTAATCTTCGTCGTTCATGTCAAATGGTCTACCCCAACACTGTCTCTATAATGTCAAATCTTTTCTCTCTATGTCGAATATTTCCTCTCTATGTAGAATAATCTTGGACTAAGAGAGTTAAGGTTAGGCACATTCGACCACAGGTTTGATAGACACAGATCGCTATTGTCAGCGTCATGTCGAATCTCCTATCTATATCGAACTGTTGTAGCAAAGAAAACAAAAATAAAGCATTTTTTTATGTCGGATCTTTCAGATTTCGGATTCTGCACGTTCGTTTTCGTTTGTTAAAACGATAACGAAAATACCCGAAATTTGGACGAAGATACATTCGGACGAAAACTAATGCACATGCCTAATACAGGGTCACAAATTACCCCTTAATTTTTGGTCCTGTCAGGAAGGACCAGAAGCCAAAAAATGACGTTTCTGATTGTCTTAGGATTGCAATGGTCAGCACCACAATTATGCCTGTAAGGGCAAACATCCTTGGTACTCTGAATATTATTTGCACTAATGCACACACCAAACAACAGTGATTCTCGAGGAGGAACCAGGAAGTGACCTGAAAAGGAAATTCTAGCATACGAATCCTGGGGTCCACCGGAGGCGCTGGTAGCTCCTCCCTGCATTGTATAACCCCCTAGGAGAAGCGCTCTCCCGGGGGGTTACTTTGCGGGCGCGCTCCCGAGTCCAGCATTCGGCGTCCATAGATGGAAGCTTCTAGCCCTTCCACATTGTACTCAAAATAAACAGTATTCCACTATGACTGTTTTATTCTTTACATTGACATGATCGCATTAAATTTAGTACATTGCAGCACTGAGCATTCTCTAAGCAATCTTCTACTTTTCTGTTATCTGCTGCTTGAGCATCTGGAAGGCTCATGATTGTTCAGGACAAATATCTCTTTTGTCTTTCTATATAAAAGAGCTACCAGTTTTTTGTCCAAAGATACAAATATAAACATGCATTTTAATATACAATAAATTAAGGAGGAACGAATTAACAAAGCACCAAGGCTCTTTTCCATCATAAATCCAACTGCGTGGCAAACATCAAGGAATTAGAGATAGTTGTGCTTTGTTTGCTTACCCTGCTACTGTAATCCTGAGCAGGTAGTAATTCCTATTCATTTGCACAAAATTTATCGTTACACTTCCATTTAAAAAAAGAAGCAAATATTAACACTGATCAGAGTTATTATGAAGAAAACTATTATTTCATAGCATGTAGGTCTCCAGTGCCAACAACTCAATGGCTGGTGGTTATCACTTGCAATGTTGGCGCTTTGGTACTATCTGCATGATGATTGTGTGAACGTTGCAGGAGTTTGTTCCAATTTTCAATCGTATATCTAAATCTGAAATTCCTACTTGGGAAAATGACCCAACAATTTCCTACTGCATATCATTGTGCAAAGAACACCCAATGAATCCCAACAGTCAAGCCTCGTACACACGACCGAGTTTCTCGTCGTAAAAAACACGTCGTTTTTTTCGACGAGATTTTTGTTAAACTTGTCGATTTTCTCGTCAAGCTTTCTATGCGTACACACTGACATTTCCCAATTTCCTCGTTGTTCTCCCCGCTTACGTCCAGCACGTACGACGGCACTATAAAGGGGAAGATCTTTTTTCTTGGCGCCACCCCTTGGGCTGCTTTTGCTGATCTCGTGTTACCGCGTGTGAAGTAAAAGTTTGGGACGAGACGATTCGCGCTTTTCAGTCTTCGTACTTTTCAGATCGTTTTCTGCAGTTCAGTTTGTGCTTGTGGGTTCGTATCTTGACTTTCAGGGCGTCTAGGCAGGTCGTATCTGTTTTACAGTGCGTTCTTGCCTGTTCGTTTCTGTTTTTCAGTTCGTTATTCATAGGCCTTGCTGTTCTAAAGTGCGTTCTGTTCTGTACGTTCTGATAAGACGACCGTTTCTTATTAGCCATGTCGCCTGGACGTTCTCGTCGTCGAGTTCATGCTGTGCGTGCGCTTGGTCTGCTTGTTTTGGACCAAGACCAGTCCATGAATGGTGTGAGGAGGAGTTCATGGACCAAGAATTGGTTGCTCCAGCGGGACCAATTCTGCCATATGCCTCTGCTGCGGGAGATCGTCGAGAATAATCCTGAGGACTACAGGAATTTTCTGCGGATGTCTGACCCCGTTTTTCAGGAACTGTTGGCTTTGGTGTCCCCCTATATTACCAGGCAGGACACCGTTATGCGGGAAGCCATCAGTGCTGAGCAGAGGCTCATCGCCACGTTACGTTACCTGGCGACAGGGAGAAGTCTTCAGGACTTGAAGTTCACCACAGGCATCTCCCCCCAGGCTCTGGGCCTCATAATCCCAGACACCTGTTCTGCTATTATACAAGTCCTGCAGGAGGACTATATTAGGGTAAGTTTTCTCCATTAACATCACATTTTATGTATTACATGTATGCTAATGTATTGTATTTCTTTCATCCTTCCCTAATTACCATGATTGTAATATGCTGAGAATGTCCCCTTTGTCCCCATGCATGCTGGAAGCTTTAGATTGCCCCTTTATTCTCCTCCATAAATATTTCCCTTCACTAACTTTTCCAGCAGGGGCGCCTGTTGCTCCAAATGTTTGGGGGTCCCACCCCAATTTATGAACTAAACTTCCTCCTTTTTTGCTCAGGTGCCTATTAAACGCCCCCAGTTGTCCCCTCTAATGCAGCCATTTTGTTCCCTCCAATGCAGCCATTTGGTTCCCTCCAATGCAGCCATTTTGTTCCCTCCAATGCAGCCATTTGGTTCCCTCCAATGCAGCCATTTGGTTCCCTCCAATGCAGCCATTTGGTTCCCTCCAATGCAGCCATTTGGTTCCCTCCAATGCAGCTATTTTCCCCCCAGCCCTGCACTTACCTTCTTGTGGTCAGCGCCATCCTTCTTCTGTCCTTGATGTCTTCTCCTTCCCTTGATGTTGCATCAGCCAATCATGTTACCATTAAACAGACTTGGTGAACATGATTGGCAGAGCAGCCTGCCAGTGTTTCCCCAAGGAATGCCCCCCCACCCTGCGTCCCCTATTTTACTTTTCGGAAGCCAATTACATCCCTCAGGTTGTAATGTGCAAGACTATTTTACTACCTGTTTCTGCTATGCAATTTTAACCCCCTAAATGCCGCAACTATTCATATGTCGGTCGCTAAACAAGAGGCCATCCACCTGAATAGTGGGCGGCATAGACAATACATAGGTTAATGCAACGCATGAACCTATGTATTGTTCTGAGTGATGGGCACAGGAGAGAGGGGGCAGTGCTCCAGCGCCCACTCTGGACGCACCGCCACTGCAATGCTATCCTGTGGCCAAACACATTCCCCCCCCAAAATAATTTAGTAATGGCCCATCAGAGGGGGTGATGAATCTGATAAATGAGCCTTCCCTTATACTTATTTTAAACACCTTAATAAACGTAGAATTTGATTGATGTTGGCCTTGATTTTTTTAGAATCAAATTTCCTTGTAATGTCTGACTTTGGTATTCTAATATTATTTCATCTTGTTTCACTCCACAGCTTCCTTCCACGCCACAGGAATGGCAGACTGTGGCATCGGAGTTTGCCACGCGGTGGGACTTCCCCAACTGCGGTGGTGCCATAGACGGGAAGCACGTCCGCATCGTGCCGCCACCCCGTTCTGGGTCCTACTACTACAATTACAAGGTGTTTCATAGCATTGTGCTGATGGCGGTGGTGTCAGCACGGTATGAATTCCTCTATGTTGATGTAGGGAAGAATGGCCGGATGTCCGATGGGGGATCCTTCATCCAGACGGAGTTTGCCCTCCGTCTCCAGAGTGACGACCTTGCATTGCCACCGGATGCAGGGAATATTGAAGGACTCCCCTTTGTTTTCTTGGCTGATGAAGCCTTCGGACTCGGACGGCATCTTATGAGGCCATTTCCACAGAGGACCCTGACCCCAGAGAAGAGGGTGTTCAATTACCGGCTGGCCAGGGGCCGAAGAGTTGTCGAAAATGCCTTTGGCATAATGGCCAGCCGGTTCCGCCTTTTTATGACTTCAATACACTTGGCGGACTACAAAATAAACTATGTCGTATTATGCTGCTGTGTGCTACACAACTTTCTGAGCCAAAAATCAAATTCCTATATGGCCTCAGTTTTGCCAGAGGCTGGACTTTCCCCTGCAAATCCCCTGCCGGGCCTGGAATCTGCCCGTCCTAGCTTGCCCTCCCAAAATGCCCGTGAGGTTCGGGACAAATACATGGAGTATTTCACGGGTAGGGGGGCAATTCCTATGCCAGCCTATGTCTAAGGATCCCAATAAAAAGCTTGTTTAAACCTTTAATTATTTGTTCTTTCCTGTCTCCTAGTTTGTCTTTGTGCATTTGTAGTGCCAAGTGTATTTTACTTTAGTAAATAACAACCATTTCACTATGTAACCTTACAAAATAACCAAATAAGCTTAGAGGGTATTATAAAAAGAAGCTACACGTTGTTTGTGGTCAAATATTTTACTCTGTGCACATTCTCACCATTTTTAGTTTTTTCTGTTTTTTTGGGTTGGCCTGGCCCCAACCCAGCAATTTTTTGCTTATGAAAATACAAAAATAACAGTTGCATTCCAAAAATTACAACATTGGATACCTCTGAGCAATCTGAGACATTCACTTACACAAACTATGTCTCTATGTGCCCGTCCTAATATGGGGTCCTGCCACCCCTTGCCCAGGCAAAAATTGAATATGCACACATTTGGGATTTTTTACATCTATGAAGTTTACAATCCTGATCCCTATTGTCAACATGTGCTATCTGCCATCAGGGGTGATCAATGGACGTGTTTTGGGGGTGCAACCCCTTCCTCAGTTCACGAGTTTAGATACGAGGAAGGGGTTGCACCCACAAAAGACGTACATGGATATCCCCTGATGGCAGATAGCACATGTTGACACACTGTGTGCAGATTCAATTTTTGGCTGGTTTGATTGTCAAAAAAATTCGAAAAGTTGCAAAAACAAACATGTAAAAACAAATGTGTTTGGATGGCTTATTGAATTCTCCCCAAAACATCGAGAATGTCTTTAAATGTCTGTTCCATCACATGGATTCTTTGTTTAATAAGGTCCAGTTCCGTGCTACATTCCATCACTTGCTGGATGAGGCAGAGGGCACTGTCAGCAGAGAACCGTGTACTATCCTTCACAACATTTATATCCCCTAAAAACAAAAAAAAAAAGGTATTATAACTCTGCAGGCCTACATCTCTTACCTGAAGCTGTGGTGACAGATACTGACCTGTTGTGGTGACCAGATCCACAACGTCATCCACCTCTCCTTCCTGCACTTCTCCTTCCTCCACCTCAACTTCCTGCACATCTTTCGGTTGTGGGTCTTTGGGAGTTTGGGGTTGCTTGGAAGTTGTGGGGTGCAGGTGCTCCCTGGAGTGTTCTCCTCCCAGTCTTCTCTCCCCTATGAGAATCAAACAAAAGGTCTATTTATCACACTGTAAATCTCAATGTTAAAATAAAAACAGGCTAAATTGATTGGAAGTGTGGTACAAGTGTGTGTTTGGGCGGAATTTAAAGAAGAATGCATTATTTATGACCAAGAATATGCTTAGTATTCACCTTTGGATGTGATTTATTTGACATGGAGGCACCACAAAAATTCTCGTATGCACCTGTGTGGGACACCCAAAAAAGGCGGGTCTGGTGGCCCACACTATAGTGCTCCAAAGTACAGATGTGGAAGCAGCTGCTGAGTGTCCTCTCCTTTACACTGATAAAAGTTTGCATTTCATTCTCTTTACAAACACATCATCTTGACGCCACAATTTTGGAGCAAAAATGGCAGATGTATAATTACTTTTGTGGCTCTAAAATAAGCCAAAACCACGGATAGTGGCCGAATGAAGTGTCGGTAACGTAACGAACGATTACTGTGCCCAACCAAGTTCAAAATATTACATTTTGGAAGCGAGTCCAATATGAGAAGCCAAAATAAAGAGCAACATGACAGTTTAGAAAAAGATTAATATCAGAAAAGTCTACATTTTACTTACTTTTAGCGAGCATTCTCTTTATGCTCCTCAACTGCTCTGGCTCCCTCAGTTTGAGGTCTGACCACCTCTTTCTGAGCTGCTCATTTGAGCGTTTCACCCTGAAATTTGCCTTCAGACTCTTCACGACTTTAGTGAGGATTTTGGCCTTCCTTCTATTTGGTTTGCTATACGGCCCATGCTTGGCATCATAATCAGCCTTGAGCAAGATGTCCACCATCTCCGCCATCTCCGCAAAAGACATATTCGATGCCTTGAATCTCCTCCTTGATCATGACGTTTCCTCGGTCTCCGGGCTTGTCTCCTCCTCGTTAGTTGCGGAATTATCAGACACCTGCTGTAACTCCGCCATATCTGTCTGCGCGCCGAAAGAGAAGGGGCGGGGAAAAGATGTTAGTTAGAACGTCATGGGCGGGCGACGTGTGCGGAGCGACGTGTTTGTATTTTGACGCATGCGTGGTGTGTATATAGCAAACACACATGTGACTATAGTACGTTCGGTGTGCGGAGAGAGGAGTTCAAGTGACGGACGTGCGAACGAAGGTATGTGATTTTGTGACTTGTACAAATTGTTGGCCTATACTGTCTTGAGAATGTTGGAGGATATATATGGTGACTAGCATGTTAAGGAGGTTAGACTGTTTGCCTCACATTAGTTATATATAATTTAATTAACTTGCAGATACAATATGAATGTCTTTATAAGCGACAAGGATTTCCTGGCGGAATTTATTGACCGGGTAAGGGAGCTGCCCGCTCTGTGGGAGACGAAAAACCCCATCCACAAAAAAAGAGGGGTGAGAAAAGCAGCGCTGGAGAAGCTGCTCCCATTTGTGCATACCAAGGTGCCCACAGCCACAGCAAAACAAGTGGACACTAAAATTGGGAGCTTGAGAGGTACCTACAGGACTGAACGCTCTAAGGTGCTGGCTTCTCAGAGGTCAGGAGCAGCAGCAGATGATGTGTATGTCCCGATTTTGTGGTACTACAACAGGATGTCCTTCCTGGATGACCACATTGAGACAAGGCCATCACTCTCCACTCTTCCCCCCAGACTTCCCTGCAGCCAACCTGAGCCTTCTCTGGAGCAAGAGGAGGCAGCCATCCTGGATGATCCTGATTTGACCATCTGGAGCCAGGTATAGTATTTTTCGAAAATGTATTGGGATAAACTTAATGTTTGACAAATATGTCAAGATGACAAACATAAAATATTTTGGATTGCACAAGTGAAATCAAGATCTGTAGACATTATTCTGCACTTAATTGGGTGCTAAATAGTCAATCTGATGTAGTGGTAAATTTAAAGCAAGGATTTATGGATTTACATTCTAATTGCTTCAATCAGGATTACAAAGTTTGATGCAAAGATTAAACTAACATATTAAACTATGTCCCTTTTTCATACACAGGATGAAATCAGCCAGGAGGAGGGTCTGGAAACTGTCAGGCAGGAGGAGGAAGGGCCCAGTGGCAGCCAGGAGGTGGCAGGGCCCAGTGGCAGCCAGGAGGTGGCAGGGCCCAGTGGCAGACAGGAGGTGGCAGGGCCCAGTGGCAGACAGGAGGTGGCAGGGCAAAGGAGAAGCACCAGATCCCAGGTGCCTCCCATCCGGCTTCACAAAAGAGGCAGGAGGGACAGGAGCACGAGTGAGGCAGCAATGGCCCTTATTCGTGAGGCCCATGCCACCCTCCAGGAGCCCACATCCCCTGAAGAGGCCATTGCTGGCCTAGTGGAGGCTAAGTTCAAGGTGATGAGCATGGAGCAACGCCTCCTATGCGAGCCCCTGCTCATCACCTTGCTCAACAAGGGGGTGATGGAGAAAATGACCCCCAATACCGCCATATGTGAGGTGGCACAACTGACCCAACCTCAACCTCCACCTCCCCCTTCTTCTTCTGCCCCACCCCCTTCTGCTACACCTCCACCTTCTTCTTCTGCCCCACCCCCTTCTGCTACACCTCCACCTTCTTCTTCTGCCCCACCCCCTTCTGCTACACCTCCACCTTCTTCTTCTGCCCCACCCCCTTCTGCTACACCTCCCCCTTCTTCTTCTGCCCCACCCCCTTCTGCTACACCTCCCCCTTCTTCTTCTGCCCCACCCCCTTCTGCTACACCTCCACCTTCTTCTTCTGCCCCACCCCCTTCTGCTACACCTCCACCTTCTTCTTCTACCACACCCCCTTCTGCTACATCTCCTCCTCCTCCTCCTGACAGGAGTACCCCTCCAGTGGGCCAGCCTCCAGCCAAACGAAGAAGGAAGGCTGCAGGGAAGGCTTCAGGGAAGATTGCAGGGAAGGTTGCCAGGAAGAAGAGGAAGTGATGGCCTTGCTTCATTGTGGTCGGACAGAAGGCAGCCTGTTGTAGTACCACAGACTTGGGACATATATCTCACCTGCTGCTGTTCCTGACCTCTGGGAGGCCAGCATCAGATTGTGTTCAGAAATGTTGGCCTTCTCAAGCTCCCAATTTTAGTGTCCACACAGGGTTGCTGTGTGCTCTGGGGTCCCTGGGATGCACAAATGGCAGCAGGTTCTCCAGCGCTGCCTTCTCTTTATTTTATTTTTAAACATGAATAAATGTGATTTTTGTTTACGTTCATACTTGACTATGTGTATTTGTAAAAATTAAAAATCTAGCTTTGGAGTAAGCAGATACATTTGACTGACAAAAAAAGGGACAGATAACAACCCCCCAAAAGAATAACTAAATCTGATTATCAAAAAAACATGGTGGGAAATTTAACTAATATAGAGTCCAAAATTAAATGAGAGATCACTACCAAAACATTGCGAAATTATAATTAACATCATTTTTAAAAATATTACCATTTAAATTATTCCTAAAAACTTGCACGATATAATACACAGAAATCTTCTTAAGAGCAGCATGAAAAAGGTTAAAAAAAAAGTCATAACTCTGTGTGAATATCAGCAGCAAAAGAAGGTCACTCGTTTTGATTAATGTAACATTCTAACGAAGATTTCAATGCAGAACATTTAAACGATGCAATATTTTTGAGTGTGACGAATGTGCTCTCTCCATTACGAAGGCTTGTTTTACCAGAAGATGCGCTCCCGTCTCATAGTTGCTTGTGAGCATGCGCGCTTTTGGAAGAGTCGTAAAAGCATACACACGAACCATTTTCTCGTCACAAAACAGCCCGACGAGAAACACGACGAGGAAATCTGGAATCCTGACGAGAAAATAGAGAGCAGGTTCTCTATTTTCTCGTCGAGATTCTCGGCAATTTTCTCGTCGTAAAACCATACACACGAACGTTTTTCTCGACAAAAAAGCTCTCGCGGCACATTTCTTGCCGGTTTTGGACGAGAAACTCGGTCGTGTGTACGAGGCCTGACAATGTGATAAGTATTCAAGGAATAGGAGTATGAGAAGGAGTTTTTATTTCCTGATAATTTTTATGAAAATGTTGCTATTTTGGCAAAATGCATTTGAATAACTAGGGTTTTGATGTTTTCTAACGGTGCAATTGGCTTCAAATGATGGCTGAAAAATCCTTAGTTTTAGATTTATTATTTAATATTTTTTTCACAGAAATAAGAATAAAAAAATAAAAAAATGTAACGCAACAGTGCATACATAACAATCAAATTTCCCATAAAATTTTATAAAAAAATGGAAAGAGAAATATAAATTCAAAGAACACTAAGTGGCCTGTTTATAGTGGAGATCATATATCACTAATTGGCCTACTCTATAGGCAAGGTTTCTCCATACTGCAGCCTGCATTTTACAGAACATTAATGGAATGCAGGCAGCGGGGTGGATCCAGCGATGTCCCAAAGCATCCTCTCTGCCTAAATCAGCAGAGAAAACTCATTAATTGGAGTTTAGCTGGTCGCGACTTTGACAGGACACATGACTGGGCTCTCCTCCCTGTATTTTTTAAGTTATTCATTTTAATAGCACAGTCCAGAAGCACGCAAAGCAATAAGCACATTTGCAAAGTACACCACTGGGGTTGATTTACTAAAACTGGAAAGTGCAAAATCTGGTGCAGCTCTGCATAGAAACCACTAATCTGCTTCCAATTTTTTTTGTCAAAGCTTAAAGTGGTTGTAAACTCCCCAAAAAAAAAAAATCTGCAAAACAAAGGCATAATGAACTAGTATGCATCGCATACTAGCTAATCATTAAATACTTACCTTAGATCAAAGCTGTTGGTTGCACACCACTGTCTCCCGACATGTCTCCCGTCTCCCGACATGTCTCCCGTCTCCCGAATAATTTCCGGGTTCGCGTGCTGTGATTTGCCAGAGGCACAATGACGTCACTCCCACGCATGCATGCGGGAGCCGCTGGTCAGGGCACAGCTCCTGAAAAAACGGCCCAAGCGGGCCGTTTTTTCAGTGTCGCATGTCGGCACATGCAGATACAGTGAATATCCCCTAAACTGTGCAAGTTTAGGAGATATTCATGGTACCTACAGGTAAGCCTCATTATAGGCTTACTTGTAGGTAAAAGTGGTGTAACAGGGTTTACAACCACTTTAATTGAACAAGCTGAAGTTAGAGGCTGATTGGTTACCATGCAGAGCTGCACCAGATTTTGCACTCTCTATTTTAAGTAATTCAACCCCACTGTGTCTTATAAATGTGCCATTTTATTTCTACTAGTGTTCAAGAGCTTCTGCTTTGTTGAAATTTTGGAATTTTGCAGCACAATGAACCTTGTCCTTAGTCGTGAAGCAACATCAACTTAGCTTCACTAAGCAGACTCTGCATGTTCTGCATTGCCTTTTCTTAAGTTCAGCAGAACAGACTTTTAAAGTAGTACATGATCTTATATTTCATATAAAGCATTATTGTTGAGTGATGGGGATATTGTATCCATAAGGCTATTCTCACTGCTATTACTTTGTCTAGATTTAATTATAAAGAAACAATATTGAGCAATCAATGCTGTCTTGATGGCTCTGATCATTCTATCTGCCAGCAAAGTAGAACTTCAAGTGTCTTAAAGACATCATGAAGAAGAGAAAATACATTTAGAATAATTATGAAGAAAAGAATAACAATACATTTCCGTGACACTTATCAAGCAAGCATAAAAAAATATATAGCTATTGCAATATAACTAAACATTACACATGCCCTACAGGGTTGAGGGCAGTGCAGATACAACCAGAAGTCAATTTTACTTAAAGCTACACACATTTTGCCAAGACTCACCAATATATAAGTTTTTAGCCAAACCTTCCTCCTCTAGCTTGCTCTACCTGTCCTAAAGTTGTTACACATATTTCAATTACTATATCTTTTGACTTTACAGATGTATTTAAGCCTGCCAATTTCTTTCTTTATTTATTATAATTTATCCAGTTTCTTCAATGATCTGTGGAGCTTGATGTAAAAATTTTGAGATTCACATATGTCTGGAATAGAAGAAAGCAAATATTTTGTAGAAGTGTGACTATAACCCCCTTATCTGAAAACACTAATGTAGAGATGTGGATTTAAAACAAGTATATTATTCTTTAATTGCATTGGGAAAATAAGGTGTTTTTCAAGTAGTGTTTCAGAAAGGCCATAGGAAAATGGAGTACATTCCTGGAAAATACTGCACAGGCCACTATACACAGGCTTAAGATTTGTATCCTGCATTGTGCAGTGATCCCCACACTTATTGAATCTTTCAAAAGCTAAAATGTCAGTGCACGCTACCTGCACTGGGTCTGGACGGCCATACAGAGTCTCCCAGATGAATCATACTGCTAGTCAAGCCAGACATTTGTTGCTCCAGAGCTGAGCTATGGGTCACAAGCTTTACATTCAGCACACATAAGACATCTTGTAATGACACTCTTACTATGAATCAGTTTCTGCCTTGTGCCATTTCAAGGAATTTAAGAATGTAGCAAACTTACAGGGACCTGGGAAAACGTAGATATCTCACTTCCTCTTTGTCATTGTTCCATAAGGAAGCCATTTATAGGTGATCCAAACATACAAAAAAAAAATTTGCTTCTTAAAGGAGAACTCCCCTACAACTCTGTGTAGGGTGTCAAGCTGCCCACGTCAGAAAATCTTAAATCTGATATTAAGCTTTATAGCGTTTTGCCTCCACAATATTCAAGTATACTCAGGCTAAATGATAATAAAAAGACAGCTAAGATTGTGAAAAGAGGAACAAAAGTGGAATAGTGCACTATCATGTCTTCCAGACCTCAAAAAAAAATGTTGGTTAAAAATACATCTGTAGTTTAAATAAAAAAAATAAAAAGATCTGAAGATAGTCTCCAAAGCTGAGAATGAGTATCTGCTTTACAGAAAAAGGAGACAAGTGGGCAAATCTAAAATAATTAAAAAAGGGGAAAATTATTGTATTTATCACAGGGAAATTACCGCATATACTCGAGTATAAGCCGACCAGAATATAAGCCGAGGCACCTAATTTTACCACAAAAAAATGGGAAAACGTATTGACTCGAGTATAAGCCTCGGGTGTCCATCTGCATGCCTCACTATGCTTCACTTTGCCTCACTGTGTCCATGCCTCACTGTGTCCATGCCTCACTGTGCCCATGCCTCACTGTGCCCATGCCTCACTGTGCCCATGCCTCACTGTGTCCATGACTAGACTGACGTTTACCATGGGAGTCTATGGAAGGAGTGCCCAGCTTTGAAAAATCGGTGCTCCCCGGCCATAGGCCGTAGGTCCCCCAGACAACACTTGTAGAGGAGAAATGGGGCTACACGTGTGCCAAGTTTCGGGTCCTGGGGACCTACGATCGGCCGGTACCGGGTCCAAACAAACTTTGCACACTTGTAGAGAAAGAGTGGGGCTACATGTGTGCCAAGCCGGTAATGGGTCCCCAAAGTCCGGGAGATCAGGCGCAAAAAGGTGACTCGAGTATAAGCCGAGGGGGGCATTTTCAGCACAAAAAAATGTGCTGAAAAACTCAGCTTATACTCGAGTATATACGGTACTCAAAAGGTGCAGTCACACTTTAAGGTGGTTTTAATCAGGACTAGGGACATAGTTTGTAACACTGGGTCCTGATGGAGTGATCATTGCACTGATGTAATAATTATTAACAACTGAACAAATATGTATATTGTTGTGCTGCTATAACATGGTTAGCCCACAACTATAGCATTTCTGTAAAATTAATAGTCTGACACCATGTGATTACCAACAGGTAACCCTGGATGGGTAGTAAAAGTAGTATCAGGCAAAAAATAAACCTGCCCTGTAAGAACTTTCAATCAAAATTCTACAAAAACATTAATGAAACCCAATTACATTGATAATTACATTTGGGTCCAAAAAATGATCACTAATAAATAGAAATGGGAGAGATCGGTCAAAGGTGTCCGTTTATGAAGCAGTGAAATATATTCACTGCTTCATTCGCCGGGATTCACAGTGGATATCTATCTCCTCTGTGTGCCTGTTAATGAAGCAAAGTAGATCGCTTCACCCTTGGAGGAGTGAATTGATCTACCAACGCTTCCAACACTGGAGAACGACCCCTGATACTGGAATCTCGTGAGACATTACGAGGTTACAGTACCAGAAATTCACAGAAACACAGAGATGTCAGTTTATTAAGCAGTGATAAATTATCACTGCTCCATACACTGACAGACGGCGTAGTTAATGTTATTAAAATAATGAGTCCCCCTTCATAATATATATATGTATACACATTGTATATACACACACATTATATATATATATATATACATGTACACATTATATATATATATATATATATATATATACACATAAATATTACAGGGGGACACGGACATGGTTACAGTGTTGGGGGGTCTGAACGAGGTAGAAAGAAGTTAAAAATCTTCCAGCTTCCTCCTCAGATCCCCCGAGATTCTCTCTTCACTCCCCGATTCTCCACCTCCGTGCTGGTGAATCGGGGAGTGTGAATTCTGACACAGATCGCCAGTGAAGCGCTGAGATCGCAGCTTCATAAACTGGCCGTTACTGTGTCATTCAATGAGACTTCTCACTGTGCAGAGATCATCGGTGGGAGAACATGTTCAAACACTTCTCCCCAGATAATCTCTGTGTCATAAACTGTTTATGGACTGTGATCAGTGGCGATCCTTGGGATCACTGCTGATCACTGCTTCGTAAAACGGACACCAAAGTGGTATACTGTATATAACTTGCTGGGAAACTATTCTTTGTAGAATATCCTTCTTTTTTTTTTTTTTATATATATTATCAATACAATTGATTGTTTAAAATACAGGCAAAAGACAAAATAAAAAAATTATTTCTGTCACAGACAACTGTAAAGAAACCAGAACAGTCAACCCTCAGCGCTCACTCCACTTCACATCCAACAGTACATAGGTAGTGTTCCAAGCGATGCTGCTCACCTTGAGCGGGGAAACTCCAAAGCACTATAAAGGAGGGTGCAAACGCCTAGTGCATTACCTCCAACACCATTACAATTTATTAAAAACCCAAAAACATAATCACAAACATGAGGAAATCACAAGCATATACAATCACAACTCCAGCCTGGTGGATACCAGATCCTTGTCGTTGGAAACTAACACGATTCAGAAGACAAGCCCCCCTCCTCCAAGCTCTGAGGAAGGACGCTTCTCTCCCAAAACGCATCAACTTTCCAATTACAGTAATCTGGTATCCACCATGCTGGAGTTGTGATTATATATGCTTGTGATTTGATTTCCTCAGGTTTATGAGTATGTTTTTGGCTTTTTAATAAATTGTAATGGTGCTGGAGATAATGCACCAGGCTTTTGCACCCTCCTTTAGTGATACCTTAAAAGTCATAAGAGTTGCAATCAATTATAAAGAAAAATAAATGAATATTGTCTAATCTCAGAGAATCCTTTCAATGTTGCATTCTGTTGAATTTTCAAAACATCAAAAACATATTTTGCCTGTCAATAAAAATCAGTATTTACTGTGAATGGGTATCTTTTGAATCCATTAATTTCCTATTATAGAAGTTCATCCCACGAGCACATTTAGGGGTAGGGACTGATAATAATTGGTTAATTTTTTCTTGCTAACTAATCAATAACTATGGAATTGTTTTAATTTCTCAATGACAGGCACAAATTGAAATAATGTATGACACAATGGGGTTGATTTACTAAAGGCAAATGCACTTTGCACTACAAGTGCACTAAGTGCACTTGGAATTGCAGTCACTGTAGATTTGAGGGGAAGATCAAAATGAAGGGAAGCTCTGCTGATTTCTATCATCCAATTATGTTGCAAGCAAAAATGCTGTTTTTTATTTTCCTTGCACGTCCTCCTCAGATTTACAGTGACTGCACTTCCAAGTGCACTTGCAGTGCAAAGTGGATTTGCCTTTAGTAAATAAACCCCAATGTCATTATGAGGTTCTGTCTGCATCCACACATGCAGTTGTAGGCCTCCTTCCATAAGTGCTCTATGCTTGTGTAGCGACCTCACCCCATTTCTTTCTTCTAGGGGTATCACGCACGACAGGGTGAGATGCGCCACGGCCCATGTCCTCCCCATAACTGTGGGTGAGGTGAAGGCCAGTACCAGATATTTCCTCGGGCCTATGTGCTTCTGTAAAGGATTAAGTCCTGTTGTGCCAACACTTCCCTTTGCTCCCATTAACCAGAGTTCCACACACCGATCACAGTCCAACTCTTGTTTTATTGCATTTCTCACAATAAACAGTGCTTCAGTAGCCAACTGGTTGCGACTTGATAACATTTTGATACAGGGGATGAGCAGGTAGAGGCACTATCCTAATTACCAGCTAAACCACTGCGATCTCACCAGCGGTTACTATAGCCATATCTTGAAAGGACTTAGAACTTGAGAGTCTCTACCAGCGACTCAAGAGAACTTAGACAGGAGTACCTTCGCTGCGTTGCGGCCCCTATCAGGGGAAGATGTCCCTCCAAGAGAGTTACCAGAGGCCCATCCGTCACCGGGTTGATGCTGCTCCAGACTCTCCGAATGGGTAACCTCCCTGGCCTCCTCACCTCAGACATGGGCCCCATCCACTTCAGGGACCCTCAGACTTCTCCACCCTCGCGGGACCCAGTTGAAGTCACTGGGCCCCAGGCCTCCTGGTTTAGTACCTCACCCCAGGCTGAAGGTGCCTGGGATGGACTCCAACTCCATTCCGGTCAGGCCTAGGGCACCTGAGCCGGAATCCGGAACCGCCCGCACCCAGGCCTAAGGTGCCTGGGCGCGTGATGAAGAACCTCCAGAAGAGCAAGACCTCGTGACCAGGGCGTCTCCCCCTTTTATCCCCTCCAATGACGCCACGGCAGGTTCCCCGCCCTCGCCGTACCATCTCCGAGAAGGGACAAAAAGGACAGCACTTTCGCAGTGAATCTACCTTGAGCCTGCGGGCACTCACCACCCACCGGCCAAGGAGATTATTACACCGCCCAATCCTCCACGAATACAAATGGTCATTACTCCCATACCTACACACCTGAACTTTCACCCAGGTGTACCCCACCTAAATTTAAAGACCCCGCTACACACTCCCCCCTGTAATTTGACGCTGGTCCCCAGCGTCTGGTGCGAACCCATGTCTCCCAAAGGTGGTGACATAAGTCTGACCCCAGAGGCATCCCTAAAATTTGAACCTCAATCATACCAAGACCTGCTCAAAGGGAAGGGGAACATAAAACAATAAACTTTTTTTTTTTTTTATAAAATCCTCTAAGCATGTACACATATACAATCCCTCCCTTTTCTGTCTAGGAACCACCCCCTACTCAGTAGTCTTGACAGACGAATCTCCTGCAGAGGGAAAGAAAAAAAAAAACTCGCAAGGAAAACCACATCCTAACATTCTGTGCAAATTTGGAATGAATGGGTCTATCAGCCGAAAGACCCACTCGCTCCAATAAGTAAAGTGATGCAAATGTACAAGCAAAAGCCGTTGCGCAACACCGCCACCTGGTGACGATGCCACGGTGATGACACTTGGTGAAATCTTCAATCTTCCTGCTTTCCTACTCTGATTCTACCCCCAAAGTCTCTGTCTTTGAACTGTGAAGAAGAGAGAACAAACAAACAGCTCTCATTCCTCCAAAGAGTAGAAAAAAACAAAAACCCAAATAAAAAAAAGGGATTTTTATAACAGCTTACCTGTAAAATCCTTTTCTTGGAGTACATCACGGGACACAGAGCGACTTAGTCATTACTAATGGGTTATATAGTTTACCTTCAGGTGTTGGCACTGGCCAATTCCAAACCGGAAGTACCCTCCCCTATATAAGCCCCTCCCACCCGGGAGCACCTCAGTTTTGTAGCCAAGCAATAAGTGTCCCAAAAAGAGGGGTGGGAGCTCTGTGTCCCGTGATGTACTCCAAGAAAAGGATTTTACAGGTAAGCTGTTATAAAAATCCCTTTTTCTTTTTCGTACATCACGGGACACAGAGCGACTTAGTCATTACTAATGGGACGTCCCAAAGCAATGCCAAATGAGGGGGGGGGTACATAAGCTGGGCGCCATCAGGCATGAGGATCTTTTGCGGCCTGCAACACACTGCGCCCAAAGGCGACATCCTCCTGACTTCTAACGTCTACCTGATAGAATCTAGTAAACGTGTGTACCGAAGACCATGTTGCGGCCTTACATACTTGAGCCAGGGAGGCCTGGTGATGCACTGCCCATGAAGTTCCAACCGCTCTTGTGGAGTGCGCCCTAACTTTGAACGGAGGCGGTCTCTTTCTCAAGCCATAGGCTTGTATTATGACCTGTCGAATCCACTTGGCTAAAGTAGATTTTGATGCTGCCTGACCCTTTCTGGGGCCTTCCGGCAGAACAAATAAAGAATCCGTTCTGCGAATCTGAGCAGTGGCTTTTAGATAAGCTTTAACTGCTCTTACTACATCCAAAGAATGTAATAACTTTTCCTCTACCGAGCTAGGTTTGGGGAAAAAAGAAGGAAGAACCACATCTTGGTTCAAATGAAACCTCGATACCACTTTAGGAAGAAAGGCTGGATGAGGACGTAATACTACTCTGTCCTTATGGACAACCAGATATGGCTCCTTACAGGACAAGGCGGCTAATTCCGATACTCTTTTAGCCGAACAAACGGCTACTAAGAAAATCAATTTCCTGGTGAGAAGAACCAAGGAAATGTGTTGTAATGGTTCAAAACGGTTGTTTCTGTAGAACCGACAGAACCAGGTTTAGGTCCCAAGGACATATGGGAATACTAACCGGAGGGCTAATACGCATCACTGCTTGTATAAAGGCTTTGACTAGTGAATGCGAAGCCAAGGGCCTTTGAAAAAATATTGACAAGGCCGAAATCTGACCCTTGATAGTACTCAAGGCAAGCTTCCTATCTACAGCCCACTGTAGGAAGTCCAAAATCCTCCCTATCACGTACTTACGTGGATGCCATTTCTTGGCCTCACACCACGTAATGTATGCTTTCCAGATCCTATAATAGATCTGCCTGGATACCGGTTTCCTGGCATTGATCATGGTAGATACCACAGAATTAGAGAGCCCTCTCTTTTTCAGAATGTGGGCTTCAATAGCCAGGCCGTCAAACCTAGGGCTGGTAAGGAAGGGTGGTATATCGGTCCCTGCGACAGCAGGTCCGGACGATGTGGGAGGGTCCAAGGACTCCTCACTGACATTTTTACAATCTCCGCGTACCATGCCCTTCGGGGCCACGCTGGAGCCACCAGAATCACTGGTTTCTTTTCTACCCTGATTCTGCGGAGTAATCGCGGTAACAATTGTGGCGGTGGGAATGCATATATCAGCTTGAACTGATCCCAAGGGAACACTAGGGCATCCGATCCGCAAGCTAGGGGATCCCTTGTGCGAGACACAAATCTGTCCACCTTTGCGTTGAATCTGGATGCTAGCAGATCTACATCCGGTGTTCCCCACCGCTGGCATATTGCCTGGAAAACCTCGGGGTGAAGAGACCATTCCCCCGGGCATAATTGTTGGCGACTTAGAAAGTCCGCTCTCCAATTTTCCACTCCTGGGATGAAAACCGCGGATATGGCTGGGACATATTTTTCTGCCCACTCCAGGATGCAATTTGCTTCCCTCTGGGCTGCACGACTCTTGGTGCCACCCTGGTGATTGATATATGCCACTGCCGTGGCATTGTCTGATTGAATTCTGACAGGGGACCCTTGGAGTTTGGATGTCCATGCTACTAGGGCATACCGGGCTGCTCGTATCTCTAAGAGATTGATGGGCAGGGCCTTTTCTGCTTCTGACCACTTGCCCTGGAGAGACCATTGCTCCAGTACTGCCCCCCAGCCTATGAGGCTGGCATCTGTAGTGACCACCTTCCAAGAAACCGGACTGAAGGGTTTCCCTCTTTCCAGATTCTGGGGCACCAACCACCAATGGAGGCTCTTGCGAACGGAAGGGGACAGGGACATTGGTAAGTCTAAAGCCTGAACTTTTTTGTTCCAGGCTGACAGTATGGCCCTTTGCAAATTCCTTGAATGGAATTGACCGTAGGGTACCGCTTCGAATGAAGCCACCATCTTTCCCAGCAGCCTCATGCAGAGGCGTATGGATGGTTTTCTTTTTGTACCCACTAAGTGGGTCAAATCTTTTAAAGACGACACCTTCTCTGGAGGTAAGAAAATCTTTCTCTGATTTGAATCCAGCCTTAGCCCTAAGTATTCCAGACTTTTGACTGGTCTTAGAGCTGACTTGTCCCGGTTGATAATCCAACCGTGATATTCCAGATACTCGATTGTCTTGTGAATAGCTACTTCCAGCTTTTCCACTGAGTGGTCTATTAGTAGCAGGTCGTCTAGATATGCCATTATCGTTACACCCTGTGTTCTTAGATTGGCCAATAATGGGGCCAGAATTTTTGTGAACACTCGTGGTGCTGTGGCCAGACCGAAAGGTAAGGCTCTGAACTGAAAATGGCGCCCTTCTACTGCAAAGCGTAGAAATTTCTGGTGGGCCGGAAAGATGGGAATATGCAGATAAGCATCCTTTATGTCGATCGAGGCTAGCCATTCCTGCCCTTGTAGGGCGGTGGCCACCGATCGGATCGACTCCATCCGAAAAGTCCTGATATTTAGGAACTTGTTTAGCCCTTTTAGATTTAATATGGGCCTCACGTCCCCATTTGGTTTGGGGACTGTGAAAAGGTTCGAGTAAAACCCGAATCCGCTTTCTTCCAGGGGAACCTTCATGATTACACCTTGGAGCAATAGTTGTTCTAGTGCCAGAAGGAGGGATCCTCTCTTTTGGGGATCTCTTGGCACGTTTGACCTCATAAATTGGGCAGGAGGAGTGCCTTTTAACTCCAGCTTGTATCCCAGACTTACTGCGGAGAGCACCCATCTGTCTCTGATGGTGTCCCGCCAGGTCTCTGTGAACAACTGAAGTCTTCCCCCCACCCGATTGAGCGGGGGCAATACTTCATGCCTTAGGGGGAGGTTTTGTACCTCTTTTGATCCAGGGCTTCTTGTTACCCTGTGATTGTCCCTGATTTCTGCCCCCTGAATTTGACCGCGGAGACCGTCGGAACTGCTTCACAGCCGATGTGCCCGGGACTGGAGAGGTAGGCCTCTTAAAAGAAGGACTTCTACACTTGTTCTTAACCGGTAAGAGTGAACTTTTACCGGCAGAAATTTTTCTGGATATATTTGTCCAGATCTTCTCCAAATAAGCGTTCTCCATGAAATGGGAAGCTAACCAGCAGTTTTTTACAGGGAGCTTCAGCAGACCAGTTTTTGAGCCACAGAAGCCTACGCATATGTACTATAGACAGCGTAAAGCGGGAGGCCTGTTGGATTGTATCCTTTATGGCGTCCACCGCAAAACACAAGGCTCTAGGCAGGTCAGCTAGGGCATGAGCCTGCTGATCTGGTAAGTCCCTTAAGACTTGTTTCAACTGATCTTTCACTGCTTGGCAGACTCCAATCGCTGCTACCGCAGGTTGTGTCACCATACTTGCTGTAGAGAAAGCAGATTTTAGTAAAGACTCCAATTTTTTATCTATTGGGTCTTTGAACATTGGAACATTATCTACTGGACATGTCAGTGATTTGTTAACAGAAGAGATGGCTGCGTCCACTATAGGGACCCTCCATTTTCTTATGAACTTATCCTCCATGGGATAGATCACCGGAAATCTCTTGGGGGGAGCAAATATTTTATCAGGATGCTCCCAATCCTGGTAAATAAGCCCTTCTAATAAAGGGTGGATTGGGAAGGAACAGACCGCCTGGGGAGCTTTTAGCGACCCCAGCGAGGAAACCGTAGTGGATGGTGGTTCCGCCAGAGGCATTTTAAATGCTGATCGGACCATGTTAGTCAGAGACTGAACCCATAATCTTTCAGCCTGAGAAGCTGAGAAAGGTTCTTCCACTGTTGATTCCTCTATAAGTGAATCAACCTCATCCTGATCCCCTTCAGGTAGGTCGATCTCTGTGTGGGGCTGTTCCTCCACTAACAGGCACTCTGAAGGAGGAGACGGAGATCGGACGCGCTTTCCCTGAGATAGGGAAGCAGCGATCAATGCTGTTAATCTCTCTTCTAATCCTCCCAGAGTTGAGGATAAAACCTCCTCTGTTATATATACAGGAGCAGGTGGACTGGGGACAGCCGCAGCACCAGGCATTCCTGCGGGGTTTCTACGGCTACTGACCTCTGCATTCTCAGGGGAGATTGGTGCAGTGCAAGCATGCCCAATATCCTCAGAGCCCGATGGAGACCCCTTTGGCTTCCTGGAAGATTTATTTCCGGAGCGTCTGGACGACATATCCTTTAAGCACAAAGCTGAGGTATTCCCGTCGTCATACACCAATTTTTGCTGGTAATAGTCTAACACAGGTGCTGCTATATACCAGCTGGTGTCCACTAAAGTGCCTTTCTATGGGGATGCCTGCATCAACCGCCTCTGTGTGCCACTGTTTGTTGCTAGCTCTGTTTGCATGCAGCTGACACTTGTACTGTGTCTTTTAACCATGCTGGGACGCCCGCACATGCGCAGAAGCGCCGCGGCGCGCATCGAGCGTCATCCACCCGCCCCGCCCCTTTTTTTTCATAGGAGGCGCGTGCACGCGCCCGCGCGCGCGCCCGTGCGCCAACGGCGCCCTTTTCGAAAACCAACAGAGGACTAGGAGCCAGGGCCCTTTTTGCCGGAGGGCCTGTGCGGTGGATGAACGCAGCAACAGGGCAGAGGAAGTGGATTCCCACAGAGAAACTTACCAGCTGCCTGGACCTTTTGAGTTGAGAAAACCAAAGATCCACATTACAAGAAAAATGGACTACAGCGGCCTCTAGTGGTTTAACACAGGTACCGCGGTCCCTGTTTTTTTTTTTTTTTTCTTGACTACTATTAAAATTTTACATTTTCAGTAGTTATAGGCAAACACAGATATTTAGCGGGAATACCGTTAGGTAACAGACAGAAAGACAAATTAGGCTTGGGGGTCCCCCAATAGAACCAAGTTCCTGGGGGCCCCCACTTACCTGATCCCCGCCGCAGGACTTTGTTTGGTCCACAAAAGTCCAAACTTCACCTATCACGGCAGGCATTGTAATTAAACCTTCAGGGACCGGGTTCCCAAGGATTCCACTCCCCTGGACCTGTATAGCACCCTGCACAGACAGCGTCTTGGTCGTGGGTATGACCAGAGCTCTGGATCCCAGGGTCCAGCCCTCCTAAGAGAAGCATTACAGGCAAAACCTTGCTCTTCTGCTGCAAGGCCCGGGTACCGACCGTTTAGCTATGAAGCTTTTTTGGTGGGATCCGGAACAGCTTACTAAGGCCCAAAAGAACCTGTACGCAAGCCCAGTGAAAACACATGTTACTCTTTGGCCAACACCTTAGACACTGGCAAAAAACTGAGGTGCTCCCGGGTGGGAGGGGCTTATATAGGGGAGGGTACTTCCGGTTTGGAATTGGCCAGTGCCAACACCTGAAGGTAAACTATATAACCCATTAGTAATGACTAAGTCGCTCTGTGTCCCGTGATGTACGAAAAAGAAAACTAGGGTACAGTTCGATGTTCCGGCAAGAACACCTCCGGAAACTTTTCACAGAAAACAAGCGAGTCTCTTCTCACAAATAAAACCTCGGGTCAGGCAAAAACAAAGGCTTCAGATGCTTATCGAAAACCTCAATCGAATAGTCCGCATCCTCTCCATCTTTCCTGCAGATGCGCACCTTGTCTGCGTGGATATGGCAGCCCCACATCCAGTCTGCTCTGCAGTCTCTAAACTTTTTCGACACTGATGGCGAACAGGACAAGTATCGCCGGGCATGAGGCACTTTAAGTTTCTCCCAAACGAACTCATCGTACCATTGCTGTCGCAGAGCTTCAACCTCAAACAACAAGTCTTTGGGCAAGTACGGATATTCCCATCCATAATCGTGAGCGACCCTCTGAGAAAAGAGTCATTGCAATCGGGCTAAAGGAGGCATTGTGGCCCGCTCACCTTCTCCTGGCTGAACGATGGCCTCCGGGTGCCGAGGTACTTTCACTACCTCTGATGGCTTCTCTTTCGGTGCCCGTAGTGATGCTAGCTGTTTCCCTGCCAACAAAACGGATGATACTGTGGACTGTGGAAGAGCAACCAGAGGACTAAGCTTCCTCGTAGACTCCGGAGCTTCCGCCCGGGGCGTGCTGTCTCCTATGGACATAGGCGAATCTTGGGGCGCACGTAGCATAGGTAATGGGCGTTTGTCCCAGCCCTTCTGGTGAAACAGTTCATCGATCTCACCGTCATCTCCACAATCCGACAGTGACTCTAGGTCGGAGGTGTCATACATCTCCGCGGGAAGGTAGTCTCTGGTAGACGTGGTACTACCCTCCCTAGCGGGCTCCACCGACTGTGGACCCCCAACACCTCCAACCACCACCACAGTCCCAGCCCCTGGCTCACCTTGACCTTTTGTAGAACTGGGATGTCCAGGACTCTTCCAACCGGATCCATCCAGGCCAGGCAAGCGACGGGGTGAAGCTCTTCCACGAACATAGGAGGCCTGCACCAGGCCGACTTTCCTCTTCGGAGGTGGGAGCAGAGAATCTGTGGTGACCGAAGCAGCATCCTCGGATTTTTCCTTCTCAGTCTCTGATTGGGCAGTCACATCGCCCTGGTCAGTGCGTACGGGAACCTCCGCAAAGACCTGGATCTCCCCTTCCAGAGTAGCGGTACCTGTGAGGCTGTTGAGGCGAAGGGCCCGGGGCCTTACTGTGGATGGCTCCACCTCGAACAAGAACTCTTTGCATGCTTCGCAACGCCCGAATGGCTTCAGGTGAACCACCAGTCCCGAGCATCCGGGACAGATCACACCGAGGGCCTCCGTGTCTCTGCAGGTGTACAGAGCCAACTGTCCTCGGGGCCTGAGTCTTATCCCCGTGTCTGTAAGGGGAGCAGCAAACGTAGTCATCTCCGTGGGGTAGGGAACCGGAATCCACGGGGAGCTTGAGGCCATCCCGACTGTCTGCTGCTCCATCACACACTGACCACGCGCTGAAGTCTCCACGTGAGTTCTTCCACATGGCCAGACTCCTCCCACGACTTGCACGTTTTTGCGGGCTTCCATCAAGCTCCGCCCACGAACTGTGTAGTCACGGGGTGCCTCATGGCGCAGTGCAGTAAAAGCCCCCACATGTAGTACGTCACACGGCTGGACTTCTCCCTCTTCTCGCTCCTCCGCATGGGCCTTTCCCGTCTTAGGGTCATTTCCACGACTTTGAGCAGGGATGCACTTTGGCCGATCACATGGCCGACCTGCTCAGAACTCCTCCGGGCAGCAAAGTCTAGACACAGCCATTCTTACTTCCAAAGTCAAAACACATATCATCCCGGACTCACGAGCCCCCACGTGTAGCGACCTCACCCCATCTCTTTCTTCTAGGGGTATCACGCACGACAGGGTGAGATGCGCCATGGCCCATGTCCTCCCCATAACTGTGGGTGAGGTGAAGGCCAGTACCAGATATTTCCTCGGGCCTATGTGCTTCTGTAAAGGATTAAGTCCTGTTGTGCCAACACTTCCCTTTGCTCCCATTAACCAGAGTTCCACACACCGATCACAGTCCAACTCTTGTTTTATTGCATTTCTCACAATAAACAGTGCTTCAGTAGCCAACTGGTTGCGACTTGATAACATTTTGATACAGGGGATGAGCAGGTCGAGGCACTATCCTAATTACCAGCTAAACCACTGTGATCTCGCCAGCGGTTACTATAGCCATATCTTGAAAGGACTTAGAACTTGAGAGTCTCTACCAGCGACTCAAGAGAACGTAGATAGGAGTACCTTCGCTGCGTTGCGGCCCCTATCAGGGGAAGATGTCCCTCCAAGAGAGTTACCAGAGGCCCATCCGTCACCGGGTTGATGCTGCTCCAGTCTCTCCGAATGGGTAACCTCCCTGGCCTCCTCACCTCAGACATGGGCCCCATCCACTTCAGGGACCCTCAGACATCTCCACCCTCGCGGGACCCAGTCAAAGTCACTGGGCCCCAGGCCTCCTGGTTTAGTACCTCACCCCAGGCTGAAGGTGCCTGGGATGGACTCCAACTACATTCCGGTCAGGCCTAGGGCACCTGAGCCGGAATCCAGAACCGCCCACACCCAGGCCTAAGGTGCCTGGGCGCGTGATGAAGAACCTCCAGAAGAGCAAGACCTAGTGACCAGGGCGTCTCCCCCTTTTATCCCCTCCAATGACGCCACGGCAGGTTCCCCGCCCTCGCCGTACCATCTCCGAGAAGGGACAAAAAGGACAGCACTATCGCAGTGAATCTACCTTGAGCCTGCGGGCACTCACCACCCACCGGCCAAGGAGATTATTACACCGCCCAATCCTCCACGAATACAAATGGTCATTACTCCCATACCTACACACCTGAACTTCCACCCAGGTGTACCCCACCTAAATTTAAAGACCCCGCTACACTTGGTTCACTTGACTCACCAAAATTTGTTTAAATCTTATTAAATTTACTAGAGTAAACACGTTTTCTGGTGATTGCAGATAACATGTTTACTCTCGTATTGCTTCCCAATATAATTTAAAAAAACAAAAACATTTTTTAAATATTATATTTTTGTACAGGAGAGGGTCTTCTTCCTTTACCCAATGCGCACTTTTTTGGGCAAAGCTTCCACAGTACCAGTTCTCTTTAACCACTTCCCTACCGGGCACGAAAACCCCCTTCCTGCCCAAGCCATTTTTCAGCTTTCAGCGCTGTCACACTTTGAATGACAATTGCGCGGTCGTGCGACGTGGCTCCCAAACGAAATTTGCGTCCTTTTTTCCCACAAATAGAGCTTTCTTTTGGTGGTATTTGATCACCTCTACGGTTTTTATTTTTCTGCGCTATAAACAAAAGAATAGCATCCAGTTTGAAAAAAAACACAATATTTTTTACTTTTTGCTATAATAAATATCCATTTTTTTTCTTTATTTTCCTCAGTTTAGGCCGATATGTATTCTACATATTTTTGGTAAAAAAAAATCGCAATAAGCGTATATTGATTGGTTTGCGCAAAAGTTACAGCGTCTACAAAATAGGGGATAGATTTATAGCATTTTTTATTTTTTATTTTTTTTACTAGTAATGGCGGCGATCTGTGATTTTTATTGTGACTGCAATATTGCGGCGGACAGATCGGACACTTTTGACACATTTTTGGGACCATTCACATTTATACAGCGATCCCTGCTATAAAAATGCATTGATTACTGTATAAATGTGACTGGCAGGGAAGGGGTTAACACTAGGGGGCGAGGAAGGGGTTAAATGTGTTTCCTAGATGTGTTCTAACTGTGGGGGGGAGGGGACTGACTGGGGGAGGTGACCGATGGTTGTCCCTATGTACAAGGGACACACCATCGATCTCCTCTCCCTCACAGGACGTGGATCTGTGTGTTTACACACACAGATCCACTTTCCTGCTCGGTTACTGGTCAATCGCGGATGCCCGGTGGCCATCGCGGCCGCCGGGCACGCGCATCGGGTCCCCAGCAACGCGGCGCGCCCCCTAGCTCCTTTTAAAGTCAGGACGTCATATGACATCCTGTCCGAACGAGAGAGTCTTCCGTCCGCCGTCATTTGACGGTGGGCGGTAGACAACAGGTTAAAGTGGTTGTAAAACCATATTGAAAAAACAAAAAATAACAAACACCTGCAAGACAAAGGCATAATGAGCTAGTTTGCATAGCATCCTAGCTCATTATGTAATACTCACCTGAGATCTAAGCCCTCGCTGCGGTGCCCGCACACAGCACCGGCCGCCGACATCACTCCCGGAGTTACTTCCGGGTATCGCGGGCTCCGGTGCTGTGATTGGCTGGAGCTGCAATGACGTCACTCCTGCGCATGCGTGTGGAAGCCTCCGGTAACGGCACAGTCTAACTGAAGCAACGGCACGACGTGCCTTTGCTTCAGTGCACATGTGCCGATGACTTTGGCACATGCAGATACAGGGGGTATCTCCTAAACCGTGCAGATTTGGAGATAGCCAAGGTACCTACAGGTAAGCCCTATTGTAAGCTTACCTGTAACAAAAAGTGGTTTGTAAGGGTTTACAACCACTTTAAGTCTATCCATTTATATTGCACCTGTCTAAGTGTTTTACGCAGCAGTGAACCATTCACATAATTTCTAGTGCCAAAGAGGCCTACAATCTAATGTTTCTGTCAAATTCATGCAGACACGTTAGTGCAAATCTAAATAGAAGCTCAAAACTAAGTATGATATTTTTTGGATTGTTGGAGCTAATTGGAACACCTAAGTAGAAATCCATGCAAACATGAGGAGAACATACAAGCTCCATAGATTTAGTGTTTATTGGTGGGAAATGAAAGCAAGACCCCAGCATCACCCTGCCACCTGTTTAGATTATGCAAAGCTTTGTACTTCTCGCCTTTGCCACAATAACCTTGAACTTTTGCTGAAACGTAAAGTGTTACTTTACCCAGAACCTGCATTCACTATATCTGGTCTCCCACAGTACACAGAACATGCAATTATTTTAGTAAATATAAACTGCTAAATACCTTTTCTCATCAGCCGTTAGAAAAGTCTTGTGACTTCTATTAGTGTCCAGCTAAGCATTGGTTAATACTTGTAGGAGGAGTTTTCTGACTGTCCTGTGAGAATTCAGGACCCCTGACCCTCTGTCTGGACAGTGCTGATTGGCCCTGTGCTGATCCCATTCACCCTTCTAAGAAAACAAAAACTCTCTAGCATTACACACCAAACTGAGCATGTACAGCCTGACTCCATAGACTCTGTGTTATCAGGAAATTATTAGGGGACAGTGGAAGGAGGGGAGGATCAGGGAAGACAGAATCAAACAGCCTTTTTACACAATGTGGAGGATTAACCCCTTAGGTTCCACAATGAGTATAACAAGCATGCTTTACTGCATATATAGAGACTGATTTTACTGTTGTGGGTTTAGTAACACTTTAAATGATTGCTGCAGAAGCAAGAGCAAATGACTTACACACTGTATGAGACATAGCTTTGCTCTTTCTTAAATTACATTTGCAGCCTATTTGCTGGGTTAGTCTGTGATTTTATGGTGATATGTTCTCACTAGCTTGAGTTGCCAGCCATAGGTTAACCTTCTGTTTGGGTAGAGTGAATCTTTCATGCTGGGGATGTGACCGTCTGCCTCTCAATAAAGGTAATGTATGCCTACACCCCCTGATGCCCTCCTCTGAGACACCTGAAAAATATCACCAATGCCTTAAAGGTTTTACTTAGAAAGCTTCATAAACTGGTTTACGATGCAGCAATTATAATGAAGCCAAAGAGCAAGTATATACTTCATAAAGCTACCCGATGATTAATCTAATCCTCATTCATCTATACAGATTTTACTAGACATTAAAACTGCAGCTAATGCAGATTTCTGAATAGAAATGTTTAGTCTAGGTGATCTGGCAGCTTAACACATTTATGTAACTGTACTGTTATTTAAGGTCTAATTTATTTTTTGAATGACAGATTTATTCTTAATGTTGCACAAGCAGATCGAAATCTATAAATAGTGACATAAGTGGTACATATCATAACGGAACCGCTAGAAAAAAAAATGAAGGGGAACGTAATTATTATTATAATTATACAGAATTTATATAGCGCCAACAGTTTGCGCAGGGCTTTACGACATTAATCTACCATTCTATTGTTTTAGAGATAAATTCTGTATATCAGTTTAATTTTTTACAGTCTTAACCTCCCTGGCGGTATGATTCTGTCTGGAATTTTATACCAAAAGCGGTACAATTATTTTGCATGGAAATTTGGTGTTATGTATTGTAGGCCTGCAATTCTTAGTAATTACTTATTTAAACCTGACCAAACAAGAGTCTAGTAGACATCCCGGGTATGATAAAGTTTGAAACACAAAATCATAAATTATAATATAATAAATAAATATAAATAATTATAACAAATAGTAATGCAATTATAATAAAAATTATTCACTAATGTAATCAAATCAAAAACACAGAAATTTGCTCAGTTGCAGAATTGTCGCTGTCTCTAGATTTAGTGTTTGATGACGAATTTCCCCACAAATCACTATCGCTCAATTCTGCAAGTGATACTAATTTATTATCGCTGTTTTTTAGCCGGTCTAAAACCACTTTTGACATAAAGGGACACTTTTTGGTTGCTATGGACAATCTCCAGTTTGCAGGCAGAAAGAACAGTTTTTATAATATAAAACTGCATGCAGGACACTGGACAGACCACCAGGGACAAAGGGTGTGTGTTATTTTTTGATACAGTACTGTAATCAGTAAGATTACAGTATACTGTATCTATACTATGTTTTTCACTTTTTGAATTTGGCGCCGAACTCCGTCCCCATGTGCCGCAACGTCGCAGGGAACGGAGCTCAGCACTCGAGCAAGACACGGATCGAGCGAGACACGGCTCGCACACACTGCTGGGAAAACATTGCAGGATTCAGGGAACAAGGTAAGTAACTTCCCCTGGATACTGCAATACCGCTAAGGGGGTTAATGATTTAATTGTGGTAAACAAAAAACATATAAAGATAAAAAGATAAAAGTAAAATCCAACCAAAACATGTTTAAAGTTCTGGATGGTATTTGGGAGGGGTTAGAACTTCCGTCTGGTTTCTATTGCTGTGTCCTTGTTGGGGAGATTGCCCTCTCTTTAGCTGGGCACACACAAATCAAAATGTGTCTTGTTCAGCAGGAACCAGATGAATTTTGTTCTGTGTAGCCCTCTCTGTTCAAAAGAAGCCGATCCTCAGACCAGCTTCTGTTGAACGGTCCTGCTGGAAAACAGCATTTGATCAGTCGCTGGTCAATTGTATTCTGATGGATGGAATACAATAGCACAGCGGGGGAGATCCCTACATCCACATCGCTTGAGTGGATGAAGGAATCTGTGAGTTTTTTTGTTTAGCTCATTGGTTTAATGCAAAAAAAATAAAAAAACCTCTTGGATCATACAGAAAAGAAAATTTGTTAAAGTCATTGTTATGCCTTACACCACATATAAGAATAATTTTCTAGGTTTTTAAACATTTTATTGGAATTTTGTATCAAACATATAATTTCTATAAGTTTTGTGTGATCGTCTCTCTGGTGATCATCTCTCTGGTACAAGTCCGAAATAGGAAAAGTTTTTTTGGTAGATGGTAATAAAGATGCATGAGGTACCCCTAAAACAAGTCGACCACCCAGCTTCACTGTTTCAGTAAGGAAATTAGGGAAAATCTCTCCAATTGGGACACAAACTGCAATCATAATCTGATATAGGTTCTAAGTCTTTGCCACTCATTCCAAAATGTAAAAAAAAAAAAAATTACAATACGTAACAGAAAAGGAGGCCATGATTCTATGGGGTTTGTTTACTAAATAAGTAGGGACTGTTCACTTAGCAGGTAAATGTCATTGAATAAAGATTATTAAATAATGTGAAGCAGTGTTCGCTAATTACCCAATTTTACGTGCTAGGGTAAAAAACAAAACAAAAAAAAAATCAAGATTTTTGGAAGCACATGTTTAAATGACTGAAGTGAACACAATGTTCTATTATTCACTAAGCTAAGTAAATATTCACTTTGCTAAGTGATCAGTTTCTATTGCATTAGTAAATTATTCCCACAGACCTGCATTGTGAGAAGGAACAGTAATGCGCATACACTTTGGGCCCGAGTTAAAAAGCAGCAGTATTACCTTAACATGGCAAATCACTATAAAGAAAAAAAAAACACGCATTTATAAAGCACATTTATGTAATTTACGAATGCTCATCACACTATACTTGCTTCAGGACACCCAAAGGAAAGCCCATTCAAATGACCTAGCATAGTCTTGTGAACATCCACTCATCCAATCATAGAATTCTCTCTTTAGTATTAAGCAGAGAGAATTTCATGCGACACCACAGGCTCCACACTACAACCTGCATTTTATGAATTGATGCAGTGTGAAGTAATATAAGATATACCATAGGTATTTGCTCTCCGCTATAAATTAGGTCTACATAGAAAAGCAGAAAGCAACGCCTACATGTGTAATCCACAAATATGGTGCCACCCATGTACATAAATAAAGTATACCTATGTAAATGATTTTGTAAAACCTTAATGCGCATTCATTACATGAGTAATATCAAGCCAATCACTCTTAAGCCCCATGCACACGAGACGCTGTTATTTGCTGTTGAACGCGCGTTCAGAGGCAGTTGGACGCTTTTTTCAACTGCTCCTGAACCCATTCAATGTTATCCTATGTGTCCATGCACACACTCTCGTTTTTTGGCGTTTACAAGCAGTTGCGTTTAACCTCGTTTTTCCAGAAGCAAAAAAATGGGTTCAGACGCAAACGTTTTCCACGTTTCAGACGCTAAACGCTGCTAAACGCGGCTAAACGCGGCTAAACGCGGTACCGGCGTTTTGCCGCGTTTGCGTTTATAAGCGTTTTTAAAGGTGACCTATTTTTTAACATTAGAAATCTCAAAAATGATGGCAAATGATGAAAAACTATTAAAAAATATAAAAGAAAACTGTAATTGCTTGCATTGCATTGTGGACAATCCACAACTTGTGGCAGGTAACGTGGCAAGTGGACAATCCACAGCTTGTGTCAGGTGATGTGGCCAGGTGACGTGGCAAGTGGACAATCCACAGCTTGTGGCAGGTGACGTGGCCAGGTGACGTGGCAGGTGACGTGGCCAGGTGACGTGGCAGGTAACGTGGCCAGGTGACGTGGCAAGTGGACAATCCACAACTTGTGGCAGGTGACGTGGCCAGGTGACGTGGCAGGTGACGTGGCAAGTGGACAATTCACAACTTGTGGCAGGTGACGTGGCATGTGATGTGGCCAGGTGACGTGGAAAGTGGACAATCCACAACTTGTGGCAGGTGACGTGGCTAGATGACGTGGCAGGTAATGTGGGCAGGTAACATGGCTAGGTGACGTGGCCAGGTGACGTGGCAAGTGGACAATCCACAACTTGTGGCAGGTGACGTGGCCAGGTGACGTGGCAGGTGACGTGGCAAGTGGACAATTCACAACTTGTGGCAGGTGACGTGGCCAGGTGACGTGGCACGTGATGTGGCCAGGTGACATGGCAAGTGGACAATCCACAACTTGTGGCAGGTGACGTGGCAAGTGGACAATCCACAACTTGTGGCAGGTGACGTGGCCAGCTGACGTGGCAGGTAACGTGGCCAGTTGACGTGGCAGGTAACATGGCCAGGTGACGTGGCCAGGTGACGTGGCCAGGTAACGTGGCAAGTGGACAATCCACAACTTGTGGCAGGTGACGTGGCACGTGATGTGGCCAGGTGACGTGGCAAGTGGACAATCCACAACTTGTGGCAGGTGACGTGGCCAGGTGACGTGGCCAGGTGATGTGGCCAGGTGACGTGGCAAGTGGACAATCCACAACTTGTGGCAGATGATGTGGCAAGTGATACGCTAAATACAAGTACACTGCTGCTCTCTCAGCTGCTGCTACTCACTCTGGTCTCACAAACTGGCTGAAATGGTTAAAATTTACTGTTTTTTGAGCTTAGGGAGGGTCTATGATGAAACGCTTATAAACGCGAACGCGGTAAAACGCCGCTAAACGCGGCCGCAAACGCGGCAAAACGCGCGTTTATAAACGCCGGTTTCAGCGTTTAAAAACGTGTGTTCAGCAGAGTTTGCACCTGCGTCTCGTGTGCATGGGGCCTTACTAAGCATGGATCAATCTATTTATTATAGTGTAGCGTACCAATTCTTAGATGTGGTGGCTACATTTGTTTTCTTTTGTAACCTTTTTTTTTTTTTTACCTGGTGATTCAGCCAGTAAGTCTGTTGTTTTTCAACAGAACAAGCTGTCCCACAGCTGTAGTAGTTAGAGGGTTAAGACAATCTAGTTAACACCAATTGGGATGCTTACAATGATCAACCTTTATTTATTTAAATAAAACCTTTATCCCAAAAGGAAAAAAACTGTTTGCTATACCTGCTTATAAAGTGTTATCTGTAGTTTAGCTTCAATTTGTGGGTGTATCCAAATTTGCTAGGACATCCACCCTACCTACACTCCCCTCCTCCCAGATCGACAATACTGCTGTCCAACGGTGCACCTGTGCTCATTAATGCAGAATGGAGGCACTCTGATACAGAAGGTGTGTTAATAGCCAGATCACCAGATGAGGGAAGAAAGCCCCAAAAAAGAAAATGAATGCAGCCACCACATCTAGTGATTGTAAGCTACAAAATAATACATTTTTGGTTTTGGGATTAATACCGCTTTATTAGACTGTTTCTTCTTAAACATAACAATGGAATAACTAGAGGAGGTTTGTGGTAATTGCTACAGGATATAAGTATATATATATGTTATACACAGAACAAATCTAAATTTACCTAAAGAGAATGAAAGTATGTGACTTGTCAGAGGTGCCAAAGAAAAGCATCCAAGGCCACGTGGTCTTGGACGTGAATTTTAAGTGAAAATTTATTTTCATTGTGAACTAATTTCAAGCTAATTTAAAGTCTGCAAAAACTGTATTAACCTTTGCAACCCTTGATTCTAAAGGTCAGTCTGATAAATACAGTGTAAGAATAAACTTACCCTGCCTCATTTTGGGATTAAGGAAACTCCAAGAAGGGGGACTTCCCAGATGCCATGCTTACATAGCTAAGTACAATACATTATTATTTACTATATTGAATATGGTAGATGTTGAAAGCATTTGGGTGGCCATACATGGCCTGATCCCTCCGTTATCAAACTCAACTGATGCAACACCATAGTAAACTGATGCAAAGCCCAGGTAAGGATTGGGACATTCAGGACTCCCTTGGGAGGCAATAAGCATCTCTTTCAAGCAATTGCTTGTTATTACTGTGTGTGCCACTACAGTTACTGGAGAAAGTTACCCAAGAAACAGCAGAAAGTCCAAGTACTACAGAAGACATGGAGATGCCTATCATTCTTGGGGAGACCTCTGTTTGTAGAAACTTGCTATGCCCTAAGTGTGGACAAATCAAGTTTTTTTTTTTTTTACGAATCCAAGTAATTATAAGGCACATATTTTAAAAATGATCTATTATGGAGAAAGGAAAATGTAATATAATGTGTTTCGACAAGGCCCCATGTCTCCATAGCTTTGTATCCACAACAAAATAGTTATTTTAGAGTTGATCTCTAGTCCTAAACACACACATGCTCCAGTCTTCATTTTTGCAACCAGACTACACTGGAACCACTTGAAGCATGCTAAGATGGACATATTGTGATGACCTGCTCTGCAGCCAGATGACAATCTACAGCATTAGGAAATCAAACAATGGCTAGGACAGCTATCTCTTTGGAGACAGGCAGGGGACAGAATGTGGAGGTCTCCTTTTTCCAAATGAAGTTAAAAGTTGAATTTGTTAGTGCGGGAAAAAATATGCCAAACTTAGCAGGGGGTAAAAATACAAAGTAAATAGTTTTACTTTGCTCAAATGTTTCTTTAGGTTATGAAGTTTTCAATTATGCTGTATTTAATGTAATCTGCTTTAAGTAAACATACACAATTTATGAGCAATACATGTAAAAAATAAAATGAAAGCAATAAAATAAGCCATACAGTATATCGTTGTTACTGATAAAAAACAAAACAAATTGTAAATCTAAGGAATGAGGTAAATGACTAAACAGACATAAAAGAAACATATCATAATTTTTTACTAGCGGAGTTCACAGTGCATCTATGATGGACAAATCATCCATAGGAGAAGACTGGGATGGGAACAGTGATACGGTTTTAACCCTTTGGAAGGATGAGGAACTGTACACAGTAGCAGCCGGAGTGTGGCTGGTCTCTGATTATCTGTCTGTTACATGCCTCCCTCTGTGAATTCTCTTCTCATCATAAGTGAATACATCACATAATTAAAGCCATTGAAGCAGGAGAAGGATAACTAATGGCAAATAGAAAGGACATTTGTTTCTATAAAAAATTAAACTT
Source organism: Rana muscosa (assembly GCA_029206835.1). Classification (NCBI taxonomy): domain Eukaryota; kingdom Metazoa; phylum Chordata; class Amphibia; order Anura; family Ranidae; genus Rana; species Rana muscosa. The sequence goes on along the minus strand of CM055122.1, from coordinate 172,600,450 downwards.
CCCAGAAGATCAAGCATCTAGTTACACTGTGGTGCATTGTAGTCTCTAACTTTATTACTATTGACAGGATAGCTACTGTTACCCTTATTTATATGGTGCAATAATGTGATTCCCTAGATGTGCAAAACCATCATTTTCCAAGGCTATCTTTACTTTATTTGTGTGGAACTTTCATTTTCTTTTCATAACAGTAAATTTTAACTTGCTATATCTTCAAAGGGCTACATTGTTTATAAAATGTATATTCACCCATCTCTATTTTTGACTCTAAGTAACCTGGTTAGCAAACATGGAAGCTGCCTAGAGTTTGCATGTTCTCCCTGTTCTTGCGTGGGTTTTCCCCGATTTCCTCCCACACTCCAAAGACATGCTGGTAGGTAATTCGCTGCTGTCTAAATTGCCCTTGTTTGTGTATGTATGAATGCAAGTTAGGAACCTTAGATTGTAAGCTCCTTGAGGACAGGGACTGATGTAATACTGTTAATGTAAATTTCATAAATTGTCGGTGCTATATAAAAGTACCTGCAATAAATAAATAAAATGAGAGAAGAAGAAAACACCATAAAAAATCATTTAAAATTACATTGACTGTTAGACATGACCCCTATCACTGCATTACATATTTACATTACATATTTTTTAAACAAAAGATTTTTCTTTTTAAAAACTGTAGACAATGTTTTTAGGGGCTTGCTGTTGTGTGGCTATGCAGACAGTCTGCAATATTAAGTAGTAGGAAAAAGTAAATTAAAAATCAAAGTTTGATAGTTACAAAAAATATGCCTTTTAACAGCATAATGACAGTTAATTTTATATATCATCAACGCTAATTAAATTTACATTTTATATAATTTGACAACAATTTAAATGCCTTTTTTATCAGTCCAGTCACTAAATACTTATTTTTATTTCTTCTTCAGGAATTTTATTTAAGTCTATATTAATGAATCGCGAGGTATTAGAGGTAGCCATGAAAATTAGTAGGCAAAAACAATGACACCACAAATTGATGCTTCTAAATGCTGTAATTTATACATCAAAATAACTCAAACAAAACAATTATTAAAATCAAAATTCATTTTTTCCTCCATTGTATTGAACGCCTTTCAGACAAAAGGAATAAACAAAAAGATAATATTATAAAAACTTTATCCGTTTTTTAATAAATTGGAGGCCATTCTAGTCCCTCGTTGAAATTTAATTAGTCTTTAGCATCAAAGTCCACAGTGAATTAAAAAAAAAAACCCTAAGAAAAAAAATATATCTTTTATCTATCAATCTATCTTATATATTTTATATACAAATATATATTTTTTTATTGTTATTATTTTTACATTTATTTTGCTCTTACTGTCTGCCATGTAAATCTGATTATTTTATATATAGACTGTTATAATTACAAGTAGCAATCAAGTCTAAGCATCACTGAACTGAAGTGTGCCAGCTTTCATTATAAGATATAACTTATTTGACTTTCCTACAGTACCTAATAATCCATAAAGAAACCCAAACACATATGGCTTCAGGGAATATCTAGAAAATTAGGTGGCCATTGGGGAACCGGGTGAACTTTTGAACCAGAGTAACAGTGAGGGAGAAATATTAGAGAGAACACGAGATTCCTAATGCATAGAGAAATATAAGGATGTGACCTTTTTGGTGCCTTGAAAATTACATTAGCATTATGAAAAATACTTATCATGTTTAGCATTCATAATGTATCAGTTTATATACTTTGGTTGGTATGAACTACACAGCAGAGAGTCAAAAGGACAAAATAAAAATAAGATGTAATAACAGACCTTGCCATGACCTGGGCTAATTTTGTTTCACTCGTTAAAACTATGCCTGCTATACCTAATAGAAAACTCACAAGGACTGGAAAAAAAAATTGGTTTCCGAAGAGATCTGCAATCTGCGACTGAACGTCTTTAACATTAATTGGCAAATGCTTAATAGAATTAAGAAGCAAATTTTAACTTTTATTTAATATAGTATCTGAAAAAATTGCAAAAGTAACTGTGACTGACTCATCAAAACCCAACATTACAGCTGACATGCGGCATAAAACATTTTCTAAATTTTTAATTTCTAGATTGGTTGAGTAAGTAGCATGGTACACAGAGATGTAACATGGTAGAAAGAGGAATCTCATACATCTGCCCAGAGCAGCCTAATATAGGTCAGCAGTTAACATTCTAATTACTAGAATAAGTAATAAGACTTGATTTACAATTGGTTGCTATGAGAAGGAGTACATCATTGGTCTTTCCTTTGTGTTTTAATAGGCCTCATAATCTGCTCATGGCGCTTTAAGGTTAGAGCGCACTCATTTCGTCCAACTGTTAAAATTTTTATAAAATGGTTTAATAATCAGAAAATTATTATAGAATTTTAGGAAATTAGTGCTAACTTCGGCTTGTTTTAGAAAGTTTTACATGAACATGCTTTCATCCTCCTTTTCTTCTGAATTTAGTCAGTCAATATCCAATGGATCATTTTAGTTTAGCACTTTGTAATACTCTTAAAAGAAAACAGTGTAACAATCTAGCAAAGTAAATCATATTTTGGACACAACAAGAAGGAATATACAAAATGTTCCCAAATATAGGGGTGAAGTCCTGAAGATGATAGAATACACACCTCTCTGAATCGCTGAGCACTGTATTTATTACACTTGCATGCAGTTCACTTATTGCTGCTTTGCAATAGACATAATTTTATAACCCATAAAGGCAATTTATGTATCCAACGGGAATGATCTGGATAACATAAAACCTTGAGTGCTGTGTTGCTGTGTGAAGCATATTTTAGTTTGCCAATTGTACTGAGAGACAGCAAGGCCCTGCTTGATCATCATATCATGTCACAAAGCATTACTCATTCATAACTTTATAACCAACTTATAATGCCTCCACTCAATGCATGTAATTAAATCGCGGGAGCGTACATACAATACCCATGGAAGTTATTGCAAAATATCATTTGCTAAATTTTCCTAAATGGTTCTACATATACAGCATAATCCATTACTGACGTTCAGAAAAGAGAAAAATGAGATGTCAGTGCCATAACTTTCTAGAGCCAAATATTATTCTCTAAACTAAAGCACTATTTATCAAAGTATAGTGCTGAGTATTTTTCCTGAAATGTTTTACAATATATAGAATTTACATATTTTATATTTTATTTAGATAATGCCCCTGCATGTAACAGACAGTATTTAATTGGATTTTTTTTTTTTACATTTTAAAAGAATGTTCAACAAAGTCTTAGATACATTTTTTTTTCTTTATTCCTGCACAATATAACATTTTGTAAAACTTATAATTTACTGTAAGTAAGTAAACTGAAAATATAAGTAGATTTTCTTGTTTGATTTATTATGGACGTAAATACTTTCAAAAAACCATAACATTTTTTCTCCGTTATTAAATTATTGCATTCTTTCATTTGCAGTTTTTTATGTTTTTAGAGCTAGGCAATTACTTTCGATCCTTTATAGTTTGATTGAGAAATCTAGACTACTTAAACAAAATAATAAAAAACGATTTTGATAGAAGAAAATTTTAATCTGTCAAGCAACATTTGTTGATTTATTACTGTTATTCATTTATTTGAAGGATTTATAAGGAAGCAAATGTGGGGAAGTCACTAAACTAAATGAAACAAACTCAGACTAAAATAAACTAAACATAAGCAGCAAAGAAATGTTTCTATGCAATAATATAAATACCACTAGAGGGAGCTCTTCAGTTCCTTACTGCAAAAATATAATGACTAAAATAAAAGCTGGTGTATGTTTTCTCTGTGTTTTCTCAAACACTGTATTATATATTTGTATGAATCCCATTGCACGCGTTTGTGGAAAAGAGCCATATATATCGAAATATAGATAAATAGGTGCTTACCCTCAGAGGAGAACTCATCATCCTTATCACGATCAGAGGCCAAAGAAGTATTATCAGGAGGCTGTGGAAACCCCTCCTCGTCCAGATCCTCAAACTCTCCTGAAGAAAAAATAAATAAAAGTTGCTACTACTTGCAAAGATTAGTTAATAACCAGGGATAACAGACTGTCATGTTCTAATTGTTCACAATAACTTTTAGTGTAGTCTTTGTAAATGTAACTTACAATTTTAAATGTGGTAAATTCTAACAGTTAATAAAAGAATTGTTACAGTTTGTAATCATCTTTAATAACTCTTATAAATGTTGCACCATATGCATAGGTGTGCACAGTCTATTGCATTAGGGTGTGCACCCCAAAACTCAAACACACGTGTGTATGTAAATATATATAGGGCAGAGGTTGGTGTTGTAGAGCAGGGGATGTGTCAGTAGGGCAGAGATTGGTGTCAGTAGTTTATTTGTATTATTTTTTAATATTACTTTTTTACAACTTAATTTTTTTATTTTTTATTTTTTTACAATAATTTTTTTACATTTTTTTGTACAAATTTTTTGAGCCCCATTGGGGGGCTTTGGTGAAAAATCAGGGGTTTAAACAGACCCCTGATGTCTCACTTTAGATACAGAGAAAGGTGATTAAGGACAGAGATTCCCCAGTCCCTTTCTTTGCAGCCAAGCAGCAGGGGGAATCTGTGCAGCACAGGGTGATTGGGGTGTGCCCAGGCACACCTGGCACACCCTGTGCGCACACCTATGACCATATGCAATTTTAGGTTCACATAATGTGATAAGATGTAATAGCTACAGCTGGTTTGTTCACTTATTTATTGGTAATTAAATGCAGTCAGCACATACATTTAAAAATATTTACTCTTCAATTTTCGCAGCCCTCCCCATTTGAACGTATTGTATTGGAGGGAAGCCCTAGGAGGGGACTGATCACAGAATTTTACCAGATATTGAATGAGTATGACATGCTGGCTCATGGGAAACATGCATACATGCTACAATGGGAGAGAGAGCTGGGGAAGGTGCTGCCGGTAGAAGCCTGGCTATCTGGAGGCAAGCTGCTAAAAGCTCCCTGTGTACCTTATATAAAGAAAACTCATACAAGGTTCTTTTTTTTTGGTATCAGACCCCGGATATACTCCACAAAATCTACCCCTCCGCCTCTGATCGCTGCTGGCGTCGCCAGCAGGACAGGGGCACTCTCTTCCACATCTACTGGTCATGTCCCCTCCTGGCCCAGTTCTGGCAATCCACACAACAACTACTGACCCGCCTCTTAGAGGTACCAATTCCTCTGACGCCCAAACTGTTTCTGCTGGGCCTCTCGCAGCCCAGAGTCACCAAACCACTTAAAAAAAACTACTCAGGCACATCCTAACGGTGGCCAGATGCTTGGTAGCCCTTAATTGGAAAAAATACACACCCCCGTCCAGGGAGGTCCTGAATTCCAGGATCAAGGATGTAGAACTAATGGAGAGGATGACGGCCAGAATACGTGATCGGTTGGATGACCATAATGAGGTGTGGAGGGAGTGGTGTCGGCGGGAGGACATACCGGGAGCGGGATTGGGAGCGGACGCGGTAACCTAATCTTCTTCTTATTTCTTTTCTACTCTCTTCTTTAATCCCCTATTCTTTCATTTCTTATCTTCTTTCTCTCCCCCTTTCTAATCTAGTTGATTGTTTATGCAGAGATATTACGGATACTAATTGCCAGAGGCTGCCTAGTATGTTGTGCTTGCTGATACGGCCAATGGAGGTGTTGGCTCTAATTTTTCGCATTTTTTTTTCTTTACTGACCCAGTGGTCCTCACCCTAATGCACCCACCGCATGTACGATACAGGCTGAGGCACTTTGGCGAATGTACACTTTGCCTCCATTGTGGTTTTGTATTTTATTACCTCTGTGACTTTTGTGTATTCCTATGCTCTGCGATCTATTTTCTATGAATAATAAAAAAAACGTTATTTGAAAAAAAATATATATATATATTTACTCTTGCTGAATTTACACCCAAAACTGAAGTATTTAAGGTCTGTATATACAAAGGGCAAAAATAAAAAAGGAGCTCTCATCTTGCCTTGGGCGCTGCACCTCATAGGCTAACCCCCCAACCACTCATCATCTGAAAGCCAGCGTCATTAAACCAATTTCCTTGGAACCCAGGTGGTCATGTACATGCCCCTTGAGGGTGCATAAACGTGTCAGTCTTGGCTCACAGTACAATATTGCAGACAGCAGTGCTGACATTATAAGCAGTGCTCTCTGAAGGGTTAAAGGCCACTCCATGGCACTACGGAGAAAAGGGAATGAACACTCAAGGAACAAGGATGTCAAGTAACCAGGCAAACTTTTGAATAAATGGTATGTATAAAGAGTATTTTAAGTGTGGGTGCAAGGAGTGGGAATTTTTCTGCTTTAGCCCATAAAATGAGCCCTAACACTTACTCCCGCCCGCCCCCACATTATTTTTATAGATGTTCATGACCCAGTTAGGGGAAAATTTTGTCCCTATGACAGCAGCTTTAAAACAAGCCCTCACTTCTGTAGCTGCAGGCAATGTGGAACAATTCATTCTTAAAGCTCACAGCAAAAGTACTGAAATTGTTCAAGCCTTTCTCCAGCTCAGTTAACTCACTCCTCCTACCTAGGGCACATGCTTTGTGTTTGCATTAGAGAATAAAATGCTGGAAGGCTGTTTTGTTGGGCTTTTTAGACTTTTTAGTATCATTAGTGACTTCCCTCAGTGTCTCCTTTTGTCTGCCTCCTACACTTATCTTAATCTTATTTCCCTATGATGCTTGCCTGTCGTTTGCTGTGACCTTCAGTTTGCTTCCCTACCATGGTTCTCTGCCTCCTACGCTGACCTTCAATTAGTTTCTCTGCCAGGTTACCTTGATCCACATTTTATTTCCCTGCCCTGCTTGACTGCCTCCTGCATTGACCTTCATTTTGCTTTCCTGCCCTGCAAGCCTGCCCATTTCCCTTACCTTAGTTTTGTTTCCCTGCCCTGCTTGCCTCCCCATTGCCCTTACCTTCATTTTGTTTTCCTGCCCTGTTTGCCTGCCCATTTCCATTACCATCAATTTGTTTCCCTGCCCTGCTTGCCTCCCTATTGCTCTTACCTACAATTTGCTTTCCTCCCCTGCTTGCCTGCCCATTGTGCTGACGTTGAGCTTATTTCCCTACCATGCTTACCTGCCAGTTGCCTTGACTCTCAGCTTGTTTTACCATCATACGTACCTGCTGTCGGTGCTAACCTTTAGCTTTCCTTTCTGCCCTTTGCCCTAACCTTTAGCCTGTTTCCTTGCCCTGCTTGCCTACTGGCTACTCTAGCCTTAGTTTGTTTCCAGTGATGCACTTTATTCATCTGTGAGGATGATCTGATACATCCCAGTTTTGCCTCAGTGAGAGCCTTTTACCCTCTGCTGCAAGACATGGCGAGTCCAACAACTAGCACAAGAAATGTTTACCATGAAAGAAATATTTTTGGTGTGAGAGTAAACTGTAATAGCTTGAATATCATGGTAAGGGTTAGTTTGACAACTACATTGTAAAGAAAATGTCAATGAAAATGTAAAATTTTCAACTCATAGGTATTCTATTGATGGTTAGGGTAAGTGTTCAAGGCTGTTATTTGAGGTTAGGTTGACTGTTAAGCTGAACTCCAGGAAGACATTAAAGCTCGAAATACAGCAGAACTTCAGGCAACACTGTTTATTGGATACAGCTAAATAAGCCTTGCAGTGCTGGGATCCTTAGGTTGAATTCCAAACAGGACACTACCTGCATGGATTTTTCATATTCTCCCTGTGCTTGTGTGGATTCTCTCCAGGTATTCTGGTTTCCTCCCATGCTGGTAGGTTAAAACTGAGGTTTAAGTAGGGATATTTTTACATAGTGTGAGGGGGTTAGCTCGGCAGCGGGTGTGTGTGACCCCCGGGATGGGCTCCCCAGACAAAAACAGGCCCAGCAAACGGAGGTTGTGGTTTTCAAAATCAAAAAGGTGCGGTTTATTTTCTATTTACAGTGACAAAACACAGCAAAGCAAAAGAAACATAAATAAAATAAATCCTGGTCAACTTGACCTCTGACTAAACATACAGGTTTCCTAACTAACAACTGGGATCAGCCTAGTGCTGTCCTAGTCCCTAAGTCCCTGGTTTTAAATGTCCAAGCAAATAGCCACACAGGCTTTGTCTCACCGCACAGGGGTTCACTCTCCCTAGACAGTCCACACAGGTCTGGTTCCAGGCATGAGCTAACATCTAATGAAGCTGGGAGTTCTTATAGAGGCCTAAATGAGCTGACAAGGTTCAGCTGGTCTCCTCATCTCTGTCTGCACGACGCCCCACACTCTCCCTAGAGGTATGAGTCATCCATGAGCCCACTAGCCTTATACAACTCTCCACCTAGTTGTATAAGTCGGCGTAAAGCCTGAATCTGGGCGAAATATATCTACCCCCCTGGATGCAACCAGGTGACTTTACCTTCCTGCTGTCACAATAGTTACATTGGTCCAGCTTGGGTCAATATACGTATGCATGTGCAATACCTGGCTGATCTCTGTGGAAGCTGGAAATCAATGTAGTAGTCATCACTAGCTTACGAGTACCATGTCAATAGGCTGCCCTGCTGCTTAGTGAACACGGTAGGTTGGTCACTCACTTGTCATTCAAAGCATTCTCTGATTGGACAAGGTGTAGAGGCAGAACAGTAGCATCAAATCTTTCACAAAAGCAGAAGGGCAACCACTCGGCACAGTACCCAGAAGTTAGCAGTGATCACTGTAGTAACAGTGACTACTGCAGTGATTTCCAGCTTCCCAGAAGATCGGCCAGTTATAGCACATGCATACAAAGCAGAGCCAATGTAACTGTGCAAAAGTATCCATACTAAACTTCAGCTTTAACTGACTCCTGTATAAACTGGCCCTGGTATGTGTGTATGTAAGTGAGAGAGGGACCTTAGACAGGAAGCTTCTTGAAGGCAGGGACTGATGTGAATGTATAATATGTAAAAAGAGCTGAATGAATTGTCAGATTGTATGAATACCTAAAATAATAACTAGTTAACTCTCATAGCATATATGCCACCTCCAGCATCATTGCCCTTTGTTTTTCGGGGACCCACCAGACTTCCCTTTCATCAGGGCTACAAAACAAATGCAAATAAAAAAGTCATACATATAAAAATATGCAAATAAAAAATTATAGATATAAAAGTCAAGAAGTCAAGAGTTGTATATCTATTTGCATATGATAGCTGAATCCACTGAATTACAGAAGTATTGTCTCCTCTACAAATACCAAAGATCACAACTTCACTGGCAAACAGTAAAACTACTAAAACGGCAATATCTCAACAAAAACTGGACAATATATTGGGTATATACCCATTGACTTTTATATCAACTATCTTTTATTTGCATATTTATTTTTATACATACAGTATCTCACAAAAATGAGTACACCCCTCACATTTTTGTAAATATTTTATTATATCTTTTCATGTGACAACACTGAAGAAATAACACTTTACTACAATGTAAAGTAGTAAGTGTACACCTTGTATAACAGTGTAAATATGCTGTCCCCTCAAAATTACTCGAAACACAGCCATTCATTTCTAAACTGCTTGCAACAAAAGTGAGTACCACCTAAGTGAAAATGTCCAAATTGGGCCCAATTTGCCATTTTCCCTCCCCGGTGTCATGTGACACATTAGTGTTACAATGTATCAGGTGTGAATGGGGAGCAGGTGTGTTATATTTGGTTTTATCTCTCTCATACTGGTCACTGGAAGTTCAACATGGAACCTCATGGCAAAGAATTCTCTGAGGATGTGAAAAAAAAAGAAGTGTTGCTCTACATAAAGATGGCCTAGGCTATAAGGATTGCCAAGACCCTGAAACTGAGCTGCAGCACGGTGGCCAAGACCATACAGCGATTTAACAGGACAAGTTCCACTCAGAACAGGCCTCGCCATGGTCGACCAAAGAAGTTGAGTGCACGTGCTCAGCGTCATATCCAGAGGTTGTCTTTGGGAAATAGACGTATGAGTGCTGCCAGCATTGCCGCAGAGGTTGAAGGGGTGGGGGGTCAGTCTGTCAGTGCTCAGACCATATGTCGCACACTGCATCAAATTGGTCTGCATTGCTGTCATCCCAGATAGCCTCTTCTAAAGGTGATGCTGAAAACAAGCAGACTAAGGACATGGATTACTGGAGCCATGTCCTGTGGTCTGATGAGACCAAGATAAATGTATTTGGTTTAGATGGGGTCAAGCATGTGTGGTGGAACCAGGGGAGGAGTACAAAGTCAAGCATGGTGGTGGGAGTGTCATGGTCTGGAGCTGCATGAGTGCTGCCAGCATTGGGGAGCTACAGTTCATTGATGGAACCATGAATGCCAACATGTACTGTGACATACTGAAGCAGAGCATGATCATCTCCTTTTGGAGACTGGGCCGCAGGGCAGTATTCCAACATGATAACAACCCCAAACACACCTCCAAGATGACCACTGCCTTGCTAAAGAAGCTGAGGGTAAAGGTGATGAACTGGCCAAGCATGTCTCCAGACCTTAAACATCTGTGGGGCATCCTCAAACTGAAGTTGGAAGAGCGCAAAGTCTCTAACATCCACCAGCTCTGTGATGTCATCATAGAGGAGTGGAAGAGGACTCCAGTGGCAACCTGTGAAGCTCTGGTGAACTCTATGCCCAAGAGGGTTAAGTCAGTGCTGGAAAATAATAGTGGTCACACAAAATATTGACACTTTGGGCCCAATTTGGACATTTTCACTTAGGGGTGTACTCACTTTTGTTGCTAGCGGTTTAGACATTAATGGCTGTATGTTGAGTTATTTTGAGGGGACAGCAAATTTACACTGTTATACAAGCTCTACACTCACTACTTTACATTGTAGAAACATTTTATTTCTTCAGTGTGGCCACATGAAAAGATATAATAAAATATTTACTTTTACTTTATTTACTTTTGTGAGATACTGTGTACATATCTAATTATGACTTTTATATTTTAATTTGTTTTGCAGTCATGATAAAGGGGGGGTCTGTATGACACCCAAAAGTGTTTTTTTTTCTGCTATGAACCAATTTTATCAATCAAAACTTTGGGTTCAAAGTTTGTTTGGAGCTCTCATTATACTGTATATACACTGATTCTCAACTCTGGGCCCCCCTCTCATCCACATTTTCAGGGGGTATCCTTGTTTTGTGGAGTGCTGCCGAACTAGAGCTAGTGTCCCCAGTGATAATTTCATTGACCTATTGAAAATCTGCATCCAGCGCCTTGTTTTTACTTGTGTTTGGCTGTACTGTCATGACTAAGAAATTTGAGGAAAATAATTATCCTTCTGACCTGGTCCAAAATACTTTTTTGTCTTACCTTAATCCCCCGGTGGCTAAGAATGTGCCCAAAGGGGAGATTGCTGAGACTCATATGGTAAGATTTGTGTCCACCTTTAATAAAGACTATAAGTCAGTTTCAAAAATCATTTAAAAACATTATGGTACCCTATTACAGGATCAGAAGTTGGGTCCGGTATTACCCTCTGCCCCACAAGTTACCTTCTGTAGAGCTAAAACAGTGAAAAATCTGATAGCTCCCAGTAAATTAGTAAACAAAACTTCAAGATCCTTTTTGGATATCAGATCCTAAGATGTCTTACCTGCCAGTTTATTACCCATGGGTCTAACAAAATCTGTACTAACTTGGGCAAAGAATATGTGATCAGACAATTGTCACATGTTCTACTGAGTTTGTGGTTTATGTGCTGCGGTGTCCCTGTGGGTTCTTGTATGTGGGTCGTACAATCCGTGCACTACGTGCAAGAATAGGGGATCATCGCAGGCTTATTCAGAAGGCTGCGTTGAGCACAGTGTACTTCAACATTTTCAGAGATTCCATGACAAGGATATCAAATGTTTGGAGGTCTTTGTAATCAAAACTATACCCAAAGGTACACTTACTGCCAACAAAAGATTCTCCCTCTTATGTAAAAGGGAAGTCTTCTGGATCTACATGTTTGTCTCCTTGGCCCCTAAAGGGTTAAACGAGGAGCTAGAACTTGTAGTTTCATTTGAAGTCGCAAAGCCTTTTAGGGCCTGCTGTAGGTTGGTATAGTCCTAGTATCAATTATCTATGTGGTTTTATCAGTCACTAACTTTTAAAAAAAATCTTTTATAAAATTGTAATAATTTTATATATATATATATATATGTTTCTGTTTTGTATTTAGTTTTAGTTGTATTGTTATGTCGTGTTTGTTTCTGTATGATATTGTGTAGATTAGTTAGGACCTGTATGCTTGTTGAGCAGAAACGGGTTAATTCTAGTCTGTTCAGCACAGTCCTCCTATGCCATGCCCCTCCCACTAATTGTTTTTCCCGCCCCTTCCACTTTATTTTCCCGGGCCTTTGTTCTTATTTTTCCGCCTGGGTGTTACTTCAATTCGACTGTGACAAAGCGCTAGAAGCACGAAACGCATCGTCAAGGTCACCCAGGATTGTCATCCCCCAAGACCTGGCTCCATTTGCAGCGGAATGATACCTTTACTACATTTCCCAGCAGCCCGGTTGTTATAATGGTGTATCTCTATGGAGCAGAAGGGTGATATGTTATCTTCCCAGGACGTGGTATTCTTATCATCATTACCACTGTACTATCGTTGAAAAGGAGCCCTGGTAGAAGATTCACCTTTCCGGTGTCTCTGTGCAGCAGTTCCGGTTTTCTACTTCCTGGTTCCTCCTGCCAGCGTCGCAGCTGGTCTGTCGTCACTGGCCGGCGTGCTACTCGGCTGTTTCCGCAGTGCTCACCGTTCCTGTCTCCCCTTCCATCTGATCACCGCCAACAGGCTTACCGGAGTGTCTGTTCCTTATGACCCTGACATCAGCTAGTTTGGCAGCCGAGTTTTCTTCCCTTTCCATGCAATAGGAAGATATGCTGATCGAGAACAGACTGGTTTTAGCTCCGTTTTGCAGTGGATACCAGGTGATATCATCATTCACCAAGTTCCTTTTTTTCTTGTATTTTTATCCAGTTTTTTTATTAACTGTTTTCTGAACTTGTGGAAGCATCAATAAATGGTTTAATAGCAATTTAAACAGTCTGCCTTTCCTGCCCACTGAGCGCTGTTTTTTTTGTGTTCATTGTATATTCCTGTGTCCCAGCCATGATATCCGTGCAGCACTGGGTTCAGTGAAAATCTCTTCATGAACTATCGTGCCCCCCTACCATTATCTGGACTAGCTTCTGCTACTGTTTAGCGCTGGTGATTTTTTGCTGTTTCTATTAGCAAAAGTATGTAGGTATAGGACAAAAATAAATTGATTCTATTGGCTTTTGGAATTTTCAAATGCAGCAATTTAGAAATTGGATGAAAAGTTTAGCACTGTAAAACACCTTTTGATAGATAAAGAGTGCATTTTATATACAACTATATAGATCAGACCAAAATGAGGGACAAATGAGGAGGAATGAGGGACAGAGCCACTTTGTTCCAAATCAGGGACAGTCCCTCGGAATCAGGGACAGTTGACAGCTATGTGTGTATATATATATATGTCAGTCCCCCACATATACACAAATCTATAAACACACAAATCTCTGGCCCCTCCCTGTATGCAAACAGCCCCCCTCCCTTTCCTTCACAGCCCCTACTTGTAAAGGAAATCTTCTTACCTAGTCCCAGCTCGTTTACACAAATCTGACACGTTGTTGGCATAGAGGAGCACAGTACAGGCAGCTCACAAGAGGGGTGCACATGCACATAGTATCCAAGGGTGGCAGTAAAGAGCTCAATGTCTGAGCTTAATGACACAGAGAGCAGCAGAAGCTGTGAGATCGTTTCTGTAGTGCACAACACGGCTCCCCTTCACCTGTCCTGCCTTCTTCTGGCCTGGGCGGGCCCCTTACAGTTTTATCGGCTGCCCCCCCCCCTGATGGTGGCCCTGCATGGCAGTGAGCAGCGAGTGCAGGGCCATGCACAGAATCTAGTGACAGTCCAGAGTAGGCCAGATGCTGTATGTAGCAGCAGTGGCAGGACAGTGAGCAGTATGTAATAGAAGCAATATTCAGTGATCAGTATATAATGACAGTACAGTGAGCTGCATGTAGTGACATTGCAGGATAGTGAGCAATATACAAAAGCAGTGCAGGGCAGCGAGCAGGTTAGAGCAATGAGCAGTATGTAGTGGTAGGTGAGGGCAGTGAGTAAAAATTTGTTTTGCATTGTCGTTGTGTTGTTTTACAACACTATAATCTTACTTTACATGTGAGAGAATTACTTTAATACACTAATGTATTATAATGTATTATAATTTGAGCAAAGCAGATGTCTACATAATTCTACTTCATAATTAATAGGCCACATTTGTATTTTTAGGCTGTCTGCTAAAGCATTTTAAAAAATATTAGCCTGCAGCTGATAATGAAATGTATTGAAGTTATGTATCATCCAGGTTTGGAAAGTCACCCTGTGGCACAGTTCCATCTAGTAAAAAGGGACAGTTGTGTTTGCAAGTCATAATTAAACTATGTCATCATTTTCAAGTTGTTCTTGATGCATCTGGCTAACCATGAATGCAAACACAACAATTGTATGGACAGGTTTTTTTTACCTCTGCTTATCTAGGTTGCACTAGGACAAAATATTGTATGAATTTGTCATCATTTTGTAGAAATGGCACTGCCAGTTTTTTTTCTGAAACTGCTTAAATATTGAAAAAAAGAAGATTATGATAAAGACTTATGAAAAACAAGCAAATTAAAAACAAATGTTGTATATCAGTAACCTTGGTACAAAGTCAGAAACTTCCTGAAATGGGAATTTGTGAAAAGTTGGGCATGTGACTATGCCACAAACAGTAATAAATTAATGCAACGCATAATCAGGCAAATATTTTTTTTTTTAAATAGCATAGTCAAATATAAATCGTACATTTGTTGTTCTGTTCATAAAGCACATAAAAGCTGGATCAGAGCATGTATGTCCTATTAATGCACAATGAGTGTTTAGAGAATGAAATTATATGAAATAATCAATAAAGTGATTGTAAAATCTCGTTTTTTTTTTTCTCTAAAAATAATAAACTAATGTTACACTTACCTGCCCTGTGCAGGGGTTCTTTCACAGAGCAGCCCAGGTCCTCTTCGTCTTAGTTCCCTCTTCGGCTCTCCTGGCCCCTCCCTCCTGTTGAGTGCCCCCACAGCAAGCAGCTTGCTATGAGGGCACCTGTGCCAAGTCACTCTCCCTGTGCCCATTCAGACACGGAGCCCCAGTTTGGCCCGCCCCCCTCTCTATCCTGATCTGCTAACTGACTTTGATTGACAGCAATGGGGGCCAATGGTACCGCTGCTGTGTCTCAGTCAATCAGGAGGAGAGCCCCGGACGGCCCAGGCACTTGTAGACATCGCTGGATAGAGATGGGGCTCCGGGAAGTATTGAGGCAGCTGCTGCACACAGAAGTTTTTTTTTTATCTCAATGCATAGAATGCATTAAGATAAAAAAAACTTCTGACTTTACAACCACCTAAAGGCATATTTAAAAGGGAAATTATTGGGTTTTGGAAGATCCAAAGAACTTCTGTCTACCTCTAGTTCTAAACAGTTGTGCAGCATTTAATGCAGTTCTGCAAATTGTGGACGTATTTTGTCAGCCCTCTGAGTGGGGTTATGTTTCTTTTTTTCTTTTTCATTCTTTAATTTTAAGTAATTTACTAGGTTCACACTGCAAAGCACTGCTCAAAGCCAGCCAAGCTACACTTCATGACAATATTTTGAGCAGTAAACATCATAGCAGCAATGGCAGCCTATGTACTTCTTATGACAGACTTCTTTTAAACTGGCAGATAAAGAGCACCCACAAAAGCTTTTCATAACTTAGTAAAATAATATGGAGAAAGTGGCGCTTTACAACAAAATAATACCACCATTAGTGTAGTATTTATCTACTTAGGCTGGCTACAGAACGCTTAATTTTTTGTTTTTTCCATCAGCCAGAGGGCTGCCAGAGGGCTGCTGAGTGTTGTAGTCCATCTGTCACCCTTCCCAACCAGGCACACAGTTCTCTTTCACCCTCAGGCAGAAAACCAGTCCTTGAACTTTGTTTTGTATTTTTATTGAGGAGAATAAACTTGGATGGGGATGGGATATTCATGAGATGCCCAAACTGATTTGCAAAACAATATACATAGGACCGACTATATACACCTCTGGTATATACAACTGCAATCTTCAACTCAAGCACATCACTTTCTTGCAGACTATCTCTCCTTAATACCTTCAACACATCACTTGCTTGCAGTTCCCGGACCAGCTAGCACTGATTTGTAGGCCTGACACTGGCTCAGTCAGGCCTAGGGTGAATCCCCTTTGCAGGCAGGGACCGCAGGCCCCTTTAGCGTAGCAAAAAATATGGTAGTCCTTAGTGCTAGCTGTCCACGTGGCTACTGAGCCCAGTACCACATCTTCAGCCCCTGCCAGCCCTTATGGCTGCAACCCCCAGTTCTCTCTCGACCGTGTGTCACTCACCAGCCCTGGGCAGGGCCAAGGCTCAAAGAGATAAACCCTTGTCACCATGGCATCCCAACCAGGCAGAAGAGAGAAGAGAAGGACCTTTCTGGAAGTCTGCACCAAATATTTATCACCTCCCCTCAACTCACAACATTGGACCAAAACCTTGAGTGGTTGGCTAAGGTGGATACAAATTAAAAACACATACACTGTTACCTGTACATTGTTGCAATAACTACGGGTGACATTCAACAGCAGCCACAGAAATAATAAATGACCTGAGCTTAGACAACACCTACCAAGCACAGAAGATATAAACAAAGCTCAGGCTAGCTACACGTTATAGCTAGTCTGAGCTTTGTTTATGTTTTCTGTGCTTGATAGGTTCCTCCTAAGTTAAGACTTTTATTATTTCTGCCTGCTGCTGTTGAATTGCCTCCATTAGTTAGCGTGTCCCTGTGGCCCTGCTGGGGAGTCATGCAGCAATGTAGGGGGATGTATGAAAGAACCAGCATATAGCAGGGAACAAAGGCATCTGTTGATACTGGAGGCTTTAGTCCTATGACGGAAGAGGGGTAGGAAAAACAGGCCACCAAATCTACTTTTACACACCATAAAATCTAATTTGAGGATTTGCCTATTTGAGAGAGCAGATACTTTCAAAGTGAGTTTTGAGTCTTGCCTTAATAAATCAGAGGCAGGGCAAATTTTTGGCGGTCTACTCATCTCTACCTAATTCTGCAATGCTTTGAGATATCTGCACAAAGCTAACCCTCATGCTGAAGCATAGGGAATACATGTGACCCGAAAATTTAACAGAATCAAAGTTCTCCTTCACTATACACTTTGCCACATGGAAAAAGGTCTATTGAATGTTCTTTCAAGTGCCAAATGAATGGACTTTTGTTATGTAAAAAGCCTATTATCAACTCTGACCACTGAATCCTTAAGCAATAAAGCTGTTATATAAAACATACCATTTCACAAATAATTTTTTCATGTAATAAAATTTCATGTAACAAAATTTGTAGTGGTAACAGGTGCACTTTAAATATAAAAGTTTTCCACAGAAATATTTAACATAGACTCCTCATTCATGGCAAATAAAAATCCAGAACTGGCAAAAGTTCCCCTTTCACACCCCAGATCTGACTCCTCTAAGTTTAAATCTTATGCATTTATTTGAATGAACTGCAAGCAACCTCTTTTCTGGACCAACAATGTGGGACTGATTCCTCATCCATCTTTGTCTAAAAGCACCTAATATCTGTTACTTGTATTTTGCCAAGTAATGCTGTGATTGAAGTTTATGAGCATTATAATTAGGAACATTACACACTAATCGGACATTGAAATGAAATGTATGTTCAAAAGAATGCTTAGAGCCCCATTAGTTCACAGTCATTCTATTACAATCAGAAATATTGTCAGTGGTGCCTTGAGCTTGTGCCAATGACAACAGCATAAATTCTGCATCTCATTTCTGTGATCATAAAATTAATGATCAGTTTAAAAATACCTCTTTGTAAAAAGTTATGGCATAAGAGAAATGTTGAGATCTCAGCTAGAGGCATTGAAGGATAATTAAAACTTCACAGCTTATTAAAATATCTTCATCCTTTACCAAGTACATTGCACGGGGCTATGACAATTCCGCAAAAAGTGTCAGTAAGTGCAAGAGACAGGTGGAATAAGAGCCATTGTCTAATTCTTCCATTAACATACATTTTTTTTATCCTGTTAAGTAGAAAACAGGAACCGGGAGGAAATTTCTCCAAAGTGGGGAAATCCCTGGTTGTCAGCAGGGTCGCTAGAACTAGTTCCCCCATTGGAAGGTTTCCCATCTATTCCTGTTCTGGTCACAACCCTAATGCCGCGTACACACGATCGTTTTTCACGTCGTTAAAAATGCCATTTTTTAAATTGGGCATTAAAAACGATCGTGTGTAGGCTCCAGAGCATTTTCAACGACGTGAAAAATGGCCTAAAAAATGAGAACCTGCTCTATTTTTTCACGTCGTTTTTTTTACAACGTGAAAAACGGTAGTGTGTATGCTTTTACCAGGGGAAAAAAAACGCGCATGCTCAGAATCAAGCATGAGACGGGAGCGCTCGTTCTGGTAAAACTAGCGTTCGTAATGGAGATAGCACATTCATCACGCTGTAACGGACTGAAAAGCACGAGGCTGAAAAGCACGAATCGTCGCTCAACAAACTGTACTAACATGAAGGGTGGCGCCATTCGAACGGAACTTCCCCTTTATAGTGCCGTCGTACGTGTTGTACGTCACTGCGCTTTGCGCAAGCATTTTTTTTAATGAACGTGTGTATGCAAGACAGGCTTGAGAGGAAACAAGAAAAATCACGTCGAGAAAAACGTTGTTTTTGAAAATGACATTAAAAACGATCGTGTGTACGCGGCATAACTCTTCCCTTTCATCTTCAGTGAAAATGGTAAACAAGACAAATAGGAAGGTTGAGTCTCCCAATGGGGACACAGAGAACACAAAAAACTCAACAGGTGTTCTAATCCTCCCAAGCCGATCGAAAACCTTACTGAAGCACTATAATAGTCATTTAGCTCCAATCAAAAAATCTGTAATAGCTCTGGAATATACAATGGGATGTGATATAGCATACCTCCCAACTTTCTGATATGGGAAAGAGGGACACCTATTAGCAAAATGATGTAGGCATAGGACATGCCATGCCCCCTTAAAGGAGAATTATACAAAAGAAAATAAATTGGTTAAACCCACAAGTGCTTTTTTACCACTACTATTGCTTTATATTGGCTTTTGGAATCTACAAATTAAGCAATTTAAAAATGGGATGAAAGGTTTAGCACTGGGAAACACTTTGTGATATATGAGTAGTGCATTTTATATACAACTATATAGATCAGACCAAAATGAGGGACAAATGAGGAGGAAAGAGGTACAGAAGGACTTTGTTCCGAATTAGGGATAGTCCCTCGAAATCAAGGACAATTGGGAAGTATGATATAGAATCACAGCAGCCTACAGCCTAAGGCCGGGTTCACACTGGGGCGACAAACGCTCCGACATTGGGAGCTCATGTCGCATGACATGTGAAAATCAATGTTTCCTTATGGGAGCCGTCTTAACTGGTCCGACATATGTCGGTCCGACTTTGAAAATGCTCCCTGTACTACGTTGGTCCGACTTTGATCCGACTTCAGCCCATTGACTATCATTGAAGTCGGATCAAAGTCGGACCGCAGTCTTGCACGATCCGACTTTGGCATGCGACTTGTGCTCTGCTGCTCTTGAGGGGGAACTCCAGGCCAAATTTTAAATAAAAAACTGGCATGGGTTCCCCCTCCAGGGGCATACCAGGCCCTTGGGTCTGGTATGGATTTTAACGGGAACCCCAACACCGAAAAAACAGCGTGGGGGTCCCCCCAAAATCCAAACCAGACCCTTATCCGAGCACGCAACCTGGCAGGCCGCAGGGGAAGAGGGGGGGGCGAGAGAGCGGCCCCCTCCCACCTGAACCGTACCAGGCCGCATGCCCTCAACATGGGGGGTTTGCTGCTTTGGGGCAGGGGGGCGACCTGTGGCCCCCCCACCCCAAAGCACCCTGCCAACCCTGTCCGTTGGTTGTCGGGGTCTGCGGGCGGGGGGCTTATCGGAATCCGGGAGCCCCCTTTTAATAAGGGGCCCCCCAGATCCCGGCCCCCACCCTATGTGAATGAGTATGGGGTACATCGTACCCCTACCCATTCACCTGGTGGAAAAAAATGTCAATAAAAAAAAACACACACAGGTTTTTAAAGTAATTTATTACACAGCTCCGGGGGTCTTCTTCCGACTCCGGGGGTCTCTTCCGACTTCGGGGGTCTCCGGTGTCATCTCCGCGCTCTCCGGTTCTTCCTTCCTTCTGCCGGGCCTCCGCTATCTTCTTCCAGCTCTTTTGCTAGCGGAGAGGCCCGGTCTTCCCGTCGTCTCGTCCGGCTCTCCGTTGACCTTCTGCCGGCCCCTCCACTATCTTCTTCCAGCTCTTTTGCTAGTGGAGGGGCCGGTCTTCCCGCCGCCGTCGCCGTCTTCTTCCCTCTTCTCCTCCTCGATGTTGACTTGTCGCTTCCTCCCGCTGTAATGCTGGCTATTCGCTCATCAACGATTTATATAGGCTTCTCATGACGTCACAGTCACATGCTCCCATGACGTCACAGTCACATGCTTCGGGGCCACCGTTGATGGAGCGAATAGCCAGCATTACAGTGGGAGGAAGCGTCGAGTCAACATCGAGGAGGAGAAGAGGGAAGAAGACGCAGACGGGAAGACCGGCCCCTCCACTAGCAAAATAGCTGGAAGAAGATAGTGGAGGGGCCGGCAGAAGGTCAACGGAGAGCCGGACGAGACGACTGGAAGACCGGGCCTCTCCGCTAGCAAAAAAGCTGGAAGAAGATAGCGGAGGCCCGGCAGAAGGAAGGAAGAACCGGAGAGCGCAGAGACGACACCGGAGACCCCCGAAGTCGGAAGAAGACCCCCGGAGTCAGAAGAAGACCCCCGGAGCTGTGTAATAAATTACTTTAAAAACCTGTGTGTTTTTTTTTATTGAATTTTTTTTCCACCTGGTGAATGGGTAGGGGTACGATGTACCCCATACTCATTCACATAGGGTGGGGGGCCGGGATCTGGGGGGCCCCTTATTAAAGGGGGGCTCCCGGATTCCGATAAGCCCCCCGCCCGCAGACCCCGACAACCAACGGCCAGGGTTGTCGGGAAGAGGCCCTGTCTTCATCAACATGGGGGCATGGTGCTTTGGGGAGGGGGGGCCGCTCTCTCTCCCCCTGCGGCCTGCCAGGTTGCGTGCTTGGATAAGGGTCTGGTTTGGATTTTGGGGGGACCCCCACGCCGTTTTTTCGGCGTAGGCGTTCCCCTTAAAATCCATACCAGACCCAAGGTCCTGGTATGCCCCTGGAGGGGGAACCCATGCTGGTTTTTTATTTAAAATTTGGCCTGGAGTTCCCGCTCAGGTTTCATACCAAACACAGTGCCTGGTATTGGCGGGGATCCAAGTCGGATCCCCGTTCATTGAAAGTCGGACATATGTCGGCTGCATGTCGCAGGGCAAAGTTGGATCCAAAGTAGGACGGCTGTCGTGTCGTACAAGTGTGAACCCGGCCTAAAAGAGAACATACAGCCTACAAGAGAGCAATAATCCAGTGTTTTTCTAACTAGACTGTTATACAAGTCATTTGTGCATTATACATGTATACAGTTGAAGCTGCCTACATAACTACATGCCATTCTAATTTCTGTTTATATTACCTTCTCAAACATTTGAGATAGAAAGCAGTCTGTGCTCCACATACAGACACAGAGCTAAGCAACTGATACATTTCTCAAAGACTGCCAGTTAAAGTATAACTGAAGGCAAAAGATTTTTTTAGTTTTGGATGGGGTGGAGGGATATTAGAACACCTGTCTTTTATTTCTGTATGTGCCCCCATTAAGGAGATTCACCCTCTCTATTTGTCCTGTTTACCATTATCATTGGAAGTGAAACTAAAAGAATATCCCAATTTTGGGTTGTCCTCATAAAAGTAATAGAGGGGAAATAGTCCAATGAGAACCAAGGAATTCCCTTAATTTGCAGGAGGACAGGAAGTGAAGGGAAATCTCTGCAATGGGTTATGCGGAAAAAAAATCTGACAAGGGTTATAACCCGCCCTTTCTCTATACAAAATTTAAAAAAAGTTATGCCTATAGTTTTTCTTTAACGCGGTTAGATGGTGTGAAGGACAGGGGAGACATTTGGGTCTATTAGACCTGTCACCTTCCCAATGCTGTCACATGGGGGCTTATTATCCCCTTGTGATAGCAATCAAGTAAAAATACATAAAATAATAAAATAAATAAATAAAAATTTAATTATAATAAAATGTAGGTGCGCACATGACTAGGCTCACAAAAGAACATAATAGAGCAAACCTTGTTCATCTCTCCCAGCCCCACATAATAGGGTACTGCTCACACAGATGACCGGACCCCTTGTATTTTGTATGCCCTTCTGTAAGTCTTTCAGTAATTAATGTAAAGCTCTTCTCATGAGTATATGCTTGAATAGAACCGAAAAAATGTACCTGGGTTTAATTTTCATCACCTGCATAATGGCTTCTTTCTCAGAATACTTGTGTAACTTACAAATTACCTCTCTAGGTTTATCAATATCAATTTTTTCAGGGACAAGGGCCCTGTGTGCTCTATCTATCTCAATAGAGTGGTATGAATGGTCCCCTGAAATGCTTTTGAAAATGTCACTAAGGGTAGGCCTCAAATCTTTAATTTCTGTGGCTTCAGGAAGTCCCAGATCCTACATTTGGGCATGGCTCCTGTTTTCATCCAAAGAAAAGGAATAACCTGGAACAAATGGGCAAATATGGGTCCTGTCCAAATTTGACCCCTTCCAAACTCACCCCCCCCCCCCCCCATCCCTCACCACTGGTCCATCTGTAATGGACAGCCTCTTTGGCCAATATGAATGTATGTGAAACAGGATGGGTCATGCAAACAGCAAAGTGCCATAACTTTGTCTTTTCAGAAGGCCAGAATTTGGTTTCAGCAGAGGGGAATAAAAACTATGACAGGTAAATGCAGACACCTCTAGATGCTTGCATGCTTAGGACTTGATAGCAGCTCTACTTTAAGTTGTTCATGGGACATTTTGGCGTGTTGTGGGCTGTGTGTTTTTTATTGCACATTTTGCAGCATTTGCCACTCGTTTTTTATACATGCCAAAATGTGTGTTTGCTTCTGCGTATGATGTGTTGTTAACAATAAATGGAACTGAAAGTGCAACTAGTTAATTTTAGGTGTATAAAGATGGCCATACACTATACAATCTCCTTAAGATTTACCAAAACTATATAATAGGGGGACACACCATCTATCCAATCACTCTGTATGGAATCAGGCAGGCCCTTGTACTACATAGTTGATGGTAGCTCTAAAGGAGATTGCATAGGCTGTCATTTGATCACTCAGCACACTGACAAATAAGCAATCTATGTGTGGCGGGTATCAATATTTAGGGGGAGTATTTGGGCGGTAGCATGGTCCAAATGCAGCAATTACGAGGGTTTTATGGTTGTTTTTGTTCGTGGAAGATATCAATGGTGTCCAGTTCCCTGCGGCCCCTAGGTGGCACTGTCGCCTTGGGCTGGGGTTGAACCACCATTGTAGGGCCGTGCCCTTTTTGTCCTCTCGCAGCAGCAGTCTGGCGGGGCGGGGAACCCGCTGTGCTTGCTGGGGGAGGGTATAAGGGGGGCGGACATCTTGCACACGAGGTCCATTCCCCAGGCACCTTCAGCCTGGGGGCTGTGCTCTGTCGTTCGTACCCAGGTGCCCTTGACCTGGGTGCGAGGGAGTTCGAGTTCATCCCAGGCACCTTTGGCCTGGGGTGAGGTACTAGCTGAGGCCTGGGACCCAGTACCTTAGACTGGGTCCCGCATGGGAGAAGATACCTAGGGGCCCACCGAGTGTGGGGACCCGAGTCCTGGGCGAGGAGAACCAGGGAGGTGACCTTACCTGAAAATCCAGCGCAGCATTGGCTGGTGACAGCTAAGGCCTCTGGGGACCGTCCGGGATGGATCATCTCCCTAACAGGGGCAGACAAAAGAGAAGGTAGCCCATGTTCTTTGGTCTTTGCAGAGACCCAGCTACATCAGGTCAGTGGCAGGCCTATCCTAAGGCCTGTGGCAGAGGCCTCATCGTTCACCAGGTCTGTGGCAGGGACCAAATTCATGGTCGGTGGCAGCGACCGTGCGCCAAGCCTGTCTGCGCTGATTTGGGGCAGGAGAGTATGTGATTCTTTGATTGTGCCTGGACCTCCTCATTCCCCACACCCTGTCTGTTCTATAAGTTCAACCAGTCTACTCTTCTAGGACTATTTATTGCTCAAACAGAATAAATAAGCGTTGGACTTTATTTGGTGTGGGGAATGAAGCCCGCGAACTGGTGCACAAAAGGGGAGGAGTCCGGCCATGTGAAGAGATACACGTGGGGACTTTGGCGCCAGTTTTTCAGTGCGCGATGGAGCAGCAAGCGGTCACCATGTTCAGTAATGCCTCATGGGTTCCAGTCTCTACTACCACGAGGATGACTTCAACTGCTGCTCCGATTACGGATACAGGGATTCGGCTCAAGCCCCGGGGACGATTCGCCCTGTACACCTGCAGGGACGTTGAGGCCCTGGGCATGATTTGTCCCGGATGTTCAGGACTGGTGGTTCAGCTGATGCCATTCGGGCGCTGTGAGACCTGCGGAGAGTTCATGTTCGAGGTGGAGCAACACATAGAAAGGCCTCGGGTCTTCCACCTCGGCCACACAAAGTGCGCCGCCACTCTTGAAGGAGAAGTCAATGCTTGGACAACCATCCCTGCGCGCACTGTAGAGACCTCTGGAGAGGTCGCGATCAAAGTGATGCAGGAAAAATCCGAGGATGCTGCCTCGGCACCACAGCTTCCCTACTCCCACCGCCAAAGAGGAAGATTGGTCTGGTCAGAGCTTCCAGTGGTCGTAATGGAGGACAACCCCTGCGTTTACCCAGCCCGGATGGATCCCGTGGGAACATTCCCAGACCTCTATACTCAAGTGCTGGCCGAGGTAAGCTGGGGATCGGAACTTGGTGTTTTGTCGGAGGTGTCGGGGATCCGCAGTTACCGGAGCCCGCGGGAGGGGGTGATTCCATGTCTACCGGGAATTACATACCCGCAGAGGAGTGTGACACCTCTGACCTGGAGTCGGTCTCCGATGTGGGAGACGATGTTGCAATAGATAACCTGTTTGCTGAAAAGGGTTGGGACAAGATACCCCTGTCCTCGTCCCGTGCCAAAAGGGACCCACCTATGTCTACAGGGGATAGTACACCCCGGGTGGAGGCATCAGCGCCTGAGGAGGGATCCAGTCCCCTACATGCCCTTCAGTTCCCGGTGTTACCTGCACCTGCTACCGGGGAAAGGAGACTGTCGCTGCGGGCTCCTATGCCCAAATCGGAGGTGGTCAAGGCACCTCGTCATCCGGATTCTATTGTCCTGCCAGGTGAGGGAGACCGTGCTACGATGCCTCCTTTGTCTAGATTACAGAGATTGTTTTGCCAGAAAGTTGCCAGCGAGTATGGGTGGGAATACCCGTACTTGTCTAAGGAACTGTTGTATGAGGTGGAGGTTTGCAGAGAACGCTGGTACAATGACTTTGTGTGGACACACATTAAAGTGCCACACGCCCGCAGGTATCTTTCATGTTCCCGAAAGCTTCTCAGAGGTTTAAAGACTGCAAGGCAGAGTGGATG
Organism: Rana muscosa; assembly: GCA_029206835.1. Lineage (NCBI taxonomy): Eukaryota > Metazoa > Chordata > Amphibia > Anura > Ranidae > Rana > Rana muscosa. Next base: position 172,574,672 of record CM055122.1, on the reverse strand, counting down.
TTGGGTCGGCACATCCATGCTGACAAGGTGATGATTCGTCGGAAGGATAGGGAGGATGTGGAGTATCACTTAGAGACTTTTGATGAGCATCTAAAACCCCTTGTCTTGCCGCACCCAAGGTTCTACCTGTAGGAGGAGAGACTCCTTTCTTTTGTCTTGCATTTGCTGAACTTTCTGGGGTTTATTTCCCGGAAGAACCCAGGGACTGTACCCGAGTTTAACGGGTGTTGTGCTCTTTGGAGGAATGGGGGACTATTGCTGATGTTGTTCTCCTTTCTTCCCTCCCGCAAAGTAATCATGGATTTTGGGGTGTAGCTAGATTAGGGCCAAAGCACAGAGAAGTGGATGTCCTCTGGAATTCAGCACAAGTGTCTTGTCACCAGGTGGCAGTGTTGTGCACCGTTACACACACACACTTTGCTTTGGGAGGAAGAGGTTTCTTCACGGAGGAACTTTTTCATTCCAACAAATACATGTTGTGTCAGGGTTATGTGTTTTTCTTTCCCTCTGCAGGAGAACGTCCCTCAAGACCGCTGAGAATGGGGTGGGTCTTAGTTAGTAATGTGGGCAGAGGGAAATGTTAATTGTGTTAATTTAATACACATACTGTTGTGTGTTTATTCCCTTCTTTTTTTTCCTTTCCATGTTAGTTTCAGGCACAATCTACCGTTTTTATTTTTTTTAATTTTGCTGGTTTGTTGTCAAAGTTTTTTTTTTGTCTCTGGATCAGGCTCATGTTTATCCCTCCTTTGGGACATGGTTTGATCCAGACACTGGGGACCAGTGTCTATCTGCCGGGGGTGAGTGTAGCGAGTATCAATAATTAGGGGGAGTATTTGAGCGGTAGCATGGCCCAAATGCAGAAATTACGAGTGTTTTATGGTTGTTTTTGTTTGTGGAAGATATCAATGGTGTCCAGTTCCCTGCGGCCCCTAGGTGGCACTGTCGCCTTGGGCTGGGGTTGAGCCACCATTGTAGGGCCGTGCCCTTTTTGTCCTCTCGCAGCAGCAGTACGGTGGGGCAGGGAAACCCGCTGTGCTTGCTGGGGGAGGGTATAAGGGGGGCGGACATCTTGCACACGAGGTCCATTCCCCAGGCACCTTCAGCCTGGGGGCTGTGTTCTGTCGTTCGCGCCCAGGTGCCCTTGACCTGGGTGCGAGGGAGTTCGAGTTCCATCCCAGGCACCTTCGGCCTGGGGTGAGGTACTAGATGAGGCCTGGGACCCAGTACCTTCGACTGGGTCCCGCATGGGAGAAGATACCTAGGGGCCCACCGAGTTCGGGGACCCGAGTCCTGGGCGAGGAGAACCAGGGAGGTGACCTTACCTGAAGATCCTGCACAGCATTGGCTGGTGACAGCGAAGGCCTCTGGGGACCGTCCGGGATGGATCATCTCCCTAACAGGGGCAGACAAAAGAGAAGGTAGTCCATGTTCTTTGGTCTTTGCAGAGACCCAGCTACATCAGGTCAGTGGCAGGCCTATCCTAAGGCCTGTGGCAGAGGCCTCATCGTTCACCAGGTCTGTGGCAGGGACCAAATTCACGGTCGGTGGCAGCGACCGTGCGCCAAGCCTGTCTGCGCTGATTTGGGGCAGGAGAGTATGTGATTCTTTGATTGTGCCTGGACCTCCTCATTCCCCACACCCTGTCTGTTCTATAGGTTCAACCAGTCTACTCTTCTAGGACTATTTATTGCTCAAACAGAATAAATAAGCGTTGGACTTTATTTGGTGTGGGACTCAAGTTACTGGGAGCTAAGTGCCTTATTGTATGGTGGCAATCATTCTCAACAGGAGATGCTGAGGCTCCGGACGGGAACCCAGACCCGAAGGTAAAGGTTTAAGCTCACACCTCTGCATACATACATCAGAGGGTACGAGCTGGTGGTGTAACCGCACTCTCTCCTCCCAAGTACCCCTAGGCAGCAGTCTTACGGCCACAAAGTGAGACAAAAGAGGGGGAGAGTGAGGCCGCTACAATTTTTTTTTTATGCCTGTGTACGTATTTAGTGAGAACAGTGATCACTGATTGATTGCATTTCATTTAAAAAAATGTGCACCTGGAGATGGGAGGTAGCTAGGAGGGTACATAATGGGGGATGTGTGCTAATGAGGTCAGCTGGTCAACTCCTTCCTGTGTCATGACCTAACGTCTGTCCAGGAAGTAAGGCAGAAGTAATGGAGCAGTGTTTTCAGACAGCCATGAGGATAGTGAAGTAAGCGTGTGTAGAATAAATGGAAAGCTTTGTTATTTCTGTCAAAAGAAGTACATTAATGCTATAAAGGTACATAGGGGAGCTGGAATTTAGAAAAAAAAAAAGGTGAACTTAGCCTTTAATATGAGATTCAGGCTGAACATATCCTTACCCCATTTTTTCCTAAATGACAAAAAAACAGGTTGTGGCTAGGCTTCCACTTAAGTTTTGGAAGTATTATGGCAAATAAACTGTTTCATTGTTCCTATGTAAACTGTAACATGTGCTCTCCTTTTATTGCCCTTTGAGAAAACAAATTTACCCTGATAACATTTAACACATTCCATGACTGTGTGTCCCATCCTGTACTGCTGTGCTGACCTCTAGAACACTGAAGAATATGAGTACAATGTATGTACCAGTTTGTTTGTCTTTCACACTATGTGCTCAATACAAGCCTTTGACATTTTAGTCTGTCTTTGATTTTTGCAGCTGCAGTTTCCTTAACAAGTACTGACACATTTGTCTAAAACGTTTGCTGCACAGTATTAACTGTACACAGTGCAAGGAGTCTAAGCAGAACTAAAATAACATGTTTTCTTCAAAATAAAAGTTGTGATTTGATTTCTTCTCTAGAAGACAAGTACATTCATGTGTACAAATCATTGACTCCATTGCAAGTCTTAAGGCCATACTCATTTAAAAAAAAAAAATGTATTAAACTTTTAAAGCTCAGGTTAGCATTGAAATAAATCCAAAAATTCTCAGTTTACTTTCTTTATGTACATAAAATGTAGAAAAAAAATAATAGTATTTATGGAACATTGTGAATTTGTTAATGTTGGAAGAACAGCAGAGTTGCTTTCATAAACTGAGAATATGTGTGCATTATACCTATCTATCCAGCAGGTGGCTCTGCATTGTTATAGTGTGTTATCTATGGTAATGTTATGGAAGGAAGTACTGTTTTTCCTCTGTGTGCACTTGTTTGTGTTCCTGCTTCCTGTTCCATGACAAAAAAAAACATGCTGTAAAGATATGTTTTGCTAATCCTCCATGAAAGAAAAGCTATCCTCTGCATACAACAAGCTTCCAGCGCATTATTTCAGTACTCTGACAACAGCTAAAGCCAGAAATGCCACCCAGTTGACCTTAGTCTGGGTTTTGTATAATCCTGTGCAGCTTTGACTCTGGCAAGCTTTTACATACATTGCTGAGTGCTGTGCCATATTCCGTTGTCCATCTTTCAAACATCAAGAAGCCACCAAAAACTGACATTAAAAATACTTGGACTTTGCATTTACACCTGTAGTACCACCCTCTCCTCCTAGGGCAAAGGAGAGGCACCCATGCCACAAGCCTGTGTCCTCTAGTTTAGAGGTCAGGCGGTGTATATGTACCTGGGTCCCGCAGCGAGTTACCTCCTTCCACTGGTTCCCATCTCCAGAGTGTAGAGACAAGTCTGTACTTTTCCCTCTCCAATAAAGTCAATGTCCAAACCATTTAAACTCCAACGTTGATTTTATTTTATATCTTTGCTTGATAGAGAGAGAGTAGATGAGAGATGATAGTTGAACTAGAGCAGATTCAGGCACAGAACTCCCAGATTCATCACCACTCGGTCCCGAGTGGGTACAGCTCACCCGGACAGTCCCTCAATGGTCCTAGCAGCCAGTGTGGAGCTCGAACAAGCAATTTAATCCTCCAAGGACAAGTTCAGTCTGTCCTCAAAGAGCAGCAGCACTCCACAGGGTCAGTTCTGCGGAGCATAGGATCCTTCCCTTCCGACAGGTCACCAGGCCTTTCCCGAGACAGCAATCTAACTATCACCCGTCTCCTGTTATGGGACCGATCCTCCCCTGGCTTCCTCTTGGTCGGAGCAGATACCCTCACCCGGGCATCCTGGGACTCCTAAATTCTGCCTGTAGACCCAGTTGAAGGTACTGGGCCTACCCAGGACTACCTCAGTCGGGGTACGCACCCCACTCCTTGGGGGCACACTCCTCTGGGTACTGGTCCCCGGGTCTCTCTCAATAAAATGTGTCTGCCTCTTTTATATCCTCTCCCGGCATGCACAGCAGGCAGAACCAACCCACTGCATGGTAGCCGAGAGAGGACATCCAATAGCGGCAATGTAACCTATGGTTCAACCCTGACCCAACATGGCAGCGCCACCTGCAGGCTACAGGGAACTCTACATAGGCACACAGCAATAAAGCAAAGTCGAGAACAATTAGAAGGCCCGAACCATACTAGTGCTCGGGTCATCCCCCTAAATTTAGACATAGGGACCCCCTAAATTTGGAGTAACCGCTACACACCTGTTAACAGAACTAAAAAAGACCAGTACTAGTAGAGTCACTGGTGATCTTTTGTAACACAGCAATGGCAAAATAAAAAATAGAAGTCCGGAGCAAGAATGCAGTGTTTTCCGGTCCTATAAACCCCGGCATCTGCCAGGGGCAGCTGTAGTGGCGAAGAGAGAGCCCTCAATAATGGCAGTGAAAGTCTGGGAGGAGTGACATCACCAACAGGCTACAATAGCCCATCTGTTGTCGGTGGTCACTCCTCTCCCCTGCAGCTATGACCTGTCTCATGTGACCGAACCAGATTAGGCTGAAATTAGGTAAGTATATAAATCTTTCTTACACAGGTTAGACTGGAATTCTACTTTAACTTTCAATATTTTTATTCAAAGTTATAATAATGACAAAAGGTATACAAAAAGGCTTATAAAGGAAGCCGACATTTAAAAACAGCTTAAAGCGGAGTTCCACCCAAAAATGGAACTTCCGCTTTAAGAGCAGGTGACCCCCTGACATGCCACATTTGGCATGTAATTTTTTTGGGGGGGAGCTGAACCCCTCCTTTTAGGGGGATTCAACTTCCACTTCCTCCCGGGGCTCCCGGCCAATCACGGCAGTGCGTGCCTGGCTGTGAAGCCACAGCTGGGCGCCCACAGTCACGATGCCAGCACCGCAGAGAGGAGGGGGAGACAAGCGGGACTTCATACGCACGCATTGCTGAAACCTGGGACAGGTGAGTGTCTGATTAATAAAAGTCAGCAGCTACACTTTTTGTAGCTGCTGACTTTTATATGGGTGTAACTCTGCTTTAATACAAGTAGTGCATATTCAAGAAAGAGACACCGGGTTACAGGAAGAGTGCAAGAGAAACCATGTGGGGAAATGCATCAGACTGAGATCAATGTTATGAAGTACAATTATAGTAACAAAATGCTACCTTGTAGCATGAATCATATAAATGTTCTATAAGATGGAATTTCAATTTAAAGTTACTAAGGAATATAGCAAAAACTCAGTTACTAGAGGCAGGAGAGTACCAGTGGTTACATTAGGATGACCCACCCTCAAGATGCTCATCTATTAATAGTAGCGTTGGTGGTGTGAGACCCTATAGTGGGAAAGCATAGTCATTGAACTTAACCTGCTAAAATCCTCGAAAGGGCCCATGATACTACAAATGACTCAAACCTCTAGGTGAAACACGAGAAGAAATATCATTGTAGTGGAAGGTCTGTTAAGTCAAATAGCATTTCACGACTCATGTGTAGCTATGAGGGATTATTCACATAAAGATCTCTTGTAAATCCCCCAGAACTGTCAACAGAAACAAATATGGAGTAAAACCCAGTTGTCAACAACACTTTGGAACAATCCAGATATAAAACTCAAGTAGTAACAAAATGAGTAAGGAGATAAAGAAAGAAAAAGGAAAGAAAAGTGGATAAAGGGGGAGAGAGGGGTATATAGGAGGAAAGTATAGACACCGAGAAGGTGGTAAGTCAGGGAAGTTAATTGGTGTTTAGGAAGATGAGAGAATATGATTGGCCCTGGGGTCCCAAATCACATCCAATTTCTGAACTGTGTCTTGAAAATACTAATTGCTTTTTCCTGGATCATTATCCAAGAAATTTTCATTTTTGCTACCAGAAAGGACATACAGTATATGGTTATTTGCAGGCCCGGGCAATGGTGATCTTAGCCCCCAACAGCATATAATAGATACATTTTTGAAAGCACCAAAAATCAACCTTTTCGTTTAGTAGAGCTATTAGCGATGATTTAGGAATAGGCAGTCCTGTGATTTTTCGCAGCAAATGAAAGATCTTGTTCCATAAACCACACCTTATGCGGGGACAGTGCCACCAAGTATGGAGACGATTGCCTGGATTACCACAGCCCCTAAAACAGAGGGGGGATGCCCCCGGGTAGATCTGTGCTATGCAAGAAGGAACCTGATACCAGCGTGTTAGCCTCTACCAGGGAGACATTTACAATACCTTTAAAGGATAGTACAAAAATATGATACCAGGTTTCTGCATCCCAGTCTATATTTAATTCCTGTTCCCATAAAGTGCAAATGAAGGTTTTCCTGAAGTCTCTGCCAATGAGAATTATATCGAAGATATGCCCCCTTTCTGATCCTTGATTTTAGAGCTGGAATTCCACTTTAATGCTTGATAAAGCAATGGATTCTGATGATATTCATCCCAGAGTTCTAAGAGAACTTTGAGTTATTGTTGTTGGGCCATTAACTGATCTTTTTAATCAATTTCATCTAACAGGAGAAGTTTCTCATGACTGGCAGACAGCTAATGTTGTACCTATACACATAATTGGTACCACATGCAGCCTACATACCTCCCCCTCTATGAGAAAACCACCAAACATCCCCTGACAAAACATTCCTCGTTACTTGATGGACTTGTGTCTTTTTCCAACCTCACCTACTACTGTGTACAGCCAGATCAAAAGGGGGCCAAGCCTGTTATCAGGTCAACCTGACTTAAAGCACTAGGTTGTTTGGCTGCAGGAATGTGCCCCAGCTCAGGCTTTTAACCACTTCCGGACCAGCTCACGCCGATATACGTCGGCACTTTGAAGAGGGATATCTTTGTTATGGCAGCAGCTAGCTGCCATAACCCCAGTATCCTCTTCTTCAGTGAGCGGTCTGGTTTCCGATAATAGTGGTCTCTGCAGTGGATTCCCATTGAGATCACTTTTATCGGCGGCGGGAGAGGGAACAACAGTGGGGAAAATTATTATTTGATTCCAGTGGTGGCCGCTCATGAGGGGCGCAGGGGCGCCACCCCCTAATACGTAGGCCTGGCCCCTAATCTCTATACAGGGAACCGGCACATGAATTTCAGTAGGTGGGGTTATTTTTTTAAGCACATGATTAGAGCCAGAGGCTCTAATTGGCTTAAAAAAGGGTGGGTTCGGGTTGCATAATGTCTTCCTGCTTTCAGGAAGCAGGTCCTGAGACCCAATTTGCCTGGAGTCCTAAGACCCGATTGGCCGGGAGGAGAAGCGACTGCGGGGACTTAGAAGGAGATGCAGGGGGAAGCCGCCGAAGCCACGACCTGGATTGGGTAAGTACGGGGCTGGCGGGCGGCCAGCAGCCAGGCGGAAGGGCGAGCAAGTGGGTGATCGATCGAATGACGGGGTTGGCCTAGTGAGGGGGCCAGGTTTGTTTTTCCGTCCCCACCCCAGAAAAATTAAAAAATGAGCACCAGCCACCACTGTTTGATCCCCTGCAGATTTTGTAAGTTTGCCCACTTACAAAGAAATGAAGGTCTATAATTTTTATCATAGGTGTATTTTAATCATAGAGATAGAATACCAACCAAAAATCTAGAAAAAGCATGATACAAATGTTTTAGATTGAGTTGCAGTTCAGTGAGTAAAATAAGTATTTGATCCCCTACCAACCAACAATAATTCTGGCTCCCACAGACTGTCTACAGTATGTGCTCATGTGGTACACAGATTAGTCCTGTTAATTTATGAAGGTGCTCCTAACAACTCATTATGTGTATAAAATACACCAGTCCACAGAATCTCTTTCTTCCATTCAAACCTCACCATCACGGGCAAGATCAAAGAGCTGTCAAAGGATGTCAGCGACAAGATTATAGACCTGCACAAGGCTGGAATGGGCTACAAGACCATCAGCAAGAAGCTTGGTGAGAAGGAGACAACTGTTGATTATTCGCAAATGAAAGAAATACAAAAAAAACATCAATCTCCCTTGGTCTGAAGCTCCATGCCAGATTTCACCTTATGGGGTAAGAATGATCATGAGAAAAGTGAGGGATCAGCCCAGATATATATGGGAGGAGCTTGTGAACGATCTCAAGGCAGTTGGGACCACAGTCACCAAACAAACCATTGGTAACACAATACACCACCATGGATTGAAATCCTGCAGCACCCCGGTCCCTCTCCTCAAGAAGGCACATGTACAGGCCCATCTGAAGTTTGCTAATGAACATCTAAATTATTAAGAGAAGGATTGGGAGAAAGTGCTGTGGTCAGATGAGACCAAAATGTAGCTCTTTGGCATTACCTCGACTTGCCGTGTTTTGAAGAAGAAAAATGCTGACTATGACCCTAAGAACACCATCCCTACAGTCAAGCACGGAGGTCGAAACAGTATGCTATGGGGCTGTTTCTCTGCTTAACCACTTAAGTCCCGGACCATTTGGTAGCTAAAGGACCAGAGGTGAATCCAGAATTTTGCACTGCGCTGCTTTAACTGTAAATTGTGCGGACATGCAATGTTGTACCCAAACGAAATTTGCATCTTTTTCTTCCCACAAATAGAGCTTTCTTTTAATGGTATTTGATTGCCTCTGCGATTTTTATTTTTTGCGATATAAACGGAAAAAGACCGAAAATTTTGAAAAAAAAATGATATTTTCTACTTTTTGTTATAAGAAAAATCGAATAAACTCAATTTTAGTCATACATTTAGGCCAAAATGTATTCAGCCACATGTCTTTAGTAAAAAAAATGTCAATAAGCGTATATTTATCGGTTTGCGCAAACGTTATAGCGTTTACAAACTAGGGTACATTTTCTGGAATTTACACAGCTTTTAATTTATGACTGCCTATCTCATTTCTTGAGGTGCTAAAATGACAGGGCAGTACAAAACCCCCCCAAATGACCCCATTTTAGAAAGTAGACACCCCAAGGAAATTGCTGAGAGGCATGTTGAGCCCATTGAATATTTTTTTTTTGTCCCAAGTGATTGAATAATGACAAAAAAAAAAATTACAAAAAGTTGTCACTAAATGATATATTGCTCACACATGCCATGGTTATATGTGGAATTGCACCCCAAAATACATTCTGCTGCTTCTCCTGAGTACGGGGATACCACATGTGTGGGACTTTTTAGGAGCCTAGCCACGTACGGGACCCCGGAAACCAAGCACCGCCTTCAGGATTTCTAAGGGCGCAAATTTTTGATTTCACTCCTCACTACCTATCACAGTTTTGAAGGCCATAAAATGCCAAAATAGCACAAAACCCCCCCAAATGACCCCATTTTGGAAAGTAGACACCCCAAGCTGTTTGCTGAGAGGCATGGTGAGTATTTTACAGCTCTCATTTGTTTTTGAAAATGAAGAAAGAACATTTTTTTTTTTTCTTTTTTTTTTTCAATTTTCAAAACTTTGTGACAAAAAGCGAGATCTGCAAAATACTCACAAAACCTCTCAGAAAATAGCTTGGGGTGTCTACTTTCCAAAATGGGGTCATTTGGGGGGGTTTTGTGCCATCTGGGCATTCCATGGCCTCCGAAACTGTGATAGGCAGTGAGAAGTGAAATCAAAAATTGACACCCTTAGAAAGCCTGAAGGCGGTGATTGGTTTTTGGGGTCCCGTACGCGGCTAGGCTCCCAAAAAGTCTCACACATGTGGTATCCCCGTACTCAGGAGAAGCAACAGAATGTATTTTGGGGTGTAATTCCACATATGCCCATGGCATGTTTGAGCAATATATCATTTAGTGACAACTTTGTGCAAAAAAAAAAAAAAAATTATTTTTTCCGCAACTTGTGTCAACATTCAAAATATTCCATGGACTCGACATGCCTCTCAGTATATAGCTTGGGGTGTCTACTTTCCAAAATGGGGTCATTTGGGGGGGTTTTGAACTGTTCTGGCATTTTATACACAACATTAGGAAGCTTACATCCACTCTTCTAACCACTTGAAGACAAAGCCCTTTTTGACACTTTTTGTTTACATGAAAACATATTTTTTTTTGCAAGAAAATTATGTTGAACCCCCAAACATTATATATATTTTTAAAGCAAAGGCCCTACAGAATAAAATGGTGGGTGTTGCATTTTTTTTTTCTACACAGTATTTGCGCAGCGATTTTTCAAACGCATTTTTTTGGGAAAAAATACACTTTTTTAATTTTAATGCACTAAAACACACTATATTGCCCAAATGTTTGATGAAATAAAAAAGATGATCTTAGGCCGAGTACATAGATACCAAACACGACATGCTTTAAAATTTTGCACAAACGCGCATTGGCGACAAACTACATACATTTTTAAAAGCCTTTAAAAGCATTTACAGGTTACCCCGTTAGATCTACAGAGGAGGTCCACTGCTAAAATTACTGCCCTCGATCTGACCTTCGCGGTGATACCTCACATGTATGGTGCAATTGCTGTTTACATATGACGCCAGACCGACGCTTGCGTTCGCCATTGGGCAAGAGCAGGGCAGGACAGGGGTGCTTTTTTTTTTTTTTTTTTTTTTTTATTATTAATTTTTTTCTTTTTTATTTTATTTTTAAACTGTTGCTTCCATATTTATTTATTTTTATCACTTTTATTGTTATCTCAGGGAATGTAAATATCCCCTATGATAGCAATAGGTAATGACAGGTACTCTTTTTTGAAAAAACTGGGGTCTATTGGACCCTAGATCTTTCCTCTGCCCTCAAAGCATCTGACCACACCAAGATCGGTGTGATAAAATGCTTTCCCAATTTCCCAATGGCGCTTTTTATATCCGGGGGGGACATTCCCTCCCACTGCTTGTAAAAGCAGTCCAGAGGCTAATTAGCCACTAGGATTGCTTTTACATGAAAGCCGGCCACTGGCTGAAAAGAATGATACCAAGATGATACCTAAACCCGCAGGCATCATTCTGGTATAACCATTCAAAGTCCAGCAACATACCAGTACGTTGCTGGTCCTTGTTGGACATGTATTGTAATCTTTTTTTTCATGCAGCCTGTTGGCTGAACGAAAAAAAAAGATTGATCGGTGGGTATGCCCACCATTAGAATACCGCCCTTCATCCACCCACTTCTAATGATGGGCATACATGCACCATTTATATATGCCGAAGCATGGGGGCATCTTCTCGCAAAAGTTATGCCGCGTACACATGGTCAGACTTTTCCACGGGCAAGCCTCCGTCGGAATTTTGACCGTATATACGCGGCATTAGGAGCAAAATCGCTCCTCCGCTCCTGCTGCCCCAATGCTTCGGCATATATGCTTTTTTTTTTTAAACTGTGGTGGTGAAATCACCTCCTACAGCACTGGAGTCGCAGGGATCAGGCCTGTCTCTGCGAACGCTGCAGTTATGTGTGTTGTGTTTTGTAAGTGACAGTGATCGATCGATACTGCACTTCGGTGGCCTGGGCTGGACGGAGGGGCAAAACGCAGGTGCTAGCAGGTATCTGGGCTGATCCCGCTAACACTGCTGTTTTTGGGAACCCTAAACTGCTGGGGACGCTAGTATAGATCTGATCAGATCAGAAATTGATCTGTTCAGATACTATACCACTAAGGGGGGTGTATGCTTCACGTGTGGGTGTTAGCGCTACTGGCACTAACCTGACACTGCCTGGGGTGTGACGCAGACCCTCTCTGACGCTAAAACCTAACTGATATCACCCGCCGGGCGATCAGGGGGTTAAACCTTTATTGGGTTATATACGGCGGGTGCCCTGACACTATAAAAAGCAAACTAACTAACCAGCGTCACCCGTAACACTTATATGATGATCACTGGTGAAAGGGTTAACTAGGGGCAATTAGGGGGTTAAAACCTTTATTAGGTAATATATGGGGGTACCTGACGCTATATAAAAACCTGACGGCGAACCTAAAAAAAAATTACTGGCTACCTATCGGCATCACCGACACTAAGACAACGATCATAAAAACGATTGCTTAGCGACAGTGGTGATAGGGGGTGAAAGGGTTACCTGGGGGGCGATCAGGGGGTTAAACCTTTATTAGATAATATATGGGGGTACCTGACGCTATAAAAACCTGCGGCGAACCTAAAAAAAATTACTGGCTACCGATCAGCATCACCGACGCTAAGACATCGATCAGAAAAATGATCGCATAGTGACGGCGGTGCTAGGGGGTGAAAGGGTTACCTGGGGGGTGATCAAGGGGGTTACACCTTTATTAGGTAATATATGGGGGTACCCGACGCTATAAAAACCTGCGGCGAACCTAAAAAAAATTACTGGCTACCGATCAGCATCGCCGACGCTAAGACATCGATCAGAAAAATGATCGCATAGCGACGGCGGTGCTAGGGGGTGAAAGGGTTACCTGGGGGGTGATCAAGGGGGTTAAACCTTTAATAGGTAATATATGGGGGTACCCGACGCTATAAAAACCTGCGGCGAACCTAAAATAAATTACTGGCTACTGATCAGCATCGCCGACGCTAAGACATCGATCAGAAAAATTATCGCTTAGTGACAGTGGTGATAGGGGGTGAAAGGGTTACCTGGGGGGCGATCAAGGGGGTTAAACCTTCATTAGGTAATATATGGGGGTACCCGACGCTATAAAAACCTGCGGCGAACCTAAAAAAAATTACTGGCTACCGATCAGCATCACCGACGCTAAGACATCGATCAGAAAAATGATTGCTTAGTGACGGCGGTGCTAGGGGGTGAAAGGGTTATCTGGGGGGTGATCAGGGGGTTAAACCTTTATTAGGGGGGGTTAAGGGGCTACACTGGACCTAAAACTAAATGTAGTGACACTTTTACAGTCACAAATGTCACTGATTGCAGTGATCACTAAATAAATGGTCACTGCAATCAGTGACACTGTGACTGGGGGCTGGGGGGGCTGGGGGGTGATCTGGGGGTGTCTGGGGGGGCCTGGGGGGGCGATTTATGTGCCTATGTGTCCTGGTGTCAGTGTGCTGTTTTGTGTACTAACCTGCATCTTCTCCTGTACGGCGCTCGGTATATGTGAGCGCTGCAGGAGAGATGACATCACTTCCTCCTTCCTGGCAGGCAGGGGAAGCTCTCTCATTCGCCGGGAGCGATCGAGAGGGGGTGGCCGGAATCGAACGGCCGTCCCCTCATGCCGGATCGCTCCCGAAGGTAAAACGACCACCCACTGTAAAGAAGGGGGGTCCGATTGGACCCCCCAACTATACAAAGGCAATCACGTATATGTACGTGATTCTGCCTGTCGGTGCCATTCTGCCGACGTATATTTACAGTGGGCGGTCGTTAAGTGGTTAAGTTACAGGCCTACTTTGGCGCATTGAGGGGCAAAGGGAACCAATTTACCTCATTAGCCTCAAGAAAGCAAGCTACTGCTAGTCAGTAAGGAAATGTAGCTAGTACACTCAGGGCCGGCCCTACCATGGGACCCGATGGTACCTTGGTCCCAGGCGGCACTTTCAAGGGGGCGGCAAATTGCCGCCTGCCAGCCAGCTAGCCCGTTCCCCTGCTTATCCCATTGCGAGCAGGGCCAGTGTTCTGCCGAGAAAGGTCCCGACATTTTTTAAATGCATGCTTATGGCGCCAGCCTAGGGGGCGGTTGTGGCTGTGAAGACATCCCGGACAGACCACTCTATCCTCAGCCTGCAGTGCCGCCCTAGCAGCTGCAGTGAGAAGATGAGGGGAGAGACCCGGGACGAGGAGCAGCTGGCCGGAAGTGCTGCATGTTTAGTGGAACCGGCTGGGGTAGATGATATGGAAGCCCTGCATCATGTAACTACGGGCTTGCCGCAAAATCTGCTCCCGCCTCCCCCCCTCCTCCTGGTCACTCGGGGATCTGTTGTGGGAGGACTGGCAGGCAGCAGCGCCACTCTCCAGTCCTGGAGTAAAGCCACCACCTTCGCTGGCTCAGGTATAGTGGAAGCTCAGTGCTGCAGCCTGCACCCATTCACAAGAAACAAAAAATGTACTCTGCTGTCAGTTTATAGTGCATTGCACTGTGTACAGAGGGAACTGATATGTGTGTGGGGGAGGGGGTATAGATGTGTGTGTATGGGGGGTGGGGGGCAGGTGTGCAGGGGGGTACAGATGTGTGTGGGGGGGGAACAGGTGTGCAGGGGGTACAGATATGTGTGGGGGGGCAGGTGTGCAGGGGGTACAGATATTTGTGTGTGGGGAGGGGGGGACAGGTGTGCAGGGGGTACAGATAGGTGTGTAGGGGGGGCACGGGGTACAGAGGGGGAACAGATATGTATGTGTGTGGGGAGGGGGGGAAACGGATGTGCAGGGGGTACAGAGGGGGAACAGATATGTGTGGGGGGTACAGAGTGGGATCAGATATGTGTGTAGGGGTGGAAAAGGGGGTACAGAGGGGGAACAGATGTGTGTGTAGGGGGTACAGAGGGTGAACAGATATATGTGTGTGTGTGTGGGGAGGGGGGAAACGGATGTGCAGGGGGTACAGAGGGGGAACAGATATGTGTGGGGGGTACAGAGGGGGAACAGATATGTGTGGGGGTACAGAGGGGGAACAGATATGTGTGTAGGAGTGGGAAAGGGGGTACAGAGGGGGAACAGATATGTATGTGTGTGGGGAGTGGGGGAAACGGATGTGCAGGGGGGTACAGAGGGGGAACAGATATGTGTGGGGGTTACAGAGGGGGAACAGATGTGTGTGGGGGGTACAGAGGGGGAACAGATGTGTGGGGGGGGGGTACAGAGGGGAAACAGATGTGTGTGGGGGGAACAGATGTGCAGGGGGAACAGATATGTGTGTAGGGGGTACAGAGGGTGAACAGATATGTGTGTGTGGGGGGAGGGGGGAAATGGATGTGCAGGGGGGTAAAGAGGGGGAACAGATATGTGTGGGGGGTACAGAGGGGGAACAGATATGTGTGTGTGGGGAGGGGGGAAACGGATGTGCAGGGGGGTACAGAGGGGGAACAGATATGTGTGGGGGGTACAGAGGGGGAACAGATGTGTGTGGGGGGAACAGATGTGCAGGGGGAACAGATATGTGTGTAGGGGGTACAGAGGGTGAACAGATATGTGTGTGTGTGTGTGGGTAGGGGGGAAACGGATGTGCAGGGGGGCGTTTTTACACTTGCATATTGATTTACACACACTTATAGTGCCATGACCAGTTCTCTTTATACTCCTATACATGAATAGAGCCATAACACATCCTTTTTATAGAGCCATGACAGGTCCTCTTTATATTCCTACATACATGTATTGAGCTATGACACGTCCTTTTATACTCCTATATACACATGTATAGAGCCCTGACGGGTCCTTTTATACTCCTACATGCATGTATAGAGCCATGTCAGGTCCTCCTTATATTCCTACATACATGTATTGAGCCATGACATGTCCTTTTACACTCCTATACACACGTATTGTGCCATGACCGCTCCTCTTTATACTTCTATACATGAATAGAGCCATAACTTTTTATAGAGCCATGACAAGTCCTCTTTATACTGCTACATACATGTCAAGAGCGATGACAGGTCCTCTTTATACTCCTACATACATATATAGAGCCATGACAGGTCCTCTTTATACTTCTATATACATGTATAGAGCCGTGACAGGTCCTTTTTATTCTCCTATATACATGTATAGAGCCATGACAGGTCCTCTTAATTTATCATGATATAGAATTATGAATGTCGGGGCCTTTTGGTGGGCGACTGGGCGTGTTTTTTTTTGGGGGGGGGGCAGCATTTCATTCTTGGTACCAGGCAGCACAATGTCTTGGACCAGCACTGAGTACACTGAACTATAATGAAAATGACAAGAGCAGATCCATTGTAGGCTATATATAATCAGGGAGTAAATGTATGATGTGTTTACTAAAGCAATATTATATGTTTTTTTTCTGAAAAGGTGAACGAACACTTTAATACTATTTCATTAAATTAATAAAACAAAGGGTGAAAAACAATGTAGTGTCAATCTACACAATCACAGTAGCGCAAAAAAGAACAATAAAACTGATTCAAAAGTGTCCATAATAGAATAAAAAATAATTGTCCATCATAAATAAATTAATTCAAATATCAAAAAAGAATCAATTGTGAAAATAGTGCAACTCTTCATAAAGTGGACATTTTTGAACACCGTAGATCCTTCACCAAAGTGCACAAGTGCCAATCCACACCCCTATAGAATGAGGCCCTCCAGATTGTAGATATCAATCGCATGTGTGATTAAGTCATTTTAAGCTTTATGCAGATGATCAATCCAATCTCCACTCATGATCCCCTGTGATTAAGTTGGAAGTAACAAAACATGTTAGAGCCGTGGCTACAAGGCAACAGAATCTTGACGCTGAGAGTGTTATCTGTGAGTGGGAGCGAGGAGGGGGTGGAGACGAAGCACACAGGCACCCAGCATATAACTAACATATACCAAAGGCAATTTGTTTTTATTTGTGATGTAAGTGCATTACTTTTTCATAAAAATTGTTACCCAAGAGGTTTTTACACTATTGGAGGCTTTGTGTTGATTTGATCTCTACATGTGGAGAGAGCTGTCACCCATTTGAATCTGAGGAGATCAGAGTGGAGATTGGGTTGATCATCTGCACAAAGCTTAAAGGGATTTAATCACACATGCGATTGATATCTACAATCTGGTGAGTCTCATTCTATAGGGGTGTGGATTGGCACTTGTGCACTTTGGTGAAGGATCTACGGTGTTCAAAAATTCTACAATCTACAATCTGAGAGCTGTCATCCATTTGAATCTGAGGAGATCTGAGTGGAGATTGGATTGATCATCTGCATAAAGCTTAAACACATGCAATTGATATCTACACATGCGATTGATATCTACAATCTGGTGAGCCTCATTCTATAGGGGTGTGGATTGGCACTTGTGCACTTTGGTGAAGGATCTACGGTGTACAAAAATGTCCACTTTATGAATAGTTGCACTATTTTCACAATTGATTCTTTTTTTGATATGTGAATTAATTTATTTATGATGGACAATTATTTTTGATTCGATTATGGATCACGCTACTGTGATTGTGTAGATTGACACTAGATTGTTTTTCACCCTTTGCTTTATTATTTGCATTTAAGTAGCAGCACGTATATTTATATATATATTTATTTATATTTAGATCAATAGCGCAGTGCTTATATGAGAATTTATTTCATTAAATTGATAGAAAGTTGAAGAACCTGCACTACATCATCACTTTATCATTTAAACTATTAATGTCAATTTACAAGTTGTCTCAGGAAATGTTTTGCAGGATTTGTCTTCTGGATCTCTCCAGCTGTTTTCCTGCCAAAGATTAGCACTATACAAACAGACACAGAGCCTACGCCATACATATGTATGACATGCATGCTTCTTTGCAGGAGAATAAATTGGTATTACTTTGTTTAAAAAAATGGCAATCTTAAAAGATATCATGCTGTTTATATGAGGTGAGTGAACTGTCAGTACCCTCTCATGTTATCAGGTGATGCTAGAATTCCTAAACTTTCTGGAATCTATGACTGGGAGATGCTAAATAATACTTCATGCTGCAAGATTCTTTGATCACATTCACAGTCTATGATGTTGTGCAACACATAAATATGAAGAAACCATAATCTTAATGAATCCTGACATTTGGGGTTTTCTCAATCTGCTGAATTCATATCTGCATACATCTAACTGTCCTTATTCCTTAAGGAGAGACAAAATTTTTGGATGCCAAAATGGGAAGGACTTAAGATGAGCAAATATGTTGAGATGTGAGTATGGTTTTTGGTATATGATATGAGCTTTAATGTCAATGATTTGTATTATTAATGTTGGTGAGTGTTTCACACTTTAAAAGCTTTGTAGGCAGCTTGACGGTTAAGTAATTATTGCTTTGGTCTCCTCTCATAATCCAAAAATATGCTGGTAAATTGATTAGCCTCTACCAAATTATCCCTAGGGATCAGTGGAATCTGTAATTAAAGCCGTGGGATCTGTAATTAAAGAACTTTGATAAAAGGTGTTGAAATCTGGGTTGCAATTTTTTAAAGCCCAGATAAAAAATTACATATATATTGCAGCCCGTCAATCCCATTGAAACAACAGTTTTTGTGTTTTATCACTGGTTCATTTTGCCAACAGATGGCATTTTTCCCCACGCTGGTGCCATTTGTCTTGGTGCCCTTGTTCGAGAGTCTGCAGCATACCCAGCAGGGTGCGGTTGAACTGCTCACAAGCTCCATTACCCTGTGCATAGTAGGGGGTGGTATGTTACTTCCTGACACCACTGAGGTGGCACAGCTCAGACATAATCACTGCCTCAAAGTTTAGGCCTAGGCCTGAGAATATCCATTTGGGGCAACCGTAAGGTTGGACAACATGCTCCCAGCATAATTTAACCATGGTTGGGGCCGTCTGGTCCTTGGTGGGGACTACCACTGCAAGCAAAGTAAAGTGGTCGACAAAAACTAGGGCATAGTGATATCCTGAGGATGAGCTGAAGATTGTTAAAATGTCCATGGTGACCAGCTCAAGGGGCCGAGGTGGTAATGGTCATTGGCGTGGTCCTTTCAGACGGGAACCTATGTACAGAGCCAGTCTCGCATTACTGGTAAAGCTTTTGGACCCACTCCGCCAGCTGTGGGCAGAAGGAGTACCTTCTGACCAAGGACTGTCAGCCCCAAAGTGTCCACTGACAGTAGTATGTAGTACTTGGTAGACTTAAAGGATGAGTGATTGGGGGACCACAATTTGTAGGATGTCCTGCGTACAGTAGGAATGCGTGCCTGACAATATAGCAGATTGTTCTACATCTCGAGTCAACCCCATTGCCTTAGAATCGCTCAAGCTGTGTCAGACAGTCTCTGACACTCACAGGAGAAAGGCTTACACCGTCAAAAGAGTGAGCGCTGCACCTGCTTTAGATCTGGAGCCTTCTGTTGAATTAGCCCATTCTTCTTGGCTGTAAATTCCAGTGGATTTAGCCGAAGGAACCGTTCGCTGTTCCTTAAGAACAGGGGCTACCTTGATGTTTTCTTGGCAAGACTCCACATCCTTCCCTGGGCATTCTGCCAGATAGCGGGACAGGGCATCGGCCTGTTAAGTTTTCCAGGTCTGTAGTGGATCTTATACTTGAATCATGCCAGGCGGGCGACCCACCTTTGCTCCGATGCCCCTAGCTTGGCTGTGTCCAGGTAGGTGAGGAGGTTGTTGTCCATAAACACCTCTATGAGGTACTGAGCCAAAACAGCTTCCAGGCCCTGTAAACTCCAATCTGTATACACCCGGAAAGGCTTTGAATGGTCCTCATATTCCAATAAAGATGCCAAAGTCAGTTTTTTGCTTAAGCATCTCAAAGGCCTGTTGTTGGGGGTGATGCCATTGGGCTTGGATAGAGGGCGAAAGAACTGCCTTTCTTCTGGGCATGATCTCTCAGCATCTGGGTAAATGGGGCAGCTATTTGGTGAACTTCAGGATAAACCTTCGGTAATAGCATACCAGTCCCAGAAAGGAGCATAGCTTAGTAACAGGCTTTGGGGGATGCCAATCCTGCACCGCCTGTACCTTAGCCAGGTCTGGGGAAACGACTCCAGCTTCTACAATATGCCCTAAATACTAAATCTGTTGTGCCATTAAGCAGCATTTACTGGGCTTGAATTTCAATCGATAGTGTGCCAGTCGGGTGAAGACCCGGTCCAGGTGCTCAATGTGATCCACAAAGGTCTTGGAGAAAATTATGATATCGTCCAAGTAGACTAGCACCGTCTTAAAGTTGAAGTCCCCCACATCTTTAAATTAGGCGCTGAAACGTGCTGGGGGCATTACTCATACCAAAGGGTATATTTGAACAGTTCCAGGGGTGTGACAAAGGCAGTCTTTTCATGATCTTGATCTCTTACTGGGACATGCCAATAGCCACTTGCCAAGCCAAGGGTGGAGAAGAACTTGGCTTGACCCAATGCCATAAGTGACACCTCTACCTGTGGTAATAAGTAGGCATCCCGGTGGGTGCAGACGTTCAGTTTTCGGTAGTTTATGCAAAACCATAGACTTCTGTCTTTCTTTTGCACCAGAACCACTGGAGCTTCCCAAGCACTACAACTCTCTCAAATCACTGCACTCTGTAGCATGTTGCGGATTAAGTCCTTAACTTTGGGTTGTCCCCAGGTTGATGAGCTGCACCAGAACCTTGAGGATTAGCCAGGAGGGGTCTAGTTGGTCTTGTGTACAAAACCGCTGGGCGTAGAAATCATACTTCCTGACAGTGTCCTCCAAACCTGTATCAATCAGGCACAGGACCTCTTGTCCATTAACAAGGGCAGTCATCACTGGACTTGGTGCGACCATAGACTCTGGTTTGCTGGGACCTCATGTCAACTGTCCCGGGGGTCATCCCTCTTCCCCGGGGACACTAGTTTACCATCAGCTAAATTCAGGCTGGCCACAGTTCTTGCTTACATGTCCAAAACAGCCACACCACCAGCACTTTCAGTCCTCCTCTGGGTCCCTCTGTAACAGGTTCTCATCCTTGGGGGGGGGGCTGAATCTTGCTCGAGCGTGGACAGTTCTTGTTTCAGGAAGGCCACGTCCAGGGGCATTGCGTGTATGGCTGGCAACTGTGTGAAGCTAGGGCCTCCTCTTTCATTTTCACTATCTACAGGCATCCATAAACTGCAGAGGCAGTTTTTTTGGCAAAGGTGAACTAAACCTTTAAGCCCTTTTCCCCCCAAAAATACCTATTGCTGTAATTGTTATAAATTATTAGCCAAAGTTAGGCTTTAATTGTTTTGTCTTTTATTTTAAGTTAATTTAAAACGACATTTCCATCTAAGACACTAGTTTACCACAGGATGATAATGTTACTGTCCAATTTAATAATATATTATATTATGATAGGCTATGATCTAATATAATACAATATAATATATTATATTATAATTATATTAGGGTGGGACTCAGAAAAACAAAAAATGCTTTCTTCATACTGTTAACAGACTGCCACTTCTAATTTGCCCACTTTAAAATTGATCCACTACAAATAATTATTTCCTTTTTTTTTTTGGTAGTTTGGTAGGCCAAGTCATCCACAACTTTCTTATTTTCCTAAAGTGTTGTTATCCTCAACCCATAGGTATATGATTTTTTCCTTGGGTGTTGTCCATAAAATATTAAAAATTCTAGTTCAATTACTGTAGCTGGGGTACAGGCTTAAAGCAGACCTTCAATCCCTAGGTCTTCCATAGCTCCCTAAACTCCCTTCCTGCTCTGCAATATAAACTGCTGCTTTTTTTAATTATTTTTATTTGTTTACTTTTTTTTACTATTTTTGCCTGGCCTCATCCATGAAGTGTATTAATATTGTCCTTGCTTGATTATTGGTTTTATTTGCAAAATTATGCTAACCTTTATTTTGTTTTCAGTCATAGAGGGACTACTCACACCAGTTATCAAGCAGGTAACTTTGAATGGCAACACACCGCAACACATATCTTTAGTAGGGATGGGCCGAACACCCCCCCCCCCCCCCGGTTCGGTTCACACCAGAACATCTCGAACTGGCAGTAATGCTGGGGATTATTGTTGCTTTTGACACCAATGCTGGGGGTTATTATTGCGTAAACTGGCACTGATGCTGGGGGTTATTGTTATGGAAACTGCCATTCATGAAGGGGGTTATTTTTGTGTAAACAGGCACCAATGCTGGAGATTGTTATTGCTGCTACTGACACCAATGCTGGGGGTTATTAATTTCTAAACTTGCAGTGATGGCATGGGTTATTATTATAGATGCTGCCATTTATGCTGGGGGTATTTTTTGCGTAAACTGGCACTAATTGCTCGGTGTTATTTTTGCAGAAACTGTCTGCCACCAGTGTTAATTTTGGCAGCAAATTTCGATTTAGTTTTAGCCTCAAGCCTCGTACACACCACCGAGAATCTCGTCAAGAAAAAACACGTCGTTTTTCTTGACGAGATTCTTGGACAAGAAACTTGTCCCGGCCGAGTGTACAGACGCTCCTTTCAAAGAACCCACGGTTCTTTGAATGGAGCGAACGCGGTGACGTAATCGACTACGACGAGTGTGCGCTCGTCACATTCGATGCCGTCACCGCCATCTTGCTACACCCTACCTATGCCTAGGAAGCTACCGCGCATGCGTCAAAGTCATTTCAAGCATGCGCGGGCTTCCCGGAGGACAGGTAAGTGTACACACACACACTTTTCTCGTCGAGAAACATGCTGACAAGAATCTCGATGAGAAAATAGAGAGCAGGTTCTCTATTTTTCTCGTCGAGATTCTTGACGGTTTTCTTGACGAGAAACCTGATAGCCGCGTACACACGACCGATTTACTCGGCAAGAAAGCTCTGCCAGCAAGTTTCTTGTCGTTTTTCGACGAGAAACTCGGTCGTGTGTACGAGGCTTCAGTCTTAGGACTAAAGTGGCATTTTAGTTTTAGCCCCATTTTAGTCTTCTGCAATTATTTTAGTTTTAGTCGTATTTAGTCTACTAAATCTCCAGTACATTTTAGTCGACTAAAACTAATTTAAGTCGTCTAAAATCTAATGGGTGTAACAAAATTGTAATGCATTAGTTAACATTTCTCTACAATTTCCAAACTCATTATATATTGCTGGAGTGAAAAATCTAATATGTTATTATTATGGTATTGAAGTTTGAACATGCACTACAGACCAGTGTCAATTTTGAAGTCAAATTTCAGTTTAGTTTTAGTCTTATGCCGCGTACACACGACCGTTTTTCATGACGAGAAAAATGCAATTTTTGAAATTGGTCTTTAAAAATGATCGTGTGTAGGCTCCAGAGCATTTTTCTCGACGTCGTTTTTCTCGTCGTGAAAAACGGCTGTGTGTACGGTTTAATGACGGGAAAAAAACACGCATGCTCAGAAGCAATTTATGAGACGGGAGCGCTCGTTCTGGTAAAACTATTGTTCGTAATGGAGATAGCACATTCGTCATGCTGTAACGGACTGAAAAGCACAGAGACTGAAAAGCGCGAATCGTCTCTCACCAAACTTTTACTAACACGTGGTAACAGGAAATCAGCAAAAGCAGCCCAAAGGGTGGCGCCATCCGAATGGAACTTCCCATTTATAGTGCCGTTGTACGTATTGTCGTACGTGTTGTACATCACCGCGCTTTGCTCGAGCATTTTTTTTCACAATAGTGTGTTGGCAAGGCAGGCTTGAGAAGAATCACGTCGAGAAAAACTTTGTTTTTTTTCAATGACATTAAAAACGGTTGTGTGTACGCGGCATTAGTCTTTTGACTTAAATGGCATTTTAGTTTTAGTCCCATTTTAACAACAAGGTTGGTCTTTATTGAA
Source organism: Rana muscosa (assembly GCA_029206835.1). Taxonomy (NCBI): domain Eukaryota; kingdom Metazoa; phylum Chordata; class Amphibia; order Anura; family Ranidae; genus Rana; species Rana muscosa. The sequence goes on along the minus strand of CM055122.1, from coordinate 172,551,087 downwards.
AGGTGAGTCAATTACAAAAGGCAGTCATTAAGGTATCAAAATACAAATCAGGTAAAATAGTACAAATTTGTGTCACAGAAACTCAGACGTGGACAGATAGCGTGTAAACATATAGTCCAATATCTGTATAGACAAGAAAAAATTTAATAAATTAAGAGGACATCTCGGGCCCCAGTCTCAAGGCTCAACGCTCCAGAACTCACACCTGCTCGATCCAAGGCAATCAAATTTTTGAGGACAGCCTCTAGTAATTTAAGTCAGTTTATATAATGGCATTACTGAATTTATGGAGGAATCCCAAGATTCGACCGTAGGGGGAGAGGGGGACAACCATCTGAGCAATATTTCCTTTCTAGCATAGAATAGGACATAGGAGATAAGCTGCTTAGTGTACCTAGGCCTCTGTTCATCGTCCTGAATGCCTAGCAGTGCTAGTTCAGGCGACATGGGAAGGGACAGCTGCAAGCGCACATTTATACATTCAAATACCGCATCCCAATATCTGGCCAGGGATGGACAGGTCCAGAACAGGTGTAAGAATGTGCTGTCCGGGGAGCGACACCTAGGACACTCCCGGGACCTCTGTGGATAGATTCTATGCAACCTTTGTGGTGTGTAATATACCCGGTGTAAAAATTTGGTGTGTATAAGCTTATCCCTAGAGGAAACCATCAGTCTAGAACCCGCCTCGAAGCACTCCTCCCAGGTCTCCCTGTCTAAGTCAGGAATGTCAGTCTGCTACTTCTCCCATAAGGTCTCCATTCTCGGTGAGCTCCCCCCGAAGAGAGCTAGGTACAGTGTAGAAAGGGTCTTTTGAAGAGTTTCCTGTGCCAAAAGCGCCTCGATAGAGTCTGCTTCAAGCGTTATAGCGAGTGGGAATTGAGCTCTCGCAGCATGCCTCAGCTGGTAATACCTAAATAACATTCCACCCGGAAGGCCAAACCTAGCCGATAAATCTGCAATCTCCAGGAGCGTCCCCCGGGGCATAATATCCTGAAGCGTCTTAATCCCAAAGCGGGCCCAGAGCTGCGGGTCAGGAAGCATCCTAAAGTGTGGGAGCGTGGGGTCACCCCACAAGGGACAGAAGGGAGAGTAATGCCATGCTCAAAGAAATCACTTTCTAGCCACCCCCACACCTTCAGGGTCCCTCTAGTCGGGATTGGGAGTGAGGGGTACGCAGCAGCGCCCCTATATACCAAATTGCCTAGTTTTCGGAGGTAGATCATTTTCAAGACATTGATGCGGCCGAGAAGGTTCAGGGGTAAATCCCGCCATCTAGAGCATTGGTCTTTGAGTCTCATCACTAGTGGTTGCAAGTTGAGACGCCGAAATGCCCGAAGGTCCCTTGACACCACAATGCCCAGGTATCTGAATTCCTCGACCCAGAGCAGCGCAGTCTGTGACACCGCTCCCCCAGCTCGAGGATCTAGCGGAAATACTACGGACTTCGTCCAATAAATTTTGACTCCCGAAAAGCGTCCGAACTCGTCGAACACCTCCAGGGCAGCCTGCAAGGACAGTCCAGCGTCCTGCAAATACAGTAATGCATCATCCGCGTACAATGAGATCATCTCCTCCAGAGGGCCAATCCTGAGACCGCGAACAGCCGAGGACTCGCGGATCCGCGTTGCCAGTGGCTCAAGAGCCAGGGCGAACAGACTAGGTGACAGTGGACACCCTTGCCAGGTGCCCCTCTGGAGGGGAAAGGACTCAGAAAGGGTACTATTTATGCAGAGCCTAGCCCTGGGTGCCCTGTAGAGCATGCCCAGCCAATGCAGGAATTTAGGGCCTATGCCGAAATGGGTAAGGACTGCCCACAAGTACTCCCATTCCACGGAGTCAAATGCTTTCTCCGCGTCAAGGGAAGCAATGACCCTACTACCCCCGTTATCGTGCGGTGTGTCCAAGTTCAGAAACAATCTATGGATGTTGATGTCCGTACCCTTCCCCGGCATGAACCCCGTCTGATCCTGGTGGACCAGGTCACCGATAACCAAAGTCAACCGGGTAGCCAGGATTTTAGCCAGTAGCTTGGCGTCTGCGTTAATTAGGGAGATTGGCCTATATGAGGCACACTCCTCAGGGTCCTTACCGGGTTTGGGCACCAGCACCACCACAGCCTCCGACATAGAATCCGGCAGAGAGCCCAAAGCAGAAAACTGAGCCAAAAGAGAGGTCAGCTTAGGGGCCAACACCTCCTGATGTACAGTGTATAGTTCGATAGGGAATCCGTCAGGCCCAGGGGCCTTTCCTGCCTGCATACCCTGCATTGCCTTCTGAACCTCTTCCAGGGAGATATCCTTCTCTAACTCCGCACATTTATCAGGGTCTAATACCGGGAGCTGGACCTGGTCCAGGTATTGAGTCAACTCAGCTGCACTGTAGTCCACCCTAGAGGCATACAGCGCCCGATAAAGCTGTAGAAATCTGTCACTGATTTCTCCGGGCGTGGTCAAGGGTCGGCCGTCCAAGTCACGCACCCTCCCCACGTGTGTCGTAGCGAATTGTCCCCTGGCCAGCCAGGCTAACAGCTTGCAATTTTTGTCCCCATATTCAAAAACCCGCTGCGCCCTATCTACTGTAACAGTGACTTCTTGGTAAGTTCAATTCTGAGTAGGGACAAGTCCCTCAATGTATGTTGCCAGGCCTCGTACTTAGAGCAGGACTGATCCCTGACAAATTCCCGCTCCCTCTCCCCCGCCCGCTCCTCCAACTGCTCAAGCGCCCGCCCAGATTCCCTCCTCCTCGCTACTATTTTTGAAATATATTCACCCCGCAACCAAGCTTTGAACGCATCCCACAGTAGAAGCGGGTCCGCGGAACCCTCATTAGTCAACCAGTAGTTAAATATCACCTCAGGGAGGTGCTCCTGGATCTCAGAGTCCATCAACCAATATCTGGATAGCCTCCACAACCCTGGACCACCAGACGGAGCCCCCTGGAGTACCACTAGGAGTGGGGCATGATCCGAAATACCTCGGGAAAGGATCTTAGTAGACACCACCCCCCGTAAAAGAGCGGGTGAGGCAAAAGCCAAGTCTATACGAGATAGCGTCCGAAAGGTGGTCGAGAGACAAGTAAATTGTGCCTCCGAGGGATGAAAATGCCTCCAGAGATCCGTTAAGTGGAATGACTCCGACCAGCGAGACAGGCTCGGGGGAGCAGGGTTCTGCCGCTGCTGCCTATCCCGCTCCGCAGACATCACCAGATTAAAATCCCCTACCAGCAGCACCCGATCTACCCCAAACTGCGTCACTTCAGTCATTAGGGTGTGTAGGCAGGAAACATTAGCCGGGGGAGGCAGGTACAGCCCCACAATGACATATGGAGTGCCAGAGATTGTTGCATGTAACAGGACATATCGTCCCCCAGGATCTGTCCTCACCGCCAAAAGCTGGAAGGGGAGAGACCTATGAACCAGGATTCCCACTCCCCTCGCATAGGAGGAGTAGGAAGCATGATAGTGGGTACCCACGCAGGCCCTCTTCAACCCCAAGACTCATGCCCCCACCAAGTGAGTCTCCTGCAGGATACATATCTGTGGGTTACAAGACTTCAAATACTTAAATACAAACGATCTCTTAATAGCTGAGTTAAGCCCCCTCACATTCCAGGACAGAACTGTAAAATTAGCCATAGTCAATGAACAGTAATAACAGAAGGATAAGCGTCCACCACTCAGTCCACCACCCCTCACCCCACGCACGGAGTCCCGCATCCCACCGCACCCAATAAATCACGGTACAGGGGAGGCGGGACATCCAAACCCAGGTAGACATACCCAATGCAGGTGAGCAAAAAGGAGTACATTGACCAACCAAGACCTTAAGCAAACTTAAAGAAAAAAAACAAAACATAAAACAGACAGCAACGGCCATACAACCCCCCCCCCCCCAACCCGTGCCCACCCAAACCACAGGCGGCACATGGTTCCCAGAAAAAGTTATAGAACAGTACACTCAATCGGGAGGCGTGGTGTCCGACTATGACCTCCTCATCAAGGCGGCAAAAAAATCCACCCAAAAAGAAGGTGTCCAACACGAAAAAAATAAAATAACAGGAGCAGTCCAAAAAACAAAAAAGAAAAGAGTAAATTGGTATGACGTTAGTAGAGATGCTGGATCGTTCAAATCAAAGAAGGGGCAGGCAGATATCCATAACAGTCAGGGTACAGCCAGAAGAAGTGAACTCCCGGTCCATCCAGGGGACACGTCTGCAGTGCAGAGTAAAAACATGAGGCACATAAGCTGAGGACAGAGGGGACAGTGATCTAGACAGTGCAGAGGGGACCCATCCCAAAAGTCAAAGTCTCAGACCAGGGGAAAACAAACAGCCAGGTCCCAGGCACATAATCAGCAACTTAGGGTGACATACCTCTATCCCCATCTGCAGTGACAAAAAAAAAAAAAAAAATGTAGCGACAAGCAGGCCCCAGAGAACTATGGCGGCAGCGCCTCCAGGGACTGGTGAAGATCCGCACCGATTCCCTATCAACCACCCTCAGCTTGGCCGGGAACAGGATACTGTACCGGATACCCTTGCGCCGGAGAGCCGCCTTGACCGCGTCGAATGATCGGCGTTGCTTCTGGGTCTCGATGGTGTAGTCCGGGAACATTATGAGCCGGGGTACTGGACCTCCCCAGCCACACGTGCCGCTCTCAGGATCTCGTCTCGGTCTCGGTAATGCAGCAGCCGGATCAGCGTGCGAGGGGGCGCCCCCTCCGGACCAGGTCACGGCGGCACTCGGTGTGCCCTCTCCATGGTGAAATAAGGAGAGAGCTGGGTCGCAGGCAGCAGGGATCTCAGCAGGTCTTCGGTAAATACCGTCGGGTTGCGGCCCTCCACTCCTTCAGGCAGGCCGATAATACGGAGGTTATTTCGTCTGCTCCGGTTCTCGGCGTCTTCTGCCCGATATTTCAGAGCCCGCACCCTGGTCTGAAGGGCCCGGATAGAAGTGGAGTGGTCTGCCACCGAGTCCTCTACATCCCCCACACGCTGCTCTGCCACCGTCACTCTTGGGAGCGGATCTTATCAATGTCTTGCCGCAGCAGCCCCACATCCAGCTGAACAGCCTCAATCTTGGAGGCGAGGGCAGTTTGGCAAGAGGAAACGGCCGCGTGGCAGGTCGAAATAGCCGCCTCGGGTATGCCAGGCGAGGAGATTCCCGGTTCCTCCTCGTGGTCCGTCTGCGACGCCATGTGAAGGCGCGCTGGCGGCGGCAGCAGGTCCGACACCGGGTTCGTAGCGACCCCCACCCCCTGGGGAAATTTCAGCCTTTTCCCCCGCTATGCGCCCCCGGAGCGTTTAGAAGGCATTCAGGGCCCAGGAACCGTCGAGATGCAGGTTTAAAACCAAGCCCGGATCGTTATGCAGGATTTTTCCCCAGCAGAGCTCCACACACACGTCTGCTCAGTCCACCATCTTGGCCACGCCCGCAGTTTTAGTCCCATTTTTGTCTTTTGACTAAAATGGCATTTTAGTTTTAGTCGTATTTTAGTCATCTCAATTGTTTTAGTTTTAGTTGTATTTAGTAGACTAAAATAGTATTCATTTAGTCGACTAAAATGTTTTAGTCGACAAAATTAACACTGTCTGCCACAGATGCTGGGTTATTATTGCTTAAACTACCATCTATGCTAGGGGTTTTTATTGCTGGCACTGATGCAAGGGGCTATTATTGCTGCTGCGCACAGCAGTGCTAGGGTTTTCTTTTGTGTAAGTTGGCACCAATGATGGGGACTATTGTTGCATATAGTACATACACTTAATATACATATTTTTTTGCATAATACATATAGTTAAAATGTGTAAGTGAACTCTTTTTCTAATTAATTAAGCCTAATTTATTTTGTATTGTTTAAAATACTTCCTTGTTTTAAAACAACACAGAAATTAAGGGGGGGGGGGCATAGTTTGCCATTTTACGCCCTGGGAACCAACTGACCTTGTCCTGGCACTGGGCCCAGGATGACCTGGTCTTAGAGGGAGTGGGTTAATTGATACTGAGTTCTAGTGGCAGGAAAAAGTACTGCAGGAAAAGGCTGCTGCAATGAAAGTTTTTTTTTCTTCCTGAAAATAACTGTTGTTGTGAGAAAACTATCATATTTATTATAGGTTAGGTAATTAAGCTGTATTCAAATGTTTAGGAAATCCTATACTCTACCCTATACCCTACAGGGCATCCCATATGGTGCCCTAGTAAACAAAAAACGGGCGTTTTTAAAACTTTTTTTTGCATTGATACATGTCCCCTGGGGCAGGACCCCGGGTCTCCAAACACTTTTTAGGACAATAACTTGCATATTAGCCTTTATAATTAGCACTTTAGATTTTGAACGTTCGAGTCCATTGTATTTAATAGGGTTCTAAACTTCACACGAACATTCTGTCTGTTCGCAGGTTCTGGTGCGAACCGAACAGGGGGGGTGTTCGGCTCATCCCTAGCCATCATATGTGCACTCATCAGGGGGGTGAGCTTGACATGAGGAACAAGGACAAACATACCGTTTTTGCACACTGTTCTGCTGCATGAAGGCCCTCTGAGAATTGGGGGCATATTTATAATAGTATCTACCTATACACAGTGAATAAGTATTCAAGGTTGGCCAGTGTTGGACATGGCATATTTAATTCGGGGGGGGGGGATCAAAAATTGTTCTTGCCAAGGGGCTCTTTGGTGACTATGTCTGACACTTAAGGTAAGACTATAGGCAAAACTTTTTTTTTTTCATTTTGGATAGCGTAAGAAAGGGTTATAACCCCCGCCATCTGTGTTCTATTGCAGAGATTTACCTTCACTTCCTGTCCCATAGCCAAACAGGAAGTAAGAAAAAATACCTGCAAATTAAGGAAAATTCTTGGGGACCCCCAGGTTACCAGAACTAGTGTCCCCATGGGAAGATTTCCCCTATATTATTTTTTTGGGGACAACCCAAAATTTTAAACATTATTTTACTTTCACTTTAAATGATAATGGTAAACAGGACAAATAGAGAGTGAATCTCCTTAAAGCCCCTTTCACACTGAGGCGGGCGTGGCATCAGCGGTAAATCGCCGCTATTTTTAGCAGCGCTTTACCGCATATTTTGCGGCGCTATTCGGCCACTAGCGAGGCGGTTTTACCCCCCGCTAGCGGCCAAAATAGGGTTAAAAACCATTGCAAGCGCCTCTGCAGAGGCACTTTGCCAGCGGTATAGCTTCAAAGATGCGGCGAGCAGGACTTTTTTTTCCGTCCTGCTAGCGCACCGCTCCAGTGTGAAAGCCCTCAGGGCTTTCACACTGGAGAAACAGCAGCCGCTGTTTCAGGTCGGTTTGTAGGTGCTATTTTTAGCACAATAGCGCCTGAAACACTGCCCCAGTGTGAAAGGGGTCTAACGGCGGCACAGACAGCAATGAAAACTGACAGGTGTTCTAATCCTTCTCCACTCCACTAGAAAAAAGTTTTGCCTTTAGTTGTACTTTAAAACCTTTGGGAAGTGGATAACAGACGCTGGAACCATGGAGAATTTTTGTATGATTACTTTATGTCCTTGTTATTATAATTATCAAATTTTGCAATAAAGGTGTGTAGCGCACCCACCTCTCCCCAACCTGCATTTAATTAGGATCCTCGCAGGCAGAGCGAGGCACACCGCACCACAAGCCCGTACCCTCATGAGTAAAGAGGTTGAGCGGTGTTAGTTTTGGGCCTTGTCTGCGGCCAGATTCAAAGTCCTCCCATGAATGATCTCACCTCTACTTTAGATAGATGAAAGTCCTTGTTTTCCCCAGGAATGTGAATGTCCACACTAGCTGAAAGTCCAACTTAACATTTATTTCACACAGGATAATAAACAGCCTCTTTAAGAGCAGACAGGTTGGAGCGAAGATACAGGACAGCTTAGGTGTGGAGGAGGTCCAGGCACAAACGTAGCTTAACTCTTTAGACTGTTTAGGTTTCTTAAACAGCTTTGGCGCACGATCTCTGCCACAGACCGTGAGGTTGGTCTCTGCCACAGACCGGGTGAATAAAGTCACTGCCACTGACTTGAAACGTAGGGTCACTGCCACTGACCTGGTGAATAGGGCCTTGCCCTATGAAGTCACTGCCACTGACTAGAAGCGAGTAGGGTCACTGCCACTAACCTGAACGAGTAGGGTCACTGCCACTGACCGGAAGAACTTCCCTCTTAAAGTATTTGGCCCATGTCAAGGAGAAAACCATCCCTCCGGAGAGTTACGAGAGGCCCTCACCGTCACCACGACTCTGCTCTGGGTCTTCGGAAAGGGTTACCTCCCTGGCCTCCTCATCTCAGATACGGGTCCCCTCGTAAGGCGGCACCCTGGGAGTCCTCGATCCCTAGCGGACCCCAGCCGAAGGTTGCTGGGCCCCCGGGCCTTCAAAATAGTACCTCACCCAAGATTGAAGGTGTCTGTGATGGAACAGGAACTCCACCTCTGGGCCTAAGGCACCCGGAGACGACCCTCCTCACGCCCAGGTCGAAGGTGCCTGGGCGCGGACAAACGAACCCCAATGGAAGATGTCCGCCCCCTTTTATACCCTCTCCCGACAGGCACAGCAGGTTCCCCGCCCTGCCGTACTACTGCCGAGAGGGGACACAAAAGGTGCAGCCCTGGATTGGTGGTTCAACCCTGGCCCATGGCGACAGCGCCACCTGTAGGCCGCAGGGAACTGTGCACCAACACTATCTCCCATTAACAGAAATGGTCCATTAACCCTAAGAATCAATGTGTCTGAGCCTAATTACCACTAAGACACTACCCTTAAATTGAACACCCCGCTACAGATGTAAATGAAAGTATCTGAATATTAAGCTGGCTGCTGCTGCACACTGCAGGGCTTCCAGGATCACCTTGGGTTGTGGTAAGTATGAGTAATTAGAAATTTAAGTGCCACATCACACAATTCAAGTCCAAACACAAGTTTATTATGGTCCAATGTTTGTATGGGCAACACGTTTCAGGGGCTATATCTTTGCCCCCTTCATCAGGTCTACAAAAAATTAAACTGTATGTGGACTCAAAAAACATTCTATAATTGCACATTGTTATTATAATTTTGTGCAGCAGCCTGTCAGCAGCTAGTTCCAGTTTTGCTCCTCTAACCAGTTGTCAGACTGCTGCACAAATCCATATCAAGAGAACTCAACTATTTAAATTTTTAAATATTTTTTTCAAGCAAGGATAAAGGGTTCAGAGACACAGTCCCTGAAACACGTTTGGTTTGCGAACATTTTAATAATGAAGTAAACTTGTGTTTGGGCTTGAATATTATGGTGTGATGTTTCGATTCTTAAACACTCAATAATAAAAAATGACTTTAGTTCCACTTTAAAGCGATATTAAAGCTTTGTTTTTTGTTTTTGTTTTTAAATAACAAACATGTTTTACTTACCTGCTCTGTGTAATGGTTTTGCACAGAGCAGCCCAGATCCTCCTCTTCTTGGGTCCTATGCTGGCACTGCTGGCTCCTCCCTCCTGCTGGGTGCCCCCACAGCAAGCAGCTAGTGTCCATTCACACTCAGAGCCACAGCTAGGCCCCATCCCCTCCGTCTCTTGATTGGCTCAATGGCTGGCAAAAGCCAATCAGGAGTGCAAGTCCCTGGAGAGGCAAGGTTCTCGTGGGCATAGCTGAATCGATAGGGGGCTCAGGTAAGTATTATGGGGGGGGGGGGGGCTGCTGCACACTGAAGATTTTCTACCTTCATGCATAGAATTCATGAAGGTAAAAAACCTTGTGCCTTTTCAACCACTTTAAGGCTGTAGGTGGCTACTTCCAACTATGGTGGCAGGGAAAGCACAGTCTAGCAAAGGATGGAGAGACTCAGATTTACAACATGCCTTAGGACCAAACAGCCCCGACCATGCACTCAATCAATTCCAAATATTTCCCAGACTCATGGGTAAAGGACAACCCCTGTAAATGATTTTGCCAGGCCAGAATCTGCAAAAAGATTGTGTGTGAGTCACTTACCAAAGGAGGAAATTCATTACGCAAGAATTCCATGTACACAATACAATACTTGTGGTAGGAAATCCTCTCCTTGAATGTTTACTACATACCTATTCATTGTCCATAATGCTTTTCAGTTATGTAAAGCATAACAGCACTTAGCAGGCTGCAAGAAAATTATTTTATTTATAATCTTTATAATACTCACAAAATATTTGGCAAAAGCACAGATTAGCTGAGGATGGAAGGGGTTGTCCTGTGTAACTCTACTTGACTTTTAAAAGCCATGCTAATTAGGGACAGTAAAGCAGTATTAAACCCAAAAGTAAACATTTATTGTATTGCATCTTATCAATACTTAGATGTTATGGCTGTATTTGTTTCCAATTTTAAGCATTCTGTCTTCTATTTTATCCAAGGCCCTGCCTAAAAGCAACCCGTCCAGTAAATATACGAAAGTCTTCAAATAATACTCTCAAAGTGCAGGTACCTTGTGTTGACTGCAAGTGTCCTTTTTCTTCTTAAATTGCCTTCTATATCCCCTCTTCAGTCTGCCATGAATTCTGCTGCCAGACACATCAACCTGACCAACTGTTCAGTGCCCAGCATCCCTCTCTGCCTATCCCTCCACTGGCTTCCCACTGCCCAACAAATAAAATTAGAAAAACTAACAATAACATTCAAAGTCCCGAGCTACATCACCGATCTTGTCTCCAAATATCACCCAAACAGTCCTCTCCGCTCCTCCCAAGACCTCCTGCTCTCTATCTCCCTTATCTCCTCCTCCCATGCTCATCTCCAGGACTTCTCCAGAGCCCCTCCCATCCTCTGGAATTCTCTTTAAATAAAAAGTATAATTTTTAATATACGTCCTTGGATCAAATTATTAGTACATGCACCTTAAAAATCCCACAACTATTCCTATATCTATTTACTTATCTTTCAAAAAGTGTTTCCCCAGTGCTAAACCTTTCATCATATTTCTAAATTGCTCCATTTGTAAATTTCAAAAGCCAGTATAGAGGAATAGTAGTTGTAAAAAATCGTTTGTGGGTTTAACTAATCATTTTTTTTGGTATAATTTTCCTTTAAGGAGGCGTGGCAGGGGGTGTGTCCTATGCCTATATACTTTTGATAATAGGGAGGTATGTGAATGTGGTGCAGGAAACCTCTGACCTTGTGTTAAGGTCTTGAAAACCAGAAAAGGATGCAGACCATCTTCATGCTTTTTTCCAGACCTGGATGGACTGGGAGGTAATTGGATGTAAACACTGCCCATAAACTAATGCTGGCCATACAGTTAAAAAAATTGTTCGAAAAAAACAGTTGGATTTCTAAAGATCTGTTGTGCATGTGATCTTTAGATCCTGACGCCTTCCCCGCGATCGTCTCACGGAGGTATAGAGCGGGGAGATGCTTGTGTAAACAAGCATCTCCCCCCTCTGGCTAGTGACAATCACACTGATCTCGGCTCTGTGTACTTGGAGCAGAGATCAGTGTCATGTGACACAGAGCCCATCCCCCCTACAGTAAGAAACACTATGCAGGGAACACTTAACCCCTACAGCGCCACCTAGTGGTTAACCCCTTCACTGCCAGTGTCATTTTCACAGTAACCAGTGCATTTTTATAGCACTGTTCGCTGTGAAAATGACAATGGTCCCAAAAATGTGTCAAAAGTGTTCGATGTGTCCGCCATAATGTCGCAGTCATGAAAAAAAATCGCTGATCGCCGCCATTACTAGTAAAAAAAATTTTTTTGGAAAAATGCCATAAAACTATCCCCTATTTTGTAAACGTTATAACTTTTGCGCAAACCAATCAATAAACGCTTATTGCGATTTTTTTTACCAAAAACATGTAGAAGAATACGTATCGGCCTAAACTGAGGAAAACATTTTTTTTATATATTTTTTGGGGATATTTATTATAGCAAAAAGTAAAAAATATTGTATTTTTTTCAAAATTGTCGCTTTATTTTTGTTTATAGTGCAAAAAATAAAAACCGCAGAGGTGCTCAAATACCACCAAAAAAAAAACTCTATTTGTGGGAAAAAAGAACGTCAATTTTGTTTGGGAGCTACGTCGCACGACCGCGCAATTGTCAGTTAAAGCGACGCAGTGCCGAATCGCAAAAAGTGGCCAGGTCTTTGACCACCCAAATGGTCCGGGGCTGAAGTGGTTAACACGCGCATGTGCTGTAGTTTTTTTTAAACTTTTTTCAATCGATTTCACTACTAATGTTTAGAAAATCGATCGTTTAGGCTCAGAAAATCTGACATGACAGTTTATTTTTTTGCCATAAAACTTTGCATTTCGATGATCGAAAATTAGCCTACTAACGTTTTGAAAGTCGAACGATTGAGCGCATCGAATGCTTTATCAAACCATTTTCTAACCGTGCATGGCCAGCATTACATGGAGTTTCTGATCAGGTCCACCTGAAAAACTGCCAGGTAGACCTGGCTGTACCACCTGTGTGAAAGGGCCTGTGTACATTAGTTCATAAATTTGAAATTTTGTAGTGGCCACACACATTTCAGAGTTATAATTTGATAATTCAGATTCTGATTACTTTAATAATCCCAAAGGGAGATTATTAAATCCCAAAGTTAAATTATTAACAATACAGCAATAGTTTAATGATGATAATGACAATTCAATAGTTTCATGAATGATGACGACAATTCAAGTTTTATGGAATGTACAAGAAATGTAAATAATTAACTGTATTTCTTAGATCCAAGTTGCAGGGTTTTTAACATTTGTCTTTAGGCTTTCAACACATATGGTTTACTTCCCCGCTGTGGGCACATGCAATGAAAAACATTTCTTGCGTCTGTTAAGGGTTAATGATCGCAGGCAGGAAGTACATTCTTTAAAAAAAAAAATGGTCAGTATTAGGCTGCAGTTTCACTCTCTGACAGTAGGGTGTGCTATGATCCTCATTTCTGTACATTCTGCTCTAAAGCCTGTAAAACCCACTAGTCTATAGTAGTGGCAGTAAACTATAAGGTCACAACACATTACCTTTATCGTTAAAATCTTGCGGGTGGCTAGAAAAAAAAAAAGAAAAAGAAATACATTAAATTAATGTTTTTTTTTTTTTTAATCAGATAAAAGGTTATACTGAAAAATAACATTAATACATATTGTTATCATCACTATAACTGTAACAAAATTCAGAGGTTTTCCTAGTAATTGTCACCTGTACTTTATTAAACAGAGAAATGTATAATATTTAATATGACGAGTTCCTGTGATATTCAGTGTCTGAATTATCTTATCACTGCTTTCTAACAGTAAAGGCCCATTTACAACACTCGATGTGCGAAAAAGTGTTGTAAACATGCATGCCCTGGTTGCAGTGCCTTGCTTTGTGCTGCAAATGGGCCCTTTGGGTAAACCCAAATTAATGATCATATTTATTACAGGCATTTTATATAGTACTGACAATTTATACAGCGCTTTACATATTGTACACTAACATTAAGTCCCTGCCCTCAAGGTGCTTACAGTCTAAGGTCCCTATCACACGTGCATATATACACGCACACACATACTAGGGCCAATTTGGAAAGGAGCCAATTAACTTGCCAGCTTGTCTTTGGAGTGTGGAAGCAAACTTGTGTACCTGAAGGAAACCCACGAAAACTACAGTGAAATTAAGCAAACAAATCACACAGATAGGGATAGAGATAAGGATGCCAGTGCTGCAAGGCAGAAGTCCTAACCACCAAGCCCAATATATAAACTAGAGAAAGTTGACAAACAGGACAAATAACCTTCAGAAGATACATGGGAAAAGTAACCCGTAAACCCTACAGGGAAAAGTGATAGGGCACTTTTAACTCAATGATACCCTCCCCCAGCTCCATACGCACCCCATTCTCCTGCAGGAGCTCTGAGTCTAAGCCCTTTGTACTGCAAGTGTACAGTCTCCAGTAATGAAAAGCACTCTTCAAACTAAGGAGTTGTGTAGGCAGTTAGAGTTCTCCTCTTAGTAATGGTGTAGTGATGCGGAGTGCCCCTTTATAAGGTGAGAGTAGCTGGGGATTTAGGTCTTCTGGGTTGGCAGGTTGCTAAGGAGAGTGTCATGAAGGGCAATCTTACCTGCAAGTTGGCGACGCTTCGGCACACGCGCGCGCATTAATGACACTTTGGCGCGCGCGGGTGCTCGCCTGCGCAATAGCGGATCTTCGGCGTTCGCGCGTGCACGCTTCCATTGCAACGGCGCGCGTATGTGTGCGGGAGCGCGCAGTGACACTTCTTGGCGCCAATCTGGGACTATTTAACGGGGCTGATGCCTGGGCTCCTTGCTGTCTGGTCTACAGCGTTCCCGAGACCCATCTGCTATCTGATAGATACCCTGCTGATCTGCTCCTGTGACCCGGCTTGTTCCTGACGCTTCCTGCCTTCTGCCTGCCCTCTGACTCCCGGCTTGTTGACCTTGCTACTGCCTGCTCCTTCTGCCACCTGCTGCCTGCCTGTTACTGACCCAGACTGCATAACGACTCTGCCTCTGCCTTTTGGACTGCACCTGATCTGCCAGCCAGTGGATGACCCGGCCTGTTTGGACTTGCCTGTGCCCTGTACTACAGGACACCTCCCCGCTGTCTGCTGCCTCTCTCCTCAGTTCCAGTGTGCCAAGCCTGCCTGCCATTCCAGCTTCCCCGCTGTCGCTGACACCTGCACAAGAGCTTCCTGAAGTCCAGCTTCATCTCTGCACCAGTGTTCCTGACAGGCACTTGTGCGACTCTGCACTCCCGAGCTCCCTGTTCCCACCATCAGGGGTTCCGGAGTAAGAGGTGCAAAAGAGGCCACTCCCTGCATCCCAGGCTCATCACCAGGTACGTGACAGTACCAGACAGCCATGTCCGAGCCTGCGCAGGGAGCGAACCCAATGGAGGAACTCTGCCGACACCTGGATGGGCTAACCCATGCCGTCAGAAGTCTGCAAGAGGGTTATATCCAACTGGAGGGCCGAGTTCAGGCCCTATCCTCCTCAGCTTCCTCCTCTCCTGGGACTTCCGCTTCTCCTTCAGTGGTCATGATGCCGCCTGAACCTAAGGTACCCGCACCTGAGAGATTCTCAGGGGAGCGGAGCAGATACAGAGCCTTTCGGAATGCCTGCGAGCTCTTCTTTGCCTTGCAACCACGGACCTTTTCATTATAATCCACCAAAGTGGGGTTCGTTATTTCCCTCCTGTCTGGTGAGCCTCAAGCCTGGGCTCACCGCCTCTTGGAGCATAAAGACGTTTCGCTTAATACCCTGGACACCTTCTTCCAAGCCATGTCTCGACTTTACGAGGATCCGCACCAGGCCGCCACTGCCGAAGCAGCCCTGCATGCCCTTTAGCAAGGCCGCAGACCGGCGGAGGATTACGTTTCCGAATTCAGGAGATGGAGCTCAGACACTAATTGGAACGATGCTGCTCTTTGTTACCAATTCCGATTGGGACTCTCTGAACCGCTCAAAGATGAACTGGCACGTGTAGGTGTGCCCGGAACTTTGGACGCTCTGATCAACCTGACCATCCAGATTGACCGGCGTCTACGAGAACGTAGGACTGAACGAGCTACCGGGCCGTCTCGCCCGGTTTGGATGTTGCCCCGGGTACCCAGCTCTGCCAACCCAGCTCCTTAATTTTCAGTTACAGCCTCCTCTGACAACCCAGAACCCATGCAGCTGGGACTTCTCCGTCCCTCACTCACCCCTGAGGAACGTCAATGCAGGCGAACCCTTAACCTGTGTCTATAGTGTGGAGAACCCGGACACTATGTACGGACCTGCCCTGTGAAACTCTGTAAGTGCCTCTCCATGTCGTCTGTGCATTTACCCGTTATACCCAGTAATTCAGCTCACCTGGCAATTCCCATTCTTTTGCAGCTCCCAGGAGGGAATATTCAAGTCAGCGCCATCATTGACTCCGGGGCCTGCAGTTGTTTTCTGGACTTAGCTTTTGCTACCACACATCACATTTCTTTGCGCCCTAGAGCTAAAGGGCTTTCAGTTTAACTCACCGATGGGTCGACCCTTAAATCCGGGCCAGTCACGCAGGAGACCCTACCGCTGGCCACAACCATTGCCAGCACCCATCAGGAGTTACTATGCCTAGATGTCATCAAGTCTCCTCTGTTCCCCATCATTCTGGGCATGCCCTGGTTACAGGCCCATAACCCGCAAATCAATTGGACATCAGGAGAAGTCAGTTTCTGTTCCCCCTACTGCCATCAACATTGTCTGCAGGAAGTTCCGAGTACTCCTTCTCCCTTGCTTTGCATGGACTCTGATGCTGAGGTCTGCCAGTCAGTTCCTGAAGCATATCACAACTTCCTGGACGTTTTCAGCAAGAAAGGGGCTGAGACTCTTCCTCCACACAGGCGTTACGACTGCCCAATTGAGCTCCTCCCCGGGGCTGAAATCCCCTTTGGCAGGATTTTTCCCCTAACGGAACTTGAACTCGAGACCCTCAAGACTTATGTCAATGATAATCTTAGGAAAGGGTTCATCCGTCCTTCTACATCACCGGCAGGGGCAGGGATTTTCTTCGTTGAGAAAAAAGACCATTCTCTTCGCCCTTGTGTGGACTACAGGGAGCTCAACAAAGTGACTATAAAGAACCGGTACCCCCTTCCTTTAGTACCGGAATTGTTCCAAAGACTAGGATCCGCAGTCATTTTCACACAACTGGACCTCCATGGGGCCTATAACCTGGTGCGGATTCGAAGCGGTGATGAGTGGAAAACTGCCTTTCGCACTCACTTCGGGCACTTCGAATACCTAGTCATGCCCTTCGGACTTTGCAATGCCCCGGCTACGTTCCAGCATTTTGTGAACGACATTTTTAGAGACTACCTTGACCTTTTTGATATCATTTACCTGGACGACATCCTCATCTTTTCCCCCTCTTTGGAGAAACACCGGGAACATGTTCAGAATGTGCTTGCACGGCTTCGAACGCATGGGTTATACGCAAAACCCGAGAAATGCGAATTCGAACGCCAAAGCATCCAATTCCTTGGACTTGTCATCTCGGTGGAGGGTATCACGATGGACTCCCAGAAAGTGGCTGCAATTCTTGACTGGCCAGTGCCCGTAGATAGGAAAGGCATACAGCGCTTCATCGGGTTCGCAAACTTTTATAGGAAGTTCATCAGGGGATTCTCTTCCATCATCACCGCATTAACCAACCTAACCAAACAGACTGTCCGGTTCCAGTGGTCTTCAGAAGCCCAAACGGCCTTCGAGACCCTTAAGAAATTATTTACCTCTGCATCCGTTCTGAGGCACCCTGATGCGGCTCTACCATACATACTGGAGGTGGACGCCTCGGAAACAGCAGTTGGGGCAGTTCTCTCCCAAAGACAGGGGCCCAAGGCTCTCTTACATCTGGTTGCCTTCTTCTCCCGTAAGCTGTCAGATTCGGAGAAGAACTATGATGTGGGAGACCGGGAACTGCTGGCAATCAAAGCCGCCCTGGAGGAATGGCGGTACCTCCTGGAAGGAGCAGCGCATCCGATCCTGGTCTATACGGAGCACAAGAATCTGGAGTATCTGAGAGTGGCAAAAAGACTGAGACCCCGGCAGGCCAGGTGGGCACTTTTCTTCACACGTTTCTCTTTCCATATAACGTATAGACCAGGATCGAAGAATACCAAACCTGATGCTCTCTCACGAATGTTCTGTGACCCTGAAACATCTGCCCCTCCGGATACCATCGTCACCAGGAAACTTTCTCTTGCTTCAAGAGGACCTGCTTTCTCGGATCAAGCAAGCATCCGAGGGGATCTCTCCCTCACCTGGGACAGGGTTGCGGCTCAAGGATGGACTTCTATGGTACAAGGACAAAATCTTTGTACCAGAGGACTTGCGAGTCGCGGTCCTTAGTTCCTGCCACGATAACAAACTGGCTGGGCACTTCGGGGTACTCAAGACCTCCGAACTCCTACAACGCATGTTCTGGTGGCCGCAACTGTCAAAGGACTGTAGGAGCTACGTGGAGTCTTGCAGCACATGTATCAGGAACAAGGGAAGTAAGTCCAGAGCCTGGGGTCTGTTGAAACCATTGCCCGTACCCGAGAGGCCATGGAAGATGATTTCCATGGACTTCATCGTAGAGCTTCCCCCCTCGGAGCTTTTCACCACTATCTTCGTGGTTGTGGATAGACTGTCAAAAATGGCACACTTCTTGCCCATGAGGGGTACGCCCTCCGCTCCTGAGACAGCAAAAATTTTTGTCAGAGAAATCGTAAGGCTCCATGGCATCCCTGCGAACATTGTGTCGGATCAAGGGGTGCAATTCACTTCCAGGTTCTGGGAGGCCCTGTGTGAAGCCCTCGGGATTAACTTGTACTTCTCGTCGGCCTACCATCCACAATCAAATGGCCAGACTGAACGGACGAATCAAACACTTGAGCAATACCTACGCTGCTTTTCTTCGTTCTCGCATTAAGATTGGGTACCTCTGCTGCCGCTGGCCAAATTTGCATACAATAATTCGGTCCACTCTGCCACAAAGCAATCCCCGTTCTATGCAAACTACGGCTTTCACCCCTCATTCTTGTCCAACTGTATCCCGGAGTCTGCTGTACCTGCTGTCCAGGAGACATTGGATTTTTTCAGAACAAACAATGAATTATTACGAGACACGATGACTAAGACACAAGAATATAATAAAGAAGTGTTCGACAAAAAAAGAAGAGGAGAACTCAACCTGGAACCCGGAGATCAGGTGTGGTTATCTACACTGAACCTTAGACTTGCCTGTCCCTCAAAGAAATTGGGCCTCAAGTTTGTGGGTCCTTTCCCTGTCAGGAGACGGATTAACAGTGTGGCCTATGAACTGGAGCTGCCTGTAAGGTACTTGTGATAGGTAGTGTCCGAAGTGGAACTTGTGTGCTGAGGATTCAGGCGAAAACGTAGTCAGGCAGATTAGGTTGGCAACAGATCAGGCAAAATGGTACACGATCGAAATCCAGAGAGTGGTCAGGCAGGCAAAGGTCATACACGAGCTGGCAGTGAAGTACAAAATCAGCAGGCTGGAGAGTAGTCAGGAATTCAGGCAGAAGTTCAACACGAAAATCAGGATCAAAAGCAGTCACAACACCCAGGGAGCTATTCCACACAAACGGGCGCTGAGAGATAGCATCACTTCCTTTTTAAGGGCTGCTTTGATTGAAAATTGTCCACAGCTGGCAGCAGGTGGGGCTAGTGAGTCCAAGGTAATGTTTAACACTGAGAGGACATTTCCAAAAGTCCAGATCTGCTCAGTAGCGCAACAGGTAAGGCTGCAGCTTTGGGACCAGGAAGATCCCGGTTCAAATACACCCAGGTACATGACAGGGCCCCCTCCCCAGTGGACCCCTCCGGGGGCCTAGCGGGGCTTAGTGGGAAAGGAGGCATGGAAGTCTCGAATAAGAGAAGGGGCATGCAGATCTTTGGCTGGAACCCAGGAACGGTCTGTGACAGGATATCCCTTCCAATGAACCAGATACCGAAGGCCACGACCCTGTCTTCTAGAATCAAGAATCTTGGAGACTTCAAACTCATTTTGTCCATCAACAAGAACAGGAGGAGGTAGCTGTTGCGTTCTGGAGTAGCGATTGAAAATTGCTTTTTTGAGGAGGGAAACGTGGAACACAGGATGAATTCGGAGAGAGGAGGGTAATTTCAACCGATAGGAGACTGGCCCGACTCGAGCAATAATTCTGTAAGGACCAATGAATCGAGGGCCGAATTTGGTAGAAGGTTGTTTCAGTCTCACATATTTGGTTGATAGCCAAACTCTGTCCCCCACCACATATGGAGGTATATGGCGTCTTCGTTTGTTGGAAAAAAGTGCATACTTGCCTGCTGACTTCCGTAGTAATAAGCGAATCTTTTTCCAATGTAGCAGAATATTTTTAACCCGCTGATCTGCTGCTGGTACACCAGAAGAAGGCTGAAGTAGGGGAAAAGTCTGAGGGTGATAGCCTAGGGCTGCGTAGAATGGTGTGGTATGAAGAGCACTGTGCCAACGGGAATTAATGGCGAACTCAGCTAAAGGCAAATACTCAGACCAGTGGGAGTGTAAGGCATTGACATAATGTCGAAGATAGGTTTCTAGGGTCTGGTTCATGCGTTCGGTTTGACCATCTGTTTGAGGGTGATGTGAGGTAGAGAGTGAAAGCGTTACTCCCAGTTTCTTGCAGAACGCTCTCCAGAATCGGGAAACAAACTGGGATCCGCGGTCTGAGACGACATTGGTAGGTATGCCATGATATCTCACAATATGGGAAAGGAAGAGAGTAGACAGTGCTTCCGCTGTAGGTAATCCCGGGAGCGGCACAAAATGAGACATTTTTGAAAAGCGATCCACTATGACCCATATAGCAGTCATGCCCTCGGACTTGGGTAAGTCTGTAATGAAGTCCATAGTCAAATGGGTCCAAGGCTGACGAGGTGCTGAAAGTGGTTGTAACAGTCCAGTAGGCAATGTACGGGGTACTTTATTAGCAGCACAAGTTGGGCAGGCAGCCACATAGTCAGTAACATCCCTTTTCATATGAGGCCACCAGACATGACGCTGCAAGGTCTTAAGAGTGATGGTGACACCAGGATGACCAGATAAAACACCATCATGTGCCCAGAGGAGTACAGGTTTTCTGAGGCTAGGGGCTACGAACAGGCGACCTGGTGGTATCTTCAAGCCTTGGGGAACACAATTCTGGGTTTCTTGTAACTGTTGGGAAAGAGCCGTAGAGATCTGTGCGACAATTTTGTGAGGTGGGATTATATACTGCTCGGTAGGTTGGTCTTCTTCAGAGGTAGCAAACTGTCTGGAAAGAGCATCGGCTTTCTTGTTTTTATGCCCAGGAACATAAGAAAGAACAAAATTAAAACGGGAGAAAAACAGAGCCCATCGAGCCTGACGTGAGTTCAAACGTCTTGCAGTCTGAAGGTACAGTAGGTTTTTATGGTCAGTGAGGATAGAAAAAGGTTTGGGAGCCCCTTCCAGAAGATGTCGCCATTCAGACAATGCCAATTTGATGGCCAGTAGTTCTCGATTCCCAACATCGTAATTCATCTCCGCTGGAGAAAACTTTCTAGAAAAAAAATGCTACTGGATGGATTCTACAAGACTTAGGCTGTCTCTGGGAGAGCACGGCACCTGCTCCTACCTCAGAGGCATCAACCTCAACTATGTACTGGAGATCGGGATTTGGATGCTGAAGAATTGGAGCTTTGCTGAACATGTCTTTTAATTGCTGGAAAGCCAATTCTGCTTCCGAGGACCATACCTTGCAATTTGTACCTTTCTTAGTCATAGCAGTAAGGGGGGCCCCAATGGAGGCAAAACCTTTGATGAAGCGTCTGTAGTAATTTGCGAACCCTAGAAAGCTTTGGAGCCCTCTTAAAGTGGTCGGTTGGGGCCATTGCAAGACAGCGGAAAGTTTTTGAGGGTCCATTTGGAAACCGGCAGCACTTATAATGTATCCAAGGAAAGGAATACGGCTTTGATGGAAACTGCATTTCTCAATCTTCGCGTAAAGATGGTTTTCTCTCAGTCGTTGCAATACCTGCTTTACATGCGTGATGTGCTCTAGATGAGTCTTGGAAAAGATTAAAATGTCGTCCAAGTAGATGATCACAAAACTGTTGCTGAAATCATGAAAAATTTCATTCATGAAACGTGGGGCATTACACAACCCAAATGGCATAACCAGATATTCAAAATGTCCATTACGAGTGTTGAATGCTGTCTTCCACTCGTCCCCGTCTTTAATTTGAATTAGATTATAAGCCCCTCATAGGTCTAGCTTGGAGAAGATAACAGCCCCCTTAAGTACATCAAACAGTTCAAGAATGAGAGGCAAAGGGTAGGAGTCTTTTACAGTGATTTGATTTAACCCTCGATAGTCTATGCATGGTCGAAGACCCCCATCTTTTTTTTCAACAAAGAAAAAACCTGCCCCTACTGGAGAAGAAGAGGGTCGGATAAAACCTCTTTCCAAGTTGTCTTTTACGTATTCCTCCATGGATTTTTGTTCAGGCAAAGACAGGGGATAGGTCCTTCCTTTGGGAAGAGGTGCTCCAGGAATCAATTTAATTGCACAGTCAAAAGAACGATGTGGAGGTAAAACCTCTGCCTTTTGCTTGCAAAATACGTCTGCAAACGCATGGTATTCATGAGGCAAGGTAGGTGGGACGGCCACGGAAGCCAACATACAAGCAGGAAGTCTTTTGGGTAATCCTTATAGACTAATTCGTCTTTGATGCGATCTGCAAGACCTTTTCGGAAGGCTGCACGTAATGCCCTTGAGTCCCAAGTAGTCTCAGCAGCAAGGGTACGAAACTCAATAGCATATTGTGCCACAGACCTGGTGCCTTGTTGCATGTCCAAGAGTGAGTACTCAGCTGCAGAAGCTCTATCTGGCTTGTCAAATACAGTCTGGAGAGAAGCCAGAAATTTGTCAGCGTCTTGCAGCACAGGATCATTGCGTTCCAGATAAGGAGAGACCCAGGCCAGGGCCTTCCCCTTTAACAAGGAAATTACAAAAGTCACTTTGGCAGAAGAAGTGCTAAAGGTCCCAGGGTTGTTGCGGAAATGCAAACGGCAAACATTTAAAAAGCCTCTGCAGTCCTCAGTATCACCACCAAATTTGTCAGGCATAGGAAGTTTGGGTGGTACAGAAGAGGTGGGTTGGATCGTAGCAGGAGTAGGATCCAGAGTCTGGACCATTGCAGAGGAAGCAGACAAACAAGATTTAAGCATAGTACAAAGTTCATCTAACTTGGCGTCCAGGGAAGAAAGATGCTGTTCATGAGCTCCAATCAATTGTCCCTGACGTGAAATCGCCTTAACAATCTCAGCAGGGTCCACTGTCATTGTGGCCCGTTTGTAATGTAAGGTACCTGTGATAGGTAGTGTCCGAAGTGGAACTTGTGTGCTGAGGATTCAGGCGAAAACGTAGTCAGGCAGATTAGGTTGGCAACAGATCAGGCAAAATGGTACACGATCGAAATCCAGAGAGTGGTCAGGCAGGCAAAGGTCATACACGAGCTGGCAGTGAAGTACAAAATCAGCAGGCTGGAGAGTAGTCAGGAATTCAGGCAGAAGTTCAACAGTCAACACGAAAATCAGGCTCAAAAGCAGTCACAACACCCAGGGAGCTATTCCACACAAACGGGCGCTGAGAGATAGCATCACTTCCTTTTTAAGGGCTGCTTTGATTGAAAATTGTCCACAGCTGGCAGCAGGTGGGGCTAGTGAGTCCAAGGTAATGTTTAACACTGAGAGGACATTTCCAAAAGTCCAGATCTGCTCAGTAGCGCAACAGGTAAGGCTGCAGCTTTGGGACCAGGAAGATCCCGGTTCAAATACACCCAGGTACATGACACTGCCAGAGTCATTCCGGATCCACCCGGTTTTTCATGTTGCCCTACTTAAGCTTACTGTTCCTGAACCCTTCTCGGGACGTGACACCGGCCCTCCCGAACCAATCTTGGTCGACGGTGAAGAGGAGTTTGAGGTGGAATCCATTGTGGATTGTAGAAAAAGGCGCAACCAAGTCCAATTTCTTGTAAAGTGGAAGGGATATGGCCCTGAGGAGAACTCATGGGAACCCGAGTGCAACATCCATGCCAAAAGATTGGTTCAGTCCTTCAAAGACTCTCATCCAGTTAAGGTGGCCCAGTTGGGCATGCGCGGCAACGACGTGCAGTGACACTTCTTGGCGCCAATCTGGGGCTATTTAAAGGGGCTGATGCCTGGGCTCCTTGCTGTCTGGTCTACAGCGTTCCCGAGACCCATCTGCTATCTGATAGATACCCTGCTGATCTGTTCCTGTGACCCGGCTTGTTCCTGATGCTTCCTGCCTTCTGCCTGCCCTCTGACTCCCGGCTTGTTGACCTTGCTACTGCCTGCTCCTTCTGCCACCTGCTGCCTGCCTGTTACCGACCCGGATTGCATAACGACTCTGCCTCTGCCTTTTGGACTGCACCTAATCTGCCAGCCAGTGGATGACCCGGCCTGTTTGGACTTGCCTGTGCCCTGTACTACAGGACACCTCCCCGCTGTCTGCTGCCTCTCTCCTCAGTTCCAGTGTGCCAAGCCTGCCTGCCATTCCAGCTTCCCCGCTGTCGCTGACACCTGCACAAGAGCTTCCTGAAGTCCAGCTTCATCTCTGCACCAGTGTTCCTGACAGGCACTTGTGCGACTCTGCACTCCCGAGCTCCCTGTTCCCACCATCAGGGGTTCCGGAGTAAGAGGTGCAAAAGAGGCCGCTCCCTGCATCCCAGGCTCATCACCAGGTACGTGACAGAGAGGTATCATGGAGGGTTTTGCATGTGTTCTCCCCTCCAAGGGAGGGGCAGAGGGCATGCTGCAGAAGAATACCTGTGTGAAGCCCTAGAGAGACCTAGCACCACAATGCTACTGTCATACACACACTAAATTATGCTAATACAAATAAGTTGAGTCATGATTTGGAATATTTGTCACCAGAATTTTTGCTGTTTTGTTCTGCTTATTGCAACAATAAGTGTTTGTACGATGAACTAAGGTAAGGTGAGTAAGATGTTATGCCGCGTACACACGCTCGGAATTTCCGACAACAAATGTTAGATGGGTGATTTTGGTCGACCATGTGTAGGCCCCATCGGACATTTTCTGTCGGAATTTCCAACAACAAAAATTTGAGAGCTGGTTCTCAAATTTTCCGACAACAAAATTTGTTGTCGGAAATTCCGACCGTGTGTACACAATTCCGACGCACAAAATTCCACGCATGCTCGGAATCAAGCAGAAGAGTCGCAATGGCTATTGAACGTCATTTTTCTTGGCTCGTCGTACGTGTTGTACGTCACCGCGTTCTTGACGTTCGGAATTTCCGACAACATTTGTGTGACCGTGTGTATGCAAGACAACTTTGAGCCAACATCCGTCGGAAATAAATCCACGGTTTTGTTGTCGGAATGTCCAAACGTCTGTACGCGGCATAATAGTACAGCCAATTCCTGGAGCGAGGAGATGTATTTTACAGGTGCAAGCCTGGTTGGCTCAGAAATGGGTTTTGATGGAGGAAATGGAGTCACATGCCTGACAGTGAAAGAGAACCCCCCCCCCCCCCATGTGCCATGTATCAGGTGGACCAGGCCCTCATGTCCCATGGGCCTGGGTGGTTGGTTGGCTTCCTGGAGCTTTGTCTGAACCACATGTCAAACATAGGCCTGTACTTGTCAGTATGCCATTCGGGAAGGGGTAAAAGATGAAGTAACTAGGAGGATGGGGAGGAGAGGTCTAGGGCCAACATTGGTGCACGTACAGCATGTGGTTAGGGTTGATCCTCTCATGATGCCTTGCAAACCTGTATGTATAGGTGGAGCCTGGCTGTGCGCAAGGGCCACGTGAAAATAAGCGGGTCTCCATTACAGGTGGGACAACTGTCCCTTGTGTTGATTTAAAAAAAAAATCATTAAACCTAGATTTTAAAAACGGGGTTGGGGGACCTCAGCTATGAAGAATGATTACAATGATTAGTCTTTTTCACTCTAGAAAAGAGGCACTTAAAAGGGGAAATAATCACTAAATTGCTAGTTTTTGAAGCAGTGGAAAATATCCACTGCTCAGTTCTCTGGCATTCACGGAGGAGATCGTTCTCCTCTGGATGCCTGTTTATGAAGGGGTGTAGATCGCTTCTCCTTTTGCGAAGTGAAGCGATCTACAAATGCTTCAAATAGTGGAAAACGTCCCCTGATACTGGAATCTCGTGAGAGATAGCGAGATTACAGAACCAGAAAGTCACTGAAACACAGAGATGTCAGTTTATTAAACAGTGATAAATTATCACTGCTCAGTACACAGACATTCCCGGAGGAGACAGCCCACCTCCTTAATAAAATAATTAGTCCCCCTACACAATATATATACACACATATATATGTAGCGGGTGTCAAATTTAGTGGGGTGTATCTGGGCTATAGATGGCCCAGATACATTGATTTTTAGGGATTTATGGACATTTTGGAGTGTGGGAGGTATGGATGGTGTCATGTTCCCTGCGGTCCCTAGGTGGCGCTGTCACCTGGGACCGGGGTTGAACTGCCATTCTAGTGCCGTGCCCTTTTTGTCCTCTCGCAGCAGTAGTACGGCGGGGCGGGGAACCCGCTGTGCCTGCTGGGAGAGGATATAAAAGGGGGCGGCCATCTTGCGCACGAGGTCCATTCCCCAGGCACCTTCAGCCTGGGGGCTGCTGCGGTTCGTCTGTGCCCAGGCGCCCTCGGCCTGGGCGTGTGGAGTCGAGTTCCATCCCAGGCACCTTCAGCCTGGGGTGAGGTACTTTACAAGGAGGCGCGGGGCCCAGTACCTTCGACTGGGTCCCGCGAGGGCGAATCATTCCTAAGGTGCCCCCAGTATTGGGTGCCTGAATCCAGGGTGTAAGGGACCGGAGACGTGACCTCCCCGAAGAGTCAGCGCAGGATTTGCTGGTGATGGTGGAGGCCTCTGGTGACCGTCCGGATGGATGTCTTCCTCTGACGGTTCGTTTGTTCTAAAGGAGGTAATTCATGTTCTCAAGGGCTGTGGCAGGGACCCATCTTCCTCAGGTCAGTGGCAGGCCTCATCCAAGGCCTGTGGCAGAGGCCTCAACGTTCACCCAGGTCAGTGGCAGTGACCAAATTCACAGTCGGTGGCAGCGACTGTGCGCCAAGCCTGTTTGCACTAAACGGAACAGGAGAAACTCTTTTCATTGTGTTGTGCCTGGACCTAATCTTTCCCACACCCTGCCTGTTCTTTTAAAAGTCAACCAGTCTACCTATTGATCAAAGCAATAAAACAGAGTTGGACTTTTTATGGTGTGGAACTCGTGCTACTGGAAGCTAAGTGTCCCTGTCAGTGACAGTGGCAATCATCCTCCACAGTGGAAGCTGAGGCTCCGGCCTAAAAGGCAGACCCGAAGGTCAACAGTTTAGCTCATATCTCTGCATCCTACATCAGAGAGCCGAGCTGGTGGTGTGCATCTTTTCCCCTTCTCCCAGATACCCCTAGATGAGTAAAACCAGCCATCCAGAGAGGGGAGAAGGTGGGGGAAGACCGCTACACGTGGGGGTTCTAAGTCCGGGATTTGTGTTTATGCAATGGAGCCAAAGCTATCGGAGTTTGAACTTTGCTGCCCAGAAGAGTCCTGAGTAGGTCGGCCATATTGGCCACTGCGCCAGCAGGCACACCCTCCCTGCACAGTTCGTGGGCGTGACATGGAGAAAGCCCGCAAACTGGTACGGGGATTCGGCTCAAGCCCCGGGACGATTCGCCTTGTACACCTGCAAGGATGTTGAGGCCCTGGGTATGATTTGTCCTGGATGTTCGGGACTGGTGGTACAGTTAAAGCCATTCGGGCGCTGTAAGGCCTGCGGGGAGTTCACGTTTGAGGTGGAGCAATCCATAGAGAGACCTCGGGTCTTCAACCTCAGCCCTACATCAGGTGCAGCCACTCAACAAGGAGAAATCAACGCTTGGACAGCCATCCCTACGTGCACTGTAGAGACCTCCGTGGAGGTCGCAAACAAAGGGATGGAGGATGCAAAATCCGGAGATGCTGCTTCCGTCACCACAGTTTCCCTACTCCCAGCGCCAACAAGGAAGGTCGGTCTTGTGAGAGCTTCCAGCTTCCAGCGGCCGAGATGGAGGACAACCCCTGCGCTTGCCTGGCCCGGATGGATCCGGTAGGAAGAGTCCTGGACATCCCTTCACAAGTTTGGGTCGAGGTAAGCCAGGGACTGGGACTTGGTGTTGGGACGGAGGTGTCAGGGATTCACGGCCCCTTGAGCCCGTAGGTGGGAGTGATTCGGTGTCCACTACCTGCCTGCGGAGGAGTGTGACACCTCTGACCTGGAGTCGGTCTCCGATGTGGGAGATGACGTCGTCATAGACAAATTGTTTGCTGAGAAGGGCTTGGACAAGATGACTCTCTCCTCATCCCGTACAGCCAGGGATCCACCTATGTCCACAGGGGATAGTACACCCCGGGTGGAGGCACCAGCGCCTGAGGAGGGACCCCATTCCCGGCCTGCCCTTCTGTCCCCGGTGCCTCCTGCACCCAGTGGCGGAACTACCGCCATAGCGACACACGCGGCCGCTATGGGGCCCGCAACCGAGAGGGGCCCGTGGGCTGGGGCCGGTTTCAATTGCTGCAGTGCTCCTCCCTGTCCCCTCTCTCCTGCTCCTGTGCATTACGGAGCTGGCTGGGTCTGTGTGTTTTCGGCGGCGGGCGGCACTGTAACGCGGTCCCGCCCCCCCTAGACCGGCTTGTGTGATAGTAGATAGAATCAGTGTTCAGCCTATCACACAAGCTGGTCTAGAGGGGGCGGGACCGCGTTACAGTGCCGCCCACCGCCGAACACACACAGACTCAGCTAGCTCTGAGGAGATGCCCGCCGTACAGCCCGTCCTATGTGCCTGCACTGCCTGGATAGGAGGATCGGATTCGGCAGGGGGGCCCGGCCGCATATAGAGGAATTGAGCTTTCTACTGTCCTCCATGCAGCCGCTTGCAGGAGGGAAATGATGAGAATCAAGCATTCCGCGGCTGTATGGAGGACAATAGAAAGCTCAATTCCTCTATATGTAGCCGCCCTGCTTCTCCTCCTATCCAACTTCTTTTGCTGCCCCCCCAGTGCTCTCCCCCCCTCCACCACACTCTCCAGCCCCCCCCCACAGTTCTCTCCACCCCTGTTCTTGCTGCCCCCCCCTGCTCTCAAGCTCTCCCCATCCTTCTCCAGCCACCATCCCAGTGCTCTCCACTCCCCCCAGACTGTGCTCTCCCCCCCAGTGCTCTCCACACCTGTTACCCCCCCAGTGCTCTCCACCCCTGTTACCCCCCCAGTGCTCTCCACCCCTGTCCCCCCCAGTGCTCTCCACCCCTGTCCCCCCCCAGTGCTCTCCACCCCTGCCCCCCCCCCCCAGTGCTCTCCACCCCTGTTCTTTCCCCCCAGTGCTCTCCACCCCAGTTCCCCCCAGTGCTCTCCACCCCTGTTATCCCACCCCCCCAGTGCTCTCCACCCCTGTTCTCCCCCCCAGTGCTCTCAACCCCTGTTCTCCCCCCCCAGTGCTCTCAAGCTCCACCCTTCGCTCTCCAGCCCCCTGTGCTCTCCACCCCGTTCTTTTTGGCTCCCCCTCCATTGCTCTCAAGCTCCCCCCCAGCACTCTCCGCTCCCCACTCCTGTACTACTCTCCACTCCCCCCTGCATTTTTCCCCCACCCACATGCTCTCCAACCCCCGCCAGTGCTCTCTCCGCTCCCCCCTGCATTTTGCCCCACCCATGTGCTCTCCCACCCCGCCAGTGCTCTCCGCCCACCATAGTGCTCTCCAGCCCCCCGTACTTTCCACCCCTTTTTTTCTGGCCCCCACTGGTGCTCTCAAGCTCCCCCCATTGCTCTCCACCCCCCAGTGCTCTCCACTCCCCCCTGCTCTTTGTACCCCCCAGTGCTCTCCAGCCCCCGTGCTCTCCACCCCTGTTCTTTCTGCCCCCCCCAGTGCTCTCAAGATCCCCCCCAGTGATCTTTACCCCCCACACTCTTAGCCCCTTCAGTGCTCCCCAGCCCCCTCTCTCAGCCTCCCATGCTCTCCACCCCTGTTCTTTTTGGCTCCCCCCAGTGCTCTCAAGCCCCCCCCAGCGATCTCCGCTCACCCCCCCTGTGATCTCCACTCCCCCTGCTCTTTGCCCCCACCCATGTGCTCTCCAACCCCGCCAGTGCTCTCTGCACCCCCTTCTCTTCAGCTCCCACCCAGTGCTCTCACTTCCCCAGGACCAGAGGACAGGCTGTCTGGGGGCAGAAAATGAGGACAGCTGAAGGTGCAGGTGGCCAGGGACCACTCCATCTCACAGCAAACAGATCCTCTGGAAGGAGCACTGTCCCCATCCAAAACTAGAACAGACCCTGCCTGCTGATGGCGATCATGGATATCCTGCTGGCATAGAAGGTACTGTACCGAGCATCAACAACACACCTACCCACAGACAGGGACTGCAGACTGGGACATGGGGCATAGGAGGGGCTGCAATGATGGGCACAGTGAGGCTGAATTTGTGGGTAAAGTGAGACTGCATTCATGGGCACAGTAAAGCTGCATTTGATGGGCACAGTGATGCTGCATTGATGGGCACAGTGAGGCTGCAATGATGGGCACAGTGAGGCTGCAATGATGAGCACAGTAAGGCTGCATTTGATGAGCACAGTGAGGCTGCATTTATGGGCACAGTGAGGCTGCATTTATGGGCACAGTGAGGCTGCATTTATGGGCACAGTGAGGCTGCAATGATGGGCATAGTGAGGCTGCAATGATTGGCACAGTGAGGCTGCAATGATTGGCACAGTGAGGCTGCAATGGTGGGCACAGTGAGGCTGCATTTATGGGCACAGTGAGGCTGCATTTATGGGCACAGTGAGGCTGCAATGGTGGGCACAGTAAGGCTGCATTGATGGGCACGGTGAGGCTGCATTGCCCTTTAAACCACGCCCACTATTTAATTTAAGTCCGCCATTTTTTTGTGGGGGGGGGGGGCCCATACAAAATTTTGCTATGGGGCCCTGTGATTTCTAGTTACGCCCCTGCCTGCACCTATCACCGGGGACAAGAGACTGTCACTGCGGGCACCTATGCCCAACTTGGAGGTGGTCAAGGCACCTTGCCATCCGGATTCAATCGTCCTGCCGGGTGAGGGAGACCGCTCTACCATGCCTCCCTTGTCTAGGCTACAGCAATTGTTCTGTCAGAAGGTTGCCAACGAGTATGGGTGGGAGTACCCATACTTATCTAATGAGCTAATGTATGAAGTGAAAGTCTGCAGGGAACGCTGGTATAATGAAGTCCCACACGCACGCAGGTACCTCGCTTGTTCCCCAAAGGCATCTCAAAGATTTAAGGACTGTAAAGCAGAGTGGATGTTGGGTCGGCACATCCATGTTGACAAAGTGTTGATTCGACGGAAAGAAGGGGAGGATGTCGAATATCACATAGAGACTGTGGATCAGCATTTGAAAACCCTTGTCTTGCTGCATCCCAGGTTCTACCTGTAAGAGAAAAAGACTCCTTCCCTTTGTCTTGCAAGTTTGCTGAACATTCCGGGGTTTGTTTTTCCTTCCAGGAAACCCAGGAACTGTACCCGAGTTTAACGGGTGTTGTGCTCTTTGGAGGAATGGGGGACTGTTGCTGTTGTTTTCTCCCTTCTTCCCTCCTGCAAAGTGATCATGGACTTTGGGGTGTAGTTAGGGCCAAAGTACAGAAGAAAAAAAGTTTTGTTCAAGGATTCAACAAGTGCTTTTACCGTGGCACTGTCACTAGGTGGCAGTGTTGCGCAATGTTATTCCAACACCCACACATGTGTCAGGGAAATTGTCTGTTTGATTTCTTTTTTGTCCCCTCTGCATTAGAACGTTTGTCAAGACCGCTGAAACTGGGGCGGGTCTTAGATAGTGATGTGGGAGGGGGAAAAAAAAAAAGAAAATAAAGATATGTCAATGGTGTTATTGTGATATGTATGCTGTTATGTGTTGTTTCCCTTGTCCTTTTCCCTTTCATGTCAGGTTCAGGCACAACCATAATTTTTTCAAATTGAAATTTTTGCAAATTTTTTTAAACAGTCTCTGGATGGAGGTTATATTGGTTCCCTTTGGGGCATGCCTTGATCCAGACACTGGGGACCAGTGTCATATTGCTGGGGGAAGAGTGTAGCGGGTGTTAAATTTGGAGTGTGGGAGGTATGGATGGTGTCATGTTTCCTACGGTCCCTAGGTGGCGCTGTCACCTGGGACCGGGGTTGAACTGCCATTCTAGAGCCGTGCCCTTTTTGTCCTCTCGCAGCAGTAGTACGGCGGGGCGGGAAACCTGCTGTGCCTACTGGGAGAAGATATAAAAGGGGGCAGCCATCTTGCGCACAAGGTCCATTCCCCAGGCACCTTCGGCCTGGGGGCTGCTGCGGTTCGTCTGTGCCCATGCGCCCTTGGCCTGGGCGCGTGGAGTCGAGTTCCATCCCAGGCACCTTCGTCTGTGCCCAGGCACCTTCAGCCTGGGGTGAGGTACTTTACAAGGAGGCCCGGGGCCCAGTACCTTCGACTGGGTCCCGCGATGGCGAAGTATTCCTAAGGTGCCCCCGGTGTTGGGTGCCTGAATCCAGGGTGTAAGGGACCGGAGACCTGACCTCCTCGAAGAGCCAGCGCAGCATTTGCTGGTGACGGTGGAGGCCTCTGGTGACCGTCCGGATGGATGTCTTCCTCTGACAGGGGTCGTTTGTTCTAAAGGAGGTAATTCATGTTCTCATGGTCTGTGGCAGGGACCCATCTTCCTCAGGTCAGTGGCAGGCCTCATCCAAGGCCTGTGGCAGAGGCCTCAACGGTTCACCAAGGTCAGTGGCAGTGATCAAATTCACAGTCGGTGGCAGCGACTGTGCGCCAAGCCTGTTTGCACTAAACGGAACAGGAGAAACTCTATTCATTGTGTTGTGCCTGGACCTACTCTTTCCCACACCTTGTCTGTTCTTTTAACAGTCAACCAGTCTACCTATTGATCAAAGCAATAAAACAGAGTTGGACTTTTTATGGTGTGGAACTCATGTCACTGGAAGCTAAGTGTCCCTGTCAGTGACAGTGGCAATCATCCTCCACAGTGGAAGCTGAGGCTCTGGCCTAAAACGCAGACCCGAAGGTAAACGGTTTAGCTCATATCTCTGCATCCTACATCAGAGAGCCGAGCTGGTGGTGTGCATCTTTTTCCCTTCTCCCAGATACCCCTAGATGAGTAAAACCAGCCATCCAGAGAGGGGAGAAGGTGGGGGAAGACTGCTACATATACATATATATATATATATATATATATATATATATATATATATTGTGAGGGGGTTAACTCGGTAGCGGGTGTGTGTGACCCCCTGGTTGGGCTCCCCACACAAAAACAGGGCCAGCAGACGGAGGTTGTGGTTTTCAAAATCAAAAGGTGCGGTTTATTTCTCTATGTACAGTGACAAAAACACAGCAAAGCCAAAAAGAAACAAACAAAATAAATCCTGGTCAGTTTGACCTCTGACTAAACATGCAGGTTTCCTAAACTAACAACTGGGATCAGCCTGGTGCTGTCCTAGTCCCTAAGTCCCTGGTTTAGTAAAAGTCCAAACAAATAGCCACACAGGCTTTGCCTCACCGCACAGGGGTTCACTCTCCCTAGACAGTCCACACAGGTCTGGTTCCAGGCATGAGCTAACATCTAATGAAGCTGGGAGTTCTTATAGAGGCCTAAATGAGCTGACAAGCTTCAGCTGGTCTCATCAACTCCCTGTCTCACGACGCCCAGCACTCTCCCTAGAGGTATGAGTCATTCATGAGCCCACTAGCCTCAGCTGGGCTTCATCAACTCCCTAGTTGTATAAGTCGGCATAAAGCCTGAATCTGGGAGAAATATATCTACCCCCCTGGATGCAACCAGGTGACTTTACCTTCCTGCTGTCACATACCCCCCCCTCTTGTTTTAACCTTGGGGTTGGAACACCAGCAATCAGGCATTCATGTACTCGAGACAAAGCATCCACATTCCCCATTTGAACGCCAGGGCGATGCTTTACTGTGAAGTTGAATTCCTGTAGGGCCAGGAACCACCTATTCACTCTTCTATTTGTCTCCTTGTTTTGAGCCATCCACTTTAACGGAGCGTGATCCGTAACCATGTCAAAGTGCCTACCTAGCAGATAGTACCGAAGGGAATCTAGAGCCCACTTCACCGCTAAACACTCCTTTTCAACCGTGGCGTAATTTACCTCATGGGACTTCAACTTCCTGCTGAGGTAAATGACTGGGTGCTCTTCCCCGTTCCAGACCTGGGACAATACTGCTCCTAACCCCACATCTGACGCATCACTTTGTACGACAAAGTCTTTAGAGAAGTCGGGTGAGTACAACACTGGCTGGCTACATAAGGCTTGTTTCAAGAATTGGAATGCTGCCTCAGCCTCGGGGGTCCATTTAATCATGACCGACCCTTTCCCTTTCGTCAGGTTGGTTAGGGGCACAGCCTTAGAAGCAAAGTGGGGAATGAAGCGCCGATAATAACCCGCGATTCCCAGAAAGGCTCGTACCTGCTTCTTGCTGTTGGGACGTGGCCAACTCTGGATGGCCTCGACTTTGTTGAGTTGGGGTTTTATTACTCCCCTGCCAATGGTGTACCCAAGATATTTGGCCTCCTCCTGCCCAATGGTACACTTCTTGGGGTTAGCCGTAAACCCCGCTTCCCGGATAGAGTCTAGGACTGCTTGCACTTTTGGCAGATGTGAGGCCCAATCTGTGCTATGGACAATTACGTCATCCAGGTAAGCCGCAGCATACTTCCGATGGGGCCTCAGTATCTGGTCCATTTTCCGCTGGAATGTGGCCGGCGCATTCTGTAACCCGAACGGCATTCTCTTATATTGGAACGCCCCGTCTGGGGTTACAAATGCGGTTTTCTCTTTGGCCGACTTGGCCAGGGGAATTTGCCAATACCCTTTTGTGAGGTCAAGAGTCGTCATGTATCGGGCTGTTCCCAGCCGGTCGATCAACTCATCTATACGTGGCATGGGGTAGGTGTCAAATTTTGTAACTTTGTTCAACTGACGAAAATCGTTACAAAATCGCCAGCTCCCATCCGGTTTAGGCACCAACACAATGGGACTAGACCAATCACTTTGGGACTCCTCTATCACCCCTAAGTTCAGCATTTTCTGTACTTCCTCCCGTATTGCCTCCCGTCGGGCCTCTGGGATCCGATAGGGTTTTAACTTCACCCTTTCACCGGGCGGGGTAATAATATCATGCTCTACCCCAGATGTTTGTCCCGGCAGCTCAGAGAACACCTCCTTGTTGCGAAGCACAAACTCCTTAACCTCCTGTTGTTGGGGTTGTGACAAGGTGGCTGCTATTCCAACCTCCGGAATCACGCAACCAGTTTGAGCTGGTGACCAAGTTTCTGCGACTAGGGACTCTCTATCCCTCCAGGCTTTCAACAGATTAACGTGATATATCTGTTCGGGCTTTCGCCTTCCTGGTTGTCTGACCTTGTAATTCACTTCGCTCACTTTTTCCATTATCTCGTAGGGGCCTTGCCATTTGGCAAGGAATTTACTTTCAACCGTAGGGACAAGTACCAATATCCTATCCCCCGGGGAAAAGGTACGGGTCTTTGCTCCACGGTTGTACACTCTCTGCTGTGCCAACTGCGCTTGGGCCAAATGTTCCTTCACGATGGGCATTACCTGTGCAATTCGATCTTGCATCAGGGCGACATGCTCAATCACACTCCTGTGGGGAGAACTCTCACTTTCCCAAGTTTCCTTGGCAATATCAAACAGCCCTCTTGGGTGTCTCCCATACAGTAACTCAAAGGGGGAGAATCCCGTAGAGGATTGGGGCACCTCCCTAATAGCAAACATCAAATAAGGAAGTAGACAGTCCCAATCCTTTCCATCTCTATCCACCACTTTCTTCAACATTTGTTTTAGGGTTTTGTTGAATCTTTCAACCAGCCCATCGGTTTGGGGGTGATACACAGATGTACGCAATTGCGTCACTTTGAGCAATTTACACAGCTCTTTCATAACCCGGGACATAAAGGGTGTACCTTGGTCCGTAAGCAGTTCTTTACAAATACCCACCCGGCTAAAAACAAGAGATAGCTCTTTGGCTATGGTTTTGGCCGAGGTATTTCTGAGAGGGATCGCTTCTGGATAACGGGTGGCATAGTCCATTATAACCAATATGTACTGGTGCCCCCTAGCGGACTTGATTATAGGACCTACCAAATCCATTGCGATTCTCTCAAACGGGACCTCAATGATGGGTAGAGGGACCAGCGGGCTACGGAAATGTGGCATCGGGGCCGACCTCTGACACACAGGGCAGGAGGAACAATAATTTTCTATGTCCTTCATCACCCCAGGCCAATAGAATCTCTGTAATACCACAACATTTCTACCATTAATACACATTTTGCATAAATGTTTCTCAGTTCCCCGAATGGCAGTGCATGCGACTGTCGCACACAGCGACTGACGTCTGTCCATCAGAAAGTCACATTGCATGGGTTCCTCCACAACCGGGCAATTTGCTGCAATATGTCCCGCTTGCCGGCAGCGGTAGCAAACAATCCATTTGGCTGCCTCTTGAGCCCCTGACTTCCCAGGCTCTTCTCGCCAAACTTTGGGTAGAGCTCCCACCCTCTCACTCTCTCCACCCTCACCCCTTGGAATCCTCTTATCCGCCCCTGGGGATGGTCTGGTCTTAGGGTGGAAAGT
Organism: Rana muscosa; assembly: GCA_029206835.1. Taxonomy (NCBI): domain Eukaryota; kingdom Metazoa; phylum Chordata; class Amphibia; order Anura; family Ranidae; genus Rana; species Rana muscosa. The sequence goes on along the minus strand of CM055122.1, from coordinate 172,514,840 downwards.
CCGAGAGTCTCTGGAAGAGGCCGTCAGGTTCTCTGTAGCCAAGTATTTCTCTACACGATCCACAAGACCACCGGCCGTCTCTGGGTCTCCATGGCTTACCCACTTTTGGATGGCAGTAGGAAGAGCTCTCAAAAACCGATCCATTACAACACGTTCCACAATCTCTGGTGCGGACAAAGTCTCTGGCTGTAGCCACGTCCTGCTCAGGTGAATGAGATCATACATTTGAGACCTGGGGGGTTTTCCAAGCTGGAAAGTCCAGTTATGCACACGCTGAGCCCGGACAGCCAGGGTGACACCCAGCCTTGCCAATATTTCAGCTTTTAGCATCACATAGTCTTTTGCTTGGTCAGGCTCTAGGTCATAGTAAGCCTTCTGCGATTCACCAGTTAACAGAGGAGCCACCAGTCCAGCCCACTGCTCCTCAGGCCACTTTTCTCTTTCAGCAGTCCTTTCAAATGTGGTCAAAAATACCTCTGAATCATCCTCTCCAGTCATTTTTGTCAATAAACGACTCACCCCAAAGGATGCGGTATTAGTGGGACGGCTTTCCTCACTGGTCTGCGGACGTTGCTGCATTACTGCTTCCATTTGTTGTAGTCTCTGCTCTTGCTTCTGTAACAGGTCTATGAAGCGGGCCTCAGATTGCTGCTGGGCTTGTTGATGAGCTTGCTGCTGGGCTGCAAGGCTCCTTTGCAAACCTGCATTTGTCTGCTGTTGATTGGCATTTGCTAGAGCCAGCTGTTTCAGTATCTCCTCCATGCTGGCTTAAAAAAAACTGCCACTGGTTCTCCACCAACTGTGAGGGGGTTAACTCGGTAGCGGGTGTGTGTGACCCCCTGGTTGGGCTCCCCACACAAAAACAGGGCCAGCAGACGGAGGTTGTGGTTTTCAAAATCAAAAGGTGCGGTTTATTTCTCTATGTACAGTGACAAAAACACAGCAAAGCCAAAAAGAAACAAACAAAATAAATCCTGGTCAGTTTGACCTCTGACTAAACATGCAGGTTTCCTAAACTAACAACTGGGATCAGCCTGGTGCTGTCCTAGTCCCTAAGTCCCTGGTTTAGTAAAAGTCCAAACAAATAGCCACACAGGCTTTGCCTCACCGCACAGGGGTTCACTCTCCCTAGACAGTCCACACAGGTCTGGTTCCAGGCATGAGCTAACATCTAATGAAGCTGGGAGTTCTTATAGAGGCCTAAATGAGCTGACAAGCTTCAGCTGGTCTCATCAACTCCCTGTCTCACGACGCCCAGCACTCTCCCTAGAGGTATGAGTCATTCATGAGCCCACTAGCCTCAGCTGGGCTTCATCAACTCCCTAGTTGTATAAGTCGGCATAAAGCCTGAATCTGGGAGAAATATATCTACCCCCCTGGATGCAACCAGGTGACTTTACCTTCCTGCTGTCACAATATATGTACAGTATGTCACAAAAGTGAGTACACGCCTCAAATTTTTGTAAATATTTTATTATATCTTTTCATGTGACAACACTGAAGAAATTACACTTTGCTGCAATGTAAAGTAGTGAGTGTACAGCTTGTATAACAGTGTAAATTTGCTGTCCCTTCAAAATAATTCAACACACAGCCATTAATGGTATTTTTGAAACAAAAGAGTAGAGGGACTTTAAATCTGCCAAATGAGAACAGAACCAAAAAAATAAATCTATATAAATTTTATTACACATAAAACATTGTCATAGACACAATGCATAAAGATACTTTGCAATAAATACAAAAATATGTAAATCTGATGAATACATGTACTTGTAACTAGTCTACGCATTACGCGCGATCGCCCGCTTCTTCAGGACCATACACATGTTGCAAGTGTGTTATATACAGAGTTTCTTACTAAATATCATAAATCATCAAAACAACAGAGGAGAGGAATATAGGATCTGTCTCAGATGTTTTTTCTATAGGCCCATAGGATATAGTCCTGACCTATAAAGGTAGAAGTAAACATAAATATCCAAGAGGGGAAAATAAGTATCCGGTGTCTAGCAATATACTCCGAACGATGTGAATTCCAGTATCTATTTAAGACAGAGGGGATAAATCCAAAAACACAAGAAAACCAGGCATCGCTGTGACGATCACATATGCTGGTATTGTGGTAAGTACATACCCACCTCTCCTCTTGCAAAGTTTACCAAAGCTTACCACAATTTGATGGAGTGTGCGGCGTATGGTCTGAGCACTGACAGGCTGAACCCCCACCCCTTCAACCTCTGCAGCAATGCTGGCAGAACTTATACATCTATTTCCCAAAGACAACCTCTGGATATGACGCTAAGCACATGCACTCAAATTCTTTGGTTGACCATGTCGAGGTCTGTCCTTAGTGGAACCTGTCATGTTAAACCGCTATATGGTCTTGGCCACCGTGCTGCAGCTCAGTTTTAGGGTCTTGGCAATCTTCTTATAGCCTAGGCCATCTTTATGTAGAGCAACAATAATTTTTTTCAGATCCTCAGAGAGTTCTTTGCCATGAGGTGCCATGTTGAACTTCCAGTGACCAGTGTGAGAGAGTGAGAGCGATAATACCAAATTTAACGCACCTGCTCACCATTCACACCTGAGACCTTGTAACACTAATGAGTCACATGACACCGGGGAAAGGGAAATGGCTAGTTGGGCCCAATTTGGACATTTTCACTTAAGCCCTGTACACACGATCGGATAACCTATGGATTTTCGTCCGATGGATTTGTCCATCGGAAATCCGATGAAACTGTTTTTCATCAGTCTTGCCCACACACCATCAGTCAAAAAACCGACCGTTCCAAACGCGGTGACGTAAAACACTCCGATGAGCCGAGAAAAATGAAGTTTAATGCTTCTGAGCATGTGTCGACTTGATTCTGAGCATGCGTGGGTTTTTGATCCGATGGACTTGCCCATAGACGATCAGAGTTTCATGTTCTATTTTTTAAAACTGATGGAAAAAAGACCGATGGGTCCCATACACGATCGGTTGGTCTGATGAAAACCATCCATCGGACGGTTTTCATCAGTCAAACCGATCGTGTGTACAGGGCTTAAGGGGTGTACTCACTTTTGTTGCCAGTGGTTTAGACATTAATGGCTGTGTGTTGAGTTATTTTGAGGGGACAGCAAATTTACACTGCTATACAAGCTGTACAGTCACTACTTTACATTGTAGCAAAGTGTAATTTCTTCAATGTTGTCACATAAAAAGATATAATATATATATATATATATACACACACACACAGTCACACACACACATACACATACACATGGCAGGGGGACATGATTTCTGTCTTGGGGGGGTCTTATTGAGGAAGGTGGAAGTCAAAAATCTTCTCCCTTCTCCCGGGATTCTCTCTTCTCTCCCCAATTCACCACCTCTGAGCTGGTAAATCGGGGAGGGTGACACAGATCGCCAGTGAAGTGCTGAGATCGCAGCTTCATAAACTGGCTGTTTCTGTGTCAGTCAGTGACAGCTTCTCTGTGTGCGGAGATAATCGGCGGAGAACATGTCCTCCCCAGATCATCTCTGCTTCATAATCCGTTAATAAACTGAGATCAGCGCTGATTCTCGGGATCACCACTGTTCACAGTTTCATAAACAAACACATAAGTGCAAAGTTTATCAAAGGTGACTGTAATAACTGTTTTAAGGTCCCTGATCTGAGGTCGGAAGAAAAGAGTTTTCCCCTTGTATTGTGGGGGTTCTTTACTTTTAGAGCAATGAAAATATGCATCTTCCTTCCCAAAGGAACAATACTAGCTGTGAGTATTGATAAATTTAAAAAAAACAATTTAGATGTCTTCTTCAGGAAAGAGTATGATGTACAGGGCTATGGTCTTTCTTAGAGTCTTAAAATAATGCACAAATATATGTTGAACTGGAAGAACCTCTGCTTTTTTTACCCTTAGCTTCTATGCAATATAAAAAGGAAAAAAAACAAGCTGTAACTTTTACTGGCTATTTATAGCTTTGAGACAATCTTTTGCCATACATTGTATAAATTAATATACAAAATACCTTCTATGATATTCATACGCCACTGGAAAGTTTTTTTTGGAGTAAATACCAGTGGGCTTCCGGTACCAATGAGACAGTCCTGTCTGTCAGATTTATACCTTCCATAGAAAATGACAGCCTGACTCTCAAATCTGATTGGTGGCCGTGAGGACATATTGACATTTCTTAGCACTAACATTTGGTCACATGAGTACCATGGTGGCTGATTTATTGAAATTGAAGCAAAGTTGATTTATTAACCATAGCAACTACATTCTAACTGTTACTGTATGTGTACTCATTATTAGGTACAGTCAAGGAGCAAGGTGGTATATACATCCTTTTCACTTTTCCCTTCTTCTATAAGAGTTTATTTTTGTGTATCATCAATGTAGCGGGTACTTACTTTCCCGGGGTAAATTTTGAATCTTTCGGTGACACCGGTGGTGTGTTCCGGCGGTCCACTGGGCGGCGCTGTCACTATGGGCTGACGGACGGATATCGCTGTGTGCCGAGTCTCCTTTTTGGCCTCTCTCGGCAGCGGTATGGTGGGGCGGGGAACCCGCCATGCTTGCTGGGAGGGGGTATAAAGGGGCCGGCCATCTTGGTCACGGGGTCTTCGTCCCAGGCACCTTCAGCTTGCGGACGGTGGTTCGTGTTCGTCCTCTAGGCGGCCTAGGCCTAGAGGACCACCGGAGATCGTGTTCCACCCCAGGCACCTTTAGTCCTGGGGTGAGGTACTTGGATGGAGGTCCAGAGCTCAGTGCCCAACACTGAGTTCCGCGAGGGAAGGATCCTAAGGCACTCCGGGGATGGATGCCTGAATCCGAGGTGGGCGTAATGGACCGGGAAGAGCTCCTCATCTGAAGACCCGGTGCAGCAGACTGCCGGTGACGGGTGAGTCTCTTGTCGGAGACCGTCCGGAAGGAGAATTTCCCTCATGCGGAGACCATAGATCACTCTCAGGGAGGAGAGTAGATGATAGAACTTGTGTCTGGGCCTATTCATACACACACCTCCTTTTCTGTTCTAAAGCCAAGGGAGTCCCTGTTATGTTCTGAATAAAGGAGTGTTGGACTTTGACGGTGTGTGGCTCAATTTCTGGCGGACAAGGTTCAAGGAGACTCTTGGAGGGAGGATCCGATGCACAGCACAGACCCGAAGGTAATAAGAGACATTGCTGAGACCACATACACAACTGTGGTGGAAGCCTGGCGTAGCTCACCCCTCTCCCTCCCCTATCATACCCCTAGACAAGAGACAGTGCGAGTTGGAAAGCTTTAATAGAGGGGAGTTGGGAGAGGGTGTGCGCTACATCAACATATCAGAAATCCTTGTTCAAACAAGATGGCGCTTATAAATCTATTCCTAATTGTCCAAAGAGCTCCATTGTGGATATACTTTTTGGTTTTATCTTGTTTATTCTTGCTGGACTTGATACTACACTGACATCCTGTTTTCAGAGTGATATTGGAGTATCCATTTGTCAGGAGCCGAGTGACATGTTTGTTCATGTGACAGCTCTTATGTGTAAAATGTTACATAAATGATATTTGGCTATTTTGCTGGAACTGTAAAATTAGCATTGGGTCAATCGATATGTGTGTATGTTTGATCTGTATGTGTCATGAATAATGTCAGAAACTGGATAATGTCGACATGTAGATAATGGATGATTGGAATTAATTATCGCTGTTTGAGAGTCACATTTATGGCTGCAAGCAGAAGCCAGTACAGATGTCTGCGGCAGATGTGTATGATAGATGCTAACTGCCTTTGTTTGGGTTTCTACAAAACCATAAAACAAAAGCAGCGCATTGAAAATATGTATTAACAATATATACTTTCAGTGTACTTCTACATCATTTGAAACCAAGAACACATAAGTATTATCTATACATGCTCTCCCCATATACCAAAAGTGCATTAAAGAGGGTCTGTGCTTCTATAAAATATAATCCGGTTCTACTTTCCATATTACAGACGAATTTCCACATAAATAGTTTTGTATGAGGTTTAGGAGAAAACATACAGTCTATGCAGCTGCACAGGGTCTACAAAATGAGAAGGCCATTTACATCCTTGAATAGGAAAGCTGCTTTGGGTAGTCTAGGTGGGTATTACATCCACAGAGCAACCAAAACCTTAGCAGAATGATTAAAGAGCATCTAAACCAAAGAACAAAAATGTAATATATTGTAGCTCACCACATTTTTTTTTTCAGGCTAGGTAAATTTTCTCCAAGTAAAGAAAAATCCTTGTTGCAAGTACAGAAAACACTCACATTTCAAACCATAGTATCTAACTTCTCAACTACCTTTTGGGAGCTACCAAACAACTACCCTCTTTGTAATAGAAATAGGGAATGGGTGGTGTATCGTGTATGTAGTCCAAATCTGGAGAAAAATGCTGCTTATCCAGAGATACAGTAAAGTTAGTGAGGGACAGGAAGTGTTTTTGGTAGGATCACCAGATGGAAATAAAGGAAAAAAACTCTAAATAAAATAAAATGCAGAGAGCAAATCTAAAGACTGGCCAGATGAAATAAATAACAGTTTCGTTTTTTTTTTGGTTAGGATACCACTTGAATGATGACAAGACAAAGCAGCAGGAACTTATTAAAAAATCGTGCCAATTCTTAGGTGCAGTACTAGACAACACAGCAACTGTTATACTTCAAGTAACTTCTGCCTATGTGATTGTCTCAATGCTCTTTATTGCCTAAGTTCACATTAATGGGGTCCAGAGAGATAACATTGTAGGGCATGGCACAGGAGTGGCCTGTTGTAGTTCCTTTTTTTGCCACCTGATGTCCCCATAGCCAGGAGTCAGGGGGAAAAAAGGAGTTAGTAGTGTTAAGTGCAGGCCCACCCTTGCTAGGGAAAGGGAACTCTGGGCAAAGGTATATTAGGAAGACAGAGAGCTTTGAGGGTTACATTTCCATATGGAAAGTGATTATTGGATTTCCCTGTGATGTTGGGCCTGATTTGTTTAGCATTCCCTAAAAGGAGCAGCATAAGGACTGTATGCATTTTCTAAATTGCATCTCTCTGATATGGGATGCTGGACTCTGGGATGCCCCTTCTGTAGGTAATGGCTCTCTCATCTCTCCTCTAATACAACTTATCTCTGAACTATACACTTGATTGTTTGGAACTGCTTAGTGCCGCCACATTCATGGAATGGTGATATCTCTTCTTCTATTGATTCAGGAAACTGTTAAAAGCATCCCTGGTGTAAACCCCTCCCTCTCCCAACCTTTATATGTGGACGTCCATTGGAAACTAATATTGTTCTCAAGGGGGAAAAGTGGTGTCTGTGGTTCTATTGCCTGAAGGAGGTTTCCAGTTAGTTCTCCAAGAGACATTGGCTTCTCAACATAATTATATGCAAAAGATGCTGTGTTCACTATTGCAAATGAAGGTGGTAAAACATAAAAATACCTTCTATGTTACTGCCCAACATAGTCACAAAATATTTTCTATGATGGTACTGCAGATGTAATTGCCACAACTTTAACTATCCTTTTGGATGACCAGGTTGTGGCAACATCATGGTTAAACACCCCTCCATTCCTCTTCATAGTGACTTATAACAGCATTACTTGGTGTCATAGTAACATAAATAACTCACCGGCTGTTAATTGATGTAAACATCATGAGGCTTGCCATTACCATAGTTGCTAACTGTACCGGTTATGCTGGGATAGTCCTGTTTTTTTAATCAGTAGCCCATGACTGCTTTGTCCTGGACTATGCCCAAGAAATACATTGTGAGTCTCACTTAGCTTACTACACATGTATAGGTTTAGTGTTACTACATATACACCATTGACATTATTGACAGTCCACCATTGTTGCCCAGAACCTCTCTCTACACCTTCCTGCAGGCAGCATCAGTGCACTCTATGCAGATAGGGAGTGTGGCAGGCATTGTTCCCAGGCAGCATGAAGTACCAGCTTCATAACAGAAGAGCGCTGCAGGCAAGTTGAATGTACTAGTGTCTTTCTGAATTGTAAGCACCCATTGACTGGTTCTGAGAGGAGGTCTGTTTTTAAATTAGATACTACAATTTATTTATTTTCATTTAAAACTTAATTTTTATGTTATGCTTTATTGTGAACATGTAATGGTAGAAGATTGCAGAGGGGAGCACTGTTGGAAGTGGGTAACTAGGGAAGCAGAGGTGAGCAGTGTTGTAAAAGTGTAGCAGGGGGTGCAAAGGTGAATGGTGTAGGAAGAGGGTGGCAAGTGATGCAGAGGTGAGCAGTGTTGGAAGAGGTTGCAGGGGTGCTGGGATGAACAGTGCAGGGGGTGCAAAGGTGATCGGTGTTGGAAGAGGATTGCAGGAGGTGCACAGGAGAGCAGTGTTGGAAGAGGGTGGAAAATGGTGAAGAAGTAAGCGGTACTGGAAGAGGGTTGCAGTGGTGAGCAGTGTTAGAAGAGTGTTGCAGGGGGTGTGGGGTGAACCCTAGTGCTGGAGTTACACACTTGTTGTGTCTGTCAAGTTAGGTTTTAGACTTTCAGGAGACACCAGTGTCCCCTATCCACCTACAGCATTGGCACAGAGATTGGAGGAGTCAGTTAAGCCCAACACCAAAAATGTAATATATTGCTATTTGCCAATCATTATGCCGCGTACACACGATCGTTTTTAATGTCATTTTCAAAAACGACGTTTTTCTCGACGTGATTTTTCTTGTTTCCTCTCAAGCCTGTCTTGCATACACACGTTCATTAAAAAAAAACGCTCGAGCAAAGCGCAGTGACGTACTACACGTACGACGGCACTATAAAGGGGAAGTTCCGTTCGAATGGCGCCACCCTTCATGTTAGTAAAGCGACGATTCGCGCTTTTCAGCCTTGTGCTTTTCAGTCCGTTATAGCGTGACGAATGTGCTATCTCCATTACGAATGCTAGTTTTACCAGAACGAGCGCCCCCGTCTCATACTTGATTCTGAGCATGCACGTTTTTTTTCCCCTTGTAAAAGCATACACACTACCGTTTTTCACGTCGTTAAAAAAAAAAAGTGAAAAACGACAGGAAAAAATAGAGCAGGTTCTCATTTTTTTTTAGGCCATTTTTCACGTCGTTAAAAATGCTCTGGAGCCTACACATGATTGTTTTTAATGCCCAATTTAAAAAATTGCATTTTTAACGTCGTGAAAAACGGTCGTGTGTATGCGGCTTAAGATGTTGTTCCTGCATTCGTTTTTTTTTTTCCCTCTGTTTTTACCTGGTGATCTGTCCAGTAACACACCTCCTGTATAGTGCCCCCTCTCTGGATGAATTAGGAGCACAGGGGTCACTATTGGACAGCAGCATTGTCAGTCTGGGGAGAGGGGAGTGTTAGATGTACTAGCAGGTTTAAAAAACGAACAAATCAAAGCCAAACTCCAGCTAATACTTTAAAAGCAGTTACAACAAAATATTTCCTTTTGGGATAAAGGGTTTGAATTATTAAAGAAAAGCTGATCATTGTAAGCTGACCTGTCAGTGTTAAATAGCGTGTTCTTTTGAAAAACAGCAGACTTACTGGCCAGATCACCACGTGAAAATAAAGGAAAGAGAGCCTAAAAGAATAAAACGAATGCAGCCGCTACATCCAAGAATTGGTAAGCTGCAAGATTATACATTTGCCTTTGGGTTTAATACAGCTTTAGGAGATTTGCTGCTAGACAGACGTGTTGCCTGTTTAATACTTGTTATTTATGACATTTTGTTAGTGGGTTGCCGCATTTTAAAAAGATTGCATGGTTGTAGCTAGTACATGCAATACATAAATAATTTTACTAATGAACAATACTTTCTTGGCTACGTTTCTGTACTTATTATAATAAACCTTCCTGTATATACAGTATGTTAAAATTAAATTGTGCAATGATGTGTGTAGTGTGTAAAGTGCTGCATAAATTTCCGGTGCTAAATAAATGCCTGTAATAAATAGCTTAATGGTATGCTTCTTGTAGAACCATGACCATTTTAAATGGGCAAACAGCAACAGGTGTCCCTGGAAATGTTTTTTAAACATAGGTAACTATACACTACTAATACAATTATTTTCCTTCTGTTTGATTTTACTCACAATTAAAAAAAAATGAAATTGAAAGGATTGTGATTTCAGGTGTACTTACTTAAGTTTAACATCCTTAATTTTCTTTATCAGGCTCTCTTTCTTATCTTTTGCCTTCTTTGATAAATTTTCTCCTTTCAACACATCTGATAGAAAAGTTTCCAACTCTAGAAATAAAAAAGTCAAATTAGACAGTTATAGTGACCTTCATTCATATTTCTCAATGTATCACTACAAACATACCCCATGGATTTTTTGCCTCTTTTCGTGGGAATCCTAATTTTCAGTGAAATAGGGGTGGAATTTTCAGTGTGACAGCTTTATTTTCCTTAATGTTTTTTTTTTTTTTTCATTATTACAATATTTGGAACAGCACATGAGTCTTTTTTTCATTTTTAGTACAAATCTCCAGGCATCATGGATCACAGTGCAAGAATATTGCATTATTATGTCGAAGTCAATATCTAAGTGATAGTATTGTATTGCCATCATACTATTATTTCTGTATTTATATGAACTTTAAGGTTGGGTTCACACTATGTGCGGTGCGGCTCGCAGCAGGAGGTCTGGTGCGTCCCTGTTCACCATTTCAGGTCCGAATTAGGTCCGAATTTTTGGCTGAATTCGGACCTGAAATGGAGCCAAAGACGCACAGGACTCTTCTGCAATGCGCTCCGCGGCCGCCCCTCCGGAGATGTGTGAATCTGCTCCATTGAGAGCCGGTCACACTCTCCTGTCATGCAAATTGGATGCATCCAGTTCACAATAGTGTGATCCCAGCCTAAAGCCGAATTCCAGACAAACAGCTAAATAAACAGGTAAAATACAGTACATATATGTATAGGTGTGCGCAGCCCATTGCATTAGGGTGTGCACTCCAAAGCTCAAACACACATGCAGCCTCAGATGCACGGGAAAAGGAATGAATGGGAAGTGCTCTGTGCTAAGCAGCTTCCTGTTCATTCACAAACTGAAGCATAGTAAACACAATTTACTATGCTTCAGTTGTGATTGAACACAGTGTTCATTTGGAAAAAGGAAGGGGCTGGTAAATGAAATACTAATTAGCAGCTTCCCCCACTCTCCATCTTGAAACATCCCCTGCAGCAGCCAAGGGAAAAGGAGGGAAACCAGCAGCACTACGGTGCGGGGCACAACAAGAAGGGAATCCCGGGCAGTAGGGGGAATCTTCACCGTACAGAGTGATTAGGGTGTGCCCAGGCACACCTGGCACACGCCCTGCACACACCTATGCATAAATGGCGACTGTTTTACCTGCTTCAGGATTGTTGTTTCTGTTCATCCAGCTCTGAGATGTACACAGCACAGCTCTGCCTTACAGGGAAGGGGACCTGCTGCTTTCACTTACAGTTCCTCACTCTGTGACTGGAGAGCAAAAGTATAAGCAACATAATAATGAGCTAATCTCTCTGTCATGCCGCGTACACACGATCATTTTTCCCGTCGGGAAAAATGACGTTTTTTTTTTCGCCGAGAAAAACGATCGTCTGTGGGCTTCATGCCGTTTTTCTCGTTGAGAAAAACGGCAGGAAAAACGACGAGAAAAATTAGAACATGTTCTAAATTTTCTCATCGTTTTTTCCATCATTTTTTTCCGCGGCAGTTTTCCCATAGGGAGACACTGCCGCGGAGCCCACAGACGGTCGTTTTTCTCGTCAAAGAAAAAAATGACGGGAAAAACGGTCGTGTGTGGGGGAACATGCTGTTCCCTCGTTTTTCATTTTTTTTCATGCCGTGATTCACGGCGGTGTTTTCACCGCCGTGAATCACGATCGTGTGTACGCGGCATAACACTTCCCTCTTTTCCTATATGCATGCTTATTGCACTCCAGCACACCTGACTGGGCCCTTAAGCTGTTCCCTTCCCTTCTCCCTTCCCTTCTCTGAGCTCTGCTGTACTGATTATATAATAGATTGCAGGAGGCTGATACCAAGTCAAATTCAAGTACTTAGACAGCTTACATTAATAAAAAAAACATTTAACAATGCATTCATTTTGTATTCTGCTTCTGCCTGGGGTTCAGCTTTAGGGGTTAGGTATATGAGCACCTTTAAATTAATCAGGCAAGGCAGTTGCATGTACATGTTTGGTTAAAGTGGTTGTAAACCCACTATTTTTTTTATTTTTTTCCCCAACGACCTGTAAGAGAAAGGCATAATGAGCCAATATGACTAGCATAATAGCTCATTATGCATCTCTTACCTTAGATCGGGGCCCCCAAAGCCGTCCTCGTCTCCCTCTTCAGCCGCATCCATCGCTGCGGCGATAGCCGGAATGTTACTTCTGGGTATCGCCGCACCAGCCAATCACAGCGCCGCTCCGGCGCTGTGATTGGCCGGAGCGGCGAAGACGTGACTCCGCGCATGCACGCATGAGCCGTCGAATTCGGCTACGTCGTCGGATGCTGCGACCTAGCCGAATTAGTGAATGGGGTTAACCCCATGTGCATGCGCGTGACGTCAGCGTCGCCGCTTTTAAATGCAAATATCTCCTTAACCGTGTAGGTTAAGGAGATATTTCATGCACCTACAGGTAAGCCTTAATCTAGGCTTACCTGTAGGTGTTTGTTTACAAAGTGGGTTTACAACCACTTTAAGGTTTAGACCAGCCATTACCAAACAGGCTTCCTGCAGATGTTTCTGGAGGTTCCTTGAGCTGTGGCTAACTAACATCTAACCTACTGCATAGTTCCAGGTCCAACTCAACTTGGCAGTCAGTCAGTGGGATGACTGAAAAAGTGGCATTCTGCCCACCTCTGTAAGGGGAACTTTCTTCCCACTATCCAATACCAATGAATATGGGCATTTTCCCTATGACCCCCCCCCCCCCTCTTTCCAGTTGGACTTATTTTAACAGGGGCTCTCTGAGACCTGAGAATTCGTTAATTAGTTCAAGGGTTCAAGGTTAGTTCAAGAGGTAAAGAGGATGAGAAAGACTAGTTAGGTTTCAATATTGCAATCGGATTAAAGTGTTCTTTTTTTTTTTCTTTTTTAAATAACAAACATGTTATACTTACCTCCTCTGTGCAGTTGGTTTTGCACAAAGCAGCCTGGATCCTTCTCTTCTTGGGTCCCTCTTTGCTGCTTCTGGCAGCTCCCTCCTATTGAGTGCCCCCACAGTCAGTAGCTTTCTATGGCGGCACTGGAGCCAAGTCACAGCTCCGTGTATCTATTGAGACACGGCCCGGCCCCCTCTCTCCCCTGATTGGCTGACTGACTTTGATTGACAGCCGTGGGAGCCAATGGCACCGCTGCTGTGTCTCAGCAAATCAGGAGGAGTGTCCTGGATGGCTTAAACATTCATGGACAACGTTGGAGAGAGATGGGGCTCAGGTAAGTAATAAGGGGGTGCTGGGGAGGCTGCTACACACAGAAGTTTTTATTTTATTTTAATGCATAGAATGCATTAAGATAAAAAACATTCTGCCTTTACAACTCCTTTAGGCATTATATTAAAGTGACAGTAAACTCTGGTTAAAAATGATATTTTATTCAAATACAGTATGTATTCTTCACTAAACAATACCTTCTAATGCTCTCAGCCCCATCCAAATCTCCAAATTCCCTTTTTACTTCTGTTGCTGTGATCCAGTGATAATAGATTGTATCAGCAACAGTAATACAGTACACAGAGATGCAAAATAATATTTTGAAACAAGTTCTATTATGACATGTTTTATGCTAAGCACAGCACTTTCTCAAATTAATGAAAAGTGATCTATGATTGGCGGAGGCAAACCTTTCATTTATCCTCCAGTCCTTCATTCATAGACAATTTTTCATTCATAAAAGCTATAGTACAGCTTCTATGAATGTTGGAGAGGGAGGCTCAGAAAGGGTGGTCCAATAATACAGCTGTAGCGGGTATTTAAATTGGGGGGGGGGAGCATCTGGGTTATTTAACCCAGATGTACTAATTGTTAGGGAATCTGAGAGTCCCTTTTTGTGGTTCTTGGAGGACTCTGGTGGTGCAGGGTTCCCTGTGGTCTGCTGGTGGCGTTGTCGCCCTGGGCTGGAGTTGAACCTGCACTGCAAGACTGCTCCCTTTCTGTCATTTCCTGGCGCTGGTACAGCGGGGCGGGGAACCCGCTGTGACGCAGGGGGAGAGGAGATAAAAGGGGCGGACGCCCTGACCTTGGGTTCAGAGTTGGAGGACGCACCTTCAGCCTGGGTGCTGGCGTTCCGGAGTTCCGGGCCTAGGTGCCCTTGACCTGGCCGGAGCGAGAGATGGAGTCCATCCCAGGGACCTTAAGTCTGGGGTGAGGTACTACTGCCGGAGCCTGGGGCCCAGTAACTTCGACTGGGTTCCCCGAGGGTGGAGGAGTCCGAGGGGCCCTAAGGTGTTGGGACCCATATCTGAGGCGAGGAGGCCGGGGAGTGTAACCCTTCCGGATAGTCTGGTACAGCATTAACCCGGTGACGGTGGGGCCTCTGGTAACTCCCTTGGAGGGATGTCTTCCCCCTGACAGGGGCTGCAACGTAGCGAAGGTAACTCCAGTTCCTGTTCACTAGAGTCGCTGGAAGAGACTCTGAAGCCAAAAATTCCACTTAACAGCCACTGTGCTTAGCAACCGTTGGTGAAACCTCAACGGTTTAGTTTTCTTTGAGGATTGTGCCTTGACCTACTCTCCACCAATACTGAACTTTTCTATGGGTCTCAAACTGTCTGCTCGCAAAGGACTATTTGTTTGCCGTTATGGAATAAATAAGTGTTGGACCTTTTCAGTGTATGGTACTCCAATTACTGGGAGCAAAGGGGGTTATCAGGAGAAAAGACTTGGCTCTAAGCGTACACACAGCCCGAATACAACTAGATACTGGCCTTCACCTCTACATGCTGTAATCGAGAGGACATGGGCTGTGGCGCACCTCGCTCTCCCCTCCAAGATACCCCTAGACCAGAGCCAGAGTAACCGATAAAGAAGGGGGTGAGGGTCGCTACACAGCTACAGTTTATTCTTGATTAACAAAATTGTATGGTGAACCTAAAGTGTTTTTTAATGGCTGGAGCAGTCATCTAAATTACCATTGTGGAAAACAAAAATATTTTAACAAATGTTCTTCTTTATTTGCTGTTGCCTTTTATACCAAAGTACTAAGGGAAGACCAAAACATGCCACATCCCTGTACAGTACATTACCAGTTTTAAAACTTTCCTTGTGAAGTGAATAGGTTTTGCAGTTCATTTTTCAGTGTACTGCTTCAATAACCCTCCTGAACAGTTAATCTGGACCCTCAATAAACTTCTACAAAATTTGACACCGGTGATGAATGACCTTTTCCAGTTAAGTAAGAAGGCTTTCGGAAGCACCATTCTTGAGGAAACATTTTTGTAACATTGCAAGCAATGACACTGCATTGTTCTGTTACTTTTCCAAACTACTTACCATCAGTGACCTAAAATCTGTACAAGCCAAAAGTTTTCTCTGAAACGATTTATATATTCAAAATGTAAGAGGGTGGGCAGCAACAGCAGACAAAAAAGTTATATATCAACACCCCCAAAAAAAAAAAAAACAATAAATTAATATATAATATAGAGGGGTTACAGTACAATAAGTAGAAACTTATAGCTATAATAATTATATGTGACCCCCTTGTAACATATATACGTACTGTATATTACGTATGTTACATGCATAAGATGTGTTTAAAGATTTTATTGTATACAGTATGTTCATGAAATGCTGGGGCCTTTTAAAAAGGTGTGTATATGTAATGACAGATCATGTGACACTAAAGCCTCGTACACACGATCGGATATCCTATGGATTCTAATCCGATGATTTTGTCTATCGGAAATCCGATGAAGCTGACTTCCATCAGTCTTGCCTATACACCATCAGTCAAAAAACCGACCGTTCCAAACGCGGCGACGTAAAACACTCTGATGAGCCGAGAAAATGAAGTTTAATGCTTCTGAGCATGCGTCGACTTGATTCTGAGCATGCGCGGGTTTTTTTATCCGATGGACTTGCCCATAGACGATCGGAATTTGCTATCGGTTTTTGATCCATCGGAAAAATTTAAAACATGTTCTATTTTTTAAAACCGATGGAAAAAAGACCGATGGGTCCCATACACGATCGGTTTGTCCGATGAAAAAAGTCCATTGGACTGTTTTCATCGGTAAAACCGATCTTGTGTACAGGGCTTTAGATTGCACACAGGTGGACATCATTTCACTAAGTATGTGACTTCTGAAGGTAATTGGTTGCACCAGAGCTTTTTATGGGCTTCATAATAAAGGGGGTCGATACATATGCGCATGCCAATTATCCGGGTTTTTTTGAAAAATAGTTTTATGTATATATTTTTCTAATTTTACTTCACCAACTTAGACTAGATCCATGACATATAATTCAGATTATAAAAACATTGAACTAAAGGCTGTAATGTAACTGTAGCGGGGTCCCCAAATTTAACCCCGCTATACCTAAATTTAGGGGTGACCGGAGCAATAGTTAGCTCGGGTCTTTTGATTATTTGGACTCTGCTTTACTGCTGTGTCATCTGGCGTGCAGTTCCCCTTTGGTCATATAGGTGGTGTTGTCACCTATGTCCGGGGTTGAACCACAGGTGATGGAGTGGATATTGGATGTCCTTTCTCGGCTGCCGTTGGTGGGCGGTTCTGGCCTGCTGTGCATGCCGGGAGAGGAGATATATGGGGCAGACGCCATTTACACAGAGAGCAATTCCCGGGGCTCATGCCCGGAGGAGAGAGCAATTCCCGGGGCCTATGCCCGGAGGAGAGAGCAATTCCCGGGGCCCATGCCCGGAGGAGAGAGCAATTCCCGGGGCCCATGCCCGGAGGAGAGAGCAATTCCCGGGGCCCATGCGCGGAGGAGAGTGATTTCCCGGGGCCACATTTTTTGTGAGGAGGGAGCTACCCCTCCAGGGGGGGGTGCGCCCCATCATGATCGAGGAGTCTAGGGCACCTTTAGCTCGAGACTACGGAGTTCCGGATGGGCTCAGTACCTTTGACTGAGTCCATAAAAGAAGCTGAGGAAATCCAGGGAACCTTGGAGGGGTGGCCCCTCTGACTGAAGGGGAACCGGGGGAGGATCGATCCCATAACAAGAGGGTAGTGATAAAGATTGCTAACTCGGGAAAGGCCTGGTGACCTGTCAGAGGGAAGGATTCCTAGCTTCACGGATTGCCTTAGAGGAGCTATTTGCTGCTTAAAAAGGAGGGATCTTCTTGACTTGGTCCTTGGAGGGGACTGAGTCATTGTTCCAGCATCACGCCGGCTGCTAGTGCTATTGAGTGACTATCCGGGTGAGCTGTACCCACTCGGGATCGAGTGGCGACGAAGCCAAGAGTGTGCCTGAATCCACTTCTATCTGCTAACCTCTTTCTCACTTTAACTCTCTGGTTCCTGGAAGCAAGATAAAATAAACTCACGTTGGAGTTGATATGTTGTGTGGACATTGACCTCATTGGGGAAAGTTAAAGACTCGCCTCTATAAACATAGAGGGGAGAACTAGAAGAAGGGGACTTTTCAACTGCAGGACCCAAGTATGTAACACCGCCTGACCTCTATAACCTAGAGGACACGGGCATGTGGCATGGTGTGTTCTTCTCCCCCTGCTTGAGGAGGTAAGAGGAGGAAAAGGATCCGTGTGCTACATAACAAAATAGGTAAAAAGCCAAGGGGGGTGAATACTTTTGCAAGGCACTGTATGGTCTCTGTGTGTTTCAATTGAAGTCTATGGGGCCTATGGGGCCAAAATTGCACTGGAATCCCCCCAAAGTAGTGCAGGCACCTTTTCCAAAATTGTTCTGTGCTGAGCTGCACCATTGAAAACAAAGTGCTTTCCATTGTCATTTAATTCTGTGCAACTCTTCACATATAGTCGTACACTGTGGTGCCTTGGTCTGCAACCAAATCAAATATTTGAAGGCAGCAGGTATGAAATGTATTGCTGCTGGGTTTAGGGATCACTTTCACTTAACCACTTGTCGCCTGCCCACAGTAGATTTACTACAAGCGGGCGGCAAAACCAGGGAACTTCCTGATTTTTGGGCATGCATGCACATGCCCCCTGCTGACCCATGCTGTAATTGGACACAGCGTGAGTTTATCAGCAAGTTTCAGACAATCATTTTGCCAGAAACCTGCCGATCGAAAGTGGATAATCACAGTACAGAGTTCTGTGTTTACAAACACACATAACTCTGTGTACACAGAGCCGCGATCTGGCTGTTTCTTCTCCCTGAAAAGCAAGAGGAAAAGCAGCCAGATCTGTGAGAAAAAGCAGCAAACACTTTACACATTACACATGTTAGACACACAGTCAACTCCTGTATTGCTATTCCCTATCTCTAAAAATGCTAGATACTTGTCTGAGTTGCTGCTCCTCCAGCTTCAATACTCTGAGTTAATGACCCAGAAGAAATGCAAAGATAAGGACTTATGACTTTTCTGTTATTATTTATATCGGCATACTTGTTCCACACTTGTGATTTCCACCATAACAACCAGGCAACTAGCATTAAAAAGGGTCAGCAGTCTTAACCTCCATAAGGGACTAACAGCACAGGTTGGTCTTTATGCTACATTAACCTATAAGCTTGATGCAGAAGCTTATTCAGCACTCTTGGCATCAGACCCTCTCCCAAGACAGGGGTGTAAATGATCAGGAATGCAGTGTCAAATGCACGACACCCATTCATTTTTCTGCATGCTGCTAAAAGACTATTTTTTCCATGAAATTATGTGTTCTGAGTTTGGATTCTAAAGACAGCATAGGGCTGCAAACAATGTACCGTATATACTCAAGTATAAGCCGAGTTTTTCAGCACATTTTTTTGTGCTGAAAATGCCCCCCTCGGCTTATATTCGAGTCACCTTTTTGCGCCTGATCTCCTGGACTTTGGGGACCCGGTACCGGCTGGTCGGAAGTTCCCTGGACCCCAAACTTTGCACATATGTAGCCCCATTTCTCCTCTACAAGAGTGCAAAGTTTGTTGTCTGGAGGACCTACGGCCGGGGAGCACCGATTTTTCAAAGCCGGGCACCCCTTCCATAGACTCCCATGTTAATCGTCAGTCTAGGCATGGGCACAGTGAGGCATGGGCACAGTGAGGCATGGGCACAGTGAGGCATAGACACAGTGAGGCATGCACATGGACACAGTGAGGCAAAGTGAGGCACAGTGAGGCATGCAGATGGACACGCTAGGCTTATACTCGAGTCAATAAGTTTTCCCAGTTTTTTGTGGTAAAATTAGGTGCCTCGGCTTATATTCAGGTCGGCTTATACTCGAGTATATACGGTATGTGGTTTTCCTTAATCACTATACTATAGCACACTATTTATAATGGAGCACAGAAATGGTTATCTGCTCTTTGGTACACTGCACTTCACTATACTTATGGGGGGCCATCCCATTCATAAAAATGTGCAGCTAGTGGAGCCCCATGGAATCCTCCGCCATCAACTATAGGACTGGGCTGCTCATCTTGGCTTTGGCTTGGGGCAAGTTTGTAACTTTAACTTCACCCCCAAGGCTTTTTGGATTGAACAAGGAACAGTAGAGGCATTTGTCATAGACAGATGCAGCTTCCACATGATCCGCATTAACCTTCCTGCTATTGTTCCCATCGCAAAACCATTCCGATAAATGGGGCCTGGTTCAGAACCTAGATGTTTAAGTTCACCATTACTTAAGGTGACCAGATTTCAAAATGAAATCCGGGGACATATTTTTTTTTTTTACTACCGTGTTTCCCCGAAAATAAGTCCTACCCCTAAAATAAGACCTAGCATTATTTTCCAGGAGGGCTGCAATATAAGCCCTACTTTGAAAATAAGTCCTAGTTTAGAATGCTTGTAAAATCCTATAACCCACTTTATTACACTAGCATAGAATGTACAATGTGTGTGTTTCTGTAATATAATTGCGGGGAAGAGAGCTCAGGCGGGTCACAGAAGTGCAGATCAGCTCTATAACCAAGGTATTTGGTACACTTATATTACAGAAACACACACATTGTACATTATATATTACTGTAATATAGTGGATTATAGGAATTTACAAGCATTTTAACTCAGTTCACACTGGGGATTCCTGTCAGGCAGGGAGAGAGAATGGGAGAGAAGACAGCACATTACATGGTAAGACCTACCCTGAAAATAAGCCCTACTGTGTCTTTTGTTGCCAAAATTATTTTAAGACCCAGGCTTATTTTCGGGGAAACACGGTAGTAATGGCGGCAATCAGCGAATCTCTGCCCGTCGCCGCCCGTCTCACAGCCTGTCAAGTCTTACTCTTCGGGCCCTGGCTACTACTGGGTGGGGTGCGGAGGAAGATCACTCTGCCAGCGAAGGCAAGGAGATAAGCAGGCAGGCGGCTGGTCAGTATTGAGCCAAGGCAGAAGAACATGCGAGCGGAGCTGAATGGGCATGCACCCAAAACTGAAGAAATATTCCCTCCACTCCGACCAGCACATGATCATCAGAAAGGGGCACAGATAATGGAAAAAATTCACCCCCCCTAAGCTAGTAGGAGCGGAGGAGCGGTGGGGTGTAATTCACAATATTTTTTTTTTATTCTGCACTGACTGTCTTTGAAATTGCCCCAGCCCCTGTTCAAATCCAATCCGGGGACAGACTTGGTCCGGGGACAGTGTCCTCAATCCGGGGACTGTCCCCTGAAACTGGGGATGTCTGGTCACCCTACCATTACCTAATACTAGCAACACATACAATCAAGGCCGGTAAAACTAAGTTTAAGGCACTGTCCTTTAGGGGGGGCATGAAATAACTTTCTCAGTTGCCCAGTTGCTTCTCTTTGCTATGAACAATAGGAAAAAAGGAAGGGATGTTCTGTTTTCTTAATGTGTGTCATGGTGCTTCATTAATTGGTGGCCATACTGAAAGGAGGGTGTTCATAAATGTTGGAAAGTTGCTGAAGACATGACCCTTGCCAGTCAGATTATGGTGGACACATGGCTGAGCTCTTCTTGTTTTAAAGGAGAAGTCCAGCCTGAGCTTTTTCGGCTGGGCTTCTCCCCTGGGTCACAGGAGTGCAATTCGTTTTGCACTCCTGTGACCCGTTTCCAGCGGAGAGCGGTCTGAAGTCCGCTCTCCGCTGATGCCACTGCCATCAGTCGGGTCAGCGGGTCAGCGCGTCATCACGACTTCCCAAGTCGGGATCCGCCAGCTGCCCTGATTGATGCCAGTCTCAGCGTATCAGCGAGCCGCTGAGACAGCCTCTCCCCGCCCCTCCACTGCTCAGCGCTCCAATGAGCGTGGAGAAGCAGAGAGGAAAGAGCTGACTGACAGTCAGCCTCTTTCCTCTCAGGGATCTGTGAGAACAGAGCCAGCGGCGATGTTCGGTGGCTCGGTTCTCAGTGCACAGATGGCGAGGGACAGATGGAGCATCGGTCTGATGCTCCATCCACCGAGGTAAGTATAAATATGGGAAAAACTCGAATCCTATACTTCTCCTTTAATGGAAAACAACAGAAACACAGACACCAAATATTAAATCATAACCATGTAGTTCCACTAGGAAGGACAATACAATAAACAAGCATTTCAGCTGATGCTACCACCTAGCGGCAGAACAGTATAATATATGAGAGTGGTTGTTGCACCTATGTCTGCAGTAAAGGTCATGGTTTATTATGGCACATCATTTCAATTTCACATCTTCCAGCATCAGCTCCCTTTGGGGCTTTAAGCCCTTTTATGGCAAAAGAAGTCTATGTTGGAAGACTATCTTCTGCAAGACGCTGTGATTACAGGTCTGAATGGGGAGCAGGTAACTATATAACGTCCACCATTTGTTCTGATTAGTGTCTGAATAGCCAAGTACCTCTACTCAGGGCCTTCAGCTTAGCATTTATAATTAATACTGGCCCAGAAAGTGATGCCCCACAGCCCAGGCTATTATTAGGGTGCAGGGTTTAGCACCAGTAGTGGGATGGGGCACTGTTCACAGCGATGTACATAATGACTAGAACACTTTTATTATACATGTCATACAAGCAAGAACCAACGTTTTGGATACACACAGTTCTTCTTTATGAAGGCAGTAGACATGGACAGTTGCTATTGTCATTAGCAACCTAGACATGTATTCTTTGTGAAAGACCAGGATCTGTGTTCAGGTAAAGCCACCTTTGCTTGAACATCCCCAAATAACCAGCACTATAGGTAAACGAAGCAACTGAAGGGAGTTCATTAATAAGTACAACGCAGATAATCTTAGCAGTTCATGTTATTTTTTATAGGGGTGGACTTGTGACATGTAAACCAGGTTACCCTTCATGGTGCACTGCTATGTTTTGATATGTGAGAAAGTCCTTAAGCTGGCCATGAACATTCAAATGGCGAGCCAACCCTGCTGACACTACCTGGCTTGTCAAACCTCAAATGAGAAATCAAAAGAGCCAGACAGAAAAAAGCCAATCAGCTTCAGTCACTGTTTGTGTATTCTGTTTAGGCTAAGCTGCATTTTTACCTCCTCACAACAGCTCCCCCTAAGCTACAAATGCAGCCGTATGGGGGTATACACATGGTGCAGCCATGAGCGAATGCGATGTTATAGTGGTGTGGTGCTGCAGGCTTTTAGGGGTTAAAACTGAAGATATGGAGGCAACATAATGCCTCCTCACAGCCTGTTAAATGCCCTCTGAGTGATTAACTGTGGAGTTATCTTTTATATCTACTATATGTTACAGAATGTTCATATATTTTATTCTAAACTATTATTTTACTTAATTTTTGGTATACTATTATGTCTTTTTGGTGTACTATGGAGCAGATAGTGGTATATTACGTGCAGCTTTAAACTGGCATGCATGACTCGAATTTCAGCCTGATTCCTGTGAATCACCGGAAATTCAAACTGTGGATGGCCTTGCTGACACCACTTGCCTCAACAAACTTAAGCTGGGTACACACTATGAGAAAATTGGGCGAACAGTCCGGTTTTCCTCGTTGTTTCACGGCAAATCGGAATCGAGGAAGGGAATGATGTCCGAAAATACTCATACAACAAAGGCTTTTTTTTTGTTATTGTTTATTGTTTCTGATCATGCGCAGTTTTACATATCTGATTTTCCTCATACGAAAATAATTTGTTCTGTTCACGTACAAGAAACATTTTGGAGTTCGTCCCTTTGGAAAATTTGAGTTTGCAAGGTCTGAATCAGATGTCGAAAATTGTGTACACACTATACAAAAATCGAACAATCGTGCCTTGTATGGAATTGTTCTTCCGAAGCCTGCACCTATGTAATCAAAGATGGAAAAAAGCAGCCAATCGGCGGGTGTCAGAGGACAATAGCCAGCAGTGAGAGATTCGTCCATCCATGCTGTTAAGCATGGATGAGGGAATCTATGGATTTCTGCCGATCAGCCCAGCAAAATAAATCTCCACATGTATGCCCAGCTTTAGATATAAAGATGCTTGAAGCACTAAAGTTTGTGCAGAAAACATAACAAGCTTCTAATGCCCCATACACACGATCATTTTTAATGTCATTTTTAAAACTGACGTTTTTCTCGTCATTTTTTTTCTTGTTTCCTCTCAAGCCTGTCTTGCGTACACACCATCATTTTAAAAAATGTTCAAGAAAAGCGCAGTGACGTACACCACGTACGACGGCACTATAAAGGGGAAGTTCCGTTCGAATGGCGCCACCCTTCATGTTAGTAAAGTTTGTTGAGAGACGATTCGCTCTTTTCAGTCTAGTGCTTTTCAGTCCGTTACAGCATGACGAATGTGCTATCTCCATTACGAACGCTAGTTTTACCAGAACGAGCGCTCCCGTCTCATACTTGATTCTGAGCATGCGCATTTTTTTTCACATCGTTAAAGTATACACACTATCGTTTTTCACGTCGTTAAAAAAAACGACATGAAAAACGACGTGAAAAAAGAGAGCATGTTCGAAATTTTTAATGCCCGTTTTTCACGTCGTTAAAAATGCTCTGGAGCATACACACGATCATTTTTAATGGCCATTTTTTTTAATGCCATTTTTAACGGCATGAAAAATGATCGTGTGTATGGGGCATTAGGCCTCGTACACACGGCCGAGATTCTCGTCGAAAAAAACATGTCGTTTTTTTCGACGAGATTCTTGGACAAGAAAATTGTCCCGGCCGAGTGTACACACGCTCGATTCAAAGAACCCGCGGTTCTTTAAATGGAGCGTACGCGGTGACGTCATCGACTACGATGAGCATGCGCTCGTCACATTCGATGCCGTCGCCGCCATCTTGGTATACCCTATCTATGCCTAGGAAGCTACCGCGCATGCGTCGAATTCATTTCGAACATGCGCGGGCTTCCGGGAGGACAGGTAAGTGTACACACACTCACTTTTCTTGTCGAGAAACATGCCGACGAGAATCTCGACGAGAAAATAGAGAGCAGGATCTCTATTTTCTCGTCGAGATTCTTGTCGCTTTTCTTGACGAGAAACCATACACAAGAAAGAATTTCTCGGCAAAAAATCTCTGCCAGCAAGTTCCTTGCTGGTTTTTGCCGAGAAACTCGTTCGTGTGTACGAGGCTTTACTGGTAAATTGTGAAATACTGAAATACTCACACAACATAATTATAATGTCTAGTAATCAGTTATGCAGATCTTTATAATATAGGACTTTAAAAACAAGATATAGTACAGCATGTGCGCAAAGATGACTGACAGATCAGTTAATCATTTGTCTTATTATTGTGTCAGACCTGTCATAGTAAAAGCACAAGGTTCAATTTGGGGACATATATTTAAAAACAGAAATGTGAAGTGCACCTGTTATTCTATAGTAAGGCCCCTTTCACACTGGGGCGTTTTTCATGCGGTTTAGCGCTAATAATAGCGCTGTTATACCGCATGAAAAAATCCTGCCCTGTGCCTTCAATGTGAAAGCCCGAAGGCTTTCACACTGAAGCGGTGCGCTAGCAGGACCGCTCCAAAAGTCCTGCTAGCCGCTTCTTTACAGCGGTAAAGGAGCGGTGTGTTCACCGCTCCTTTACCGCGGTCTCCCATTGAAATCAATGGGACAGCGCGGTAATACCGCCCGCAAACCGCGGCAATAGCCGCGGTTTGCGGGCGGTATTAACCCTTTTTCGGCCGCTAGCGGGGGTTAAATTAACCCCCCTAGCGACCGCATACCGCGGTAAGAACGACGGTATAGCAGCGCTGAAAATCGCGCTGCTATACCGCCACCGCTCCTGCCCGCCCCAGTGTGAAAGGGGCCTAAGTATAATACATGAAAGGAAGAAAGTTAAGCAGGTGAGAACTCCACTCTGTTTTTTCTTTGATTTAACAACAAAACAAAACTGTATTTTGAAGAGTCAAAGTCTTTTTAAACTCTGACCACATAATGTTTGCAAATTACTGTGGAAATGTTAAAAGGTTGGGCTAAAACAAGGTTAGGTTTCAGAGATACAGCTGTAATCCTAGTACGTTAACATAAAATCATGCTGCTAGGGAAGAGATAGAGAATGTCAGGGCCACGAAAGAATAAAATAGAGAAGTGGCCCCATGGGATTGTCACCCCTAAGGCTCCATGTACACCAGTAGTGTATTTAGGTTTTGTGCTGCCCTAGGCCTGACTAAACTCGTGCACCCCCTAATTTAAATATGACCCACCCCTTCCTGTCAAGGCCACACCCATTTCCATGTAAGACTCACCCTGAATTTTCGAGTGGGGACACTAGTTCTTAGGGCCTGGGGGGAGATGGAGCAAAGAATTCCCTTAATTTGCATAGATTTCCTCTCACTTCCTGTTTGGCTATGGGGCAGGAAGTGAAGGGAAATCTCTGCAATGGGACAGGGATGGTAAAAAATAAACTGACAGGGGCTATAACCCCCCCCTTACGCTATCCAAAATGAAAAAAAAGAGTGTTGCCTATAGTTTTACTTTAAGCACAAATTTCTGATAATTTTATGGAGAGGACTAAGGTGATATAACCATTCCAATGGTGCAGCAGAAAACATATAGCACAGTGAGGAAGGTTTGTGGTCCAAGATGATAGGACGGTCAAAATCAGTAGCAGCTTGCGTTATACTAACAGTGTTATGCGGCGTACACACGATCGTTTTTCATGCCGTTAAAAATGCAATTTTTTTAAAATGGCCATTAAAACCGATCGTGTGTATGCTCCAGAGCATTTTTAACGGCGTGAAAAACGGGCATTAAAAATTTCGAACATGCTCTATTTTTTCCACGTCGTTTTTCATGTCGTTTTTTTTAACGACGTGAAAAACTATAGTGTGTATGCTTTTACGAGGGGAAAAAAACGCGCATGCTCAGAATCAAGTATGAGATGGGAGCGCTCGTTCTGGTAAAACTAGCTTTCATAATGGAGATAGCACATTCGTCACGCTGTAACGGACTGAAAAGCACAAGGCTGAAAAGCGCGAATCGCCGCTCAACAAAGCTTACTAACATGAAGGGTGGCGCCATTCGAATGGAACTTCCCCTTTATAGTGCCGTCATACGCGTTGTACGTCACTGCGCTTTGCTCGAGCGTTTTTTTTAATGATCGTGTGGATGCAAGACAGGCTTGAAAGGAAACATGAAAAAAAACGACGAGAAAAACGTTGGTTAAAAAAATGGCATAACACAAGCCAGCGGGGACTCTTTCCGTGCTGCCCCCCTGCAAAGTGCTGCCCTAGGCCTGGGCCTTGTTGACTTAGGCCAGGATAGAGCGTTGATGTACACGGGACGTTTTTACAACTGCTCCTGAACGATTTAACTTGACAGATAGTAACCCACGTTTAAAACGCCCGTTTTGCCGCTTTTACATGCCGGGTTTAACCGCGTTTGCCTTTAGAAGCGCTTAAAAATGTATTTATTTTTAAATGCCCAAAAACAAAAAACGCCTATAAACAAAATGCTGCTAAACCACATTTAGACACGTTTAGAAGCGTTTGGTGTCTGAAACGTCGGAAACTTCAGTGTCTGAACTCATTTTTTTGCCTTTAAAAAAAGGCCTATAAACGCAACTGCCTAAAAACGCCAGTAAGCGAACCTGTGTACACATAAGATAACACTGAATGAGTTCAGGGGCAGTTGAAAAAAGTGTCCAACTGCCTCTGAATGTCCGTTTAACAGCAGCAGTGTACATGGGGCCTAACACCCATTTGTTTAACCACTTAACGACCGCTCACTGTATATATACGTCGGCAGAATGGCACCGACAGGCACAATCACGTAGAGCATACGTGATTGCCTTTGTACAGTTGGGGGGTCCGATCGGACCCCCCTCCTATACAGTGAGCGGTGGCTAAGTGTCCGGGAGCGTTCTGGGATGAGGGGGCAGCCATTCGTTTCTGGCCACCCCCTCGCGATCGCTCCCGGCGAATGGAAATGCCCCCTCTGTCTGTGTCAGACAGAGGGAGCAGGAGGAAGTGATGTCATCTCTGGTGCGGCGCTCACATATACCGAGCGCCGTACAAGAGAAGATATCAGGTTAGTGCACACAACACTACACTGACACCAGGACACATAGGGACATAAATCGCCCCCCCAGGCCCCCCAGATCACCCCAGATCACCCCCCAGATCACCCCCCCAGCCCCCAGTCACAGTGTCACTGATTGCAGTGACCATTTAGTTAGTGATCACTGCAATCAGTGACATTTGTGACTGTAAAAGTGTCACCAAAGTTTAGTCTTAGGTCCAGTGTAGCCCCCTAACCCCCCCTAATAAAGGTTTAACCCCCTGATCACCCCCCAGATAACCCTTTCACCGCCTATCACCACTGTCGCTTAGCGATCATTTTTCTGATCGCTGTCTTAGCGTCAGTGATGCCGATCGGCAGCCAGTAATTTTTTTTAGGTTCGCCGCAGGTTTTTATAGCGTCAGGTACCCCAATATATTATCTAATAAAGGTTTAACCCCCTTGATCGCCCCCCAGGTAACCCTTTCACCCCCTATCACCACTGTCACTAAGCGATCGTTTTTCTAAACGCTGTCTTAGTGTCTGTGATGCAGATCGGTAGCCGGTAATTTTTTTTAGGTTCGCCGCAGGTTTTTATAGCGTCAGGTACCCCAATATATTATCTAATAAAGGTTTAACCCCCTTGATCGCCCCCCAGGTAACCCTTTCACCCCCTATCACCACTGTCACTAAGCGATCGTTTTTCTAAACGCTGTCTTAGTGTCTGTGATGCAGATCGGTAGCCGGTAATTTTTTTTAGGTTCGCCACAGGTTTTTATAGCGTCAGGTACCCCAATATATTATCTAATAAAGGTTTAACCCCCTTGATCGCCCCCCAGGTAACCCTTTCACCCCCTATCACCACTGTCGCTAAGCAATTGTTTTTCTAAACGCTGTCTTAGTGTCGGTGATGCAGATCGTAGCCAGTAATTTTTTTTAGGTTCGCCGCAGGTTTTTATAGCGTCAGGTACCCCAATATATTATCTAATAAAGGTTTAACCCCCTTGATCGCCCCCCCAGGTAACCCTTTCACCCCCATCACCACTGTCGCTAAGCAATTGTTTTTCTAAACGCTGTCTTAGTGTCGGTGATGCAGATCGGTAGCTGGTAATTTTTTTTAGGTTCGCCGCAGGTTTTTATAGCGTCAGGTACCCCCATATATTATCTAATAAAGGTTTTAACCCCCTGATTGCCCCTAGTTAACCCTTTCACCAGTGATCACCATATAAGTGTTACGGGTGACGCTGGTTAGTTAGTTTGCTTTTTATAGTGTCAGGGCACCCGCCGTGTATATAACCCAATAAAGGTTTAACCCCCTGATCGCCCGGCGGGTGATATCAATTAGGTTTTAGCGTCAGAGAGGGTCTGAGTCACACCCCAGGCAGCGTCAGGTTAGTGCCAGTAACGCTAACACCCACGCGTGAAGCATACACCCCCCTTAGTGGTATAGTATCTGAACAGATCAATATCTGATCTGATCAGATCTATACTAGCGTCCCCAGCAGTTTAGGGTTCCCAAAAACGCAGTGTTAGCGGGATCAGCCCAGATACCTGCTGGCACCTGCGTTTTGCCCCTCCGTCCAGCCCAGGCCACCCAAGTGCAGTATCGATCGATCACTGTCACTTGCAAAACACAACACACATAACTGCAGCGTTCGCAGAGACAGGCCTGATCCCTGCGACTCCAGTGCTGTAGGAGGTGATTTGACCACCACAGTTAAAAAAAAAAAAGCAAATATGCCGAAGCATTGGGGCAGCAGGGGCGGAGGAGCGATTTTGCTCCTAATGCCGCGTACATACGGTCGAAATTCCGACGGAGGCTTGCCCGTGGAAAAGTCCGACCATGTGTGTGCGGCATAACTTTTTTGCGGGAGGATGCCCCCATGCTTCGGCATATATAAATGGTGCGTGTATGCCCATCATTGGAAGTGGGTGGATGAAGGGCGGTATTCTAATGGTGGGCATACCCACCGATCAATCTCTTTTTTCGTTCAGCCAACTGGCTGCATGAAATAAAAAGATTACAATACATGTCCAACAAGGACCAGCAACGTACTGGTATGTTGCTGGACTTTGAATGTTTATACCAGAATGATGCCTGCGGGTTTAGGTATCATCTTGGTATCATTCTTTTCAGCCTGCGGCCGGCTTTCATGTAAAAGCAATCCTAGTGGCTAATTAGCCTCTGGACTGCTTTTACAAGCAGTGGGAGGGAATGCCCCCCCCCGGATATAAAAAGCGCCATTGGGAAATTGGGAAAGCATTTTATCACACCAATCTTGGTGTGGTCAGATGCTTTGAGGGCAGAGGAAAAATCTAGGGTCTGGAAGACCCCAGTTTTTTCAAAAAAAGAGTACCTGTCACTACCTATTGCTATCATAGGGGATATTTACATTCCCTGAGATAACAATAAAAATGATAAAAAAAAAAAAATACTTGGAAGGAACAATTTAAAAATAAAATAAAAAATCAAAATTAATAATAAAAAAAAAAAAAAAGAAAAAAAAAAAGCACCCCTGTCCTGCCCTGCTCTTGCCCAATGGCGAACGCAAGCGTCGGTCTGGCGTCATATGTAAACAGCAATTGCACCATGCATGTGAGGTATCACCGCGAAGGTCAGATCGAGGGCAATCATTTTAGCAGTAGACCTCCTCTGTAAATCTACTGGGGTAACCTGTAAAGGCTTTTAAAGGCTTTTAAAAATGTATGTAGTTTGTCGCCAATGCGCGTTTGTGCGAAATTTTAAAGCATGTCGTGTTTGGTATCTATGTACTCGGCCTAAGATCATCTTTTTTATTTTATCAAACATTTGGGCAATATAGTGTGTTTTAGTGCATTAAAATTAAAAAAAGTGTATTTTTTAACCCAAAAAATGCGTTTGAAAAATCGCTGCGCAAATACTGTGTAGAAAAAAAAAAATGCAACACCCACCATTTTAATCTGTAGGGCCTTTGCTTTAAAAATATATATAATGTTTGGGGGTTCAACATAATTTTCTTGCAAAAAAAAAAAAATGTTTTCATGTAAACAAAAAGTGTCAAAAAGGTCTTTGTCTTCAAGTGGTTAGAAGAGTGGATGTAAGCTTCCTAATGTTGTGTATAAAATGCCAGAACAGTTCAAAACCCCCCCAAATGACCCCATTTTGGAAAGTAGACACCCCAAGCTATATACTGAGAGGCATGTCGAGTCCATGGAATATTTTATATGTTGACACAAGTTGCGGAAAAACGACAATTTTTTATTTTTTTTGCACAAAGTTGTCACTAAATGATATATTGCTCAAACATGCCATAAGCATATGTGGAATTACACCCCAAAATACATTCTGTTGCTTCTCCTGAGTACGGGGATAACACATGTGTGAGACTTTTTGGGAGCCTAGCCACGTACGGGACCCCAAAAACCAAGCACCGCCTTCAGGCTTTCTAAGGGTGTAAATTTTTGATTTCACTTCTCACTGCCTATCACAGTTTCGGAGGCCATGGAATGCCCAGATAGCAGAAACCCCCCCCAAATGACACCCCAAGCTATTTGCTGAGAGGTATTGTGAGTATTTTGCAGATCTCGCTTTTTGTCACAAAGTTTTGAAAATTGAAAAAAAAAAAATATATATATATATATATATATATATTTTCTTTCTTCATTTTCAAAAACAAATGAGAGCTGTAAAATACTCGCCATTCCTCTCAGCAAATAGCTTGGGGTGTCTATATTCCAAAATGGGGTCATTTGGGGGGGTTTTGTGCGATTTTGGCATTTTATGGCCTTCGAAACTGTGATAGGTAGTGAGGAGTGAAATCAAAAATTTGTGCCTAGAAATCCTGAAGGCGGTGCTTGGTTTTCGGGGTCCCGTACGCGGCTAGGCTCCTAAAAAGTCCCACACATGTGGTATCCCCGTACTCAGGAGAAGCAGAAAAATGTATTTTGGG
This sequence comes from Rana muscosa, assembly GCA_029206835.1. Classification (NCBI taxonomy): domain Eukaryota; kingdom Metazoa; phylum Chordata; class Amphibia; order Anura; family Ranidae; genus Rana; species Rana muscosa. Next base: position 172,483,399 of record CM055122.1, on the reverse strand, counting down.
GTGTAATTCCACATATAACCATGGCATGTGTGAGCAATATATCATTTAGTGACAACTTTTTGTAATTTTTTTTTTTTTTTTTTGTCATTATTCAATCACTTGGGACAAAAAAAAATATATTCAATGGGCTCAACAGGCCTCTCAGCAATTTCCTTGGGGTGTCGACTTTCTAAAATGGGGTCATTTGGGGGGGTTTTGTGCTATTTTGGCATTTTATGGCCTTCGAAACTGTGATAGGTAGTGAGGAGTGAAATCAAAAATTTGCGCCCTTAGAAATCCTGAAGGTGGTGCTTGGTTTCCGGGGTCCCGTACGCGGCTAGGCTCCCAAAAAGTCCCACACATGTGGTATCCCCGTACTCAGGAGAAGCAGCAAAATGTATTTTGGGGTGAAATTCCACATATAACCATGGCATGTGTGAGCAATATATCATTTAGTGACAACTTTTTGTAATTTTTTTTTTTTTAGTCATTATTCAATCACTTGGGACAAAAAAATAAAAAATTCAATGGGCTCAACATGCCTCTCAGCAATTTCCTTGGGGTGTCTACTTTCCAAAATGGGGTCATTTGGGGGGGTTTTGTACTGCCCTGTCATTTTAGCACCTCAAGAAATGAGATAGGCAGTCATAAATTTAAAGCTGTGTAAATTTCAGAAAATGTACCCTAGTTTGTAAACTCTATAACTTTTGCGCAAACCAATAAATATACGCTTATTGACATTTTTTTTACTAAAAACATGTGGCTGAATACATTTTGGCCTAAATGTATGACTACAATTGAGTTTATTCGATTTTTCTTATAACAAAAAGTAGAAAATATCATTTTTTTTCAAAATTTTCGGTCTTTTTCCGTTTATATCGCAAAAAATAAAAATTGCAGAGGCAATCAAATACCATTAAAAGAAAGCTCTATTTGTGGGAAGGACGCAAATTTCGTTTGGGTACAACATTGCATGTCCGCACAATTTACAGTTAAAGCAGCGCAGTGCTAAATTCTGAATTCACCTCTGGTCCTCTAGCTACCAAATGGTCCGGGGCTTAAGTGGTTAATAAATACATTTTAGTCTTAATACAGGGCTATGATAATTGTTAAGTATATGGCTCTCTATGGCTGCTTTGCTGGTTCTTTCTGTTTTGTGTTTCAGGTGACAAACTGCCTGCTGTTGCTAGGAAGATTTACCTCGGCTGCAAAAGCACTGGATTGGTGACAAATCCTTTGGCGGGAAACATCTAGCCAATGAGTGTAACATTTTACTTATATCCTTTCCTGTCACTGGGCGGAGTCAGCATTTACCTCAGGTCTGCAAGCTGGACTCACCTCTGGATTCTCCTCAGCCTTCCTTATGGATCTTTTGACCTGCTCTCTGCCCAAACGGATATTCTACTTCATTACCTACTTCAAAGGACTAATTCCCCTGGAGAAATGCTTGCCTCAGTTATTTAATTTGTATTTATTGATTTTACTCCCCCCCCCCCCCCTCAGTTTTCACTGGTAACAGCTGTACCTTCACTTACATCTGTGGGCCCTGTGCCTGTACTGTGCCTCTCATTCCTGAAGTGCCACGTATACTCTAAATACTGATGGTAATATACCTGAGGCCAGCCATGGAACTTTTCATCCACCTGTAGGCAGACCTGGACCTGAGGCAAGACCATAGGACCATCACATCACCACTGGGACTGTACAGGGACCAGAAGAAGAGGACCGCTGACTGGAAATGTCAGTGCACAGGCAGACTGGATAGAAGCTACCGTGAAAGAATACGCAGAATAAGGAGGCCCTACTCAGACACCCACAGTGCCACTGTTCCTGCCAGCGTGAGTCAGGTAGGCAGCGGGTCTGAAGCTGCTACCATGGGCCGACAGCGTGATCAACACCTCTCCAACAGGATCATCATCATCATCATCACCACAGACTAGGGGTGAGTGAAGGCTCTGAGGGCCAGGAAAGACTTCACTCTGTTCTGTCTACTTCAGTCTCCTCTGTGTCAGTGTCTTCCCTGCTCACTGTGCTCTGTCTGTCAGCCTTTAGTAACCCCCTTCCTGTTCACTCTCAGCTCTCTAGTGCTTTCATTGTGAAATGTCTTCATTGTGTTTTTTCATTTGCTGCAGTTATTGCAGGTACAGTACTGTGCTAGGATGGTTAGTGCTCCTGTGCAGTATGCAGCATGTCAGGGGTGATTGTGTGGTCACTAGGGTGACCACATCTCCAAACTGCCATTCAGGGACACCCCCCCCCCAAAATATGATTTTTGACATTTTTTTCCCTATTTTTGGGGCAGGGGCGAATGAAATCAGCGGACCCGTGTGCAAGATCAAAAGTGGGCCCTAGGCATCAACAGGAACAACAATATGGCGCGCAAAGCGTGTCGTGGTGAATGGTGGACATGTCTTAAATTGCGCCAAATATTGGCTTAAAGGGGGTGTTGTTAAAGAGAGTCTGAGATGACTTGTATAGTGCAGAATGTGGTAATGTTAAATAGGGAATGCAGAGTGTATGGAGGTGGGTAGTATGTACAGGAGAGGAGTGCGGAGTGTATGGAGGTGGGTAGTATGTACAGGAGAGGAGTGCGGAGTGTATGGAGGTGGGTAATATGTACAGGAGAGGAGTGCGGAGTGTATGGAGGTGGGTAATATGTACAGGAGAGGAGTGCGGAGTGTATGGCGGGGGGTAATATGTACAGGAGAGGAGTGCGGAGTGTATGGCGGGGGGGTAATATGTACAGGAGAGGAGTGCGGAGTGTATGGAGGTGGGTAATATGTACAGGAGAGGAGTGCGGAGCGTATGGCGGGGGGTAATATGTACAGGAGAGGAGTGCGGAGTGTATGGCGGGGGGGTAATATGTACAGGAGAGGAGTGCGGAGTGTATGGCGGGGGGTAATATGTACAGGAGAGGAGTGCGGAGTGTATGGCGGGGGGTAATATGTACAGGAGAGGAGTGCGGAGTGTATGGCGGGGGGTAATATGTACAGGAGAGGAGTGCGGAGTGTATGGCGGGGGGTAATATGTACAGGAGAGGAGTGCGGAGTGTATGGCAGGGGTAATATGTACAGGAGAGGAGTGCGGAGTGTATGGCAGGGGTAATATGTACAGGAGAGGAGTGCGGAATGTGTGGCGGGGGGGTAATATGTACAGGAGAGGAATGTGGAGTGTATGGCGGGGGGTAGTTAGTGGAGAGAGGAGGAAGAGGAGTGCAATACCACCTCCTGATAGTCTGTCAGCCACTGCTATACCACTTTGGTGGTGGGGCACTCCGAAGGATGTAAGGGGGCACTCTGGAGAAAGTAAAGGGGCACTCTGGAGGCACTAAGGGGGCACCCTAGAGGTTGTAAGGGGGATGTAAGGGGGCAGTCTGGCGGTACTAACTTAGTCAGACCCCCCTTACATCCTCCAGGGTGCCCCCTTAGTGCCCCCTTACATCCCCCTCCAGAGTGCCCCCTTAGTATTACTGTACTAAGGGGCACTCTGGAGAAAGTAATGGGGCACTCTGGAGAAAGTAAGGGGAGGAAGTAAGGGAGCACTCTGGAGGCACACAGATAGTACCTCCAGAGTGCCCCACTGCAGAGAGTCCTGAGGAGTGATGGCCATTAATCCATGCCAGGTGAATGTTAGGAAAAGCAGAGCACACCACCCACCTCATGGCTGCCCTATTCCATCCACTACTGCTTGCTCACTCCCTGCCACAGCCCTGTAGAGCCTGCAGAGTGGTCAGAGGGGCCGCAGAGTGGTCAGAGGGGCCGCAGAGTAGTCAGAGGGGCAGTGGGATGGACAGGGGGACCGCGGGATGGACAGGGGGACCGCGGGATGGACAGGGGGACCGCGGGATGGACAGGGGGATCGCGGGATGGACAGGGGGACCGCAGGATGGACAGGGGGACAGCGGGACCGCGGGATGGACAGGGGGACCACGGGATGGACAGGGGGACTGCGGGATGGACAGGGGGACTGCGGGATGGACAGGGGGACCGCGGGATGGACAGGGGGACCGCGGGATGGACAGGGCGGGACACGGAGGAAGAACAGAGGGGGACAGCAGAATCGAGGGGGACACGGAGGAAGAACGGAGGGGGACAGCAGAACGGAGGGGGACAGGACAGCTGAACAGAGGGGGACACGGAGGAAAAAACGGAGGGGGACAGCAGCAGGGGGGGGGGGGACAGCAGCAGAATGGAGGGGGGGGGGCAGCAGCAGCAGAACGGAGGGGGACAAAGTGTGAGTATAACACAGATAGTACAGTGAGTACTCTAACCTGTCCTGGTCCTGGAAGTCAGACTGGCTGCTGGCACTGACTGCAAACTTGTGGACCTCGACGTGGGCGGGAGGAGCAAGAGCCTGGCTGGAGGAGGACTCAGACGAGGCTCAGGCTGGCTGGCTGGCTGCACAGGAGAGTGGCTCTGTCTGGTCACTGGCGTTAGGTCAGCCGCATCACTCACTCTCTGTGCTATCTCTGGTCGGTCGACTCGTCACTGGAGGAGGAGGACTAGTCTGGACGACGAGGCTCGCTCAGGCTGGGCTGGCTGTGCACAGGTGAGTGTGTAAGTGGCTCTCTCTGAGTGGTCACCGTCCCTGGCATGAGCGTCACGGTCACTCACTCTGTGCTGGCTCTGGACTGGCTGGTGGATGCGGAGGGGAGGGAGGCGCGCGCGCTGGCTGCTCTCAGACTCAGCGTAGTGTGCGCTGGGCGGGTGCACACTGCACTCACTGCCCACACTGACAGGCCCCAGCTCAGCTTACGTCACTGGTTGCTAGATGCGGAGCGGCCCCTACCCTAGCAACCAGACTGGCAGTGGCAGCCGCAGCCTGTGTTTATGTTATCATCGATCAGTGTAATAAAATTTATAAGGTGGTGGGGGCGGCGGACAGGCGGAGCGGACTGGTCACTGTTTTTTTTCATTTATTTTCATTCCGGGATAACTGTATTGTCCCGGAATGAGCTGCCCGGGACACGGGACAAAAATCTCCAATCAGGGATGATCCCGGGCAATACGGGACACGTGGGCACCCTAGTGGTCACATGTGTGCCTATCATCATTGCCTTTTCTGAGGGTTTTAGTTACTTTCTTCATAGGAATTAGGCTGTTTAGGGTTTGTAAGTTTTAAATATGTGAATGAGTTGCCTGATATTGTGTTTTTACGTATATTTTTCCCACTTTGTTTTATTAGGAAAAGTTAAAGAGCAGTGCACATACAGAACACAGTGGGGGTTATTTACTAAAGTCAAATCCACTTTTCACTACAAGTGCAAACTACAAGTGCAAAGTGCACTTGAAATTGCACTGAAAGTGCACTTGGAAGTGCAGCCACTGTAGATCCGAGGGGGACATGCAAGGAAAATAAAAAACAGCATTTTAACTTGCACATAATTGGATGATAAAATCAGCAGAGCTTCCCCTCATTTCAGATCTACCCCTCAGATTTACAGTGACTGCACTTCCAAGTGCACTTTCAGTGCACTTAGAAGTGCACTTGCAGTGCACTTGTAGTGCAAAGTGGATTTGCCTTTCGTAAATAACTCCCAGAGTCCAGTGAGCATGGGGAAAGTGGTCTCCCTGGTCTTCCAGTTTGATGGTATCATGTCCCTTTGGCTGCTGAATCACAGTTCTGCTTTGCTCCACATTTATTTCCTGGTGTCGGTATAGAGTTTAAGGAAAAAAAAAAGCCCAAAGGGCTAACGTTGCGCTAGTGATAATAAATGACAGTAATATTGAAATAAACTAAAAGCAACTGGCATAAATAGTCCTATACAGTAAAGACTAAAAAGACAGAAAAAAATATATGTAAAAAATGCAGCGCTAGAAAGTGAGCGTGGGGCTGGGGAATTAAATCCAGTCCAGATGTGGCTTAAACAGGATGATCTAACCACCAGTCTAAATCCACAGTGCAAGTGAATATAAAAGAACATAATACAATAAAGAAAAAATACAACCACACCAAAAAAATACTTGTAGCGATACCCTCAACTTAAGAGAGCCGCAAGTTTTGATTTGGGCCCTGAGTACAGCTTCCCCAACCCCCCGGCAATCTGCTCTACCCGCTCTGGCACAGTTAACCCACAGCAATTTCACATAAACAATCACTTATGCTTTAAATGTGGGTGTGTGGATTGATAACTCAGACTCATAGACAATGTTGTAAATAATAACTGACTTTACTGCTAGTGGTAAGATAAAAGGGAATAACATGCATGTAACATTTGGTTCACAACACATAAGCAGGTCCCTGCAGTTATAAATCACAATACTGTGTGTGTGTATACCAGCAATGGAAAGGGGACGGAACGCCACGTGGGACGACCGTTACCTAAACACCCTGTGGTGTGATAACTAACTTATAATTAACTAACGGATCAGGCCTGATCCCTAACCATGAAACTCAGTCTTAGAAGAAACACAAATCTTCACCGGCACAGGATCTGTAAAGGTGGTGCACTTGAAGTATTTAAAACCATGTATTTGTAATCCAATAGGGGGGGGGGGGTAATTCTCCCTCACCGGAGGTGTTAGGCCTAGGAAGTCTAGTAGGCACAAAGTATAAAAGTAACAGTTTAAAGATGAGCTTTCGCTCGCTCACCACTCCGGAACACTTCCCTCAGTCCGGAACTTCCACCGGCTGTGTCGGTCCTCGTCCACGGCGGCTTCTGCGATCGGATCCCCGATCCAGATAACTTTAGAAGAGATGAGTCTGGATGCCACCCAGGCTCACAAAGGGGGTGGAAGGCTCTTTGGTTCGCTCCACAGGCCCCAGGCTTCAGGCCTGGAACAGCACAGATCCGCACAAGTGTATCTCTCTCTGCCTCCCCGTGTCCAAAGAGAAAGAGCTAGGCCTCGCCCCCTCCTTATATTCCTTCCCCCCGACTCCCCTCTCTCTGGAATTTCCTGTCTCTGATTAAAGGGGAACACCCCGCTACACACTCCGCCCACTAAAACTCTTTGGTCCCCAAAGATAAACATTTTAACAACATTTCTGAACCATTTTAGAGAGTGCGGAGTATAATGTTGGTACAGGGAATTGCCACCAAAACTCAGAGGTGGGATTCCCTGTCCCACAGGTCACACTGGCATGAGTGGCCTGCCTAACTGTGCCAGAGAGTGAGCTGGGGTTGCCCTCCACCAAATGAACAGTGGAAGGATTGGAGCACTCGTTACTTCTTCTAGCGGTGGTAACAGAGTCCTCTGAGCTCTTTCCCAATTGAGGGTAGGTTAACTTCATGGGAGGCCTCACGACTCTGCGAGCTCTCTGCTCCCTTGGGACTTCAGGCTCTGGTGCCACAGGCTCTGTTTCAGGAACACTCTCTGACATCGTCACTGGTTCTGGGGCCTCTGTCTCTTCTTCATCTGAGTACAGGCCCAGAATATCTTCCCAGCATTCAGGCACGCCACTGGATGGAATGAACTCTGTAGCTTCTGGGTTCAGGGTCCCATCCTGCATATCCTCAGTGGGTGGAAGGTCTATGGTGGGATTTTCCGGGGTTGGGGAAGGCCATAGCCACTCCAGTTCTCCTCTCCCATCTTCACTTGGTTGAGAAGCCTGTCCACCTCTAGATCGAGAGGTCTGAGACCGAGTGTTGGGTCTGGGAGTATCCAAGATGGAAACAGATTCCGGTAGGTTCCTCACTGGAGGTATCCTGACTGCTTCTTTAAGCGGGAGTAAGTGGTTTCTGTGCCAGGTCTTCAAGGGTCCCACTCTCCCCTCTGGCTTTAACTTGTACACCGGTAGTCCAGGGAGTTTCCTACAAATAACGTAAGGCTCAGACCTCCACCTATCAGCAAGTTTGTGCTTCCCTGGGATCCCTAGGTTGCGTAGCAGAACACGGTCTCCAGGCTGCAGGTCTTGCACTGGAACCTTCAAATCATAGTTCCTTTTATTTCGGGCCCCTCTCTGGTCTGAGGCCGCTTGGGCTTGTTCATAGGCCGCTTTCAAATTATACCTAAGTCTGTCTACATACCCTTTGTGGGAGGTAGCAGAGGTATAGTCTAGAGAAATGCCAAAGGCCAGATCCACTGGCAATCTTGCTTCTCTCCCAAACATGAGGCGGTAGGGAGAGTAACCCGTCACATCACTGGTGGTGCAATTGTAGGCATGCACCAAAGTGGATATGTGTTGACTCCAATGCTGCTTCTTCTCTGTCTCCAGAGTCCCAAGCATGTTTAGCAAAGTCCGGTTAAATCTCTCAGGCTGGGCATCTCCTTGTGGATGATAGGGGGTAGTCCTGGTCTTTTCCACTCCCAGGGAGTCCAGTAAGTTCCGGATCAGGCGACTCTCAAAGTCCCTTCCTTGGTCGGAGTGGATTCTCTGTGGTAATCCATAGTGGACGAAGTATTTTTCTACAAGCACCTTAGCTACAGTGGAAGCCTTCTGGTCTCTGGTGGGGAACGCCTGTGCATAACGGGTGAAATGATCGGTTACCACCAGAACATTTCCCAATCCACTCAAATCGGGTTCGAGGCAGAGAAAGTCAATGCATACCAGATCCATTGGGCCTTGACTCTGTAGGTGGCCCATTGGGGCAGCTTGATGGGGTAGAGTCTTCCTCTGGATGCATCGTGCACAGGAGTGGCAATATTCCTCCACTTCAGCCCTCATACAGGGCCAATAGAACCGGCTTCTGACAAGTTGGAAGGTTCTTTCAGCTCCCAGGTGACCATGCTGGTCATGTAAGGCAACCAGCACAGTCTCTCCGAGGGGGTCAGACTCCGACTCACATAGGCCACTGGTCGCAGTAGCTCTTCATACTCTTGGTAGAGCACTCCACCTAGGCCTTCATGACTAGCATCAACATGTAACTCGTATGGTCTGGTGGGATCAGCACAGGCCAATACTGGGGCTGTGGTGAGGCTCCTCTTCAGGGTTCTGAAGGCCTCTTCACACCTGGGGGTCCACTGATCTTGAACCGACTCCCCGGGTCTTCTGGGTCCCTGGCCATCCTCTTCCCCTTCAGTCTTGAGCAGTTCATTTAGGGGCTTGGCAATACGGGCAAACCCATCCACAAACCTCCTATAGTAGGAGCAGAAGCCCAGGAAAGATCTAAGTTCAGTGACTGTTGTGGGTCTTGGCCAGGAGGTAACTGCCTCCAACTTCTCAGGATCAGTAGCCACCCCCTTTTCAGACACTATGTGTCCCAGATAGTTCACCGAAGACTGGTAGAACCGACACTTCTCGGGGGAAAGCTTTAGTCCCTCTTCACTAAGCCTTCTCAACACTTTCTCCAATCGGGCCTCATGTTCCTCCAAAGTTCTCCCGAAGACAATGACATCGTCCAGGTACACGAGGACTTCTATGAGGTTCATATCTCCGACAGTCTTTTCCATGAGACGTTGAAAAGTAGCTGGGGCCCCAGATAGGCCCTGAGGCATTCTGTTAAACTCAAAGAATCCCACAGGAGTTATGAAAGCGGTCTTTTCTCTATCCTCTGGGTGCATGGGGATTTGATAGTACCCGCTCTTGAGGTCCATCACGCTGAACCACTTGGCTCCAGACCAACTCTGTAAGGCGTCCTCTATCCTTGGCGTGGTGTACTGATCAGGGGTGGTCCTCCTGTTGAGAGTTCTGTAGTCAATGCAGAGCCTCAACGACCCATTCTTCTTCCTGACCACCACTATTGGAGAGGCATAGGGGCTTCTGGATTCTCGAATCACCCCAGTCTTTTTCAGTTCTGCAAGCTGCTCCCTCAGATCCTCCAGATCTGCCAGCGGAACCCGCCTGACTCTCTCCCTGAACGGTTTGTCTTCTTGCAGGCGGATGCGGTGGGTAGCACTTCTCGCACACCCCACATCGAACTCATCTTTGGAGAAAATCTTCTCCCATCTAGTCAGCTGGGCCTTGGCTCTCTCTTTCCAGGCTCCAGGTAAATTCGGGTTCTCCATGGAAAGTTTTTCCCAAACATCTCCTTCTTCACCCGTCCCCTTTACTTCTGACCAGCTGACTGGGACAGCAGGACTCACCTGTCCCAACAGCATCCGGGCAGGGATCTCTATGGCCCTTTCTGTAGAGTTCCTCACACTCACCGGGACTCTTCCCCTGGCTTTCTTCAGGGCCTTGATTGGAATCACTTCCGGTATCACTTCCAGGCCTGAGTGATCTTCCCTTGGGTCGGATTCCAGCATGACAAAGGGACCAGGCTGCTTCCAGGTGAGCTTCACAGTGGCCCTGAGACAAGCCACCTGTCCGGGCTGCAGCACCACTCCTTCTCTCCCCAGTCTCCACACCTTCCCTATCCCCTCTCCTGGGGTCTTCTGCTCCAACACTAACCGTTGGTAGGCTGTCTTCAGCATGGGATGGATGTTTGGATCTTGATGGCTCCTCATCTTCACCAGGGGGGTCAGAAGTCTTCTCACTAGATCCGTATTGGTGCCTATGATGAGGGACATCTTGCTGGCCCCGGGTGGTCTAGGACACACAACTGCCAGGGTGTCGAACACTTCTGTCTTCCCAGCCACAGAGGGGTCGAATGTCAGCTTTATGGGCAGATAACCATCATAGGGGAACCTCTGCGTTCCCAGGCCCCATATCTGCAGTTCTTCTATCTTCTGTATAGGCAAATGGCTTAAGTGCCTATCGTAGAAGTCTCTGTACAACAAAGTCACTTGAGCTCCAGTGTCCAGGAGGGCCTTCGTATATATTTCTTCCACCTGGATAGATACAGTGGGGGACGGGCCGACCAATTCTTCTGGGTACGGCCGGGTTGAGGTCACTTTCTTCTGAGGACTTGTCTTCATCCAGTTTGTTTTTGACTTTATTCTCTCTTGAGCCCGGTATGCATTGACCTTCCCCACCCTAATGGGAGTACAAACCCGCTGAGGGATGTTATTGTCTCTTGGTTGTAGACATTCCTTCTTGGGAGTGCTAAATTTCTTCTGAGGGGTCTTGTCCCCTCTCTCTGGTGTGTATCTTGGTTGAGAGACCCTAGATTCCTTCTGAGGGGTCTTGTCCCCTCTCTTTTGCTTCCTTCCATTCAGTTTGGAGCTCACTGAAAGAGATGGGCACCCGGTTGACTCCCTCACCGGGGCCCTCTGGAGTTTCCCGCCGGCTGGCGATTATCCATTTTCTTCTTCTTGGGACTGGAACACCTACTGGCAAAGTGACCACTGCCCCCGCAGTTGTAACATAGCATCTCTTCTCGGTCCTGTATGGAAGCTGGTTCTGAGGTATTCGGGAACAACTCCTTTCTTGGACTTGGTTTCTCTGCTCTTCTTTGATCTTTCTCCATCAAAGAGGTCAGCATCTCCAACACTTGGGACATTTGTGATTTCAAACTGTCGACTTCTGCATCTCTTTCCGGGCTCTTGACTGAACTGACCAACACTGGTACAGGGGTGACACTCACTCTGGCCACCTGCTGATCTCTCTGCAGCGCCTCTTCGTCCCTAATAATTTTTATTAGATCAGAGTAGGTTAGTGACATTCCTCCTCCTGAGGTTTTCAGGTGCAGCCAGACTGGGTCTGAGCGCCGCGCTCCCCTCATGATCTGCTTCATTCGTGCTTCATCTGCATCTTTGGGCAGCATTCCCTTCTTCAGGACGATCTTGCATAACAGCCTGTTCAACCTTCTAACATACTCTGACAGTTTCTCATTCGGCTGCTGGAAAGTATGTTCAAATTGGTAGACCATCTCTGTCACCTTCTCCAGCTGTCCAAACTCTTCCTGCAGCATGGCCAGACAATCTTGAGCTGTACAGTTTGCAATTCCAAAACGGAAGCTCTTCACCGCTTCTGCCGCGGCACCTTTCAAACTTTCTAAAACTCGTTGTCTTTTCTGTGCTTCAGGCACCTCCCATGCCTCTACTGCTTGTAATGCCTGTTCCACCCAAGTGTCAAAATCTTCCTCCCCCGCAGGGACGGGGAGCTCCCCCGAGAATGTTTTTAGTCTCCGGTAGCTAGTCTCTACGTGCACTGTGCTTGTCTTCTGACAGTTTGTTAGTAGATCCCCTAACGCCTTTATCAGTTCGGGTGATATGGCCGTGGCAGGTGCAGGCGTCACCGGAGGTGTCGCTCCGTCTTTCCTCTCTGGCGGGGTACGGGCCGCAACTTGCGGTGATCCCGTTGGTGATAGCTCTTTCTTAGTAGCGTACGCCAAACTATAAGATCTGTTATCCGGCATCCGCGCATATTTGCATTTACAAGCCTCTGGCTTCCCATCTGAATATTCCACTAGCGTATACTGGTGTGAGGTGTCTGGGTCTGACTTCATTAACCCTTCCACCGTTTCGGTCGACCATTCCTGACCCGGAATGTTAATGACCACTGACTGGCTTGGATCTGTCTTGGCTACTTCACACCACGTTCTGATGTCTTTCGGGTCCATGCCGGTAAGTCTTGGCGGGCTCTCACCGCTGTCTCAGTAATCCCGGATTTACGAGCCCCCACGTGTAGCGATACCCTCAACTTAAGAGAGCCGCAAGTTTTGATTTGGGCCCTGAGTACAGCTTCCCCAACCCCCCGGCAATCTGCTCTACCCGCTCTGGCACAGTTAACCCACAGCAATTTCACATAAACAATCACTTATGCTTTAAATGTGGGTGTGTGGATTGATAACTCAGACTCATAGACAATGTTGTAAATAATAACTGACTTTACTGCTAGTGGTAAGATAAAAGGGAATAACATGCATGTAACATTTGGTTCACAACACATAAGCAGGTCCCTGCAGTTATAAATCACAATACTGTGTGTGTGTATACCAGCAATGGAAAGGGGATGGAACGCCACGTGGGGCGACCGTTACCTAAACACCCTGTGGTGTGATAACTAACTTATAATTAACTAACGGATCAGGCCTGATCCCTAACCATGAAACTCAGTCTTAGAAGAAACACAAATCTTCACCGGCACAGGATCTGTAAAGGTGGTGCACTTGAAGTATTTAAAACCATGTATTTGTAATCCAATAGGGGGGGGGTAATTCTCCCTCACCGGAGGTGTTAGGCCTCGGAAGTCTAGTAGGCACAAAGTATAAAAGTAACAATTTAAAGATGAGCTTTCGCTCGCTCACCACTCCGGAACACTTCCCTCAGTCCGGAACTTCCACCGGCTGTGTCGGTCCTTGTCCACGGCGGCTTCTGCGATCGGATCCCCGATCCAGATAACTTTAGAAGAGATGAGTCTGGATGCCACCCAGGCTCGCAAAGGGGGTGGAAGGCTCTTTGGTTCGCTCCACAGGCCCCAGGCTTCAGGCCTGGAACAGCACAGATCCGCACAGGTGTATCTCTCTCTGCCTCCCCGTGTCCAAAGAGAAAGAGCTAGGCCTCGCCCCCTCCTTATATTCCTTCCCCCCGACTCCCCTCTCTCTGGAATTTCCTGTCTCTGATTAAAGGGGAACACCCCGCTACATACTAATGAATAAAATTGGTGGATGTGAAATGACACTAATAAAAAGATGAACAACATATACAGTACAGAAGTGCACCAACAAAAAATAAGTTAATAAAAAATATATGTGAATATACTGATGAATGAAAGTCCAGAAAATAGACCATAAAACAGTTCCAAAGATGGTGATAAAGGAAAAAAGCTTCTTCCAAATGAGAACTGTGCCTGATTGTAAAAAGTGACACCCAAGTGACTGGTGGTCCTGCTTACCAGATGGCAGTGACTGTAACCACAGTCTCACCCAGCTCAGGGAATAAGGCCTCCCCACAGCCTAGCAGTATCCTGATTAGTGACTCATCAGCCGATGTAAACTCAGAATGAGAAAAGAGAAAGAACCTCCATGGTGTAGTATATCAAATAAGATTTAATAAAAAGTAAGAATTGCACTTACAAGATCCAATAGATCAATCAGCGGTGAACAGCTTAAAGACATAAGCGGCAATGCAGCGGTAAAACGAACGGCGTCTATTCGAATCTTCCCGGGTTCCTGTGTTCCGTGAGTCTTCCTCGTTTGTGTATGGAAGCGTAATGACGTCACCGGTCCCCTGCGCGTTTCGTCACCAATGAACTTCAACTGGGGATTGGCCGAGGCGAACGTCACCACGCTAGAGATATAAATACCCGCCGGCGCCATTTTGGAAGATGGCAAACATACGGCAAGTAATAGAGAAAGTAAGGGCAACCCGGAAATGCATTGAGTTTGGGTTAGCCACACACACAGGAAGACAGAAGAGACCTTAACATAAAAAACACGAGAGCCATCTTGTGGTCTAAGGAGGAAAGTACCCACCAGAGCACATAGGAACAGGGGAAGACTGAAAGCACCGCAAAAGATGTTATATATACATAACATTTAAAATATAAATATAACACTGGGCAGCCAAAACAATAATATAAGACATGTATACTTAAAAATGAAAATAAAAAATTGGGATCAATAATCAAGACATCAAAAACAATAAATTGAAACATCAAGAATTGTTAATAAAACTGTTATTGTCCCAATCTACATTTAAACCAAAAGGTTTAAAAGATATTAAAAGAAAAATCCATCTGGTTTCAGATCTGGAGATAGCTCTGACCATGTTGGTGCCTCTCCAGTGGGGACGGATGGAATCTATGGCCAAAAAGGTAGTACCCTTCAGCTGACGGTTATGGTATTTATCATAGTGCTTTAATAAATTATGCTTGGGGAAGCCTCTCAGAATATTCCCTACATGTTCATTTAGCCGTACATGAAGTTCTCGTTTAGTCCGACCAATATATTGTTTTGAGCACGGACATTGAATCATGTATACCACATATTTGGTAGAACACGTGATAAATGAGTCAATGTCATATGTTTTATTAGTCACAGAAGATGTAAATTTAACACATTATCGGCCTATAGGGGAATTAACCTTGCAGATATTGCATTTACGGCAAGGGAAAAACCCTTTCATATCTTGAAAAAATTAGGACTTCTTGGGGGGGTCTATCACATTAGGAGCAATACTCAATCTAAGCGATGGTGCACCCCTATAAATCAATACTGGCTGTTCAGGGATGATGGATCCTAGGATCTTATCATTCTTCAATACATCCCAATGTTTCTTAAAAATTTTTTTTGATAAAGAAGTGTTGATTGGAATATCTGGTGATCATTGACCACCCAAATTTTTCCAATGAGGACTCGTCCTTAGTTTTAGGGACCAGTAGGGTGCTTCTATCCATAGCAGCTACATTTCTGATCGTCTGATTAATCACAGAACATTGATACCCCTTATTCAGAAAACTGTGCTTTAAAATATCTGCCTGTACAAAAAATTCTGAGATATTAGTACAATTACGCCTAATTCTCTGCAATTGTCCTTTAGGGACCGCTGTAAGCCAGGATTTGTGGTGACAGCTGGTGGTAGTTATAAAGGAATTGCGGTCTGTCTCTTTAAAAAAAGTGCTGGTGCTAATACGACCATCTTGAATGACAATATTTAAATCCAAAAAATTCACTTGCCTATCACTAGCTGTATATTGAGGAGATATACCCCTATCATTATTATTCAATTGGGAAAATACATTTTCAAGAGACAGGATATCCCCCTCCCAAATAAGGATCACATCATCGATGTATCTTTTCCAGAGTAACAACTCCCTGGGGGGATTACTATCGATGACATCTGATTCCCAATGAGCCATAAAAAGGTTCGCCAAACTGGGGGCATAGTAGTGTTAGATAAGTCTCAATATGTTGAAGAAATGACTAGGTTATTATCGGATGACTCAACATATGCTCACCTTGCCTCCAACCCTACCATTAAGTTTAGAAAGAACTGTCCAGTTTGATAGAATATGGGTTTGAGAGATATATTCTTAATAAAAAAGAGAAGACCCATCTCATCCCAATTATCCCCAGAGTACCTGTTATATATTATTTGCCCAAATTACACAAGAACTCTACACAACCCCCGGGCCGCCCCATCATCAGCGGTATTGATTCGGTTACATCTAGAATCAGTAAATATGTTGACCATTTTCTTCAACCATTAGTGGTCAACACTCCAGCCTACTTAACCACTTCCCTACCCAGCCATAGACAAATGACGTCCACAGATGGGATCTCCCATCCTGGGTGGATGTCATATGACGTCCTCGGCTTTGTAGGGGGATATCTGAATGATGCCTGCAGCTAGAGGCATCATTCAGATATCCTTTTAAAGTGCCGGCGATTCTGTGCACCATAAGAACGATCATAGCGGCGGTTCCGCCGCTTGATCGTTCTTATAGGTGGCGGGAGGGGACACCCCCCCCTCCCGCCGCCATCCGGTGCTTCTCCGGGCTCCCCCGTGCGATCGGGGACCCGGAGCGAATCTTCCGGCATCGTTGGTGGAGTCACGTGATGAGCATAGAGATGACTGGTGACCAGATGGTCACCAGTCATCTCTATGATCGTCGGAGGCCCGGGCGCGATGTGATGACGTCACGCCCGGGTCCTCAAATGTAAACAAAGCCGCCATTGCGGCTGTAAGTATGAAATCAGTGAATTTTTTTTCACTGATCTCATGCTTTCCAGCCTGGAGGAGAGATGTGGGGTCTTATTGACCCCGCATCTCTCAATAAAGAGAACCTGTCACACACATTCCTATTACAAGGATGTTTACATTCCTTGTAATAGGAATAAAAGCGATCAAAAAAAAAAAAAGTAAAATCATTGTAAAAAAATAAAAAAATAAGTAAAATAAATAAATAAATGAAAAAAAAAAAATTAAAACGCCCCTGTCCCCGGTAGCTCGCGATCAGAAGCGAATGCACACGTAAGTCGCCCACATATGTAAACGCCGTTCAAACCACGCATGTGAGGTATCGCCGTGTGCGTTAGAGCGCGTGCAACAATTCTAGCACTAGACCTCCTCTGTAATTCTAACCTGGTAACCTGTAAAAAAAAATAAAGCGTCGCCTATGGAGATTTTTAAGTACCGAAGTTTGGCGCCATTCCATGAGTGTGCGCAATTTTAAAGCGTGACATGTTAGGTATCTATTTACTCGGCGTAACATTATCTTTCATATGTTCCCAAAAAATTGGGCTAACTTTACTGTTTTGTTATTTTTTAATTCATGAAACCATTTTTTTTTTAAAAAGGCGTTTGAAAAATTATTGCGCAAATATTGTGCAAGAAAAAATGTTGCAATGACCGTCATTTTATTCCCTAGGATGTCTGCTAAAAAAACATATATAATGTTTGGGGGTTCTGAGTAATTTTCTAGCAAAAGAATGATGATTTGTACATGTAGGAGAGAAGTGCCAAAATAGGCGCGGTATTGAATAGGTACAAAAAGCCCTGTATTGAAGTGGTTAAGAGATACCACACAGGTGCTCAATTTACTTAATGATTTCCAGTGGAAAGAAGGGTTTGTTTTAGCGACGGCCGATGTCGCCTCACTTTATACTATCATTCCTTACCAACAAGGTTTTGAGGCAGTGGATTTCTACTTGCAAAGGGATTCTTCTCTTTCATGTTTACAAAGAGACTTCATTATGGAACTATTACGGTTTGCAACGAGCCATAATTATTTCTGGTTTGGCGGAGATTTTTATTTACAAAAAAGAGGTGTTGCTATGGGGGCTAAATTTGCTCCCCGTTTAGCGAACCTTTTTATGGTTAATTGGGAATCAGATGTCATCGATAGTAATCTCCCCAGGGAGTTGTTACTCTGGAAAAGATACATCGATGATGTGATCCTTATTTGGGAGGGGGATATCCTGTCTCTTGAAAATTTATTTTCCCAATTGAATAATAATGATAGGGGTATATCTCTTCAATATACAGCTAGTGATAGGCAAGTGAATTTTTTGGATTTAAATATTGTCATTCAAGATGGTCGTATTAGCACCAGCACTTTTTTTAGAGACAGACCGCAATTCCTTTATACCTACCACCAGCTGTCACCACAAATCCTGGCTTACAGCGGTCCCTAAAGGACAATTCCAGAGAATTAGGCGTAATTGTACTAACATCTTAGATATTTTTTGTACAGGCAGATATTTTAAAGCAAAGATTTCTGAATAAGGGGTATCAATGTTCTGTGATTAATCAGACGATCAGAAATGTAGCTGCTATGGATAGAAGCACCCTACTGGTCCCTAAAACTAAGGACGAGTCCTCATTGGAAAAATTTGGGTGGTCAATGATCACCAGATATTTCAATCAACACTTCTCTATCAAAAAATGTTTTAAGAAACATTGGGATGTATTGAAGAATAAGATCCTAGGATCCATCATCCCTGAACAACCAGTATTGATTTATAGGGGTGCACCATCGCTTAGATTGAGTATTGCTCCTAATGTGATAGACCCCCCCAAGAAGTCCTCATTTTTTCAAGATATGAAAGGGTTTTTCCCTTGCCGTAAATGCAATATCTGCAAGGTTAATTCCCCTATAGGCCGAAAATGTGTTAAATTTACATCTTCTGTGACTAATAAAACATATGACATTGACTCATTTATCACGTGTTCTACCAAATATGTGGTATACATGATTTAATGTCCGTGCTCAAAACAATATATTGGTCGGACTAAACGAGAACTTCATGTACGGCTAAATGAACATGTAGGGAATATTCTGAGAGGCTTCCCCAAGCATAATTTATCCAAGCACTATGATAAATACCATAACCGTCAGCTGAAGGGTACTACCTTTTTGGCCATAGATTCCATCCGTCCCCACTGGAGAGGCACCAACATGGTCAGAGCTATCTCCAGATCTGAAACCAGATGGATTTTTCTTTTAATATCTTTTAAACCTTTTGGTTTAAATGTAGATTGGGACATTAACAGTTTTATTAACAATTCTTGATGTTTCAATTTATTGTTTTTGATGTCTTGATTATTGATCCCAATTTTTTATTTTCATTTTTAAGTATACATGTCTTATATTATTGTTTTGGCTGCCCAGTGTTATATTTATATTTTAAATGTTATGTATATATAACATCTTTTGCAGTGCTTTCAGTCTTCCCCTGTTCCTATGTGCTCTGGTGGGTACTTTCCTCCTTATACCACAAGATGGCTCTCGTGTTTTTTATGTTAAGGTCTCTTCTGTCTTCCTGTGTGTGGCTAACCCAAACTCAATGCATTTCTGGGTTGCCCTTACTTTCTCTATTACTTGCGTATGTTTGCCATCTTCCAAAATGGCGCCGGCGGGTATTTATATCTCTAGCGTGGTGACGTTCGCCTCGGCCAATCCCCAGTTGAAGTCCATTGGTGACGAAACGCGTAGGGAGCCGGTGACGTCATTACGCTTCCATACACAAACGAGGAAGACTCACGGAACACAGGAACCCGGGAAGATTCGAATAGACGCAGTTCGTTTTACTGCTGCATTGCCGCTTATGTCTTTAAGCTGTTCACCGCTGATTGATCTATTGGATCTTGTAAGTGCAATTCTTACTTTTTATTAAATCTTATTTGATATACTACACCATGGAGGTTCTTTCTCTTTTCTCATTCTGAGTTTACATCGACTGATGAGGCACTAATCAGGATACTGCTAGGCTGTGGGGAGGCCTTATTCCCTGAGCTGGGTGAGACTGTGGTTACAGTCACTGCCATCTGGTAAGCAGGACCACCAGTCACTTGGGTGTCACTTTTTACAATCAGGCACAGTTCTCATTTGGAAGAAGCTTTTTTCCTTTATCACCATCTTTGGAACTGCTTTATGGTCTATTTTCTGGACTTTCATTCATCAGTATATTCACATATATTTTTTATTAACTTCTTTTTTGTTGGTGCACTTCTGTACTGTATATGTTGTTCAATTTTTTATTAGTGTCATTTCACATTCAACAATTTTATTCATTAGTATTTTTTGGTGTGGTTGTATTTTTTCTTTATTGTATTTTGTTTTTTTATATTCACTTGCACTGTGGTGGTTAGATCATCCTGTTTAAGCCACGTCGGTATAGAGTTTGCCAGGATGGATTTTTAGACTCCTACAAAAAAGACACAGTATCTTTTCAGAACCACCTTATCAAAAGCTAGTATACTGTTTATGTGATTCAGTTGTCCTTGGGCTTTTTAGTGTTTGTATCAGGCATTATGCCTATGAGCAGAATTTTACTAGTGGGCTGGGTTCTTCTCATCTCAGACCTTAAATTCCCTTGGCATTGTGGTTTTGTTAGAAGGTAAAAGAGCATCTACTGGTTTTGGCGCAAATTTATTTCAACTTAAATTGTTAGCTCTATGTGCAGAGGCGTATCTAGTGAAAATGGCGCCTATGGCAAGCACTTAAACTGCGCCCCTGTCAAAACATTTGAAACCCATCTTTCTGATACTGCAGCCAGGACATGGTTAGAGGCTGTGGACATGGTCGTTTCCTCCTCTGTCACCCTTCATATTACCATACCTTTCCACATCAGTCAGTGTCCGTCTTCTGTTCTGTCACTGTGTCCCGTTCACCTCTGCGCACATCAGTGCATCAGTGTACTGTCCTCCTCTGCCAGGCCAGCTTCACCCCCCCAGTAATGTCCTCCCGAGTCCTACTGTGGCCTGTGCCTCCTCTCTGCACTGTTGCGCCGCTGCGGCACCGCCGAGAACGAGTGCCTTCCATTTAAAAATGGCACCAGGCGGCGACAGTATGTTACTGCACATGTGCTGCCCGGTCGAGCCTGTACAATCTTTCCCGAGCCTTGCAGGCTTTGGAACGGTGCATGTGCAGTTGCAGTTCTTTTTCTTATGGGCACTGCTGCCCGTAATGGGCTTTTATGGGCAGAAGAGACAATACCTCCCAACTTTTGAACTTCAGAATGAGGGACACTTGAGGGAAGAAGCGACTGACAGCACGCTACGTGCACTGTGGCAAAAGTGGGTGTGGTCAAACTCTTAATAGTGGGAGGGGCTTAATGGGCCTGGCTAAACAAAACCCAGGTTTCCTTGTACCTCTAAAATATGCTTTAATTGCTGTGCCACAAGTCTCACGGACACATACAAACCAAAGCACTATCATTTAAAAAAAAAAAAAGCAAAAGCTTCCATTACAAATGGTTTTGCATAAACGATGAAAGTGTGCATTACACAAAGTGTGGAAGGATTCAGGAATGCATTACGTACAGAGTACAGGGTTCAGAAGTGTGCTATGTACAGAGTGCCTTGTTCAGGAGTGTGATATGCACAGGGAGTAGATTTCTGGAGTGCTTTATTTACAGAGTGCAGGGCTCGGGAGAGCACTATGTACCGACTGCAGGTTTCTGGAGTGCCTTTTGCATAGGGAGCAGGGTTCTGGAGTGCATTATGTACAGAGTGCAGGGTTCAGGAGAGTGCTAGATACAGAGTGCAGGTCATCTATCCACATCTCACTATTGCCCATCTCCTCTGCCCTCGTCTCCCCTCCCCCTCCCCAAAGCTCCACCGTCTACCACTTGTTTATCTTTGTAAAAGCATCTCCTTTCTGTAAATGGCTCTTCTATCCACTGCAGCCAGAGCTTCCATTTCCCTTTCAGTGCAGTGGGTGCACACTCATTTTCATCTCCTAAACTCCCTGAGCAGGAAGGAGAAAAGGATTAGGGGGCAGCTCACCCCCCTCCTCCTCCTCTTGAGCACACTGCAGTCAACCAGTCCAGCACTTGTTCCGACTGTAGTGCAAAGCAGGGAGGCTGTTTAAGGAGAGGTTAGGAGAGATATTACCTTCAGTCAGACTTCTGTGTTTTAGCCCAGGGTCACACTGGGCTGTGGGAGTGAAGCTGTGCGAGTTCAGCGGAACTCGCATAATTTCACTCCCACTTGTCAGTTCCGATTTCGGCTGCGATTACAGAGACATCTGTGCAGGTTTCTGCACAGATGTCAATGTAAATCGCAGCCTGAAATCGCAAAAAGTAGTACAGAAACAACTTTTTTAAATCGGTGCAGTGCTGCAGATGACATGTCAAATCGCATGTCAAATTGCACCAGTGTGAACCAGGGCTTAAAATGAAAGTTGCGATCTGTGAGTGTAGGGTTACACAAGGCTGAAGAAAAAACCTGGGGAGGGGAACAGACAACTGATCCTGACACTTTACATCTTTGTCCCAGCCAGTGATAAATGTTCACTTCTGGCTAAATGGGACCTGCAGCAGTGTGAACATCCAGGGATTGGCAAGCAAGCCAGCTGGATGTGCACTGTGCAGCTCCAATGACAGACTTCATCTGTCAGATCCAAGCTGTGATGTCGGTTAGGGGCGGGACTGCTACTCAGACCCGCCCCCTCTGTCAAACCAGTGTAATGAAAGAGCCGGCCAGAGCTGTCAGTTTTTTTTTCTCGTTTAGCCTGCTGGTTGAATGAGAAAAATTAAATAGTGTGTACCCAATAAAATTTTCAGGTAAATGTCGGCTTTAATGTCTCCCCACACCAGGGATGGGGCCTTGGCACAGAGCAAAGCATTCACCAGGTGCCTTACAGACAGATAGACGGCAGGAGAGTGCAGGGATGGTGTCAGCAATGGAGGCGCTCAGCTGTAGTACTTACCTTTTACTTTAAACTGAATGGATGATGACAGGTTCTCTTTACTGCCACACACCCCTAGGTGCCTGATCCTCCTCTCAGATCTCCTGTAGGGGGCCCAGGAGCCCACACACTGGACAGATCCAATCCTCAGAAAGATACAATATCTGCAATGATAGATCCCACCAATACATGCAGAGAGCTGAGGAGGAGGCCAGCCTGACACATCATACCCCCTTACCAGATCAGTGAGTAGATGGAGCATCAAACAGCATGTAATGGCCAGGAAGTGATGTCCTCAGGACTGTACATGGCACAATAACAAACCTCCCCAGAAAGCAGCTGACTTGCTGGGACCTGTAGTCCCTCCTGTGAATGTCTGAAACCCCACGGTCCAATCAGAGCTCAGCCTCCTCTCACTATACACTCACCTTACATTCACCTGCAGTGTTCTCCCTGTATACTAACAGAAGCTGCTCATGCTGTAAAGGACGTAGGGGGAGGGGCGGGGCTTAGATACAACGTGCTAGAGTAAGGTGACCAGATTTTTTAAATGAAATCCGGGGACATATTTTTATTTTTACTAGTAATGGCGACAATCAGCGTCTCTCTGCCCGTCGCCGCCGCCCGCCTCACAGCCTGTCAAGGCTTTAGCCTCGTACACACGACCGATTTTCTCGGCAAGAACCAGCAAGAAACTTGCTGGCAGAGCTTTCTTGCCGAGTAAATCGGTCGTGTGTACGCGGCTTTCAGGTTTCTCATCAGAAAAACAGGCAAGAATCTCAACGAGAAAAATAGAGAACCTGCTCTCTATTTTCTCGTTGGGATTCTCGTCGGCCTGTTTCTCGATGAGAAGCCCGAGTGTGTGTACACTTACCTGTCGCTGTGGAAACCTGCGCATGCTCGAAATGACTTTGACGCATGCGCGGTAGCTTCCTAGGCATAGGTAGGGTGTAGCAAGATGGCGGCAACGGCATCGAATGTGACGAGCGCACGCTCGTCGTAGTCGATGACGTCACCGCGTTCGTGCCATTCAAAAGAACGGCGGTTCTTTTGAAAGGTACGTGTGTACACTCGGCCGGGACAAGATTCTTGTCCAAGAATCTCGTCAGGAAAAACGACAAGTTTTTTGCTGACGAGATTCTCGGCCATGTGTACGAGGTTTGACTCTCCGGGCCCCGGCTACTACTGGGTGGGGTGCGGAGGAATATCACTCCACCAGGGAAGGCAAGGAGATAAGCAGGCAGGTGGCTGGCCGGGACTTGAGCCAAGGCAGAAGAACATGCGAGTGGAGCTGAATGGGCATGCACCCGAAACTGAAGAAATATTCCCTCCGCTCCGACCAGCACATGATCATCAGAAAGAGGCACAGATAATGGAAAAAAATTCACCCCCCTAAGCTAGTAGGAGCGGGTGTAATTCAGAATTTTATTTTATTTTATTATGACTGTCTTTGAAATTGCCCCAGCCCGTGTTCAAATCCAATCCGGGGACAAAACCGGGGACAGACTTGGTCCGGGGACAGTGTCCTCAATCTGGGGACTGTCCCCTGAAACCGGGGATGTCTGGTCACCCTATGCTAGAGGGCAGGGGCTGCTGTGCTCTGTGTAAGGGAAGAATGGGGAAATGTGTTGTGCGGGATGTGATAGGGATGGGGAGGAGCATTACATGTAATGAAGTACGATGTGAGCCAGCTCTTTCATTACACTGGTCTTTGATAGAGGGGTGGGCCTGAGTAGCAATCCCGCCCATACCCGACATCACAACTTGGATCTGACAGGTGAGGTCTTTCATCGGAGCTGCACAGTGAACATCCAGCTGGCTTGCTTGCCAATCCCTGGATGTGCTGGATATTTACACTGCTGCAGGTCCTATTCAGCCACAAGTTGACATATAAGCAACATAAATATGCGGGACAAAGCCTTGCTGCCCAGCCACTCAGGAGTGCCCCATTCACATGGCACCCATGGCACTTGCTATATGTGCCATACCCTGGATAGGCCACTGTCTATGTGGCAGTTGGAATTCGTTTCAGATGAGCATTTTCTAGTTATCTACAGATGCAACAGAATATACTGAATGTGGTAATTTCCGGGCACTGGCAGGTGGCACTGGCAGGGGGCACTGGCAGGCGGTACTTGTGTCCACTAATGAGGCAGAATTGCCTCTTCCACTGGGGACCGATGTCCCTCACTCAGCAGCCGGTGATCGGCTTTTTTTTCTCCTCATGCTGTCAGCGCGAGGAGAAAAAAAAAATGATTACCGAGCTTTGTTTTGATCACATTGGCTAACAGCTGATCACGTGGTAAGGGGCCGGGACTGGCCCCTTACTCGGATCCGTGATCACCCGAGTCTCAGTGACTCGGTGATCACATTGCGCGCCCTGCAGGGGTGCGCGCAAAGGGGAGGACGTCTGTTGACGTCCTCCCGGCAATTGGGGTCCACGCTGTAGCCGTCATTCGACTGTAGCGCAGGCCCCTAGTGGTTAATATTGGATTTGCACTTACTGTATTTTGATCAATATTCAATCATGATTTAGATCACTGTCACAATTTAGTGTATTGTTTACCACCACCATTGAGGACATTGTTGCACCTTAGTGATTGGAGTTCATTTATTTGCTTTTAGCGCGAGAACACTTTATATATGTAGCGGGTATCAATATTTAGGGAAAGTATTTGGGCGGTAGCATGGCCCAAATGCAGCAATTACGAGGGTTTTATGGTTGTTTTTGTTCGTGGAAGATATCAATGGTGTCCAGTTCCCTGCGGCCCCTAGATGGCACTGTCGCCTTGGGCTGGGGTTGAACCACAATTGTAGGGCCGTACCCTTTTTGTCCTCTCGCAGCAGCAGTACGGCGGAGCGGGGAACCCGCTGTGCTTGCTGGGAGAGGGTATAAAGGGGGCGGACATCTTGCGCATGAGGTCCATTCCCCAGGCACCTTCAGCCTGGGGGCTGTGTTCTGTCGTTCGCGCCCAGGTGCCCTTGACCTGGGTGCGAGGGAGTTTGAGTTTCATCCCAGGCACCTTCGGCCTGGGGTGAGGTACTAGATGAGGCCTGGGACCCAGTACCTTTGACTGGGTCCCGCATGGGAGAAGATACCTAGGGGCCCACCGAGTGCAGGGACCCGAGTCCTGGGCGAGGAGAACCAGGGATGTGACCTTACCTAAAGATCCAGCGCAGCATTGGCTGGTGACAGCGAAGGCCTCTTGGGACCGTCCGGGGTGGATCATCTCCCTAACAGGGGCAGACAAACGAGAAGGTAGTCCATGTTCTTTGGTCTTTGCAGAGACCCAGCTACATCAGGTCAGTGGCAGGCCTATCCTAAGGTCTGTGGCAGAGGCCTCATCGTTCACCAGGTCTGTGGCAGGGACCAAATTCACGGTCGGTGGCAGCGACCGTGCGCCAAGCCTGTCTGCGCTGATTTGGGACAGGAGAGTATATGATTCTTTGATTGTGCCTGGACCTCCTCATTGCCCACACCCTGTCTGTTCTATAAGTTCAACCAGTCTACTCTTCAAGGACTATTTATTGCTCAAACAGAATAAATAAGTGTTGGACTTTATTTGGTGTGGGACTCAAGTTACTGGGAGCTAAGTGCCGTATTGTATGGTGGCAATCATTCTCAACAGGAGATGCTGAGGCTCCGGACGTGAACACAGACCCGAAGGTAAAAGGTTTCAGCTCACACCTCTGCATACAAACATCAGAGGGTACGAGCTGGTGGTGTAACCGCACTCTCTCCTCCCAAGTACCCCTAGGCAGCAGTCTTACGGACACAAAGTGAAGCAGAAGAGGGGGAGAGTGAGGCCGCTACATATATATTGACTATTACTGTGTAAGGTGAACACTATCAGTTTTTGCAGCTTTTTGCACTCATTTTCAATACCTCTCTTCACATATTCTTTTACTCATTAGTAGCGCGGAAGATTTTCACTTTACAATCTTTATTGTAATGTTTTATTTTCTAATTGAAGAGGACAAATCAATGTTCTTTTTCAACCGTATGGATGAGAAAATTTGAAGGCACAGGATGAATTTTTTTTTTCCCATTTCATATCGGATCAAATGAAATTCTTAGGCCTCGTACACACGGCCGAGAATCTCGTCAGGAAAAAACTTGTTGTTTTTCTTGACGAGATTCTTGGACAAGAAACTTGTCCCGGCCGAGTGTACACGCGATCCATTCAAAGAACCCGCGGTTCTTTGAATGGAGCGAACGCGGTGACGTCATCGACTACGACGAGCGTGCGCTCGTCACATTCGATGCCGTCGCCGCCATCTTGCTACAACCTACCTATGCCTAGGAAGCTACCGCGCATGCGTCAAAGTCATTTCGAGCATGCGCGGGTTTCCACGGCGAAAGGTAAGTGTACACACACACACTTTTCTCATCGAGAAACATGCTGACGAGAATCTCGACGAGAAAATAGAGAGCAGGTTCTCTATTTTTCTCGTCTAGATTCTTGTCGGTTTTCTTGACGAGAAACCTGATAGCCGCGTACACACGACTGATTTACTCGGCAAGAAAGCTCTGCCAGCAAGTTTCTTGCTGGTTCTTGCCGAGAAACTTGGTCGTGTGTACGAAGCTTGACTGTTAATGTTGTCCTCATTCTGGAAAAAGTGTTTGTAATGTATTTGTATACTATTGTAACAATTGAAAATAGAATGTATAAAGTACCTTATTTATCGGCGTATAACACGCACAGGCGTATAACACACACCCCAATTTAAAGTGGAGTTCCACCCATTTTTTTTTGTTTGTTCGTGCTGCATGCCCTTAGCACATAGTTTTCACAATGGGCAATATTATTTTTTTTTTTGGATTGTAAATACCTTTTTCTCTTACCATCCATGGACTGACACGGTGTCTCTTTACACTTTACACGTGGGTTATGTCCCTGCTTGCAGGAGAAGACCTAGGCAGAATGTGAAATGTTATACATACATTCTAAAAGCCAGAGCTGAACAGCCCCACCCAGGGGTCGGTCCCTCCGGACATAACCCTCCCACTACAGTCAGCAGACTTCAGTTTTTTTCTGCCTAGCAGAAGGAGAAGACGTGGCTCTCTCAGGAGCCAGTCCCCTGACCTATTTTTATTCCTTTTCTGGAATTATTTTTTATTTTATTTTTGAGAATCTTCTATCAACTGTCGGCTGGGCAACAGGTTGGGTACAAGATATCCTCGTAGTCTTCCCTGTCCGACCATCAAGCGTGCTGATCCTCGCCTTGTGTGCGTGAGACTCAGTTCACGACAGGCCCCATGACTCCAGGGGTGGCCGGGTTTGCTTTCATGCTCCCACGGTCCTCTCAAGACTGAACAGTTCCTGTCTGACTGTATCTTTCGCGGTGGACCGGGTCGACAGCTACTCAGTACTGCACTGTGATAGTCCTGTCAGAAACACACCAGTGGGTCCCTCAGGGGACGGGTAAGTAGTCTCTCCTGCCTGCAGGTGAGTACAAAAGGCTGTGTGTTTCTCTGTGGGGGATTTTCCCTGTCTCCCCCTGTATTTCATTGTCACTCTCTGTCACCATTGCTGGCGCTGTGCTGTGTGGGGTGCCTGGGGGTCACACGGTTATTGGAGGGGCTAATGCTGGTCTGCAGATATGCTTGGGGCCTTTTTTGTGTATTTTGGGGCCTGAGCGCCGAGTGGCGCTGTGTGTGTGCTGTTTTTTTTTTTTCCCTTTTGCTGAGTCATGGCGGCCATCTTGCCGCGGATTGCCTCAGTGAAGTGCGGCGGCCATTTTCTTGTAGCCTGCGCGCTCTTCAGCACTAGTTTTGGCCTCTAGCGCTGCTGTAACAGCGCAAATCTCCTCACAATCTCCTCACAGCTCACCAGCGCTGACACAGCGCGGTACAGACAGCGGAACTGAGCGGTACCTGGTCCGGTTTGGTGAGTCCCCTGGGCGCCCCCTCCTCAGTCAGCACAGCCTGTGGGTGGACTTTTTATCTGAGGAGTCTCAGAGGGGGCAATATGGAGTCTCTGTCACCAGCTTCCCCTAAATGTCAGTGGACAACAGGCAGTGCTTCAGCACCTGCGGTCTCTAGGGACCAGTTGTGGGCAGTCCTGGAATCATTTCTGACCAGGATGGGAGCTGTGTGCAAGCGCAAGGGAGCAAAAAAAAAGCGCCCTCTCCCCACTTTACTTCATGAGGGCAGTGCGCTGATTCAGATATGGGCCTAGCCACTACCGCTCAGGACCCTAGTTGTGAATGTATTGGATGGTTTTGAACAGGACATTCCTTATGAGGAAAACTCCAGTTCTGAGTCAGTAAATGACAGGGCGCTTGTTAGTGTACTCATGACCGTGGTGAGGGACACTCTCAAGCTAAAATGCTGCGGATGCAGAACCTCAGGCGGATACAGTCTCCTTTGGTTCTTTTAAGGCCAGGCCTTCTAAAGAGGTTTTTCCATATGTAACTTTCTTTGACCAGCTCATTGATAAGGTCTGGGAAAAGCCGCAGAAGAATTTTTTTATGGTCCCGCGGCGTTTGTCTATCAGATACCCCTTGAAGATGTCCTACTTAAAAAGTGGGCTTCTCCCCCAGGGTCGACCCTCCAGTCACCCGGTTGAACAAGGCCATCACTCTCCCGATGGAGGGGACTCCTGCATTTGAGGACCCCACTGACAGGAGGTCAGAAGTGGTGAGCAGAGCCATGTTTGCCTTGTTGGGATCCGCCCTACGGCCTGTGGTAGCGGCGACCCTTGTGTCTTAAACACTTACAGGTTGGGCAAAAATGTTGCACCTAGCTGTACAGGAGCATAATCTTCCTCCAGACACAGTTGCTTTGGCCCACCAACTGGTTCAGGGCCTGGTTTATGTGTGCGACGCCACATTGGACGCGGCCCTTTTAATATCCAGGGCCTCTGTCTCGGCGGTGGTATTGCGTCGTCTTATCTGGTTGAAGTGCTGGTCTGCTGACCTAGCCTTAGGAAGCTCCTGACGGATCTACCATTTAAAGGTGGTAGACCTTTCGGTGCTGCTCTGGATGACATCGTCATGGATGTCATGGGAGGTAAAAGCACTCTTCTTCCTTAGACTAGCAAGGGTGAGGAGGCCCGCCGCAAACAGGGGCCTTCCTTTCCAGCAAAACGGGGTTTTTTCGTCAGTCAGTCCACGGGTAGGCCCTCTCAGACTGACGGCAGTGCGGATGGTGGGCACAAGTGCCCCTGGGTGCGTAAGCCGAACAAGTGGCTCCCAAGCCCGCCTCCGCGTGAAGTCTTGCCTCCGCCCGACTCTGGGGTGGAGGGACGACTTCGCAGGTCACGAATCGGTGGTCCTCCCAAATCTCCGACTGCTGGGTGTGCGAGGTGGTCACCTCAGGATACAGGATAGTATTCCGATCCTGGCCCCCAGACAGATTCTTTCCCTCAAATCTTCCTCTCCTTCCTACCTGTCGGGCAGCCCTCTTGGGGGCTGTACAGGATTTGATCAGGTCCGGAGTGATTGTGCCGGTTCCGTCACAGGAGAGTTTTCAGGGATTCTACTTGAATCTGTTTGTCGTCCCAAAAATAGGACGTGGTTCGACCTATCCTGGACCTCAAGGCGCTGAATGCCTTCGAGAAGGTGCAGAAATTCTGCATGGAATCCATTCGCACGGTGATCGCTACACTCCACCAAAGGGATTTTCTTCTGGCGTCCTTGGATTTCAAGGACGCCTACTTGCATGTTCCGATCTGCGCAAGTCACCAGAAGTTTCTGCGCTTTGCGATCAGCGAAGTCCACTATCGATTGTGGCTCTTCCTTTCGGCCTAGCCTCGGCACCAAGGGTGTTCACCAAGGTGCTTGCTCCGGTTCTAGCCTTCTGTTACAGCGAGGTATTGCTGTCGTGGGCTATCTGGACGATCTTCTGCTAAGAGCAGAAAGTGGACCAGACTTAGAGGAAGGGTGACTATCGTCAATTAGACCCTCAGGCACTCGGGTGGTTCCTGAACATTCAGGAGTCAGTCCTGGTCCCGACTCAGTGTCTGGAGTATCTAGTTCTGATTCTGGACTCCTTGAAGGCAAAGGTATCCTACCTCTGGAGAAGTTGCTGACACTTCGGTCTGCGGTGCAGGTGCTGACATCCCAAAAATGGTTGTCAATCCGTTTTTTTGCATGAGAGTCCCGAGACTCGTGGTGGCCTCCTTCGCGGCCGTTCCGTATGCCCAATCCCACACCAGGGCATTGCAGAGGGCAGGAAGCTCCTGTCCCTGCGGTTAGTGAACCGGACTGGCATGCAGAACCTCACAGGTTCGATCCCACATGGAGCAACCACTAAATAACATTGCAGAAGGAGATCTTGTCCACCTGGGACAAATCCCCGTTGTCCTTGGATCTTCAGATCCAGGTGATTCACCTGGTCAGGACGCCCCTGACATGGTGGTTGAGATCCTCGGCTCTTCGGTCCGGATAGTCGTTCCCCTCCCATCCAATGGACGGTTCTCACGACGGACACCAGCCTGACGGGCTGGGGTGGAGTCTGGGGAGTCCTGTCGGCTCAGGCCTTGGACTCCGGACGAGCCCGTTTACCAATCACTGTTCTGGAAATACGGGCCATCGGACTGTGTCTCTCCTCAGGTCGGAGAGAGTACGGGGTCGCTCGATCAGGAGCCAGTCAGACACCGCCACGGCGGTGGCGTATGTAAACCATCAAGGGGGAACTCGGAGCTCAGCTGCGGCTTCCGAGGTAGTCCGTATCCTGAAGTGGGCCGGAAGAAACGTGCCGGCTCTGTAGGCCATTTTACATTCTGGGCATAGACAATGGGCAGGCGGACTATCTGAGTCGCCAATCGCCAGACACCGGACCAAGAAGAGTGGTCCTTGCATATTTCAACTCCTTTACCGACGGTGGGGCACGCCGGATGTGGACCTGATGGCCTCTCGACTCAATCGCAAGGGTCGAGGTTGTGGCCAGATCCAGGGATCCTTGGGCGATGCCTCGGATGCGTTGGTGGCCCCATAGGGTCCTTATCGCCTGATATAAACTCTGGCGATCCTAATTGTTCCGGATTGGCCTCAGCATCACTGGTACGCTGATCTGGCACGTCTCGTCGCGGACGTTCCCTGGCGGTTGCCGATGAGGGAGGACTTTCAGTCTCAAGGTCCTAGGTTTCATCCGGCTTACAGTCTCTGGCTTTAACGGCAGGGCTGTTAAAAGCCAGGTGTTGAGGGACCGAGGTCTCTCGGACTCGGTCATTTTGACCATGTTAAGGACACGGAAGTCTTCCTCCAGGCAGATCTATCACCGTGCCTGGAAAGCTTATATCGCCATGTGCGAATCGCTGGACTGGCGTCCTTGGACGTATTCCGTCCCCAGAATCCTGCGTCCTCTGCAGTGTGGAGTGACCCAAAAGCTTGCTTTGAGTACCATAAAGGATCAGATTTCGGCCTTGGCCGTCTTCTTTCAGTGACCTCTAGCGGGTCATTTTTCTTGGTTAGCACCTTGTGTCGGGGGTTCGCCATGTGCTCCCTCCTGTCAAGCCTCCTCTCCCACCGTGGGATCTGAATTTGGTGCTCTCGGTCCTCCAGGAACCTCCTTTTGGGAATATCCGGGATATTCTCCTCTTGTCTTGTCTCAGAAGGTGGCCTTTTTAGTGGCAATCACTTCTGTTTGACGAGTGTCTGAGTTGGCGGCTTTGTCCTGCAAGTCGCCATATTTGGTCATCCATAAGGATAAGGCGGTGTTGCATCCGCGACCTTCCTTTTTTGCCAAAGGTGGTGTCGACCTTTCACCTACATGAGGACATTGCCCTCCCGTCCTTGTGTCCTCTCCCATCGCATCCCAGAGAGTTTGCGCTGCACATATTGGAGGTGGTACGAGCCTTACGGGTGTACCTGTCTGCTACTGCTTCTATTCGGAAGTCCGACTCACTGTTTGTGACTGTCTCTGGTCCATTACAGGGCCAAGCGGTTTCGTCTGCCATCATTTTTAGGGGAATCAGACAAACCGTCATTCAAGCCTATGCTCTCAAAGGGCGGGCGCCTCCCTTTCTGGTTACGGCGCATTCCACCAGGGCAATTGGTGCTTCCTGGGTTTCCCGACATCAAGCGTCGGTTGCACAAGTGTGCAAGGCGGCGACCTGGTCGTCTGTTCATGCCTTTTAAGTTTTTTATAAGGTTAATGTGGCTGCATCTTCGGATGCTTCCTTCGGCCGCAGGGTGCTGCAGGCCGCGGTTTAAAGTTGCGACTCCTCCGTTGAGGAGCTCTGCCTTATTGGAGTGAAGTTTTGTTTTTTCCATTTATACTGCTCCCATCCCTCTTGACACTGCTTTGGGACATCCCA
Organism: Rana muscosa; assembly: GCA_029206835.1. Taxonomy (NCBI): domain Eukaryota; kingdom Metazoa; phylum Chordata; class Amphibia; order Anura; family Ranidae; genus Rana; species Rana muscosa. The sequence continues at coordinate 172,450,817 of CM055122.1, read as the reverse complement.
CGTGTAAAGTGTAAAGAGACACTGTGTCAGTCCATGGATGGTAAGAGAAAATAGGATTTTTTGTACTCACCGTAAAATCCTTTTCTCTGACATCCATGGACTGACACGGCACCCACCCTTCCTTTTTAAGTTTGTACTGCTTTGTTACGAACTGAAGTCTGCTGACTGTAGTGGGAGGGTTATGTCCGGAGGGACCGCCCCCTGGGTGGGGCTGTTCAGCTCTGGCTTTTAGAATGTATGTATAACATTTCACATTCTGCCTAGGTCTTCTCCTGCAAGCAGGGACATAACCCACGTGTAAAGTGTAAAGAGACACCGTGTCAGTCCATGGATGTCAGAGAAAAGGATTTTACGGTGAGTACAAAAAATCCTATTTTTTTCCGTTTTTCAGCCTAACTTCCTGGTCTTAATAGCCTAGGCTATTATGTCACAAGGCAATTCGCAAAGGGGGTTCCTGGGATATCAGCGTCATGTATCCCATGACTCCTTGTGAATCGCCTCCTACCGAAATCTCGCGTGTTTTGTGTGACACTGTCTTATATTATAACTGTGTGCAGAGAGAGAGAGGAGGTTTCAGAGGTCATCAGAGATGTGTGGGTGGGCGGGACAGAGCAGCTATCGCACACCAGCCAATAGGATGGGGTCAGGGCGGGCCGCTACGTTATGCGGCTCCGCCCCTTTTCTAATGAAACCAAATAATTGGCTGGTGTGCGATAGCTGCTTTGTCCCGCCCACCCACACATAGCTGATGATTTCTGAAAGCTCCTCTCTCTCTCGCTGCACACAGTTATAATACAAGACAGTGTGACACAAAACACCAGCTTCCAGCATGCTCAGTCTTATAATATAACTTCTGAAAGCTTCTCTCTCTCTCTCTCTCTCTCTCTCTCTCTCTCTCTCTCTCTCTCTCTCTCTAATATATAAAGGGCTTTTTTTCAGCCAGAACGAAACCTGAGACAGCTGTTGAGACACTGAGGTTGTTCTGCAGTGGTCAGAGCTGGGGGGGGGGTGTATTTAGATTGGGCACAGTGACAGCTGTGGGGGGAGATATGGATTAAGCTGAGCTGTAGATAAGGGTGCAGAGGTGACATGTGGAGGGGCAGAGCGATAGTCTGTGGATGGGTTGAGCATAGGTGAGATAGTCTGCGGATGTGATGTGCAGAGCAGGGGTGAGATAGTCTGCGGATGGGATGTGCAGAGGTGAGAGTCTGCGGATGGGATGTGCAGAGGTGAGAGTCTGCGGATGGGATGTGCAGAGGTGAGATAGTCTGCGGATGGGATGTGCAGAGGTGAGATAGTCTGCGGATGGGATGTGCAGAGTAGTGATGAGCCGAACACCCCCGGGTTCGGTTCGCACCAGAACCCGCGAACGGACCGAAAGTTCGCACGAACATTAGAACCCTATTAAATACAATGGATGCGAACGTTCGGATTCTAAAGTGCTAATTATAACGACTATTATCCATGTTATTGTCCTAAACAGAGTTTGGGAACCCGGGTTCTGCACCAGGGGACATGTATCAATGCAAAAAGAAGTTTTAAAAACGGACGTTTTCCGGGAGCAGTCATTTTAATGATGCATAAAGTGAAAAAAAAAAGTCAAATATTCCTTTAAATATTGTACCTGGGGGGTGTCTAAAGTATGCCTGTGAAGTGCCACGTGTTTCCCGTGTTTAGAACTGTCCCTGCACAAAATAACATTTCTAAAGGAAAAAAAGCCATTTAAAACTGCTTGCGGCTTTAATGCAATGTCTGGTCCCGGTAATATGGATGAAAATCTTTAGGAAAAAATGGCATAGCTACCCCATCAAACCCCCCGCCCCCTAACCCAAGCCCATTACCAGCCCCTTTGGGTCTTGTATGGATATTAAGGGGAACCCCGCAAACAAAATAAAAAAGGACCTATATACTCTGAACAGCCGTATACAGGCGGTGCATACAAGACAGGGACTGTAGGTTTGTTCTTATGTAGAATCTGTTTGTAATTTTGAACAGCTGCGTTGTTTAAGTGTAGCTCCATGCCAAATTCCTTTTTTTTAGCTTTTTGTAAAACATAGGGAACGGTCATCACCCCTGTCACATTTTTTTGCTGTCTGTGCCCCTGTTCAGAACATTTCACCTCACTTTGCGTCCCAATGACAACTGTTTTTGAAATGTGGTGTTTTTATTGAAACAAGGATTGGTGATAAAGCATCAGTAGAGAGGAGACACCTTTCTCCCATATTAATTCTTACAGGAGAGAATTTTCCTTCCAAGGGGTAGATTTCCTCTCACTTCCTGTTGTCTTCTTCCGTTTGCAAGTAGTAGTAGTTTGTAAGTTGGATGTTTGAAAGTAGGGACCTGCCGTATATACTCTGCAGAAATTGGCCCCTTAGGTGTTGGTGTTGGCACAACACTGTAAGCACTCAGTTACTCTTGGTGGGTGCTGGAACGCCCTGCTGTCAACTATTATATCAGGAATTGTAATAACATATAATTGTTGAACAGTGGTAGTAAAAATTGGGCCTTTGATGGTGGTGCTGGTGCCACAACACTGTAAGGCCTGACAGTTACTCTTGGTGGGCGCAGCAATGGGCCCTGCTGTGAATTATTCGAACAATAATTATAATTGCATGCCCCTGTTGAACAGGGGCTGAAAAATTGGGCCTTTGGTGGTGGTGATGGTGGTGCTGGTGCCACAACACTGTAAGGCCTGACAGTTACTCTTGGTGGGCGCAGCAATGGGTCCTGCTGTGAATTATTCGATCAATAATTATAATTGCATGCCCCTGTTGAACAGGGGCTGAAAAATTGGGCCTTTGGTGGTGGTGGTGATGGTGGTGCTGGTGCCACAACACTGTAAGGCCTGACAGTTACTCTTGGTGGGCGCAGCAATGGGCCCTGCTGTGAATTATTAGATCAATAATTATAATTGCATGCCCCTGTTGAACAGGGGCTGAAAAATTGGGCCTTAGGCACTGGTGGCACAACACTGCAACCCCTCACAGATACTGTACTTGGAGCACAGCAATGAGGCCTGTTGCAAAGTATTGCATCAAAAATTGTAATTACACGCCCCTGTTAAACAGGGGCTGAAAAATTGGGCCTTAGCCACTGGTAGCGTCACCCATAAACCAAAATGATCTTCCAAGCTATCATCATTAATCGTATCATTGAGGAGGAGGAGGAGGATAGCCAGTCAACATAACAGCACAGGCACTCAGCATCAGCATCAGTCTTGAAGAGATGTGACATTTTAAAATCAATTAGTCTGTTATATCAGCATCTGGTGTGTGGTAGCTGGTGGTGATCCAAGACTGGTTCATCTTGATGAAAGTCAGTCGATCAACCGAGTCGGTGGACAGGCGCACCCTGTGATCCGTGACAAATCCTCCAGCAGCACTGAATGTGCGTTCTGAAAGAACGCTGGATGCAGGACAGGCCAGTAGCTCAATTGCATACTGTGCAAGCTCTGGCCAGTGATCCATCCTCAAGACCCAGTAAGCCAGAGGATTTTCGGTGGGGAAGGTGTCCAAGTCTGACCTTGCCCCTAGGTATTCCTGGACCATGTATATCAGACGCTGGCGATGGTTGCTGGAACCGATCATACTTTGGGGCTGCGGACTAAAGAATTGTCTGAACGCATCGGTCAGACGGCCACCTTCCCCACCGCTCCTTCTTACCTGCCCGAAGCCTCAGCAACTCGTTGTCCAGGACCAGGAGTTTGTAACCTCCCAGTCTCTGGGAACGCGTTGCACAGACCTTTCTGCAAGGCCTCCCGGAGTTGTCTCATCCTCTGCTCCCTCTGCGACGGTACAATAAGGTCCGCAACCTTACCCTTGTACCGTGGATCAAGGAGAGTGGCCAGCCAGTAATGGTCCCTCTCCTTGATCCGAAGAATACGAGGATCCTTCCGCAGACTTTGCAGGATCAGGAAGGCCATGCAGCGTAGGTTAGCTGAGGCATTCAGTCCGGAGTCCTCTGGGTCACTAAGGATGACATGATCCGCAGCCACCTCCTCCCAGCCACGTACAAGTCCACTGGTTTCTTGGGACTGTAAATCATCCCTAAAAGACTGCTGCTGATGATGCTGAGTGCCAGCCTCCACCTCCATGCTGACACAATCCTCCTCCTCCTCCTCCTCTTCCTGTGTGATGGGTGGGACAGAAGGAACACTGTCTGGGTAAAGGGGGCCTTGAGAGGCAAGGAAGTCCTCCTCTTCCTGCCTCTGTTCTGCCTCAAGTGCCCTGTCCATTATTCCACGCAGCGTGTGCTCCAACAGGTGGACAAGAGGTACAGTGTCACTGATGCATGCACTGTCACTGCTCACCATCCTCGTGGCCTCCTCAAATGGTGCCAGGACAGTGCATGCATCCCTGATCATGCCCCACTGGCGTGGTGAAAAAAACCCGAGCTCCCCTGACCCTGTCCTGGTGCCGTAGTCGCACAGGTACTCATTGATGGCCCTCTGCTGCGTGTGCAGCCGCTGCAGCATGGCCAACGTTGAGTTCCACCTGGTGGGCATGTCACATATAAGGCGGTTCTTGGGCAGGTTCAACTCCTTTTGCAGCTCAGCCAGGCGAGCACTGGCATTATAAGATCTGCGGAAATGCACACAGACTTTCCTGGCCTGCCTCAGGACATCCTGTAAGCCCGGGTACCTGCCCAAGAACCGCTGCACCACCAGGTTAAGGACGTGAGCCATACAGGGCACATGGGTCAGTTGTCCCTGTCGGAGGGCGGAGAGGAGGTTGGTGCCATTGTCGCAAACCACCATTCTTGGCTTAAGCTGGCGTGGCGTCAACCACCTCTCGGCCTGCCCCTGCAGAGCAGACAGGACCTCTGCCCCAGTGTGGCTTCTGTCCCCCAAACACACCAGCGCAAGCATGGCATGGCATCTTTTTGCCTGCGTACTTGCGTAGCCCCTTGAACGCCTACGGAGCACCGCTGGTTCCGAGGACAAACCACAGGAAGAGGCCATGGAGGAAGAAGAAGAGGAGGGGGTGGAGGAGAGAGGTGTGTCACAACCAGTAGTAGCATTTTGCAGGCGTGGCGGTGGAACAACCTCCAACACTACTGCACCTTGTCCTGCATCCTTCCCAGCTGCCAAAAGAGTGACCCAATGGGCCGTGAAAGAAAGGTAACGTCCCTGTCCATGCCTGCTGGACCATGAGTCAGCGGTAATATGCACCTTACCGCTGACCGCCCTGTCCAGCGAGGCCAAGACATTGCCTTCCACATGCCTGTAGAGAGCCGGAATCGCCTTCCGTGCGAAAAAGTGGCGTTTGGGAACCTGCCACTGAGGAACCGCACATTGCACAAACTCACGGAAGGGAGCCGAGTCTACCAACTGAAAAGGCAGCAGTTGAAGCGCTAGCAATTTAGCCAAGCTAGCATTCAACCGCTGGGCATGTGGATGGCTGGGAGTGAACTTCTTTCGACGGTCCAGCAGCTGGGGCAGGGAAATTTGCCTGCTAGAATCGGACGTTGGTGTACTGCTAGCAGAGTGCCCGCAAGTACTTGGCTGTGACACACCTAATTCTACACCTCCATTCCTCTCAGACCAGGTTTCAGAGAGGAGTGAAGGTATAGTGGGGTTGGAGATCCCAGCTGATGCGGTGCAAGAAGAGGTCAGCTTTGTTCTTTGGTGTGGGTCTTTAAGGTAGGCTTGCCAACGAGCTGCATGGCAGGTCAACATATGTCTGATCAAGCATGTGGTGCCCAAGCGGCTGATGTTTTGGCCACGCGATATACGCTTGAGACATATGTTGCAAACAGCAGCTGTGCGATCTGATGCACTCGCCTCAAAAAAGGCCCACACCAAAGAACTTTTTGAATGATGGGCAGAGGCAGCGCCCTGCACAGGCGGAGCTCTGCGGTGTGATTCCGTCGGTGTGCTGCCCATACGCTGGCCACTCAAGGGCATCCTGCCTCGTTGGAGATGTGCCTCCTCCTCATCCTCCTCCTCCTCCTCCTCTCTCCTATTAGGCACCCACGTGGAGTCAGTGACCTCATCATCCCCTCCCTCCTCATCACTGGAGCCAATCTGGCAGTATGCTGCAGCTGCTGGAGCATGACTGCCAGATTGGTGTCCTTCTTGAGCATCCCCTCTCTCTGCTCTCACGCTGCTGCCTTCCTCTAGCTGGGTATCATCATCAGATCCTTCCAAACGCTGGGCATCCTCCTGGAGCATGTACCCAACACTGTGCTCAAACAGTTCGGGGGACTCCCCAGGAGGAGGACATGGTGGGTCTAGGGAAGGATTGACTAATGAAGATAATGATACCAGAGAAGAGGACGCTTTGGCAGCTGCTTTGCCAGTACCCTGAGCCTGGGTGAGAGAGGATGAGGAGGATGAGGTGGGCTTGGTCATCCACTCTACCAAGTCTTCGGCATGATGTGGCTCAACATGTCCAGCTGCCGAAAAGGACAAGCGTGTCCCATGGCCATGTGCTAAAGACAATGCACTGCGTCCACGACCAGCACTGTTGCCCCCAGACACAGAGCCTGCTTGCCCTCTTTTTTTGCCTCCTGACTGTCTGCCTCTCCTTGTTTGCCTTCCAGACATTTTAATGGATGGCCTGCAGGGAGATGGGAAAAAGAGCAATAAGGGCTACCTTCAGGTGTATACTGTGCAGGAGGCTTAGCAACAATGACACTGACACTGTCCCCTGCCTATCCTTCTCTGTCCCTAAACACAATGATTGAAAATATGGAACAGCAAACTTGGTTTAGAACAGAATAGCACACTGACACTTTCCCTCACTGTCCTACTCTGTCCCTCCCTACAAACAAGTTTTAGCACAGAATAGCACACTGATAATTTGCACGAGTGTCCTTCTCTGTCCCTAAACTCAAGGATTTGAAATATGGAACAGCAAAATTGGTTTAGAACAGAATAGCACACTGTCAGTTTCACTCACTGTACCTCTCTGTCCCTAAACTCAAGGATTGAAAATATGGTTCAGCAAAATTGGTTTAGAACAGAATAGCACACTGACACTTTCCCTCACTGTCCTACTCTGTCCCTCCCTACAAACAAGATTTAGCACAGAATAGCACACTGATAATTTGCACGAGTGTCCTTCTCTGTCCCTAAACTCAAGGATTTGAAATATGGAACAGCAAAATTGGTTTAGAACAGAATAGCACACTGTCAGTTTCACTCACTGTACCTCTCTGTCCCTAAACTCAAGGATTGAAAATATGGTTCAGCAAAATTGGTTTAGAACAGAATAGCACACTGACACTTTCCCTCACTGTCCTACTCTGTCCCTCCCTACAAACAAGATTTAGCACAGAATAGCACACTGATAATTTGCACGAGTGTCCTTCTCTGTCCCTAAACTCAAGATTTGAAATATGGAACAGCAAAATTGGTTTAGAACAGAATAGCACACTGTCAGTTTCACTCACTGTACCTCTCTGTCCCTAAACTCAAGGATTGAAAATATGGTTCAGCAAAATTGGTTTAGAACAGAATAGCACACTGACACTTTCCCTCACTGTCCTACTCTGTCCCTCCCTACAAACCAGATTTAGCACAGAATAGCACACTGATAATTTGCACGAGTGTCCTTCTCTGTCCCTAAACTCAAGGATTTGAAATATGGAACAGCAAAATTGGTTTAGAACAGAATAGCACACTGTCAGTTTCACTCACTGTACCTCTCTGTCCCTAAACTCAAGGATTGAAAATATGGTTCAGCAAAATTGGTTTAGAACAGAATAGCACACTGACACTTTCCCTCACTGTCCTACTCTGTCCCTCCCTACAAACAAGATTTAGCACAGAATAGCACACTGATAATTTGCACGAGTGTCCTTCTCTGTCCCTAAACTCAAGGATTTGAAATATGGAACAGCAAAATTGGTTTAGAACAGAATAGCACACTGTCAGTTTCACTCACTGTACCTCTCTGTCCCTAAACTCAAGGATTGAAAATATGGTTCAGCAAAATTGGTTTAGAACAGAATAGCACACTGACACTTTCCCTCACTGTCCTACTCTGTCCCTCCCTACAAACAAGATTTAGCACAGAATAGCACACTGATAATTTGCACGAGTGTCCTTCTCTGTCCCTAAACTCAAGGATTTGAAATATGGAACAGCAAAATTGGTTTAGAACAGAATAGCACACTGTCAGTTTCACTCACTGTACCTCTCTGTCCCTAAACTCAAGGATTGAAAATATGGTTCAGCAAGATTGGTTTAGAACAGAATAGCACACTGACACTTTCCCTCACTGTACCTCTGTCCCTACAAACAAGGATTAGCACAGAATAGCACACTGTCACTGACACTCTCCCTACCTATCCTTATCTGTCCCTAAACACAAGGAATCCAGGATTAGTAAAGGAAAAATAATGACACTGTCCCTGCCTATGCTTCTCTTTCCCTGTTCCGGAACACACTACACAAGGCCGCCGCGCTGGCGGCCTTTTATAGTGTGGGGCGTGTAGTAAACCCCCTCAGCAATAATTGGCCACAGGCATCCTGCCTGTGGCCAATCATTGCTCTCCTCGCTGCCGGCGCTGTGATTGGCCAAGCATGCGGGGTCACAGTGCATGCTTGGCCAATCACAGCGCCTGGATGACACTGCGATGGCGTAGTGCATTGTGGGCCGTTCGCGTCACTCGAATTTGGCGCGAACGGCCCAAATCGTTCGATCTTCGTCGAACGATCGAACAGCCGATGTTCGAGTCGAACGTATGTTCGACTCGAACACGAAGCTCATCCCTAGTGCAGAGCAGAGGTGAGAGTCTGCGGAGGGGATGTGCAGAGCAGAGGTGAGAGTCTGCGGAGGGGATGTGCAGAGCAGAGGTGAGAGTCTGCGGAGGGGATGTGCAGAGCAGAGGTGAGAGTCTGCGGATGGGATGTGCAGAGCAGAGGTGAGAGTCTGCGGAGGGGATGTGCAGAGCAGAGGTGAGAGTCTGCGGAGGGGATGTGCAGAGCAGAGGTGAGATGGTCTGCGGAGGGGACACAGACACACAGAACAAGATAAATATATAACAAAAGATATATATATTTCTTGAATAATATTTCTTCTACATGCAGTATATTTACTGGTTCCTGGAGGGGGGAGGGGAGGAGAGGTTTGCATAGATAAGGACAACTTCCGCTGACACTGCCGTTGCTATGGAAACCTGACTTGAAACTTATTACACTGCTTGTGCAGCACTGAGCATGTGCGAGATTTGCAAGTCTGAAATCCAGGAAGACATGCAGTCTGGCTTCAGATGCCCACACTTAAGATGGCCACAGCCTATTTCTAGTTTATAAATGTTCTAAATGCTGTAATAACCTAACAAAACGGACCTCAGTTTACAGACTAACTTTACTAGAATACATTAAGCTTGTGAATTATAGGGGTATTTTTATTTAAAAAGTGTCATTTCGGCTGGAACACCCCTTTAAGAGGGAAGTTTCAGGAAAAAATAAAAAATAAACCACTTTGAAGCAAAATAATGGTCAGTGTCCATCTGCAGCCTCAATGCAGCCTAATCTGTGTCCATTTGCAGCCTCAATGCAGCCTATGTGCCCATCTCCAGCCTATGTGCCCATCTCCAGCTTAAATGCAGCCTATGTGCCCATTTGCAGCCACACCATCTCTCGTGCAGTGAGGGAATCACCAAGCCATCATCTCCTGTTAACTCAGCTCTCAGTCGCGTCGGCAGTCACATACACAGTCCCGCCTCCACCATTGGCATTGGACCAGCTCCTGTGATTGATAGAACACTGGTCCAATGGCAGTGGCGGAGGCGGGACTGTGTGTGTGACGTCAGAGCCGAGTGAGAGCCGCGTAAACAGGAGATGACGGCTCAGTGAATTCCGGCGGCGCTCGTCCCCCTCCAAGTCCGAGGTACACTATCGGCGTATAACACACCCCCGTGATTTTCCCCCTATTTTCAGGGGGAAAAGTGCGTGTTATACGCTGATAAATAGAGTAATTGAAAGCCCTTACATACAGTATCTCACAAAAGTGGGTACACCCCTCAAATTTTTGAAAATATTTTATTATATCTTTTCATGTGACAACACTGAAGAAATTAAACTTTGCTACAATATAAAGTAGTGAGTGTACAGCTTGTATAACAGTGTAAATTTGCTGTCACCTCAAAATAACTCAACACACAGCCATTAATGTCTAAACCACTGGCAACAAAATTGAGTACGCTGTACCTAAATAAAATGTATGTCCTTTTTTCCCCTACAAATAGAGCTTTCTTTTGCTGTTTTTTTATTTTTTGCGCTATAAACGAAAAAGGCCAACAATTTTGAAAAAAAACAATATTTTTTTACTTTCTGTTATAAGACATATCCAATCTAAAAATTAGAAAAAATCGAATTTCTTCATCAATTTAGGCCAATATGTATTCCGCTACATATTTTTGGTAAAACAAATCCCAGTAAGCGTATATTGATTGGTTTGCACAAACGTTATAGCATCTACAAACTACGGGATACATTTATTGATTGTTTTATTTATTTTTAACCAGTAATGGCGGCGATCAGTGACTGTGATATTGCGGCAGACAAATCTGACACTGAAAATATGCACTTTTACTGTTCTAACGACAGTGTCTGGGAAGGGGTTAACATCAGGGGCGATCAAAGGGTTAACTGTGTTCCCTTGCCAGTGTTTGTGTACAGTGTGGTAGGTGCTTTTACTAAGGAAAAGACATGGATCCTTGTCCCTGCAAACACAGGATCCACGCCTTCCCTACTGACAGAATGGCAATCTGCCTTGTTTACATAGGCACTTAGGCAGAATGCTGTTCTGCCTATGTAACGAATGATTGGCAGGTTTCGGCAGACATCGAGTCTGCTGATTGGCTCCCACTTAATCACAGGAAGAGCGCTGCCCGGAAGTGCAGGATCATGCATATATACAGTACGTGATCCGACGCACAGCGGCTGCCCTGTAGCAGTAAAGCTACTATAGGGCGGTCGTGAAGTGGTCAAAGAGGAGCTTCATTTTAATCTCATAATTTCTACTAAAAACAACTCTCATTATCCATATGGAGCGATCTGTGTTATTAGGCACTTCATTTACAGTAAAGTGCAGTGTTTTCATGTTTATTTGTTTTCTAAATTAGCACATACCTGCAGTGTGACGGTGTCCATGCTAAGTAAGGCCAGCCAAATCCGGTGCCGCTTATCTCCTGAAATTTTCGCATATGGCCACCCAGCTTGCACATCTGATTCTCGCGCATGCCCAATAAAGCACATAGCATGGGAACCCGATTATATACAAGTTGCCATAGCAACTCCTCCTGATCGCGTATTTTCTAGTATGGAAATACGTTGATATTAGATCAGGCGATTTGGAGACGCTGCCCATTCATTCCAATGCAAGCGCATTGCCCGAGTGGGAAAAGTCATTCATATGAATGGGAGGTGGTTTTCAGGTGCTTAGCAGAAGCTATTTCCAGGGTTAAAGCGCCTGAAAAGCACCCCAGTGTGAAAGGGGTCTTAGAGTCCCCGAAGACTCTGGGGTTGGTGATGCTGATATCCCAGGAATAAACAGGAGATCCTAATGACATCGCTTGCCTAGGTGGCCGGGACTGGAAGTACCGCCATTTTTTTTAAAAAAGGTACTTTCAAATAGTAATAAAAAAATATAATATCCATTTATTAATGCACTATGGAGTGGTCATTATGATGAGGATAACTTTAAAAAATATAGTAGAAAACACCTGTAGTAATTTCCCAAGGTGGTGAGCGGTCGGTGCACTGGCTTATAGTGTCCTCCTAGCACGCAAGCAAATGTAGATAAAGGAAATCCGGCAGCTTAACCTTCCACAATTAATACATTTATTAATCCAGGTGAGGTACAAAATAATCCGGGACTTACGCGTTTCAGCGTGTAGCCTTAGTCATAGCCATGGCTTTGACTAAGGCTACACCCCAAAATGCGTGAGTCCTGTGTTATTTTGTACCACACCTGGATTAATAAATGTATTCATTGCGAAAGATCGAGCTGCCAGCTTTCCTTCATCTAACTTTCAAACATGGGTGAAAATCCGCTTTAAGAACGCGATCTGTCCTACTCTTTTTTTAAAGGCACCATTGCACATTGTGCATTCCTGTGCATTGAAACAATAGGACATTAGGCAAATCACCTTGTCTATGTGTTGGGACTGCGATGGACAACACTGCCCTATGGGGCTGGTGATATCATACTCAGGAACCAGGTTGACCAGGAAAGTCTAGCTTAGATAAGCAAGAAAAAAGTATAAAAATGTTAACACCACATTCCTTCCGAAAATAGATAGCATTATTTGTTTAGCTACTGTTTACATTACCAATCTTGACTGGCTCTGAGTTCTCTCCTGAGAGTAAATGTACGGCTATACTTAAAGGAACAGTTAATACAGGCGCAGAGGGATCCAAGTAGAGATAAGTGATAACATACCATTTACAAATTACTTAGTGTCAATTACAGAGAGAAATGATTTGTGAAAAGAGAGATAAAATGTACCGCAAGCACTTGGGTAAAAGAGAGCAGGGGAAAATGCTTTAGAATGAAATAGGATGATCACCTCAGACAATCTTAACTGCTTAGATAAACTGCATATGCCTTATGTATGGGAATATATGAAGATGAACGCTCAGGCATAAATATATATGCAGGGGGGAATTTTAAAGGTGAAGTCTTTGGAATGCAGACTATAGATGAACTCTAGATAGATATAAAAGACACATGTTAAAGTAGCTCTGTAATCATTAATACACTGTTAAAGATTTTTTTTTCTAATGGAAACAGTGTAAGCACCTGAATTTGATCAGTCTCTTGCACTCCCTGTATAGCAGAGCTGGAGTGTGGGAGGAAGAAACAGAACAAACTAGCCAGTCAATTCATGTGCAACAAGAAGTATTGTGATGGGAAGAGAAAACAGAATAACCGAGAGATGAGCTTATCACTGTTCTTCTTCTCTTTTCACTGTCCAGTCACAGCTGGAGGTGGGTCCAGGAGCTGAATGGGTTGAATGATGCTGGCTATCAGACTGAGGACATCTAGTGACAGAAACACAGTACTACTGGGAAATCTCTGGATCGACAGTGAGTTGCAGCATAAGCTAGTTTTGTGATTTTTTATTTTTTTTGTTAATTTTCATCTTGTTATTTTTTGCTGAAGTTCTGCTTTAGAAACTTGTAGAGCTCAATATAGTGAAAATAGCTAAATAAGCATTTCGAATGCTGCAAATGAAATATATGTACAAAAAAAAAGTTCAAATTTAAAAACATGAATCTGCCAAGATGGCGCAGTAGATTTGGTGTGAAAGAGCTCCGGAAGTAAATTGTGTCTGAGTTTTTTTTTTTCTTTCATCAGGTCAGTGGGTGTCGTTCATCGTGACAGATGATTCAATTGATTAAGGATGTACTTCGTAGGACTTTATGGGCCACTATTTTTTTTTTATCATTATGAAAGTTTGGTGTAGTTTTTACTGTTTACATTTTTGGTGCGAATGAGTAGGGGTGCCCTGTACTTATTCACATTGGGGGGTGGTATCTGAGTGCCCCTTCATTTTTAAATAAGATCTTCCAGATTCTTATAATCCCCATCGACAACCACAGAGCCAGAGTTGGGGGGAAGAACCCCTTGTCCTTAAACAAATAGGGACAAGGTGAATTGCCAGGAAAAGCACCTCCCCCATGTTTGGGGCATATGTCCTGGTATTGTCTGGGGGGGTACAAGCTTGTTCCCCTCTTTTTTGGCCTGCCAGTCTGTATTCTGGTCTGGTATGGAATTTGGTGGCAGAGGGAACTTTTTTCATCTTGTATTTGTAAATATTTGTATTTTGCAGAAGGGACTCCACCCTAAAATTCATATCACTAGTGTGGAATTTGGAGGGACACATGCCTTTTTTTCACTTGCGGTCCATGTTGACATCTATACCAGACCCTCATCAAGGATAAGGATCTCGTATGTATTTTCAGTGGGATCCCCATTACCATCTACAGTAAGTATAGAAAATAATCACCCCCCCCCCTTCAAAATAATCACATTTTGTTGCTTTGCAGCATGAAATGAAGATAGGTACAGTTTTTGTTTTATCTAGCTGTATTTACTCAGTGCAACTTATAACATCCAAGTGAGAGACATAACACCAACATGTCAGAAAAAAATTTAATAACATTTTTAAACATAAACCGTTTGAAAAAGGATCAAACCTCCTCCCCTCTATAAAATGACTTGTAAACTCAATCAGGTGTAGCTAATAATCTTCTCAATGGCACGCCTAGCCACTTGACTTTCAACTGTGATCAGCTGTGATCATTTTGATTAGCTCAGCATGAAAAGAGCTTACCTGGAGCATTTCAGTCCCTGGTAGTAAAACTAAAGCAAACAATCAGCTATGGGTGGCAAGGAACTGTCAAAAGATATCTGGAATAAAGTTGTGGACAGACACAAGTCAGGAGACGGATATCATTTTTAAGATTTTATCAATGCGCTAGAAGCATAGTAAAGTCTATTATTAAAAAGTGGAAGGTATTTGGTACAACATAGACTCTCCCTGGATAAGGATGTCGCTCCAAACTGGATGAAAGAACCAGTAGGAAACTGGTCCGAGGGTCTACCAAGAAGCCTACAGCAACTCTGAAGCAGTTGCAGGAATTTATGACAAATAAATTGTGTCATTGTGTGCACGTGACAACAATATCACAATGTCTCCACTAATGTGACTTGTATGGGAGGGTTGCAGGAAAAAAGCCACTCCTCACGAAAGGCCACATGCATTCACTGAGTTTTGCCAAAACGCACCTTGAAGATTCTGCGACCACATGGAAAAAGGTGTTATAGTCAGATGAGACAAAAAATTTATTATTTGGCCCCAACACCAAACGATAATGCTCCAAATAACACCATTCCTACAGTAAAGCACAGAGGTGGTAATATACTGTTATGGGGTGTTTCTCTACAGCAGGGACTGGATTTGTCAAGATAGAAGGAAAAATGGATGGGGCAAAATACCGTCAACTTCTTGAGGAAAATCTGCTGTGCCCTGTCAGAAAGTTGTCAATGGGAAGAAGGTTTACCTTCCAACATGACAATGTCCCAAAGCACACAGCAAAAATGACCACACAATGGTTGAAGGAGAAAAAGGTGAATGTCCTTGCATGGCCTAGTCAGAGCCCAGACTTCAATCCACAAACAATCAATCTTCAAATTTAACTGAATTGGAGCAGTGCTGCAAAGAAGAGTGGGCAAATATTGAAAAGTCTACATCAACAAAGTTAGTAGAGACATATTTCAACAGACTAAAAGCTGTAATTAAAGCAAAAGGTGGATCAACAAAATACTGACATAAGGGGTGTGACCCTTTTTCCAACTCGGTGGTTCTGTTTTTGAATATTTTTTTCTTTTATTCTGACATGTTGGTGTTATATCTTTCACTTGGATGTTATAAGTTCTGTCTTCATTTCAGGCTGCAAAGCAACAAAATGTGATTATTTTGAAGGGGGTGATTCTCTTCTATACCCATTGTAGATGGTATTGGGGATCCCACGCGAAAAATTGTGTAGGGTTCCCCCTAAAAATACATATGAGATCCTTATCCTCGATGAGGGCCTGGTATAGATGTCAACATGAAAAAAAGGCATGTGTCCCTCCAAATTCCACACTAGTGATATGAATTTTAGGGTGGAGTCCCTTCTGCAAAATACAAATATTTACAAATACAAGATGAAAAAAGTTCCCTCTGCCACCAAATTCCATACCAGACCAGAATTCAGCCTGGCAGGCCAAAAAAGGGGGAAAAGCTTGCACCCCCCCCCCCCAGACCATACCAGGGCATATGCCCTAAACATGGGGGAGGTGCTGTTCCTGGCAAGTCACCTTGTCCCTATTTGTTTGAAGACAAGGGATTCTTCCCCTCAACTCTGGCTCAGTGGTTGTCAGGGGGAGTTATCAGAATCTGAAAGATCCTCTTTAAAATTAGGGGGCACCTAGATACCACCCCCCAATGTGAATATGTGTACTCATTCGCAAAAAAAATGTAAACAGTAAAAACAACACCAAACTTTCATGAAAGATTTAAAAAAAACAGTGGCCCATTAAGTCCTACAAAGTACATCCATAATCAGTTTGAATCATCCAAAGATACAGATCCATCTCAGTCATTATGAACGATGCCCACTGACCTGATGAAAAAAAAAAAATCTCACTGACACAATTTACTTCCAGAGCTCTTTCACACCAAATCTACTGTGCCATTGCTAACTCCATTTAGGGCAGATTAATGTTGTTAAATTTGAACATTTTGTTTTAACTCTACAAGTTTCTAAAGCCGAACTTTATGATTTCTAACATGCAGCTCCCAAAGACATTAATAGGGTTTGAACTTCAGTACATTTTTCCGAACTCGCCTTAAAGTGAACCAAGGTACATTTGGCTCATCCCTACTGAACAGAGAAAGGAAAAGCAGCACAGTAATGAGCTCATATATCTATCACTCTATTCTTTCACTTTGTATCAGCATGCTTCTTGTCAGCACATGAACAGATTGATTTCTTGTGCTACTTCTTCCTCTCACACTCTAGCTCTGCTATACAGGAACTGCAACAGGCTGACAGCAGGTGTAATTCAGGTCTTTGCATTTAAAAATATATTTAATGAAATTTTGCTGGAAATTGCACCAAAATGCAGAAAGGATTTTTTTCAATGCACTGCATGACAATGCAGTGTGTATCAATTAGTGTGAAGGTGTGAATCAGTGAGATATCCACACTTGAGTTCCTGACTCTGCACACGTGCTGAGGCCATTATAAGAGGTTCCCACTAAACAGAAGAAGCTGTAACAGTTAAGGGTGGGCAGAACACTCAAAACCTTCATGTGGACAGGAAGACAGTCAGGAAATTGCAATATAAAGTAGACCTCACTGATGGAGTATCCAAGATATATAGGCGGACAGGAAATGACTCATGAGACAATTTGCAAATGTTGTCTAAATATGCAAATAAAACCTTTGTTTTAACACAAATATGTTATGTTTTTTTTGTTTTTTTGTTTTAGGTAATACATTTTAATTAATTAAATTGTACCTACAGGTAAGCCTATAGTAAGGCTTGCCTGTAAGTACTGCAAATATCTCCTAAACTTGCACTGTTTAGGAGATATTTACCATATAAGCTGCCACCGACGTCATCGACGCATGGGCACTGAAGGAACGGGCCGGCCCGCTTGTGCCGTTTCTTCAGGGCCCCATGTCATGACTGGCGGCACCCGCGCGCATGCGCAAGAGTAAAGTCATCGTGGCTACGGCCATTTATAGCGCCGGAGCCCATAAACCCGGAAGTAACTTTAGGAAAGATGTCGGCCATGTCAGCGGCCGTGCAGGGCATCGTTTTAAGGTAAGTATTTCATAATGAGCTAGTATGCGATGCATACTAGCTCATTATGCCTTTTTCTTGTGGGTTTTTGTGGGGGGGGGGGATTTTTGGGGGATTTTTATTGGAGGTTTACAACCTCTTTAAGACTTGTTATAAATTGGGGAGAGGGGTCACTATTTTTGTTCAAATGATTCATTCCACTATAGGCTTCCTCTTATAGATAAATTGACAGAATAAAAAATGACATCACATGCCGTTAAATGTACAGATTCTGTTTAGGATTGGCTGGAAGAACATGTAACACCTTCCCAGCATAGGATACTAGGCAAACTTTGTTTTTGGCTCCTTCTGTAGTTAAGAGAGCAGTAATTGTTTGTTCTTGTCTTTTCAGGGTTTCACAGAGACAGGGAGTATGATTGTTTCCCCTGCCTCTGGAAGAAGCTTCCAGAACATAGGGAGTGAGATTCATATGATCAGCCTAAATATTTATCATGGCTTAGCCAACCCCTGGGAAGGAGTGTCCAGAAGGTGGCTGTGGAGGTTTTAAATAGTCTGAAGCCCTGAAGAAATTGCCCTCTTTCCCCAGTGAGGTTCCAAGCCTTAGTGGAGCTGCTGCCCCTCTGAGATAGCTAGTAGACTGTGTAACTGTTCTTGAGGCCTCAGTGGTGTCAGGGCTGAGGGCCTGAAGTGAAATTTCTGAGGAGCTGGCTGTGGGAGTTCGCCATAGGGATCAGGTCTTGAGAAGCATTGTCTACCTCACTGGACAGTGTCTGGACTCCGGAGGAAGCTGGAAGATGCACAGCTGTCCTGGGGACTTGAGAGTCAGTTGGGACTGTGTGTACTTTTGGGATATAAGTGCCTAGGTAGATTGGACTGAGACAGCTTTCAGAGTCTCATAGTACTGGTCATTCCCCTGTCCTCAGCAGAACCCTGGAGTGTGAGCCTAGAGTGTCCTCCTATTTACTATGCTGCATTTTGGAGTATGTCATGCTTAATCCCTCTCTTGTTTAAAGTTCTTCAAGCAATACATTTCAAAAACACATCCCCTAGACTGAGTTATTGGAGCCAGAACTCCTCAGTCTCCGCTCTAATTCATCCCAAAGGTGTTCTATCAGTTGAGGTCAGAACTCTGTGCAGACCAGTTAAGTTCCTCCACCCCAAACTCGCTAATCCATGTCTTTATGGACCTTGTTTGTGCACTGGTGTGTGGTCATGTAGGAACTGGAACTGGAACTGGCCATCCCCAAACTGTTCCCACAAAGTTGGGAGCATGAAATTGTCCAAAATATCTTGGTATGCTGACACTTTAAGATTTCCCTTCACTGGAACTAAGGGGCTAAGCGGAATCCCTGAAAAACCACCCCGACCATAGTCCCCCCTCTACCAAATGATTTGGACCAGTGCACAAAGTAATATCCATAAAGACAAGGATGAGTGAGTGTATTTTATTTAAAATAAAAGATGGGCTCCCATAACATAAACCTAAGAGATAATAGGCTTTTATTTAAAAACTTTTTTTTAAATCAAAAACAAAAACAAAAGCACATTCCAGGGCGATATTCAGCCCGAACAGTGAAAAAAAGCTAGACACACAAGTTTTCCTGGCCGATGCTAGCAGCGTGCGTTCCACCAGTCTGGGTCTCGTAATACCAGAAGTGACGTGTGTGCGTGGCTCCGCCTTATGCGTTTCGTCATTGACGTCGTCTAAGGCGGTGAACGGGGTCACCTCAGATTTCAGGCTCATTCTCTGGTGACACCAATCAGAGTGTCTTCACCTGAATAGAGCGACCTGATAGACTACTCCTCGCTCATAGGTAGCGCCACACCCCCCATTCTTTTTTTCAAATATAAAAGGTTGACATGATGCATATACATATAGTGCAAAAGAAAACACTCCTATAAACCCTATTATCTTCCCCTTTATATCTGTTTCCATCCTGGTTTTATTCCATGTAGCAGCACCTCCCAAGGATACTCTGGAATTTCCTTTTTTGTAATTACTTTTATTAACTGTAGTATCTTTTTCCAGAATAATTTAACTTTTGGGCAATCCCACCACAGATGGGCCATCGTTCCTGTTGCCTTACAACCTCGCCAGCAGTCTGCTGATTTTCCTGGTTGAAATTTACTGATTTTTTTGGGGGTTGCGCACCAGCTTGTCAGACATTTATAGTTCATTTCCGCCATTTTACCGCGGAACTGTGAGTTAATTGCGACATATTTCCGATAGAGACTAGGGATGAGCTTGGAGTTCGAGTCGAACTCATGTTCGACTCGAACATTGCCTGTTCGCCCGTTCGCCGAACAGCGAACAAATTGGGGTGTTCGCGGCAAATTCGAAAAATCTATGGGAGAAATCTAAAGTGTTAATTATAAAGGCTAATATGCAAGTTATTGTCCTAAAAAGTGTTTGGGGACCGGGGTCCTGCCCCAGGGGACATGTATCAATGCAAAAAGAAGTTTTAAAAACGGCCGTTTTTTCGGGAGCAGTGATTTTGATAATGCTTAAAATGAAAAAATAAAAGTGAAATATTCCTTTAAATTTCGTACCTCGGGGGTGTGTATGATATGCATGTGAAGTGGCGCATGTTTCCCGTGCTTAGAACTGTCCCTGCAAAAAATGTCATTTTTGAAAGAAAAAAAGTCTTTTAAAACTGACTCGCGGCTATTAATGAATTGTCGGCTCCCGGCAATACATACAAAAGTCATTGATAAAAAAAAAAAAAAAAGTGTGGGGGTTCCCCAGAATTCAATTACCAGGCCCTTCAGGTCTGGAATGGATATTAAGGGGAACCCCGCCGCAAATTAAAAAAAAATTGACGTGGAGTTCCCCCAAATATCCATTCCAGGCCCTTCAGATCTGGCATGGATTTTAAGGGGAACTCCACCCCAAATTTTAAAAAAAAATGGCGTGGAGTCCCCCTAAAAATCCATACCAGACCCCTTATCCGAGCACGCAACCTGGCCGGCCGCAGGGGAAAAGGGGGGGACGAGAGAGCGGCCCCCCCTCCCTCCTGAACCGTACCAAGCCACATGCCCTCAACATGGGGAGGATGTCCCCATGTTGATGGGGACAAGGGCCTCATCCCCACAACCCTTGCCCGGTGGTTGTGGGGGTCTGCGGGCGGGGGGCTTATCGGAATCTGGAAGACCCCTTTAACAAAGGGGACCCCCAGATCCCGGCCCCCCCCTATGTGAATTGGTAAGGAGTACATTGTACCCCTACCATTTCACGAAGAAAGCGTAAAAAAATGTTTAAAAAAACACACAAACACCTTGAAAAAGTCCTTTATTAAAAAAAAAAAAAAAAACATTCCAGCGGTGAAATCCAGTGTCCCGCGGCGATCCCGATGTCCAGCGCTGTCCTTCATTGGTTGTGCCTGAGCGGACCTGATGGGGAACTCCCTCTCAGTATTTTAAATGTATAGACCCGCCCCTTCTAAAGTTCCCCATCAGGTCCGCTCCCTCGGTATGTCGGACCCGCCTACGTCATTGGCTTGAGCGGGGAACTTCCTTCACTGTGTAATTTAAATTTACATAGTGAAGGAAGTTCCCCGCTCAAGCCAATGACGTAGGCGGGTCTGACATACCGAGGGGGCGGACCTGATGGGGGACTGCTCTCACTTTGGTAATACATGTATAGACCCGCTCCTTCTCATGTTCCGCATCTGGTCCGCTGAGCGGACCTGATGGGGAACTTTAGAAGGGGCGGGTCTATACATTTAAAATACTGAGAGGGAGTTCCCCATCAGGTCCGCTCAGGCACAACCAATGAAGGACAGCGCTGGACATCGGGATCGCCGCGGGACACTGGATTTCACCGCTGGAATTTTTTATTTTTTTTAAATAAAGGACTTTTTCAAGGTGTTTGTGTGTTTTTTTAAACATTTTTTTACGCTTTCTTCGTGAAATGGTAGGGGTACAATGTACCCCTTACCAATTCACATAGGGGGGGGCCGGGATCTGGGGGTCCCCTTTGTTAAAGGGGTCTTCCAGATTCCGATAAGCCCCCCGCCCGCAGACCCCCACAACCACCAGGCAAGGGTTGTGGGAATGAGGCCCTTGTCCCCATCAACATGGGGACATCCTCCCCATGTTGAGGGCATGTGGCCTGGTACGGTTCAGGAGGGAGGGGGGGCCGCTCTCTCGTCCCCCCCTTTTCCCCTGCGGCCGGCCAGGTTGCGTGCTCGGATAAGGGGTCTGGTATGGATTTTTAGGGGGACTCCACGCCATTTGTTTTTAAAATTTGGGGTGGAGTTCCCCTTAAAATCCATGCCAGATCTGAAGGGCCTGGAATGGATATTTGGGGGAATCCCACGTCAACTTTTTTTTTTTAAATTTGCGGCAGGGTTCCCCTTAATATCCATTCCAGACCTGAAGGGCCTGGTAATTGAATTCTGGGGAACACCCACGCTTTTTTTTTTTTTTTTTATCAATGACTTTTGTATGTATTGCCGGGAGCCGAGAATTCATTAATAGCCGCGAGTCAGTTTTAAATGCATTTTTTTCTTTCAAAAATGACATTTTTTGCAGGGACAGTTCTAAGCACGGGAAACATGCGCCACTTCACATGCATATCATACACACCCCCCAGGTACGAAATTTAAAGGAATATTTCACTTTTATTTTTTCATTTTAAGCATTATTAAAATCACTGCTCCCAAAAAAACAGCCGTTTTTAAAACTTCTTTTTGCATTGATACATGTCCCCTGGGGCAGGACCCGGGTCCCCAAACACTTTTTAGGACAATAACTTGCATATTAGCCTTTATAATTAACACTTTAGATTTCGAACGTTTGAGTCCATTGTATTTAATAGGGTTCTAAAGTTTACACGAACATTTTGTCTGTTCGCAGGTTCTGGTGCGAACCGAACAGGGGGGTGTTCGGCTCATCCCTGATAGTGACTTTATCTCTCTGTGACCCTAGTTCCCTTTCCCATTTTTTTATGAATCTCCGGTTGGTTTATTGCTGATAGTATTTTATATATACGGGAAATTTTATTTTTAGTATTTTCTGCTATACATAGCCGTTCCAGTACTGTTAAATCATCTCTTGTTCTTATTGGTTGAGGTAAGTGTTCAACAAAATGAGTCAGCTGGAGGTATCGCCATTCATTTATTATCATTAAATTTGTGTTGTGTTTCAACTCTTGAAAAGGTATAATTTTCCCTCGTTTTCCTATATCTCCTAATTGTGCAGTCTCACTTTTCATCCAATTGCCTCATATTGCCTTTTTGCCTGGTGTGAAATAATAATTTTATTTTAGTGTAATTAAAGGTGAATTATATTTCCCCTTATTAGCTTTATACGTTGCGTCCCATATTTTAAGTGCATTTCGTGTCAGTGCATGTGTATTTACATCTAGTGTTCTGAATTGTGGGGGATTCCAAACAATACTAACTAATTTTTTGTTGCTCATTGGGTTTTCTAGATTAACCCACCTTTTTTAATTTTTACCCTTAATCCATTCTATCACACGTGTTAGCACTATCGCGTTGTAATATTTTTTAACATCAGGTACTGCTAACCCCCCTTGCTTTTTTTCCTTGTTTTAATACTGAAAGTGATTTTTTTTTTTTGTGTAACCATATAGAATTCCTAATTATAGTTATTAGCGCCTTAAAGTAGTGTTGTGGAAGTTCTATCGGTAACATCTGGAACTTGTATGTTATTTTCGGTAACATTATCATCTTCAAGGCACTAATCCTACCATTCAGAATAAAGATCTATTTGTTATTCTTTTTGTTTCGTTTTTTATTTCATCCAGTAGGGGTATATAGTTAATTTTATATGTTGTCTTCATTGAGTTAGTTTTATTCCTAGGTATTTTAACTCTTTCTTCCATGGAAATTGGAATTCTTTCTGCAGGGCCCGTTCTTCCTGTTTACAGATTTGGTTAAATTGATTTTAAAATGAGAGAGTTCTCCGTACTGTTTTAATGTTTTTAATAGAATAGGCATTGTGTTTCTCGGTCTAGTTATATAGAACAGTACATCGTCGGCGTCGGCGTAGGCTGCCAATTTATGTTTCTCATTTCCCGCACTTATGCCTCTTATATCAGGGTTGTTTCGGATTGTTGCGAGCAATGGCTCTAGGGCTAAAACAAATAATAGGGGGGATAGGGGGCACCCCTGTCTCGCGCCGTTTTTCATCTCAAAGAGAGAGGGTGGCACTCCATTGATTTTTATAGATGCCACAGGGTGGTGGTACAATACTTTGATCCACTGGATCATTCTTGGACCAACTCCCATGATTTTCAGAATTTGTATCATGAGTCCCCAGTCTACCCTGTCATAGGTAGCGCTACACCCCCTATTCTTTATATACGGTTGTACAAAATTAGATCTCCACCAGTGGAGATCTTTAGGGGAGGCTGCAACCAAACCTACACCTAAGCGCAAGATTTATAATATCTATACACGTGCATTTATACAACAATCATACCAAATGTTCTGACCCCACTTTTTAACCACTTCAACCCCTTAGGATGTAGTCGTACTTCCTCGGGTTGAAGTGGCTGTACCAGAATGATGGCTGCAGCTATTATCCCGGTACAACATTTTCAGCAAATGATAGGCTTTTCTGTAGAGGTGATCCAAGTGGCTCTACAGCAGCCTGATCATTTTTACAGGGCAGGAAGAACCCCTCCCGCAACCTGCCTGCACAAGGCTCTCCAGAGCAATTGAGGAGTCCAGAACCACCCTGCACTGGGAGGGGAGGAAGGTACATTTGTACCCACCTCCTCTCTGTGATAAAAGAAACTGGGAGTGGTTTGTTGTTTACAGGCCACTACCAGTTTTTACAGCATCTGATTAAACCAATCTCGATTTGATCAGATGCTTTGGAGACCAGAGAGGAGGCATGGGGTCTAATAGACCCCAGATCTCTCTATAAAGAGGACCTATCATGGCCCATTCTATCACAAGGGATGTTGTTCATCCTTTGTGATAGCAATAAAGTTGATAAACAAATTAAAGGGACAGTTTAATTTATTTTTTTATAAAATAAATAATACAATTTAAAAAATAAAAAAAAATGCCCCTGTTCCCCCCATGCTCACGCACAAATGTACACATATACATAGGTTCTGTGTGCATATGTAAACAATGTTTCTCTTATCATCCATGGACCGACACGGCGTGTCTTACACTTTACACGTGGGTATATGTCCCTGCTTGCAGGAGAAGACCTAGGCAGAATGTTAAATGTTAAAACATTCCAGAACAAACCAGAGCTGAACAGCCCCGCCCAGGGGGGGCGGTCCCTCCGGACATTACCCTCACACCTGCAGCTAGCAGGCCTCAGTTTTTTTCTGCCTAGCAGAAGGAGAAAACGTGGCTCTCTCAGGAGCCAGTCTCCTGGAAGATTTTACTTTTAATTTTTATTCCTTTGGGAATTTTATTATTTTATTTTTGAGACCTTCAATCAACTGTCGGCTGGGCAACAGGTTGGGTACACTAGTATCCTCAAAGTCTACCCTGTCCGACCATCGAGCGTGCTGATCCTCGCCTTGTGTGCGTGAGATTTAGTTCACGACATACCCCATGGCTCCAGGGGTGGCCGGGTTGCTTTCATGCTCCCGCGGTCCTCTCAAGATCGAACAGTACCTACTGTATCTTTCGCGGTGGACCGGGCCGACAGCTACGCAGTACGACTCTGTGATAGGCCTGTCTGAAACAAGCCAGTGAGTCCCTCTATGGGCACCGGGGGTGTTCTCCAAGGTGCTTGCGGGACGGGTAAGTAGTCTCTCCTGTTGCAAGGTGAGTACATGCTGGCTGTGTTTCTGTGTGTGGGGGGTTCTCTCTGTCTCCCCCCTGTTATGCTGCTCTCTGCACCCTGTTGTGCTGTTGTGCTGTGTGGGGATGCTTGGGGGGTCACTCTGCCCTGGGGGGGCCGCTCCATGACTGTTATTTTGTTTGGGAAGTGTTCTGGGGGACTGGCTGTGTTGTTTTCTGTGCGCCATTGGCGCGGTGTTTTATTTTTTAACCACTTAACGACCGCCCACTGTAAATATACGTCGGCAGAATGGCACCGACAGACAGAATCACGTATATGTACGTGATTGCCTTTGTATAGTTGGGGGGTCCGATCGGACCCCCCTTCTTTACAGTGAGCGGTCGTTTTACCTTCGGGAGCGATCAGGCATGAGGGGACGGCCGTTCGATTCCGGCCACCCCCTCTCGATCGCTCCCGGCGAATGAGAGCTTCCCCTGCCTGTGTGCTTGTTTACACAGGCTGGAGGAAGTGATGTCATCTCTCCTGCGGCGCTCACATATACCGAGCGCCGTACAGGAGAAGATGCAGGTTAGTGCACACAACACTACACTGACACCAGGACACATAGGTACATAAATCGCCCCCCCAGGCCCCCCCAGACACCCCCAGATCACCCCCCAGATCACCCCCCAGCCCCCAGTCACAGTGTCACTGATTGCAGTGACCATTTATTTAGTGATCACTGCAATCAGTGACATTTGTGACTGTAAAAGTGTCAGTACATTTAGTTTTAGGTCCAGTGTAGCCCCCTGACCCCCCCCTAATAAAGGTTTAACCCCCTGATCACCCCCCAGATAACCCTTTCACCCCCTAGTACCGCCGTCGCTAAGCGATCATTTTTCTGATCGATGTCTTAGCGTCGGTGATGCTGATCGGTAGCCAGTAATTTTTTTTAGGTTTGCCGCAGGTTTTTATAGCGTCGGGTACCCCCATAAATTATCTAATAAAGGTTTAACCCCCTTGATCACCCCCCAGGTAACCCTTTCACCCCCTAGCACCGCCGTCACTAAGCAATAATTTTTCTGATCGATGTCTTAGCGTCGGCGATGCTGATCGGTAGCCAGTAATTTTTTTTAGGTTCGCCGCAGGTTTTTATAGCGTCGGGTACCCCCATATATTACCTAATAAAGGTTTAACCCCCTTGATCACCCCCCAGGTAACCCTTTCACCCCCTAGCACCGCCGTCGCTATGCGATCATTTTTCTGATTGATGTCTTAGCGTCGGTGATGCTGATCGGTAGCCAGTAATTTTTTTTAGGTTCGCCGCAGGTTTTTATAGCGTCAGGTACCCCCATATATTATCTAATAAAGGTTTAACCCCCTGATCGCCCCCCAGGTAACCCTTTCACCCCCTATCACCACTGTCGCTAAGCGATAGTTTTTATGATCGTTGTCTTAGTGTCGGTGATGCCGATAGGTAGCCAGTAATTTTTTTTTAGGTTCGCCGTCAGGTTTTTATATAGCGTCAGGTACCCCCATATATTACCTAATAAAGGTTTTAACCCCCTAATTGCCCCTAGTTAACCCTTTCACCAGTGATCATCATATAAGTGTTACGGGTGACGCTGGTTAGTTAGTTTGCTTTTTATAGTGTCAGGGCACCCGCCGTATATAACCCAATAAAGGTTTAACCCCCTGATCGCCCGGCGGGTGATATCAATTAGGTTTTAGCGTCAGAGAGGGTCTGCGTCACACCCCAGGCAGCGTCAGGTTAGTGCCAGTAGCGCTAAAACCCACGCGTGAAGCATACACACCCCTTAGTGGTATAGTATCTGATCAGCTCAATATCTGATCTGATCAGATCTATACTAGCGTCCCCAGCAGTTTAGGGTTCCCAAAAACGCAGTGTTAGCGGGATCAGCCCAGATACATGCTAGCACCTGCGTTTTGCCCCTCCGTCCAGCCCAGGCCACCCAAGTGCAGTATCGATCGATCACTGTCACTTGCAAAACACAACACACATAACTGCAGCTTTCGCAGAGACAGGCCTGATCCCTGCGACTCCAGTGCTGTAGGAGGTGATTTCACCACCACAGTTAAAAAAAAAAAAGCATATATGCCGAAGCATTGGGGCAGCAGGAGCGGAGGAGCGATTTTGCTCCTAATGCCGCGTACATACGGTCGAAATTCCGACGGAGGCTTGCCCGTGGAAAAGTCTGACCATGTGTACGCGGCATAACTTTTGCGAGAAGATGCCCCCATGCTTCGGCATATATAAATGGTGCATGTATGCCCATCATTAGAAGTGGGTGGATGAAGGGCGGTGTTCTAATGGTGGGCATACCCACCGATCAATCTTTTTTTTTCGTTCAGCCAACAGGCTGCATGAAAAAAAAGATTACAATACATGTCCAACAAGGACTAGTGATGAGCCGAACACCCCCGGGTTCGGTTCGCACCAGAACCCGCGAACGGACCGAAAGTTCGAACGAACATTAGAACCCTATTAAATACAATGGATGCGAACGTTCGAATTCTAAAGTGCTAATTATAACAACTATTATGCATGTTATTGTCATAAATAGGGTTTGGGAACCCGGGTTGTGCACCAGGGGACATGTATCAATGCAAAAAGACGTTTTAAAAACGGTCGTTTTTCGGGAGCAGTCATTTTAATGATGCATAAAGTGAAAAAAAAAAGTCAAATATTCCTTTAAATATCGTACCTGGGGGGTGTCTAAAGTATGCCTGTGAAGTGCCACGTGTTTCCCGTGTTTAGAACTGTCCCTGCACAAAATGACACTTCTAAAGGAAAAAAAAGCCATTTAAAACTGCTTGCGGCTTTAATGTAATGTCTGGTCCCGGTAATATGGATGAAATTCTTTAAGAAAAATGGCATAGCTACCCCATGACCCCCCCCCTACCCATTACCAGCCCCTTTGGGTCTTGTATGGATATTAAGGGGAACCCCGCACATAAAATAAAAAAGGCCCTATATACTCTGAACAGCCGTATACAGGCGGTGCATACAAGACAGGGACTGTAGGTTTGTTCTTATGTAGAATGTGTTTGTAATTTTGAACAGGTACATTGTTGAAGTGTAGCTCCAGCCCAAAAATCTATTTTTAAACTTTTTGGGAAACATAGGTAAGGGTTATCACCCCTGTAACATTTGTTTTGCTGTCTGTGCCCCTGTTCAGAACATTTCACCTCACTTTCCGTCCCAATGACAACTGTTTTTGAAATGTGGTGTTTTTCTTGAAACAAGGATTGCTGATAAAGCATCAGTACAGATGAGACCCCTTTCTCCCATATTTATTCTTACAGGAGAGAATTTTCCTTTCTAGGGGTAGATTTCCTCTCACTTCCTGTTGTCTTCTTTCGTTTGCAAGTAGGAGTCGTTTGTAAGTTGGATGTTTGAAAGTAGGGACCTGCCGTATATACTCTGCAGAAATAGGCCCCTTAGTTGTTGGTGTTGGCACAACACTGTAAGCACTCAGTTACTCTTGGTTGGTGCTGGAACGCCCTGCTGTCAACTATTATATCAGGAATTTTAATTACATATAATTGTTGAACAGTGGTAGTAAAAATTGGGGCTTTGATGGTGGTGCTGGTGCCACAACACTGTAAGCCCTGACAGTTACTCTTGGTGGGTGCAGCAATGGGCCCTGCTGTGAATTATTAGATCAAGAATTGTAATTACATGCCCCTTTTGAACAGGGGCTGAAAAATTGGGCCTTTCGTGGTGGTGGTGGTGGTGGCGTTGCCACAAGACTGTAAGCCCTCAGAGTTACTCTTGGTGGGTGCAGCAATGGACCCTGCTGTGAATTATTAGATCAAGAATTGTAATTGCATGCCCCTGTTGAACAGGGGCTGAAAAATTGGGCCTTAGGCACTGGTGGCACAACACTACAACCCCTCACAGATACTGTACTTGGAGCACAGCAATGAGCCCTGTTGCAAAGTATTGCTTCAAAAATTGTAATGACACGCCCCTGTTAAACAGGGGCTGAAAAATTGGGCCTTAGGCACTGGTGCCACAACACTCCAACCCCTCACAGATACTGTACTTGGAGCACAGCAATGAGCCCTATGGCAAATTATTGCTAAAAAAATTGTAATTACACGCCCCTGTAAAACAGGGGCTGAAAAATTGGGCCTTAGCCACTGGTGGCGGCACCCATAAACAAAAATGATCTTCCAAGCTATCATCATCAATGGTATCATTGAGGACTCGGAGGAGGAGGATAGCCAGTCAACATAACAGCACAGACACTCAGCATCAGCATCAGTCTTGAAGGGATGTGACATGTTAAAATCAATTAGTCTGTTATATCAGCATCAGGTGTGTGGTAGCTGGTGGTGATCCAAGACTGGTTCATCTTGATGAAAGTCAGTCGATCAACCGAGTCGGTGGACAGGCGCACCCTGTGATCCGTGACAAATCCTCCAGCAGCACTGAATGTGCGTTCCGAAAGAACGCTGGATGCAGGACAGGCCAGTAGCTCAATTGCATACTGTGCAAGCTCTGGCCAGTGATCCATCCTCAAGACCCAGTAAGCCAGAGGATTTTCGGTGGGGAAGGTGTCCAAGTCTGACCTTGCCCCTAGATATTCCTGCACCATGTTTATCAGACGCTGGCGATGGTTGCTGGAACCGATCATACTTTGGGGCTGCGGACTAAAGAATTGTCTGAACGCATCGGTCAGACGGCCACCTTCCCCACCGCTCCTTCTTTGACTGGCCGAAGCCTCAGCAACTCGTTGTCCAGGACCAGGAGTTTGTAACCTCCCAGTCTCTGGGAACGCGTTGCACAGACCTTTCTGCAAGGCCTCCCGGAGTTGTCTCATCCTCTGCTCCCTCTGCGAAGGTAACATAAGGTCCGCAACCTTACCCTTGTACCGTGGATCAAGGAGAGTGGCCAGCCAGTAATGGTCCCTCTCCTTGATCCGAAGAATACGAGGATCCTTCCGCAGACTTTGCAGGATCAGGGAGGCCATGCAGCGTAGGTTTGCTGAGGCATTCGCTCCGGAGTCCTCTGGGTCACTAAGGACGACATGATCCGCAGCCACCTCCTCCCAGCCACGTACAAGTCCACTGGTTTCTTGGGACTGTAAATCATCCCTAAAAGACTGCTGCTGATGATGCTGAGTGCCAGCCTCCACCTCCATGCTGACACAATCCTCCTCCTCCTCCTCCTCCTCCTCCTCCTCTTCCTCTTCCTGTGCGATGGGTGGGACAGAAAGAACACTGTCTGGGTAAAGGGGGCCTTGAGAGGCAAGGAAGTCCTCCTCTTCCTGCCTCTGTTCTGCCTCAAGTGCCCTGTCCATTATTCCACGCAGCGTGTGCTCCAACAGGTGGACAAGAGGTACAGTGTCACTGATGCATGCACTGTCACTGCTCACCATCCTCGTGGCCTCCTCAAATGGTGCCAGGACAGTGCATGCATCCCTGATCATGCCCCACTGGCGTGGAGAAAAAAAACCAAGCTCCCCTGACCCTGTCCTGGTGCCGTAGTCGCACAGGTACTCATTGATGGCCCTCTGCTGCGTGTGCAGCCGCTGCAGCATGGCCAACGTTGAGTTCCACCTGGTGGGCATGTCACATATAAGGCGGTTCTTGGGCAGGTTCAACTCCTTTTGCAGCTCAGCCAGGCGAGCACTGGCATTATAAGATCTGCGGAAATGCACACAGACTTTCCTGGCCTGCCTCAGGACATCCTGTAAGCCCGGGTACCTGCCCAAGAACCGCTGCACCACCAGGTTAAGGACGTGAGCCACACAGGGCACATGGGTCAGTTGTCCCTGTCGGAGGGCGGAGAGGAGGTTGGTGCCATTGTCGCAAACCACCATTCCTGGCTTAAGCTGGCGTGGCGTCAACCACCTCTCGGCCTGGCCCTGCAGAGCAGACAGGACCTCTGCCCCAGTGTGGCTTCTGTCCCCCAAACACACCAGCGCAAGCACGGCATGGCATCTTTTTGCCTGCGTACTTGCGTAGCCCTGTGAACGGCTACGGAGCACCGCTGGTTCATAGGACAAACCACAGGAAGAGGCCATGGAGGAAGAAGAAGAGGAGGGGGTGGAGGAGAGAGGTGTGTCACAACCAGTAGTAGCATTTTGGAGGCGTGGCGGTGGGACAACCTCCAACACTACTGCACCTTGTCCTGCATCCTTCCCAGCTGCCAAAAGAGTGACCCAATGGGCCGTGAAAGAAAGGTAACGTCCCTGTCCATGCCTGCTGGACCATGAGTCAGCGGTAATATGCACCTTACCGCTGACCGCCCTGTCCAGCGAGGCCAAGACATTGCCTTCCACATGCCGGTAGAGAGCCGGAATAGCCTTCCGTGAGAAAAAGTGGCGTTTGGGAACCTGCCACTGAGGAACCGCACATTGCACAAACTCACGGAAGGGGGCCGAGTCTACCAACTGAAAAGGCAGCAGTTGAAGCGCTAGCAATTTAGCCAAGCTAGCATTCAACCGCTGGGCATGTGGATGGCTGGGAGTGAACTTCTTTCGACGGTCCAGCAGCTGGGGCAGGGAAATTTGCCTGCTAGAATCGGACGTCGGTGTACTGCTAGCAGAGTGGCCGCAAGTACTTGGCTGTGACACACCTAATTCTACACCTTCATTCCTCTCAGTGCATGTTTCAGAGAGGACTGAAGTTATAGTGGGGTTGGAGATCCCAGCTGATGCGGTGCAAGGAGAGGTCCGCTTTGTTCTTTGGTGTGGGTCTTTGAGGTAGGCTTGCCAACGAGCTGCATGGCAGGTCAACATATGTCTGGTCAGGCATGTGGTACCCAAGCGGCTGATGTTTTGGCCACGCGATATACGCTTGAGACATATGTTGCAAACAGCAGCTGTGCGATCTGATGCACTAGCCTCAAAAAAGGCCCACACCAAAGAACTTTTTGAATGACGGGCAGAGGCAGCGCCCTGCACAGGCGGAGCTCTGCGGTGTGATTCCGTCGGTGTACTGCCCTTACGCTGGCCACCAAAGGGCATCCTGCCTCGTTGGAGATGTGCCTCCTCCTCATCCTCCTCCTCCTCCTCTCTCCTATTAGGCACCCACGTGGAGTCAGTGACCTCATCATCCCCTCCCTCCTCATCACTGGAGCCAATCTGGCAGTATGCTGCAGCTGCTGGAACATGACTGCCAGATTGGTGTCCTTCTTGAGCATCCCCTCTGTCTGCTCTCACGCTACTGCCTTCCTCTAGCTGGGTTTCATCATCAGACCCTTCAAAACGCTGGGCATCCTCCTGGAGCATGTACCCAACACTGTGCTGAAACAGTTCGGGGGACTCCTCAGGAGGAGGACATGGTGGGTCTAGGGAAGGAGTGACTGATGATTTGTCTGACATTGATACCAGGGAAGACGACGCTTTGGCAGCTGCTTTTCCAGTACCCTGAGCCTGGGTGAGAGAGGATGAGGAGGAGGAGGAGGGCTTGGTCATCCACTCTACCAAGTCTTCGGCATGATGTGGCTCAACATGTCCAGCTGCCGAAAAGAAGGACAAGCGTGTCCCATGGCCATGTGCTGATGACAATGCACCGCGTCCACGACCAGCACTGTTGCCCCCAGACACAGAGCCTGCTTGCCCTCTTTTATTGCCTCCTGACTGTCTGCCTCTCCTTGTTTGCCTTCCAGACATTCTAATAGATGGCCTGCAGGGAGATGGGAAAAAAGCAATAAGGGCTACCTTCAGGTGTCCTTCTCTGTCCCTTGAAACAAGGACTTTCACAGTGAAAGAAACTGACACTCTCCCTACCTACAGTTTTCTGTCCCTAGAATAAATGTTTTTTTTAAGCACAATATAGCACAAGGACAATTCACTCACTGTCCTTACAGGTCCCTGGAAACAAGGACTTGCAGAGTGAAAGAAAAAAAACACTCTCCCTACCTACAGTTTTCTGTCCCTAGAAAAAATGTTTTTTTTAATCACAATATAGCACAAGGACAATTCACTCACTGTCCTTACAGGTCCCTGGAAACAAGGACTTGCAGAGTGAAATAAACTGACACTCTCCCTACCTACAGTTTTCTGTCCCTAGAAAAAATGTTTTTTTTAATCACAATATAGCACAAGAACAATTCACTCACTGTCCTTACAGGTCCCTGGAAACAAGGACTTGCAGAGTGAAATAAACTGACACTCTCCCTACCTACAGTTTTCTGTCCCTAGAATAAATGTTTTTTTTAAGCACAATATAGCACAAGGACAATTCACTCACTGTCCTTACAGGTCCCTGGAAACAAGGACTTGCAGAGTGAAAGAAAAAAAACACTCTCCCTACCTACAGTTTTCTGTCCCTAGAAAAAATGTTTTTTTTAATCACAATATAGCACAAGGACAATTCACTCACTGTCCTTACAGGTCCCTGGAAACAAGGACTTGCAGAGTGAAATAAACTGACACTCTCCCTACCTACAGTTTTCTGTCCCTAGAATAAATGTTTTTTTTAATCACAATATAGCACAAGGACAATTCACTCACTGTCCTTACAGGTCCCTGGAAACAAGGACTTGCAGAGTGAAAGAAAATAAACACTCTCCCTACCTACAGTTTTCTGTCCCTAGAATAAATGTTTTTTTTAATCACAATATAGCACAAGGACAATTCACTCACTGTCCTTACAGGTCCCTGGAAACAAGGACTTGCAGAGTGAAATAAACTGACACTCTCCCTACCTACAGTTTTCTGTCCCTAGAATAAATGTTTTTTTTAAGCACAATATAGCACAAGGACAATTCACTCACTGTCCTTCCAGGTCCCTGGAAACAAGGACTTGCAGAGTGAAAGAAAAAAAACACTCTCCCTACCTACAGTTTTCTGTCCCTAGAAAAAATGTTTTTTTTAATCACAATATAGCACAAGGACAATTCACTCACTGTCCTTACAGGTCCCTGGAAACAAGGACTTGCAGAGTGAAAGAAAAAAAACACTCTCCCTACCTACAGTTTTCTGTCCCTAGAAAAAATGTTTTTTTTAATCACAATATAGCACAAGGACAATTCACTCACTGTCCTTACAGGTCCCTGGAAACAAGGACTTGCAGAGTGAAAGAAAAAAAACACTCTCCCTACCTACAGTTTTCTGTCCCTAGAAAAAATGTTTTTTTTAATCACAATATAGCACAAGGACAATTCACTCACTGTCCTTACAGGTCCCTGGAAACAAGGACTTGCAGAGTGAAATAAACTGACACTCTCCCTACCTACAGTTTTCTGTCCCTAGAATAAATGTTTTTTTTTAATCACAATATAGCACAAGGACAATTCACTCACTGTCCTTACAGGTCCCTGGAAACAAGGACTTGCAGAGTGAAATAAACTGACACTCTCCCTACCTACAGTTTTCTGTCCCTAGAATAAATGTTTTTTTTAAGCACAATATAGCACAAGGACAATTCACTCACTGTCCTTACAGGTCCCTGGAAACAAGGACTTGCAGAGTGAAAGAAAAAAAACAATCTCCCTACCTACAGTTTTCTGTCCCTAGAAAAAATGTTTTTTTTAATCACAATATAGCACAAGAACAATTCACTCACTGTCCTTACAGGTCCCTGGAAACAAGGACTTGCAGAGTGAAATAAACTGACACTCTCCCTACCTACAGTTTTCTGTCCCTAGAAAAAATGTTTTTTTTAATCACAATATAGCACAAGAACAATTCACTCACTGTCCTTACAGGTCCCTGGAAACAAGGACTTGCAGAGTGAAATAAACTGACACTCTCCCTACCTACAGTTTTCTGTCCCTAGAATAAATGTTTTTTTTAAGCACAATATAGCACAAGGACAATTCACTCACTGTCCTTACAGGTCCCTGGAAACAAGGACTTGCAGAGTGAAAGAAAAAAAACACTCTCCCTACCTACAGTTTTCTGTCCCTAGAAAAAATGTTTTTTTTAATCACAATATAGCACAAGAACAATTCACTCACTGTCCTTACAGGTCCCTGGAAACAAGGACTTGCAGAGTGAAATAAACTGACACTCTCCCTACCTACAGTTTTCTGTCCCTAGAAAAAATGTTTTTTTTAATCACAATATAGCACAAGAACAATTCACTCACTGTCCTTACAGGTCCCTGGAAACAAGGACTTGCAGAGTGAAATAAACTGACACTCTCCCTACCTACAGTTTTCTGTCCCTAGAATAAATGTTTTTTTTAAGCACAATATAGCACAAGGACAATTCACTCACTGTCCTTACAGGTCCCTGGAAACAAGGACTTGCAGAGTGAAAGAAAAAAAACACTCTCCCTACCTACAGTTTTCTGTCCCTAGAAAAAATGTTTTTTTTAATCACAATATAGCACAAGGACAATTCACTCACTGTCCTTACAGGTCCCTGGAAACAAGGACTTGCAGAGTGAAATAAACTGACACTCTCCCTACCTACAGTTTTCTGTCCCTAGAATAAATGTTTTTTTTAAGCACAATATAGCACAAGGACAATTCACTCACTGTCCTTACAGGTCCCTGGAAACAAGGACTTGCAGAGTGAAAGAAAAAAAACACTCTCCCTACCTACAGTTTTCTGTCCCTAGAAAAAATGTTTTTTTTAAGCACAATATAGCACAAGGACAATTCACTCACTGTCCTTCCAGGTCCCTGGAAACAAGGACTTGCAGAGTGAAATAAAAAAAACACTCTCCCTACCTACAGTTTTCTGTCCCTAGAAAAAATGTTTTTTTTAATCACAATATAGCACAAGGACAATTCACTCACTGTCCTTACAGGTCCCTGGAAACAAGGACTTGCAGAGTGAAAGAAAAAAAACACTCTCCCTACCTACAGTTTTCTGTCCCTAGAAAAAATGTTTTTTTTAATCACAATATAGCACAAGGACAATTCACTCACTGTCCTTACAGGTCCCTGGAAACAAGGACTTGCAGAGTGAAATAAACTGACACTCTCCCTACCTACAGTTTTCTGTCCCTAGAATAAATGTTTTTTTTAAGCACAATATAGCACAAGGACAATTCACTCACTGTCCTTACAGGTCCCTGGAAACAAGGACTTGCAGAGTGAAAGAAAAAAAACACTCTCCCTACCTACAGTTTTCTGTCCCTAGAAAAAATGTTTTTTTTAATCACAATATAGCACAAGGACAATTCACTCACTGTCCTTACAGGTCCCTGGAAACAAGGACTTGCAGAGTGAAATAAACTGACACTCTCCCTACCTACAGTTTTCTGTCCCTAGAATAAATGTTTTTTTTAAGCACAATATAGCACAAGGACAATTCACTCACTGTCCTTACAGGTCCCTGGAAACAAGGACTTGCAGAGTGAAAAAAAAAAAACACTCTCCCTACCTACAGTTTTCTGTCCCTAGAAAAAATGTTTTTTTTTAAGCACAATATAGCACAAGGACAATTCACTCACTGTCCTTCCAGGTCCCTGGAAACAAGGACTTGCAGAGTGAAAGAAAAAAAACACTCTCCCTACCTACAGTTTTCTGTCCCTAGAAAAAATGTTTTTTTTAATCACAATATAGCACAAGGACAATTCACTCACTGTCCTTACAGGTCCCTGGAAACAAGGACTTGCAGAGTGAAAGAAACTGACACTCTCCCTACCTACAGTTTTCTGTCCCTAGAATAAATGTTTTTTTAAGCACAATATAGCACAAGGACAATTCACTCACTGTCCTTCCAGGTCCCTGGAAACAAGGACTTGCAGAGTGAAAGAAACTGACACTGTCCCTACCTACAGTTTTCTGTCCCTAGAATAAATGTTTTTTTTAAGCACACTATAGCACAAGCACAAAACACACTGACACTCTCCCTACCTATCCTTCTCTTTCCCTAAACTAAAGGAATCCAGGTTAAGCAAGAAAGAAATAACAGTCACTGTCCCTGCCTATGCTGCTCTATCCCTGCTCCGGAACACACTACACTAGGCCGCCGTGCTGGCGGCCTTTTATAGTGTGGGGCGTGTACTAAACACCCTCAGCAATAATTGGCCACAGGCATCCTGCCTGTGGCCAATCATTGCTCTCCTCGCTGCCGGCGCTGTGATTGGCCAAGCATGCGGGGTCACAGTGCATGCTTGGCCAATCACAGCGCCTGGATGACACTGCGATGGCGTAGTGCATTGTGGGCCGTTCGCGTCACTCGAATTTGGCGCGAACGGCCCAAATCGTTCGATCTTCGTCGAACGATCGAACAGCCGATGTTCGAGTCGAACGTATGTTCGACTCGAACACGAAGCTCATCCCTAACAAGGACCAGCAACGTACTGGTATGTTGCTGGACTTTGAATGTTTATACCAGAATGATGCCTGCGGGTTTAGGTATCATCTTGGTATCATTCTTTTCAGCCAGCGGCCGGCTTTCATGTAAAAGCAATCCTAGTGGCTAATTAGCCTCTGGACTGCTTTTACAAGCAGTGGGAGGGAATGTCCCCCCCACGGATATAAAAAGCGCCATTGGGAAATTGGGAAAGCATTTTATCACACCGATCTTGGTGTGGTCAGATGCTTTGAGGGCAGAGGAAAGATCTAGGGTCCAATAGACCGCAGTTTTTTCAAAAAAGAGTACCTGTCATTACCTATTGCTATCATAGGGGATATTTACATTCCCTGAGATAACAATAAAAGTGATGAAAAAAAATATGGAAGCAACAGTTTAAAAATAAAATAAAAAAGCAAACTTAATAATAAAAAAAAAAAAAGCACCCCTGTCCTGCCCTGCTCTTGCCCAATGGCGAACGCAAGCGTCGGTCTGGCGTCATATGTAAACAGCAATTGCACCATGCATGTGAGGTATCACCGCGAAGGTCAGATCGAGGGCAGTAATTTTAGCAGTAGACCTCCTCTGTAAATCTAACGGGGTAACCTGTAAATGCTTTTAAAGGCTTTTAAAAATGTATGTAGTTTGTCGCCAATGCGCGTTTGTGCGAAATTTTAAAGCATGTCGTGTTTGGTATCTATGTACTCGGCCTAAGATAATCTTTTTTATTTCATCAAACATTTGGGCAATATAGTGTGTTTTAGTGCATTAAAATAAAAAAAAGTGTATTTTTTCCCCAAAAAATGCGTTTGAAAAATCGCTGCGCAAATACTGTGTAGAAAAAAAATGCAACACCCACCATTTTATTCTGTAGTGCCTTTGCTTTAAAAATATATATAATGTTTGGGGGTTCAACATAATTTTCTTGCAAAAAAAATTTTTTTTCATGTAAACAAAAAGTGTCAAAAAGGGCTTTGTCTTCAAGTGGTTAGTAGAGTGGATGTAAGCTTCCTAATGTTGTGTATAAAATGCCAGAACAGTTCAAAACCCCCCCAAATGACCCCATTTTGGAAAGTAGACACCCCAAGCTATATACTGAGAGGCATGTCGAGTCCATGGAATATTTTATATGTTGACACAAGTTGCGGAAAAAATACAATTTTTTATTTTTATTTATTTTTTGCACAAAGTTGTCACTAAATGATATATTGCTCAAACATGCCATGGGCATATGTGGAATTACACCCCAAAATACATTCTGTTGCTTCTCCTGAGTATGGGGATACCACATGTGTGAGACTTTTTGGGAGCCTAGCCGCGTACGGGACCCCAAAAACCAAGCACCGCCTTCAGGCTTTCTAAGGGTGTCAATTTTTGATTTCACTTCTCACTGCCTATCACAGTTTCGGAGGCCATGGAATGCCCAGATGGCACAAACCCCCCCCCCAAATGACCCCATTTTGGAAAGTAGACACCCCAAGATATTTGCTGAGAGGTATTGTGAGTATTTTGCAGATCTCGCTTTTTGTCACAAAGTTTTGAAAATTGAAAAAAAAAAAGAAAAAAAAAAATGTTCTTTCTTCATTTTCAAAAACAAATGAGAGCTGTAAAATACTCACCATGCCTCTCAGCAAACAGCTTGGGGTGTCTACTTTCCAAAATGGGGTCATTTGGGGGGTTTTGTGCTATTTTGGCATTTTATGGCCTTCAAAACTGTGATAGGTAGTGAGGAGTGAAATCAAAAATTTGCGCCCTTAGAAATCCTGAAGGCGGTGCTTGGTTTCCGGGGTCCTGTACGTGGCTAGGCTCCTAAAAAGTCCCACACATGTGGTATCCCCGTACTCAGGAGAAGCAGCAGAATGTATTTTGGGGTGCAATTCCACATATAACCATGGCATGTGTGAGCAATATATCATTTAGTGACAACTTTTTGTAATTTTTTTTTTTTTGTCATTATTCAATCACTTGGGACAAAAAAAAAAAAATATCCAATGGGCT
This sequence comes from Rana muscosa, assembly GCA_029206835.1. Classification (NCBI taxonomy): domain Eukaryota; kingdom Metazoa; phylum Chordata; class Amphibia; order Anura; family Ranidae; genus Rana; species Rana muscosa. The sequence continues at coordinate 172,411,546 of CM055122.1, read as the reverse complement.
CAACAGGCCTCTCAGCAATTTCCTTGGGGTGTCTACTTTCTAAAATGGGGTCATTTGGGGGGGTTTTGTGCTATTTTGGCATTTTATGGCCTTCAAAACTGTGATAGGTAGTGAGGAGTGAAATCAAAAATTTGCGCCCTTAGAAATCCTGAAGGCGGTGCTTGGTTTCCGGGGTCCCGTACGTGGCTAGGCTCCTAAAAAGTCCCACACATGTGGTATCCCCGTACTCAGGAGAAGCAGCAGAATGTATTTTGGGGTGCAATTCCACATATAACCATGGCATGTGTGAGCAATATATCATTTAGTGACAACTTTTTGTAATTTTTTATTTTTTTTTGTCATTATTCAATCACTTGGGACAAAAAAAAAATATTCAATGGGCTCAACATGCCTCTCAGCAATTTCCTTGGGGTGTCTACTTTCTAAAATGGGGTCATTTGGGGGGGTTTTGTACTGCCCTGCCATTTTAGCACCTCAAGAAATGAGATAGGCAGTCATAAATTTAAAGCTGTGTAAATTCCAGAAAATGTACCCTAGTTTGTAAACGCTATAACTTTTGCGCAAACCAATAAATATACGCTTATTGACATTTTTTTTACTAAAGACATGTGGCTGAATAAATTTTGGCCTAAATGTATGACTAAAATTGAGTTTATTCGATTTTTCTTATAACAAAAAGTAGAGAATATCATTTTTTTTCTAAATTTTCGGTCTTTTTCCGTTTATATCGCAAAAAATAAAAATCGCAGAGGCAATCAAATACCATTAAAAGAAAGCTCTATTTGTGGGAAGAAAAGGACGCAAATTTCGTTTGGGCACAACATTGCATGTCCGCACAATTTACAGTTAAAGCAGCGCAGTGCAAAATTCTGAATTCACCTCTGGTCCTTTAGCTACCAAATGGTCCGGGGCTTAAGTGGTTAAAAAGTGCGCCATTGGCGGCCATTTTGGCTGGGGCTTAATGCATAGTTATACTGGTGCCCGGCGGCCATTTTCTTGTAGCCGCGGCACTTTCACTTTCGTTTTCGGCCTCTAGCAGCGCTGCTGTACGGCGCGAAATACACACATCCTCACAGATTCTTCACCTCAGGCTGCACCAGCGCTACAGCGCGACTCATACAGCGGTACCGAGCGGTCCCTAGGGGTGGTGAATACTCCAGGTATCCCCTCCTCAGCCCCAGCACGGCCTGTGGGTGGGCTGTATTATTCACTGTAATGGTGAATAAGGTCTCAGAGCGTGGCAATATTGGAGTCTGGTTCACCTGTTTCTTCACACTGTTAGAGACAACTGGCAGTGCTCCTGCACCTGCGGTCCTTAGGGACCAGTTGTCAGCAGTCCTGGTATCATTAATCTGACCGGGAGGAAGCAGTGTGTGAGCGCAAGGGAGCAAAAAAGCCCCTATCCCCACTTTTTTTCCACAAAAAAAAAAGGGGGGTGTGCGCTGATTCAGATATGGGCCTAGCCACTACTGCTCAGGACCCTAGCTCTGAATATATATTTGATGGTTTTGAACAGGACATTCCTTGCAAGGAAAACTCCAGTTCTGTGTCAGTAAATGACAGGGTGCTTGTTTTGTGAACTCATTGATGCAGTGAGGGACACTCGCAAGCTAAATGCTGCGGATGCAGAACCTCAGGCGGACGGTCTCCTCTGGTTCCTTAGGGCCGGGCCTTCTAAAAAGTGTTTTTTTCAATATGTACCTTTCTTTGACCAGCTCACTGACAAGGTCTGGGGAAAAAGGCGCAGAAGACTTTTATGGTCCCGCAGCGTTTGCCTATAGATACCCCTTTGAAAATTCCCTACTTAAAACGTGGACTTCTCCCCCAGTGGTCGACCCTCCAGTCGCCCATTTGCACAAGGCCACCATTCTCCCGGTGGAGGGGACTCCTGCATTAAAGGACCCCACTCACAGGAGGTCAGAAGTGGTGAGTAGAGCTATGTTTGCCTTGTTGGGGTCCGCCCTACGGCTTGTGGTAGCGGCGACCCTTGTGTCTCCAACACTTGCGGGATGGGCAACTAATACAGGAGCATGATCTTCCTCCAGACACTATTGCTCTGGCCCACAAATGGTGCAGGGCCTGGTTTATGTGGCGACGCCACGTTTGACGCGGCCCCTTATGACTCAGGGTATTGCATTGTCTGATCTGGTCGAAATGCTGGTCTGCTGACCTAGCTTCTAAAAAGCCTCCGAAGGGTTTACCATTGAACGTGGTAGGCTTTCCGGTGCTGCGCTGGATGACATCATCAAGGATGTCACGGGAGGTAAAAGCACTGTTCTTCCTCAGGCTGGCAAGGAGGCAGCTATAAGCAGGGTCCTTCCTTTCCAGAAATGAGGGGGTTTTTTCGTCAATCAACGGGGAGGCCCTCCCAGACTGCCAGCGGTACGGCTGGTGGACACGAGCGCCCCTGGGTGCGTATGCCGAACAAGCCGGCTCCCTAGCCCGCCTCCGCGTGAAGTCTTGCCCCCTCCCGACTCTGGGGTAGGGGGGACGACTTTGCAGGTCCACGGATCAATGGACCTCCCGGATCTCCTACTGGTGGGTGTGCGAGGTGATCACCTCAGGTTACAGGATAGGTTCCGTTCCTAATTCCAGACAGATTCTTCCCTCGAATCTTTTTCTCCTTCCTGCCCGTCGGGTGGCCCTATGAGGCCTATTCAGGTTTGAGGTCCGGAGTGATTGTGCCGGTTCCGTCACAGGAGAGGTTTCAGGGATTCTACTCGAATTGTTTGTCGGTCCAAAAAAGGGACGGGGTTCGGCCTATCTTGGACCTCCAGGTCCTGAATGCCTTTGTGAAGGTGCAAAAGTTCCGCATGGAATCCATTCGCACGGTGGTCAGTACACTCCGTCAAGGGGATTTTCTGGCGACCTTGGAAATCAAGGACGCCTACTTGTATGTTCCGATCTGCACTTGCGATCGGCGAAGTCCACTATCAATTTGTGGCTCTTCCTTTCGGCCTAGCCCCGGCACCGAGGGTGTTCACCAAGGTGCTTGTGCCGGTTCTAGCTTGCTGAGACAGCAAGGCATTGCTGTCGTGGGCTATCTGGAATCTCGGTCTGATTCTGGACTCCTTGGAGGCAAAAGGTATTCCTACCTCCGGGGAAGCTACTGACACTTCAGTCTGCAGTGCGGATGCTGACATCCCAAAGAATGGTCGTCAATCCGTTTTTGCATGGGAGTCCTGGGACTCATGGTGACCTCTTTCGAGGCCATTCCGTATGCCCAATCACACACCAGGGCATTGCAGAAGGAGATCTTGTTCCCTTGGGACAAATCCGCGTTGTCTTTGGATTTTCCGATCCAGGTGAGCCACCTGGTCAGGGCGTCCCTGACATGGAGTTTGGGTCCCCGGCTCTTCGGTCCGGGAAGTCGTTCCTCCCCGTCCAATGGACGGTGTTCACTATGGACACCAGCCTGAAGGGCTGAGGTGTAGTCTGGGGAGTCCTGTTGGCCCAAGGGCTTGGACTCCGGACGAGGCCCGTTTGCCGATCAATGTTCTGGAAATACGGGCCATCAGACTGTGCCTATCCTCGTGGTCTGAGAGATTGCAGGATCGTTCCATTAGGATCCTGTCGGACAAGTCAGGGTGATGGCGTATGTCGAACATCAAGGGGGGACTCGGAGCTCAGCTGCGGCTTCCGAGGTCCCCCGTACCCTGAAGGGGGCTAAAAGAAGAGTGCCGGCTCTGTCAGCCGCTTACATTCCGGGCATAGAACTGGCAGACTATTGAGTTGCCAGATGTTGGACCAGGGAGAGTAGTCCTTGCACCCGGAGGTATTTCAACTCCTTTGCCACACAGACGGTGGGGCACGCCGGAGGTGGACCCGATGACCTCTCGACTCAATCGCAAGTTGACGAGATTTGTGGCCAGATCCAGGGATTCTTGGGCGGATGCCTCAGAGGCGTTAGTGGCCCATGGGGTCATTATCACCTGATACACGTTTATCCTCCGCTGCAGTTGCTTCCTCGCCTGCTGCGCAGGGTGGGGACTGAGGGAATTCCGGTGATCCTCATTGCTCCGGATTGACTTCGGCTTCACTGGTACGCCGATATGGTACGTCTCGTCGCGGCCATTCCCTGATGGTTGTCAATAAGGGAGGACTTTCTGTCTCAAAGTCATATATTTCACCTGCTTTTACAGTCTCTGGCCTTAACGGCATGGTTGTTTAAAGCCAGGTGTTGAGAGACCGAGGTCTCTCGGACTTGGTCATTTCGTCCATATTAAGGACACGGATGTCTTCCTCCAGAACTATCTCTGTACCTGGAATAGCTTACATCACCATGTGCGAAGAGCTGGACTGACGTCCTCGGACGTATTCCGTCCTTAGAATCCTGCGTTTCCTACAGCATGGCGTGGCCCAAAGGCTCACTTTGAGTATCATTATGGGTCAGTTTCGGCCTTGGCCGTCTTCTTTCGGTGACCACTAGCGGGTCATTCCTTGGTTGGCACCCTTGTGCAGGGGGTTCGCCATGGGCTCCCTCCTGTCAAGTCTCCTCTCCCCCCGTGGGATTGGAATTGGTACTCTCGGTTCTCCAGGAACCTCCTTTTGAGAATATCAGGGATATTCCCCTCTTCACTTTGTCTCAGAGGGTGGCCCTTTTAGTGGCAATCACTTCTGTTAGACGAGTATCTGAATTGGCGACCTTGTACTGCAAGTCGCCATGTTTAGTCATCCATAAGGATAAGGCGGTGTTGCATCCGCGACTTTCTCTTTTGTCAAGGGTGATCTCGACCTTTCACCTAAAATTAGGAAATTGTCCTCCCGTCCTAGAGTCCTCGCCCATCACATCCCAGAGAGTGTGCGCGGCACACTTTGAATGTGGTACGAGCCTTGCGGGTGTGCCTGTCTGCTGCTTCTATTCGGAAGTCTACTCTCTGGTTGACTGTCTCTGGTCAGAAACAGGGTCAAGCGGCTTCGTCTGCCACCTTTTTCTAGGTGGATCGGACAAACCGGCTTTCAAGCCTATGCTCTCATGGGGCGGGCGCCTCCCTTCCCGGTTGCAGCGCATTCCACCAGGGCAATTGGTGCTTCCTGGGTTTTCCGACATCAAGCGTCGGTTGCACAAGTGTGCAAGGTGGCGACCTGGTCGTCTGTTCATACCCTTTCTAAGTTTTATAGGGTTGATGTGGCTGCATCTCCGGATGCTTCCTTCGGCCGCAAGGGGTTGCAGGCTGCTGTTTAAAGTGGCAACTCCTCCGTTGAGGAGCTCTGCCTTGTTTGGAGTGAAGTTTTTTGGTTTTTCCATTTATACTGCTCCCATCCCTCTTGACACTGCTTTGGGACATCCCACGTGTAAAGTGTAAGACACGCGGTGTCGGTCCATGGATAATAAGAGAAAATAGGATTTTTGTACTCACCGTAAAATCCATTTCTCTGACATCCATGGACCGACACGGCACCCACCCTTCCTTTAAGTTTGTGCTGCTTTGTTACGAACTGAGGCCTGCTAGCTGCAGGTGTGAGGGTAATGTCCGGAGGGACCGCCCCCCTGGGCAGGGCTGTTCAGCTCTGGTTTGTTCTGGAATGTTTTAACATTTAACATTCTGCCTAGGTCTTCTCCTGCAAGCAGGGACATATACCCACGTGTAAAGTGTAAGACACGCCGTGTCGGTCCATGGATGTCAGAGAAATTGATTTTACGGTGAGTACAAAAATCCTATTATTGCTGCAAACATCAGGGAGAGATTGAAAATTCTAGCACCAGACTTCCTGTGTACATCTAAACTGATAACCTGTAAAGACTTTTAAAGCATCGACTATGGAGATTTTTAGGTTCCATAGTTTGTCGCCATTCCACGGAAATGAGCAATTTTAAAGTGTGACATGTTAGGTATCTATTTACTCGGCATATCATCTTTTATATTTTAACAAAAAATTGGGTATTGTATTGTGCTTGCATACACTAAAATTAATTAAATTATATTTTACCCTGGAAATGTGCGTTTTAAAAATGGCTGCACAAATATTGTTTGACATAAAAAATTGCAACAGCCACCATTTTTATCTCTGCTTTAAAAATATATATAAAACGTTTAGGAGTAATTTTGTTGCAAAAAAATGCTGATTCTTGCATGTATGTGAGAAGTGTCAGAATTAGACTGGGGGGTAGGGTGGTTAAAAAAAATATCAGTTATTTTTTGAACTATTCATTTTTTTTTTTTTGTCTTTTTTTTACTTTTTTTTTTTTTTGTAAAATCTTTTTATTGAAGTTTTATAAAACATACACACATTTTGCCCACACGTAGGCACAACGTCTGCCCACGTAGGGGCCATTACCCTGTTTCGGCAGCATACCGCCACAGGGCAACAAAGAACACATACACTTAACTTAACTTATACTATAACCCCAAACTTGGGGAGAGGGTCCATTCAAGATAAGTCATGCTCAAAGTGATATCAATAGAGGAAGGCAACCTGGAAAAAGTATTTGGGTTAATAGAGTGATATTCCAACGATACAGTAGGAGTCTAGGCAGTGGTCACTGTATCACTTGCTGTGCTTCTGTCATCTAGCCAACAACTCCACACCTTTTCAAATTTGTGCAGACAACCTCTGGACAAGTACGTGGCTCTATACAGGAGCAAACTGGCATTACCTAAGCTTTTCCAGAATTTAACAGAGGGGGAAGACGTTTGTTTCCAGTTCATTGTAATGGATTTGCGCGCATAGTACAATAGCAGGGATATGAGTGTTTTTCTGGCTCTGAGCATTGGCAGTTGGTCAACTAGTCCTAGCAAACAGTATATGGGCTCACATGGGACGCAAGTCCCAGTGGCCTTTGAACTATTCATTTTAGTTGAATTTCATTATTTAGTTTTATTTTGAGGTTGGTCAATATTAGGGGAGTTTCGAGGAATAAACCTATAAAACCTGGAGGCAGAAATAATGGATAGCTGGTAATTACTGGTATGTTACAAGCCTGATGAATAGAGGTGTAGTAGTTTGTTGCATACATATAGGCACTATTACTGAGGATTAAATCATGCAGGATGTGTGACTCTCTTGTGCAAGGGAAGTTAGACAATCCAGTGCTTACCCCAAAATGTGCTTTTTTAAGAAGAAAGAAGTAGAATCATAGCGATATTGTGTAAAAGTGGCTATAAAGTAGAATAGGATTTGTTTATAAAGATATGAGTTTATCAGCTCAATAATTACTGTAGGTTGGGGAGCTTCACATTCACCCCACATCACTTTCAGAGAGATAAGAAGTAAAAGAAGGAATTTACTGCAATTTGCCAATATAGTTATTGTAAAGAGCACTGCTTAAAAAGCCCTTTATGAGTTTAACCACTGAAGATCAGATTAAATAGTGATTTACCATAGGTACTGCATGATGGCCAAGTAAATATATTTTTAAATGACAGAAAAGTTACATAGGTAACACATTTTGCTCAAGCACATTTTTCTTACATACAATATATTTATGTGGCGGTTTCTCCATTAAATCCACTTAATGTTTATTGTTTGTCTGTTTAGTCTTATAAATGGGTAGTGATTTCATCCAAGTTGCTTTTGCGGACTGAAGTTTAACCTGGTTGCCAATAAGATGACAGATTTTATAGGCTGCAATTGGTAACTACCGTGCTGTTGTTGAGTTATATGGGAAACTGCAAAATGATTGATCACAGCAAGAAAAGGGTGGAAATGGGTATAATGAAATTCCATTGCACCGTTTGAAGACAAATAACTTTTATAAGGCTACCATCGTTATAGTACTACCTGTACAGGAGTAGTACATTGTGGTCTAAAAGTTATTACTGGGAAATATAAAAAAATATATATAAACTGCTTGATAGAGTGAGTTTAATGAAAGAAGTGAAATGAAGACTATCGGGTTGATTTACTAAAACTGGAAAGTGCAAAATATGACGCAGGTGTCCATGGTAGCCAATCAGCTTCTAACTTCACCTTATTCAATTAAGCTTTGAAAAAATAAAAATAAATAAACTGGAAGCTGATTGGCTTCTATGCAGAGCTGCACTAGATTTTGCACTTTCCAGTTTTAGTAAATCAAACCTTATGTCTTTGCTAATGAAACGGTTCAAAGAGTAGAGTGAGCAGTAAGCCATCAGATTTCATTCTGTATCATGCTTCAATCAGCTGGACAGATGGGGAGGGCAGAAACTTGATGACATCTATTTCCAAAGATATATCTAGGACTAGGAAACTTGTCACCAGGAAGTGCTGAGAATCCTATTATTTTACACTTATCCTCACAACCTATTGCATTCACAGTGCTTTGCATTCTTTATTTTTAGTTTTTAACCACTTAAGGACTGGAAGAATTTCCCCCTTAATGACCAAGCCATTTTTTTGCGATACGGCACTGCATTGCTCTAACTGACAATTGCGTAGTCATGCGACGCTGTACCCAAACAAAATTGACGTCCTTTTTTCTCTTATCATCCATGGACTGACACGGTGTCTCTTTACACTTTACACGTGGGTTATGTCCCTGCTTGCAGGAGAAGACCTAGGCAGAATGTGAGATGTTATACATACATTCTAAAAGCCAGAGCTGAACAGCCCCACCCAGGGGGCGGTCCCTCCGGGCATAACCCTCCCACTACAGTTTTTTTCTGCCTAGCAGAAGGAGAAGACGTGGCTCCCTCAGGAGCCAGTCTCCTGACCTATTTTATTCCTTTTTGGAATTCTTTTTCATTTTATTTTTGAGAATCTTCTATCAACTGTTGGCTGGGCAACAGGTTGGGTACAAGATATCCTCGTAGTCTTCCCTGTCCGACCATCGAGCGTGCTGATCCTCGCCTTCTGTGCGTGAGATTCAGTTCACGACAGGCCCCATGACTCCAGGGGTGGCCGGGTTTGCTTTCATGCTCCCACGGTCCTCTCAAGACTGAACAGCTCCTGACTGACTGTATCTTTTGCGGTGGACCGGGCCGACAGCTACTCAGTACTGCACTGTGATAGTCCTGTCAGAAACACCAGTGTGTCCCTCAGGGGACGGGTAAGTAGTCTCTCCTGCCTGCAGGTGAGTACAAAAGGCTGTGTGTTTCTCTGTGGGGGATTTTCCCTGTCTCCCCCTGTATTTTATTGTCACTCTCTGTCACCATTACTGGCGCTGACTGTGTGGGGTGCTTGGGGGTCACACTGTTCTTGGGGGGCTCATGCTGGTCTGCAATGTATGCCTTGGGGCTTTTTTGTGTGGGTTTTTTTTTGGGGCCTGAGTGCCGAGTGGCGCTGTGCGTGTGTGCTGTTTCATTTTAACTGCGTCATGGCGGCCATCTTGCCGCGGATCGCCTCAGTGAAGTGCGGCGGCCATTTTCTTGTAGCCCGCGCGCTTTTCAGCACTAGTTTGGCCTCTAGCGCTGCTATAGCAGCGCGGATCTCCTCACAGTCTCCTCACAGCTTACCAGCGCTGACACAGCGCGGTACAGACAGCGGAACTAAGCAGTCCCTGGTCCGGTTTGGTGAGTCCCCTGGGCGCCCCCTCCTCAGTCAGCACAGCCTGTGGGTGGACTTTTTATCTGAGAGAGTCTCAGAGAGGGACAATATGGAGTCTGTGTCACCAGCTTCCCCTAAAAATGTCAGTGGCAACAGGCAGTGCTTCAGCACTGCGGTCCCTATGGACCTGTTGTGGGCAGCCCTGGAATCAATTTCTGACCAGGATGGGAGCTGTGTGCAAGCGCAAGGTGCAAAAAGGCGCCCTCTCCCCACTTTATCTACTCGAGGGCAGTGCGCTGATTCAGATATGGGCCTAGCCACTATCGCTCAGGACCCTAGTTCTGAATGTATGGATGGTTTTGAACAGGACATTCCTTATGAGGGAAACTCCAGTTCTGAGTCAGTAAATGACAGGGCGCTTGTTAGTGTGCTCATGACTGCGGTGAGGGACACTCTCAAGCTCAAATGCTGCGGATGCAGAACCTCAGGCGGATACTGTCTCCTTTGGTTCTTTTAAGGCCAGGCCTTCTAAAGGGGTTTTTTCCATTGTACTTTCTTTGACCAGCTCATTGATAAGGTCTGGGAAAAGCCGCAGAAGAATTTTTTTATGGTCCCGCGGCATTTGTCTATCAGATACCCCTTGAAGATGCCCTACTTAAAAAGTGGGCTTCTCCCCCAGTGGTCGACCCTCCAGTCGCCCGGTTGAACAAGGCCATCACTCTCCCGATGGAGGGGACTCCTGCATTTGAGGACCCCACTGACAGGAGGTCAGAAGTGGTGAGCAGAACCATGTTTGCCTTGTGTCTAAAACACTTACAGGTTGGGCAAAAATGTTGCACCTAGCTGTACAGGAGCATATTCTTCCTCCAGACACAGTTGCTCTGGCCCACCAACTGGTTCAGGGCCTGGTTTCTGTGTGCGACGCCACGCTGAACGCGGCCCCTTTAATATCCAGGGCCTCTGTCTCGGTGGTGGTATTGCGTCGTCTTATCTGGTTGAAATGCTGGTCTGCTGACCTAGCCTTAGGAAGCTCCTGACGGATCTACTATTTTAAAGGCGGTAGACCTTTCGGTGCTGCTCTGGATGACATCGTCATGGATGTCACGGGAGGTAAACGCACTCTTCTTCCTTAGACTAGCAAGGGTGAGTAGGCCCGCCGCAAACAGGGGCCTTCCTTTCCAGCAAAACGGGTTTGTTTCGTCAGTCAGAGTCCACAGGTAGGCCCTTTCAGACTGACGGCAGTGCGGCTGGTGGGCACAAGTGCCCCTGGGTGCGTAAGCCAAACAAGCGGCTCCCAAGCCCGCCTCCGCGTGAAGTCTTGCCTCCGCCCGACTCTGGGGTGGGGGGACGACTTCGCAGGTTCACGGATCGGTGGACCTCCCGAATCTCCGACTGGTGGGTGTGCGAGGTGGTCACCTCAGGTTATAGGATAGTATTCCGATCCTGGCCCCCACACAGATTCTTTCCCTTGAATCTTCCTCTCCTTCCTACCTGTCGGGCAGCCCTCTTGGGGGCTGTACAGGATTTGATCAGGTCCGGAGTGATTGTGCCGGTTCCGTCACAGGAGAGTTTTCAGGGATTCTGCTCGAATCTGTTTGTCGTCCCAAAAATAGGACGTGGTTCGACCTATCCTGAACCTCAAGGCCCTGAATGCCTTCGAGAAGGTGCAGAAATTCCACATGGGATCCATTCGCACGGTGATCGCTACACTCCACCAAAGGGATTTTCTTCTGGCGTCCTTGGACTTCAAGGACGCCTACTTGCAATCTGCGCAAGTCACCAGAAGTTTCTGCGCCTTGCGATCAGCGAAGTCCACTCTCGATTGTGGCTCTTCCTTTCGGCCTTGCCTCGGCACCAAGGGTGTTCACCAAGGTGCTTGCTCCGGTTCTAGCCTTCTGTTACAGCGAGGTATTGCTGTCGTGGGCTATCTGGACGGTCTTCTGCTATGAGCAGAAAGTGGCTCAGACTTAGAGGAAAGGTGACTATCGTCAATTAGACCCTCAGGGACTTCGGGTGGTTCCTGAACATTCAGGAGTCAGTCCTGGTCCCGACTCAGTGTCTGGAGTCTCTAGTTCTGGTCTGGACTCCTTGGAGGCAAAGGTATCCTACCTCTGGAGAAGTTGCTGACACTTCAGTCTGCGGTGCGGGTGCTGACATCCCGAACATGGTTGTCAATCCGTTGTTTGCATGAGAGTCCCGGGACTCCTGGTGGCCTCCTTCGCGGCCATTCCGTATGCCCAATCACACACCAGGGCATTGCAGAAGGAGATCTTGTCCACCTGGGACAAATCCCCGTTGTCCTTGGATCTTCGGATCCAGGTGATTCACCTGGTCAGGGCGTCCCTGACAGGGTGGTTGGGACCCTCGGCTCTTCGGTCCGGAAAGTCGTTCCCCTCCCATCCAATGGACGGTACTCACGACGGACGCCAGCCTGACGGGCTGGGGTGGAGTCTGGGGAGTCCTGTCGGCTCAAGGCCTTGGACTCCGGACGAGCCCGTTTACCAATCACTGTTCTGGAAATGCGGGCCATCAGACTGTGTCTCTCCTCAGGTCGGAGAGAGTACGGGGTCGCTCCATCAGGAGCCAGCCAGACACCGCCACGGCGGTGGCGTATGTAAACCATCAAGGGGGAACTCGGAGCTCAGCTGCGGCTTCCGAGGTAATCCGTATCCTGAAGTGGGCCGGAAGAAACGTGCCGGCTCTGTAGGGGCGGACTATCTGAGTCGACAATCGCCAGACGCCGGACCAGGAAGAGTGGTCCTTGCATATTTCAACTCCTTTGCCGACGGGGGGGCACGTCGGATGTGGACCTTATGGCCTCTCGACTCAGTCGCAAGGGTCGAGGTTGTGGCCAGATCCAGGGATCCTTGGGCGATGACTCGGATGCGTTGGTGGCCCCATAGGGTCCTTATCGCCTGATATAAACTCCGGTGATCCTAATTGTTCCGGATTGGCCTCAGCGTCACTGGTACGCTGATCTGGTACGTCTCGTTGCGGACGTTCCCTGGCGGTTGCCGATGAGGGAGGACCTTCAGTCTCAAGGTCCTATGTTTCATCCGGCTTACAGTCTCTGGCTTTAACGGCAGAGCTGTTAAAAGCCAGGTGTTGAGGGACCGAGGTCTCTCGGACTCTGTCATTTTGACCATGTTAAGGACACGGAAGTCTTCCTCCAGGCAGATCTATCACCGTGCCTATAAAGTTTATATCGCCATATGCAAAGCGCTGGACTGGCGTCCTCGGACGTATTCCATACCCTGAATCCTGCGTCCTCTACAGTGTGGAGTGACCCAAAAGCTTGCTTTGAGTACCATCAAGGATCAGATTTCGGCCTTGGCCGTCTTCTTTCAGCGACCTCTAGCGGGTCATTTCTTGGTTAGCACCTTGGGTTGGGGGTTCGCCATGTGCTCCCTCCTGTCAAGCCTTCTCTCCCACCGTGGGATCTGAATTTGGTGCTCTAGGTCCTCCAGGAACCTCCTTTTTGGGAATATCCGGGATATTCCTCTCTTGTCTTGTCTCAGAAGGTGGCCTTTTAGTGGCAATCACTTCTGTTTGACGAGTGTCTAAGTTGGCGGCTTTGTCCTGCAAGTCGCCATATTTAGTCATCCATAAGGATAAGGCGGTGTTGCATCCGCGACCTTCCCTTTTGCCAAAGGTGGTGTCTACCTTTCACCTACATGAGGACATTGTCCTCCCGTCCTTGTGTCCTCACCCATCGCATCCCAGAGAGTTTGCGCTGCACATATTGGATGTGGTACGAGCCTTACGGGTGTACCTGTCTGCTACTGCTTCTATTCGGAAGTCCGACTCACTGTTTGTGACTGCCCCTGGTCCATAACAGGGCCAAGCGGTTTCGTCTGCCATCATTTTTAGGGGAATCAGACAAACCGTCATTCAAGCCTATGCTCTCAAAGGGCGGGCGCCTCCCTTTCCGGTTACGGCGCATTCCACCAGGGCAATTGGTGCTTCCTGGGTTTTCCGACATCAAGCGTTGGTTGCACAAGTGTACAAGGCGGCGACCTGGTCGTCTGTTCATACCTTTTAAGTTTTTTATAAGGTTGATGTGGCTGCATCTTCGGATGCTTCCTTCGGCCGCAGGGTGCTGCAGGCCGCTGTTTAAAGTTGCGACTCCTCCGTTGAGGAGATCTGCCTTCTTGGAGTGAAAGTTTTTGGTTTTTCCATTTATACTGCTCCCATCCCTCTTGACACTGCTTTGGGACATCCCACGTGTAAAGTGTAAAGAGACACCGTGTCAGTCCATGGATGATAAGAGAAAATAGGATTTTTTGTACTCACCGTAAAATCCTTTTCTCTGACATCCATGGACTGACACGGCACCCACCCTTCCTTTTTAAGTTTGTACTGCTTTGTTACGAACTGAAGTCTGCTGACTGTAGTGGGAGGGTTATGCCCGGAGGGACCGCCCCCTGGGTGGGGCTGTTCAGCTCTGGCTTTTAGAATGTATGTATAACATCTCACATTCTGCCTAGGTCTTCTCCTGCAAGCAGGGACATAACCCACGTGTAAAGTGTAAAGAGACACTGTGTCAGTCCATGGATGTCAGAGAAAAGGATTTTACGGTGAGTACAAAAAATCCTATTTTTCCCACAAATAGAGCTTTCCTGCAGTTTTAATTTTTTGCCTTAATTTCTTCCTCAGTTTATATTTATATTCTTCTACATATTTTTGGTAAACAAAATTGCAATAAGCGTATATTGATTGGTTTGTGCAAAAGTTATAGCATCTACAAAATAGGAAATAGATTTTTGGCATTTTTATTATATTTTTTACTAGTAATGTTGGTGATCTGCGATTTTTAGCGGGACTGTGACATTGCAGCGGACAGATCGGGCACTTTTGACACATTTTTGGGACCATTGACATTTATACAGCGATCAGTGCTATAAAAATGCACTAATTACTGTGTAAATGTCACTGGTAGGGAAGGGGTTAACACTAGGAGGCAATCAAGGGGTTAAATGCTTTCCCCGATAGGTGTTTCTAACTGTGTGGGGATGTGATTTACTAGAGGAGGAGCCAGATCGCTGTTACCTACTTAGCAGGAACAGACGCTCTGTCTCTTCTCTCCTGAAGAATGAGAATTTGTGTGTTTACACACACCCTCTCGTGCCTGCGATCGCGCGTGGCCAGCGGACATCGTGGCCACGCGCATCATGTCCCCCGCCATGGCTCTTAAAAGAGTCGACGTACAGTTACGGCGACTCGCGGGAATGTGTCGACCTGCCGCAGTATAATGACGGTGGCTGGTCGGCAAGTGGTTAAAGTGTATTTTTCAACCAAATTGGGCTCGCATTGTATGTTAATGAGATGAAGCTCAGCCTTTCCCCACTTTGTCCCTTTACTTTAGTAAAATAACTAGAAAGGTAAGATTTTCTTTTTATATTTTTAAATATACTGTGTGAACGGAAACACTTGACCAACATGTAGAGATTGTTTTACTAAAACCAAGTACACTGTGCACTTTTCAAAGTGCAGTTACACTCTGTAAGAGCAATTGCTCCAGAGCTTAGTAAATGAGCAGAAGTTCTGCTGACTTCCATCAACCAATTATGTGCAAGCAAAATGCATTTTTTTTTTTAATTTTCCTTGCACGTGATTGGATCCTTTTTGCAAAGTGAAGCTTTATCTCGTTTACTAAGCTCTGGGGCAATTTTCCTTGCAGAGCACAACTGAACTTTGCAAAGTGCACAGTCTATTTGCCTTTAGTAAATCAACCCCACAGTGTAAAATAAAAATAAATTCTTGCGGTGTTTGATCCTCTGCAAGCATGTGAATAAGCCCTAATGCAGAGAAATCATTGCCTAAAAACTCTTTTGAATGTGACTCTTCTGGAAGTGTTGGATTCCTGGTCTTTGTTCTGCTCTGTGGTTCCTCCTGCTGATCCCTACAACCCTACAGGTTATGGTACTGGACTAGCGGCTTAAAAAAGGAACCCCAATTTTCAGTGGGAGACCAGAAAATTGACACCCCTAGACAGGGCTCGACAAAACCCAGGCGCCAGGTCGCAATGGCGACTGGAAATTGCGTCCTGGCGCCTGGGCTTGCCAAAATTGAGGCCGCGGCTTTGTGGCCTACTGGAGAGAAAATACACGGTTTCTGCGAACCAGCGCCCTCTGGTGGACGGTGCTGTGATGAGCGCGGCTTGCTCTCACTGCCCGCCCACCTCCGACATCCAGAAGCCCGGGATATCTCTCCAGGGTTACTGGCTGCAGTTATGAGCAGAGAGCGTCTACTCTCTGTCACACTGCCCAGACCCCGCACTGACAGCCCACCCCCCCTCCTCCTCGTACGGACACTCAGACAGGAGAGATAGAGAGAGCAGGATCTTCTCCTCCTCCTCCTCCTGTGTGTACCAGCAGTCCCGCCCACATTCCAATCCCTGGCAGCTCCGTGCCTCGCAAAGGGAAAGTCCAGCAGCCTGCAGCTAGATAGTGGATGAAAGATCAGCGTGTATGTACCATGGATGATGCAAGTTTGCAGTGGCGGCTGGTGAAGTTTTAGGATGGGGGCGCCAAACCCCGTCCTTTCTTTTTGACCCCTCCCACTTCTCATAAGCCCCACCTCTTATAGAATCTACTCACTCCATCCCCTGTATTCCACTTGCTTCCACCCATAGTGTCAGGAGTATACAGCTCAGCATCACAGCACAGAGTATACAGCCCCAGCATCACAAAGTATACAGCCCCAGTATCACAGGACAGAGTATACAGCCCCACACCACAGGACAAATTATTCAGCCCCAGCATCACAGGGCAGAGTATACAGCCCCAGCATCACAGGGCAGAATATACAGCCCCAGCATCACAGGGCAGAATATACAGCCCCAGCATCACAGGGCAGAGTATACAGCCCCAGCATCACAGGGCAGAGTATACAGCCCCAGCATCACAGGGCAGAGTATACAGCCCCAGCATCACAGGGCAGAGTATACAGCCCCAGCATCACAGGGCAGAATATACAGCCCCAGCATCACAGGGCAGAATATACAGCCCCAGCATCACAGGGCAGAGTATACAGCCCCAGCATCACAGGGCAGAGTATACAGCCCCAGCATCACAGGGCAGAGTATACAGCCCCAGCATCACAGGGCAGAGTATACAGCCCCAGCATCACAGGGCAGAGTATACAGCCCCAGCATCACAGGGCAGAGTATACAGCCCCAGCATCACAGGGCAGAGTATACAGCCCCAGCATCACAGGGCAGAGTATACAGCCCCAGCATCACAGGGCAGAGTATACAGCCCCAGCATCACAGCACAGAGTATACAACCCCAGCATCACAGCACAGAGTATACAGCCCCAGAGTCACAAGACAGAGTATACAGCCCCAGCATTACAGGACTGAGTGTACAGCCCCAGTATCACAGGACAGAGTGTACAGCTCAGCCTCACAGATCAGGGTATATAGCTCAGCATTACAGATAGGGTATATAGTGCAGTCACAGATTAGTGTATATAGTGCAGCCTCATTCACAGATCAGGGTATATAGTGCAGCCTCAGTCACAGATATATTACACGCTCCTGTACATATTACCCCTCCTTGCCTATACATATTACACCCCCTGTACATATTACCCCCCCCCGTACATATTACCCCCTCCTGTACATATTACACCCACCTGTACATATTACACCCACCTTTACATTTTAACCCCCCTCCCTGTACATATTAACCTCTCCTGTACATATTCCCCCCCATGTACATATTACCCCCTCCTGTACATATTACCACCCCCTCCTCTACATATTACCCCCCGTACATATTACCCCCTTCCCTTGTACATATTACCCCCCTCCCTGTATGTAGTACACCCTCCCATTACACAATATCCCCTCTTGCCCATATTTACCCCCCTTCCTTTTACACATCCCCCATGTATATTACACCCTCCTGTACATATTACCCCCCTGTACATATTACCCCTTCCTGTACATATTAACCCCTCCTGTACATATTACCCCCCTCCCTGTACATATTACACCCACCTGTACATATTAACCCCCCTCTCCTGTACATATTACCCCCCCTGTACATATTACCCCCCTGTTCATAAAACCATAGCTCCAGGCTGTCCCTCTTAGGGACCAAATCCCTCTGTCCTGGTTTTATGTTTTTAGTTTGATGTATAGACCTGCAAATCATTGTCTTTTTAACCTGCGTGAGTCAGACTCTGTCCATTAGCCCTGCTGGAGCGGCGGAAGGGGGGAGCGTGCTGCTGGTGGGAGAGAGCGCATGCAGGCTGCAGTTGCCGATCGGCACATTGAGGTGGGGGGGACAGGGGCTGTTCACCACCACTGAAGCCACGGGAGCCATCGGGAGAGTATTCACTGCTGGTGGGACTCCTGGAGAGCGGAAATAGCGGATTCAGCTGCGGGGGGTGGTGCTGGCGGGGGCTGGAGGTAACTGGCTAGAGCATATGCCCGGGTTTCAGGAAAGCAGACGTGAAGAGTGTGTCTCTGGGGTCAGCAGCGCCACGGCCAGCACTTACCTTCAATGGCGTCGCTCCGACTTTGAATCCACCCCCACTGTGGCCGAGAAACCGGAAATGTAAATGTGTAAATAGCACCACCCACGCCCTCCTCTCCGGTGTGATGCAAATAGTACCACCCAGTGTCCTCTCCTCCGGTCCCCGCCACGCCAATCCTAGCCACAAGTATAGGCATACTGGCCAATCAAAGTAGAGTGGGAGTGTGTGCAGGCACACAGCTTGCGCCCTGCACATGCCCTAAACACGGGCAAATCAGCTTCCCAGCCTGCAATCAGCTGATTGCAGGCTGGGAAGCTTCCCATAGACCGCCACATGTTATTTTATTTTTTTACAGCTTGGGGGGGACAGCGCCCCCTATGGACAGGCCGCCACTGCAAGTTTGCAACCCTCCACAGGGGTTCCACAGCTCTCCAGGACAGCCTTCCTTCCTTCAAACTTCTCAGTGATTGAAAATAAAGTAGCACACAGGTGGGTCAGTCATGAAGAGAGAGTGTGTTGTCACCTCCAGTGCCCCTCCACCAACACAGCAGCCTGCTGGGATTTCCCTGGTATGGTGCACTACAAGCCCCAGCATGCTCATTCAGCCCATGTGTATGTATAGCACAGGCGAGTAGGCCTGCTTGCTGACCACAGTGGTAGAAATCCACTGCCCAAGTCAGTGGCGGCTGGTGCTCAAATTTTTTTTGGGGGGCGCAAACATACTGAAAAAAAACCCCCATCAATTGCAGCCTCACTGTGCCCATGAAATGCAGCCACTGTGCCATCAAACACAGCCACTGTGCCATCAAACGCAGCCACTGTACCATCAAACACAGCCACTGTACCAACATAGCCGCTGCCTGTCAGTGCCGCCTGTCAGTGCCCATTAGTGCAGCCTATCAGCGCACAAAAGTGAAGAAGAAAAATAACTTATTTGCTAAATCTTATAACAAACAAAAACAAGGTTTCGTCTTTTTAAATATTCTGTCTTTTTTCGCTTAGGATCAGGCGTGAGCAATTATTATTACCCAACGGCCCAGACATGCGGTTCTGGGCGCTGGGCAGCTGATTTAAAAAACTGGCTCCTAACTTTTTCAGTTGGCTCCTAGATTCTAAGCAAATTTGTCAAGCCCTGCCCCTAGAAGTGTGGGATTCTGAAGGGTCTTCAGCAGCTTTCTGTGACACAGCAATAGGAAAGGTATTCTTTGCAGGGGGTCACTTTAATACAATAAAACTACATTTAAAAAAATGAATCACACTACTTTGTTAGGAAGGCATAAAAGGCAGGGTTGTTAGCCTTATTGTAGCTTCACTACCAAAAGAGTTATTAACCTGCAACAAGCATACAGGGAAGGGGTTCAGACGTTCAGACCTCACTGACTGCATGCTTACTGAGGGTCATTGACCCTCAGTTAACACATTTATTGACCTTTTTACAGAAGTCCACAAAGTCCAAGGGGAGCTTACACTGGTGGCTCAATGCAAGTGTTACAGGTTGCACTAAATGTGAACATATACCTTAAAGGTCAAATCTGTGGGCTTAATTATATATGTGAACATAGACCACCAAAGAAATGTAAAATGTGATTGTTGAAATTAGAAAAAAAAAATACTATTAGTAACAAACTGGCAAGTGCAATAAAAAATAACACATGGATTCATTAGATGGAAATGTTTGGTGGAGGCATATTTCTTACAGTTAGTATAGACATGAAGATAAACATACTGCAGAGGGTTAGTAAGTATAGTAAGATCTTCAGACACATAAGTAGCATAGATAAACTTGCCAGTTCATGAAATCATGTAACAGATAAAGAATTTCAGTTATGAAGAAAGACTTGTTACACCTGAGAAGCATTGGATGGAGAATTTCTCTACTTATATTTAACAGGCTTGTCATGGTGAGTGCCTTGAGGTGACAAGAAAAAAGGCTACAGTTGTAGCAAGTTTTTTTTCTATAAGGCCTCATTCAGATGAGGCGGACTCCGTCGCTATGGAGTCCGCCAGCTACCGCCAGCTCAGCGGGAGATCTGTCCGCTGATTAGTGATGAGCCGAACACCCCCGGGTTCGGTTCGCACCAGAACCCGCGAACGGACCGAAAGTTCGCACGAACATTAGAACCCTATTAAATACAATGGATGCGAACGTTCGGATTCTAAAGTGCTAATTATAACGACTATTATCCATGTTATTGTCCGAAACAGAGTTTGGGAACCCGGCTTCTGCACCAGGGGACATGTATCAATGCAAAAAATACGTTTTAAAAACGGACGTTTTCCGGGAGCAGTCATTTTAATGATGCATAAAGTGAAAAAAAAAAGTCAAATATTCCTTTAAATATTGTACCTGGGGGGTGTCTAAAGTATGCCTGTGAAGTGCCACGTGTTTCCCGTGTTTAGAACTGTCCCTGCACAAAATAACATTTCTAAAGGGAAAAAAGTCATTTAAAACTGCTTGCGGCTTTAATGCAATGTCTGGTCCCGGTAATATGGATGAAAATCTTTAGGAAAAATGGCATAGCTACCCCATCAACCCCCCCCCCCCCCCCCTACCCCAGCCCATTACCAGCCCCTTTGGGTCTTGTATGGATATTAAGGGGAACCCCGCACACAAAATAAAAAAGGACCTATATACTCTGAACAGCCGTATACAGGCGGTGCATACAAGACAGGGACTGTAGGTTTGTTCTTATGTAGAATCTGTTTATAATTTTGAACAGCTGCATTGTTTAAGTGGAGCTCCATGGCAAATTCCTTTTTTTTAGCTTTTTGTAAAACATAGGGAACGGTTATCACCCCTGTCTCATTTTTTTTGCTGTCTGTGCCCCTGTTCAGAACATTTCACCTCACTTTGCGTCCCAATTACAACTGTTTTTGAAATGTGGTGTTTTTATTGAAACAAGGATTGGTGATAAAGCATCAGTAGAGAGGAGACACCTTTCTCCCATATTAATTCTTAAAGGAGAGAATTTTCCTTCCAAGGGGTAGATTTCCTCTCACTTCCTGTTGTCTTCTTCCGTTTGCAAGTAGTAGTAGTTTGTAAGTTGGATGTTTGAAAGTAGGGACCTTCCGTATATACTCTGCAGAAATTGGCCCCTTAGGTGTTGGTGTTGGCACAACACTGAAAGCACTCACAGTTATTCTTGGTGGGTGCTGGAACGCCCTGCTGTCAAGTATAATATCAGGAATTGTAATAACATATAATTGTTGATCAGTGGTAGTAAAAATTGGGCCTTTGACGGTGGTGCTGGTGCCACAACACTGTAAGGCCTGACAGTTACTCTTGGTGGGCGCAGCAAAGGTCCCTGCTGTGAATTATTAGATCAATAATTATAATTGCATGCCCCTGTTGAACAGGGGCTGAAAAATTGGGCCTTTGGTGGTGGTGGTGGTGGTGATGGTGGTGCTGGTGCCACAACACTGTAAGGCCTGACAGTTACTCTTGGTGGGCGCAGCAATGGGCCCTGCTGTGAATTATTAGATCAATAATTATAATTGCATGCCCCTGTTGAACAGGGGCTGAAAAATTGGGCCTTAGGCACTGGTGGCACAACACTGCAACCCCTCACAGATACTGTACTTGGAGCACAGCAATGAGGCCTGTTGCAAAGTATTGCATCAAAAATTGTAATTACATGCCCCTGTTAAACAGGGGCTGAAAAATTGGGCCTTAGCCACTGGTGGCGTCACCCATAAACCAAAATGATCTTCCAAGCTATCATCGTTAATCGTATCATTGAGGAGGAGGAGGAGGATAGCCAGTCAACATAACAGCACAGGCACTCAGCATCAGCATCAGTCTTGAAGGGATGTGACATTTTAAAATCAATTAGTCTGTTATATCAGCATCTGGTGTGTGGTAGCTGGTGGTGATCCAAGACTGGTTCATCTTGATGAAAGTCAGTCGATCAACCGAGTCGGTGGACAGGCGCACCCTGTGATCCGTGACAAATCCTCCAGCAGCACTGAATGTGCGTTCTGAAAGAACGCTGGATGCAGGACAGGCCAGTAGCTCAATTGCATACTGTGCAAGCTCTGGCCAGTGATCCATCCTCAAGACCCAGTAAGCCAGAGGATTTTCGGTGGGGAAGGTGTCCAAGTCTGACCTTGCCCCTAGGTATTCCTGGACCATGTATATCAGACGCTGGCGATGGTTGCTGGAACCGATCATACTTTGGGGCTGCGGACTAAAGAATTGTCTGAACGCATCGGTCAGACGGCCACCTTCCCCACCGCTCCTTCTTTGACTGCCCGAAGCCCCAGCAACTCGTTGTCCAGGACCAGGAGTTTGTAACCTCACAGTCTCTGGGAACGCATTGCACAGACCTTTCTGCAAGGCCTCCCGGAGTTGTCTCATCCTCTGCTCCCTCTGCGACGGTACGATAAGGTCCGCAACCTTACCCTTGTACCGTGGATCAAGGAGAGTGGCCAGCCAGTAATGGTCCCTCTCCTTGATCCGAAGAATACGAGGATCCTTCCGCAGACTTTGCAGGATCAGGGAGGCCATGCAGCGTAGGTTAGCTGAGGCATTCAGTCCGGAGTCCTCTAGGTCACTAAGGACGACATGATCCGCAGCCACCTCCTCCCAGCCACGTACAAGTCCACTGGTTTCTTGGGACTGTAAATCATCCCTAAAAGACTGCTGCTGATGATGCTGAGTGCCAGCCTCCACCTCCATGCTGACACAATCCTCCTCCTCCTCCTCCTCTTCCTGTGCGATGGGTGGGACAGAAGGAACACTGTCTGGGTAAAGGGGGCCTTGAGAGGCAAGGAAGTCCTCCTCTTCCTGCCTCTGTTCTGCCTCAAGTGCCCTGTCCATTATTCCACGCAGCGTGTGCTCCAACAGGTGGACAAGAGGTACAGTGTCACTGATGCATGCACTGTCACTGCTCACCATCCTCGTGGCCTCCTCAAATGGTGCCAGGACAGTGCATGCATCCCTGATCATGCCCCACTGGCGTGGTGAAAAAAACCCGAGCTCCCCTGACCCTGTCCTGGTGCCGTAGTCGCACAGGTACTCATTGATGGCCCTCTGCTGCGTGTGCAGCCACTGCAGCATGGCCAACGTTGAGTTCCACCTGGTGGGCATGTCACATATTAGGCGGTTCTTGGGCAGGTTCAACTCCTTTTGCAGCTCAGCCAGGCGAGCACTGGCATTATAAGATCTGCGGAAATGCACACAGACTTTCCTGGCCTGCCTCAGGACATCCTGTAAGCCTGGGTACCTGCCCAAGAACCGCTGCACCACCAGGTTAAGGACGTGAGCCATGCAGGGCACATGGGTCAGTTGTCCCTCTCGGAGGGCGGAGAGGAGGTTGGTGCCATTGTCGCAAACCACCATTCCTGGCTTAAGCTGGCGTGGCGTCAACCACCTCTTGGCCTGCCCCTGCAGAGCAGACAGGACCTCTGCCCCAGTGTGGCTCCTGTCCCCCAAACATACCAGCGCAAGCACGGCATGGCATCTTTTTGCCTGCGTACTTGCGTAGCCCCTTGAACGCCTACGGAGAACCGCTGGTTCCGAGGACAAACCACAGGAAGAGGCCATGGAGGAAGAAGAAGAGGAGGGGGTGGAGGAGAGAGGTGTGTCACAACCAGTAGTAGAATTTTGGAGGCGTGGCGGTGGAACAACCTCCAACACTACTGCACCTTGTCCTGCATCCTTCCCAGCTGCCAAAAGAGTGACCCAATGGGCAGTGAAAGAAAGGTAACGTCCCTGTCCATGCCTGCTGGACCATGAGTCAGCGGTAATATGCACCTTACCGCTGACCGCCCTGTCCAGCGAGGCCAAGACATTGCCTTCCACATGCCTGTAGAGAGCCGGAATAGCCTTCTGTGCGAAAAAGTGGCGTTTGGGAACCTGCCACTGAGGAACCGCACATTGCACAAACTCACGGAAGGGGGCCGAGTCTACCAACTGAAAAGGCAGCAGTTGAAGCGCTAGCAATTTAGCCAAGCTAGCATTCAACCGCTGGGCATGTGGATGGCTGGGAGTGAACTTCTTTCGACGGTCCAGCAGCTGGGGCAGGGAAATTTGCCTGCTAGAATCGGACGTCGGTGTACTGCTAGCAGAGTGCCCGCAAGTACTTGGCTGTGACACACCTAATTCTACACCTTCATTCCTCTCAGAGCAGGTTTCAGAGAGGACTGAAGGTATACTGGGGTTGGAGATCCCAGCTGATGCGATGCAAGAAGAGGTCAGCTTTGTTCTTTGGTGTGGGTCTTTAAGGTAGGCTTGCCAACGAGCTGCATGGCAGGTCAACATATGTCTGATCAAGCATGTGGTGCCCAAGCGGCTGATGTTTTGGCCACGCGATATACGCTTGAGACATATGTTGCAAACAGCAGCTGTGCGATCTGATGCACTCGCCTCAAAAAAGGCCCACACCAAAGAACTTTTTGAATGACGGGCAGAGGCAGCGCCCTGCACAGGCGGAGCTCTGCGGTGTGATTCCGTCGGTGTGCTGCCCATACGCTGGCCACTCAAGGGCATCCTGCCTCTTTGGAGATGTGCCTCCTCCTCATCCTCCTCCTCCTCCTCCTCTCTCCTATTAGGCACCCACGTGGAGTCAGTGACCTCATCATCCCCTCCCTCCTCATCACTGGAGCCAATCTGGCAGTATGCTGCAGCTGCTGGAGCATGACTGCCAGATTGGTGTCCTTCTTGAGCATCCCCTCTCTCTGCTCTCATGCTGCTGCCTTCCTCTAGCTGGGTATCATCATCAGATCCTTCCAAACGCTGGGCATCCTCCTGGAGCATGTACCCAACACTGTGCTCAAACAGTTCGGGGGACTCCTCAGGAGGAGGGCATGGTGGGTCTAGGGAAGGATTGACTAATGAAGATAATGATACCAGAGAAGAGGACGCTTTGGCAGCTGCTTTGCCATTACCCTGAGCCTGGGTGAGAGAGGATGAGGAGGATGAGGTGGGCTTGGTCATCCACTCTACCAAGTCTTCGGCATGATGTGGCTCAACATGTCCAGCTGCCGAAAACAAGGACAAGCGTGTCCCATGGCCATGTGCTGATGACAATGCACCGCGTACACGACCAGCACTGTTGCCCCCAGACACAGAGCCTGCTTGCCCTCTTTTTTTGCCTCCTGACTGTCTGCCTCTCCTTGGTTGCCTTCCAGACATTTTAATGGATGGCCTGCAGGGAGATGGGAAAAACAGCAATAAGGGCTACCTTCAGGTGTATATTGTGCAGGAGGCTTAGCAACAATGACACTGACACTGTCCCCTGCCTATCCTTCTCTGTCCCTAAACACAAGGATTGAAAATATGGTTCAGCAAAAAAGTTTTAGAACAGAATAGCACACTGACACTTTCCCTCACTGTCCTACTCTGTCCCTCCCTACAAACAAGATTTAGCACAGAATAGCACACTGATAATTTCTACGAGTGTCCTTCTCTGTCCCTCAACTCAAGGATTGAAAATATGGAACAGCAAAATTGGTTTAGAACAGAATAGCACACTGTCAGTTTCACTCACTGTACCTCTCTGTCCCTCAACTCAAGGATTGAAAATTTGGAACAGCAAAATTGGTTTAGAACAGAATAGCACACTGTCAGTTTCACTCACTGTACCTCTCTGTCCCTCAACTCAAGGATTGAAAATATGGAACAGCAAAATTGGTTTAGAACAGAATAGCACACTGTCAGTTTCACTCACTGTACCTCTCTGTCCCTCAACTCAAGGATTGAAAATATGGTTCAGCAAAATAGTTTTAGAACACAATAGCACACTGACACTTTCCCTCACTGTACCTCTATGTCCCTCAACTCAAGGATTGAAAATATGGAACAGCAAAATTGGTTTAGAACAGAATAGCACACTGTCAGTTTCACTCACTGTACCTATCTGTCCCTCAACTCAAGGATTGAAAATATGGTTCAGCAAAATAGTTTTAGAACACAATAGCACACTGACACTTTCCCTCACTGTACCTCTCTGTCCCTCAACTCAAGGATTGAAAATATGGAACAGCAAAATTGGTTTAGAACAGAATAGCACACTGTCAGTTTCACTCACTGTACCTCTCTGTCCCTCAACTCAAAGGATTGAAAATATGGTTCAGCAAAATAGTTTTAGAACACAATAGCACACTGACACTTTCCCTCACTGTACCTCTCTGTCCCTCAACTCAAGGATTGAAAATATGGAACAGCAAAATTGGTTTAGAACAGAATAGCACACTGTCAGTTTCACTCACTGTACCTCTCTGTCCCTCAACTCAAGGATTGAAAATATGGAACAGCAAAATTGGTTTAGAACAGAATAGCACACTGTCAGTTTCACTCACTGTACCTCTCTGTCCCTCAACTCAAGGATTGAAAATATGGTTCAGCAAAATAGTTTTAGATCACAATAGCACACTGACACTTTCCCTCACTGTACCTCTCTGTCCCTCAACTCAAGGATTGAAAATATGGAACAGCAAAATTGGTTTAGAACAGAATAGCACACTGTCAGTTTCACTCACTGTACCTCTCTGTCCCTCAACTCAAGGATTGAAAATATGGTTCAGCAAAATAGTTTTAGAACACAATAGCACACTGACACTTTCCCTCACTGTACCTCTCTGTCCCTCAACTCAAGGATTGAAAATATGGAACAGCAAAATTGGTTTAGAACAGAATAGCACACTGTCAGTTTCACTCACTGTACCTCTCTGTCCCTCAACTCAAGGATTGAAAATTTGGTTCAGCAAAATAGTTTTAGAACACAATAGCACACTGACACTTTCCCTCACAGTACCTCTCTGTCCCTCAACTCAAGGATTGAAAATATGGAACAGCAAAATTGGTTTAGAACAGAATAGCACACTGTCAGTTTCACTCACTGTACCTCTCTGTCCCTCAACTCAAGGATTGAAAATATGGAACAGCAAAATTGGTTTAGAACAGAATAGCACACTGTCAGTTTCACTCACTGTACCTCTCTGTCCCTCAACTCAAGGATTGAAAATATGGAACAGCAAAATTGGTTTAGAACAGAATAGCACACTGTCAGTTTCACTCACTGTACCTCTCTGTCCCTCAACTCAAGGATTGAAAATATGGTTCAGCAAAATAGTTTTAGAACACAATAGCACACTGACACTTTCCCTCACTGTACCTCTGTCCCTCAACTCAAGGATTGAAAATATGGAACAGCAAAATAGTTTTAGAACAGAATAGCACACTGACACTTTCCCTCACTGTACCTCTCTGTCCCTAAACTCAAGGATTGAAAATATGGTTCAGCAAAATAGTTTTAGAACAGAATAGCACACTGACACTTTCCCTCACTGTACCTCTCTGTCCCTACAAACAAGGATTAGCACAGAATAGCACACTGTCACTGACACTCTCCCTACCTATCCTTATTTGTCCCTAAACACAAGGAATCCAGGATTAGTAAAGGAAAAAAAATGACACTGTCCCTGCCTATGCTTCTCTTTCCCTGCTCCGGAACACACTACACAAGGCCGCCGCGCTGGCGGCCTTTTATAGTGTGGGGCGTGTACTAAACCCCATCAGCAATAATTGGCCACAGGCATCCTGCCTGTGGCCAATCATTGCTCTCCTCGCTGCCGGCGCTGTGATTGGCCAAGCATGCGGGGTCACAGTGCATGCTTGGCCAATCACAGCGCCTGGATGACACTGCGATGGCGTAGTGCATTGTGGGCTGTTCGCGTCACTCGAATTTGGCGCGAACGGCCCAAGTCGTTCGATCTTCGTCGAACGATCGAACAGCCGATGTTCGAGTCGAACGTATGTTCGACTCGAACACGAAGCTCATCCCTACCGCTGATCTCCGCTGAGCTGGCGGATGACAGGTCCCTCTCTGCTCACTGAGCGGGGAGGGGCTTGTTGAGCACCGCTGTCTCCTATGGAGAGATCTGATGAAAACAGACAGCATGTCTGTTTTTATCAGATCTCACCCGATCCGATCCGCCATGGACGGATGGGGACGTATCACCATCCGTCTGATTTTAGCGGATCGGATCGGATGTCAGCGGACATGTCTCCGCTGACATCTGACGCTCATTACGCTTGCATGGAGCGGCCGTTCAGGTCCGCCAGCAAAACTGACAGGCGGACTTGAACGGTCGAACTGTGTGAAAAGGGCCTAAGTATATTAACATATGATGACTGATCTACATCAGTTGATAAATGTTTACATAAAGTGAACCTGTTTGATTTTCTATGCAACTAAAGCCATCCCTGCAGCAGCTTTTTGTTGAGCACTCCTTGAAGAAATCCCATGTAAGCTCCAAGTTGTTCCTTGTTGCAACTTACAATTTTCCACCATATGATGGCATTGGTGCCTGAGCAGCCTTTTGCCAAGCACAAGCTCTGTCACATGGGATGTAGAGGAGTTAATTACAAACTCCCCTATACTTGGCGGTACAAGGTATTTCTCCTTGCTTATAGAAGTGAAAAAAAATGGGAGGAAAAGGAAAAACAGGTGAGCATAAGCTGCATCAGAGGCTGGCATTACAGGGAATCTGGTGCTTTTTCCTTCACGGAAAAAGCAAAGGTTCACTTTAAAGTTTACCTGTACTGAAATCAAATGTGGATAAATGTGAAGCTAAATAAAGGCAACCGAAGACTCCATACATACCCTGTGTTATCAACGGCGCTCTGGGCTCCTCCCCGCATCGGTAAACTCCCTAGGAGGAGCGCTTACTGTGCAGCTTTAGCGTCAATAGACATAGAATGTCGGCCCCGCCCCCCCCGGCAGCTGCATCAATGGATTTGATTGACAGCAGCGGGAGCCAATGGCTGCGCTGCTATCAATCTATCCAATTAAGAGCCCAGCACCCTGGCTAAGGAGGTAGAGTGTGCCTCCACCCTGGGAAGGAACTGGCTCAGGTGAGTCTAACGGGGGGGCTGGTCAGTGTCAGAAGTTTTTTAGGATAGGATGCATTAAGGTGAAAAAACACGGGGGTTTACAACCCCTTTAAATCAATGTCAACGGCTTGATATTTATGACAATGAAAGGTGTGTACCGCTCCACGCTGTTAAGCTCCAAAGATAGCTCCCGCCCTGATACTGAAACAGGTGCTGGCTCTGCACTGATGCATAGAAAAGGAAAGAGCCCTGGACTGCCGCTCTCTGTAAAAACAATTTATTTTCAAAATTAAAATCCAAAATTAATCCATAAGTTCAAAAAGTCCAAGAACAAACAAAAACAGAAAACTGACATGCAGGGGTGGAAAGCTTTCCACCCCTGCATGTCAGTTTTCTGTTTTTGTTTGATTTCAACCTAACATTTAGGGTTTTCTTTTACTGTTTACTTTCGATTATATTGGCAAACCAAACAAATAGAGAGGGTGAATCTCTGTAACAAGGGCACATACAGCAATAAAGACCTGACAGGTGTTTAACCACTTACGGACCGCCCGCCGCAGGAATAGGTCGCTACGAAGTGCCCCGTCCCGACGAGCTTGTGCGCAGAAGCGAACGCATAAGTGAGCAGCGCCCGCATATGAAAATGGTGTTCAAACCACACGAGAGGTACCGCCGTGAGAGCAATAATTCTAGCCCTAGACCTCCTCTGTAACTCAAAACATGCAACCTGTAGAATTTTTTTAATTCGCCTATGGAGATTTTTAAGGGTAAAAGTTTGTCGCCATTCCACGAGCGGGCACATGAAACGTGACATGTTGGGTATCAATTTACTCGGCATAACATTATCTTTCACAATATAAAAACAGTTTTGGCTAACTTTACTGTTGTGTTATTTTTTCATTTAAAAAATTTAATTGTTTCCAAAAAAAGTGCGCTTGTAAGAGCGCAAATACGGAGTGACAAAAAGTATTGCAACGACCGCCATTTTATTCTCTAGGGTGTTAGAAAAAAAATAAATAAATAAATATATATATATATATATATATATATATATATATAATGTTTGGGTGTTCTAAGTAATTTTCTAGCAAAAAAAATGTTTTTAACTTTTTTAAGGTTTTTAAACACCAAATCTCAGAAAGAGGCTCGGTCCTTAAGTGGTTAAATCCTTCTCCACTCTATCTCACTTTTTTTTTAACAGAAAAAAGGTTTATTAGACAATTCAGCATTACAGTTCAATCAGTTTACAGAAATACAGTATCATAGAGATTCAATCATCAGAACGTCCGTGATCATACGGGAAAGTCCCGCCTATACACTAGAAAGGAGATACAGACAAGCCAAAATCCATGTTAACACAGTAAACAGTTCATATCATCAACTCCCTACCATGCCTTACATTGCAAATGTAGCATGTATAAAGAAGAGCTGGGGGGGAAGGGGAGGAGGGGAGGGTGAAGGGAGGAGGGTAAAGGGATGGAGGGAGCCGTGGAGGGTGGGGAGGAGGGGAGACCACCCCCATAAGCGACCCCATCAGGCGCTCACGGGGGTAGAGGATCAAGAACATCACAAGCATCTGTCCATGCAGACCATATTTTATCATATTTTCCCGGACACTGTCTACTTTCATAGGTCAGCCGGTATAGAGGCAACACCGAGGTCACTGACCGCTGCCAGGAGTCATGTGTGGGGGGATCCTCCGATTTCCACCTCAACATAATCTCACGTCTAGCATAATATAGTGTGAATGTCAAGCATAGTTTACAGTATCTGTCCCCCTCTACATCCTCCATATGGCTCAGCAATAGGAGTTTTGGGTCAGCCTGTATCCCAATCTTGCAGATGTCACTGAGAGTGGAGGCCACAGCCGCCCAATAGGGTTGGAGTCTAGGACAAGACCAGACCATATGCCAGAAAGTGCCAATCTCCTGCTTGCCTTTCGGTTAGTTGGGATCTCTTTGGGGGTAGATACGTGCCAACCTCTGCGGGGTAAAGTAGGCTCTGTGTAAGAACTTAAGTTGGGCGAATCTGTCCCTAGCAGCAATTAGAGAGGGGATATACGCGGAGAGGCACTCCTCCCACTCCTCCTCTTCCAGGGATGGAATATCCGCCCTCCACCCATCCCAGGTTTTAGTGAGTTTAGTGTCATACGCCACTGTGAGAGAGAGAGATATAGGGAAGAGAGGGGTCGCCCCATCACATCAGAGATCATGAGGCGCTCGACGGAGTCTGACTTCAAAGTTAGGGGTTCTGGGAACTGGGCTCTGAAGGCATGCTTCAGCTGCCAATACCTAAATTGAAAGGAGGGCGGCAGAGAGCAGCTGCTGCGCAGCTCCCTGAAGGTCTTGAGCCTACCATCCAGGACTATGTGTTTAACAGTAATGATCCCTTTTCTCTTATCATCCATGGACTGACACGGTGTCTCTTTACACTTTACACGTGGGTTATGTCCCTGCCTGCAGGAGAAGACCTAGGCAGAATGTGAGATGTTATACATACATTCTAAAAGCCAGAGCTGAACAGCCCCACCCAGGGGGCGGTCCCTCTGGGCATAACCCTCCCACTACAGTCAGCAGACTTCAGTTTTTTTCTGCCTAGCAGAAGGAGAAGACGTGGCTCTCTCGGGAGTCAGTCTCCTGACCTATTTTTTATTCCTTTTCTGGAATTCTTTTTTATTTTATATTTGAGAATCTTCTATCAACTGTCGGCTGGGCAACAGGTTGGGTACAAGATATCCTCGTAGTCTTCCCTGTCCGACCATCGAGCGTGCTGATCCTCGCCTTGTGTGCGTGAGACTCAGTTCACGACAGGCCCCATGACTCCAGGGGTGGCCGGGTTTGCTTTCATGCTCCCACGGTCCTCTCAAGACTGAACAGTTCCTGACTGACTGTATCTTTCGCGGTGGACCAGGCCGACAGCTACTCAGTACTGCACTGTGATAGTCCTGTCAGAAACACACCAGTGGGTCCCTCAGGGGACGGGTAAGTAGTCTCTCCTGCCTGTAGGTGAGTACAAAAAGCTGTGTGTTTCTCTGTGGGGGATTTTCCCTGTCTCCCCCTGTATTTCATTGTCACTCTCTGTCACCATTGCTGTGCTGTGTGGGGTGCCTGGGGGTCACACTGTTCTTGGAGGGGCTCATGCTGGTCTGCAGATATGCTTGGGGCCTTTTTTGTGAGTTTTGGGGCCTGAGCGCCGAGTGGCGCTGTGTGTGTGCTGTTGTTTCACTTTAGCTGCGTCATGGCGGCCATCTTGCCGCGGATCGCCTCAGTGAAGTGCGGCGGCCATTTTCTTGTAGCCTGCACGCCCTTCAGCACTAGATTTGGCCTCTAGCGCTGCTGTAACAGCGCAAATCTCCTCACAATCTCCTCACAATCTCCTCACAGCTCACCAGCGCTGACACTGCGTGGTACAGACAGCGGAACTGAGCGGTCCCTGGTCCGGTTTGGTGAGTCCCCTGGGCGCCCCCTCCTCAGTCAGCACAGCCTGTGGGTGGACTTTTTATCTGAGGAGTCTCAGAGGGGGGCAATGTGGAGTCTCGGTCACCAGCTTCCCCTAAATGTCAGTGGACAACAGGCAGTGCTTCAGCACCTGCGGTCCCTAGGGACCAGTTGTGGGCAGTCCTGGAATCATTTCTGACCAGGATGGGAGCTGTGTGCAAGCGCAAGGGAGCAAAAAGCGCCCTCTCCCCACTTTACTACATGAGGGCAGTGCACTGATTCAGATATGGGCCTAGCCACTACCGCTCAGGACCCTAGTTCTGAATGTATTGGATGGTTTTGAACAGGACATTCCTTAGGTGGAAAACTCCAGTTCTGAGTCAGTAAATGACAGGGCGCTTGTTAGTGTACTCATGACTGCGGTGAGGGACACTCTCAGGCTAAAATGCTGCGGATGCAGAACCTCAGGCTGATACAGTCTCCTTTTGGTTCTTTTAAGGCCAGGCCTTCTAAAGAGGTTTTTCCATATGTACTTTCTTTGACCAGCTCATTGATAAGGTCTGGGAAAAGCCGCAGAAGAATTTTTTTATGGTCCCGCGGCGTTTGTCTATCAGATACCCCTTGAAGATGCCCTACTTAAAAAGTGGGCTTCTCCCCCAGTGGTCGACCCTCCAGTCGCCCGGTTGCACAAGGCCATCACTCTCCCGATGGAGGGGACTCCTGCATTTGAGGACCCCACTGACAGGAGGTCAGAAGTGGTGAGCAGAACCATGTTTGCCTTGTTGGGATCCGCCCTACGACCTGTGGTAGCGGCGACCCTTGTGTCTAAAACACTTACAGGTTGGGCGAAAATGTTGCACCTAGCTGTACAGGAGCATATTCTTTCTCCAGACACAGTTGCTCTGGCCCACCAACTGGTTCAGGGCCTGGTTTCTGTGTGCGACGCCACGCTGAATGCGGCCCCTTTAATATCCAGGGCCTCTGTCTCGGCGGTGGTATTGTGTCGTCTTATCTGGTTGAAATGCTGGTCTGCTGACCTAGCCTTAGGAAGCTCCTGACGGATCTACTATTTAAAGGCGTTAGACCTTTCGGTGCTGCTCTGGATGACATCGTCATGGATGTCACGGGAGGTAAACGCACTCTTCTTCCTTAAACTAGCAAGGGTGAGGAGGCCCGCCGCAAACAGGGGCCTTCCTTTCCAGCAAAATGGGGGTTTTTTCGTCAGTCAGAGTCCACAGGTAGGCCCTCTCAGACTGACGGCAGTGCGGCTGGTGGGCACAAGTGCCCCTGGGTGCGTAAGCCAAACAAGCGGCTCCCAAGCCCGCCTCCGCGTGAAGTCTTGCCTCCGCCCGACTCTGGGGTGGGGGGACGACTTCGCAGGTTCACGGATCGGTGGACCTCCCGAATCTCCGACTGGTGGGTGTGCGAGGTGATCACCTCAGGATATAGGATAGTATTCCAAACCTGGCCCCCACACAGATTCTTTCCCTTGAATCTTCCTCTCCTTCCTACCTGTCGGGCAGCCCTCTTGGGGGCTGTACAGGACTTGATCAGGTCCGGAGTGATTGTGCCGGTTCCGTCACAGGAGAGTTTTCAGGGATTCTACTCGAATCTGTTTGTTGTCCCAAAAATAGGACGTGGTTCGACCTATCCTGGACCTCAAGGCCCTGAATGCCTTCGAGAAGGTGCAGAAATTCCGCATGGAATCCATTCGCACGGTGATCGCTACACTCCACCAAAGGGATTTTCTTCTGGCGTCCTTGAACTTCAAGGATGCCTACTTGCATGTTCCGATCTGCGCAAGTCACCAGAAGTTTCTGCGCTTTGCGATCAGCGAAGTCCACTATCGATTGTGGCTCTTCCTTTCGGCCTTGCCTCGGCACCAAGGGTGTTCACCAAGGTGCTTGCTCCGGTTCTAGCCTTCTGTTACAGCGAGGTATTGCTGTCGTGGGCTATCTGGACGGTCTTCTGCTATGAGCAAAAAGTGGCTCAGACTTAGAGGAAAGGTGACTATCGTCAATTAGACCCTCAGGGACTTCGGGTGGTTCCTGAACATTCAGGAGTCAGTCCTGGTCCCGACTCAGTGTCTGGAGTATCTAGTTCTGGTTCTGGACTCCTTGGAGGCAAAGGTATCCTACCTCTGGAGAAGTTGCTGACACTTCAGTCTGCGGTGCGGGTGCTGACATCCCGAAAATGGTTGTCAATCCGTTGTTTGCATGAGAGTCCCGGGACTCCTGGTGGCCTCCTTCGCGGCCATTCCGTATGCCCAATCACATACCAGGGCATTGCAGAAGGAGATCTTGTCCACCTGGGACAAATCCCCGTTGTCCTTGGATCTTCGGATCCAGGTGATTCACCTGGTCAGGGCGTCCCTGACATGGTGGTTGAGACCCTCGGCTCTTCGGTCCGGAAAGTCGTTCCCCTCCCATCCAATGGACGGTACTCACGACGGACACCAGCCTGATGGGCTGGGGTGGAGTCTGGGGAGTCCTGTCGGCTCAAGGCCTTGGACTCCGGACGAGCCCGTTTACCAATCACTGTTCTGGAAATACGGGCCATCAGACTGTGTCTCTCCTCAGGTCGGAGAGAGTACGGGGTCGCTCCATCAGGAGCCAGTCGGACAACGCCACGGCGGTGGCGTATGTAAACCATCACGGGGGGACTCGGAGCTCAGCTGCGGCTTCCGAGGTAGTCCGTATCCTGAAGTTGGCCGGAAGACACGTGCCGGCTCTGTAGGGGCGGACTATCTGAGTCGCCAATCGCCAGACGCCGGACCAGGAAGAGTGGTCCTTGCATATTTCAACTCCTTTGCCGACGGTGGGGCACGTCGGATGTGGACCTGATGGCCTCTCAACTCAGTCGCAATGGTCGAGGTTGTGGCCAGATCCAGGGATCCTTGGGCGATGCCTCGGATGCGTTGGTGGTCCTTATCGCCTGATATAAACTCCGGTGATCCTAATTGTTCCGGATTGGCCTCAGCGTCACTGGTACGCTGATCTGGTACGTCCCGTTGCGGATGTTCCCTGGCGGTTGACGATGAGGGAGGACCTTCAGTCTCAAGGTCCTATGTTTCATCCGGCTTACAGTCTCTGGCTTTAACGGCAGGGCTGTTAAAAGCCAGGTGTTGAGGGACCGAGGTCTCTCGGACTCTGTCATTTTGACCATGTTAAGGACACGGAATTCTTCCAGGCAGATCTATCACCGTGCCTGGAAAGCTTATATCGCCATATGCAAAGCGCTGGACTGGCGTCCTCGGACGTATTCCGTCCCCAGAATCCTGCGTCCTCTGCAGTGTGGAGTGACCCAAAAGCTTGCTTTGAGTACCATCAAGGATCAGATTTCGGCCTTGGCCGTCTTCTTTCAGCGACCTCTAGCGGGTTATTTCTTGGTTAGCACCTTGTGTTGGGGGTTCGCCATGTGCTCCCTCCTGTCAAGCCTTCTCTCCCACCGTGGGATCTGAATTTGGTGCTCTCGGTCCTCCAGGAACCTCCTTTTTGGGAATATCCGGGATATTCCTCTCTTGTCTTGTCTCAGAAGGTGGCCTTTTAGTGGCAATCACTTCTGTTTGACGAGTGTCTGAGTTGGCGGCTTTGTCCTGCAAGTCGCCATATTTAGTCATCCATAAGGATAAGGCGGTGTTGCATCCGCGACCTTCCTTTTTTGCCAAAGGTGGTGTGTACCTTTCACCTACATGAGGACATTGTCCTCCCGTCCTTGTGTCCTCACCCATCGCATCCCAGAGAGTTTGCACTGCACATATTGGATGTGGTACGAGCCTTACGGGTGTACCTGTCTGCTACTGCTTCTATTCGGAAGTCCGACTCACTGTTTGTGACTGTCCCTGGTCCATAACAGGGCCAAGCGGTTTCGTCTGCCATCATTTTTAGGGGAATCAGACAAACCGTCATTCAAGCCTATGCTCTCAAAGGG
The DNA here is from genome assembly GCA_029206835.1 of Rana muscosa. Taxonomy (NCBI): domain Eukaryota; kingdom Metazoa; phylum Chordata; class Amphibia; order Anura; family Ranidae; genus Rana; species Rana muscosa. The sequence continues at coordinate 172,375,450 of CM055122.1, read as the reverse complement.
CGGGCGCCTCCCTTTCCGGTTACGGCGCATTCCACCAGGGCAATTGGTGCTTCCTGGGTTTTCCGACATCAAGCGTCGGTTGCACAAGTGTGCAAGGCGGCGACCTGGTCGTCTGTTCATGCCTTTTAAGTTTTTTATAAGGTTGATGTGGCTGCATCTTCGGATGCTTCCTTCGGCCGCAGGGTGCTGCAGGCCGCTGTTTACAGTTGTGACTCCTCCGTTGAGGAGATCTGCCTTCTTGGAGTGAAAGTTTGGTTTTTCCATTTATACTGCTCCCATCCCTCTTGACACTGCTTTGGGACATCCCACGTGTAAAGTGTAAAGACACACCGTGTCAGTCCATGGATGATAAGAGAAAATAGGATTTTTTGTACTCACCGTAAAATCCTTTTCTCTGACATCCATGGACTGACACGGCACCCACCCTTCCTTTTAAGTTTGTACTGCTTTGTTACGAACTGAAGTCTGCTGACTGTAGTGGGAGGGTTATGCCCGGAGGGACCGCCCCCTGGGTGGGGCTGTTCAGCTCTGGCTTTTAGAATGTATGTATAACATCTCACATTCTGCCTAGGTCTTCTCCTGCAGGCAGGGACATAACCCACGTGTAAAGTGTAAAGAGACACCGTGTCAGTCCATGGATGTCAGAGAAAAGGATTTTACGGTGAGTACAAAAAATCCTATTTTTTCGCCCAGAGGGAGGGGTCCGGAACACTGTTGAAGTGGGGCAACAGAGGATTGCCCCAAAAGGGGGTATGTGGGGATACGTGCTTTGGCTGCCTATAAATTGCCCTAGCCTCTTGCCACACCTTCACAGTGGTGTGCATAAGCGACGTCATGGAGGGGCTAGCCCTAATGCCACGGAAAGGCAAATTGCTTAATGCTGCATAGGAGCCTAAAATGGCCACCTCCAGCGTCACCGCCGGGTTCTTTCTGGGCTGGGAGAACCACCACCTCACCGTGACCAAGATTGCAGCCCAATAATAGATACGGAAGTTTGGAAGCGCCAGTCCTCCTCCCGACATGGGGAGGTAGAGAATCTGTCTTGCTACTCTGGGGTGTCTCCCAATCCACACAAAGGACAACAACACACTCTCCAATCTCTGGAAAACGGATCCAGGAAGATAGGAAGGTGCATTTCGGAAAAAAATACATTTTTAGTAGATTAACTCTCCCTACAGGTGTCAGGGGAAGGGAGCGCCATATATCACATTTAGACACTAATTGCGACATGAGGGGTTGTATATTAGTACTCATATAGTCCTCTGTCTTGCCTGTAATTTTATTGCCCAGATAGGTGAATTCATCCACCCATTTAAGCGGGATGTTCGATGTGGCTCGCAGGGAAGTGGGATGCAGCGGGAAAAGGACCGACTTGTCCCAATTAATGCGTATCCCGGTGTAGCGCCCAAATTGGTCAAACATCGCCAGTGCTGTTTGCAACGAGGACGAGTCATCCTCCAAGTAAAGCAGAGTGTCATCTGCGTACAGGGATAGCTTCTCTTCAATTGGGCCTATCTGTATCCCCCGCACCCTCCTCTGCACCCTAAGTTGTATGGCCAGTGGCTCCAGTGCAAGCGCAAACAAACCCGGGGAAAGAGGGCACCCCTGCCGCGTACCCCGGCCCAGTGGAAAAGCCTCCGAGAGGCAGCCATTAGTGCGGATTCTAGCTGAGGGGTTGGTGTACAGCATGCAAACCCAGTGCATGAAGCCTGGACCAAACCCAAAGCTTGAAAGGACCTTCCACAGGTAGCCCCACTCGACGGAGTCGAAAGCCTTCTCTGCATCAAGTGAGGCCACCGCTCCTGCCGAGTCCTCGCTCGCTCTGTCTATATGGGTAAGGAGACAGCGGATGTTTATGTCGGTGCCCGGCATGAACCCCATTTGGTCAGAGTGGATCAGGGCTGTTATGACCGTATTCAATCTTGTGGCCAGAACTTTGGCTAATAGTTTCGCATCCACATTCAGGAGAGAGATAGGGCGGTACGAGGAGCAGAGCAATGGGTCCTTCCCTGGCTTGGGAATCACCACAATGACTGCCTCCCTCATGGTGTCAGGAAGCCCTCCCAACCACACTGATGCAGCAAACAGGGCCTGCAGTCTAGGGGCAAGTTCCGCCGCATAATGTTTGTAGAATTCTACAGGAATGCCATCAGCCCCTGGTGTCTTGCCAGATTGCATGGTCTTCAGTGCCTTCAGGATTTCTGAACCATAATGGGGGCATCAAGTTTGTCACGATACTTAGGCGTGAGAACCAGTATATCAATATCTGCTAGGTAGTACGTCAGGTCATCCTCCCCATAGTCTGCCCTAGAACTGTAAAGGGCCTGGTAGAACTGAGCAAAGCAGAGGTTAATCCCAGCCGGAGAGTGTACAGCCTCTCCAGCAGGGGTTTGGATCTATGAGATGCTCAGACCTCCCGTCTGTTCCCTAGAGAGCCAGGCGAGCAGTCTCCCCGACCTCTCCCCCTGTTCAAATATTCTCTGGGATTGCGCAAGCACTTTCTTCTGGGTGAGAGAGATACGAAGGCAGAGGACCTCCTTAGTCAGGGCTTGTAACCGTGCATAGTGTTGGGGATTCCTAGTTCTAACAAAAAATGCCTCTCCCACAGTCGCCTCCCTCTCTGCTCTTGTCAAGTCTGCTCTATGTTCTCTGCGGACTCTGGCTATAATAGTCTGGTAGTGTCCCTGGGTCGCAGCCTTAAAGGCATCCAACACCATTGTGGCTGCGGCGGAATCAGAGTTGGCCGCCCAGTAGCCGGCCAACTCCGTCCCAAACTGGCCATCAACCTCAGTATCTGAGATCCAGAATCTGGACAGTCTCCACAAGCTAGGCATGAAGGATCCAAAGTCAGGAGCAACAGCGCATGGTCTGAGATTCCCCTGGGCAATATTTGTATATCCGTAACCCTCGACAAGTCCGGAGCCCCCACATATACCAGATCGATGCGGGAGAACGTCCTGTGGGACGCCGAGTGACACGTATAGGCCCGGATACGGGGGTTCTTCTACCTCCACACATCCTTAAGCCCATAGGTGTCCGCCCAGCCGGCCAGTCCGGAACAGGCCTGTCCCACAGACGACATCCTGTCCATGCCAGGGTCAGGGACCATATTAAAATCACCTAATATAACAGCATTATCAAACTCAGCGATTTTGCTAGTCACTTGGTTTAACAGGGCCAAGGAGGCCGGGGGAGGCAGGTACAAACCCACAATGGTCCAGGTCAAGGAATGAATCTTAGCGTGAATTATAACATACCTACCGTCCGGGTCTAAGACCAGATCCAAAAGATTAAATGGGAGGGACTTAAGCACCAGTACACTGACCCCTCTGGCAAAACTAGAATATGTGGAGTGATAGTGATAGCCCACCCAGGGTTTTTTAAGAGTGAGGGTTCTGCTCCCCATCAGGTGTGTCTCCTGGAGCACGCATATGTGCCGATTATGTGCCTTAAGAAATTGAAACACAAGGGAACGTTTAGTAGGTGAGTTCATCCCTCTAGTGTTCCATGATATGATGTTAAGCGTGGACATGGACGGAGAAGTGACTAATCAAGTAAGGATAAGTGTCTATACCTGCTCTCGGACCTAGTCTCAGGACCCCAGACGGACATAACTGACAATAGTGCAATGCTGAATTAGTAATTGTCTGAACATGAAAGTAAGGCATAACAAAACAATAAACAATAAGTAACCCCAAAAATAAACCAGCCCCTCCAGGGCCGAACATCCCCCCCCACCCCACCCATCCTCCCAAAACTGAGGAGGGTCTTCAACCCAAGTTCCATTTCGGCTCGCCCACCCAGAAAAAAGTATCCGGGGGGGCGCAAGCGGGCTTATGAGAACAACGCTCCATTGCATCCGCCGGGTCAGTCAGGCTGTCAGGGGGGAAAGCCCAACATAGGTCCAGAAAGGAGATAAAAGAGCAGAAACTTTGGTCGCCCCCCCCCCCCTGGTGTAACAAAGCATAATACAATCTAGGGCAGTCAGGTGTAACTCAAAGCAGTATGTCCCAGTACACCTCCTATGGAGGGAAAGCACGTTGTCATCTCCTGACTTCGTCAGGGGCACATTCTTAAACTGTTTCAGAAGGCACAACGGGTGCAACAAAAGTCATTGCGTGTCTTTTCTCCCAGTCCCTGACAAGTCCCCACCCCAATCCCCTCAATTCACCAAAGCGTCCCTGAGTCTCAGGGTGGCCAACTGTCCCAGACGTGGGGGGGGGGAGAGGAACATGGTGCACATGGTGACGGGAGCAAAGTGGGGTGGCCCGCAGCGTGAGCATAGGGGGGTATTCCAAAGTAAGAACCGGAGCAACTCACCATACTACAGGTTCCACGGCTGGAGGGGATGGCAGGGCCACAGGATGGGCAGCGTAGGAGCAAGGAGAGTGAGGGGGACCAGGGAGACACACAAACAGAATCAGAGAGGCACACTCACACTTCAGCGGTCCCTTGACAGGGAGTCCAGCCACATGGAGGCCTCACGAGGAGTGTTGAAGAAGTGCATGGATTCGTCATCTTGGACCCTGAGACGAGCTGGAAACAGGATGCCCTAATGGATGTTCCTAGCCCGCATAGCCGCTTTTACCTGGTCAAAGGACTTGCGCATTTTCTGTGTTTCCACAGAATAGTCAGGGAAGATGAGCAATTTGCTGTTTTGGTGGCGGAGATCTCCGAGGATTCTGGAGGCACGGAGGATCTCATCCCTGTCGCGGAAATTCAGGACCCGGAGTATGAGGGTCCGCGGTGAGCCCCCCGGGGGAGCCGGCTTCGGAGGCACCCAGTGGGCCCTTTCCACCACATATTGGGGGGACAAACGGGCATCAGGTAGGAGCGTGCGTAACAAGTCCTCCTCGAAGGTTGTCGGGTGGTTCCCCTTCGCACCCTCCGCTAGGCCCACGATACGGAGGTTGCTGCTCCTGTTTCTGTTCTCTGCCTCCTCTGCTCTATACTCCAGGGCCTTCACCTTAGATTGGAGAGTGCGGATGGCAGCAGACTGTTCCATTACATCATCCTTTGTAGCGCCGACCCTTTGCTCCGTCTCCGTCACCCGAGACCGCAGCTTGTCCATGTCCTGTCTCAGGAGGCCGACATCTAGCTGGACGGCCTCAATTTTAGCCGTTAGCGTGGACTGGCATGTCGCTGTGGCCGACATTACCTCCACCATCACCTCCACCAGCCGGGGGGACGGGAGTCTGGTGCCGCCATCGGGGCTGTTTGGGAGGCCTTGCTAGAGCCTCGTGTGGCGCGAGTCTCCACGTGGGCGGGAGGGAGAGGTGGCGGTTCTTCCCCAGATGCCGGGAATTTGAGCTTTTTCCCCTTACTGGCAGAAGCACCCGAGGTTCGCCGCCTCATCCAGGAGCTGCGGGAGGGTTTAGCGAGAGGAGAAAGTGCCTGGATCCGGAGAACAGCAGATGGCCCAGCGGAGCTTGAGCAGAAAGCAACCGCTCACTTCGCCATCTTGGACACGCCCCCACTCTATCTCACTTTAGTTCACACAAAAGAATAAATATGGTTTAAGGGCATTACGCTACCTATGCCTGACCAAACTACAGGTCTGATCAGACAACATTCTCATATCTCTACACAGCAGCAGAGTATAGCATACTGTACACCGGTGGCTGAAAGATTTGGGGAGAATAGCAACTGTTATTTTTGATAAGCCAGCCTTGAAGATGTTGATCCAAAGCTACCTCTTCTACCTTTACAGTATAACTATATGAGCTGGGTCAAACAGATAAGTGCCTGCATCTAGATAATACAATTTTTGGGCATGATGCCTCATGATGTGAGAACGTTAACTAACCTTTTAGGTTAGTTAAAAAACTAGGAATGTGCACCTGTGCTTGTTTCTAGTTCTCAGACCCTGCTGTTATCTCCAGGTCTCCCCCTAGTGATCAGTCTCCATGGTTCCCCACTATGAGTTCTCCATGTTTCCTGTTGTCAGTTTCTTGTACAAAAAAGAGGTCCTGTGACAGCTTAAGCCAGCAATTTTCAAATGAATTGCATTTTTTTGGTAAAAAAAAAAAATGTATTTCCTTAAAAAAGCATTTAGGGAAGGCTAATTATTTATAGAATTATTGTCCTATTAACCCATGTAAACCAACGCTGCTAAACTTGATCTGGGCTTTCAATGACCTATGGTCATGAAGGGGTTAAGAACCCTGAGGGTTGTTGAAATATGACAGAACATCTGGTGCCTTCTAATGTGCCTTCTAATGTCTATAGCAAGGCTTCAAATAAAGACAGCCTGTGGGCATATACAGCACAGTTACTCTCATTTATAAAATACGCAAATGAAAAAGGAGATATTGAAAAAATATTCATACCCCTTGAAATCTTCCACATTTTGTCATGTTACAACCAAAAATGTAAATGAATTTTATTGGGATTTTATGTAATAGCCCAACACAAAGTGGCACATAATTGAGTGCACGACTAATAGTTGTCCTGTGGACAGATTGTCCCACCTGAGCTGGGATCTGATAAAAAGTTTACATTCCCTGGAATGTTTGGCCTTGGTACAGACACAGAAGGTGGCACACACAGGTTAAAATGGCAATTAACCTCTCTGGCGGTATGATTCTGTCTGGAATTATGTACCAAAAGCGGTACAATTATTTTGCATGGAAATTTGGTGTTATGTATTGTAGGCCTGCAATTCTTAGCAATTACTTACTTAAACCTGACCAAACAAGAGTCTAGTAGACATCCCGGGTATGATAAAGTTTGAAACACAAAATCATAAATTATAATATAATAAATAACTATAAATAATTATAACAAATAGTAATGTAATTATAATAAAAATTATTCAATAATGTAATCAAATCAAAAACACTGAAATTTGCTCAGTTGCAGAATTGTCGCTGTCATTAGATTTAGTGTTTGATGACGAATTTCCCCACAAATATCTATCGCTCAATTCTGCAAGTGATTCTAATTTATTATCGCTGTTTTCTAGCCGGTCTAAAACCACTTTTGACATAAAGGGACACTTTTTGGTTGCTATGGACAATCTCCAGTTTCCAGGCAGAAAGAACAGTTTTTATAATATAAAACTGCATGCAGGACACTGTACAGACCACTAGGGACAAAGGGTGTGTGTAATTATTTTATACAGTACTGTAATCTGTAAGAATACAGTATACTGCATCTATACTGTGTTTTTCACTTTTTAAATTTGGCGTCGAACTCCGTCCCTGTGCGCCGCAACGTCGCAGGGAACGGAGCTCGGCACTTGGCAGTGTGAATCGAGCGAATAGAGAGCTCGCACACACTGCGGGAGGACATCGCAGGATCCAGGGAACAAGGTAAGTAACTTCCCTGTATCCTGCAATGCAATCCCGAGTCTGGCTCGGGGTTACCGCTCTTAGCATGAAAAACTCACCCCGAGCCTGACTCGGGATTACCGCCAGGGAGGTTAAAGGTTGATTTCTCACATTTGTGGCTTTTTAAATCACAATTAGTGTTTGTGTATAAATAGTCAATGAGTTTGTTAGCTCTCACTTGGATGTCCCAGGCAGGCTAGACACTGAGCCATGAGGAGGTAGAAAAGTACAGTCAAAAGACCTGCATAACAAAGTAATGGAACTTTATAAAAATGGAAAAGGATATAAAAAGATACCCAAAGCCTTGAATATGCCAGTCAGTACTGTTTAGTCCCTTATTAAAGCGGAGGTTCCGCCAATTTTTTTTTTTTAAAGCCAGCAGCTACAAATATTGCAGCTGCTGACTTTTAAAAAAATGGACACTTACCTGTCCAGCGCACCCGCGATGTCGGCAGACGAGGTCGAGCAGTCGCTCGGTCCTCGGATGCTGCCGCTGCTATTCTCGGTGAGGGAATCAGGAAGTGAAGCCTTGCGGCTTCACTGCCCGGTTCCCTACTGAGCATGCGCGAGTAGTGCGGCGCACCATCACTGGTCCCCGCTCTCTCCTGGGAACAGTGTGTTTCCCAGAAGACAGCGGGGGTGACGCGAAGGGGCGTGACTCCCACGGGAGTCAATACCCGGAAGTGGTGCAAATACCTGTCTTAGACAGGTATCTGCACCCCCTCCCCCTGAAAGGTGCCAAATGTGACAACGGAGGGGGGGAGGGTTCCGAAAAGCGGAAGTTCAATTTTTGGGTGGAACTCCACTTTAAGAAGTGGAAAATTTGGGGGGGCTCTTTTGATACTAAGCCAAGGTCAGGTAAACCAAGAAAGATTGCAGCCACAACTGCGCAAGATACAAAGAAAAACTCACAGGTAACCTCAGGAGAAATACAGGCTGCTCTCCAAAAAGTCGGCGTGGTTGTTTTTAAGGAGCACAATTCAACGATACTTGAACAAAAAAGAGCTGCATGGTTAAGCTGCCAGAAAGAAGCCTTTACTGCGCCAATGCCACAAAAAAAACAATGAGGCATGTCAAGGCATATTGTAACCAGGCTTTTTTTGTGGAACTTGTGCAGTAAAGGCTTCTTTCTGGCAACTTGACCATGCAGCTCTTTTTTGTTCAAGTATCATCGTATTGTGCTCCTTAAAAACAACCACGCCATCTTTTTCCAGAGCAGCCTGTATTTTTCCTGAAGTTACCTGTGGGTTTTTCTTTGTATCCCGAACAATTCCTGTGGCAATTGTGGCTGAAATCTTTCTTGATCTACCTGACCTTGGCTTGGTATCAAGAAATCCCCACATTTTCCACTTCTTATTAAATGATTGAACAGTACTGACTGGCATATTTAAGGCTTTGGATATCTTTTTATATCCTTTTCCATCTTTGTAAAGTTTCATTAACTTGTTACACAGCTCTTTTGACTGTTCTTTTCTATCTCCTCATGGCTCAGTGTCTAGCCTGCCTAGGACACCCAAGTGAGAGCTAACAAACTCATTGACTATTTATACACAGACACTAATTGTGATTTAAAAAGCCACAAATGTGAGAAATCAAACTTTAATTGCCATTTTGACCTGTGTGTGCCACCTTCTGTGTCTGTACCAAGGCCAAACATTCCAGGGTATGTAAACTTTTTATCAGGGCCATTTGGGTGATTTCTGTTATCATTATGATTTAAAAAGGATCCAAAAAAACTAGGTGATAATAAATGGCTTCATGTGATCACTATCCTTAATAAAAGACAGTTTTTTGGCATGATCAGTATAAATGCCACAATTTCACAATTTCTGCCAGGATATGCAAACTGTAGCTGCAGCACAATTCAATACTGTTTAAACATTGAGGTCCTCTATGCAAGTTTCATATACAAAAGATATGGATCTCTACAAATGAACACACTTGGAATATGATTTGGCAGACCACCAGACACAAAATGTTATTGCAACTGTCCATGTGATACAGGCTGGGCATAACATTCTGTATGGCTCAATTAATCGTTTTAAGGAAATGCTGGGGAATGTCCAATTAGGAGATCCGGAAGGATTTTTTTTACCCTGGTGGGGCAAATTGGACCTTAGGGTCTTAGGGCCTTAGGGTTTTTATTTGCCTTCTTCTGGATTAACTGTGAGTATAGGGTTCTGTATGTGAAGATTTTCAATTTACCCATTCTTTTGTTTCCTATTGATTGAACTAGATGTACCGGTACTTGTGTCTTTTCTCAAAGTAACTTACTATGTAAATATAAAGAAACCAACTATTCAATTCAGTGGCTAAAGTTCACCACGCATGTTACAATCCGACGGTACTATCTACTTTAGATCTACCAATAACTATTCAGTACAGGGGCCTGTCTGATTTGGATACAGTTTAAATAGATCATATAGGTATCGCCTCATATTACACAGTTTTGGTAAATCTAAAGGCGATTGCACAGTGGCGGTACAGTTAGATGTGTGTGGCAAGTTTATAAGAATAAAGGTACCGTATATACTCGAGTATAAGCTGAGTTTTTCAGCACATTTTTTTGTGCTGAAAATGCCCCCCTCGGCTTATACTCGAGTCACCTTTTTGCTCCTGATCTCCCGGATTTTTGGGGACCCGGTACCGGCCGGCAGTAGGTCCCCTGGACCCGAAATTTGGCACACATATAGCCTCACTCATCATCTACAAGTGTGAAAAGTTTGTTGTCCGGGGGACCTACGTTCGGGGATCACCGATTTTTCAAATCCGGGCACCCCTTCCATAGACTCCCATGTTAAACTGTAATTTCTCTGGTAATTTTGGGGACCCGGTACCGACCGGTCGTAGGTCCCTTGGACCCGAAACTTGGCACACATGTAGCCACCTTCCTTCTCTATAAGTGTGCAAAGTTTGTTGTCTAATTGACCTACGGCCGGGGAGCACCGATTTTTTAAAACCCGGGCACCCCTTCCATAGACTCCCATGTTAAACGTCAGTCTAGTCATGGACACAGTGAGGCATGGGCACAGTGAGGCATGGGCACAGTGAGGCATGCACATGGACACAGTGAGGCACAGTGAGGCATGCAGATGGACACCCTAGGCTTATACTCGAGTCAATAAGTTTTCCCATTTTTTTGTGGTAAAATTAGGTGCCTCTGCTTATATTCGGGTCGGCTTATACTCGAGTATATACGGTATGCATTTCTGCAAACTAAAGCATATCTGTTACTAGATTTCCTTGAATAATTTCATAAAATTGTTGTAAACAACTTTAAAGTGTAATCAATATAATTACCATTTTATAAGTAATTTTAAGTTTAGTCAAACTCTGAAAACTAGTTAGTTGGGCCTTATACAGTATAATGCTTACTGTCTGTATGTAGGCAGGTAGAGGTTTTTGCTGCCCCGGTTGGGAAAAGTATGGTTGGCTTTGCTGGGTCCATCCCACTGGTTCTGTGTGTTATAAATAGAACTGGGGGTCCCCAAGGGGCCTAGGATTTTGAGCCATAAATGTATGCTTCCCGTCGCCGAAACCTGGATCGCCAGTACCATGCCAGGATAAGAATTCCCACTGTTAAGTTAGACTGCTAGGACTTGCAGTGCCCCTGGAAGAAACCTATTATAGACTCCACTAAGTATGGACTTTCATGCTGTGCAAGTATGCTGGGGCAACCACAAGCCTGAAGTTAAGGACTAGAGATGTAGGAAAAGACTGCACTTTATGTTGAACTGTTACCTTTTGAATCTCATCATGCCGAATTATTTAAGTAAAGCTTTTGTAACTTTGCCTTTGCCTGGTCTGAAGTTACTAAAGGGTTGTGATGCAAATAACCGACACATAGGGGTTGACTTACTAAAAGCAAATAGACTGTGCACTTTGCAAAGTGTAATTTCACTCTGCAAGTGCAGTTGCTCCAGAGCTTAGTAAATAAGGTAAAGATTCCCTTTGCAAAGAATACCCAATCACATGTAAAAAAAAAAAAAAAAACAGCATTTTTGCTTGCACATGATTGGATGTTGAAAGTTAGCAGAGCTCCTGCTCATTTACTAAGCTCTGGAGCAACTGCTCTTGCAAAGTGCACAGTCTATTTGCCTTTAGTAAATCAACCCCATATAGTCTACAGCTCGGGTCACTAAGCACATTGGGGTATGAAGATAACGGTACAAGAGTTCATACAGTAAGAAGATACAGTGGTCACCAAGGGCATGGGTGTGAGCACAGGGTGTTCCAGGTGTGCCTGGGCACACCCTCATCACCCTGTGTGGTGCAGATTGCCTGTTTAGACCCTTGATATTTCACCAAAGCCCCGTAACAGGGCTCCTAAAATTGTAAATAAAATAATTGAAAAAATAAAATTGTAAAAAATAAAATAATAAAAATAAAAATGACTGACACCAATCTCTGCCCTAACGACACCATCCACTGCTCTACTGATACCATCAGTATATATACACATAATCACACACATATGTGTTTAAGCTTGGGGTGCACACCCTAATGCAATAGACTGTGTACACATATGTAGCGGGTGTCAACATTTAGGGGGAGTGTCTAGGCGGTAGCATGGCCCAGATGCACTAATTATTAGGGATTTATGGCCATTTTGGTTCGTGGAGGATATAATGGTGTTCAGTCTCCTGCGGCCCCTGGGTGGCGCTGTCGCCTTGGGCTGGGGTTGAACCATCATTGTAGGGCCGTACCCTTTGTGTCCTCTCGCGGCAGTAGTACAGTGGGGCGGGGAACCCGCTGTGCCTGCTGGGAGAGGGTATAAAGGGGGCGGACATCTTGCGCACGAGATCCAAGCCCCAGGCACCTTCAGCCTGGGGGCTGCTGTTCTGTTCGTCCACGCCCAGGTGCCCTCGGCCTGGGTGCGAGGGAGTTCGAGTTCCATCCCAGGCACCTTAAGCCTGGGGTGAGGTACTAGCCGAGGCCTGGGGCCCAGTACCTTCGACTGGGTCCCATATGGGAGAAGATACCTAGGGGCCCACCGAGTGAGGGGACCCGAGTCTCGGGCGAGGAGAACCAGGGAGGTGACCTGACCTGAAGATCCAGCGCAGCATTGGCTGGTGACAGTGTAGGCCTCTGGGGACCATCCGGGGTGGATCATCTCCCTAACAGGGGTCGCCATTAGAAGGTAGTCCATGTTCTATGGTCTTTGCAGAGACCCAGCTACATCAGGTCAGTGGCAGAGGCCTATCCAAAGGTCTGTGGCAGAGGCCTCATCGTTCACCTGGTCTGTGGTAGGGACCAAACTCACGGTCGGTGGCAGCGACCGTGCACCAAAGTTGTTGTTAATTTCTAACAGCTTCTCTGATCTGAAAGGATTGTGCCTGAACCCTCTCCCCACCAAGTTCGTGTTTGTATCAACCTGTCTGCTTGCAAAGAGGCATATTTATCTCTGCGGAAATAAATATAAATGTTGTACTGTCACCTGGTGTGGGCTTACTTTTCTGGGAGCAAAGTGTTCTACATTCACCTATCTACCTGTCATATTTGAAGTGGAAGCTTCGAACAGGGACACAGACCGGAAGGTAAAGATCTTAGCTCAAACCTCTACACACATATGAGGTGCGAGCTGGTGGCAGCACCTCACCCTTCTCCCTGGTCCGCCTAGACGAGTTAACCAGCCGTGAAGAAGAAGGGAGAGAGCTGGTGAGGGCGCTACACGTGGGGCCTCTGATTTCTGGGATTTTTGTTCCATGTCAATGGAGCTGAAGCTCTCAAAACTTGACTTTTACCCCCCAGAAAAGTTCAGAGGAGGTCGGCCATGCTGGCTGGCGCACCATGAGGCACACCCTCCCTGCTCAGTTCGTGGGCGTGACAAGGAGAAAGCTCGCGAAGTGTTGCATCTAAGGGGAGGAGTCTGGCCATGTGTGGAGATACACGTGGAGAGCAAAGTGTTCTACATTCATTTATCTACCTGTCATATTTGAAGTGGAAGCTCCGGACAGGGACACAGACCCGAAGGTAAAGATCTTAGCCCAAACCTCTACACACATATGAAGTGCGAGCTGGTGGTAGCACCTCACCCCTCTCCCTGGTCCCCCTAGATGAGTTAACCAGCCGTGAAGAAGAAGGGAGAGAGCGGGTGAGGGCGCTACACATATGACCAAAGGTAATGAAGGTTTCTCTAGAAGCCTGTCATAAGCGTATACACAGGACAGGTGAGATTGCCTCTTGCAGTAAGAGAGATGTTGTCAGCACTCTATTCTCAGCCATCTGTCTCTCATATCAATGGGAGCAGATCTGCACTGCTGGGGCCCTCAGCCTGTACACAGGTATGGGAAGAGCAAGAGTTAAAGCGGGGTTCCACCCGCAATTTTATTTTTTTAAGTCAGCAGCTACAAACACTGTAGCTGCTGACTTTTAATAAGGACACTTACCTGTCCTAGGCGCCCGTGATGTCGGCCCCCCGAGGGCGATCCCTCGATTGTGCCAGGTCCCGGCAGCGCCATCCTCACTAAGGGAAACAGGCAGTGGAGCCTTGTGGATTCACTGCCCATTTCCTACTGCGCATGCGCGAGTCTCGCGGAGCTGTATGAATGGGCGGATTCTCTCTGGGATACACACAGTTCCCAGAAGGCAGCACGCCCCATTCCCCAGAAGACAACGTGAGGATGAAGACCAGACTAGGAAGAGGCAGATTAGGAACATCTGCATAGCAACCGCACTTTCTGGTAAGTAAATATTTATTTATTTTTTTCTATTTATTTTTTCAATTTTTTTGTAGAATTTTGGTGTAATTCTTTTTTTTAGGGTGGACCTCCACTTTAAGTGAAGTATTGTATTTTGCTCGGGCCGTCACTGGAGTAACACAGTCTCTCCTGAGAGGGAGAGCGTCCCCAGTTAGCTCCCTCTGCTCGCTGACACTGAATAATGCGAGCACTCACACAACCACAGTCGCCCCATCTGCTCCTTCCCCTGCATCCTCATTGGCAGGGAGAAGAGCGAGTTGCAGGAAGGACTCCACGAGCACTGTGGGGGGGGGGAGGGGGCCCAAGCCTTCATGTAAGTTACTGAAAAAACAGACTGATTTCTCCCGTCCTTAGGACAGGAGAACCAGCCTGTAAATTCCGAGAGTGGTGACTGCGAGCTGAGCCGAGTATCAGTCTATGACACTCTTTCACAGCCCAAGGAGTCAAGCCACCCCCCCCCTCACTCTCCTCATTTACGAGCAGGGAGGAATACAGCTCCTCCTCCTCCTTCCAGTCCGGCCCACACTATCCCGGCGTGCTGTATCTGAAGAGAGGGGATGTGTGGGCGGGAAATATGAAAATCAGCAGCATTCCTGGCTGTGTGTGAATGATGCCTGAGATTCTAGCCTGGACCTGTGGGTAAGTGTGTGCACTGCAGACTGCAGTACACTGGGGTTTTACCCCCCGGTAGCGGCCGAGAAAGGGTTAAAACCAGCGCATTGCGAGCAACAGCGCATTGTGGGCGGTATAGCCGCGCTGTCCCATTGATTTCAATGGGCGGCAGCGGTGGAGGAGCAGTATACACACCACTCCTTCACTGCTCCAAAGATGCTGCTAGCAGGACTTTTTTTACCGTCCTGCTAGCGCAACGCTCCAGTGTGAAAGCCCTCGGGCTTTCACACTGGAGACAATGGAGCAGCTTTTTAGGGGCGGATTGCAGGCGCTGTTTTTAACGTTATAGCGCCTACAATACGCCCTCAGTGTGAAAGGGGTCTAAGTGCTTATTCCTGTACATTCCTGTATTATGTCTTTTAGTAGAATCTTTTATGTTATTTTACTTTCTGCTGTTTGTGACACTAATTGAATATGCTGCTAGACTTTTTGTTATGTAGATTGTAGATATTTATGAAATGAAACCCCAGATGACTTTCTATAAACTCTTTGGCTTCTTATTGATCTAGTTTCATAGTTAAATCATTAGCTGTCTGCAGGTCTAAGTACAAGCTTTATGAAATATTCATCTGACCAATGAGGTTACAAGTTATGTGGTTTGCTCGAAAAGTTCTATTTGTGGAGTTTGTATTTAGTCTATAATTCTTAAAGAAAATGCACTTACCTTTCCTGTCCAGTCCCACTGACCTTTACAAATAAATAACCCTACCCTGCCAGAGATGCACACTTACCCCAATATCAGAACAATGTTAACAGACCACAGCCAAAATCTTCTTTTGGTTGCAGACAGCTTCTTTTCAATCGATCCCCAAAGTCTTCTATGGCCGTGTCTCCCAAGCTTGTCAGTCTAGGAAGATAGCCCCATATATACGTCTATGGGAATTCAACTGAGCAGGCTAGCTGACAACATTGTAGAAGGTCAACAACAGGCAAAACTTTGATAAAAAAAACTTTTTAACAGGTCTATTTATAAAATGTGCTGTGTGAATGTCTTAGCATTTGCACACTTGTCACAAATCATGCCAATGATGTGTTTAATATGCATATTTTCATAATGCTGTATTTTCTTGATTGAGATATTGATTGATTGAGATATTTTAGGAAAATACTGCATTAAGAGCCGGTTCACACACAGGCGGCATAACTTTGGGGGCGACTCTGCAAGGCGATCTGAAGGCGACTTCAGAGGCGACTTGCAAAATGACTTCTGTATTGAAGTCAATGCAAGTCGCCCCGAGTCGGCCCCAAAGTCGTACAAGAACCATTTTCTAAGTCGGAGCGACTTGCGTTGCTCCTATTAGAATGGTTCAATTGAAGAGAGCGGAGCGCGACTTGTCAGGCGGCTGAGTCACCTGATGAGTCGCCCCTGTGTGAAACGGCTCTCATGCCGCGTACACACGATCATTATTCACGGCGGTTAAAAAACCGCCGTGAATAATGACAGGAAAAACGAGGGAACCGCTTCGGTTCCAAGGGTTCCCTACACGCGGTCATTTTTCCCGTCATTTTTTCTCTTGACGAGAAAAACGACCGTCTGTGGGCTCCGCGGCAGTGTCTCCCTATGGGAAAACTGCCGCGGAAAAAAATGATGGAAAAAACGATGAGAAAATTTAGAACATGTTCTAATTTTTCTCGTCGTTTTTTATGCCGTTTTTCTCGACGAGAAAAAACGACATAAAGCCCACAGACGATCGTTTTTCTCGGCGAAAAAAAAAATGCAGTTTTTCTCGTCGAGAAAAGCGGTCGTGTGTACGTGGCATTAGGCTACTAGATGGAGCTGACGTTCATACAAAATAAAAATACTGAACACGTTATGGGGATCATTTGTGTTGGCTGTGCAAATGATGAGGAACCTTTTTTGGCAACCTTTTGGCACCAGGGATTGGATTTGTGCAAGAAGGTTTTTCCAAGGAACGGTTGGGAATTGGGGCAGCTTATTTTCCTGCAACTCGAGTCACTTGCCACAGTAGCCTGTCACCAGATGCATTATGTCACTTGTCATAGTAGCCTGCCACCAGATGCAGTGTGTAACTGTTGCAGCCTGCCACCAGATGCAGCTTGTCACTAACCTGCCACCACAGCCACCAAATTCAGCTTGTCACTAACCAGCCACCAAATTAGGCTTGTCACTATTCTGCCACTACAGTCACCAGGTGCAGCTTGTCACTGTAGCCTGCCAACACACTCACCAGATGCAGATAATCACTAGCCTGCCACCACAGCCACCAGATGCAGCTTGTGGCTGTAGCTTGCCACCACAGTCACCATATGCAGCTTGTCACTTGCCTGCCACTATAGTTACCAGATGCAGCTTGTCGCTTTGTAGTGGTTTTGTGCTGGTCTCTGCTTGCCCACCGCTTACTTCCTTGTGGCCTGTGCGGCCCGGCTTTAAACAGGGCACGGAACAGCACGTGTCCAAGGCCTGGGGATCCCTGGCTTAAAGGAAACCATTAAATATACACAAATATTTCATATAACACACTTTAGGATGGCTTAAATCTGCATGTGAAGTTAGGGAGCAGTATAATCTAGTCCTTTAAAAGTGAAATTTGTTGATTGCAAACAGTAAGATCTGTCATTTAATGGCAGTAACACTACCCCTCCTAAATGACAGATCCTGGTCGCCTTCTGTTTGTAAACAAACCAGTGCATCTGTTATTTGGCAGTGTAGCAATACTATTGCTAAATGACAGAGATCCTGGGTGATGTCAATGACCAAAATACAAAGTGAAGCAAAGTCCTTAACCTCTTCCAGCCTAATGAGGACCTTAAACGTCAAAGACAGCTGACATCCTTCAATATGTAGTGGGTTGTGAGGCATAGTGGGTGCAAAGATGGTGAAAGTCATTGGGCGCCAGATACTTATTGGATGCAAAAGAGGTTATATTTCTTTTAACATTCCTTTTTATATTTTGAAGGGAAAGAGGGTTATGGCCAGGACACCCCTGGGTAGTTGCAATTTCAATTGGCAGACTCCGGGACTTCAAAAGGAGGACAGCTGTACAAGGAAAGGCCCCAGCAAGGTGCCACTTCTGCACATTCAGGATTGCTGTCTCCTATGGCAACAGTACTTAACAGTTCCCAACACAAAGTTCAACAGTTCTCTCAGCTTCACTACAATGTCTACTTGTAGTTCTTCAGCCCCTTGAGCTCCTAGTCTCTCACTGGACTGTCTGATTGATGACTCTGAATCCTGTGAGCTCCTCAAGGCTTTTGCGGTGGTATCTCCCTCAAGTGTCACCCACGCTTCCCTGCTGGGTCCCTAGCTTGGCACTCCAGATACTTTTCAAGCTTCACCCCTGCTAACCAGCTTGGTCCCTGGCTCGACACACGAGGCTGCTCTGCAAGCGTCACCTCCGCTGGTTGGGTCCCTGACTTGATCACTGCCTGAAGTTTACAGATTCTCCACCGTGCCCGTTCGGTGAGAATACTGCTCCGGTACTTGCTTCAGTTACTCACTGTGGTCCCCGGTAAAGGTGGTTGGTCCCTTATTGGCGACAGCTTCCCCTCAACCTCCGACCATGACAGGCTCCCCGGTCGGCAGAACCGTCACTCTTGGTTGGACTGCAAGCCACTGTCCCAACCCTGTGCTGCCCTCTTACTTCTAGATAGGCCTTCACACAGCTTGGCAGCCAGATGCCCCCTGGATAGGCCCAATCTCCAGCCTAGCAGCCCAGGGCGTATGACACACGTCCACCCAGATAGCCGTCCAGGTGGCACAGAACATAGATCACAGACCTCACCCGAATATTGGGGTCCTCCCAACAGGCCAAGGGATTCAAGAAAACCCCTGCCCATTGGCTGAGATAACCCATATACCCATAACCTGAACTTGGGTTGCCCTTCTCATATCTAGTAGAAGAGAAAAGTGCAACAAGGCCAAACTTAGGGAGAAGTTAATAGATCTCTATCAATTAACACACTCAGCTACTCGCATTTTACTGCATTTTACTGCATTCACACCTGAGCATTTTTTAGCTCGTAAAATGCCTGAAAAATGCCTGAAAAACGCCCAACAAGCAAAATTCCATTCCCAGACATGTATGGATATTATTTAGCGGCACAGATAGTGGTAGTGAGGGACTGGCTAAACCCAGATAAATATAATTCTGCCATAATGTTGGAGGCCGCAGTAGTGGGTTCGGTGGAAGCACTCCAAGTATTGCCATTTCGTGGGTTAAAATCTAGCTTTGAACTAACCCCTTTGATGAAAACAACAGTTAAGATATGGACAACAGGGCTAGCAAAAGAACGACAATTAGACACTAGTTTATCCCCAAATACTCCATTATGGAGGAATCCAGGGTTTTCACATCTGGACTCTTTGTCAGATCCTGGCGCATGGACTAAATTTGGGATTCAAAAATTATCCCAGGTTATAAATGAAGGTAAAATCATTTCATTCACAGAATTAAAGCAAGGCTGGAATATACCGGAGAATTATATATTTCGATATAGGCAGCTGACACATACCCTATCTGCCCAATTCTCTGAAGGTATCCTACAATTAAGGGAATCAGATTTAGAGCTGACGATCAGGAAAAAATGTGAAAGAAATTCAATTTCAGTTCTGTATACACACCTATTAAAAACAACACTATCAGACATTAGTAAACTAAAGGAAAGCTGGAGAAGAGATGTCCCAGAATTAGCAGAGGAGAACTGGGAGGAGATTTGGAGAACCCCATACCAGATATTAGTGTCTCTCCGAGATAGGTTAATACAATTCAAGATAACGCATAAGAGCTACTATACACCGTACAAACTGAATAGGATATTTTCATCAAATCCCCCAAACTGCTGGAGATGTGCTGATATCCCGCAAAATTTTATCCATATATTTTGGTCCTGCCCAAAGATAGTGATATTTTGGAGAGAGGTATTGAGAGTAATTGCTATAGCAACTACAGTTCTATTAGATCAAAAGGTGGAGATCTGCTTATTAGGATTGATAGGAAAATGGAAAATTGTATACTCACCTTTCCGTAATTTTCCTTTCCTGACGCATCTTCATGGCAGCATACACCTTTGGGTTGTGGCTCCGCCCCCACAACCTGATAGGACCGTTTAGCTATTAAGCCCAGAGCGGGCCCCCGCCCAGGTATTCTAGTATATATATACCTCACCTCAGACGGGTGGGCATCTGTATGCTGCCATGAAGATGCGACAGGAAAGGAAAATTACGGAAAGGTGAGTATACAATTTTCCATTTTCCTGTCGCATCATGGCAGCATACACCTTTGGGTGAATAACTCACAGACTGGGTGGGTCTGAGCATAAAGACAATTTTTTATATAGAGGTGTTGGACTGAATAATTGCTCCACCTTGTAATGAGAAATAAAGGTATTCCTTGAGGACCAGGTCGCTGCTCGGCAAATAGTTTCCGAGGACACTCTGCAGTAGGCCGCCCAGGAGGTCGCCATTGCCCTTGTAGAATGTGCCTTTAAGCCCTCAGGTATTTGCGTTTGACTCAGTGAATAAGCCTTTTTGATGATCTTCACCAGCCATGCTGCTATGGTGCGAGAGGTTGCTGCTTGACCTCTTCTAAAGCCGTGTGGGATGACCAGGAGGTTTTCCGACTTCCTAAGGTCGTTTGTTGTTGACAGGTAGGTTAGAATGTTAGTTCTTACATCCAGCGGATGTGGATCCCCTTGTTCTGTGGAGAGAGCAGGAAGGTTAATCTCCTGATTGAAGTGGAAGGAGGATGACACCTTCGGAAATAAACCGATCAGATGGTCTTAGGACTACTTTATCTGGGTAGACAATCAAGTATGGTTCTTTTGCCAGTAGAGCTTGCATCTCTGAGACTCTCTTGGCCGATGTAATTGCAATTAAGAAAGTGACTTTGAGTGTTAAGTCCCATAAGGAGATGTTTTCTAACGGAAAGAATGGTTCGTGTGATAGAACTTCTAGTACGACCGAAAGATCCCAAGTTGGGAAGGAAGGCTTTCTGGGAGGCCTTATCTTTAGGCAGGCCCTCTGGAACTGAATAACTAGGGGCTCTTGCGCCCACTTGATTCCTGCTGATAATGCTGACACGTGAACTTTTAAGGTACTTGACCCAAGGCCTTTCTCTAGGCCTAACTGGAGAAACTCAAGGATTTGAGCAACTGTTGGAGATGATGGGTTCCAGTTTTGTTGCTGTGCAACTGAGAGAAACTTCTCCCAGATCCTCTTATAGGTACTGTTGGTGGTGCATCTTCTGGCTTGAAGAAGAGTTTCTACCACTTTTTGGGAGCAACCTTGGTTTAAGAACCTAGCCCTTTCAACCTCCAGGCTGTCAGATGCATCCTTTCTGGGGATGGATGAAGAAGTTGCCCCTGGGAGAGTAGATCCGCTGCTGGTGGAAGCGGTAAGGGTCTCACTGTATTCAGCTGAAGGAGAGTGGTAAACCATGGTCGTCTCGGCCAAAAAGGAAGGACTGTAATCACTGTGGAAGATGACCTCTTGAGCCTGAGAAGAAATCTCGGTATGAGAGGTGTCGGGGGGAAGATGTAACCCAGATGGAAGTTCCACTCGTGTTGTAGGCAATCTGTCCCCTCCGCTAATGGGCAGGGGGTTCTTGTCAGGTACCTCCGGCACTTCGCATTGTTTGGAGTCGCTGCCAGGTCTATATCCGGAATGCCCCAAGTTCTTGCTATGAGGGAAAAGGCTTGGTGACTCAGAGCCCATTCGTTGTTGGAAACAAAGTTTCTGCTTAGCGTGTCGGCCAGTTGGTTCTGGGTTCCTGGGACATACAGTAGGTGCCGCCGATATTGTGTCAATATCACCGCTTCTAGCGGCGATATTGACACCCTATGAGCTCCGTCGCGAGAGCCAGCGCCGAGCTGTCTCGTCATCGGGAAAGGAAAAAATGTTCCTTTCACGAT
Source organism: Rana muscosa (assembly GCA_029206835.1). Classification (NCBI taxonomy): domain Eukaryota; kingdom Metazoa; phylum Chordata; class Amphibia; order Anura; family Ranidae; genus Rana; species Rana muscosa. Next base: position 172,353,876 of record CM055122.1, on the reverse strand, counting down.
GAGCGATACGCATTGCCGATAGGCGGGGATCCGACGAGGATTCCCGCCAATACCAGGCACTGCGTTTGGTATGAATCCTGAGCGGGAACTCCGCGCCAATTTTTAAAGGAAAAACCGGCATGGGTTCCCCCTCCAGGGGCATACCAGGCCCTTGGGTCTGGTCTGGATTTGAAGGGGAACCCTACGCCGAAAAAACGGCGTGGGGGTCCCCCTCAAGATCCAAAGCAGACCCTTATCCGAGCATGCAACCTGGCAGGCCGCAGGGGAAGGGGGGGACGATAGCGGCCCCCCCTCCCTCCTGAACCGTACCAGGCCGCATGCCCTCAACATGGGGGGTTTGGTGCTCTGGGGCAGGGGGGCGACCTGCGGCCCCCCACCCCAGAGCACCCTGCCCCCATGTTGATGAGGACAGGGCCTCTTCCCGACAACCCTGGCCGTTGGTTGTCGGGGTCTGCGGGCGGGGGGCTTATCGGAATCCGGGAGCCCCCTTTAATAAGGGGGCCCCCAGATACCGGCCCCCCACCCTATGTGAATGAGTATGGGGTACATCGTACCCCTACCCATTCACCTGGTGGAAAATAAATGGAAATAAAAACACAACACAGTTTTTAAAAGTATTTTATTGCACCGCTCCGGAGGTCTTCTTCCGACTTCGGGGGTCTCCGGTGTCGTCGCCGCGTTCTCCGGTTCTTTCTTCTGCCGGGCCTCCGCTAACTTCTTTTTAGCTCTTTTGCTAACGGAGGCCCGGTCTTCTCCGTCGCCTTCTTCTTCTTCTCCCACTCTCTGGTTCTTCTCCCGCTCTCCGGTGTCGTCGCCGCGTTCTCCGGTTCTTTCTTCCGCCGGGCCTCCGCTAACTTCTTTTTAGCTCTTTTGCTAGCAGAGGCCCGGTCTTCTCCGTCGTCACCGCCGGCGTCTTCTTCCCTCTTCTCCTCCTCGATGTTGACTCGTCGCTTCCTCTCGCAGTAATGGTAAATCTTCGGTCCGCAGAGATTAATCTATTCTTCACATGACGTCACAGTCACATGCTCCAGGGCACATGTGCACATGACGTCACAGTCACATGCTCCAAGGCACATGTGCACATGATGTCACAGTCACATGCTCCAGGGCACATGTGCCCCGGAGCATGTGACTGTGACGTCATGTGAAGAATAGATTAATCTCTGCGGACCGAAGATTTACCATTACTGCGAGAGGAAGCGACGAGTCAACATCGAGGAGGAGAAGAGGGAAGAAGACGCTGACAGCGACGACGGAGAAGACCGGGCCTCTGCTAGCAAAAGAGCTAAAAAGAAGTTAGCGGAGGCCCGGCGGAAGAAAGAACCGGAGAACGCGGCGACGACACCGGAGAGCGGGAGAAGAAGAGGAAGACGACGGAGAAGACCGGGCCTCCGTTAGCAAAAGAGCTAAAAAGAAGTTAGCGGAGGCCCGGCAGAAGAAAGAACCGGAGAACGCGGCGATGACACCGGAGACCCCCGAAGTCGGAAGAAGACCTCCGGAGCGGTGCAATAAAATACTTTTAAAAACTGTGTTGTGTTTTTATTTCCATTTATTTTCCACCAGGTGAATGGGTAGGGGTACGATGTACCCCATACTCATTCACATAGGGTGGGGGGGCCGGTATCTGGGGCCCCCTTATTAAAGGGGGCTCCCGGATTCCGATAAGCCCCCCGCCTGCAGACCCCGACAACCAACGGCCAGGGTTGTCGGGAAGAGGCCCTGTTCTTATCAACATGGGGGCAGGGTGCTCTGGGGTGGGGGGGCCGCAGGTCGCCCCCCTGCCCCAGAGCACCAAACCCCCCATGTTGAGGGCATGTGGCCTGGTACGGTTCAGGAGGGAAGGGGGGCCGCTATCGTCCCCCCCTCTTCCCCTGCGGCCTGCCAGGTTGCGTGCTCGGATAAGGGTCTGGTTTGGATCTTGAGGCGGACCCCCACGCCGTTTTTTCGGCGTAGGGTTCCCCTTCAAATCCAGACCAGACCCAAGGGCCTGGTATGCCCCTGGAGGGGGAACCCACGCCGGTTTTTTCTTTAAAAATTGGCGTGGAGTTCCCGCTCAGGATTCATACCAAACGCAGTGCCTGGTATTGGCGGGAATCCGCATCGGATCCCCGCTCAATACAGTGTCACGTCTCCTCGCCATTGCAGCGAGCGCGACACGTGTCGCCACCCTGCTGCCGACATCTCTGCACTCCTGTCGCCGAGAATCTCGGCGATGGGAGCGCGATAGAAACACAATATCGGCGGCACCTACTGTACGTCGCCCTTAACCCCAATAGATTCACTTGCGCCCATTCGAGGACTGGGCGGACTTCCTGCATCATGGATCGGCTTTTGGTGCCTCCTTGCCTGTTGATATAGGCAACTGCTACCCTGTTGTCCATCTTCAACAGGACTTCTTTCCCTTTCAGGAGGGGACTGAAAGCTAGTAAAGCTTGGAAAGCTGCTTTCATCTCTAAGATGTTCGATACCACATCCTGTGTCTCGAAAGACCGCCGGCCTTGGACTGCGAGATGCTGGTAGTGTGCTCCCCAGCCTTCCCTGCTGGCATCCGAAGTAATCACCTAACTATGCGTTTGTACCTTTTTAGGTTGTGCAATCGGGTCCACCACCATAGTGATTGTTTGACCTTCTTTTGGATGTTGATTCGCTGAGACATCGATACCCCGTTCCACTGTCTCAAAAATTACATTTGGAGAGGTCTTATGTTCCACTGGGCCCATTGTACCATAGGAATGGTTGCTGATAGCGACCCCATGATGCTGAGACACTCTCTGGCTGGGAGTGTGTTGGATAAGAGTAATCTCTTTTCCCTCTGTATTATGATGGGAACTTTCTCTTGAGGGAGTTGTATGGTGTTGAGTCTGGTATCCAGTTCTGCCCCCAGGAAGACCATTCTCTGAGTAGGTTGGAGATTGCTTTTCTTCCAGTTTATCAGCCACCCAAATTTTTGCAAGGTGGATGTTAGGTTGTCTCGTGGAGTAGAAGAGACTCTTGGTTGTCTGCAAGCAATAGGATGTCGTCCAGATAATGGTGGACTCTCAATCCTTGCTCCCTTAGTAGAGCTATCACTGGTAACAGGACCTTGGTAAATGTTCTGGAGCGGTAGAAATCCCAAACGGAAGCCTTTGAAACTGAAAGTGTTGATGGTTTACCGAGAAGCGGAGAAACTTCTGGAATGCGGTGTGAATGGGAACATGCAGGTAAGTGTCCTTTAAATCCACAGAGAGCATCCAATCGCCGACATTTATGGCATAGAGGATTGACTGTAGACTTTCCATCTTGAAAGTCTCCACCAGGATTGAGTGATTGAGGCTTTTTAGGTCTAGGACGGGGCGCAGATCCCCGGTCTTTTTCTTTACCAAAAACAGAGGGGAGTAGAAACCTTTTCCCTTTTGTGGAGGTGGGACTTCCACTATGGCCTGTTTTTGGATTAGATCTTGGACATATTCTGCCAATATGAGCTTCTTTTCCCGGGATGTTGGAATTCTGGTTTTGACGAATTGGTCTCTGGGAGGTTGATTCTTGAACCTCCATTTGTGTCCGTCCTAGACAGTAGCCACTGTCCATGGGTCTCCTATTATCTCCGCCCAAACCTGCTTGAAGTCCTTTAGTCTGGCTCCTACTACAGCTGGTTTGGCGGACGCATCTTCAAAAAGACTTCTGGTCCCCCGGGGTAGGGGTCTTGGACTTTTGGTGCTTTAGGAAGGATGACTGTGGATTCTTCCAATTTTTTCTGTACTCCCTGCCGGGCTTGTAGGACTTTGCCTCCCTATATCTATCTGGGAGGTTCCGTCTGAATGTAGGTGGCCTTTGTTGTCTAGGCCTTCTGTCTGAAGAAATTAGTCCAGACTTTCCGCCGGTGACCTTTGAAATAGCCGAGTTCAGCTTCTCCCCGAAGAGGTTTGAGCCGTCAAATGGGATCCTACACCAGTTGGACTTTGAGGAGGGGTCTGCTGACCATGGTTTTAGCCAGAGTGCCCTCCTGGCCATCACTGAGCTTAACATTGCTCTGGATGTTGACTTTATAATGTCTACAGAGGCTTCTGCGACAAAATCGCCTGCAAAGCTGAGTTCCTGGAGAGCTGTGATTACTCGCTCTTGTTCCACACCTTCTGCTACCAACTTCTCAGCGTTGGAGGACCAGCTTGAGATAGCCCTTCCCACTGCTGCTAGCGTTATTGTTGGTCTGCAGGCACCACCTGCAGCTAGGTAGGATCTTTTAAGATCCAGATCGATCTTTCTGTTTAATACATCCTTAAATGTGACCGCATCTTCTATTGGAAGAGTTACGTGCTAGGCGCATCAGGGAGGAGTCTACCACTGGTGGTGTTACTAGTGGATTGACACTGGATTATTTTAGTGGATTCAGTTTGGCAGGTCTATTGCTGAGACTGGTCGTGTTCTCAGGTTTTTGCCATTCATCTTTAATTAAGTCTTCCAGTTCTTCGATAAATGGGAAGGTTTCTGGTTCTTTTTTGAGATTCGGAAAATATTTCTTCACTTTTTGCAGAGTTTATTTTTCCTCCTCCCATTCTATAGCTTCCTTCACTGATTTTATGAAGGGTTCTATAAGTGAGAAGTCAAGCCCGGTAGATACCTCCAAGTCCTCATTGTCAGCTAGGGTTTCTGACTTTTTAGATGTGGAGGGAGTCGCAGGTGAAGTGCCTTGCACTGATCTGCTTGTTTCAGATTCTGCAATTTGCAGGGATGTAAATATAGCCGGTTCTCTGCTTGGCTCTCTGTCTCTAGTTGCTTCGTCCAAGCATGTGCGACAGGCCAGCTTGTCCGGAAGTGCTATGGCACCGCAAACCCAGCATGAATTCCCTGATGGACAGGAACGCTGAGGGGGAGGAGAGCATCTGCGTGACCTCCTGTGGGAGTGTCTGTGCCGTGAATAGGATTTTGAACGGCTCCTTCTGCGACTTGAGCGACTTTGCCTTGTGCGTGAGCGACTTCTACCACGATCTGAGCGGCTTTGTCTATGGCTTGGGCTTATTCTAGATGGCTCTTGTCGTCTTGAACCCGACGATCTGGCCGACCTGATAGGGCTGTCCAATTTAGACAGCATTAGTGACAGGCTCTCTTTTTCGATCTTCACTACTTACCAATCTTTCCCCCCCTTACCTATTAGGTTGGTGATGGTCTACTGGGGCAGCGACCTCCATGAGGAGTGATATAGTCCCCCCTACAACAGATAGTAGGAAATGAGCATGCAGGCAGTAAGTAAGGTGAAACCCAGTAAAGGAAAATAGATCCAAGAAGCTTACCTTAAAGAAGAGACAGCAGTGCAATCTATCCCACAGAAAAATGCTGTTTGACAGGTGCAGTGTTCAAGAGAAAAAACAGCAGAAAGGATTTGGTTTTTAAAACTGCCGCCGCCGTCGCCCAGTGATGACGTCATGACCGCGCATGCGCCGTACCGTCGTGAGCGAGCCGGCGCCATCTTGGAAACTGGCATACACAGGGAATTACCATTGGAGAGCCTGTGGGATACCTCTCTCTCTCTGCGCATGCGCGGAAGTAGCTGGACGCTCAGCGCTATGCCTGCTATGGAACTACAGGGCACAGAGAGCCCGATTTTGTACAGACACCCAGGAGAGCTAGAGGCCACTATAGAGACCTGGTTAAGGTCTGTGGAGAGTTGGATCTTGTTGGACGGGATGCTTGTGGGACTACAAGGCTCAGGTTAGTGAAAGGGTGCACAGAAAGAGCTGGAGGTCGCTGCATCATAAACCTATTTAAGGTTTGTAAGAAAGAAACTGGTACATACCCCTGAGACCATCAAAGTGGGGTTCCTTCCATAGAGCTCATTTAGAGGCTGTACAGGATAGGACTTCCACCCAGGAGAGGCTTAACCTGGCTGGGGCGAAGCGGTAAGGGGGTTCTTCATCTTTGATGTCCTTGTCAGGTCTTAGGTGAGGAAAAAAAGAGAATACCTGGGCAGGGGCCCGCTCTGGGCTTAATAGCTAAACGGTCCTATCAGGTTGTGGGGGCTGAGCCACAACCCAAACGTGTATGCTGCCATGATGCGACAGGAAAGGACATTGTGTCTATAGCAAAAAGAACACAGGTGGGTCTACTGCTCTTTTATGCAAGAAAGACAATAGTGCTAAACTGGAAGAAGGCAGAGGCTCCCTCACTGGTTCATTGGAAAAATTTAGTAAATAGTAACATACCACTATATAGAGAGACATACTGTAAAAAAGGACATGAGGGAAAACATGAAAGAGTATGGGCAAGTTGAATAGAGAATCCTATAACGGCCTGAGGACAGAGAGGGGGCATGGAGGGGATAGACCACACCAATAGAACAAGGGGGTAAGGGGAAGTATAAGTGTATGTTTTGTATTTGTTATTATGGAAATTATTCATGAAATTTATGGAAGCTCCTGTGAGAGCAGATGATGAATTGTGAATGTATAATGAATATTGGAAAACAAATAAAGAGATTCATAAAAAAAAAAAAAAGCAAAATTCCATTTATTTAAATGGTCCCCGTTCACATCTGACCGTTTTGTGGCCTGAAGCAAAATGCCTGAAGCTCCAAAAAGTACATGAGCTTCTTTTTGGGCAGATTACAGGCATTTTTTTTTTGCATTTTACATTGGTGACCTTTTGACCTGTGCAAAATTGCAGCAACAACGCGGCAAAAAACATGGTAAAAATGTGCAACTTTCTGCCTGAAAGCAAAAGCTTAGGTGTGAATGCAGCCTTACTGTAATTCTTCTAGCGTTCTTCCTTTTGGCAATCACAATAATATACCCTGAGCTGTAGATATAGTAATTATTAGCAGGGGTTCCCTGAAACCAGAAAGGTAGGTATATAAAGGAATAATGTCTCAATAACATAGAGAAAGGAGTCTATTCAGCTAAGCAGTTACCAGCATCTGTCTATACAGACTATTTATTGTTGTACTGAAGTACTTTTCTTTTATTTCTCCAGGCACTTTTTTATTATTTCCCAGTTAGATTTATCTTGCCTCACCAGTTATATCGATTTATTTGCCTATTAATTATTCTTAAATAGGATAATAACAAGTTCTTAGGTTTGTAAAATTTGTAAAATGTACAGTATGCGGTGAGAATTAGCTTTGAGGTTTTACTTGTATTCTGCCTTGTACAGAACAAGCAGAATAGAGTTTCCTGTTGTATTTTTACACATTTTAATGACGTCTAGTGCTTACTGTAAACTGAACTATATTAAACATGAGCTAATGCTGCTTTAACAATTACTGTATAGATTAAAGTGACACTAAATAATATCTTTATTTTCCAAAAATAATCCATACACATATACTACTTACCGACCCTGTAATCTATTTTTTCATGGCATTGTTTCTTACTGTGTTTTTCAGCCCCTTGTAATGCCCTCTATAAGATCCTAGACCCCACCTCCCCCTCACTTGTAATTGTTTGGAACAAGCGGTGCATGTTAGTTGCAGTCATGTGCACTGCTCTGTGCACACTACCAATCCCATAGTCCATAAGCCTCGTACACACGACCGAGTTTCTCGGCAAGAACCAGCAAGAAACTTGCTGGCAGAGCTTTCTTGCCGAGTAAATCGGTCGTGTGTACGCGGCTATCATGTTTCTCGTCAAGAAAACAGACAAGAATCTCGACGAGAAAAATAGAGAACCTGTTCTCTTTTTTCTCGTCGAGATTCTTGTCAGCAGGTTTCTCGACGAGAAAAGTGTGTGTGTGTACACTTACCTGTCCTCCGGAAAGCCTGCGCATGCTCGAAATGATTTTGACGCATCGCGGTAGCTTCCTAGGCATAGGTAGGGTGTAGTAAGATGGTGGCGACGGCATCGAATGTGACGAGCGCACGCTCGCCGTAGTCGATTACGTCACCGCGTTCGCTTCATTCAAAGAACCGCGGGTTCTTTGAAAGGAGCGTGTGTACACTCGGCCGGGACAAGTTTCTTGTCCAAGAATCCCGTCAAGAAAAACAACGTGTTTTTTCTTGACGAGATTCTCGGCCGTGTGTACGAGGCTTTAGTCTCTAGTCAATCTCGGGAGCAAAAAAAGAAAGGGTAGCTATGTCCTTCGATACAGCGGGACCATGGAGAACGAATGCAGCCACCCTCTATTAGATCACAGCAGAAAAATCTAAGGAATTTGGAAATTTGGAGGAGGCTGAGGCCAATACAAAGAAGCATTTTTAAGTTATGAATACATGCTTAAATATATGTAGCACACAGACCCTTCTGCTTCACCCATTTGCAGTAAGGCACACCTGCTACTTGCCCGGTATCCAACTCCATGTATAGAGAGACGAGCGGTGTTCGATTTTGGGCCTTGCGGCGAGTTACCTCTCACAAGTGGATTCTTGTGCTCCGCCATCCGGGGTAGAAAGTCTCTCACTTGAATAAAGTCAATGTCCACACAGGAGTAAAACCTGAACAGCAAGGCTTTATTCTTTTGCTTAGGATATAACTTGAGATAAAGAGAGAAAACTGGCAGAGTAGGGGAAGGTTCAGGCACGCAACACTCAAAGAACACTTTCGTCGCCACTCAAGCCTGAGTGGGTAAAGCTCACCCGGATAGTCCCTTTAAGAGTGGTCCTAGCAGCCGGAGTGGAGCACGGATTAAAGCTTTTCCTTTCCTTTTAATAGGATGCGATCAGGAGAATTCCTCTGCCACAGGAATGATTACTGTCCTGAACCTTCACAAATAAAGATGGCGGATCCCTCTTTAGGCGAGTTTCCAGGCCTCTCCCTGAGACAGCAGTATTGTCGCTAATCTCCTCTTGGGACCGATCCTCCCCTGGACTCCTTTCCTAAAGTTGGGCTCCAAAATTGTGGGCAGCTTGGGATCCCTCCGTAAGGTGTAGGCCCCAGCCAGCCAAGCCGGGCCTACCAAACAGCGATGCAGCCCCGGGCTGAAGGTGCCTGAGACTGAAGCACACGCACGCACCCCCTGGCCATGAGGGCCACAAAGGTGGGGTACGCACCACACGTCCTCCAGGACCAAGGGGTCCCCTGGAGTCCAACTCCCGCCTGATGGCGTCTGCCCCTTAAGTACCACCTCCCAGCAGTTACAGCAGATTGACCACGCCCACCGCACCGCTGCCGAGAGAGGACACCCAATAGTGCTGCGATACCTCCTGTGGTTCAACCTGAGCCCGAAGTGACAGCGCCACCCCCAGGCAACAGGGAACTGTACTGCCAGGCAGCATCGCGCCCAGAGCAGAAGCACAATTTGTTCTAATTAACAGATCCGAGCCCAACTATTGGCTCGGACCACCCCTAAATTTACACTTATGGCATCCCATAAATTGGGATGGGCGCTACACATATTTTTTTCATGTTAAACCAGAGCTTAGTGTCACTTTAATCACTGATTTAGAAGTCTACTTTCGACTAAATTAGCAGCGTAGAAAAAGGACAGCAGAAGTAGCAAGTGCTCAGGTGTCCATGGCCTACCTAAGTGGATCCGGTACTGATTCAAGAATGTTATTTTTCCCCTAATCAAACCAATGCAATCATGTTAATGTTGTGTTTAGGCAACTTCTTGCCCTGAGATAGGCTTTTTTATGTATGGTGGATGTTAATAATGAGGGTATGTAAAACTGTGAGGAAGGCAAAGGAGATATATTAGCCACTAGAAAGATTCCAGCAGCTCTTTTCCAGGTGGGTTAGCAAACCAAAGCTGACCTCTGACTGCCTTTTATAAGCAATATCACCTTTTACTATTTTCAATAAATAGTTTGTAGCACCCTTTAATGGTTCCACCCTAGTTGTTGCCATAGGAAAGCTTTGTTACTCAATATCTCTGGATGGGGGATATATAGCAGGAGGAATCAGTAGAAATGGTGGCATAAGGGGGCGTGAGTAGGAATTGAGTGCTGCATTGAGTAGGAAGCTAGAGTGAAGAGCTCTGCTTGCACAATATCCTTTCTCGATAATACTGTGACCCTACAGTCTCCTGCTCTGCTTGCTGTGTCCCCTGTAAAACACACGACCTTTCCCACCACGTCCCTGCTGAAAAAAGTTACAGAAACTGGCTCCAAACTGGATCACTTTTGGCAGCAAGATATAAAAGCCTCTGGAGAAGATGGCAGCGCCTCGGCTAGTGAGACAGAACCGGTGGGAAATGACACAGCAAAAGTGCTGGCAGCTATTTCATCCTGCCAGACTACATAAATTGTAGCACTAAATTAATACAAATAAATCAATAATGAATAAACACCAAGTGAATGAATCACGCGGGGCACGGCTCGCACTACATCGCGCGAGGCTCACGTGCTGCTCACCAATTCGGGACAACCAGGAAGTAGATGCGTTCCAACCTCCATGTGCCACCGACGCGGCACGCAAAACACACAGCCCACAGCATGAAACAACTAGTGCGCTCCGCACCTCAACAGCCTGAAGACCATTGGTGTTCCACCAGTGAATAAAAAGGAAATTTTATTTGTAAAACAAAAAAAAATTCAAAAGGGAAGTATCAATATATAAAACGCTGTCACTTTAGGTATACAGCTCTGATAACGTTCCATGCTCCAATACTGTGGATTCAAAAAAGGCATCCTGTCAAGATAAACATGACACTGTGTCAAGATGAACCCCAGATGGAATGTAAACAAATAAATGAAAACATGGAAGTTATTCACTTATATAAGTGAATCACTATATAGACTGGTAGCACTAGAATATGTGAACAGAATGGAAATTGATTAAAAACCTCCTTATAGCCAATTATGCAGGTGAAAACCTCACACTATTGGTTGCTCACTAGATGAACTAACCCTGGGACAGACCCCTTGGGTGAATTTTAGTCAAACCAGTAAAAATAAAATTAAAACATCTGAGAGATGATGCAATGGATACTATAAAATTAATAAAAATCAGACATAAAATAAAAAACACACATATGAATTATGCATATATGATTCTAATACATATTCTCATATGGAACAAGCTAAAAATACCCACAATAAAAAATAACACCAATATCAGGACTTATTAATAAAAGAGTTGATGTCCCACTCAACATTTAAACCTGACGGCCTATGTGTCTGTAATTCATAGATCCAATAGGTCTTAAGTTGTGATACCCCCCTGGTTCTAGGACGCCCCCTTCATGGGGGAATGTATTGATCAATGATCAAGAATTGCGTGCCTGCAGGATTCCTGTTATGACACAACCTGTAGTGTCTAGGCACAGTATGATGAGTGTCACCACTGAGGATCAAAGAAACATGTTCACCGATCCTCACCGAGAAGGTTCGAATGGTGCGACCCACATACTGTTTGCCACATGGGCACGTTATAAGATACACAATGTGTGTGGTGCAACATGTGCAAAAACGTTTGATTGGGTAGGTTTTACCCGTAGTGGTAGATCTAAATTCTAAGGTTTTACCTCTCCCGGAAATATTACATTTGCAAACACTACATTTCTTGCAGGGATGGTAGTCCACTAATTGATGAAAAAAGGAAGCACGCACAGGGGGGTTGATAATGTTAGAAGCTACCTTACTCTGAAGGGTTGGAGCGCCCCTAAAAACCACTTTCGCTCGATCAGGTAAGACAGTGTTTAAAACACAGTCATTCCTCAAAATCCCCCAATGTTTAGCCATGATGGCTTTCACCTGTTTATGCTGGGTGGAAAAAGATGTGAGCATAGCCCACTTAAAGCTGTCATCATGTTCTCAATTAGGTTTGATCTCAAGTAGAGAACTTATATCGATTTCCAAAGTGCCTTTAAGGTCCTGTTCAATATTTACAGGATCATAACCTTTATCAATAAATCTTTGCTTAAGGACACTGGCTTGTGTCATAAACATCTCTGTATCGGTGCAGTTTCGACGCAATCTTAGAAATTGACTTTGTGGGAGTTTAATCAAGATCGGTGGTGGCAACTATCACTGGGAATGAAACCATTACGATCAGTCTTTTTCAAAAAAGTCTTAAATTGGAATTGATGATCAATAATACTAATCTCCAAGTCCAAGAATTGGATCTTATCTTGACTAGCTGTATATGTGAGGGAGATGCCTCTATCATGAAGGTTAAGATGGCTCATGAAGGTCTCCAAAGAGGCCATGCTGCCATCCCAGAAGAGGAGGATGTCGTCTATATATCTAGCCCACAACACCAATGACGGAGTGTCATAGGTATAGACGACATCCTCCTCATCCTAGGCCATATAAAGGTTGGCAAGACTTGGGGCATATTTTGCCCCCATAGCCACACCGCGCAGCTGTAGATAAATTTCTTCATTGAACCAAAAATAGCTCCGTTTGGTAGCAAACTCAAGCAACTCCATAATGAACTCACATTGAAAAGGAGCCAAAGGATGCTCCTTATCCAAAAAATAATGAACCGCCTCCAATCCTTTATTGTGTGGTATACAAGTATATAACGAGGTGACATCCGCTGTGACCATAATATAGTCGCCTCGTATAACTGTATTTTCTAATTTCCTAATAGTGGCCCCCGTATCACCCAAATATGATGGTACCCGTCTCACCAGGCGTTGCAAGTAATGATCGATATAACAACCAATGCGGGAGGTGACTGACAATGGGTCGTCCAGGTGGGTGAACGGGGTCTTTGTGGACTTTAGGTAAGTAGTAGATCATGGGTATCCTAGGAACTGTGGGAACTAAAAAAGCTTTCTCCTTCTTGTTTAAAATGTCTCTAATAAAACCACTGTCTACCAAACTCTGAAGTTCCGTTTTAAAACGAGAAGTAGGATTAGTGGGCAAAATTTGGTACGTATTAGGTTCATTGAGAATCCTATACATTTCCTTCTCATAGTCGGACTTATCCAGAATGACTATGCCACCACCTTTATCCGCTGGACGGATCACCAAATCCTTGTCCTGATACAAAGACTTGAGACCCGCATTGGACACTGTCTGGTGGTATGTATACCTCTCAGGAATCTCTGGTAGATCTTTGAGAACAAGATCCCTGAAAATGTTAACAGCAGGTGCTGCTGGAACGGGCGGATTGAACAACGCGGGTTGGACAAATGCGAATGCACAGTTCCAGAAGTAGCCGCTATACACTCATTCCTGATGGGATTAGTAATGAGGTAGCGCTGTATATTTAATTTACGGATGTATTTGTGTATATCAAACTTGAGGCCCTTATCCAAGACAGATAGCTCATCTTGTGTGAACACCTTGGTACTCAAATTGAACACGCCCTGGCCCTTTAAGTGTGCCTTCTCTTTCCTCTTCTGAACTCTCTGCCCCCCCTGGTCCCTCTCTTGGGTCTGGACCCCTTTTGTCACCATAAACCTGCGGGTTGGACTAATCATAACCATGATGGGATGGTTCATGGGGATTTCTAGTGCGTGTCTGATAGCTGTCATTACGCACATCACCAAGAGGGGAAAATCTGTTATAAGTAGAAATGGGGGGAGGGCCATAATATGGGGAATAGTCCCGATAGGAACCTGGATGTTCCCTATACCAGGCTGGGGAGGTGTCAAATTTTTTTTCCTCATAATCATAGGTGGCAAACAGTATGTGGGTCGCACCACTCAAACCTTCTCGGTGAGGGTCGGTGAACATGTTTCTTTGATCCTCGGTGGTGACACCCATCATACTGTGCCTAGACACTACAGGTTGTGTCATAACAGGAATCCTGCGGGCACCCAATTCTTGATCATTGATCAATACATTCTCCCATGGAGGGGAGGTCCTAGAACCAGAGGGGTATCACAACTTGAGACCTATTGGATCTATGGATTACAGACACATAGGCCGTCAGGTTTAAATTTTGAGTGGGACATCAACTCTTTTATTAATAAGTCCTGATATTGGTGTTATTTTTTATTGTGGGTATTTTTAGCTTTCTCCTTGTTCCATATGAGAATATGTATTAGAATCATATATGCATAATTCATATGTGTGTTTTTTATTTTATGTCTGATTTTATTAATTTTATAGTATCCATTGCATCATCTCTCAGATGTTTTAATTTTATTTTTCCTGGTTTGACTAAAATTCCCCCAAGGGGTCTGTCCCAGGGTTAGTTCATCTAGTGAGCTACCAATAGTGTGAGGTTTTCACCTGCATCATTGGCTATATTTCCATTCTGTTCACATATTCTAGTGCTACCAGTCTATATAGTTATTCACTTATATAAGTGAATAAGTTCCATGTTTTCATTTATTTGTTTACATTCCATCTGGGGTTCATCTTGACACAGTGTCATGTTTATCTTGACAGGATGCCTTTTTTGAATCCACAGTATTGGAGCATGGAACGTTATCAGAGCTGTATACCTAAAGTGACAGCAATTTATATATTGGATACTTCCTTTTTAAATTTATTTTGTTTTACAAATAAAATGTCCTTTTAATTCACTGGTGGAACACCAATGGTCTTCAGGCAGTTGAGGTGCGGAGCACACTAGTTGTTTCATGCTGTGGGCTGTGTGTTTTGCGTGCCGCGTCGGTGACACATGGAGGTTGGAACGCATCTACTTCCTGGTTGTCCCGAGTTGGTGCGCAGCATGTGACCCTCGCACGACATAGTGCGAGCCGTGCCCCGCGTGATCTGTCACATGTCGTGCCAGTGACGTGCGGGGGTTGGGTTTGGTCTGCCCCTTTGCCTTCAGTGGCTGGCCATTGCATGTGACCCATCGTGAGGGCAGGCCTGTTTCGTCACATGCAGCGCCTCCCAAGCTTCTTCAGCCATACTTCATTGTTACATACACACCCCTTAGACGCATTAGAGCCAATCACATCGTCCATAGCATATTCCGCATGGAGGCTTGGAGCGCACGCCGGGACGCCATTTTTGACGATCAGGAAGTGGTTGCTCATGTGATTGACATCCAGGGGAGGGCCCCTTTCATTGTGGGGTCACATTGCCTATAAGTTTTGGGAGGGCAGCAGCGGAGGGACACCCCAGACGATGCACTATGTTGCGAAACGCGTTGCCGTTTTTACATTTTGACAACCGCTTGTTACATCTTCCAAATGTAAGTGTTTCTACCTACATTAAACTCCATTCACATACAGTATTACGCTATGTGCCCTTCTTTTTCCTTTATATTACTTTTGGTTCCTTTTCCTGGCATCATTGGGGAAGCATCCTCCAAGTACATAGCAGCAGCTCACCCTCCTGCATTTGTCTGTCGTGAGAGACCGTTTGGGAACTACAGCAGAGGATCCAGTCTTACAGTGGTATATACCATGCTTTGTTGACCCTTTAAACGTATGTTTTTTGGGGTCCACTGTTTCCGGTAAGCCTCTCCTATATCGGTGGTGGCCATCTTCACTTCACTTGTTTATTTCAAGATTGTGGGAGCACCATTTATATTTACATTGAACTTTTTTATCGTTTTCACCCACTAGAGACTTTTTATATGTTTTTTTATATGGACTATTGTCTTCTGATTTAGCACTGAACACGGTGTTCATTCACTTGGTGTTTATTCATGATTGATTTATTTGTATTAATTTAGCGCTACAATTTATGTATGTATTTCCGTTTTCACCTTTTGTCTATTGGTTTTTGTAGCTGCTCACCATTGTAGGCAGCGCGGAATTTTTTTGTATTTGTTACCATCCTGCCAAACTACACTTACTATGAAGATAGAGGAGGTGAAGGTAGACATCTCCCTTATACGTCAAGACCTCCAAAAACGTAGAGAATGGGTCAAACAGTCAAGGACCAGAATGAGCAGTGTGGAAGATGCGATCCCATCTTTATAAGACACCTCAGACTGCCTCCAGCTACAACTTGGGGGAAGGGTAATATTCCATTCCGGAATGTCAAGGTGGCTGTATTCCCCGACTTCCCAGCAGAGGTGCAGCTCCAATCCAAAAACTTCACCAAAGCGAAAAGATGCCTCAGGATACAACAAATTCAATATTCCATGTTGTTTTCCCAGCTCGACTCCACGTGGAAGGTGATGACCGGGTCCACTTATTTGAAGCTTCTAAGGCCATCCTGACCTGGTTGGAACACAGAAATGGTGGCATAGGGAAGAATCTGAATGAAGAGGGACTCTTTCTCCAGGGAGATAACATTTTCAAACCAAAATGGGCTTTCCTGGCTGGGCTTGGGGGTGAAGAGTTAAGTTTCTTCTCCAAATTATGTCACCAAGTGTTGATCCTAGAGACTGTGTAAACATTTGTTTTTTCCCATAAAGCACAATTATGGAAAAATAAAGATGTACATCCCTGATCACATTAAAACCTGTTTCTAAGTAAAGCTTCCATTACTAAGCAAGAACAACCAGCGAGTCTTCCTTGATAGAGGGGGGAAGAAGAAAAGTTGAGAACATTATGTTTATCTTGCTGGTCGGTGATAATCTCAAGAGGTAGGAGACTGAGACTTCAGGGGTTTTCCTCTGGTACTTCCCAGTGTTTGTAGTATCGACAGGAGAGACCAGAGCTCCCAGCGTGTCTCTCAGAGCTGAATTTGAGGGCAAAGAATGTAACCATCGCCAGCAGGAGTATGGGCAACTAAGGTTGATCTGGAAAGGCTTAGGCTATCAGTGTCTGAAAGTAGATGCTAATCCCTGTGTACCATGGTAGGTATCTAAATCTAGGCTACTAGTAGGGATGAGCTTCGAGTTCGAGCCGAACCCATGTTCGACTCGAACATCACCTGTTCAGTTGTTCGCCGAATTGCGAACATTATGGGCCGTTAGCGCCAAATTCGAGTGGCGCGTCATGGCCCATAATTCACTGCGGCAGTGCATTGCTGGCTGATGATTGGCCAAGCATGCACTATGACCCGCATGCTTTGGCCAATCACAGCGCGCAAAAAACGGAGAGCCATAATTGGCCAAAGCCAGGGTGGCTTTGGCCAATTATGTCTCAGGGGGTTTGGTACACGCCCCACACTATATAAGGCCGCCTCTGTGGCGGCCTTCTGTAGTGTGTTGCGGTGGTTAAAGAGAGAGCTTACAGAGAGAGAGAGAGACAGTTTAATTTATATTTAGTTAGATAGAGCAGGCAGGTGAGTCAGTTAGCTGCAGTTACAGTGTGTAGAGGATATATATGCATCCTAGGTGTTGTATATATATTTATACACTGTATTCAGTTTAGCTAGATCCGTTCCTGTTATTCTCTATACTGACAGGCAGGCAGGTAATTGTGCTAGCTGCAGTGTTTCACTTAGTGTATTGTGTCCTTTGCACAGTGTGCACCTAAAATTACCTGAAGACAATTGCTGGTGTTCTGATCATATTAATACCACAGGCAGCTTCAGTATTTACAGTTAGTGTACTGTGTCCTTTGCACAGTGTGTACTTAAAAATACCTGAAGACAATTCTGATCATATTAATACCACAGGCAGGCAGCTTCAGTATTTACTGTTATGCCGTGTACACACGATCGGTTTTACCAATGAAAACAGTCCCATCGGTCTTTTTTCCATCGGTGAGAAAAAATAGAACATGTTTTAAATTTATCCAATGGGAAAAAAAACGATAGCAAATTCCGATCGTCTGTGTGGAACTGCATCGGAGAAAAAACCCACGCATGCTCAGAATCAAGTCGACACATGCTCAGAAGCATTGAACTTCATTTTTCTCGGCTCGTCTGAGTGTTTTACGTCACAGCGTTTGGGACGGTCGGATTTTTGACTGATGGTGTGAAGGCAAGACTGATGGAAGTCAGCTTCATCGGATTTCCGATGGAAAAATCTATCGGATTAGAATCCATAGGAAATCCGATCGTGTGTACAGGGCTTCAGTGTACTGTGTCCTTTGCACAGTGTGCACCTAAAAATACCTGAAGTCAATTGCTGGTGTTCTGATCATATTAATACCACAGGCAGGCAGCTTCAGTATTTACTGTTAGTGTACTGTGTCCTTTGCACAGTGTGCACCTAAAAATACCTGAAGTCTATTGCTGGTGTTCTGATCATATTAATACCACAGGCAGGCAGCTTCAGTATTTACAGTTAGTGTACTGTGTCCTTTGCACAGTGTGCACCTAAAAATACCTGAAGACAATTGCTGGTGTTCTGATCATATTAATACCACAGGCACGCAGCTTCAGTATTTACAGTTAGTGTACTGTGTCCTTTGCACAGTGTGCACCTAAAAACACCTGAAGACAATTGCTGGTGTTCTGATCATATTAATACCACAGGCAGGCAGCTTCAGTATTTACAGTTAGTGTACTGTGTCCTTTGCACAGTGTGCACCTAAAAATACTTGAAGACAATTGCTGGTGTTCTGATCATATTAATACCACAGGCAGGCAGTTGATTCTGCTAGCTGCAGTATAATCAGTATATATACATCCCAGCTTTGTGCAGCTACATCTCACTGCAGGCCATTAGTATGTCTGGTAGGCCAACAAGGAGAGGCAGACAGTCACGAGCCAATAAAAGAGGGCAAGCAGGCTCTGTGACTAGAGGCAACAGTGCTGGTCGTGGACACGTTGCATCCTCATCAGCACGTGGCCGTGGGACACGCTTGTCCTTCTTTTCAGCAGCTGGCCATGTTGAGCCGCAACATGCCGACGACTTGGTAGAGTGGATGACCAAACCGTCCTCATCCTCCTCATCCTCTCTCACCCAGGCTCAGGGTACTTTGTCTGGCAAGCAGCTGCCAAAGCGGCCTCTTCCCTTGGCTCAATGGCATCAGTTACTCCTTCCTTAGCCCCACCATGTCCTCCTGAGGAGTCCCCCGAACTGTTTGACCACAGTGTTGGGTACATGCTCCAGGAGGATGCCCAGCGTTTTAAAGGCTCCGATGATGGTACCCAGCTAGAGGGAGGCAGTAACGTGAGCCCAGAGAGAGGGGGTGCCTAACAAGGACAGCAATCTGGCAGTCATGATCCCCAGATGAATCCTTGAATATCAACTTGATCCAACTTGATCCAACCAAAAAAATAGCTTGAAGTGACAACCTTCACCAACTTATTGTAAAACACCCGATAGTGCTCATGGTAAATGTAGCAGCTTACCAGAATTAATTGACTCTTTTAATTAAAAAGGAGTCATATGCGCTTTGTGCAAGTTCCACTTGCTAACATGGATAGAGATGTCAATACCGGACCTAAGAAATCCCTGCCTCCTAGAGGCTCAGACGGCGGTGAGCGGAACAAAAGGAAAATAAAGCGGAAAATAGTGTAATCCCGTTTTATTTAAAAGATAGGTTTAAAACATGACAGCCAAATGCCCTCTTACTTGTATAGTACCTTGAGCCCGGCACTGAGGCTGGAAAGCGTGGACTAGTAGGGCTAGTGACCCGAATGGAGACAGACCGGCGTGCGTTCCACCTGTTGCAGAGGGAGAGCCAGCGGGACCGGAAGTATCGTCAGAGCGTAGCCTAGCGTCGCCTCAACAGCTGTTTCGTATTGCACGTCATCAGGAAGCGTGCTAGGCTACGTGTGTCTGGCTTTTAATACGGTTGTCAATCACAGTGGAGGGAGGGGTTAACGAGCCTGATTCCAGCCTCAATGCCGTCTCTCCGCACAATGTAAACAAAACACTTGATTGGTCCAAAGGAAAACCAATGCCACATTTAAAATACAACAAACTAGCAGCGGCCTGCCAGTTAATAACATCACAAAATGACATTAGTAGTGTGCCTATACAACCCACTCCATCGGTCGATCATAATTGTTGAGGTACACACCTGCGCACCACACCAATAGATCGAGATGAGTTTGCCAGCAATAATCAAAATCAATATAATGTACTATATAAAACAATTAAAAAATAAGAATTAAAACTTTTGCCATATAATTTGAAAAATTACAAAATTGATAAAATTGATAATCAACCAGTAATGTTGGAAAATAATGAACCTTACACTTAATATTTCTAATTCTATTGATCATGGTAGATGAATATGTGCTTACTCATTGGTCAGGAAACAATTTAAGTCCAAATCTATGTTGAGGCCCTGTGGCTGCATCGTGGACAGTCTATACAGCCACTGGGTCTCATTCTGAGAGATGGCTTTAGTGAGGTCTGTCCCTCTCCAATTGTATATGTCTCTATCAATGCCATAAAATACAAGCTGGCGAGGGTCCCTATTATGATGTTGGAGAAAGTGGCGCGACACACTATGGTTAGGAAAACCCTTAGCTATATTTGCTACATGATCATTTATCCTAACCCTAAGCTCTCTTGTAGTGCGCCCCACATATTGAAGAGAGCAGAGGCACTCCAAAACGTAAGTCACGTGTTTAGAGTAGCATGTAATCAAGGGTTTGATTTTAAATTCCTCTTGCGTTTCCAAAGATTTGAATTCGGTTAGTTTCTTGGTGCGTCGAAAAGTGGTGCGGCAAGCCTTACATCTAGTACAGTAGTGAAATCCAGAACTATCCAGAAAAGTGGGGGGTTTTTCGGGGGGTCTGGATCGTTGGGCGCAATGATGTTTCTCAACCCAGGCGCTTTTCTGTAGATGAATTTGGGCTTGTGGGGTATTAGCGATACCAAACCCCTATCTTTTCGGAGTATAGGCCAGAACTTTTTGAAAATCTTTTCAATGTTTTTATATTGCCTATTAAATCCTGTAATAAAGGGCAATGTCCCCATAGATGTTTTTTTTTTCTTTTTGGTCTCTAGAAGGGAGTACCTATCCATAACAGACACTTGATTTTTGGCTTGGGCAAGCTCAACCTTCCTATACACCTTCTCATAGAATCTTTCTGTCAGATATGCAGCCTGAGTCTCATAGTCAATGTCCTCAGCACAATTCCGTTGAATGCGCATATACTGACCCTTAGGTATAGCCCCAAGCCATTGGGGATGGTGACAGCTATTGGTTGGCACGAAGGCGTTCCTATCCGTGGCCTTAAAGAACATCCTCGTGCCAATCCTGCCATCTTGTTTTACCAGGGTGAGATCCAAATAATTTATAGTTGTCAAACTGAACTCAGCTGTGAATCTGAGCCCATATTGGTTGGAATTTAGATCCTGTAGGAAGCCATGCAATGTGGCCTGGGATCCCTCCCACAGCAACACTACATCGTCGATGTACCTTTTGTAATATAGCAGGGATGATGGATTTTCCTTGTAGATGGTTTCTCCCTCCCACTTTTTCAGTACCAAGTTGGCCACACTTAGGGCATAGCGAGCTCCCATTACGACCCCCTTTATTTGATTATAGAATTCCCCCTGGGCCCAAAAATAGTTGTTCCCCATTGCAATTTTTAATCCCTCAACTAAAAAATTCATCTGAGCTTTTTTTAGGTGTGAATCTGCAGTCAATGCCACCTGAACTGCAATTAATGCGTCCTCCTGCCTGATATTTGTATAGGGAGACTCTATATCCACCGTAACCATAATAGTAGCATCAGTTACCTGGGTATTAGAAAGGGATTTAATAAGTTCACGACTATCCTTGAGATAAGACCTTCCTCGTATGACCAAGGGTTGCAGAAAGATATCCAAATACTCTCCTACTCTGGAGCAGAGTGAACCTATCCCACTGATAATGGGGCGGCCTGGGGGTTGTTCCTTACTTTTATGAATCTTGGGTACTATATATAGCACCGGAGTGCGTGGTACTTTTGGTAAAAGGTACAGCGCTTCCTTTGTATCCAAAATCTTTTGGTTGACACCTTTGTCAATCCAATTGTTGAGCTCCATTTTTAATTTAGTTAGGGGGTTGGATGCCAATGGTTTGTACGTGCTGGTATCCTATCTTTGGATCTCACCATAATAATTTTCCTTAGTGAGTATCACTACCCCCCCCCCCCTTTATCCGCAGGACGGACTACTATATTTTTGTTTTGTTCTAGTTGTTTAATCCCCTCAACTAGAGACCGATTGGTTCTGGCCTTTTTAATTTCTAATGATTTGATCTCATCCTGTACCATATGTTTAAACACCTCTAAATGGTGATGTGTTCCCTTTTGGGGATTGAAAACAGAATTGTTTCTCAACCCACTATGTTTAAACTTTTCTGTTTCCACCACAGAAGAGCATGCAACATTTTGAAAAGCAAAAAATTTTTTTAGATTTAGTTTCCTCACATATTTTTCCACATCAATGAACAATTCGAATTTGTTAGGAATTTTGTCTGGTGCAAATTTAAGACCTTGCGTTAAAAATTGTAATTCATCTTCTGAGAACGATGCACCAGCTAAATTAAAGATTCCTCCATTTAGCTGTCCCTTGGTCTTTTTCTTTCTGTTTCCCCTCTTCTACCTCTTTTTCTAAATATTCTTTGTGGTATTGAGATGTAGTAGGTGGGATTTTGTAAGGTTCTTTCCATCCCCTCCATTCCCCCCCTGTTGGTAATTATTTTGGTAGGGCGTCGGTCTCCCTCTATAATTGCCTCTAAAATTACCCCTAGGGGGCCTGGGTGGATAGTGGCTGGGTCCCTGATGGTAATAGGGATACCCATAGTCACTAGTTCTATTATCCAGGGGTCCATACCTGTTGTGGGTAGGTACTGGATAGGAGGTAGGGTAATACTCATTAGATGGAGAGTGATTGCCCCCACTCGGAGGTGGTGGGGGGTAACCCCTATTCCCTTGTGTGGCTTGGCCCTTTGAATTGGGTAAAGATTTTAATTTCTTTGAAGTGTGTATCTTATTTTTGGTTTTAGCCAGCTGTGCAACCGCATTATGTACTTCCATGTCCCTATCCACCGAGGAATCCTTAGGGTTGTCCAGATCCAAGTCATCCTGCTATTTATAAACCTTATTTTCTTCATAATCTTTGATGTCTCTCTGGTACTTTTTCAGTTTTTTCTGTTTGATCTCTCCATCGTACTTGGACAGGTGAGTCTGAAGACTCTGTGCCCTGTCCAAATATTCTTTGGTTCCCATAAAGGGCTCCATTTTATTTTTGAGGTCAACTATGTTGGCTTCTACTAAAATATTTTTGGCTTTACGCCTCCTAATCATTAGCTGCATCAATTTCAGTTCGCAGCCATTAAAAAACTGAAACCATTCATCTAACAAAGTTAAATTATCCGCACTGTCATTTGGATTGACGTCCCATCTTAACCTCCGGGCGGTTAAATTCCTTCCTATATACATCTCAAATGAGGCTATGTCCCACCATAGCCTTATTTGTTTCTCCATGTCATATTGGAGTTGTTTGAAACCCCTTTCAATATCCAAATTTGGGCTAGGTGTTTGCTGGAATATTTCTTCAATATTGGTCTGACGACCCTTCATGAAGTTGAATACATCCATGGCTGCGTAGATTAAAAAAGTTTATGGTGAAACCTCTAGAAATATATATGTTAATAATCTCGCGCCTACAAATTAAAAGTATATTTGAATAAGCTGCCAAACCCCCAAAATTTCAAATCTGTGAAACGATTTATATGTGGATGGTTATATGTGCAAAAGTTGCAAATATATTGGGGGCGCTATAAAACAATATAGATAACAATAGTGATGAATTAATTAAAAAAATCTGTGAACACCAGCAAACCTGTGTAGACTGCACTGGCTGATTTAGTGACTGCACAGCCACATTGATCAACCTTGATGCCGCAGCCTTAGTGCATGAGATGACATGTGCAAATCATCAAATGAACAAAAAATAATAATTAAACCGATGAACCACTCGTTGATGTAAATAAATATAAATATTCAAGCATGCAGTGCCAATGATAATAGCTGAATGTCCCAAAAAATATATTTAGTGAACTATATATTCCAATTGTCCATATATTGAAGGAGGTGAAATGAATCCTTGAATATTAACTTGATCCAACCAAAAAAATAGCTTGAAGTGACAACCTTCACCAACTTATTGTAAATCACCCGATAGTGCTCATGGTAAATGTAGCAGCTTACCAGAATTAATTGACTCTTTTAATTAAAAAGGAGTCATATGCGCTTTGTGCAAGTTCCACTTGCTAAAATTGATAGAGATGTCAATACCGGACCTAAGAAATCCCTGCCTCCTAGAGGCTCAGACGGTGGTGAGCGGAACAAAAGGAAAATAAAGCGGAAAATAGTGTGATCCCGTTTTATTTAAAAGATAGGTTTAAAACATGACAGCCAAATGCCCTCTTACTTGTATAGTGCCTTGAGCCCGGCACTGAGGCTGGAAAGCGTGGACTAGTAGGGCAAGCATACAAAAAAGACCCACACCAAAGAACAAAGCGGACCTCTCCTTGCTCCTCATCAGCTGGGATCTCCAACCCCACTATACCTTCAGTCCTCTCTGAAACCTGCACCGAGAGGAATGAAGGTGTAGAATTAGGTGTGTCACAGCCAAGTACTTGCGGGCAATCTGCTATCGGTACACCGACATCAGATTGTACCAGGCAAATTTCCCTGCCCCAGCTGCTGCACCACCGAAAGAAGTTCGCGCCCAGCCATCCACATGCCCAGCGGTTGAATGCTAGCTTGGCTAAATTGCTAGCAATTCAACTGCTGCCTTTTCAGTTGGTAGACTCTGCCCCCTTCCATGAGTTTGTGGAATGTGCGGTTCCTCAGTGGCAGGTTCCCAAATGCCACTTTCTCTTATCATCCATGGACCGACATGGCAGCTCTTATTCACTGAACGTGTGGGTTATGTCCCTGCTTGCAGGAGAAGACCTAGGCAGAATGTGAGATGTTTATACATACATTCTAAAAGCCAGAGCTGAACAGCCCCGCCCAGGGGGCGGTCCCTTCGGACATAATCAATACACTCCGTCAAGGGGATTTTCTGGCGACCTTGGACATCAAGGATGCCTACTTGCATGTTCCGATCTGCGCAAGTCACCAGAAGTTTCTGCGCTTGCGATCGGTGAAGTCCACTATCAATTTGTGGCTCTTCCTTCAGCCTAGCCTTGGCACCAAGGGTGTTCTCCAAGGTGCTTGCGCCGGTTCTAGCTTTGCTGAGATGGCGAGGCATCGCTGTCGTGGGGTATCTGAACGATCTTTTTCTCAGAGCAGAAAGTGGATCAGAATTGGAAGACTATGTGACTATCGTCAGTCGGACCCTCAGGGACTTCGGGTGGCTCCTGAACATTCAGGAGTCAGTCCTGGTCCCGACTCAGCATCTGGATTATCTGGGTCTGATTCTGGACTCCTTGGAGGCAAAGGTATTCCTACCTCCGGGGAAGTTACTGACACTTCAGTCTGCAGTGCGGGTGCTGACATCCCAAAAATGGTCGTCAATTCGTTTTGCATGAGAGTCCTGGGACTCATGGTGGCCTCTTTCAAGGCCGTTCCGTATGCCCAATCACACACCAGGGCATTGCAGAAGGAGATCTTGTTCACTGGGGATAAATCCCCGCGGCCTTTGGATCTTCCGATCCAGGTGAGTCACCTGGTCAGGGCGTCCCTGACATGGTGGTTGGGGTCCCCGCCTCTTCGGTCCGGGAAGTCGTTCCTCCCCATCCAATGGACGGTGTTCACTACGGACACCAGCCTGAAGGGCTGGGGTGTAGTCTGGGGAGTCCTGTCGGCCCAAGGGCTTGGACTCCGGACGAAGCCCGTTTACCGATCAATGTTCTGGAAATACAGGCTATCGGACTGTGCCTCTCCTCGTGGTCTGAGAGATTGCAGGATCACTCCATTGGGATCCAGTCGGACAACATCACGGCGGTGGCATATGTCAACCATCAGGGGAAGATTCGGAGCTCAGCTGCGGCTTCCGAGGTCGCCCGTACCCTGAAGTGGGCTAAAAGAAGCGTGCCAGTTCTGTCGGCCGTTTACATTCCGGGCATAGACAAATGGCAGGCGGACTATTTGAGTTGCCAGACGCTGGACCAGGAAGTGTGGTCCTTGCACCCGGAGGTATTTCAACTCCCTTGCCGATGGTGGGGCACGCCGGATGTGGACCTGATGGCCTCTCGACTCAATCGCAAGGTGTCAAGGTTTGTGGCTGGATCCAGAGATCCTTTGGCGGATGCCTCGGAGGCGTTAGTGCCCTTAATTAGCAGGGATTTTCACGTACTTCCTGTTTTGGCCATCCTTTAACATGCAATACCATAGATGTGAAATCATGACCTATTCTTATAATATAAAAATTATTTGTAAGATCGCTTATTTATGGGAACATACTTCATGTAGCGGGGTATTGCCTTTTAATCCCTCAGAGACTACATTACCCAGTACACTTTAAGGCACCCAGGGTGCATTGCCCCACGCAAGGACTGCTGGGGTGGACTTTATAAGGGAGAGGCGGAGCCCAGTTCTCTCTCTTTGGACACCACCCGCCCAGCAAGTTGAACTGCTGCTTTAGCTCCTGTGACTTTAGGCCAGAAGCCTGGGTCTTTTCTCCAAAGAGACTTCCGCGTGCACCGAGGAACCTGAGGGACGTCTCTCCTTTGATACTGCACCTTTGCCAGGAGGACCGAAGACCCGGATGTCGAGGGATCGGTGTACTTAGACACCGCAGCGGAAGAAACGGACGTGGACTGGTCCGGTTGGGTGAGAGAGCACCTGCTCATAGACAGACACAGCATCTCTGTTACATTGGTGGATTACAAGTTTTATTCTTCAAGTGCACCACCGTTGCTAGCAAAGATTTCCCTACAGAACTTCCACTTAGTTCAGTCAGGCCTGACTGTGTAGCGTAGACATTCCTGGGCGCCATATTGTCCACGAGGGGAAATAGCTGCAAAGGGGACTATTAGAGTTGCATAGCATTGTATACTTGTCTGCTTGTTTAACATTGTTTATTGCAGGGTTCTGCACATGACATGTACCCTCCTGTTTTATTGCTTACCCACTAATCTAAGTAAACATACAAGGGTTAAGTATATTGGTGTCTGTGTTCTTTACTTTACGGAAGAGATACGTAAAGAAGGTTTTAAAATATCACTGTGTGTTCTTGTCATAGGATTGTGCCGCTGTGAGTTACAGGCCTCACAATCCTATCATCCCCTACTAACTGTGCCAAGGGAGGTTAGAGCCGATTGCCGATTGCCAGGGGTTGACAGCGGTGCACTACAGGGCCCAAAATCATACAGGCAGCCCTCTTAACTGGGGGTATCGCTACATGTGGGGGCTCGGGTCCGGGATGCCTGTATACTGCACGCTGCAATCAGAAGTACCAGCATGGACCCGCCAGCAATGACACAGTGGTGCGCAGCGGTTGGCGCAGATTCAACCGAGGCGGTAGTTATTGAACTCCAGGGGGGGATCTGGCAAGAAAACGAGATAAAGCAGCTCATAATGTCATTGTCTCCGTATCAGAAGGCATGGGTGATGGATATAAGGCCAGATATCTCGTGTACATACGCACTAGTGGAATGAAGAGGAGAAGTTCCGGAAGATTTTAGAGGTCAGAACATAAAAGCCACAGATAACCAGATATACCGCTTAGTGCATATGAGGGCTGTGAAGAAGGAATTTCCAAAAATCTCTCCGCCATCATCCCCGCTACTCTTCCCCAAAATGGAAAGCAGTCGGGATACGATAGTCCCGGGGACACCACTGCCAGCTATAGGGCCGGAACTATAAAATGCTCTGGGAGACTTTGTCACTAAGTGCCAGAAGAGCAACGCGTTACATGTGGAAGCCGGGTACCGGAAGCTCCGGATCTTTTCAGGAAAGCTACCTGTGCCTTCCGGGGAAGAAGACTTCGACACCTGGATTGAACAGACAATTGCAGGCAGTAGAAGGATGGGAAGTACCAGAAGCGCAGAAGAAGCAGCGCATCAGTAAAAGTTTGAAGGGTGCTGCTGCTGAGGCTGTGAAGAACCTTAGGTTCAGCAATGCTGCTTGTACTGCATATGACTATCTGCCTATGTTGCAGGAGAAATTTGGCCAGCTGGGGAAGGTGACTGAACTAATGTACCAATTCGAGCATACCCTCCAACAGCCGGGAGAGAAATTATCTGAATATGTCCAGAGGTTAAACAGAATGCTGTGCCAAATTGTACTCAAAACAGGGAATGCTTCCCCAAGTCATAGATGCAACTAGGATGAAGCAGATCCTGAGGGGAGCTCTATGTTCGGATCCAGTTTGGCTCCACTTGAAAACCTCTGAAGGAGTCATGGATTTGAGTTACCCAGACCTTGTGCGGATCATAAGGGACGAAGAAGCCCTGTTGAAGGACCAACAGGCGGTTGAGAAGATCACTCCCCTCCCCTCAGTGGGAGTCAGAGCAGCAGTAACCACTGAACGGGACTTAGAAGTAGAGACCTTAAAGTCACAGATGACTCAAGTGCTGGACTTATTGACCTCTCTACTGGCCAAGAACTCTGGAGCCAAAGAGCAAGAGGAGATCAGGAAGGAACCACGCCAGAGTGTTTCCACTCCAACATCCCCACAGGGAAGAAGAGAAACTGTCTGTTTTAACTGTGGAGGAGTCGGCCATTTCAGAAGAGTGTGCCCCAGTCCAAGGAAGAACCGAGGCACTTACCACCAGCTGGCGGAAAACTTCAGAGGGCCCCAGTGGAGGAGTCAGCATTGCGCCCACTATTTACAGAAAGCTCCAAAAAGATCCAAAAGCCAGAAGAGGGAAAGAGAAACAATTCCCCTCCAAAAATACTCGATGCCACCTGTCAGGAGTGGAAATCTAACAATTTAAGGGAAATCAATGCATACCAGGCCCAACAAGGGTTGAGATCCAGAAAGAAATGGAAAAAAAAGAAAACCTCAAAAGGAAAGTCCAAGAGTCCAAAGAAAGAGACCCACCAGAAGAGTTTTCCAGCCAAGTTAATAGGGCCCTCCCCTCTAGTCCCCATTCAAGTGGGGGGAGTCTAAACCAAAGCCATCCTAGACACAGGAGCCCAAGTGACCCTTTTGTATAAAGACTTTTACCAGAAACACCTGAGTCACGTGCCCCTACAAAAGCTGTAAGACTTAAGAGAAATGAGGAATTGGTACTCACAGGTTTCCATACGACGGTTATGTATTAATCAGGCTGGCCTTCGACCCCTCTGTGACAGGAAAGGCAGAAGTCTTTGACGCCCTGGCAGTAGTTTGCCCTCGCCCACCAGGAGCCAACACGAGTTCCCTGATCATAGGGACCAACACTGATCTGGTCAGGAGACTGCTGACTCCTCTAGCACAGGAGCAGGGTACTTCAGGAGACAGGATTCACCCCATGCTGCAGCAGGTCTACCAGAAGTTGGTACCACCCCCAGGATAGAAGATGCCTTACAGAGCCTGTCTGGAGCCAAGTGGTTCAGCGTCATGGACCTGAAGAGTGGGTATTACCAAATCCCAATGCACCCCGATGACAGAGAGAAGACAGCATTCACCACCCCAGTGGGATTCTATGAGTTCAACAGGATGCCTCAAGGCCTGTCAGGGGCTCCTGCCACTTTCCAGAGGTTGATGGAGAGGACAGTGGGGGACATGAATCTTATTGAAGTCTTGGTGTACCTAGATGACATCATTGTCTTCGGGAAGACTCTGGAGGAGCACGAAGAAAGGCTGGAGAAAGGCCTGAAGAGACTCAGTGAAGAGGGACTTAAACTCTCCAGGGAGAAGTGTCAGTTTTACCGGTCCTCAGTCCACTATCTTGGACACATAGTGTCTGAAGAGTGAGTGTCTACAGACCCTGACAAATTGAAAGCAGTTACCTCCTGGCCCAGACCAACTACAGTGACTGAGCTCAGATCCTTCCTGGGGTTCTGCTCCTACTACCGCAGGTTTGTGGAAGGGTTTGCAAAAATTGCCAAACCTCTGAATGAGTTACTGAAGACAGAAGGAGAGAAGGATGATTCTGGCCCCA
The DNA here is from genome assembly GCA_029206835.1 of Rana muscosa. Lineage (NCBI taxonomy): Eukaryota > Metazoa > Chordata > Amphibia > Anura > Ranidae > Rana > Rana muscosa. The sequence goes on along the minus strand of CM055122.1, from coordinate 172,324,332 downwards.
GGAAGCCCAGGGAGTCTGTGGAAGACCAGTGGACAGAGAAGTGTAAAGAGGCCTTCGAAATGCTAAAAAAAGTCTGACCACTGCCCCGGTCTTGGCCTATGCTGACACTAAGAGACCATATGAACTACATGTGGATGCCAGCCATGATGGTCTGGGAGGTGTACTGTACCAGGAGTATGAAGGACAACTCAATCCAGTCGCCTATATAAGTAGGAGCCTAACACCAGCGGAGAAGAATTACTCCACCCACAAATTGGAGTTCCTGGCCCTGAAGTGGGCAGTTGTGGATAAACTCAAAGACTACCTGTATGGAGCGGACTTTACAGTAAAGACAGATAATAACCCACTCACATACCTTTTCACCACAGCCAAGCTGGATGCCACTGGCCACCGTTGGTGGGCCGCCCTCTCTGGATTCAACTTTAGCCTCAAGTATAGGCCGGGAACTGGAAACAGAGATGCTGATGCATTGTCCAGAAGGTCTCATGCTCCCACTTACCATACAAAAGACTGGACCCAGGTAACCCCAGATGGGGTGCGGGCTTTGTGTTAAGGAGCACAACTTCAAGCTAGTGGCGGATCCAGGGCGGAAGAAATTGGAGTTTCGGTAGTGGGGGTGCCCAAATGCTATTGTGACGTAACCCAGATTGGCGAAGACGACTTGCCAAAATTATCCAAGAAGGACATAAGAAGAGATCAGTTGGAAGACCCCTGGGGAAGATTGGCTTTGGAAGCTCTAGAAGACCAGGATCCGGACAGACTCTTGCAAGATCCCTCAAAGGAGGCTCGATTAATCCACAAAGAATGGGACAAGTTACAGGTGCATCAAGGGGTGGTCTACCGAAGGGGCCCCTTTTGATGACCTAGAAGAGAAGTGGCAACAGTTTCTGCCAGAAAATCACAGAAAAACTGTCCTAGCTGTCCTACATGACAACCATGGCCACTTAGGGGTCAAACGAACCTTCCAGCTTGTAAGGAATAAATTCTTCTGGCCTTGTATGCGAGCTGAAGTGGAGGAGTACTGTCACTCATGTGCTCGCTGCATACAGAGGAAGACACTGCCACGTCAAGCTGCCCCAATGGGCCATCTGCAGAGTCAAGGGCCCTTGGACTTAGTATGCATTGACTTTCTCTGTCTGGAACCTGACTTGAGTGGACACGGAAATATTCTGGTGATAACCGACCATTTTACCTGTTATGCCCAGGCCTTTCCAACTAAAGACCAGAAGGCCTCCACTGTAGCCAAATCTTGGTGGAGAAGTACTTTGTGCATTACGGGTTACCTCAACGCCTTCACTCAGACCAAGGGAGAGACTTTGAGAGCTGACTGATTCGGAAGTTGCTGGACTCTTTAGGCATAAAAATAACTCATACTACCCCTTATCACCCTCAAGGTGATGCTCAACCAGAAAGATTCAACAGGACTCTGTTAAATATGTTGGGGACTCTGAACAGTAAGGAGAAGCAACATTGGGGCAAGCACATAGCTGCCATAGTGCACGCCTATAATAGTACAGCCAGCGATGTCACAGGGTATTCCCCTTACAGACTTATGTTTGGAAGAGAGGCCAGACTACCAGCGCACCCCTTTCCTCAGAGCCAAGATGGTCCATGAGCCATCTTGGCTCTGAGGAAAGGGGTGCGCCCCTGAAACGCGTCAGCTATTTAGATGTTTGAGGTGCTGTCTGACCTTCTCTGTCATCAAGTTCAGTCGGTTGGTGCCAAGAATTTCCAGCTCATTTGTCCGATAAGCTTGTACCTAAGCTCCGTCTGTGAGTAGGATTATTTCTTTTTATTCATATTTTAATAAAACCTTTAAGTGGTAATGCACGAGGTTGGTGCGCCCTCCTTTCTTTTTTCTAGCCATATGAACACCCATTGTTCTGAGGAGGGCTGCAAGACTTTAGACTTTGCCTTTAGACGGAACCACACTACCCGTGTTTTGACAATACACCGAGAGCGCAGGAGATTTTTGTTTTTTTGTTTACCAGTGGACTTGGCCTTTGGCACCTCCATGGATCATACATCTGTCGCCTCACACAAAGGATACGTGGACAGACTGCGGAAGAGCTTAAGGCTGGCCTATGAGAAGGCCCAATCAACTTCTGATCAGAGAGGAGCCCGGAACAAGCGGAACTTTGACCTTAGGGTCCGTATTCAAGATTTACAGCCTGGAGACAGAGTGTTGCTGAGGAATTTAGGAGTCCCAGGGAAGCACAACCTGGCAGACAGATGGAAGTCAGAACCTTATGTGATTTGTAAGAAGCTGCCTGGGTTGCCCGTGTACCAGTTGAAGCCTGAAGGAAGAGCGGGGCCACTGAACACCTGGTACAGAAACCATCTGCTGCCTCTTTCTGAAGCAGTCAGGATGCCCCCTACTCTGGATTCCTCTGAGTTACCTTCCACTCCTTGTACTCCTAGACCCAACACCAGGTCTCAGACAACTCTATCAAGGGAGGAAGAAACTTCAGACCAAAGTGAAGAAGAGGAAATAGAGCTTAGTTGGCTGTGGCCGTCTCAGGCGCCTGAACCCCTAACAGTGGATCCTTTGCTATCTGAATCCCCCATAAATGACAATTTGAATGCAGAAGCTGCAGAGTTTATTCCTTCTAATGCACAGAGTGATGAATGGGAAGATGCACTAGAATCAGTCCCGGATGAAGATCCAAGAAACTCTCTATACCTCCCTGCACCTGAATCGGATGTCTTTGAAGAAGAAGGTCCCATTGTACCAGTCTCAGTGGAGACACCCTTAGAGCCAGAACCCATAACTCCCAGGGAGCAAAGGGTGAAAAGAATTATCCGCCCTCCTCGGAAGTTGACATACACATAAATGGGAGAAAGTTCTGAGGACACAGTGACTACCGCAAGAAGGACAATTCAAAAGCCTGGCTTCTCCACTGTGCATTTGGTGGAGGGCAACCCCAGCTAACTTTCTGGCACAGTTAGGCAGGTCACTTCTGCTAATGTGGCCTGTGGTCAGAGCAAGCTCCCATACCAAGTTTGGTGGGAGGTTCCCCTGCCAAGTTCTTTTGCCATGGTCAATTGCATTACTGTTAGATAATGTTTACGTTATCTTTGGGGACCAAAGATTTTAAGTGGGGGGAGTGTGTAGCGGGGTATTGCCTTTTAATCCCTCAGAGACTACATTACCCAGTACACTTTAAGGCACCCAGAGTGCATTGCCCCGCGCAAGGACTGCTGGGGTGGACTTTATAAGGGAGAGGCGGAGCCCAGTTCTCTCTCTTTGGACACCGCCCCCCCAGCAAGTTGAAGTGCTGCTTTAGCTCCTGTGACTTTAGGCCGGAAGCCTGGGCCTTTTCTCCAAAGAGCCTTCCGTGCGCACAGAGGAACCTGAGGGACGTCTCTCCTTTGATACTGCACCTTTGCCAGGAGGACCGAAGACCCGGATGTCGAGGGATCGGTGTACTTAGACACTGCAGCGGAAGAAACGGACGTGGACTGGTCCGGTTGGGTGAGAGAGCACCTGCTCATAGACAGACACAGTATCTCTGTTACATTGGTGGATTACAAGTTTTATTCTTCAAGTGCACCACCGTTGCTAGCGAAGATTTCCCTACAGAACTTCCACTTAGTTCAGTCAGGCCTGAATGTGTAACGTAGACATTCCTTGGGCGCCATATTGTCCATGAGGGGAAATAGCTGCAAAGGGGACTATTAGAGTTGCATAGCATTGTATACTTGTCTGCTTGTTTAACATTGTTTATTGCAGTGCTCTGCACATGACATGTACCCTCATGTTTTATTGCTTACCCACTAATCTAAGTAAACATACAAGGGTTAAGTATATTGGTGTCTGTGTTCTTTACTTTACGGAAGAGATAGGTAAAGGAGGTTTTAAAATATCACTGTGTGTTCTTGTCATAGGATTGTGCCGCTGTGAGTTACAGGCCTCACAATCCTATCATCCCCTACTAACTGTGCCAAGGGAGGTTAGAGCCGATTGCCAGGGGTTGACAGCGGTGCACTACAGGGCCCAAAATCATACAGGCAGCCCTCTTAACTGGGGGTATCGCTACATTCATATTAGAAAATACATGGAATATGCAGTATATATAAGAAATTAAATTTCAAAGGAATTATGTGACCATATACAGTACCTTGAAAAAAGTATTCATACCCCTTTACATTTTCCACATTTTGGCATGTTACAACCAAAAACTTATATGTATTTTATTGGGATTTTATGTGATAGACCAACACAAAGTGGCACATAATTGTGAAGTGGAAGGAAAATGATAAATGGTTTTCAAATTCTTTTACAAATAAATATGTCAAAAGAGTGGCGTGCATTTGTATTCAGCCTCCCTGAGTCAATAGTTTGTAGAACCACCTTTCGCTGCAATTACAGTTGCTAGTCTTTTTGCGGATGTTTCTACCAGCTTTGCACATCTAGAGAGTGAAATTTTTGCCCATTCGTCTTTGCAAAATCTCTGTCAAATTGGATGGAGAGCATCTGTGAACAGCAATTTTCAAGTCTTGCCACAGATTCTCAATTGTATTTAGGTCTGGACTTTGACTGGGCCATTCTAAAACATGAATACGCTTTGATCTAAACCATTCCATTGTAGCTCTGGCTGTATGTTTAGTGTTGTTGTCCTGGGGGGAGGCGAAACTCCACCCCAGTCTCAAGTCATTTGCAGACTCTGACAGGTTTTCTTCTAGGATTGCCCTGTATTTGGCTCCATCCATCTTCCCATCAACTTTGACCAGCTTCAGTATCCCTGCTGATGAAAAGCATCCCCACAACATGATGCTGCCACCACCATGTTTCACGGTGGGGATGGTGTGTTCAGGGTGATGTGCAGTGTTTGTTTTCCGCCACACATAGCTAATTGTTTTTAGGCCAAAAAGTTCAATTTTGGTCTCATCTGACCAGAGCACTTTCTTCCATATGTTTGCTGTGTCCCCTACATGGCTTCCCACAAACTGCAAACAGGACTTCTTATGGCTTTCTTTTAACAATTGCTTTCTTCTTGCCACTCTTTCATAAAGGCCAGATTTGTGGAGTGCACAATATCAGTTGTCCTGTGGACAGATTCTCCCACCTGAGCTTTGGATCTCTGCAGCTCCTCCGGAGTTACCATGGGCCTCTGGGCTGCTTCTCTTATTAATGTTCTCCTTGCCCGGCCTGTTAGTTTATTTAGATGGCCATGTCTTGGCAGGTTTGCAGTTGTGCCATACTCAGATGATCGATTGAACAGTCTTCAGTGAGATGTTCAAAGCTTGGGATATTTTTTTTTATAACCTAACCCTGCTTTAAACTTCTCCACAACTTTATCCCTGACCTGTCTGGTGTGTTCCTTGGCTTTCATGATGCTGTTTGTTCACTAAGGTTCTCGAACAAACCTCTGAGGGCTTCACAGAACAGCTGTATTTATACTAAGATCAAATTACACACAGGTGAACTCTATTTACTAATTAGGTGACTTCTGAAAGAAATTGGTTCCACTAGATTTTAGTTAGGGGTATCAGAGTAAAGGGTGCTGAATACAAAATGCACATCACACTTTTCACATATTTATTTGGAAAAAATTTGGAAAACCATTTATCAATTTCCTTCCACTTCACAATTATATGCCACTTTGTGTTGGCCTATCACATAAAATTCCAATAAAATACATTTACATTTTTGGTTGTAACATAACAAAATGCTTAAAATTTCAAGGGGTATGAATTATTTTTCAAGGCACTGTAAAAGCATAAGGCCCAACATCAGTATATAGCAGATATTTACACATGTAACATTCTATTCACAAGTATAAGGCCAGTAAGCCACTTTTGAGGCCTATGTTGATGGACTTTTCTTTGCTTTAAATGTTTTTTTTCCAATACAGGTCATTTAGAATGCAAAACTCACTTGACACATCAAATGCAGGAAATAAGGAGGTCAATGACAGGTCAACTGCACCTTTGAATGAATTCTGAATGATCTTAGAAGCATCTCAAACGAATGCCAAATTGATGCCATTGGCACAAGCCCAAAGCCCACACATGCCCTAAAATGTACCATGTTTTTGATAGCTACACTAATTAATGCAAGCCTGTATTTTGCCCATATACAATAGGACAGCATGTTTGCTTTAGACTTTGCCTTCTCAGTGGTATATGCTCATCTATCTTTTTATCCCTCACCACTCTGATAACAATATCCCATAATTATGGTTATGGGAGAGCATGGGATTCACTTCACGTGACAGCTCTGACCAGTTATAAGCATTTGTGGGGTTTTTCTGACACTCATTTGCTTAATGCTTGTTTCACTAGTGTGTCTGACAAATATTTACGCTAGTCAAAGCCAGGCAATCAGCATTTTCATGAGGGTCAGCAATGGCAGCCCTCATATTTCTTTCATGAAAAGTGTACTTTGCAAATACTGAATTGTACCTTCTACTGCTGCATGTCATCCTTGTCCTTCTCATCCTACTGCAGCATGTACTTTGCAGGTACCACATCGACCCTAGCTGCCCTAGATGTTAAAACCTATTTGAGCCCTAGATGAAAACTCTTCCAATGTGTTCCTCATAAAGTATACAGCAGCCTAGTGATCAGCATTGTATAAGCAATCATAGTGTAAAAAAAAAAAATCTGATCACCCCCTCCCCAATCTCCAAGCAGTACACTGTCACTAAGGTTTATTGGAGCCGCCCATCACACAAAGCCCACATGTAAAGAGTTAGAGCAGCCTCGTCCTAGACTCTGTTCAGGTCATGCCCGCGACATGTTTTGCCCCACCCATGGGGCTTAGTCATGGGAATAGAGATTCCATAGAAGGGGAGATAAATACATAATCGGCTGCTGCTTAATTGAAAAAAGATCAATATAAAGTATTCACTTTATATTGATCTTTTTTCAATTAAGCAGCAGCCGATGATGTATTTATCTCCCCTTCTATGGAATCTCTACTGGAGTCTGCCACACATGGGAGCCATGGAGCAGAAAGATCTAGCCCACAATAATTCAGGCTGTTTCCACTCTTTACTTTAGGTTTATTTTGTGAAGTGCAGCTCCTGGGACTTATTTTCCTTCTTCATTGGCTGCTCTGATGTCACTGTATACCAGTGCTGCCAGCCATGGTCTCTGATCACCGTCATAGCAGTACAATGTCACCAGGCCAGTGCTGCCAGTCAGTATCCCTAAATACCGCCACACCAGTCAGTATCTCTAATCACCGATGGCCACTCACAGTGTCCCTAATCACTAATCTGCACCAGTCACAGTGCTGCCACACCATTCATATAGTCCCTGATCACCGTCACATCAGTCATATTGTCCCTAATTACTGCCACACCAGTTACAGTGTTCCTGATCACCACCACACCAGTTCCATTGGCCCTGATCACCGCCACTAACACAAAAAATTAAGTCTTCAAATGACTCACCATGCCTCCTAGAGAATACCTTGGGGCGTTTGCTTTCCAAAGTGTGGTCAGTTTGTGGGTGTTTCCACTGCACTAGGCCTCCAGGTCATCCAAAAATGTGATAGGTAGCCCGGAAATTAGATGTGTAATTTATACCCCTAGAACTCCTGAAAATGCTCCTTGGATTTTGGGCCCCTCTATGTGGCTAGGCTGTGAAAAAGTCTCATGGATGTGGAATTGCCATACTCTGGAGGAGTAGCAGAATGTGTTTTGGGGTGTAATTCTAAGTATGCATATGATGTGTGTTAGAAATATCTTATTATTTGACAACTTTGTGTAAAAAAAATGCTTTTTCATGTTCTTTCCACATTTTCCAAAAACTTGTGTGAAAATTTTGCATTTTTAAAAGACTTGCATTCCAACATGATTTCGTAGGTTTTTCTCCTGTCCTGGCACTTCAGGGACTCAAGAAATATGACAGGTAGTCAGGAAATTAGATGAAAGATTAGATTTAAAGTGGTTGTAAACCATTACATATATCCTGTGAAGGGATTATTCTCAGGTGGTACACAGAGATTAAACAAATCCCCCTACGTAAGTTGTACCTGTTTATCTGCAGTCTGATCTTCTCTACCTCCATTCAAAATACAGAATTTATAAAGCTTGTCTGAGCATTCAGGAAAAGGAGTGGAGAGCTGAAGTTACACTCTGCAGAGCTCGGTGAGGAGAACTGTGAGAATTGGAGAAAATGGACACAACCCCATTCACACAGCACACAGGAACAGATCTGAGGCTGTCAATCAGCTGAAGCTCTCTCCCCTGTCACCTTTTTATCTTTTGGTGTCAGGAAAATTTGTCAGAAGTCACTCATGCAGATAGCACAGAAATTACACTTAGTGCTCTTAAAGTGGTTGTAAACCCACTCTGACAACTTGCACCTACAGGTAAGCCTAGATTAAGGCTTACCTGTAGGTGCAAGAAATATCTCCTTAACCTACACGGTTAAGGAGATATTTACAGAAAACACTGCACCGATGTCTACAGCCCATGCCTGCCGTAGACAACGGCGCAGGCACACTGAGCGTGGCGGTTTTCTGAATGGGATAATGCCGGTCTCGCACGCATGCGCGGGGATCTGCCGGTCCAGCGCTCATGCGCGGAAGTGACGTCATTGCCGCTCCGGCCAGTCACAGCACCGGAGAGGCGATACGCGGAAGACGCTCGGAGGGGACATGGCGGCAGCGGAGGGGAACGAGGAGCGCTTCGGGGGCTTTGATCTCAGGTAAGTGCCACATAATGAGCTTGTATGCTATGCATACTAGCTCATTATGCCTTTCTCTTGCAGGGTTTTTTTTTCAAGGAAAAAAAAAATTGGGTCTACTTCCTCTTTAAATTAAGACAAGTACACACTATAGAGTGATATGCTTTGTTCATATTTTATCTCTGAGGTTTACAAACACTTTAAATTTTGCGTAAATAATGCTCCTTCAAAGCCCAAAGGTTCTCCTTGGATTTTGTGCCCTTCTATGCATCTAGGCTGTGAAAAAGTATCACACATTTTGTATCCCCATAATCAGGAGGCATAGTAGAATTTGTGCTGTGGTTTGTAATTAGACATGTGTGGTTCGTTTCGTTCCGAATAAATATTCAGACAAATTTTTCATTATTCGGATATATCTGAATACCCAAATTACAGTATAAACAGTATAAACAAAGTTTACCGAATGCGCCGAATAAAGAAACTAAAATATGTCAGAATTTCCGAAATTCTAATTGAAATTCTAATTGAATTCCAGTCGAATTTGAACTGTAGACATGTTTCTGAAATCAAAGACTGTGTGTTATTAGAGTGCCATTCAAAATAATGCTGTTTTAGTTAAGCCAAATTTGATTTAAAGAGTCATTGTAATCATTTGATGAAGATTGGTAAATTCGAAGAAGACATAAAACGAATTCTGAATACAAATCCCGAATGCAAATCCTGAATACGAATTGAACGAATCAACCGAATTTAAAAAAATGAAATAACTAGATTAACAAATCTAAACTAAACAAAACAAGTTCGTCATGCACATGTCTATTTGTAATTGTAAGTATGCCTATGCCTTGTGTGAGAAATGGCTTGTTAAATTTACAATTTTGTGAAAAAAAAAAAAATTAGTTAATTTCATCATTTTCTAAAAAATGTTGACAAAAAAAATAATAACTTAAAAAACCTCACTCTGCCTCTTAATAAATACAATCTATGTTTCTATGTTTCTAAAAGAGGTCATTTGGGGGGTATTCATACTGTCCTGGCATTTTAGGGCTTCACGAAATGAGATAGGCAGTCAGTACATCAGGACTGTTTCATTTCAGAATGTCTTTCACACAGACTAAATAATATTCACAAATTTGTTATTTTTTTACCAAAAAATTTAACTGAATACATTTTGGCCTAAATTTAAGAAGAAAGATTTTGTATTTGCAAAATTTTACAACAAAACTAAGAAAAATGTTGGGGGGGGGGGTTGGGGGTCAAAATAATTTTTTTCATTTATATAGCAAAACAAATGTGAAAAAAATTGTGATTAAGTACCATCAAAAAAAAACTCTATCTGTCTCAAAAAATTATATAAAATGTATTTGGGCAAAGTGTTGCAGTAATTGTCACTCAAATTGCGACAGCGCTGAAAACTAAAAAATGGCCTGGGTTTGAAAGAGGTGGAGCAGTGGGGGCTTGCAGTGGTTAAGAAATATATTTAAATGAAAATGTTTGTGCCTGGAGTTCAGCTTTATGCACTCCTATAGCCCCTCTCCCTCAAATGCCTAATCATATGAACACTTGTGATGTGACATGTGTGTACATATATTGCGAGACATAATACAGCTGCATGTGAATAAAATGATAAAAATATTACCCGCAGGTACTGTGTATTACACCTAAAATTATAATCATTCAATTTACCCATCATAACAACTATGTCATAACAATTAATTAAAAATGACACAAAAAGATTGCAGTTTGTCATACACTGACACTAATTAACAACAGCAGTGCCTGTACTCATTGCTGAGAAGGCCATTGGCTGATAACTGTGCACTGTAGAAGGAAGTAAAAAAGAGCTGAGATGAAAGAAAAGCAAAGTAATCATCTGTCTGTACAGTACGGACCCCGCCAGCCCCACCTTTCCTCAGTTACCTGCTATAATGTTCTTAATGTCCTCAGGTAGCTGATTCATAGTGAGCGGCTTCTACACAAAGCGATATCTGAAAGTCGTGCTAGCAGCAATGGAGCTTGTAGTATTTACTGTGTGTATGAAAACAGGGAAGTAACAGGCGATGAGGAAGAAAGAAAAGGCTTCAGCGTGTTTGCTGTATTTAAGGAAGTAACTGGACAAATCAGCCAGTTTGTCCTCTTCTCCTCCCCCAGGCCGAAAGCACACAATTGTGTAACAAAATACGACGTATTTTCCACATTGCAGAAATCAGTCAAGGGGACGCTGTCAGTATAATGTTTTCTAACAATTACCCAAATGTCTAGTGCTCTCCAAAACAGGAGAACCCAGATTCTTTCTAAGACCCTTGTCACGCTGAGGCGCTTTTCAGGCATTTTAGCTCTAAAAATAGGGCCTGCCTGAAAAGCGCCTCTCATGCCTCCCCAGTGTGAAAGTATGAGTGCTTTCACACTGGGGGTGCACTTGCGGGACGGAAAAAAAAGACCTGCAAGCAGCATCTTTGGGGCAGTGTAGGAGCACTTTCGAAGTGCCGCAACACGGACACTTTTAACCCTTTCATCAGCTGCTAAAACGACAGTAAAGCACCGCTAAAACTAACGGACCCGCCGCCCCAGTGTGAAATGGGTCTAAAAGGTGGCCATGCACAAGGCAAAGGGAATGATTTGTGCGTCATGTCTCTCAGTAAGGCTACTTTCACATGGCGGCAGGGGTCCATTAGCAGTAAAGTGCCGCTAGTTTTAGCGGTGCTTTTTGGGCGCTAGGGGGGTGCTTTTAACCCCCGCTAGCAGCCGAAGAAAGGGTTAAAATCGCCCGTGTTGCGGCACTTCTGAATCGCTTTTCAGGTGATTCGAAAGCACTGCCCATTCATTCCAATGGGCAGGGGCAGTGTAGGAGCGCTGTACACCGCCCCAAAGATGGAGCTGTGTAATGCCCTAAACCACGCATCACACCTCCCCCTACAGCCAGCTCACTGCAGCCAGAACAGACAGCTGTGTCACTTTAAACTGCTGCAGTATAGTGTGCAGCAACTGTCCAGGGCAGTGTGAATGGGCTGATGTGTTGTATATCTCTGAATGGGCAGATAGTTTGTTTATTTTTATCATAAGAAGAGGAGAGAGAGATTTTTGTTGCTGAATAACCATGCTATTAAAATCACCAATGGTTAAGACTGAAGTTTAGTGAATTTGAATTTTTTTCTTAAACAGCACCATGAATGAAAAGTGGCCCATATGCTGATGGCTGCTGTGTTAAGCCTAGTACACATGGGCCGAATGTAGGGTGACATCGGCCGGTTCAATAGAAACCGGCCGGCATTTGGCCCGTGTGAATGGCAGCCGGTCCAACAGAAGCAGGCCGTTTGACCAGCTTCTGTCGGACATGCATGCTGGAAAACCATCAACTGACCGGCTCCCGGTCAGTGTGCTCCGACCGGAGGCAGGGGTTCGTACCCCTGTCAGAACACAATAGTACAGCAGGGAGATCACTGTATTAAAATCGAATGGTTAGTACAGCAGTACCAATCTGAGCTGTCAGTTTTTTTTCGTTCAACCCTAGTATACACGAATGGTGTATACTAGGCTTTAGGTTGAAATTTAAAATCCTCTGGCCCCAGAAACCCCCTGCGGCAGTGATGTTCCAGTGCCCTAGGGGTTAAAATGAGCAGCTGCAGCTGTGATAGGTGCTCTTCAAGGGCCAACTATGCCGTCTCATTCCACCTCCATGCTCCATTTATAGACTATCGGTTTCCACAATGAAAAGCGCATAATGAATGGAGGAGACAAACTTTTCATTAATTTAGAACACATCCACAATTAAAGCCCAGTTAAACCCCCTATCTATTGCTGTAAACCTGCATATGCAATAATATTATCAATACAGTATGCTGCTATTTAATATTATAAAATATGCTACCAGAAGGGAAAAATACCCTGTGTTGGTAGCACATTGGCGAGATAGACCACTGCTCCCACAAACAAACAGCATGTAACACCCCCTTGTTGCGAGTTGTCAGTGAAAGTCTTCAGAAATGGCAGGTCCAAGAAGTCACCACTATGCCACCATTTCCCCATATTGTTTAGCTTCCCCACTAAAATAAGTTTTAAGGCCATATCACACACTAACACATTTCTTGTCTCTGTCTCGAGTAGTCCCAGGCCTAGTCCACAAGGGGCTCTGCTGAACACCCAAGGGCCATAAGACATGGGGGCCCAGGATACTAGGTGCATGCAGGGCTGTCTTAATAGCATCATGGGCCCCTGGGAAAAGTAATGCACTGGGGCCCCTTCCAGCTTGCCCCAATTTACGCACCTACTTTCAAGAAATAAAGTATAAATAGCTGATAGAATTAAACATATATTCATTAGTACTTTCAATAAAATCAATTTTACAAAAGGAAAACATTCCAAAAATCAAAGACTAGTCAACATAAAGGGCACAGTATGGGGGGGGGGGACAGGTGGGCACAATACTGGCCGTACAGTATAGGTTCTGGGACTCTTCCCGGGACACAACCATATCGGGACAGTTTAGTAAAAAGCATGACTTTCCCAGCAAATCTGGGACAGTTGGAAAGTATGATGTAATGCAAGATTATTGTGGGGCCCCCATGTACCTGGGGCCCCTGGGCAGTGCCCAGGAGTGCCCTTGCCTTAAGATGTTTATGCCCACCAAGCCGAGTTTTGCTTACCAGTGCTGATAGTATTCACCACGCATTACAGCGACACCCTTGAAACATTTTCTGAACGTACACATTTATGTGTTAGGCAGACTTTCTTGAATGCAAAGCTGAACTCCAGGAATGGTCTTTCATGCAGACTTACATATGTCCAGCTTGGACCCATATAAGTATGCATGTCTAATACCTGATGGTCTGCTGTGGAAGGTGACAATCATGTAGTATTTGACTGATAGCAGCAATCTTCTGGGTCCAAGCAGCTTCTCCTCTGCACACTAACCACAGGGTTGCTCACTCAGCACTTCAGTAAATTCAAGGCATTTTCTGATTGGATGAGCTGAAGATCATGACATCACCAACTTCTCCTTCTCATCCAATCAGAGTGTCACGATCAGGCGTCAGGCTTGAAGACCAATTGCAATAGCAGTGGCAGGACAGGCATACAGGCAGTCACTTCTGGTAGATTACACAGGCTCCCCTGAGGTGCGGAGTCTAAGTACTAGCTGGTTTTCCCCAGAGCTCCGGATGGTGGAGATGGATTTGGCTGCAAGCTAGTACCAGGTCGCAGTCCTCAAGTTTGCCCCACCAGGGTGTGAGCAAGCCGGGGTCCAGTGGCGGATCAGCAGATAAGGATTAAACAGCAGCGTGGTCAGTAACAAGCCAAAAGGTCAATCACGAGTGGTTGCAGGTTGGGATCAGGCAGCAGAGTAGTCAAAGAACAAGCCAAGGGTCAATCATGAGTGGTAGCAAAATACAGAAGGCAGCAGGGATGTCAAGAGCTAGGCACTGGCTGAGAAGGCACAATAACCTGGCAAAGAGGAAGTGCTGAGACAAGTCTTATATAGGAAGTTCATGGGAGGAGCAAGGAGTTCAAGGTTCATCGGTAATCAAGACTCAAAGCAGGGTTGTCCATTGGATCAGATAGGTTTGTCCAGCAGATCAGGTAGGGAGCTGTCCAGCATCCCAGATAGCTCAGTGGGAAGAGTAAACGCCAGACACAGACGAGGTCCCAGGTTCAAGCCCAGGTCCTGACAGTACTCCCCTCCTCTCAGGACGTCCTCTGGACGTCTTAGGGCTGGGTTTGTGAGGAAACCTCTGGTGGAATTCTCTTGTCAATCTAGGGGCATGAACGTTCTCCTCAGGCTCCCAAGAATTTTCTTCTGGCCCATATCCTTCCCATTGGACCAGATATTGTAGTTTGTTTCTAAATATCCTGGAATCAAGAATTTTCTCCACCACAAATTCTACTTCACCCTGTACCTCAACAGGTGGAGGAGGTGGAAGACTTCTTCCAGAAAAGGGATTTTCATTAAATTGTTTAAGTAATGACATGTGAAAAACAGGGTGAATTTTCATACTATCAAGAAGTTTTAAGCGAAAGGTAACTGGATTGATTTGATCAGAAATCTTGAATGGTCCTACAAACTTCTGGCCCAGCTTTGCAGACGGAACATGGACCTTCAAATTTTTGGTTGATAACCAAACTTTGTCACCCACATGAAATGTAGGAAGTGATCTGCGATGTCTATCAGCAGCCTTCTTGTAACATTCCTGAGCCTCCTTCAAAGTTTCGATCAATTTTTCACGAATCTCCTGCAATGTAGTTAATCTGTTGGTAACAGAAGGAATTGGAGTTGAGATAGGGAGATCAGGAATAAAAACGGGATGATACCCGTTGTTTAAATAAAAAGGACTTTGAGAAGTGGAGCTATGTTTAGAATTGTTATATGCAAACTCTGCTGTAGGAAGATAATCCACCCAGTCATCCTGAAGATAACTGACAAAACATCGAAGGTACTGCTCTAAGGTTTGATTGGTCCTCTCAGTCTGACCATTAGACTGGGGATGAAAAGCAGAAGACAGATTAACTGTTACACCTAAGGCTGAACAAAAGTTTTTCCAAAATTTTGAAGTAAACTGTACTCCTCTGTCAGACACCACATCGTCAGGAATTCCATGTAGTTTAAATACTTCTCGAAGCATTAACTCAGCAGTTTGTTCAGCTGAAGGTACCCCCTTAACAGGTATAAAATGAGCCATCTTAGTGAGACGGTCAACAACAACCAAAATAGTGCTCATTTCTCTTGAGGGAGGTAAATCTACCACAAAGTCCATAGAAATTGATCCCCATGGTCTTGATGGAACAGGGAGTGGCTGGAGCAACCCCAAAGGAGAAGCTCGGGGAGTCTTACTGCGTGCACAGGTCAGGCATGAGGCCACATAGTGTTTGACGTCTTTCTTATAGCTGGGCCACCAAAATGAACGTGACAAGAGCTCTTCTGTTTTGGAAATCCCAAAATGCCCAGCAAGTTTTGAGTCATGAACCAACCTGAGGGCTTCAGTCTAAGCAGATTCAGGTACATAGAGACTATGTGCATGAGTCCAAAAGCCATTCTTGTACACAAGGGTAATATCCGCAGGCGGATGATTGAGAAGAGGGTCATTTTCATACCCCTCCTTTAGGACACTCAAGAATGTCTTGAAACCCGTGGCCCCTATGAAGTTCTTTTGAGGCAGAATCATACATTCAGGGTTGTCTTCATGGCATGGTTCAGTCAACATTCTTGATAATGCATCGGCCTTACCATTCCTTGACCCAGGTCGATACGAGATGATAAAATTAAACCGGGAAAAGAACAGTGACCAACGTGCTTGTCTAGAAGACATCCTCTTGGCAGAGCGAATTAATTCTAGATTTTTATGATCAGTGAGAACAGTTACTGGATGCTTAGCCCCTTCCAGCAGATGCCTCCATTCAGAAAAGGCTTCCTTAATTGCCAGCAATTCCTTATTCCCGATGTCATAATTTCTTTCGGCTGATGACATTAAGCGAGAGAAATACGCACAAGGATGAAGCTGCATCTTTTCTTCTTTTCGCTGGGAAAGGATAGCTCCCACAGCAGAGTCTGAGGCATCCACTTCCACTATAAAAGGAACTTCAGGATCGGGATGTATCAATATTGGTGCAGAAGTGAAAAGAGTCTTTAGCTTAATAAAAGCAGTCTGTGCCTCAGCTGACCACACAAAGGGCATCCCTTTCTTTGTCAGGTGTGTAATTGGTGCTATCACTTTAGAGAAATTTCTTATGAATTTTCTGTAGAAGTTGGCAAAACCAACAAATCGTTGGATCTCTTTAACATTACTAGGGGCAGGCCAATCCACCACTGCTTTGATCTTCTCAGGATCCATGCTTACTCCTCTAGGAGAAATAATATATCCCAAGAACTGCATCTGGGTTCGTTCAAACTCACATTTCTCCAATTTAATATAAAGTTGGTTCTTCCTTAGCCTTTCAAAGACAGTGCAAACATGTTTGCGATGTTCCTCCAGGTTATTTGAAAAGATGAGAATATCATCCAGATAAGCAATCACAAACTGGTCCAATAGGTCTCGAAAAGCATCATTGATGAAGTGTTGGAAAGTAGCAGGGGCGTTGCAGAGGCCAAAAGGCATAACCAGGGACTCAAAATGGCCATATCTGGTTCTAAAGGCGGTTTTCCATTCGTCTCCTTGACGCATGCGGATGAGGTTATATGCCCCCCGTAAGTCTAGTTTTGTGAAGACTTTGGCAGAGCGGAGTCTTTCCAACATTTCAGAAATTAAAGGAAGTGGATAGCGGTTTTTAATAGTGATTTTATTAAGGTCACGGTAATCAATGCATGGACGCAAGGTGGAATCTTTCTTTGAAACAAAGAACAGGGCTGCCCCTGCAGGAGACGTTGAAGGTCTAATGAAGCCCTTTTCTAAATTCTCATCAATCCATTCCCTGAGAACTTTTAATTCAGGTTCTGAAAGATTGAAAAGGCGACCAAAAGGTATTTCAGCCCCTGGGAGCAGTTCAATCGGACAATCATATGGGCGATGAGGAGGTAACTGATCGGCATTCTTCTTATCACAGACATCCCGGAACTCATGATATTGTGGAGGCAGATTGTCATATGACTGCGTAGTAACAACATCCACCTGTGATTCCTTGACTGGCAAAGAACTTGTTTGACAAGGTTCTCTACAGAATTCCTCGCAATGGGGGGGATGTAAAGTTTATACTCCGTGCTTCCCAGTTGATGGAGGGATTATGGGTGGAAAACCAAGGAATGCCCAGGATGACGGGAAATTTGGGTGATGTAATCAGCTGAAAACTGATGGTCTCATGATGATTAGCCTCAAATTGCAATACCAAAGGGACTGTCTCATGGGTAACAGGTCCTGAAGTTAAGGGTGAACCATCGACCGTCTCCATATCGATAGGAGCAGACTTATTTCTTGTTTGGATATTATTACTGTGGGCAAAGTCTATGTCCATAAAGTTCCCCCCAGCCCCAGAGTCCAGCATAGCAGAGCAAGGAATTTCAATACCATCAAAGATGAGTTTAATAGGGATGATAAAATGGGATAGTACAGAATTTACTTTATTCTCTTCATGAATCAATGGGGAGATCGACTGGGTAATAGAGTTTATTTGTTCAGGCAAAATCACATCAGTCGCCGCAATTGTTCTTCTAACCTTGTTCGGACAATTAACTGCGTAATGCCTAGAGTCCCCGCAATATAAACACAGGTTTTCTGAACGTCTTCTTTCTTTCTCCTGAGTAGAAATGGATCTCTTAATTGCATCAACCTGCATAGGTTCAGCTGTGTCAGAATCTGAAGAAACTCTTGGATCCTTCTGAACAAATTGACTAGAAAAACGCATGCCACCATTGCTTCCAAACATTCCCAGTCTCTCCTTCCTCCTTTCTGTAAGTCTTTGATCAATTCGAATACATAGTTGGATGAAGGCCTCAAGATCATTAGGAGTCTCTACTCTGGCAAGCTCATCTTTTACCTGTTCAGAAAGCCCTTGGCGGTACTGACTTTTTTGCGCTGCTGGGTTCCAAGTGGTATCTGTGATCCAACGCCTGAATTCAGCTGTGTACTCAACAACAGAACGTTTACCCTGCCGTAAACTATGCAACTTTGCTTCAGCAGTAGCACAGCGATTGGGATCATCAAAAACCTGATTCATCGCAGCCTCAAAAGTCTGGAAACTATTCAGCGTGGCACTGTCTTGTTCTATATAAGGGGAGGCCCAGGCTAATGCTTCCCCAGTCAGGAGGTTGATAACAAACATTACCTTCTGTTTTTCAGAAGTAAATGCAGCGGGTCGCATTTGGAAATATATGCGACACTGGTTAAGAAAACCTCTTTAATGGCGGCGATCTCCATTAAACTTGGGTGGGTGAGGCATATGTGCATTAGCATCATCTCGGGAACGTAGGTCCAGCAATTGTTTTTGCAGGGCATGGATCTCTTCACGTTGCCCTTTCACCACACTTTCCAGTTCGCCAAATTTTTTTTGGTAGGTGACACCAAACTCCTGCAGCTCCGCAATTTGCTGCCTGAAAGGAGACACAGCATTTGCTATAGCGGCCTCCATGTTTTAGGCCAAGTTATTCTGTCACGATCAGGCGTCGGCTTGAAGACCAATTGCAATAGCAGTGGCAGGACAGGCATACAGGCAGTCACTTCTGGTAGATTACACAGGCTCACCTGAGGTGCGGAGTCTAAGTACTAGCTGGTTTTCCTCAGAGCTCCGGGTGGTGGAGATGGATTTGGCTGCAAGCTAGTACCAGGTCGCAGTCCTCAAGTTTGCCCCACCAGGGTGTGAGCAAGCCGGGGTCCAGTGGCGGATCAGCAGATAAGGATTAAACAGCAGCGTGGTCAGTAACAAGCCAAAAGGTCAATCACGAGTGGTTGCAGGTTGGGATCAGGCAGCAGAGTAGTCAAAGAACATACCAAGGGTCAATCACGAGTGGTAGCAAAATACAGAAGGCAGCAGGGATGTCAAGAGCTAGGCACTGGCTGAGAAGGCACAATAACCTGGCAAAGAGGAAGTGCTGAGACAAGGCTTATATAGGAAGTTCATGGGAGGAGCAAGGAGTTCAAGGTTCATCGGTAATCAAGACTCAAAGCAGGGTTGTCCATTGGATCAGATAGGTTTGTCCAGCAGATTAGGTAGGGAGCTGTCCAGCATCCCAGATAGCTCAGTGGGAAGAGTAAACGCCAGACGAGGTCCCAGGTTCAAGCCCAGGTCCTGACACAGAGAAGCCTTTGTATTCAGTGAGGGACCTCCTGTGATTAGTGTGCAGAGGGGAAGCCACTATCATTGTCAGTGGTGGCTGGTGCTAAATGTTTGGGGGGTGGCAGCAAACAAACCCCCCCCAGGTCCGTACTCACCCCTCCACGGTCCCCCCCGTACTCAGCCCCTCCACGGTCCCCCAGCACTTAGCCCTTCCTTGGCTTCTCCTCCCGACCAACCCGATTCGCCTCCTGTCCTGATTGGCCAGAAGGAGAAGCCGGAAGACAATAGCAAAAATTGATTCGCTAGTGTCATAAGTGGTTGGGACAACCCAAAATTTGGGATTTTCTTTTACTGTCACTTTCAATAATAATGGTAAACAAGACAAATAGAGAGGGTGAATCCCCTTAAAGGAACACTAAAGGTTCCCGTTTTTTTAAAAAAAAACAACAAACATGTTATACTTACCTCCACTGTGCAGCTCGTTTTGCACACAGTGGCCCCGATCCTGGTCTTCTGGGGTCCCTCGGCGGCTGTTTCAGCTCCTCCCCGCAAGGACTCCACACCATAATGCGAGCGAGCTCGCATGGTGTGGAGTTACTGCGGGCGCGCTCCCGTGATACAGCAGCGGCCATAGCCGCCGACTGTATCACTCGGCCCCGCCCCCCGGCGTGCCACGTCATTGGATGTGATTGACAGCAGCGCCAGCCAATGGCTGCGTTGCTTTCAATCCATCCAGTGTAGCCAATCAACGGCCGGGCTCAGGAACTTGGAGGATGACGGGAGCGAGCGCGGGACTTTCGAGGGGCCAGGTAAGTAAAATGGGGGCTCGGGGGGGGCGGCATTGTCAAATGTTTTTTCACCTTAACCACTTAAGCCCCGGACCATTTCGGGCCATTAGGACCAGGCCTGTTTTTGGGATTCGGCACTGCGCTGTTTTAACTGTAAATTGTGCGGACATGCAATGTTGTACCCAAATGAAATTTGCGTCCTTTTCTTCCCACAAATAGAGCTTTCTTTTAATGGTATTTGATTGCCTCTGCGATTTTTATTTTTTGCGATATAAACAGAAAAAGACCGAAAATTTTGAAAAAAAATGATATTTTCTACTTTTTGTTATAAGAAAAATCGAATAAACTCAATTTTAGTCATACATTTAGGCCAAAATGTATTCAGCCACATGTCTTTAGTAAAAAAAATGTCAATAAGCGTATATTTATTGGTTTGCGCAAAAGTTATAGCGTTTACAAACTAGGGTACATTTTCTGAAATTTACACAGCTTTAAATTTATGACTGCCTATCTCAGTCATTTCTTGAGGTGCTAAAATGGCAGGGCAGTACAAAACCCCCCCAAATGACCCCATTTTGGAAAGTAGACACCCCAAGGAAATTGCTGAGAGGCATGTTGAGCCCATTGAATATTTTTTTTTTTTTGTCCCAAGTGATTGAATAATGACAAAAAAAAAAAAAAATTACAAAAAGTTGTCACTAAATGATATATTGCTCACACATGCCATGGTTATATGTGGAATTGCACCCCAAAATACATTCTGCTGCTTCTCCTGAGTACGGGGATACCACATGTGTGGGACTTTTTAGGAGCCTAGCCACGTACGGGACCCCGGAAACCAAGCACCGCCTTCAGGATTTCTAAGGGCGCAAATTTTTGATTTCACTCCTCACTACCTATCACAGTTTCGAAGGCCATAAAATGCCAAAATAGCACAAAACCCCCCCAAATGACCCCATTTTGGAAAGTAGACACCCCAAGCTATTTACTGAGAGGCATGTTCAGTCCATGGAATATTTTATATTTTGCCACAAGTTGCGGGAATATGACAAACTTTTTTTTTTTTGCACAAAGTTGTCACTAAATGATATATTGCTCACACATGCCATGGGCATATGTGAAATTACACCCCAAAATACATTCTGCTGCTTCTCCTGAGTACGGGGATACCACATGTGTGGGACTTTTTGGGAGCATAGCCGTGTACGGGACCCCAAAAACCAAGCACCGCCTTCAAGGTTTCTAAGGGCATAAATTTTTGATTTCACTCCTCACTACCTATCACAGTTTTGAAGGCCATAAAATGCCAAGATGGCACAAAACCCCCCCAAATGACCCCATTTTGGAAAGTAGACACCCCAAGCTATTTGCTGAGAGGCATGTTGACCCCATTGAATTTTTTTTTTTTTGTCCCAAATGATTGAATAATGACAAAAAGAAAAAAAAATGTACAAAAAGTTGTCACTAAATGATATATTGCTCACACATGCCATGGTTATATGTGGAATTGCACCCCAAAATATATTCTGCTGCTTTTCCTGAGTACAGGGATACCACATGTGTGGGACTTTTTGGGAGCCTAGCCGCGTACAGGGCCCCAAAAACCAAGCACTGCGAACGCTGCAGTTATGTGTGTTGTGTTTGGTAAGTGACAGTGATCGATCGATACTGCACTTGGGTGGGCTGGGCTGGGCTGGGCTGGGCTGGGCGGAGGGGCTAAACGCAGGCGCTAGCAGGTATCTGGGCTGATCCCGCTAACACTGCGTTTTTGGGAACCCTAAACCGCTGGGGATGCTAGTATAGATCTGATCAGATCTGATCAGATACTATACCACTAAGGGGGGTGTATGCTTTGCGCGTGGGTGTTAGCGTTACTGGCACTAACCTAACACTGCCTGGGGCGACGCAGACCCTCTCTGGCACTAAAAACTAATTGATCTCACCCGCCGGGCGATCAGGGGGGTTAAACCTCTATTGGGTTATATACGGCGGGTGCCCTGATGCTATAAAAAGCAAACTAATCAACCAGCGTCACCCGTAACCTTTATATGGTGATCACTGGTGAAAGGGTTAACTAGGGGCAATCAGGGGGTTAAAACCTTTATTAGGTTAAATATGGGGGTACCTGACACTATATAAAAACCTGACGGGTAACCTAAATAACTAAATAACTTACTGGCTAACCAGTGACACCAGTGACGCTTATACGGCGATCACTGGTGAAAGGGTTAACTCTAGGGGCAATCAGGGGGTTAAAATAATATATGGGGGTACCTGACACTAATAAAAACCTGCGGCGAACCTAAAAAAAATAACTGCCTATCTAAAACACCAGCGACACGAATACAGCGATCGGAAAAACAATCGCTTAGTGACGCTGAAGTTAGGGGGTGAAAGGGTTACCTGGGGGGTGATCAAGGGGTTAAACCTTTATTAGGGGGGGGGTTAGGGGGCTACCCTGGACCTAAAGGGGCCTAATCCTAACTGCCCTGCAACTTTTTACAATCACAGATGACACTAAATGCAGTGATCAGTAAAATAAATGATCACTGCAATCAGTGACACTGTGATTGGGGGCTTTGGGGTGACCTGGGGGGTGATCTGGGGGTGACTGGGGGGTGATTTGTGTGCCTATGTGTACCTACGTGTCAGTGGACTGTTGGTGCACTAACCTGTGTCTTCTCTCCTCGGCGCTGCGGACGAAAAGACCGCGGCGAGGGAGATGACATCACTTCCTCCAGCCTGTGTTTACATTTCAGGCAGGAGGAAGCAATTTCATTCGCCGGGAGCGATCGCGAGGGGGGGGGGCCGGAATCGAGCGGCCGCCCCCTCATGCCTGATCGCTCCCGAACACTTAACGGCCGCTCACTGCAGTGAAGGGGGGTCCGGATGGACCCCCCAACTGCACAAAGGCGATCACGTAGATCTACGTGATTCTGCCTGTCGGTGCCATTCTGCCGACGTAAATCGGCGGTGGGCGGTCGTTAAGTGGTTAATGCATAGGATGCATTAATGTGAAAAAACATGTACCTTTACAACCCCTTTAATGGGAGACACAGACAGCAATAAAAACTGACAGGTTCTCTAATTCCTCTCCCCTCCCCTCTCCAAAACAACAAAAAAGTTTTGCCTTTAGTTATACTTTAAACCAGTGAATCTGTAATTGGGTCAGGGTTATTAGAGTTCAAGGCAGCATGACTCATACAGACAGCTCTCTGGTGCCTCCCCCTGGTTCTGGGAAGTTGGAGAACATTCTGGAAATTAGAGGACGGAGGCTTGGAGGGCTGTTCTGCATATTTAGGGGCGCTTAGCCAATCCCCAGGCGGTGGGTCTGACAGGGGACTAAGTAAGCCCTTAAATAAGAATGAGCCATGCTGGGAAGAGAGTTGGCTGGAAGATGGAGCTGCAGTACTGAGGGGACTGTCAGTGGCCCTCTGGCTCATGTGCTGGCCTAGAAGGATCCTACCACAGGAGAAGTTGGAAGAAAGCTTTCCTGAGAGGCTGCGGGAGCAAGGAGAGAACAGTGTGAGTATTACAGCATGGTGCAGGGACTTACAAGGGGAGAGACTGCCCCATGTTGCAGGTCTCTCTGGAATCTTCCCTACCTTGCCCTGAGAGATCTCCACAGAGTAAGTCGGGTAGACTGGTGAAGCGAGTCAGTCAGGTAGACTGGTGAAGAGAAGCAGCCAGGTGGGCTGGTGGAATAGAAGTCAGGTGGGCTAGCATTTCTTGCAGTGGTAAAGCTGGAACCAGTATCTACAAGGGAGTTAGAGCCCTTTCACATTGAGCCACGGGCTGGGTAAGCGGTAAAGTTTTAGTTTTAGCAGCGCTTTACTGTCGTTTTAGGGACGCTATTTGGCCTCTAGCGGGGTGCTTTTAACCCCCGCTAGAAGCCGGAGAAAGGGTTAAATGCACCCGAAAAGCACCGCTGCCGAAACGCTTTGCAGGCGCTTCGGCAGCGCTGCCTATTTATTTTAATCGGCAGGGGCGGTTTAGAAGCGGTGTATACACCGCTCCTCCACTGCCCCAAAGACGCTGCTTGCAGGGCTTTTTTTAATGTCCTGCTAGCGCAGCGCCCCAGTGTGAAAGCACTCAGGCTTTCACACTGGGGGGGGGGGGGGCATGGGAGACGTATTTCAGATGCTATTTTTAGCGCTAAAACGCCTGAAAGGCGCCTCCAGTGTGAAAGAGGTCTAACTCCAGGATGCAGTTCACAACACTATGGGGGTTATTTACGAAAGGCAAGTCCACGTTGCACTACAAGTGCAAACTACAAGTGCAAAGTGCACTTGAAATTGCACTGCAAGTGCACTTGGAAGTGCAGTCGCTGTAAATCTGAGGGGTAGATCTGAAATGAGGGGAAACTCTGCTGATTTTATTAGCCAATTATGTGTAAGCTAAAAAGCTGTTTTTTATTTTCCTTGCATGTCCCCCTCGGATCTACAGCGACTGCACTTCCAAGTGCACTTTCAGTACAATTTCAAGTGCACGTTGCACTTGCAGTTTGCACTTGTAGTGCAAAGTAGATTTGCCTTTAGTAAATAACCCCCATTGTGCTACTTTCTAAGGGACTGAGAGTTCCTAGCCTGTAAGGGACTGCTGCTGATCTAACAGAGACTGTAATGCCGCGTACACAAGATCGTTTTTCACGTCGTTAAAAATGCCATTTTTTAAATTGGGCATTAAAAACGATCGTGTGTAGGCTCCAGTGCATTTTTAACGACGTGAAAAATGGCCTAAAAAAACGAGAACCTGCTCTATTTTTTCACGTCGTTTTTTTTAACGACGTGAAAAACGGTAATGTGCATGCTTTTACGAGGGGAAAAAAAACGCGCATGCTCAGAATCAAGTATGAGACGAGAGCGCTCGTTCTGGTAAAACTAGCGTTCGTAATGGAGATAGCACAATCGTCACACTGTAACGGACTGAAAAGCACGAGGCTGAAAAGCGCGAATCGTCGATCAACAAAGTTTACTAACATGAAGGGTGGCGCCATTCGAACGGAACTTCCCCTTTATAGTGCCGTCGTACGTGTTGTACGTCACTGCGCTTTGCTCGAGCGTTTTTTTTTTAATGAACGTGTGTATGCAAGACAGGCTTGAGAGGAAACAAGAAAAATCACGTCGAGAAAAACGTTGTTTTTGAAAATGACATTAAAAACGATCGTGTGTACGCGGCATTAGCTACTAGGGATGAGCTTCGTGTTCGAGTCGAACATACGTTTGACTCGAACATCGGCTGTTCGATCGTTCGACGAAGATCGAACGATTTGGGCCGTTCGCGCCAAATTCGAGTGACGCGAACGGCCCACAATGCACTACGCCATCGCAGTGTCATCCAGGCGCTGTGATTGGCCAAGCATGCACTGTGACCCCGCATGCTTGGCCAATCACAGCGCCGGCAGCGAGGAGAGCAATGATTGGCCACAGGCAGGATGCCTGTGGCCAATTATTGCTGAGGGGGTTTAGTACACGCCCCACACTATAAAAGGCCGCCAGCGCGACGGCCTTGTGTAGTGTGTTCCGGAGTAGGGAAAGAGAAGCATAGGCAGGGACAGTGTCATTATTTTTCCTTTACATAATCCTGGATTCCTTGTGTTTAGGGACAGATAAGGATAGGTAGGGAGAGTGTCAGTGACAGTGTGCTATTATGTGCTAATCCTTGTTTGTAGGGACAGAGAGGTACAGTGAGGGAAAGTGTCAGTGTGCTATTCTGTTCTAAACCAATCTTGCTGAACCATATTTTCAATCCTTGAGTTTAGGGACAGAGAGGTACAGTGAGGGAAAGTGTCAGTGTGCTATTTTGTGCTAAATCTTGTTTGTAGGGACAGAGAGGTACAGTGAGGGAAAGTGTCAGTGTGCTATTTTGTGCTAAATCTTGTTTGTAGGGACAGAGAGGTACAGTGAGGGAAAGTGTCAGTGTGCTATTCTGTTCTAAACCAATTTTGCTGTTCCATATTTTCAATCCTTGAGTTTAGGGACAGAGAAGGACACTCTTAGAAATTATCAGTGTGCTATTCTGTGCTAAATCTTGTTTGTAGGGAGGGACAGAGTAGGACAGTGAGGGAAAGTGTCAGTGTGCTATTCTGTTCTAAAACTATTTTGCTGAACCATATTTTCAATCCTTGAGTTGAGGGACAGAGAGGTACAGTGAGTGAAACTGACAGTGTGCTATTCTGTTCTAAACCAATTTTGCTGTTCCATATTTTCAATCCTTGAGTTGAGGGACAGAGAGGTACAGTGAGTGAAACTGACAGTGTGCTGTTCTGTTCTAAACCAAATTTGCTGTTCCATATTTTCAATCCTTGAGTTGAGGGACAGAGAGGTACAGTGAGGGAAAGTGTCAGTGTGCTATTCTGTTCTAAAACTATTTTGCTGAACCATATTTTCAATCCTTGAGTTGAGGGACAGAGAGGTACAGTGAGTGAAACTGACAGTGTGCTGTTCTGTTCTAAACCAAATTTGCTGTTCCATATTTTCAATCCTTGAGTTGAGGGACAGAGAGGTACAGTGAGGGAAAGTGTCAGTGTGCTATTCTGTTCTAAAACTATTTTGCTGAACCATATTTTCAATCCTTGAGTTGAGGGACAGAGAGGTACAGTGAGTGAAACTGACAGTGTGCTATTCTGTTCTAAACCAATTTTGCTGTTCCATATTTTCAATCCTTGAGTTGAGGGACAGAGAGGTACAGTGAGGGAAAGTGTCTGTGTGCTATTCTGTTCTAAAACTATTTTGCTGAACCATATTTTCAATCCTTGAGTTGAGGGACAGAGAGGTACAGTGAGTGAAACTGACAGTGTGCTATTCTGTTCTAAACCAATTTTGCTGTTCCATATTTTCAATCCTTGAGTTGAGGGACAGAGAGGTACAGTGAGTGAAACTGACAGTGTGCTGTTCTGTTCTAAACCAAATTTGCTGTTCCATATTTTCAATCCTTGAGTTGAGGGACAGAGAGGTACAGTGAGGGAAAGTGTCAGTGTGCTATTCTGTTCTAAAACTATTTTGCTGAACCATATTTTCAATCCTTGAGTTGAGGGACAGAGAGGTACAGTGAGTGAAACTGACAGTGTGCTGTTCTGTTCTAAACCAAATTTGCTGTTCCATATTTTCAATCCTTGAGTTGAGGGACAGAGAGGTACAGTGAGGGAAAGTGTCAGTGTGCTATTCTGTTCTAAAACTATTTTGCTGAACCATATTTTCAATCCTTGAGTTGAGGGACAGAGAGGTACAGTGAGTGAAACTGACAGTGTGCTATTCTGTTCTAAACCAATTTTGCTGTTCCATATTTTCAATCCTTGAGTTGAGGGACAGAGAGGTACAGTGAGTGAAACTGACAGTGTGCTATTCTGTTCTAAACCAATTTTGCTGTTCCATATTTTCAATCCTTGAGTTGAGGGACAGAGAGGTACAGTGAGTGAAACTGACAGTGTGCTATTCTGTTCTAAACCAATTTTGCTGTTCCATATTTTCAATCCTTGAGTTGAGGGACAGAGAGGTACAGTGAGTGAAACTGACAGTGTGCTGTTCTGTTCTAAACCAAATTTGCTGTTCCATATTTTCAATCCTTGAGTTGAGGGACAGAGAGGTACAGCGAGGGAAAGTGTCAGTGTGCTATTCTGTTCTAAAACTATTTTGCTGAACCATATTTTCAATCCTTGTGTTTAGGGACAGAGAAGGATAGGCAGGGGACAGTGTCAGTGTCATTGTTGCTAAGCCTCCTGCACAGTATACACCTGAAGGTAGCCCTTATTGCTGTTTTTCCCATCTCCCTGCAGGCCATCCATTAAAATGTCTGGAAGGCAACCAAGGAGAGGCAGACAGTCAGGAGGCAAAAAAAGAGGGCAAGCAGGCTCTGTGTCTGGGGGCAACAGTGCTGGTCGTGTACGCGGTGCATTGTCATCAGCACATGGCCATGGGACACGCTTGTCCTTGTTTTCGGCAGCTGGACATGTTGAGCCACATCATGCCGAAGACTTGGTAGAGTGGATGACCAAGCCCACCTCATCCTCCTCATCCTCTCTCACCCAGGCTCAGGGTACTGGCAAAGCAGCTGCCAAAGCGTCCTCTTCTCTGGTATCATTATCTTCATTAGTCAATCCTTCCCTAGACCCACCATGCCCTCCTCCTGAGGAGTCCCCCGAACTGTTTGAGCACAGTGTTGGGTACATGCTCCAGGAGGATGCCCAGCGTTTGGAAGGATCTGATGATGATACCCAGCTAGAGGAAGGCAGCAGCGTGAGAGCAGAGAGAGGGGATGCTCAAGAAGGACACCAATCTGGCAGTCATGCTCCAGCAGCTGCAGCATATTGCCAGATTGGCTCCAGTGATGAGGAGGGAGGGGATGATGAGGTCACTGACTCCACGTGGGTGCCTAATAGGAGAGAGGAGGAGGAGGAGGATGAGGAGGAGGCACATCTCCAACGAGGCAGGATGCCCTTGAGTGGCCAGCGTATGGGCAGCACACCGACGGAATCACACGGCAGAGCTCCGCCTGTGCAGGGCGCTGCCTCTGCCCGTCATGCAAAAAGTTCTTTGGTGTGGGCCTTTTTGGAGGCGAGTGCATCAGATCGCACAGCTGCTGTTTGCAACATATGTCTCAAGCGTATATCGCGTGGCCAAAACATCAGCTGCTTGGGCACCACATGCTTGATCAGACCTGCCATGCAGCTCGTTGGCAAGCCTACCTTAAAGACCCACACCAAAGAACAAAGCTGACCTCTTCTTGCACCGCATCAGCTGGGATCTCCAACCCCACTATACCTTCACTCCTCTCTGAAACCTGCTCTGAGAGGAATGAAGGTGTAGAATTAGGTGTGTCACAGGCAAGTACTTGCGGGCACTCTGCTAGCAGTACACCAACGTCCGATTCTAGCAGGCAAATTTCCCTGCCCCAGCTGCTGGACCGTCGAAAGAAGTTCACTCCCAGCCATCCACATGCCCAGCGGTTGAATGCTAGCTTGGCTAAATTGCTAGCGCTTCAACTGCTGCCTTTTCAGTTGGTAGACTCGGCCCCCTTCCGTGAGCTTGTGCAATGTGCGGTTCCTCAGTGGCAGGTTCCCAAACGACACTTTTTCGCACGGAAGGCTATTCTGGCTTTCTACAGGCATGTGGAAGGCAATGTCTTGGCCTCGCTGGACAGGGCAGTCAGCGGTAAGGTGCATATTACCGCTGACTCATGGTCCAGCAGGCATGGACAGGGACGTTACCTTTCTTTCACGGCCCATTGGGTCACTCTTTTGGCAGCTGGGAAGGATGCAGGACAAGGTGCAGTAGTGTTGGAGGTTGTTCCACCGCCACGCCTCCAAAATGCTACTACTGGTTGTGACACACCTCTCTCCTCCACCCCCTCCTCTTCTTCTTCCTCCATGGCCTCTTCCTGTGGTTTGTCCTCGGAACCAGCGGTGCTCCGTAGGCGTTCAAGGGGCTAAGCAAGTACGCAGGCAAAAAGATGCCATGCCGTGCTTGCGCTGGTGTGTTTGGGGGACAGGAGCCACACTGGGGCAGAGGTCCTGTCTGCTCTGCAGGGGCAGGCCGAGAGGTGGTTGACGCCACGCCAGCTTAAGCCAGGAATGGTGGTTTGCGACAATGGCACCAACCTCCTCTCCGCCCTCCGACAGGGACAACTGACCCATGTGCCCTGTATGGCTCACGTCCTTAACCTGGTGGTGCAGCGGTTCTTGGGCAGGTACCCGGGCTTACAGGATGTCCTGAGGCAGGCCAGGAAAGTCTGTGTGCATTTCCGCAGATCTTATAATGCCAGTGCTCGCCTGGCTGAGCTTCAAAAGGAGTTGAACCTGCCCAAGAACCGCCTTATATGTGACATGCCCACCAGGTGGAACTCAACGTTGGCCATGCTGCAGCGGCTGCACACGCAGCAGAGGGCCATCAATGAGTACCTGTGCGACTACGGCACCAGGACAGGGTCAGGGGAGCTCGGTTTTTTTTCACCACGCCAGTGGGGCATGATC
Organism: Rana muscosa; assembly: GCA_029206835.1. Classification (NCBI taxonomy): domain Eukaryota; kingdom Metazoa; phylum Chordata; class Amphibia; order Anura; family Ranidae; genus Rana; species Rana muscosa. Next base: position 172,294,242 of record CM055122.1, on the reverse strand, counting down.
AGGGATGCATGCACTGTCCTGGCACCATTTGAGGAGGCCACGAGGATGGTGAGCAGTGACAGTGAATGCATCAGTGACACTGTACCTCTTGTCCACCTGTTGGAGCACACGCTGCATGGAATAATGGACAGGGCACTTGAGGCAGAACAGAGGCAGGAAGAGGAGGACTTCCTTGCCTCTCAAGGCCCCCTTTACCCAGACAGTGTTCCTTCTGTCCCACCCATCGCACAGGAAGAGGAGGAGGAGGAGGAGGATTGTGTCAGCATGGAGGTGGAGGCTGGCACTCAGCATCATCAGCAGCAGTCTTTTAGGGATGATTTACAGTCCCAAGAAACCAGTGGACTTGTACGTGGCTGGGAGGAGGTGGCTGTGGATCATGTCGTCCTTAGTGACCCAGAGGACTCCGGACTGAATGCCTCAGCTAACCTACGCTGCATGGCCTCCCTGATCCTGCAAAGTCTGCGGAAGGATCCTCGTATTCTTCGGATCAAGGAGAGGGACCATTACTGGCTGGCCACTCTCCTTGATCCACGGTACAAGGGTAAGGTTGCGGACCTTATGTTACCGTCGCAGAGGGAGCAGAGGATGAGACAACTCCGGGAGGCCTTGCAGAAAGATCTGTGCAACGCGTTCCCAGAGACTGGGAGGTTACAAACTCCTGGTCCTGGACAACGAGTTGCTGAGGCTTCGGGCAGTCAAAGAAGGAGCGGTGGGGAAGGTGGCCGTCTGACCGATGCGTTCAGACAATTCTTTAGTCCGCAGCCCCAAAGTATGATCGGTTCCAGCAACCATCGCCAGCGTCTGATATACATGGTGCAGGAATACCTAGGGGCAAGGTCAGACTTGGACACTTTCCCCACCGAAAATCCTCTGGCTTACTGGGTCTTGAGGATGGATCAATGGCCAGAGCTTGCACAGTATGCAATTGAGCTACTGGCCTGTCCTGCATCCAGCGTTCTTTCAGAACGCACATTCAGTGCTGCTGGAGGATTTGTCACGGATCACAGGGTGTGCCTGTCCACCGACTCGGTTGATCGACTGACTTTCATCAAGATGAACCAGTCTTGGATCACCACCAGCTACCACACACCTGATGCTGATATAACAGACTAATTGATTTTAAAATGTCACATCCCTTCAAGACTGATGCTGATGCTGAGTGCCTGTGCTGTTATGTTGACTGGCTATCCTCCTCCTCCTCCTCAATGATCCGATTAATGATGATAGCTTGGAAGATCATTTTGGTTTATGGGTGCCGCCACCAGTGGCTAAGGCCCAATTTTTCAGCCCCTGTTTAACAGGGGCGTGTAATTACAATTTTTGATGCAATACTTTGCAACAGGGCTCATTGCTGTGCTCCAAGTACAGTATCTGTGAGGGGTTGCAGTGTTGTGCCACCAGTGCCTAAGGCCCAATTTTTCAGCCCCTGTTCAACAGGGGCATGCAATTATAATTATTGATCTAATAATTCACAGCAGGGCCCATTGCTGCGTCCACCAAGAGTAACTGTCAGGCCTTACAGTGTTGTGTCAACACCACCACCACCACCACCACCAAAGGCCCAATTTTTCAGCCCCTGTTCAACAGGGGCATGCAATTATACTTATTGATCTAATAATTCACAGCAGGGCCCATTGCTGCGCCCACCAAGAGTAACTGTCAGGCCTTACAGTGTTGTGGCACCAGCACCACCATCAAAGGCACAATTTTTACTACCACTGTTCAACAATTATATGTTATTACAATTCCTGATATAATAGTTGACAGCAGGGCGTTCCAGCACCCACCAAGAGTAACTGTGAGTGCTTACAGTGTTGTGCCAACACCAACACCTAAGGGGCCAATTTCTGCAGAGTATATACGGCAGGTCCCTACTTTCAAACATCCAACTTACAAACGACTACTACTTGCAAACGGAAGAAGACAACAGGAAGTGAGAGGAAATCTACCCCTTGGAAGGAAAAATCTCTCCAGTAAGAATTAATATGGGAGAAAGGTGTCTCCTCTCTACTGATGCTTTATCACCAATCCTTGTTTCAATAAAAACACCACATTTCAAAAACAGTTGTCATTGGGACGCAAAGTGAGGTGAAATGTTCTGAACAGGGGCACAGACAGCAAAAAAAATGTGACAGGGGTGATAACCGTTCCCTATGTTTTACAAAAAACTAAAAAAAAGGAATTTGCCATGGAGCTCCACTTAAACAATGATGCAGCTGTTCAAAATTATAAACAGATTCTACATAAGAACAAACCTACAGTCCCTGTCTTGTATGCACCGCCTGTATACGGCTGTTCAGAGTATATAGGTCCTTTTTTATTTTGTGTGCGGGGTTCCCCTTAATATCCATACAAGACACAAAGGGGCTGGTAATGGGCTGGGGTAGGGGGGGGGGGGGTTGATGGGGTAGCTATGCCATTTTTCCTAAAGATTTTCATCCATATTACCGGGACCACACATTGCATTAAAGCCGCAAGCAGTTTTAAATGACTTTTTTCCCTTTAGAAATGTTATTTTGTGCAGGGACAGTTCTAAACACGGGAAACACGTGGCACTTCACAGGCATACTTTAGACACCCCCCAGGTACAATATTTAAAGGAATATTTTACCTTTTTTTTTTCAATTTATGCATCATTAAAATGACTGCTCCCGGAAAACGTCCGTTTTTAAAACTTCTTTTTGCATTGATACATGTCCCCTGGTGCAGAAGCCGGGTTCCCAAACTCTGTTTCGGACAATAACATGGATAATAGTCGTTATAATTAGCACTTTAGAATCCGAACGTTCGCATCCATTGTATTTAATAGGGTTCTAATGTTCGTGCGAACTTTCGGTCCGTTCGCGGGTTCTGGTGCGAACCGAACCCGGGGGTGTTCGGCTCATCACTATTAGCTACTAAAGAGAGAGATCAATCAGAGCTGGACAGACCACAGAGGAAGAATCAGTTGGATTTGTACAGGATAAAAGAAAGGAATCAACTGGAGCTGTAAATACAAAGGAAGTTGTCCCCGGTTTTGTTACTGTCAAGTTGGGCATTCCATAATTCCTATCCCCATCCTAGTTATTACCCCCTAATAAAAACACAAAACAAAGACTGGTCACTGTGTTCGAAAGCTGAAGTTGCTGTGTGCTTGGCTGTGAAGCAGTGGGGAACCCAGTCATCTGCAACCCCTATGGGGGTAGTGTTACATTATCTTCTTACATTCTAAGAATTTGCCTATATTTTCACAATAGTCCAGCTAAGCCAGCTAAGCTCCAGTGCACAGTCTGTTCTCTACATACTTTCTATCATAGATACTTCCTCCACCCAGTGGCGGAATTTTCAGGGTCGCAACAGTCGCAGTTGCGACTGGGCCCTGTAATTCGGCCAAGTCCAGGGGGCCCGCCACCCATCCGTGAGAGGAGCACGACCGCAGCCCGTGTGAATGGCCCACCTGATTGTCACTGGTGCGGTGTGCGGTGCGCACTGCGTGCTGTGCTTTCGCCGCTGAGGGAAGACAGAGCGGAATGCAGAGCAGGCAGAGGCAACAAGACACTGACTGAGACTGTGGACTGCCCCTGCCTATCCAGAGACACAGCGATGTAGGGAGGCGGGGGGAGGGGGAATCTGAAAAATTAAGTCAGCAGACCAGTTTCACCAAATGAGAGAAGGGGGGAAGAGCTTTTCCCTCTGCGTGGAGTACTTACCCGGCATCTACCCAGGCATGAGGCAAGGCATCCTGGCGGGAAAAGGCCTGGCACAGTGAAGAAGACTCAGTCAGACCCTGACCCACGGAACAGATCGGAATTCCCGGGCCCCAGGAATCGATTGATTGACGGTAAGTCAAAAAAAGAAGTGACAGAGTTCAGCTCAGCAATCAATGCCATTCCAACCTCTGTCCACCACCTGTGTGCCTCTTACTGATCCCATCCCCCCACGGCCCCACCACTGATCTCATCTCATCATCCCTATCCCCCTCCTTACTTCTACAACAGAGGTAATGGTTGGGGATAGGGATGAGATCAGTGGTGGGGGATGGGATCAGTAAGAGGCACAGGTGGTGGTGGGAGAGGATGGCACCACCACTGCCACCTCCCTCAAGTACCACCGCTGGTACTTGAGGGGGGTGGTAGCGGTGATACTTGAGGGGGGGTGGCAGCAGTGGTACTTAAAGGGGGTGGTAGCGGTGGTACTTGAGGGGGATGGCTGTGGTGGTGCCATCCTCTCCCACCACCACCTGTGCCTCCTTACTGATCCCTACCCCCCCCACCACTAATCTCATCTCTATCCCTCCCATTACTTCTACAACAGAGGTGATGGGGGGGGATAGGGATAAGATCAGTGGTGGGGGGATGGAATCAGTAAGAGGCACAGGTGGTGGTGGGAGAGGATGGCACCACCACTGCCACCGCAGCCACTCCCCCTCAAGTACAACCGCTGCCACCCCCCCTCAACACCAGCACTTCCACTGATCCCATCCCTCCTCCCCACCAGCACTGTTACTGATCCCATTCTCCAGGTCAGATTTAATTGATCCTATGATTGCTTCATAGGATCAGCAACCAATGTATTGCTTCATTTATGTGAAATCCCTGGTGATATGGCCAGTCCCTCTGCTTTCCTATTAAAAACTTACGACACTAGGCAGGAGCGCAAAGCATGGTCAGTACTCTAGTTAGGCTGGTAACTCTGTGTGCTCTCCTCCAAAGATCAATAAATGTTTTACTTTGTTTTACAGTGCAAAAAAAAATAAAGTATCAAAATCATGCTTTTCGGGGGGGTGCCTTCATGATTTCTTGCACCGGGGCCCTGAAGTTTCTAGTTATGCCTCTGCCTCCACCCTCATCACTCCATCGTTAAATACCCAGTCCTACCTCGTTTAAATGGCAAAGGCCACACCACAAAAACAGAAAGTTCTAATAGGGACTCTGCCTTGCTACCATTATCCTGGGTCTCCGGTGATCCAATACACCCCTGAACACTGCTCTAATTAACAGCGCTGAGCAGTGCACTTGATTGGAGCAGCTGCAGAGTCATGCTGATATATGTGTGAGGGCTATGGTCCAAGCCCCAAACTGTTCCTAGCACAGGGTATTTTAATACTCTTGTTGCAGCACCAGTGCTTAGCAGCTATAAAAAACTAAATCATCAAAATATTTATTACTGTATATGCAGCCTGACTGTATTACAGTAACTCATATATAGAGTTCATTTGGGATTTTAAACTGCCGTATTGCACTATCTTTTAGTTGTGTGTAAATAATTATTGTGTAGCTTGCACAACAGTATAGTATTCAGTTGCAGAGCGTTTATCATTATTCACAGAAGATTTTAGTAATATATTTTAACTGATTTAAATTTTCTTTTTGTAGCTTAGGCCTAATTTCACCCCTGACTTATCATGGCTATGGATGCCATAGAAGTCTCTATAAACACAAATCATGCTTCTGATTTTGAACATAATTTATGATTATCAGGCCTTTTCTAAACAACAAGAGGGCAATAATGAGCATCTATGGCAATTGCAGGCAATCATAATTGCACAGGGAGATTTTCCAACTTGTGGTCTAAGTGCTCATGTGGGCCAGGCAAGGATCTGGATATATTTTAGTGCCCACCTTAGGGAAATGTCTGTCTGTCAGTTGCTAACCTTAGAGAATCTTGTTTACTATATGCAATTTCAACAGACATTAATTAGCCACTTTGTGTCTGGGGCAATTTTGTAATATTTCACATGTTATAATCTGCTCATGTCTCATGATATTTGCAAAACTGTTTATCAAATGCATTTTTTCAGTACACTTCAATGAATTCTAACACAGGCAAACACAATACAACGCCCAATTTTCTGGTAAAATATAAAATATTGGGTTGCATTGAGTAAATAAATAACAAACATTCCAAGCTTTAAGGCCTCATGCCCACGGACGTTTTTACAGCCGCGTTTTTGAGCGTTTTTTACAGCTTAAAAACGCCTGTCCATGTTAGTCTATAGCTTCATGCCCACCTAGACGTTTTTGAGCTGCAAATAGCATAGACGTTTTTAAGCTGTAAAAAAAACCCAGGACCAGTGCGTTCCTCAGCGTCAGAATTAGGCAGAAAAAAACCCGAGCATCAAAAACCGCGCAAAAACGCGCACTAACACGCAAAAACGTGCAAAAACGCGCACTAACGCGCGGTCGCGTTTTTAGCTCCGACGTTTTTTTTTGGTTTTTTTAAAAAAAAAAAAAAAATATTTACAATAACATGGACAGGCGTTTTTAAGCTGCAAAAAACGCAGCTGTAAAAACGCCAGTGGGCATGAGGCCTAAAAATGCATGCCTGTGAAATGACAAACAACGGCAGTACCCAAAACTGTCCATGGGTGGCACTTCAAAAGCCTTCACAGCACATAACCATAAATGATGGCATTAGAATTATTGCTCTCACTCTGACATTTACAATGATACCTCACATGCCCGACGGAATAGCTTCTTACTAGGGATGAGCTCGGTGTTCGAGTCGAACATAGGTTCGACTCGAACATCGGCTGTTCGCAGCGTTCGGCAAACAACGAACGATTTGGGCCGTTCGCACCAAATTCGAGTGACGCGAACGGCCCACAATACACTGCGCCATCGCAGTGTAATCCCGGCGCTGTGATTGGCCAAGCATGCACTGTGACCCTGCATGCTTGGCCAATCACAGCGCCGGCAGCGAGGAGAGCAATGATTGGCCACAGGCAGGATGCCTGTGGCCAATTATAGCTGAGGGGGTTTAGTACACGCCCCACACTATAAAAGGCCGCCAGCGCGGCGGCCTTGTAAAGTGTGTTCCGGAGCAGGGAAAGTGAAGGATAGGCAGGGACAGTGTCAAATCCATTCTTTGCTAAACCTTGTGTGTAGGGACAGAGAAGGATAGGCAGGGAGAGTGTCAGTGTCATATTCTTTGCTAAACCTTGTGTGTAGGGAGAGAGAAGGATAGGCAGGGAGAGTGTCAGTGTCATATACTTTGATAAACCTTGTGTGCAGGGAGAGAGAAGGATAGGCAGGGGACAGTGCCAGTGTCATATTCTTTGCTAAACCTTGTGTGCAGGGAGAGAGAAAGATAGGCAGGGAGAGTGTCAGTGTCATATACTTTGATAAACCTTGTGTGCAGGGAGAGAGAAGGATAGGCAGGGGACAGTGTCAGTGTCATTGTTGCTAAGCCTCCTGCACATTATACACCTGAAGTTAGCCCGTATTGCTGCTTTTTCCTGGTGTGTTACACCAACAGGATTTTGCGGCACTTACAGCGGGCGGAGTGTGCCTCCTGACCATATTACACCTGAACTTAGCCTGTATTGCTGCTTTTTCCTGGTGTGTTACACCAACAGGATTTTGCGGCACTTACAGCGGTCGGAGTGTGCCTCCTGACCATATTACACCTGAACTTAGCCTGTATTGCTGCTTTTTCCTGGTGTGTTACACCAACAGGATTTTGCGGCACTTACAGCGGGCGGAGTGTGCCTCCTGACCATATTACACCTGAACTTAGCCTGTATTGCTGCTTTTTCCTGGTGTGTTACACCAACAGGATTTTGCGGCACTTACAGCGGGCGGAGTGTGCCTCCTGACCATATTACACCTGAACTTAGCCTGTATTGCTGCTTTTTCCTGGTGTGTTACACCAACAGGCATTTGCAGCACCTACAGCAGGCGTAGTGTGATTCCTGCAAAATATACTCCTGAAGCTAGGCCTTATTGCTGGTTTTCCCATTTCCCTGCAGGCCATTAGAATGTCTGGAAGGCAAACAAGGAGAGGCAGACAGTCAGGAGCCAATAAAAGAGGGCAAGCAGGCTCTGTGTCTAGAGACAACAGTGCTGGTCGTGGACGCGGTGCATCGCCATCAGCACATGGCCATGGGACCGGCTTGTCCTTCTTTTCGGCAGCTGGACGTGTTGAGCCGCATCATGCCGAAGACTTGGTAGAGTGGATGACCAAGCCCTCCTCATCCTCCTCATCTTCTCTCACCCAGGCTCAGGGTACTGGCAAAGCAGCTGCCAAAGCATCCTCTTCCCTAGTATCAATGTCATCATCAGTCACTCCTTCCCTAGACCAACCATGTCCTCCTGAGGAGTCCCCCGAACTGTTTGAGCACAGTGTTGGGTACATGCTCCAGGAGGATGCCCAGCGTTTCGAAGGGTCTGATGATGATACCCAGCTAGAGGAAGGCAGTAGCATGAGAGCAGAGAGAGGGGATGCTCAAGAAGGACACCAATCTGGCAGTCATGTTCCAGCAGCTGCAGCATACTGCCAGATTGGCTCCAGTGATGAGGAGGGAGGGGATGATGAGGTCACTGACTCCACATGGGTGCCTAATAGGAGAGAGGAGGAGGAGGAGGAGGAGGATGAGGAGGAGGCACATCTCCAATGAGGCAGGATGCCCTCGGGGGGCCAGCGTAAGGGCAGCACACCGACGGATTCACACCGCAGAGCTCCGCCTGTGCAGGGTGCTGCCTCTGCCCGTTATTCAAAAAGTTCTTTGGTGTGGGCCTTTTTTGAGTCAAGTGCATCAGATCGCACAGCTGCTGTTTGCAACATATGTCTCAAGCGTATATCGCGTGGCCAAAACATCACCCGCTTGGGCACCACATGCTTGACCAGACATATGTTGACCTGCCATGCAGCTCGTTGGCAAGCCTACCTTAAAGACCCACACCAAAGAACAAAGCGGACCTCTCCTTGCACCGCATCAGCTGGGATCTCCAACCCCACTATACCTTCAGTCCTCTCTGAAACCTGCACTGAGAGGAATGAAGGTGTAGAATTAGGTGTGTCACAGCCAAGTACTTGCGGGCACTCTGTTAGCAGTACACTGACGTCCGATTCTAGCAGGCAAATTTCCCTGCCCCAGCTGCTGGACCGTCGAAAGAAGTTCACTCCCAGCCATCCACATGCCCAGCGGTTGAATGCTAGCTTGGCTAAATTGCTAGCGCTTCAACTGCTGCCTTTTCAGTTGGTAGACTGGGCCCCCTTCCGTGAGTTTGTGCAATGTGCGGTTCCTCAGTGGCAGGTTCCCAAACGCCACTTTTTCTCACGGACGGCGATTCCGGCTCTCTACCGGCATGTGGAAGGCAATGTCTTGGCCTCGCTGGACAGGGCGGTCAGCGGTAAGGTGCATATTACCGCTGACTCATGGTCCAGCAGGCATGGACAGGGACGTTACCTTTCTTTCAGGGCCCATTGGGTCACTCTTTTGGCAGCTGGGAAGGATGCAGGACAAGGTGCAGTAGTGTTGGAGGTTGTTCCACCGCCACACCTCCAAAATGATTCTACTGGTTGTGACACACCTCTGTCCTCCACCCCCTCCTCTTCTTCTTCCTCCGTGGCCTCTTCCTGTGCTTTGTCCTCGGAACCAGCGGTGCTCCGTAGGCGTTCAAGGGGCTACGCAAGTACGCAGGCAAAAAGATGCCATGCCGTGCTTGCGCTGGTGTGTTTGGGGGACAGGAGCCACACTGGGGCAGAGGTTCTGTTTGCTCTGCAGGAGCAGGCCGAGAGGTGGTTGACGCCACACCAGCTTAAGCCAGGAATGGTAGTTTGCGACAATGGCACCAACCTCCTCTCCGCTCTCCAACAGGGACAACTGACCCATGTGCCCTGTGTGGCTCACGTCCTTAACCTGGTGGTGCAGCGGTTCTTGGGCAGGTACCCGGGCTTACAGGATGTCCTGAGGCAGGCCAGGAAAGTCTGTGTGCATTTCCGCAGATCTTATAATGCCAGTGCTCGCCTGGCTGAGCTGCAAAAGGAGTTGAACCTGCCCAAGAACCGCCTTATATGTGACATGCCCACCAGGTGGAACTCAACGTTGGCCATGCTGCAGCGGCTGCACACGCAGCATAGGGCCATCAATGAGTACCTGTGCGACTACGGCACCAGGACAGGGTCAGGGGAGCTCGGTTTTTTTTCACCACGCCAGTGGGGCATGATCAGGGATGCATGCACTGTCCTGGCACCATTTGAGGAGGCCACGAGGATGGTGAGCAGTGACAGTGCATGCATCAGTGACACTGTACCTCTTGTCCACCTGTTGGAACATACGCTGCGTGGAATAATGGACAGGGCACTTGAAGCAGAACAGAGGCAGGAAGAGGAGGACTTCCTTGCCTCTCAAGGCCCCCTTTACCCAGACAGTGTTCCTTCTGTCCCACCCATCGCACAGGAAGAAGAGGAGGAGGAGGAGGAGGATTGTGTCAGCATGGAGGTGGCGCCTGGCACTCAGCATCATCAGCAGCAGTCTTTTAGGGATGATTTACAGTCCCAAGAAACCAGTGGACTTGTACGTGGCTGGGAGGAGGTGGCTGCGGATCATGTCGTCCTTAGTGACCCAGAGGACTCCGGACCGAATGCCTCAGCTAACCTACGCTGCATGGCCTCCCTGATCCTGCAAAGTCTGCGGAAGGATCCTCGTATTCTTCGGATCAAGGAGAGGGACCATTACTGGCTGGTCACTCTCCTCGATCCATGGTACAAGGGTAAGGTTGCGGACCTTATCTTACCGTCGCAGAGGGAGCAGAGGATGAGACAACTCCGGGAGGCCTTGCAGAAAGGTCTGTGCAATGTGTTCCCAGAGACTGGGAGGTTACAAACTCCTGGTCCTGGACAACGAGTTGCTGAGGCTTCGGTCAGTCAAAGAAGGAGCGGTGGGGAAGGTGGCCGTCTGACCGATGCGTTCAGACAATTCTTTAGTCCGCAGCCCCAAGGTATGATCGGTTCCAGCAACCATCGCCAGCGTCTGATATACATGGTGCAGGAATACCTAGGGGCAAGGTCAGACTTGGACACCTCCCCCCACCGAAAATCCTCTGGCTTACTGGGTCTTGAGGATGGATCACTGGCCAGAGCTTGCACAGTATGCAATTGAGCTACTGGCCTGTCCTGCATCCAGCGTTCTTTCAGAACGCACATTCAGTGCTGCTGGAGGATTTGTCACGGATCACAGGGTGCGCCTGTCCACCGACTCTGTTGATCGACTGACCTTCATAAAGATGAACCAGTCTTGGAACACCACCAGCTACCAAACACCTGAAGCTGATATAACAGACTAATTTATTTTCAAATGTCACATCCCTTCAAGACTGATGCTGATGCTGAGTGACTGTCCTGTTATGTTGACTGACTATCCTCCTCCTCCTCAATGATCCGATTGATGATGATAGCTTGGAAGAACATTTTTGTTTATGGGTGCCGCCACCAGTGGCTAAGGCCCAATTTTTCAGCCCCTGTTTAACAGGGGCGTGTTATTACAATTTTTGATGCAATACTTTGCAACAGGGCTCATTGCTGTGCTCCAAGTACAGTATCTGTGAGGGGTTGCAGTGTTATGGCACCAGTGCCTAAGGCCCAATTTTTATGCCCCTGTTTAACAGGGGCATGTAATTACAATTCTTGATCTAATAATTCACAGCAGGGCCCATTCCTGCGCCCACCAAGACTAACTGTGAGGCCTTACAGTGTTGTGTCAACACCACCACCACCAAAGGCCCAATTTTTCAGCCCCTGTTCAACAGGGGCATGCAATTACAATTCTTGATCTAATAATTCACAGCAGGGCCCATTCATGCGCCCACCAAGAGTAGCTGTGAGGGCTCACAGTGTTGTGGCAACACCAACATGTAAGGGGCAAATTTCAGCTGAGTATATACGGCAGGCCCCTACTTTCAAACATCCAACTTACAAACTACTCCTCCTTGCAAACGGAAGGATACAACAGGAAGTGAGAGGAAATCTACCCCTAGGAAGGGAAATTCTCTCCTGTAAGAGTTAATATGGGAAAAAAAGTGTCTCCTCTCCACTGATGCTTTATCACCAATTCTTGTTTCAATAAAAACCCCAAATTTTCAAAACACATTTGTCATTAGGACGGAAAGTGAGGTGAACTGTTCTGAACAGATGCACACTGCACAGACAGCAAAATAAATGTTACAGGGGTGATAACCCTTCCCTATGTTTTCCAAAAAGCTTAAAAATAGATTTTTTGGCTGGAGCTACACTTAAACAATGTACCTGTTCAAAATTACAAACAGATTCTACATAAGAACAAACCTACAGTCCCTGTCTTGTATGCACCGCCTGTATACGGCTGTTCAGAGTATATAGGGCCTTTTTTATTTTGTGTGCGGGGTTCCCCTTAATATCCATACAAGACCCAAAGGGGCTGGTAATGGGCTGGGGTGGGGGGGGGGGGTCTGTGATGGGGTAGCTATGCCATTTTTCTTAAAGATTTTCATCCATATTACCGGGACCAGACATTACATTAAAGCCGCAAGCAGTTTTAAATGGCTTTTTTTCCTTTAGAAATGTAATTTTGTGCAGGGACAGTTCTAAACACGGGAAACACGTGGCACTTCACAGGCATACTTTAGACACCCCCCAGGTACGATATTTAAAGGAATTTTTTACTTTTTTTTTTTCACTTTATGCATCATTAAAATGACTGCTCCCAAAAAACGTCCGTTTTTAAAACTTCTTTTTGCATTGATACATGTCCCCTGGTGCAGAACCCGGGTTCCCAAACCCTTTTTAGGACAATAACATGCATATTAGTCGTTATAAATAGCACTTTAGATTCCGAACGTTCACATCCATTGTATTTAATAGGGTTCTAAAGTTCGTGCGAACTTTCAGTCTGTTCGCGGGTTCTGGTGCGAACCGAACCCGGGGGTGTTCGGCTCATCACTACTTCTTACATACACATGCGTGCACTATGCCTGTGTTTGCATTCACATTTGTGCACTGGGAGACTGAGTTGCTTTTAAGTTCTTTTCTTTTTATTAATATCTTATAATCCAGCATTTGTAACACTTTTTTTTATTTAACTTTATATCCTGTACAGGGTGGCTAACAGGTCCCCTATGTGATAGTTAGCCAGATGACAGGTTCTGTTTATGGAGATATGTCCAACCTACCCTCCACTGCAGCTAAATCAAACAGAGATCGTGCTTGATTGGCTGCTTCACCAGCTACAGCAGTTGGGGAATGACAGCTCTGAACCCAGAAGAGACAAAATGCTTGTCTGTCACATACCTTTGGAGGTCGAGCTGATGAGAGGGCTTCCCTCGTGGCTCTAGTCTGAGCACCTCTGAATATGGGTGCCAGTACCATGTGACGGCATACCAGGAGAGGATCAGTGTTGGCAAACCGCAGGGTGGCACCCCCAGTGGTGTATTTAGGTTTGGTGCTACCCTAGGCCTGACTAAACTCATGCACCACCTAATTTAAATATGACCCACTCCTTCCTGTCAAGGCCCCACACCTTCCTGTTTAAGACCCACCCTTTCGTCTGTAAACCACACCCCTTCCTCTTTAGTAGGGATGAGCTTCGAGTTCGAGTCGAACTCATGTTCGACTCGAACATTGCCTGTTCGCCCGTTCGCCGAACAACGAACAATTTGGGGTGTTCGCGGCAAATTCGAAAAGTCTATGGGAGAAATCTAAAGTGCTAATTATAAAAGCTTATGCGGCGTACACACAATAGTTTTTCATGCCATTTTTTAAACCAATGTTTTTCTCGTCGTTTTTTTTCATTTTTCCTCTCAAGCCTGTCTTGCGTACACACGATCATTTTAAAAAACGTTCAAGCAAAGCGCAGTGACGTACAACACGTACAACGGCACTATAAAGGGGAAGTTCCGTTCGGATGGCGCCACCCTTCATGTTAGTAAAGTTTGTTGAGCGACGATTCGCACTTTTCAGCCTCGTGCTTTTCAGTCTGTTACAGCGTGACGAATGTGCTATCTCCATTACGAACGCTAGTTTTACCAGAACGAGCGCTCCCGCCTCATACTTGATTCTGAGCATGCGCGTTTTTTTTCCACCTCGTAAAAGCATACACACTATCGTTTTTCACGTCGTTAAAAAAAACGACATGAAAAACGACGTGAAAAAATAGAGCATGTTCGAAAATTTTAATGCCCGTTTTTCACGTCGTTAAAAATGCTCTGGAGCATACACACGATCGGTTTTAATGCCCATTTTTAAAAATGGCATTTTTAACGGCATGAAAAACGATCGTGTGTATGGGGCATTATATGCAAGTTATTGTCCTAAAAAGTGTTTGGGGACCTGGGTCCTGCCCCAGGGGACATGAATCAATGCAAAAAAAAGTTTTAAAAACTGACGTTTTTTTAGGAGCAGTGATTTTAATAATGCTTAAAGTAAAACAATAAAAGTGAAATATTCCTTTAAATTTCATACCTGGGGGGGTGTGTATGATATGCATGTAAAGTCGCGCATGTTTCCCGTGCTTAGAACTGTCCCTGCACAAAGTGTCATTTTTGAAGAAAAAAGGGTAATTTAAAACTCACTCGCGGCTATTAATGAATTGTCGGCTTTTATCAATACATAGAATTTGGGGTTCCCACAAATTCAATTACCAGGCCCTTCAGGTCTGGAATGGATATTAAGGGGAACCCCGCCGCAAATTAAAAAAAAAATAGCGTGCGGTTCCCCCAAAATATCCATACCAGGCCCTTCAGATCTGGCATGGATTTTAAGGGGAACTCCACCCCAAATTTAAAAAAAAATGGCGTGGAGTCCCCCCAAAAAATCCATACCAGACCATTATCCGAGCACGCAACCTGGCCGGCCGCAGGGGAAGAGGGGGGCACGAGAGAGCTTCCCCCCCTTCCTCCTGAACTGTACCCGGCCACATGCCCTCAACATGGGGAGGATGTCCCCATGTTGATGGGGACAAGGGCCTCATCCCCACAACCCTTGCCCGGTGGTTGTGGGGGTCTGCGGGCAGGGGGCTTATCGGAATCTGGAAGACCCCTTTAACAAAGGGGACCCCCAGATCCCGGCCCCCCCATGTGAATTGGTAAGGGGTACATTGTACCCCCACCATTTCACAAAGAAAGTGTAAAAAAATGTAAATAAAAACACACAAACGCCTTGGAAAAGTCCTTTATTAAAAAAATAAAAAATAAATAAAATAAAAAAACATTCCAGCGATGAAATCCAGTGTCCCACGGCGATCCGGATGTCCAGCGCTGTCCGTCATTGGTTGTGCCTGAGCGGACCTGATGGGGAACTTCCTCCGCAGTGTTTTAAATGTATAGACCCGCCCCTTCTAAAGTTCCCCATCAGGTTCGCTCAGCGGACCAGATGCGGAACGCGAGAAGGGGCAAGTCTATTCATGTATTACACAGTGAGGGAAGTTCCCATCAGGTCCACCCCCTCGTAGAGCGGACCTGATGGGGAATTTCCTTCACTGTGTAATACATGAATAGATTCCGATAAGCCTCCCGCCCGCAGACCCCCACAACAACCGGGCAAGGGTTGTGGGGATGAGGCCCTTGTCCCCATCAACATGGGGACATCCTCCCCATGTTGAGGGCATGTGGCCTGGTACGGTTCAGGAGGGGGGGCGCTCTCTCGCTCCCCACTCTTCCCCTGCGGCCGGCCAGGTTGCGTGCTCGGATAAGGGTCTGGTATGGATTTTTGGGGGGACTCCACGCTTTTTTTTTTATTTGGGGTGGAGTTCCCCTTAAAATCCATGCCAGATCTGAAGGGCCTGGTATGGATATTTAGGGGGAACCGCACTCCATTTTTTTTTTAATTTGCAGCGGGGTTCCCCTTAATATCCATTCCAGACCTGAAGAGCCTGGTAATTGAATTTGGGGGAACCCCCACGCTTTTTTTTTTTTTTTTTTTTATCAATGACTTTTCTATGTATTGATAAAAGCCAACAATTCATTAACCATATACAGGTCCTTCTCAAAAAATTAGCATATTGTGATAAAGTTCATTATTTTCTGTAATGTACTGATAAACATTAGACTTTCATATATTTTAGATTCATTACACACAACTGAAGTAGTTCAAGCCTTTTCTTGTTTTAATATTGATGATTTTGGCATACAGCTCATGAAAACCCCAAAATCCTATCTCAAAAAATTAGCATATTTCATCCGACCAATAAAAGAAAAGTGTTTTTAATACAAAAAAAGTCAACCTTCAAATAATTATGTTCAGTTATGCACTCAATACTTGGTCGGGAATCCTTTTGCAGAAATGACTGCTTCAATGCGGCGTGGCATGGAGGCAACCAGCCTGTGGCACTGCTGAGGTGTTATGGAGGCCCAGGATGCTTTGATAGCGGCCTTAAGCTCATCCAGAGTGTTGGGTCTTGCGTCTCTCAACTTTCTCTTCCCAATATCCCACAGATTCTCTATGGGGTTCAGGTCAGGAGAGTTGGCAGGCCAATTGAGCACAGTAATACCATGGTCAGTAAACCATTTACCAGTGGTTTTGGCACTGTGAGCAGGTGCCAGGTCGTGCTGAAAAATGAAATCTTCATCTCCATAAAGCTTTTCAGCAGATGGAAGCATGAAGTGCTCCAAAATCTCCTGATAGCTAGCTGCATTGACCCTGCCCTTGATAAAACACAGTGGACCAACACCAGCAGCTGACATGGCACCCCAGACCATCACTGACTGTGGGTACTTGACACTGGACTTCAGGCATTTTGGCATTTCCCTCTCCCCAGTCTTCCTCCAGACTCTGGCACCTTGATTTCCGAATGTACTTTGGACCACTGAGCAACAGTCCAGTGCTGCTTCTCTGTAGCCCAGGTCAGGTGCTTCTGCCGCTGTTTCTGGTTCAAAAGTGGCTTGACCTGGGGAATGCGGCACCTGTAGCCCATTTCCTGCACACGCCTGTTCACGGTGGCTCTGGATGTTTCTACTCCAGACTCAGTCCACTGCTTCCGCAGGTCCTCCAAGGTCTGGAATCGGTCCTTCTCCACAATCTTCTTCAGGGTCCGGTCACCTCTTCTCGTTGTGCAGCGTTTTCTGCCACACTTTTTCCTTCCCACAGACTTCCCACTGAGGTGCCTTGATACAGCACTCTGGGAACAGCCTATTCGTTCAGAAATTTCTTTCTGTGTCTTACCCTCTTGCTTGAGGGTGTCAATGATGGCCTTCTAGACAGCAGTCAGGTCGGCAGTCTTACCCATGATTGCGGTTTTGAGTAATGAACCAGGCTGGGAGTTTTTAAAAGCCTCAGGAATCTTTTGCAGGTGTTTAGAGTTAATTAGTTGATTCAGATGATTAGGTTAATAGCTCGTTTAGAGAACCTTTTCATGATATGCTAATTTTTTGAGATAGGATTTTTGGGTTTTCATGAGCTGTATGCCAAAATCATCAATATTAAAACAAGAAAAGGCTTGAACTACTTCAGTTGTGTGTAATGAATCTAAAATATATGAAAGTCTAATGTTTATCAGTACATTACAGAAAATAATGAACTTTATCACAATATGCTAATTTTTTGAGAAGGACCTGTAAGCCCCGGACCATTTTGTAGCTAAAGGACCAGAGCTGTTTTCAGAATTTTGCACTGCGCTGCTTTAACTGTAAATTGTGCGGACATGCAATGTTTTACCAAAACAAAATTTGCGTCCTTTTCTTCCCACAAATAGAGCTTTCTTTTAATGGTATTTGATTGCCTCTGCGATTTTTATTTTTTGCGATATAAATGGAAAAAGACCGAAAATTTTTGTTATAGGAAAAATCGAATAAACCCCCTTTTAGTCATACATTTAGGCCAAAATGTATTCAGCCACATGTCTTTAGTAAAAAAAATGTCAATAAGCGTATATTTATTGGTTTGCGCAAAAGTTATAGCGTCTACAAACTAGGGTACATTTTCTGGAATTTACACAGCTTTTAATTTATGACTGCCTATCTCATTTCTTGAGGTGCTAAAATGGCAGGGCAGTACAAAACCCCCCCAAATGACCCCATTTTGGAAAGTAGACATCCCAAGGAAATTGCTGAGAGACATGTTGAGCCCATTGAATATTTTATTTTTTTGTCTCAAGTGATTGAATAATGACTAAAAAAAAAAAAATTACAAAAAGTTGTCACTAAATGATATATTGCTCACACATGCCATGGTTAAATGTGGAATTGCACCCCAAAATACATTTTGCTGCTTCTCCTGAGTACGGGGATACCACATGTGTGGGACTTTTTGGGAGCCTAGCCGCGTACGGGCCCCATGAAAACCAAGCACCGCCTTCAGGATTTCTAAGGGCGCAAATTTTTGATTTCACTCCTCACTACCTATCACAGTTTCGAAGGCCATAAAATGCCAAAATAGCACAAAACACCCCCAAATGACCCCATTTTAGAAAGTAGACACCCCAAGGAAATTGCTGAGAGGCCTGTTGAGCCCATTGAATATTTTTTTTTTGTCCCAAGTGATTGAATAATGACAAAAAAATAAATAAAATTAAAAAATTAAAAAAGTTGTCACTAAATGATATATTGCTCACACATGCCATGGTTATATATGGAATTACACCCGAAAATACATTTTGCTGCTTCTCCTGAGTACAGGGATACCACATGTGTGGGACTTTTTAGGAGCCTAGTTGCGTACGGGACCCCGAAAACCAAGCACCGCCTTCAGGATTTCTAGGCACAAATTTTTGAGTTCACTCCTCACTACCTATCACAGTTTCGAAGGCCATAAAATGCCAAAATAGCCCAAAACCCCCCCAAATGACCCCATTTTGGAAAGTAGACACCCCAAGCTATTTGCTGAGAGGCATGGTGAGTATTTTACAGCTCTCATTTGTTTTAAAAATGAAGAAAGAAAATATATATATTTTTTTTTTTCAATTTTCAAAACTTTGTGACAAAAAGCGAGATCTGCAAAATACTCACCATACCTCTCAGCAAATAGCTTGGGGTGTCTACTTTCCAAAATGGGGTCATTTGGGGGGGTTTTGTGCCATCTGGGCATTCCATGGCCTCCGAAACTGTGATAGGCAGTGAGAAGTGAAATCAAAAATTTACACCCTTAGAAAACCTGAAGGCGGTGCTTGGTTTTGGGGTCCCTTACGCGGCTAGGCTCCCAAAAAGTCTCACACATGTGGTATCCCCGTACTCAGGAGAAGCAACAGAATGTATTTTGGGGTGTAATTCCACATATGCCCATGGCATGTTTGAGCAATATATCATTTAGTGACAACTTTGTGCAAAAAAATAAAAATAAATAAATAAATTGTCTTTTTTCCGCAACTTGTGTCAACATATAAAATATTCCATGGACTCGACATGCCTCTCAGTATATAGCTTGGGGTGTCTACTTTCCAAAATGGGGTCATTTGGTGGGGTTTTGAACTGTTCTGGCATTTTATACACAACATTAGGAAGCTTACATCCACTCTTCTAACCACTTGAAGACAAAGCCCTTTTTGACACTTTTTGTTTACATGAAAACATATTTATTTTTTTTGCAAGAAAATTATGTTGAACCCCCAAACATTATATATATTTTTAAAGCAAAGACCCTACAGATTAAAATGGTGGGTGTTGCATGTTTTTTTCTACACAGTATTTGCGCAGCGATTTTTCAAACGCATTTTTTGGGGAAAAAATACACGTTTTTAAATTTTAATGCACTAAAACACACTATATTGCCCAAATGTTTGATGAAATAAAAAAGATGATCTTAGGCCGAGTACATAGATACCAAACACGACATGCTTTAAAATTTCGCACAAACGCGCATTGGCGACAAACTACATACATTTTTAAAAGCCTTTAAAAGCCTTTACAGGTTACACCGTTAGATTTACAGAGGAGGTCTACTGCTAAAATTACTGCCCTCATTCTGACCTTCGCGGTGATACCTCACATGCATGGTGCAATTGCTGTTTACATATGACGCCAGACCGATGCTTGCGTTCGCCATTGGGCAAGAGCAGGGCAGGACAGGGGTGCTTTTTTTTTTTATTATTATTAATTTTGCTTTTTTATTTTATTTTTAAACTGTTGCTTCCATATTTTTTTTTTTTATCATTTTTATTGTTATCTCAGGGAATGTAAATATCCCCTATGATAGCAATAGGTAGTGACAGGTACTCTTTAAAAAAAAAAAACTGGGGTCTATTGGACCCTAGATCTTTCCTCTGCCCTCAAAGCATCTGACCACACCAAGATCGGTGTGATAAAATGCTTTTCCAATTTCCCAATGGCGCTTTTTATGTCCGGGGGGGGACATTCCCTCCCACTGGTTGTAAAAGCAGTCCAGAGGCTAATTAGCCACTAGGATTGCTTTTACATGAAAGCAGGCCGCTGGCTGAAAAGAATGATACCAAGATGATACCTAAACCCGCAGGCATCATTCTGGTATAAACATTCAAAGTCCAGCAACATACCAGTACGTTGCTGGTCCTTGTTGGCTGAACGAAAAAAAAAGATTGATCGGTGGGTATGCCCACCATTAGAATACCGCCCTTCATCCACCCACTTCTAATGATGGGCATACATGCACCATTTATATATGCCGAAGCATGGGGGCATCTTCCCGCAAAAGTTATGCCGCGTACACATGGTCAGACTTTTCCACAAGCAAGCCTCCGTCGGAATTTCGACTGTATGTACGCGGCATTAGGAGCAAAATCGCTCCTCCGCTCCTCCGCCCCTGCTGCCCCAATGCTTCGGCATATAAGCTTTTTTTTTTTTTCTGTGGTGGTGAAATTACCTCCTACAGCACTGGAGTCGCAGGGATCAGGCCTGTCTCTGCGAACGCTGCAGTTCTGCAGTTATGTGTGTTGTGTTTTGCAAGTGACAGTGATCGATCGATACTGCACTTGGGTGGCCTGGGCTGGACGGAGGGGCAAAACGCAGGTGCTAGCAGGTATCTGGGCTGATCCCGCTAACACTGCGTTTTTGGGAACCCTAAACTGCTGGGGACGCTAGTATAGATCTGATCTGATCAGATATTGATCTGTTCAGATACTATACCACTAAGGGAGGTGTATGCTTCACGCGTGGGTGTTAGCGTTACTGGCACTAACCTGACGCTGCCTGGGGTGTGACGCAGACCCTCTCTGACGCTAAAACCTAATTGATATCACCCGCCGGGCGATCAGGGGGTTAAACCTTTATTGGGTTATATACGGCGGGTGCCCTGACACTATAAAAAGCAAACTAACTAACCAGCGTCACCCGTAACACTTATATGGTGATAACTGGTGAAAGGGTTAACTAGGGGCAATTAGGGGGTTAAAACCTTTATTAGGTAATATATGGGGGTACCTGACGCTATATAAAAACCTGACGGCAAACCTAAAAAAAATTACTGGCTACCTATCGGCATCACCGACACTAAGACAGCGATCAGAAAAACTATCGCTTAGCGACAGTGGTGATAGGGGGTGAAAGGGTTACCTGGGGGGCGATCAAGGGGGTTAAACCTTTATTAGGTAATATATGGGGGTACCCGACGCTATAAAAACATGCGGCGAACCTAAAAAAAATTACTGGCTACCGATCGGCATCACCGACGCTAAGACAGCGATCAGAAAAATGATCACTTAGCGACAGTGGTGATAGGGGGTGAAAGGGTTATCTGGGGGGCGATCAGGGGGTTAAACCTTTATATGGGGTGGTTAGGGGGCTACACTGGACCTAAAACTAACTTTAATGACACTTTTACAGTCACAAATGTCACTGATTGCAGTGATCAGTAAATAAATGGTCACTGCAATCAGTGACACTGTGACTGGGGGCTGGGGGTGATCTGGGGGGTGATCTGGGGTGTCTGGGGGGGCCTGGGGGGGCGATTTATGTGCCTATGTGTCCTGGTGTCAGTGTAGTGTTTTGTGCACTAACCTGGCATCTTCTCTTGTGCGGCGCTCGGTATATGTGAGCGCCGCAGGAGAGATGACATCACTTCCTCTGCTTGTTTAAACATTACACAGGCAGGGAAGCTTTCTCATTCGCCGGGAGCGATCGCGAGGGGGTGGCCGGAATCAAACGGCCGTCCCCTCATCCCGGATCGCTCCCGAACACTTAACCACCGCTCACTGTAAAGAAGGGGGGTCCGATCGGACCCCCAAACTATACAAAGGCGATCACGTAGATATATGTGATTGTGCCTGTCGGTGCCATTCTGCCGACGTATATTTACAGTGGGCGGTCGTTAAGTGGTTAATAGCCGCGAGTGAGTTTTAAATGACTTTTTTTCCTTCAAAAATTACACTTTGTGCAGAGACAGTTCTAAGCACTGGAAACATGTGCAACTTTACATGCATATCATACACACCCCCTAGGTACGAAATTTTAAGGAAAATTTCACTTTTATTTTTTAATTTTAAGCATTATTAAAATCACCGCTCCCGTAAAAACGTCTATTTTTTAAACTTTTTTTTGCATTGATACATGTCCCCTGGGGCAGGACCCGGGTCCCCAAACACTTTTTAGGACAATAAATTGCATATTAGCCTTTATAATTAGCACTTTAGATTTCGAACGTTCGAGTCCATTGTATTTAATAGGGTTCTAAAGTTCACGCGAACATTCTGTCTGTTCGCAGGTTCTGGTGCGAACCGAACAGGGGGGTGTTCGGCTCATCCCTGCTCTTTAGGCTCCAACTTTTCCTCTTAGAGCTCCACCTCATCCTCTCTGTACATTAAAAGTGGGTACCAAGTGCCTACTTGTATATGTTGTTGTTTTATATACCATTTTAAATGTTGTATCTATTATTTCAAGAGATAATAATCGTCAAATAAAATAATGAAAAGTGAAAATTCAACCATTTTTACAAAGATTAGTCATCTATGTCAAGTATTCTATATGGATCAAAGCCGCTCTAATTGGTTGAATTAGCACGTGGTCAGTCCACCTGAGCAGTAACACCACACCAAGGCTTCAGCCGCTGTTACTGGACATTCATACATCATTTGCATCATTCATACAAGACAGTGCGACTGTACATATCAACTAGGCTTGTGCAATTCGTTTCGTAACGAATCGAAATTCGTCCGAATTTAGCAACTTTTGGGCATTCGGAAGCATTCGAATTTCCGAACAAAGCAATTACGAATAAAACCGAATCCGAAATAAATTATACCGCAAAATAGCGAATGCCCGAATGTCTTCGGCATAATTCGTTATGAAAAAAGTTATGAATACGAATCCATTCGAAGCACAATAACACTCACTCTGCTCTCTGCTTCTCCCTCACCATGCTGAACTCCCTCTCAAAATGGTGTACAGGGGCGGAGGCTATAGCCGCATGAAAAAACAAAAGTAAAATACGAGATTTCGAATCCATTCGAAGCACAATAACACTCTGCTCTGCTCTCTGCTTCTCCCTCACCGTGCTGAACCCTCTCAAAATGGTGTACAGGGGCGGAGCCTATAGCCGCATGTAAAAAACGAAAGTAAAATACGAGATTTTGAATCGTTACAAATAACCGCTATGTATTTAGAAAAGTACAAATCCATTCGAAGCACATTAGGCATAATAGGCAGCGTCGTTGTGAGAGAGACACGGAAAATTACGAATCAACGAACCCAAAAAAAGTTACGAAAGTAGGAGTTGTGTCCAGAATCAACGAAAAACAACGTACTCTACCGAAAGTACGAATTATAAAGCAACAAAAAAATCAACGAAAAATGTCGCTTGCAAAAATACGAATGAGTCCGAACACGAAAAATCCCGTCTAGCAAAATTACGAATGATTACGAATCAACAGGACCGGAAAGAAACGAACCGAAACGGAACGAATTTTTCCGTTGTGCACAAGCCTAATATCAACACATCCTGTCTTTTATAGTACATAATCTTTAGCACACACAATCACACACAATTCACTCCATACTTACATCAATCAATCCATCATGAAACTGACATGAAGAGGGATTAAAAACACCTATCATGATTTTACTGCTGTTTGTGTGGATTGTCATTAGGGTCGTCCTGGTCCATTTGTGACTCTTTGATCCACGTGTAGTACACATAAAGTCCACAACTGGTTAAAGTAGATCTAAGCCCTAAGTGGAGGACATTTAGAATGCTAACACACTGTGTATCATAAAAAAATGTACCATGCTTTCAGCCACTTCCTGTCTACATAAACTCAAGTCCGCTGAACATCCGGCCCAGCTTCCTGATCCAATGACAACAGGGGACCATTAGGGTGACCACATTTTCAAACTACCATTCAGGGACACCCTCCCTTCCCAAAAATCAGCTTGTGCTGTAACGAATCACAGCACAGTAATTGGACACAAGAGGCGGGATTTATGATTTCTCCAATCACAAGCAGGGGGCGGGGATTGTGCTCCTCCAGGCATTCCCGCCCAGGACAAGTACTGTCAGTGAGTAAAGCAGTGATGTGGCAGCCTTTTTTGGGGGCATCAGATTGGCCCGGGGGATAGCTGTGTCATTTTCATTTGGGGACACTGTATTGTCCTGGAATGAAGGTGCCCGGGACAGACCTGCAAAATGCGGGGCTATCCCGGGCAATCCGGGACATGTGGTCACCCTAGGGACCATGCCTGTGTAATGTTGCACAGTCAATTGTAGTACCATATGGTGGGTGGTTTTTACTGAAGCAATAAAATTCTGTTCAGCTTCATGCATATGGCAAGTGCAGTTAAGTAGTCGGATGTGAACAGAAAACAATGTAGACGGGGGCCCCCCGGGCTCTGGATGGAAGATACAGATGGGTTGCCCAGTGTCTGGGTAGAATATACAGAAGGGGCGCCCAGGCTCCGGGTGGAAAACTCAGACCTAGAAAGCTCAATTTCTCATGCAAGCCATTTTGATTCATGCTGTGCCTGAACTATTTATGCAAACATAAAATGTCCACATTCAGTGAAAGTTAATCAATATGCAGATCATGATATTGCAATAAAGTGCTCCATGGATGCTGTAATCAATGTTTATAGTACATAAACTGTCAATAAATGTGGAAAAATGGGATATTGTGGAGGCAATATGGACTTTCGTGGTACGGTATGAATTACAAAGTCAATTTACAAACACACGACATGTGAAAATCAATGTTTCCAGGTCAGGAAAGGGGGTGGGGATGAGCGAGCTACCCCCCTCCTGAACTGTACCAGACTGCATGCCCTCAACATGGGGGGTGGGTGCTTTGGGGCAGGGGGCGCCCTGCGGCCCCCCCACCCCAAAGCACCCTGTCCCCATGTTGATGAGGACAAGGGCCTCTTCCCGACAACCCTGGCTGTTGGTTGTCGGGGTCTGTGGGCCGGGGGCTTATCGGAATCCGGGAGCCCCCTTTAATAAGGGGGCCCCCAGATCCCGGCCCCCCACTCTATGTGAATGAGTATGGGGTACATCATACCCCTACCCATTCACCTGGGGGAAAGGAGTGTCAAGAAAAAAAACCACACTAGACAGGTTTTCAGAGTCATTTATTAGGCAGCTACGGGGGTCTTCTTCCGTCTTCGGGGGTCTCTTCCAACTCTCCGGCCTCTTCTCCCGCTCTCTGGTGCCTTCTCCGTGCTCTCCGGTTCTTCTCCTGCTCTCCGGTGCTTTATGCCTTCTGCCGGGCTCCTCCGCTATCTTCTGACAGCTCTTTTACTAGCATTGGCCCGGTCTTCCCCGTCGTCTTCTTCCCTCTTCTCTTCTCCCGATGTTGACACAACGATCTCTCCCGCAGTAATGCCAAGTGCGTGGTGCGCAACGATTTATATAGGCATGGGGCGTGGTCACTGAGTGATGTCACCCGGTGACCCCGCCCTGTATGAAGTCACAGTCCCATCATGCCCTGGGACTGTGACACCATACGGGGCGGGGTCACCGGGTGACATCACCTGGTGACCACGCCCCATGCCTATATAAATCGTTGCGCATTGCGCACACGGCATTACAGTGGGAGAGATCGTCGTGTCAACATCGGGAGAAGAGAAGAGAAGAGGGAAGAAGACGACGGGGAAGACCGGGCCAACGCTAGTAAAAGAGCTGGCAGAAGATAGCGGAGGAGCCCGGCAGAAGGCAGAAAGCACCGGAGAGCAGGAGAAGAACCGGAGAGCGAGGAGAAGGCACCAGAGAGCGGGAGAAGAGGCCAGAGAGTCAGAAGAAGCCCCCGAAGTCGGAAGAAGACCCCAGGAGCTGCCTAATAAATGACTTTGAAAACCTGTCTAGTGTGTTTTTTTTCTTGAAACTTTTTTCCCCCAGGTGAATGGGTAGGGGTACGATGTACCCCATACTCATTCACATAGGGTGGGGGGCCGGGATCTGGGGGCCCCCTTATTAAAGGGGGCTCCTGGATTTCGATAAGACTCCCGCCCGCAGACCCCAACAACCAATGGCCAGGGTTGTCGGGAAGACAGGGTACTTTGGGGTGGGGGGGCCGCAGGGCGCCCCCCTGCCCCAAAGCACCCACCCCCCATGTTGAGGGCATGCAGCCTGGTACGGTTCAGAAGGGGGGCACTCGCTCGTCCCCACCCCCTTTCCTGACCTGCCGGGCTGAGTCCTCGGACAAGGGTCTGGTATGGATTTTGGGGGGACCCCCACACAGTTTTTTCGGCGTAGAGGGTTTCCCTTAAAATCCATACCAGACCCAAGTGCCTAGTATGCTCCTGGAGGGGAACCCATGCCGGTTCTTTATTTAAAATTTGGCGTGGAGTTCCCCCTTCATACCAAACACAGTCTCCGGAATTGGCGGGGATTCAAGTCGGATCCCCGTTCATTGAAAGTCAGACATACGTCGGCTTCAAGACGCAAGGCAAAGTCGGATCCAAAGTAGGACAAGTGTCATGTCGCACTAGTGTGAACCCAGCCTTACAGTATTAGGCTTGTAGTGTGCTACCCTTCCCCCCTTATTTTGCAATGGTTTAGTCAAAATAGGGCCTGTGGGGTACACTGATGAGGTTATGGAAGGGACATAAGCCAGATTGTCTGTGTCAGTGGCAGCAATAATAACTCCCCAATGTTGGTGTCAATGCCAACACTGATAAACCCCAGCATGTGTCAGGACCAGCAATAATCCTCAGCAAGTGTCAGGACCAGCAATAATCCCCCCAAATGTTAAGGCCAGCAATAAAAACCACCAGCAAGTGACAAGACCAGCACTGGACTGCCCAGCATGTTTGAGGGTAAACAAACACCACCAGCAATAACCCCCAGTAAGTGCCAGGGCTAGCAATGATAACCCACAACATGTGTCACAGACGGAAATGGTAACCCCTAGGCCCCTCAATTATAATCCCTAGCAACAACCCCTAGCAAGTGTCAGGGCAAGCAATAACACCCAGCATTTGTGATTAGTAGTTTTTACTTACCTGAGCACTAACTCCAGAGATTACTCTGCCCAACAGAAACAGACAATACATTCACAGGTAGTGTGCTGAAAGGCACAGCATTCCAGGCACTTTTCTTTTTTGCTAGGGTTGCAGGGGCCCACTGGAGGATCCTCCAGTTCTCCAGGAGGCCACTCCAAGCCTGGTGATGGTTGCTTTTTGAGGTGCAATAGGGGTTCTTGATTACATTTCTGGGTTGCTATATCCTACCCAAGCACCCCCACTTCCATTGGATAATGGCCAAAAATCATAACAAGGCATGATGGCCAGGAACCCCAGTAGCCCCCAGTTTTCTGTGCTGCAAACTGGCACCAGGTCACAACCATCTGGATGTCCCCCTCAGGGGTTAGCACATTTATGAGCAATAACATTCTAATCACATAGTCAGCAGTTTATAAATCTAACCAAAGCAATTATATCTTGTATCTGAAATGGAAGCTGTCTGAACAAAATGAAGACTGAGAAGTCAATTAGATCCTCACAAGCAGGTCTATGGCATGGAGACAGTGAGTGGATCAGAAAACCAGAAAGCAGTCAGATCCAAGCAGGGGTCAAAGTAGTTAGCTAGTAAAAGAGTAGTCAGGTACAAGCAGGAGTCCTTTCAGTTCTCCCATAAAGAGGAGTTTGTCTCCCATGGTTGAGACGCAGGATCTTTCATTCTATGAATAGTGTAGAACCCACTGATAATGGGATACTTTGATGCAGTAAGTGACCATATAGTGTGACCAAATCCCCATATTTTTGAATATGTTAATTTTTTTTTAAAATAACCTTGCAGGATTTAAATATCATTTTTTATGTGTGCGCTATAATCTATTTTGTTCCAGGTACAAGCAGGGGTCTTGGCAGGCAGTAATCAGAGGGTGAAAAAATTATACCCCGAGTGATTTAAAAGCAATCTAAATTTTGCTGTGCAGATTCTTAAGCATAGAAACAAGCACAATAACTGACCACTGTATTATTTGTAATATTTTTATCTCCTTTGATTGTCAACTTCTCTATCTAGTGGCCATAATGTAGTATTTTTTTTAAATATCTTCATGGACACTACATGCAGCTGGCGATACCAGGATATAATCTTAATACAAACAATACATTGATCATTCTGTGCAAATACCTAATGCTGCGTACATACGCTCGGAATTTCCGACAACAAATGTTCGTTGGGAGCTTGTTGTCGCAAATTCCGACAATGTATAGGCTCCATCGAACATTTTCTGTCAGAATTTCCGACAACAAAAATTTGAGAGCTGGTTCTCAAATTTTCCGACAACAAAATCTGTTCTCGTAAATTCCGATCGTGTGTAGACAATTCCGACACACAAAATTCCACGCATTCTCTGAATCAAGTACAAGACGGAAGCGCTTGGTCTGGTAAAACTAGCGTTCGTAATGGAGATAGCACATTCGTCACTCTGTAACGGACTGAAAAGCACGAGGCTGAAAAGCGCGAATCGTCTCTTACCAAACTTCTACTAACTCGACTGGTATTGAACTTCCCTTTAATAGTGCCATTGTATGTGTTGTATGTGACCACGTTCTCGGCGTTCGGAATTTCCGACAACATTTGTGCGAACGTGTGTATGCAAGACAAGTTTGAGCCAACATCCGTCGGAAAAAAATCCACGGTTTTGTTGTCGGAATGTCCGATCGTCTGTACGCGGCATAAGACATCTGCACAGCAATTTTTTTATACATAGACCTCTAAGTGTGTCTGATACAATGCCCTTAAATAAAAATTTGAAGGTACACAGTGGGGAGGGGGATAAAATAAAAAGCAGCACAGTTTTCCACCAAGCACCAGAGGTAGATGCAGATAGGGAAGACAGGTGAGGCTGGAGGTCTGCTTTAGGCTTAATGCAATTTTAACATTCTAATGTGATTTTAAACCTACTCTTAGGTATGAGGAGTAGGAACCTAGATGTACAACCTTCAGTGCCTATGTTCTGCCAAAATTTGCAAAGATTGGGCAAAGCTTACTCGCTCACATACATACATTCCTGCTGGTCCATCACTACAATGGCCTCACAGGCCAGTATAATGTGTGAGATGGGGCTGGAAAATGTCAGTACTACTAGGAAATACACCAGCTCTGCCTGATAATTTGAACTAAGAGGAACACTGAAAGGTCCTGCAGGTATTCACCGACACACTTCCAGGAGCTTTCGCTTTGTACCTGTCAGCAGTCATTTTCTTGGCTGTTAAAGTGACAGAGTCACTTTAAGCAGATTAATTGTGCAATAATTTAAAGAAATACCATATTCATTAAAAAAAGGCCAAAAAGGGAAACATTTTGAGGAAAGAAGGAAAGGGTAAATAGATTTACTTCTAATGAGGCACAGTTGGGTTATTAGTTAACCAACAGAGAACATTGCTCAGCAATGATTGGCTGGCTCAATAAAAAGGAAAATTGTATACTTACCTTTCCGTAATTTTCCTTTCCTGACGCATCCAATGGCAGCACACACACTGGGTTGTGACTCCGCCCCCCACAACCTGATAGGACTGATTAGCTATAAGTGTTTGAAGAGGAGCCCCCCGCCGCATTCTCAGTATATATTACCTCATACGGGTGGGTATCTGTGTGCTGCCATTGGATGCGTCAGGAAAGGAAAATTACGGAAAGGTACCGTATATACTCGAGTATATGCCGGCTCGAGTATAAGCCGAGGTACCTAATGTTGCCAAAAAAACTGGGAAACCTTACTGACTCGAGTATAAGCCGATGCCCCACTGTTCCCTAGCTCGCTGTTCCCTATTTTACATTGTAAATATTACCTGTAAAGAAGTTGCGGCTGCGGCGTCCATCGTTCAAATTCCGAGGCGTCCATCGTTCAAATTCCGCGGTCTCTTCCTGTTCCTTCCTTGATAGGCGAGTCTCAGCAGACACTCTCCGCCTATCACGATCATTCTCTCATCCTCAGTTTTCCCAGCAGACACTGTGTTGGGTGTTCCGCCAATCACAGACGTCTGCTGGAAAACTGAGGATGAGAGAACGTTCGTGATAGGCGGAGAGTGTCTGCTGAGACTCGCCTATCAAGGAAGGAACAGGAAGAGACCGCGGAATTTGAACGATGGACGCCGCGGAATTTGAACGATGGACGCCGCAGCCGCAACTTCTTTACAGGTAATATTTACAATGTAAAAATTTCTATGACTCGAGTATAAGCAGAGGGGGGGACTTTCAGCCCCAAAAAAAGGGCTGAAAATCTCGGCTTATACTCGAGTATATACGGTAAGTATACAATTTTCCTTTTTTCTGACGCATCATGGCAGCACACACACTGGGAAATAACTCGCAACAAGGGTGGGTGCTTTTAAATGCATATATATATATATATATTCTTATTTATTTTTATTCACAAGATATGGAAGAGTTAGCTGGAATGACTGCTCTTCCAAATTCCATTGTCGTTAAACGTGTCGGGTCTAAATCTGTAGTGAGACATGAACGTGGTTCTGAAAGACCAGGTAGCTGCCTTACATATCGTCTCTGGTGAAACTCTACAATATGCTGCCCAGGATGCTGCCACTGCCCTGGTCGAGTGAGCCTTTAGATCGTTGGGTATCGGAAGACGTTGGATTGCGTATGCTTTTTTGATAATTTTAACCAACCAGCTTGCTTTTGTTCTGGACGAGGCTGCTTGGCCTTTCTTAGGGCCGTTTGGTATTATGAACAGATTCTCCGACTTCCTAAAAGGTTTAGTCGCCTCCAGGTATGACGATATAATGGACTTGATATCCAGTGGATGCGGAACTCCTTGGTTAGTGAGAAAAACTGGTAGACTGATTTCTGGATTGAAATGGAACGCAGATGCTACCTTTGGTACGAATTGCTCAGGCGGTCTTAAAACGACCCTGTCAGATGAGACTGCCTCATAGATAGTGCTTGTAGCTCAGATACTCTTTTTGCTGAGGTCATCACGATCAAGAATGTCACTTTTAGTGTTAAATCTCCCAAGGATATCTCCGCTAAAGGAAAAAAGGGTTGTTTTGACAAGGCTTCCAGAACGATTGACAGGTCCCAGGTTGGGAAGGTTGGTTTCCTTGGTGGCCTTATTTTGAGGCATGCTCTTTGGAACTGAACTATGAGAGGGTTAAAAGCCCACTTGGTTCCCGTCATGGCTGATAAAGCAGATGTTTGAACTTTTAAGGTGCTCGAACTTAGGCCCCTGTCTAGGCCTAGTTGAAGGAATTCGAGAATTTGTGCTACCGTTGGAGACATCGGGTTCCATGACTGCTGTTGTGCTAACGCAGTGAATTTTTTCCAAACCTTGCTATATATGCCGTTAGTTGATTTCTTCCTGGCCTGTTGCAATGTGGCCACTACCTTTAGAGAGCATCCTTGATTTAATAGCCTCCCCCTCTCAACTTCCAGGCCGTCAGATGGAGTCTCTCTGGTGCTGGGTGAAGAAACTGGCCTTGTGAAAGTAGGTCCGGAGTTACTGGAAGAGTTAGTGGGATTTCTATGCTCAGCTGTAGGATGGTCGTAAACCATGGTCTCCTTGGCCAGAAGGGTATTATCGCTATCACGGTAGACGTTGAGTTCCTCAGTTTGGCCAGGAATCTGGCTATTAGGGGAACGGGAGGAAATATGTATCCCAGGCGGAACCTCCAAGGATGTAGGAGACAGTCTACCCCCTCCGCTGTCGGATAAGGAGCTCGTGCTAAGAATTTTGGACATTTGCTGTTCCCCGGTGTTGCTGCTAAGTCGATGTCGGGTATTCCCCATTTCTGTGTTATAAGGGAGAATACTCAGTGGTTCAATGACCATTCGTTGTTTGAAATGTATAGCCTGCTTAGGTCGTCTGCAAGTTGATTTTGCGTCGGTGGAACATATATTGCCTTTAAGTCTTTCAGGTGAATTTGTGCCCACTCGAGGATCGGTCGCACCTCCTGTATAAGGGAGTTGCTTTGCGTTCCCCCCTGTCTGTGGATGTAGTTTACTGCTACCGTGTTGTCCATTCGTACTATAACGCTTTTCCCTGTGAGGAATGGTCTGAACGCTAGCAGTGCCTGGAAAGCAGCCCTGAGTTCCAGGATGTTTGACACCACTCCCTGAGGGCAGAATGCTCAGCGACCCTGTGTCGCCAAATCTTGGTAATGTGCCCCCCAGCCCTGAAGGCTGGCGTCTGATGTGACCACTTCTGCCCGAGGAGGTATAATGGGTCGATGACGTCTCAGATTGTCGACCCGTGTCCACCACCATACCGACTGTTTTACCGATCTGCTGATGCGTATCCATTGCGTTAGCGATGTTCCGTTCCATTGTTTCAGGAACGAGATTTGGAATGTCCTTGTATGCCACTGGGACCACTGGATCATCGGAAATGTGGAGGACATGGAGCCTAGGATGCTCAGACATGTTCTGGCTCGTAGATGTGACGCCCCAATTAATATTTTTATTTTTTGTATGAGTGGGCCCATCTTCTCCTGTGGTAGCCCCACAGTGTTGGCATTGGTATTGATTTCTGCGCCTAAGAAGATCATAGCCTGGGTTGGTTCTAGGCTGCATTTTTTCCAATTTATTATCCAACCGAAGTGCTGTAAGGTGGAGATTAGTATTTCTCGATGTTGGAGTAATAGTTGTCGATTGCCGGCCAGGAGGAGAATATCGTTGAGATAATGATGGACTCTGAGCCCTTTTTCTCTCAAATGGGCTATTACTGGGAGTAGAACCTTCGTAAACGTCCTGGGGGCTGTGGATATCCCAAACGGTAGGCTCCGGAACTTGAAGTGTTACTGTCCTATTGCGAAGTGCAAGTACTTTTGAAAATCTTTGTGTATAGGTATATGGAGATAAGCGTCGGATAAATTGATCGATAACATCCAGTCTTTTACGTTGATCGCTAGTAGTATGGATTGGAGACTCTCCATCTTGAAAGATTCTA
The DNA here is from genome assembly GCA_029206835.1 of Rana muscosa. Lineage (NCBI taxonomy): Eukaryota > Metazoa > Chordata > Amphibia > Anura > Ranidae > Rana > Rana muscosa. The sequence goes on along the minus strand of CM055122.1, from coordinate 172,261,274 downwards.
CTTTTATTGACCTGTTGAGGTTTTTTAAATCCAGTACCGGTCTGAGGTCCCCTGTCTTTTTCTTTACGAGAAAGAGAGGGGAATAAAATCCTTGGGTTTTTTGGTTTAGAGGCACCTGGATTACCGCTTGCTTTTGCATCAGTTCCAAAACATATTGGATTAGAAGTTTTCTTTTGGGTAAGGATACTGGAATCCGGGTAACTTGAAAGTGGTCTCTGGGGGTTCTGATTTTGAAACCCCATGTGTGTCCCTCTTTGATTGTGGATATTGTCCATAGGTCCTTTATATGGTCCGCCCACTCCCGAGTAAATAGTTTGAGTCTTGCCCACACTGTTTTACGGGTTGGGTGACCGATCCATCAAAACGACTTCTGTTGTTCTCCTTTGATAGCAAGCTTGGGTTTATGTGTCCTTAGATAGGACGATTGGGTATTTCTCCAATTGCGTTTGAAGTCTTTGCCTGGTCTGTACGACCTTGCTTCTCTTTACCTCTCCGGTAAGTTTCTTCTAAAGGGAGGAGATTTTTGCTGTTTTGGCCTTCCGTCTGATGGTATCAGACCGGACTTCCCTCCTGTGACTTTTGATATTGCTAGATCCAATTTAAGACCGAATAAATTGGTTCCGTCGTACGGGATCTTGCACCAGTTCGATTTCGATGTTCCGTCTGCGACCCATGGTTTTAGCCAGAGTGCTCTTCTGGACGTAACCGACGATAGCATTGACCTTGCTGATGATCTGATGATGTCAACCGACGCTTCAGCTACGAAGTCCCCTGCCAAGCTAAGTTCTTGTAGTGCAGGGACTATTTTATCTTGGTCTGCTGTTTCTAACAGTAGTTTTTCGATGTTTGATGTCCAGCTTGTAATTGCTCTGCCGACCACGGCTAGGGCGATGGCTGGCCTGCAGGCACCTCCGGCCGATGAATAGGCCTTTTTCATTTCAAGGTCCATCTTCCTATCTAAGACGTCTCTGAAGGTTACTGCATCTTCTATTGGTAGGGTCACGTGTCTTGCCAGTCTCATTAGAGATGAATCCACTATAGGGGCTGAGATAAGGGGGTTCACCGCCGGTTCCCTTAATGGATATAATTTAGCTATCCTATTGTTAATGCTCGGTTTTTTTGTCAGGTTTCTCCCACTCATCCTTAATTAATTCTTCTAGTTCATCGATGAAGGGAAATGTTTCCGGATCATTCTTCAGGCTGGGGAAATATTTCCTGAGTTTACGAGGTGTCTCTGTTGATTCATCCCAGCCGATGGCTTCTTTAACTGATCTTGTAAAAGAATCTATAAGGGAAAAATCGAAACCGACCGAAAAGGCTGTATCCTCCTCCGCCATGGAACCGTCTGACCCCTGCAGGATGTACGGGGTTGAGGGTGATATTGCCTGGGTCAACCTCACTGGTTCTGTAACCGAAGCTTCCAATATTGATTCTTTTACTGAATCTCTAATAATGTTTGACACCTCTACTGCCCTCGATTCCCTATCTCTTGTGGCTTCGTCCGCGCAAGATTGGCAGGCTAGTTTATTTGAGAGGGCCTGTGCTCCGCATACCCAGCAAGCATTAGCCACAGGACGGGTCTGGTAGCTATCTTTTTTATGAGAAGATGATTTGTGATGGCGGGAGGATGTTCTTGATCTGCTTCTCCTATAGTGTGAATGTCTTGAGGGAGAGCGTTCCCTGCGTCTGGAATGAGACGATCTTGACGATCTGCCAGGGCTATCAGAAAAACTGATATTAAAGGCCAGGCTCTCTTTTATCTCCTCTTCATTACTTACCATTCTACCTTGCTGCCTCTTACCTTACTGGCTGTGGATGGTCTACTTGGGCAGTGGCTTCCATGAAGATAGAGAGAGTGTACCTGGAGAAGGGCAGTTTTTTAGGGTAGCAGAAAATCTCAAAAGGACAGAGGAAATAATAAGAAAAATAGAAAAATAGAAAAACATAGAGAACGATTGTATGTGTAGTGAATATGGAGGTAACTTACCAGATTCGTTGGCGCTGTTCCTAGCTTATCCCGGCTACAGCAATCGTGTATTGCAGAGTATAGGCGAGCGGACAGCAATAAACATAGCTGGGTCTGTTTTTAAATATGCCGCCGTCGCCGCGGAAATGACGCAGTGCCGCGCATGCGCCCTGGCGATTAGGGCGCGCCGCCGCCATCTTTGAGACTGGCGAACAGTTAAAAGGCATTGAGATCACTTCCAGTCGCGGCGGCGACCAATACAGTGCGGTAATGGAAGCCGGGAGGAAGAGCTGCTGCGAGAGATAGTTTTTGAAAGAAAGGTAAAATTAAAATAGATGAAAATAGATGAAAATGGAAGCCATGCCCAGTGTTAAAAACCTGTTTAAGGCTTATTATATAAAAGGTATGCACGGTGCCCCTGAGACCATCAGAGTGGGGTCCCTGTGATATGGCTCATTTAGAGACCGTACAAACAGGACTTCCAAACTAGGAGAGGCTGAACCTAGCTGGGGCGAAAGTGGTAGGAGGTCTTATGCTTCATGCTGTCAGTCCTGGTCCAATGAGGAAAAAAGAGAGAATGCGTCGGGGGGCTCCTCTTCAAACACTTGTAGCTAATCAGTCCTATCAGGTTGTGGGGGGCGGAGGCACAACCCAGTGTGTGTGCTGCCATGATGCGTCAGGAAATAATGATCTATCTCTATCTATATCTCTTTTTGCACAGGACATTGAACTACATTGGTTGGGAGTTGTTCTTTTACAGGAAATGTTTTGCTGAAAATGAATTGTAATATTGTCCTGTGGTCATTTAACATGCAAATAGGGCTTTAACTATTGGTGGTTACAAAAAAGACTGCTGGTATTTGTGGATCTTTAAAAATGATTCACTAAGCTACTGTACATCTTTGGCGCTGACTGTTTTGCGTGGATCGGTGACAAAAAATTTCAATTAAATCCATTAGAATTTTAGGTTGGAAAGCTGCAAGTTGTTACAAATGGGGTGAATACTTATCCAATACTTATAATACTTATAATACTTATCACTGTATTATATTTTATATTGTTATTAAGTTTGAACACAACAACTCTCTATATACAGTCATAGCCGAAATTGTTGGCACCCCAGAAATTTTTCCAGAAAATCAAGTATTTCTCACAGAAAAGTATTGCAGTAACACATGCTACAAACAAAAAAAGGGAGGAAAAAAAGCAAATTGGACATAATGTCACACAAAACTCAAAAAATGGGCTGGTCAAAATTCTTGGCACCCTTTCAAAATTGTGGATAAATAAGATTGTTTAAAGCTTTAGGCTGGGTTCACACTGGGGCGACAAACGCTCCGACATTGGGAGCTCATGTAGCATTACATGTAAAAATCAATGTTTCCCTATGGGAGCCGTCTTAACTGGTCCGACACATGTCGGCCCGACTTTGAAAATGCTCCCTGTACTACTTTGGTCCGACTTTGATCCTACTTCAGCCCATTGACTATCATTGAAGTCGGATCAAAGTCGGACCACAGTCTTGCATGATCCGACTTTGGCATGCGACTTGTGCTCTGCTGATCTTGAGGGGGAACTCTACACCAAATTTTAAATAAAAAACCGGCATGGGTTCCCCCTCCAAGAGCATACCAGGCCCTTCGATTTGGTATGGATTTTAAGGGTAACCCCCTAAGCCGAAAAAACGGCGTGGGGGTCCCCCAAAATCCAAACCAGACCCTTATCCGAGCACGCAACATGGCAGGCCGCAGGAAAAGAGGGAGGGCGAGAGAGCGGCCCTCCCTCCTGAACTGTACCAGGCCGCATGCCCTCAACATGGGGGGTTTGGTGCTTTGGGGCAGGGGGGCGACCTGCGGCCCCCCCACCCCAAAGCACCCTGCCCCCATGTTGATGAGGACAGGGCCTCTTCCCGACAACCCTGGCCGTTGGTTGTCGGGGGCTGCGGGCGGGGGGCTTATCGGAATCCGGGAGCCCCCCGTTAATAAGGGGGCCCCCAGATCTGGGCCCCCCACCCTATGTGAATGAGTATGGGGTACATCGTACCCCTACCCATTCACCTGGTGGAAAAAAATGTCAATAAAAAACACAACACAGGTTTTTAAAGTAATTTATTGCACAGCTCCGGGGGTCTTCTTCTGACTTCGGGGTCTTCTTCCGACTCCAGGGGTCTCTTCCGACTTCGGGGGTCTCCGGTGTCGTCTCTGCGCTCTCCGGTTCTTTCTTCCTTCTGCCGGGCCTCCGCTATCTTCTTCCAGCTCTTTTGCTAGCGGGCCCAGTCTTCTCCGGCGCCTTCTTCCCTCTTCTCCTCTCAGGTTCTTTCTTCCTTCTGCCGGGCCTCTGCTATCTTCTTCCAGCTCTTTTGCTAGCGGGGCCCGGTCTTCTCCGTCGCCTTCTTCCCTCTTCTCCTCTTCGATGTTGACACGTCGCTTCCTCCCGCTGTAATGCTAGCTGTGCGGTGCGCTCCGATTTATATAGGCCTCTTATGACATCACAGTCACATGCTCCGGGTGGCCATATGCTTCCATGACGTCACAGTCACATGCTCCGGGGCCACCTGGAGCATGTGACTGTGACGTCATGAGAGGGATTATATAAATCGGAGCGCACCGCACAGCTAGCATTACAGCGGGAGGAAACGACGTGTCAACATCGAAGAGGAGAAGAGGGAAGAAGGCGAAGGAGAAGACCCCCGAAGTCGGAAGAGACCCCCGGAGTCGGAAGAAGACCCCCGGAGCTGTGCAATAAATTACTTTAAAAACCTGTGTTGTGTTTTTTTATTGACATTTTTTTCCACCAGGTGAATAGGTAGGGGTGTAGGATGTAGGATGTACCCCATACTCATTCACATAGGGTGGGGGGCCTGGAATCTGGGGGCCCCCTTATTAAAGGGGGCTCCCGGATTCCGATAAGCCCCCTGCCCGCAGACCCCGACAACCAACGGCCAGGGTTGTCGGGAAGAGGCCCTGTCCTCATCAACATGGGGGCAGGGTGCTTTGGGGTGGGGGGGCCGCAGGTCTCCCCCCTGCCCCAAAGCACCAAACCCCCAATGTTGAGGGCATGCGGCCTGGTACGGTTCAGGAGGGAGGGGGGCGCTCTCTCGTCCCCCCTCTTCCCCTGCGGCCTGCCAGGTTGCGTGCTTGGATAAGGGTCTTGTTTGGATTTTGGGAGGACCCCCACGCCGTTTTTTCGGCATTGGGGTTCCCCTTAAAATCCATACCAGACTGAAGGGCCTGGTATGCTCCTGGAGGGGGAACCCATGCCAGTTTTTTATTTAAAATTTGGCGTGGAGTTCCCGCTCAGGATTCATACCAAACACAGTGCCTGGTATTGGCGGGGATCCAAGTCAGATCCCCGTTCATTGAAAGTCGGACATATGTCGGCTTCATGTCGCAGGGCAAAGTCGGATCCAAAGAAGGACGGCTGTCGTGTCGCACAAGTGTGAACCCAGCCTTAAACTCACCTGGGGCAAGTAACAGGTGTGGGCAATATAAAAATCACACCTGAAAGCAGATAAAAAGGAGAGAAGTTCACTTAGTCTTTGCATTGTGTGTCTGTGTGTGCCACATTAAGCATGGACAACAGAAAGAGGAGAAGAGAACTGTCTGAGGACTTGAGAACCAAAATTGTGGAAAAATATCAACAATCTCAAGGTTACAAGTCCATCTCCCAGAGATCTAGATTTGCCTTTGTCCACAGTGCGCAACATTATCAAGAAGTTTGCAACCCATGGCACTGTAGCTAATCTCTCTGGGCGTGGACGGAAGAGAAAAATTGATGAAAGGTTGCAACGCAGGATAGTCTGGATGGTGGATTAGCAGCCCCAAGCAAGTTCCAAAGAAATTCAAGCTGTCCTGCAGGCTCAGGGAGCATCAGTGTCAACGCAAACTATCCGTCGACATTTAAATGAAATGAAACGCTATGGCAGGAGACCCAGGAGGACCCCACTGCTGACACAGAGACATAAAAAAGCAAGACTACAGTTTGCTAAAATGTACTTGAGTACGCCAAAATCCTTCTGGGAAAATGTCTTGTGGACAGATGAAACCAAGATAGAGCTTTTTGGTAAAGCATATCATTCTACTGTTTACCGAAAATAGAATGAGGCCTACAAAGAAAAGAACACAGTACCTACAGTGAAATATGGTGAAGGTTCAATGATGTTTTGGTGTTGTTTTGCTGCCTCTGGGTGCCTTGAATGTGTGCAAGGCATCATGAAATCTGAGGATTAAAGGATTTTGGGTCGCACTGTAGAGCCTCTGGGTGCCTTGAATGTGTGCAAGGCATCATGAAATCTGAGGATTAAAGGATTTTGGGTCGCACTGTAGAGCCCAGTGTCAGAAAGCTGGGTTTGCGTCCGAGGTCTTGGGTCTTCCAGCAGGACAATGACCCCAAACATACATCAAAAAGCACCCAGAAATGGATGGCAACAAAGCGCTGGAGAGTTCTAAAGTAGCCAGCAATGAGTCCAGATCTAAATCTCATTGAATACCTGTGGAGAGATCTTAAAATTGCAGTTGGGAAAAGGCGCCCTTCCAATAAGAGAGACCTGGAGCAGTTTGCAAAGGAAGAGTGGTCCAAAATTCCGGGTGAAAGGTGTAAGAAGCTTATTGATGGTTATAGGAAGCAACTGATTTCAGTTATTTTTTCCAAAGGGTGTGCAACCAAATATTAAGTTAAGGGTGCCAAGAATTTTGACCAGCCCATTTTTGGAGTTTTGTGTGACATTATGTCCAATTTGCTTTTTTCCTCCCTTTTTTTGTCTTGTTCCAATACACACAAAGGGAATAAACATGTGTATAGCAAAACATGCGTTACTGCAATACTTTTCTGTGAGAAATACTTGATTTTGTGAAAAAAATTCTGGGGTGCCAACAATTTCGGCAATGACTGTATACTGTAGTTATCATAAAATGTAATCTCCTATTAACTAGGCTTAGGCTGTCCTGTTCAGTACTCTTTCTGCCATATTGACTTTAGCAAATTCTTCAGTCTTTTTGTGGTGTCCATATCGCTTCACCTGCTAGCAGAGGGAGGCACAGACAGCAAGCAACCACAGTGGCTATATCATTTTGAAATTCTTACCACACAGTCTACAAGATTAGAAGTGTTGAATTCTTAAAATTTTTGAGCTGCTCATATTTCCACCTGCCACAAGAAATTAGTCATTTGGCAATCATGTGCATTACACATTTGCATCAAAATCCTGAAAATGTAAGATGTGTGAATAAACCACTACAGAACATATTTTGTTATGTTCCTTTTTCCTTTTTGTTTTTAAATTTTTATAACTTTTCATGGCTACAAGAAAGATGGCTCATTAGAAAAAACCCCAGCCTGTCGCCTGTATTCCTACATGTGTGCATGATATCATACTTGCCAACAGTCCAGATTTTCCCGGGACAATCCCGATAATTGGACCCTCCTCCCGATCGGAGCTCGTCCCGATGAAAATCCCAGGACATTGCTTTTGTCCTGGAAATCGGGACTGTTTTTGGAACCATAGCAAACATTGTCACGACTCAGATCCTAGCAGGTCTCTTTCCCCATGTGTTCAGTGGAGAGGGGAGGGGCCTCCGCTCCGTGCAGCCAATCAGCTTCTCACTTCAGTGTACAAGTAAACAATTAACTTGTACACTGATGACGATTAGCTGCACGGATCGGAGGCCCCTCCCCTCTCCACTGAACACATGGGGAAAGACGGCAAATGGAGCTGCCACCAACCCTCCGCCCCGTGTGTCCGATAAGAGGGGACACCTTATGTAAGGAGCGGAGGGGCTCCGCTGGGCACATGTGAGGAGGGGCTCTGCTGTGCGCATTTAAGGAGGGGCTCCACTGGGTACATGTAAGAAGGGGCTCTGCTGGGCACATGTAAGGAGGGACTCTGCTGGGCACATGTGAGGGACTCCGCTGGGCACATGTAAGGTGGGACTCCACTGGGCACATGTTAGGAGTGACTCCGCTGGGCACATGTAAGGAGGGACTCTGCTGGGCACATGTAAGGAGGGACTCCACTGGGCCCATGTAAAGAGCGGAGGGACTCCGCTGGGGGACACCTGATGTAAGGAGCAGAGGGACTCCACTGGGCACATGTAAATAGGGACTTTGTTGGGCTCATGAAAGGAGGGGCTCCGCTGGGCACATGTAAGGAGCGGAGGGACTCTGCTGGGGGCACCTGATGTAAGGAGCGGAGGGACTCCGCTGGGCACGCCTGATGTAAGGAGTGGAGGGACTCCGCTGGGCACACCTGATGTAAGGAGCAGAGAGACTCCGCTGGGGGAACCTGATGTAAGGAGGGACTCCCCTGGGCCTACCTGAGATAAGGAGGGACTCCACTGGGGACGCCTGATGTAAGGAGGGACTCTGCTGGGGACATCTGATGTAATGAGGGACTGTGCTGGGGGCACCAGGTGTAAGGACGGACTCTGTTGGGGGCACCAGGTGTAAGGACGGACTCTGCAAGGGGCACCTGATGTAAGGATGGACTCTGCTGGGGCACTTGATGTAAGAACAGACTCTGCTGGGGCCACCTGATGTAAGTACAGACTCTGCTGGGAATGCCTGATGTAAGGTGGGACCCTGCTGGGGGCATGCAATGTAAGGACGGACTCTGCTGGGGACACCAGATGGCATCTGGTGGCAGGCGAGGTGGCAAGTGACACACTCAGGGCTACCACCGATTCTGCCTTATGGTGAGTTGAACTATTTAATTTTATATTACAATGTAATAATCAAAATAATGCGCTTCAATCATCCTGACACCATAACAACCATGGTGCCGGGATGATTGAAGCGCTAACACCAGGTGTTTGGAGTATCTTTATCTGCTAATTGTTATACTTTCTGGAATACACTTATTGCTATTGTGGTGCAGGATGTGGGCCTGCTGTCCCTCCATCCCACCTTATTTCCTTCATACTCTCTCCTTCCCTCCCTCCCTCCCTCCCTCCCTCCCTATCTCTTTGTCTCTCTCTCTCTCTCTCTCTCTATCTCTCTCTCTTCCTCCCTCCTTCTTTCTCCCTCTGTCCCTCATTCATCTCAGACTCTAACCACACCCCCTTTGAGCCACACCCCTTTAAGCCACGCCCAATGTTCAGCTTAACCACTTAACGACCGCCCACTGTGAATATACGTCGGCAGAATGGCACGGACAGGCACAATCACGTACCTGTACGTGCCTGCCTTCGTATGGGTGGGGGGTCCAATCGGACCCCCCTCCGGTACAGTGAGCGGCCGGGATCGATTTGGGAGCTATCCGTGATGAGGGGGCCGCCATTCGATTCTGACCACTCCCTCGCGATCGCTCCCGGCGAATCAAATGCTTCCTCTGCCTGTGTAATGTTTACACAGGCAGGAGGAAGTGATGTCATCCCTCATGCGGCGCTCACATATACCGAGCGCCGCATGAGAGAAGACACAAAGGTTAGTGCACAAACACTACAATAACACCAGCACACATAGGCACATGATCCCCCCAGGCCCCCCAGACACCCCCAGATCAGCCCCCAGCCCCCAGTCACAGTGTCACTGATTGCAGTGACCATTTATTTACTGATCACTGCAATCAGTGACATTTGTGACTGTAAAAGTGTCAGGGCAGTTAGTTTTAGGTCCAGTGTAGCCCCCTAACCCCCCTAATAAAGGTTTAACCCCTTGATCGCCCCCCAGGTAACCCTTTCACCCCCTAGCACCGCCGTCACTAAGCGATCGTTTTTCTGATCGCTATTTTAGTGTCGGTGATTCCGATAGGTAGCCAGTTATTTTTTTTAGGTTCGCCGCAGGTTTTTATAGCGTCGGGTACCCCCATATATTACCTAATAAAGGTTTAACCCCTTGATCGCCCCCCCAGGTAACCCTTTCACCCGTGTCACTAAGCGATCGTTTTTCTGATCGCTGTCTTAGTGTCTGTGATGCCGATAGGTAGCCAGTTATTTTTTTTAGGTTCACCGCAGGTTTTTATAGCGTCGGGTACCCCTATATATTACCTAATAAAGGTTTAACCCCTTGATCGCCCCCCCAGGTAACCCTTTCACCCCCTAGCACCGCTGTCACTAAGCGATCGTTTTTCTGATCGCTGTCTTAGTGTCGGTGATGCCGATAGGTAGCCAGTTATTTTTTTTAGGTTCGCCGCAGGTTTTTATAGCGTCGGGTACCCCCATTAATTACCTAATAAAAGTTTGACCCCCTGATTGCCCCTAGTTAAACCTTTCACCAGTGATCACCATATAAGTGTTACGGGTGACGCTGGTTAATTATATTGCTTTTTATAGCATCAGGGCACCCACCGTATATAACCCAATAAAGGTTTAACCCCCTGATCGCCCGGCAGGTGATATCAATTAGGTTTTAGCATGAGAGAGGGTCTGCGTCGCCCCAGGCAGCGTCAGGTTAGTGCCAGTAACGCTAACACCCACGTGTGAAGCATACACCTCCCTTAGTGGTATAGTATCTGAACAGATCAATATCTGATCTGATCAGATCTATACTAGCGTCCCCAGCAATTTAGGGTTCCCAAAAACTCAGCGTTAGGGGGATCAGTCCAGATACCTGCTAGCACCTGCGTTTTGCCCCTCCGTCCAGCCCAGGCCACCCAAGTGCAGTATCGATCGATCACTGTCACTTACAAAACAAAACACACATAACTGCAGCGTTCACAGAGACAGGCCTGATCCCTGCGACTCCAGTGCTGTAGGAGGTGATTTCACCACCACAGTTAAAAAAAAAGCATATATGCCGAAGCATTGGGGCAGCAGGGGCGGAGGAGCGGAGGAGCGATTTTGCTCCTAATGCCGCGTACATACCGTCGAAATTCCGACGGAGGCTTGCCCGTGGAAAAGTCCGACCATGTGTGTGCGGCATAACTTTTGCGGGAGGATGCCCCCATGCTTCGGCATATATAAATGGTCTATGTATGCCCATCATTAGAAGTGGGTGAATGAAGGGAGGTATTCTAATGGTGGGCATACCCACCGATCAATCTCTTTTTTCGTTCAGCCAACAGGCTGCATGAAAAAAAAGATTACAATACATGTCCAACAAGGACCAGCAACGTACTGGTATGTTGCTGGACTTTGAATGGTTATACCAGATTGATGCCTGCGGGTTTAGGTATCATCTTGGTATCATTCTTTTCAGCCAGCGGCCGGCTTTCATGTAAAAGCAATCTTAGTGGCTAATTAGCCTCTGGACTGCGTTTACAAGCAGTGGGGGGGAATGTCCCCCCCCGGATATAAAAAGCGCCATTGGGAAATTGGGAAAGCATTTTATCACACCGATCTTGGTGTGGTCAGATGCTTTGAGGGCAGAGGAAAGATCTAGGGTCTAGTTTTTTCAAAAAAAGAGTACCTGTCACTACCTATTGCTATCATAGGGGATATTTACATTCCCTGAGATAACAATAAAAATGATAAACAAAAAAAAATATAGAAGGAACAGTTTAAAGATTAAATAGAAAAAGCAAAATGAATAATAAAAAAAAAAAAAAAAAAAAAGCACCCCTCTCCTGCCCTGCTCTTGCGCAATGGCAAACGCAAGCGTCGGTCTGGCGTTATATGTAAACAGCAATTGCACCATGCATGTGAGGTATCACCGCGAAAATCAGACCGAGGGCAGTCATTTTAGCAGTAGACCTCCTCTGTAAATCTAACGTGGTAACCTGTAAAGGCTTTTAAAGGCTTTTAAAAATGTATGTAGTTTGTCGCCAATGCGCGTTTGTGCGAAATTTTAAAGCATGTCGTGTTTGGTATCTATGTACTCGGCCTATGATCATCTTTTTTATTTCATCAAACATTTGGGCAATATAGTGTGTTTTAGTGCATTAAAATTAAAAAAAGTGTATTTTTTCCCCAAAAAATGCGTTTGAAAAATCGCTGCGCAAATACTGTGTGGAAAAAAAATGCAACACCCACCATTTTAATCTGTAGGGCCTTTGCTTTAAAAAAATATATAATGTTTGGGGGTTCAACATAATTTTCTTTAAAAAAAAAAAAAAATGTTTTCATGTAAACAAAAAGTGTCAGAAAGGGCTTTGTCTTCAAGTGGTTAGAAGAGTGGATGTAAGCTTCCTAATGTTGTGTATAAAATGCCAGGACAGTTTAAACCCCCCCCCCCAAATGACCCCATTTTGGAAAGTTAACACCCCAAGCTATATACTGAGAGGCATGTCGAGTCCATTGAATATTTTATATGTTGACACAAGTTGCGGAAAAAAGACAATATATTTTTTATTTTTATTTTTTTTGCACAAAGTTGTCACTAAATTATATATTGCTCAAACATGCTATGGGCATATGTGGAATTACACCCCAAAATACATTCTGTTGCTTCTCCTGAGTACGGGGATACCACATGTGTGAGACTTTTTGGGAGCCTAGCCGCGTACAGGACCCCAAAAACCAAGCACCGCCTTCAGGCTTTCTAAGGGTGTAAATTTTTGATTTCACTCCTCACTGCCTATCACAGTTTCGGAGGCCATGGAATGCCCAGATGGCACAAAACCCCCCCAAATGACCCCATTTTGGAAAGTAGACACCCCAAGCTATTTGCTGAGAGGTATGGTGAGTATTTTGCAGATCTCGCTTTTCTCTTATCATCCATGGACTGACACGGTGTCTCTTTACACTTTACACGTGGGTTATGTCCCTGCTTGCAGGAGAAGACCTAGGCAGAATGTGAAATGTTATACATACATTCTAAAAGCCAGAGCTGAACAGCCCCACCCAGGGGGCCGTCCCTCCGGACATAACCCTCCCACTACAGTCAGAAGACTTCAGTTTTTTTCTGCCTAGCAGAAGGAGAAGACGTGGCTCTCTCAGGAGCCAATCTCCTGACCTATTTTTATTCCTTTTCTGGAATTCTTTTTTATTTTATTTTTGAGAATTTTCTATCAACTGTCGGCTGGGCAACAGGTTGGGTACAAGATATCCTCGTAGTCTTCCCTGTCCGACCATCGAGCGTGCTGATCCTCGCCTTGTGTGTGTGAGACTCAGTTCACGACAGGCCCCATGACTCCAGGGGTGGCCGGGTTTGCTTTCATGCTCCCACGGTCCTCTCAAGACTGAACAGTTCCTGACTGACTGTATCTTTCGCGGTGGACCGGGCCGACAGCTACTCAGTACTGCACTGTGATAGTCCTGTCAGAAACACACCAGTGGGTCCCTCAGGGGACGGGTAAGTAGTCTCTCCTGCCTGCAGGTGAGTACAAAAGGCTGTGTGTTTCTCTGTGGGGGATTTTCCCTGTCTCCCCCTGTATTTCATTGTCACTCTCTGTCACCATTGCTGGTGCTGTGCTGTGTGGGGTGCCTGGGGGTCACACTGTTCTTGGAGGGGCTAATGCTGGTCTGCAGATATGCTTGGCGCCTTTTTTTGTGTGTTTTGGGGCCTGAGCGCCGAGTGGCGCTGTGTGTGTGCTGTTTTTTCACTTTTGCTGAGTCATGGCGCCATCTTGCCGCAGATCGCCTCAGTGAAGTGCGGCGGCCATTTTCTTGTAGCACGTGCGCTCTTCAGCACTAGTTTTGGCCTCTAGCGCTGCTGTAACAGCGCGAATCTCCTCACAATCTCCTCACAGCTCACCAGCGCTGACACAGCGCTGTACAGACAGCGGAACTGAGCGGTCCCTGGTCCGGTTTGGTGAGTCCCCTGGGCGCCCCCTCCTCAGTCAGCACAGCCTGTGGGTGGACTTTTTATCTGAGGAGTCTCAGAGGGGGGCAATATGGAGTCTCTGTCACCAGCTTCCCCTAAATGTCAGTGGACAACAGGCAGTGCTTCAGCACCTGCGGTCCCTAGGGACCAGTTGTGGGCAGTCCTGGAATAATTTCTGACCAGGATGGGAGCTGTGTGCAAGCGCAAGGGAGCAAAAAAGCGCCCTCTCCCCACTTTACTTCATGAGGGCAGTGCGCTGATTCAGATATGGGCCTAGCCACTACCGCTCAGGACCCTAGTTCTGAATGTATTGGATGGTTTTGAACAGGACATTCCTTATGAGGAAAACTCCAGTTCTGAGTCAGTAAATGACAGGGCGCTTGTTAGTGTACTCATGACTGCGGTGAGGGACACTCTCAAGCTAAAATGCTGCGGATGCAGAACCTCAGGCGGATACAGTCTCCTTTGGTTCTTTTAAGGCCAGGCCTTCTAAAGAGGTTTTTCCATATGTACTTTCTTTGACCAGTTCATTGATAAGGTCTGGGAAAAGCAGCAGAAGAATTTTTTTATGGTCCCGCGGCGTTTGTCTATCAGATACCCCTTGAAGATGCCCTACTTAAAAAGTGGGCTTCTCCCCCAGGGTCGACCCTCCAGTCGCCCGGTTGAACAAGGCCATCACTCTCCCGATGGAGGGGACTCCTGCATTTGAGGACCCCACTGACAGGAGGTCAGAAGTGGTGAGCAGAGCCATGTTTGCCTTGTTGGGATCCGCCCTACGGCCTGTGATAGCGGCGACCCTTGTGTCTTAAACACTTACAGGTTGGGCAAAAATGTTGCACCTAGCTGTACAGGAGCATAATCTTCCTCCAGACACAGTTGTTTTGGCCCACCAACTGGTTCAGGGCCTGGTTTATGTGTGCGATGCCACGTTGGACGCGACCCCTTTAATATCCAGGGCCTCTGTCTCGGCGGTGGTATTGCGTCGTCTTATCTGGTTGAAGTGCTGGTCTGCTGACCTAGCCTTAGGAAGCTCCTGACGGATCTACCATTTAAAGGTGGTAGACCTTTCGGTGCTGCTCTGGATGACATTGTCATGGATGTCATGGGAGGTAAAAGCACTCTTCTTCCTTAGACTAGCAAGGGTGAGGAGGCCCGCCGCAAACAGGGGCCTTCCTTTCCAGCAAAAGGTTTTTTTTTTCGTCAGTCAGAGTCCACGGGTAGGCCCTCTCAGACTGACGGCAGTGCGGCTGGTGGGCACAAGTGCCCCTGGGTGCGTAAGCCGAACATGCGGCTCCCAAGCCCACCTCCGCGTGAAGTCTTGCCTCCGCCCGACTCTGGGGTGGGGGGACGACTTCGCAGGTCACGAATCGGTGGTCCTCCCGAATCTCCGACTGGTGGGTGTGCGAGGAGGTCACCTCAGGATACAGGATAGTATTCCGATCCTGGCCCCCAGACAGATTCTTTCCCTCAAATCTTCCTCTCCTTCCTACCTGTCGGGCAGCCCTCTTGGGGGCTGTACAGGATTTGATCAGGTCCGGAGTGATTGTGCCGGTTCCGTCACAGGAGAGTTTTCAGGGATTCTACTTGAATCTGTTTGTCGTCCCAAAAATAGGACGTGGTTCGACCTATCCTGGACCTCAAGGCCCTGAATGTCTTCGAGAAGGTGCAGAAATTCCGCATGGAATCTATTCGCACGGTGATCGCTACACTCCACCAAAGGGATTTTCTTCTGGCGTCCTTGGACTTCAAGGACGCCTACTTGCATGTTCCGATCTGCGCAAGTCACCAGAAGTTTCTGCGCTTTGCGATCAGCGAAGTCCACTATCGATTGTGGCTCTTCCTTTCGGCCTAGCCTCGGCACCAAGGGTGTTCACCAAGGTGCTTGCTCCAGTTCTAGCCTTCTGTTACAGCGAGGTATTACTGTCGTGGGCTATCTGGACGATCTTCTGCTAAGAGCAGAAAGTGGATCAGACTTAGAGGAAAGGTGACTATCGTCAATTAGACCCTCAGGGACTCGGGTGGTTCCTGAACATTCAGGAGTCAGTCCTGGTCCTGACTCAGTGTCTGGAGTATCTAGTTCTGATTCTGGACTCCTTGGAGGCAAAGGTATCCTACCTCTGGAGAAGTTGCTGACACTTCAGTCTGCGGTGCGGGTGCTGACATCCCAAAAATGGTTGTCAATCCGTTTTTTGCATGAGAGTCCTGAGACTCGTGGTGGCCTCCTTCGCGGCCATTCCGTATGCCCAATCACACACCAGGGCATTGCAGAAGGAGATCTTGTCCACCTGGGACAAATCCCCGTTGTCCTTGGATCTTCAGATCCAGGTGATTCACCTGGTCAGGGCGCCCCTGACATGGTGGTTGAGATCCTCGGCTCTTCGGTCCGGAAAGTCGTTCCCCTCCCATCCAATGGACATCACTCATGATGGACACCAGCCTGACGGGCTGGGGTGGAGTCTGGGGAATCCTGTCGGCTCAGGCCTTGGACTCCGGACGAGCCCGTTTACCAATCACTGTTCTGGTAATACGTGCCATCGGACTGTGTCTCTCCTCAGGTCAGAGAGAGTACGGGGTCGCTCCATCAGGAGCCAGTCGGACACCGCCACGGCGGTGGCGTATGTAAACCATCAAGGGGGAACTCGGAGCTCAGCTGCGGCTTCCGAGGTAGTCCGTATCCTGAAGTGGGCCGGAAGAAACGTGCCGGCTCTGTAGGCCATTTTACATTCTGGGCATAGACAATGGGCAGGCGGACTATCTGAGTCGCCAATCGCCAGACACCGGACCAAGAAGAGTGGTCCTTGCATATTTCAACTCCTTTACCGATGGTGGGGCACGCCGGATGTGGACCTGATGGCCTCTCGACTCAATCGCAAGGGTCGAGGTTGTGGCCAGATCCAGGGATCCTTGGGCGATGCCTCGGATGCGTTGGTGGCCCCATAGGGTCCTTATCGCCTGATATAAACTCCAGCGATCCTAATTGTTCCGGATTGGCCTCAGCATCACTGGTACGCTGATCTGGTACGTCTCGTCGCGGACGTTCCCTGGCGGTTGCCGATGAGGGAGGACCTTCAGTCTCAAGGTCCTATGTTTCATCCGGCTTACAGTCTCTGGCTTTAACGGCAGGGCTGTTAAAAGCCAGGTGCTGAGGGACCGAGGTCTCTCGGACTCGGTCATTTTGACCATGTTAAGGACACGGAAGTCTTCCTTCAGGCAGATCTATCACCGTACCTGGAAAGCTTATATCGCCATGTGCGAAGCGCTGGACTGGCGTCCTCGGACGTATTCCGTCCCCAGAATCCTGCGTCCTCTGCAGTGTGGAGTGACCCAAAAGCTTGCTTTGAGTACCATCAAGGATCAGATTTCGGCCTTGGCCGTCTTCTTTCAGCGACCTCTAGCGGGTCATTTTCTTGGTTAGCACCTTGTGTTGGGGGTTCGCCATGTGCTCCCTCCTGTCAAGCCTCCTCTCCCACCGTGGGATCTGAATTTGGTGCTCTCGGTCCTCCAGGAACCTCCTTTTGGGAATATCCGGGATATTCCCCTCTTGTCTTGTCTCAGAAGGTGGCCTTTTTAGTGGCAATCACTTCTGTTTGACGAGTGTCTGAGTTGGCGGCTTTGTCCTGCAAGTCGCCATATATAGTCATCCATAAGGATAAGGCGGTGTTGCATCCGTGACCTTCCTTTTTTGCCAAAGGTGGTGTCGACCTTTCACCTACATGAGGACATTGCCCTCCCGTCCTTGTGTCCTCACCCATCGCATCCCAGAGAGTTTGCGCTGCACATATTGGAGGTGGTACGAGCCTTACGGGTGTACCTGTCTGCTACTGCTTCTATTCGGAAGTCCGACTCACTATTTGTGACTGTCTCTGGTCCATAACAGGGCCAAGCGGTTTCGTCTGCCATCATTTTTAGGGGAATCAGACAAACCGTCATTCAAGCCTATGCTCTCAAAGGGCGGGCGCCTCCCTTTCCGGTTACGGCGCATTCCACCAGGACAATTGGTGCTTCCTGGGTTTCCCGACATCAAGCGTCGGTTGCACAAGTGTGCAAGGTGGCGACCTGGTCGTCTGTTCATGCCTTTTAAGTTTTATAAGGTTAATGTGGCTGCATCTTCGGATGCTTCCTTCGGCCGCAGGGTGCTGCAGGCCGCTGTTTAAAGTTGCGACTCCTCCGTTGAGGAGCTCTGCCTTATTGGTGTGAAGTTTTGGTTTTTCCATTTATACTGCTCCCATCCCTCTTGACACTGCTTTGGGACATCCCACGTGTAAAGTGTAAAGAGACACCGTGTCAGTCCATGGATGATAAGAGAAAATAGGATTTTTTGTACTCACCGTAAAATCCTTTTCTTGACATCCATGGACTGACACGGCACCCACCCTTCCTTTTAAGTTTGTACTGCTTTGTTACGAACTGAAGTCTTCTGACTGTAGTGGGAGGGTTATGTCCGGAGGGACGGCCCCCTGGGTGGGGCTGTTCAGCTCTGGCTTTTAGAATGTATGTATAACATTTCACATTCTGCCTAGGTCTTCTCCTGCAAGCAGGGACATAACCCACGTGTAAAGTGTAAAGAGACACCGTGTCAGTCCATGGATGTCAGAGGAAAGGATTTTACGGTGAGTACAAAAAATCCTATTTTTGTCACAAAGTTTTTAAAATTAAAAAAAAAAAAAAATGATTTTCTTTCTTCATTTTCAAAAACAAATGAGAGCTGTAAAATACTCACTATGCCTCTCAGCAAATAGCTTGGGGTGTCTACTTTCCAAAATGGTGTCATTTGGGGGGGTTTTGTGCTATTTTGGCATTTTATGGCCTTCGAAACTGTGATAGGTAGTGAGGAGTGAAATCAAAAATTTGTGCCCTTAGAAATCCTGAAGGCGGTGCTTGGTTTTCGGGGTCCCGTACGCGGCTAGGCTCCTAAAAAGTCCCACACATGTGGTATCCCCGTACTCAGGAGAAGCAGAAAAATGTATTTTGGGGTGCAATTTCACATATAACCTAGGCATGTGTGAGCAATATATCATTTAGTGATAACTTTTTGTATTTTTTTTTTGTCATTATTCAATCACTTGGGACAAAAAAAAAATATTCAATGGGCTCAACATGCCTCTCAGCAATTTCCTTGGGGTGTCTACTTTCTAAAATGGGGTCATTTGGGGGGGTTTGTGCTATTTTGGCATTTTATGGCCTTCGAAACTGTGATAGGTAGTGAGGAGTGAAATCAAAAATTTGCGCCCTTAGAAATCCTGAAGGCGGTGCTTGGTTTTCATGGGGCCCGTACGCGGCTAGGCTCCCAAAAAGTCCCACACATGTGGTATCCCCGTACTCAGGAGAAGCAGCAAAATGTATTTTGGGGTGCAATTCCACATATAACCATGGCATGTGTGAGCAATATATCATTTAGTGACAACTTTTTGTAATTTTTTTTTTTTTTTTTTTAGTCATTATTCAATCACTTGAGACAAAAAAAAAAAATATTCAATGGGCTCAACATGCCTCTCAGCAATTTCCTTGGGATGTCTACTTTCCAAAATGGGGTCATTTGGGGGGGTTTTGTACTGCCCTGCCATTTTAGCACCTGAAGAAATTAGATAGGCAGTCATAAATTAAAAGCTGTGTAAATTCCAGAAAATTTACCCTAGTTTGTAGACGCTATAACTTTTGCGCAAACCAATAAATATACGCTTATTGACATTTTTTTACTAAAGACATGTGGCTGAATACATTTTGGCCTAAATGTATGACTAAAATTGAGTTTATTTGATTTTTCTTATAACAAAAAGTAGAAAATATAATTTTTTTTTCAAAATTTTCAGTCTTTTTCCGTTTATATCGCAAAAAATAAAAATCGCAGAGGCAATAAAACACCATTAAAAGAAAGCTCTATTTGTGTGAAGAAAAGGCCCCAACTTTCGTTTGGGTACAACATTGCATGTCCACACAATTTCCAGTTAAAGCAGCGCAGTGCCAAATTCTGAAAACACCTCTGGTCCTTTAGCTACAAAATGGTCCGGGGCTTAAGTGGTTAAACCACGCCAATTTTTCTCCATGGCGCGCTTCGCTTTTTTTACAATGTTGGCAATAGGGATGAGCCGAACACCCCCAGGTTCGGTTCGCAGCAGAACCTGTGAACGGACCGAAAGTTTGCGCGAACTTTAGAACCCTATTAAATACAATGGACTCGAATGTTCGAAATCAAAAGTGCTAAATATAAAGGCTAATATGCAAGTTATTGTCCTAAAAAGGGTTTGGGGACGTGTTTCCCGTGTTTAGAACTGTCCCTGCACAAAATGACATTTCTAAAGGAAAAAAAGTCATTTAAAACTGCTTGGGGCTTTAATGTAATGTCTGGTCCCAGCAATATGGATGAAAATCATTGAGAAAAATTGCATGGGTACCCCCCCCCCCACCCCCCAGTCCATTACCATCCCCTTTGGGTCTTGTATGGATATTAAGGGGAATCCCACACCCAAATTAAAAAAAGGAAAGGCGTGGGGCCCCCAGGCCCTATATACTCTGAACAGCAGTATACAGGCAGTGCAAACAAGACAGGGACTGTAGATTTGTTGTTATGTAGAATCTGTTTGTAATTTTTAACTCCCTGCCTGTGGTATTAGTATGAGAACACCAGCAATTGTATTGAGGTAAGCTTTAGGTGCACACTGCGCAAAGGACACTAAAGCAAAATACTGCAGCTCCCTGCCTGTATTTGTATCAGAACACCAGCAATTGTATTGAGTAGTGATGAGCCGAACACCCCCGGGTTCGGTTCGCACCAGAACCCGCGAACGGACCGGAAGTTCGAACGAACATTAGAACCCTATTAAATACAATGGATGCGAACGTTCGAATTCTAAAGTGCTAATTATAACAACTATTATGCATGTTATTGTCCTAAAAAGGGTTTGGGAACCCGGGTTCTGCACCAGGGGACATGTATCAATGCAAAAAGAAGTTTTAAAAACGGTCGTTTTTCGGGAGCAGTCATTTTAATGATGCATAAAGTGAAAAAAAAAAAGTCAAATATTCCTTTAAATATCGTACCTGGGGGGTGTCTAAAGTATGCCTGTGAAGTGCCACGTGTTTCCCGTGTTTAGAACTGTCCCTGCACAAAATGACACTTCTAAAGGAAAAAAAAGCCATTTAAAACTGCTTGCGGCTTTAATGTAATGTCTGGTCCCGGTAATATGGATGAAATTCTTTAAGAAAAATGGCATAGCTACCCCATGACCCCCCCCCCCCTACCCCAGCCCATTACCAGCCCCTTTGGGTCTTGTATGGATATTAAGGGGAACCCCGCACATAAAATAAAAAAGGCCCTATATACTCTGAACAGCCGTATACAGGCGGTGCATACAAGACAGGGACTGTAGGTTTGTTCTTATGTAGAATCTGTTTGTAATTTTGAACAGGTACATTGTTGAAGTGTAGCTCCAGCCCAAAAATCTATTTTTAAACTTTTTGGAAAACATAGGTAAGGGTTATCACCCCTGTAACATTTGTTTTGCTGTCTGTGCCCCTGTTCAGAACATTTCACCTCACTTTCCGTCCCAATGACAACTGTTTTTGAAATGTGGTGTTTTTCTTGAAACAAGGATTGCTGATAAAGCATCAGTACAGAGGAGACACCTTTCTCCCATATTTATTCTTACAGGAGAGAATTTTCCTTCCTAGTGGTAGATTTCCTCTCACTTCCTGTTGTCTTCTTGCGTTTGCAAGTAGGAGTCGTTTGTAAGTTGGATGTTTGAAAGTAGGGACCTGCCGTATATACTCTGCAGAAATAGGCCCCTTAGTTGTTGGTGTTGGCACAACACTGTAAGCACTCACAGTTACTCTTGGTTGGTGCTGGAACGCCCTGCTGTCAACTATTATATCAGGAATTTTAATTACATATAATTGTTGAACAGTGGTAGTAAAAATTGGGCCTTTGATGGTGGTGCTGGTGCCACAACACTGTAAGCCCTGACAGTTACTCTTGGTGGGTGCAGCAATGGGCCCTGCTGTGAATTATTAGATCAAGAATTGTAATTACATGCCCCTGTTGAACAGGGGCTGAAAAATTGGGCCTTAGGCACTGGTGGCACAACACTGCAACCCCTCACAGATACTGTACTTGGAGCACAGCAATGAGCCCTGTTGCAAAGTATTGCTTCAAAAATTGTAATGACACGCCCCTGTTAAACAGGGGCTGAAAAATTGGGCCTTAGGCACTGGTGGCACAACACTGCAACTCCTCACAGATACTGTACTTGGAGCACAGCAATGAGCCCTGTTGCAAAGTATTGCTTCAAAAATTGTAATTACACGCCCCTGTTAAACAGGGGCTGAAAAATTGGGCGTTAGGCACTGGTGGCGGCACCCATAAACAAAAATGATCTTCCAAGCTATCATCATCAATCGTATCATTGAGGACTCGGAGGAGGAGGATAGCCAGTCAACATAACAGCACAGGCACTCAGCATCAGCATCAGTCTTGAAGGGATGTGACATTTTAAAATCAATTAGTCTGTTATATCAGCATCAGGTGTGTGGTAGCTGGTGGTGATCCAAGACTGGTTCATCTTGATGAAAGTCAGTCGATCAACCGAGTCGGTGGACAGGCGCACCCTGTGATCCGTGACAAATCCTCCAGCAGCACTGAATGTGCGTTCCGAAAGAACGCTGGATGCAGGACAGGCCAGTAGCTCAATTGCATACTGTGCAAGCTCTGGCCAGTGATCCATCCTCAAGACCCAGTAAGCCAGAGGATTTTCGGTGGGGAAGGTGTCCAAGTCTGACCTTGCCCCTAGATATTCCTGCACCATGTTTATCAGACGCTGGCGATGGTTGCTGGAACCAATCATACTTTGGGGCTGCGGACTAAAGAATTGTCTGAACGCATCGGTCAGACGGCCACCTTCCCCACCGCTCCTTCTTTGACTGGCCGAAGCCTCAGCAACTCGTTGTCCAGGACCAGGAGTTTGCAACCTCCCAGTCTCTGGGAACGCGTTGCACAGACCTTTCTGCAAGGCCTCCCGGAGTTGTCTCATCCTCTGCTCCCTCTGCGACGGTAACATAAGGTCCGCAACCTTACCCTTGTACCGTGGATCAAGGAGAGTGGCCAGCCAGTAATGGTCCCTCTCCTTGATCCGAAGAATACGAGGATCCTTCCGCAGACTTTGCAGGATCAGGGAGGCCATGCAGCGTAGGTTTGCTGAGGCATTCGCTCCGGAGTCCTCTGGGTCACTAAGGACGACATGATCCGCAGCCACCTCCTCCCAGCCACGTACAAGTCCACTGGTTTCTTGGGACTGTAAATCATCCCTAAAAGACTGCTGCTGATGATGCTGAGTGCCAGCCTCCACCTCCATGCTGACACAATCCTCCTCCTCCTCCTCCTCCTCCTCCTCTTCCTGTGCGATGGGTGGGACAGAAGGAACACTGTCTGGGTAAAGGGGGCCTTGAGAGGCAAGGAAGTCCTCCTCTTCCTGCCTCTGTTCTGCCTCAAGTGCCCTGTCCATTATTCCACGCAGCGTGTGCTCCAACAGGTGGACAAGAGGTACAGTGTCACTGATGCATGCACTGTCACTGCTCACCATCCTCGTGGCCTCCTCAAATGGTGCCAGGACAGTGCATGCATCCCTGATCATGCCCCACTGGCGTGGAGAAAAAAAACCAAGCTCCCCTGACCCTGTCCTGGTGCCGTAGTCGCACAGGTACTCATTGATGGCCCTCTGCTGCGTGTGCAGCCGCTGCAGCATGGCCAACGTTGAGTTCCACCTGGTGGGCATGTCACATATAAGGCGGTTCTTGGGCAGGTTCAACTCCTTTTGCAGCTCAGCCAGGCGAGCACTGGCATTATAAGATCTGCGGAAATGCACACAGACTTTCCTGGCCTGCCTCAGGACATCCTGTAAGCCCGGGTACCTGCCCAAGAACCGCTGCACCACCAGGTTAAGGACGTGAGCCACACAGGGCACATGGGTCAGTTGTCCCTGTCGGAGGGCGGAGAGGAGGTTGGTGCCATTGTCGCAAACCACCATTCCTGGCTTAAGCTGGCGTGGCGTCAACCACCTCTCGGCCTGGCCCTGCAGAGCAGACAGGACCTCTGCCCCAGTGTGGCTTCTGTCCCCCAAACACACCAGCGCAAGCACGGCATGGCATCTTTTTGCCTGCGTACTTGCGTAGCCCCGTGAACGGCTACGGAGCACCGCTGGTTCATAGGACAAACCACAGGAAGAGGCCATGGAGGAAGAAGAAGAGGAGGGGGTGGAGGAGAGAGGTGTGTCACAACCAGTAGTAGCATTTTGGAGGCGTGGCGGTGGGACAACCTCCAACACTACTGCACCTTGTCCTGAATCCTTCCCAGCTGCCAAAAGAGTGACCCAATGGGCCGTGAAAGAAAGGTAACGTCCCTGTCCATGCCTGCTGGACCATGAGTCAGCGGTAATATGCACCTTACCGCTGACCGCCCTGTCCAGCGAGGCCAAGACATTGCCTTCCACATGCCGGTAGAGAGCCGGAATAGCCTTCCGTGAGAAAAAGTGGCGTTTGGGAACCTGCCACTGAGGAACCGCACATTGCACAAACTCACGGAAGGGGGCCGAGTCTACCAACTGAAAAGGCAGCAGTTGAAGCGCTAGCAATTTAGCCAAGCTAGCATTCAACCGCTGGGCATGTGGATGGCTGGGAGTGAACTTCTTTCGACGGTCCAGCAGCTGGGGCAGGGAAATTTGCCTGCTAGAATCGGACGTCGGTGTACTGCTAGCAGAGTGGGCGCAAGTACTTGGCTGTGACACACCTAATTCTACACCTTCATTCCTCTCAGTGCATGTTTCAGAGAGGACTGAAGTTATAGTGGGGTTGGAGATCCCAGCTGATGCGGTGCAAGGAGAGGTCCGCTTTGTTCTTTGGTGTGGGTCTTTGAGGTAGGCTTGCCAACGAGCTGCATGGCAGGTCAACATATGTCTGGTCAGGCATGTGGTACCCAAGCGGCTGATGTTTTGGCCACGCGATATACGCTTGAGACATATGTTGCAAACAGCAGCTGTGCGATCTGATGCACTAGCCTCAAAAAAGGCCCACACCAAAGAACTTTTTGAATGACGGGCAGAGGCAGCGCCCTGCACAGGCGGAGCTCTGCGGTGTGATTCCGTCGGTGTACTGCCCTTACGCTGGCCACCAAAGGGCATCCTGCCTCGTTGGAGATGTGCCTCCTCCTCATCCTCCTCCTCCTCCTCTCTCCTATTAGGCACCCACGTGGAGTCATTGACCTCATCATCCCCTCCCTCCTCATCACTGGAGCCAATCTGGCAGTATGCTGCAGCTGCTGGAACATGACTGCCAGATTGGTGTCCTTCTTGAGCATCCCCTCTGTCTGCTCTCACGCTACTGCCTTCCTCTAGCTGGGTTTCATCATCAGACCCTTCGAAACGCTGGGCATCCTCCTGGAGCATGTACCCAACACTGTGCTGAAACAGTTCGGGGGACTCCTCAGGAGGAGGACATGGTGGGTCTAGGGAAGGAGTGACTGATGATTTGTCTGACATTGATACCAGGGAAGACGACGCTTTGGCAGCTGCTTTTCCAGTACCCTGAGCCTGGGTGAGAGAGGATGAGGAGGAGGAGGAGGGCTTGGTCATCCACTCTACCAAGTCTTCGGCATGATGTGGCTCAACATGTCCAGCTGCCGAAAAGAAGGACAAGCGTGTCCCATGGCCATGTGCTGATGACAATGCACCGCGTCCACGACCAGCACTGTTGCCCCCAGACACAGAGCCTGCTTGCCCTCTTTTATTGCCTCCTGACTGTCTGCCTCTCCTTGTTTGCCTTCCAGACATTCTAATAGATGGCCTGCAGGGAGATGGGAAAAAAGCAATAAGGGCTACCTTCAGGTGTCCTTCTCTGTCCCTGGAAACAAGGACTTGCAGAGTGAAAGAAAAAAAACACTCTCCCTACCTACAGTTTTCTGTCCCTAGAAAAAATGTTTTTTTTAATCACAATATAGCACAAGGAAAATTAACTCACTGTCCTTACAGGTCCCTGGAAACAAGGACTTGCAGAGTGAAAGAAAAAAAACACTCTCCCTACCTACAGTTTTCTGTCCCTAGAAAAAAATGTTTTTTTTAATCACAATATAGCAAAAGGACAATTCACTCACTGTCCTTCCAGGTCCCTGGAAACAAGGACTTGCAGAGTGAAAGAAACTGACACTGTCCCTACCTAGAGTTTTCTGTCCCTGGAATAAATGTTTTTTTCAGCACAATATAGCACAAGGACAATTAACTCACTGTCCTTACAGGTCCCTGGAAACAAGGACTTGCAGAGTGAAAGAAAAAAAACACTCTCCCTACCTACAGTTTTCTGTCCCTAGAAAAAAATGTTTTTTTTAATCACAATATAGCAAAAGGACAATTCACTCACTGTCCTTCCAGGTCCCTGGAAACAAGGACTTGCAGAGTGAAAGAAACTGACACTGTCCCTACCTAGAGTTTTCTGTCCCTGGAATAAATGTTTTTTTCAGCACAATATAGCACAAGGACAATTAACTCACTGTCCTTACAGGTCCCTGGAAACAAGGACTTGCAGAGTGAAAGAAAAAAAATACTCTCCCTACCTACAGTTTTCTGTCCCTAGAAAAAAATGTTTTTTTTAATCACAATATAGCAAAAGGACAATTCACTCACTGTCCTTCCAGGTCCCTGGAAACAAGGACTTGCAGAGTGAAAGAAACTGACACTGTCCCTACCTAGAGTTTTCTGTCCCTGGAATAAATGTTTTTTTCAGCACAATATAGCACAAGGACAATTAACTCACTGTCCTTACAGGTCCCTGGAAACAAGGACTTGCAGAGTGAAAGAAAAAAAATACTCTCCCTACCTACAGTTTTCTGTCCCTAGAAAAAAATGTTTTTTTTAATCACAATATAGCAAAAGGACAATTCACTCACTGTCCTTCCAGGTCCCTGGAAACAAGGACTTGCAGAGTGAAAGAAACTGACACTGTCCCTACCTAGAGTTTTCTGTCCCTAGAATAAATGTTTTTTTTAATCACAATATAGCAAAAGGACAATTCACTCACTGTCCTTCCAGGTCCCTGGAAACAAGGACTTGCAGAGTGAAAGAAACTGACACTGTCCCTACCTAGAGTTTTCTGTCCCTAGAATAAATGTTTTTTTTAATCACAATATAGCACAAGGAAAATTAACTCACTGTCCTTACAGGTCCCTGGAAACAAGGACTTGCAGAGTGAAAGAAAAAAAACACTCTCCCTACCTACAGTTTTCTGTCCCTAGAAAAAAATGTTTTTTTTAATCACAATATAGCAAAAGGACAATTCACTCACTGTCCTTCCAGGTCCCTGGAAACAAGGACTTGCAGAGTGAAAGAAACTGACACTGTCCCTACCTAGAGTTTTCTGTCCCTGGAATAAATGTTTTTTTCAGCACAATATAGCACAAGGACAATTAACTCACTGTCCTTACAGGTCCCTGGAAACAAGGACTTGCAGAGTGAAAGAAAAAAAATACTCTCCCTACCTACAGTTTTCTGTCCCTAGAAAAAAATGTTTTTTTTAATCACAATATAGCAAAAGGACAATTCACTCACTGTCCTTCCAGGTCCCTGGAAACAAGGACTTGCAGAGTGAAAGAAACTGACACTGTCCCTACCTAGAGTTTTCTGTCCCTAGAATAAATGTTTTTTTTAATCACAATATAGCAAAAGGACAATTCACTCACTGTCCTTCCAGGTCCCTGCAAACAAGGACTTGCAGAGTGAAAGAAACTGACACTGTCCCTACCTAGAGTTTTCTGTCCCTAGAATAAATGTTTTTTTTAATCACAATATAGCAAAAGGACAATTCACTCACTGTCCTTCCAGGTCCCTGGAAACAAGGACTTGCAGAGTGAAAGAAACTGACACTGTCCCTACCTAGAGTTTTCTGTCCCTAGAATAAATGTTTTTTTTAATCACAATATAGCAAAAGGACAATTCACTCACTGTCCTTCCAGGTCCCTGGAAACAAGGACTTGCAGAGTGAAAGAAACTGACACTGTCCCTACCTAGAGTTTTCTGTCCCTAGAATAAATGTTTTTTTTAATCACAATATAGCAAAAGGACAATTCACTCACTGTCCTTCCAGGTCCCTGGAAACAAGGACTTGCAGAGTGAAAGAAACTGACACTGTCCCTACCTAGAGTTTTCTGTCCCTAGAATAAATGTTTTTTTTAATCACAATATAGCACAAGGAAAATTAACTCACTGTCCTTACAGGTCCCTGGAAACAAGGACTTGCAGAGTGAAAGAAAAAAAACACTCTCCCTACCTACAGTTTTCTGTCCCTAGAAAAAAATGTTTTTTTTAATCACAATATAGCAAAAGGACAATTCACTCACTGTCCTTCCAGGTCCCTGGAAACAAGGACTTGCAGAGTGAAAGAAACTGACACTGTCCCTACCTAGAGTTTTCTGTCCCTGGAATAAATGTTTTTTTCAGCACAATATAGCACAAGGACAATTAACTCACTGTCCTTACAGGTCCCTGGAAACAAGGACTTGCAGAGTGAAAGAAAAAAAATACTCTCCCTACCTACAGTTTTCTGTCCCTAGAAAAAAATGTTTTTTTAATCACAATATAGCAAAAGGACAATTCACTCACTGTCCTTCCAGGTCCCTGGAAACAAGGACTTGCAGAGTGAAAGAAACTGACACTGTCCCTACCTAGAGTTTTCTGTCCCTAGAATAAATGTTTTTTTTAATCACAATATAGCAAAAGGACAATTCACTCACTGTCCTTCCAGGTCCCTGGAAACAAGGACTTGCAGAGTGAAAGAAACTGACACTGTCCCTACCTAGAGTTTTCTGTCCCTAGAATAAATGTTTTTTTTAATCACAATATAGCACAAGGAAAATTAACTCACTGTCCTTACAGGTCCCTGGAAACAAGGACTTGCAGAGTGAAAGAAAAAAAACACTCTCCCTACCTACAGTTTTCTGTCCCTAGAAAAAAATGTTTTTTTTAATCACAATATAGCAAAAGGACAATTCACTCACTGTCCTTCCAGGTCCCTGGAAACAAGGACTTGCAGAGTGAAAGAAACTGACACTGTCCCTACCTAGAGTTTTCTGTCCCTGGAATAAATGTTTTTTTCAGCACAATATAGCACAAGGACAATTAACTCACTGTCCTTACAGGTCCCTGGAAACAAGGACTTGCAGAGTGAAAGAAAAAAAATACTCTCCCTACCTACAGTTTTCTGTCCCTAGAAAAAAATGTTTTTTTTAATCACAATATAGCAAAAGGACAATTCACTCACTGTCCTTCCAGGTCCCTGGAAACAAGGACTTGCAGAGTGAAAGAAACTGACACTGTCCCTACCTAGAGTTTTCTGTCCCTAGAATAAATGTTTTTTTTAATCACAATATAGCAAAAGGACAATTCACTCACTGTCCTTCCAGGTCCCTGGAAACAAGGACTTGCAGAGTGAAAGAAACTGACACTGTCCCTACCTAGAGTTTTCTGTCCCTAGAATAAATGTTTTTTTTAATCACAATATAGCAAAAGGACAATTCACTCACTGTCCTTCCAGGTCCCTGGAAACAAGGACTTGCAGAGTGAAAGAAACTGACACTGTCCCTACCTAGAGTTTTCTGTCCCTAGAATAAATGTTTTTTTTAATCACAATATAGCAAAAGGACAATTCACTCACTGTCCTTCCAGGTCCCTGGAAACAAGGACTTGCAGAGTGAAAGAAACTGACACTGTCCCTACCTAGAGTTTTCTGTCCCTAGAATAAATGTTTTTTTTAATCACAATATAGCACAAGGAAAATTAACTCACTGTCCTTACAGGTCCCTGGAAACAAGGACTTGCAGAGTGAAAGAAAAAAAACACTCTCCCTACCTACAGTTTTCTGTCCCTAGAAAAAAATGTTTTTTTTAATCACAATATAGCAAAAGGACAATTCACTCACTGTCCTTCCAGGTCCCTGGAAACAAGGACTTGCAGAGTGAAAGAAACTGACACTGTCCCTACCTAGAGTTTTCTGTCCCTGGAATAAATGTTTTTTTCAGCACAATATAGCACAAGGACAATTAACTCACTGTCCTTACAGGTCCCTGGAAACAAGGACTTGCAGAGTGAAAGAAAAAAAATACTCTCCCTACCTACAGTTTTCTGTCCCTAGAAAAAAATGTTTTTTTTAATCACAATATAGCAAAAGGACAATTCACTCACTGTCCTTCCAGGTCCCTGGAAACAAGGACTTGCAGAGTGAAAGAAACTGACACTGTCCCTACCTAGAGTTTTCTGTCCCTAGAATAAATGTTTTTTTTAATCACAATATAGCAAAAGGACAATTCACTCACTGTCCTTCCAGGTCCCTGGAAACAAGGACTTGCAGAGTGAAAGAAACTGACACTGTCCCTACCTAGAGTTTTCTGTCCCTAGAATAAATGTTTTTTTTAATCACAATATAGCACAAGGAAAATTAACTCACTGTCCTTACAGGTCCCTGGAAACAAGGACTTGCAGAGTGAAAGAAAAAAAACACTCTCCCTACCTACAGTTTTCTGTCCCTAGAAAAAAATGTTTTTTTTAATCACAATATAGCAAAAGGACAATTCACTCACTGTCCTTCCAGGTCCCTGGAAACAAGGACTTGCAGAGTGAAAGAAACTGACACTGTCCCTACCTAGAGTTTTCTGTCCCTGGAATAAATGTTTTTTTCAGCACAATATAGCACAAGGACAATTAACTCACTGTCCTTACAGGTCCCTGGAAACAAGGACTTGCAGAGTGAAAGAAAAAAAATACTCTCCCTACCTACAGTTTTCTGTCCCTAGAAAAAAATGTTTTTTTTAATCACAATATAGCAAAAGGACAATTCACTCACTGTCCTTCCAGGTCCCTGGAAACAAGGACTTGCAGAGTGAAAGAAACTGACACTGTCCCTACCTAGAGTTTTCTGTCCCTAGAATAAATGTTTTTTTTAATCACAATATAGCAAAAGGACAATTCACTCACTGTCCTTCCAGGTCCCTGGAAACAAGGACTTGCAGAGTGAAAGAAACTGACACTGTCCCTACCTAGAGTTTTCTGTCCCTAGAATAAATGTTTTTTTTAATCACAATATAGCAAAAGGACAATTCACTCACTGTCCTTCCAGGTCCCTGGAAACAAGGACTTGCAGAGTGAAAGAAACTGACACTGTCCCTACCTATAGTTTTCTGTCCCTAGAATAAATGTTTTTTTTAATCACAATATAGCAAAAGGACAATTCACTCACTGTCCTTCCAGGTCCCTGGAAACAAGGACTTGCAGAGTGAAAGAAACTGACACTGTCCCTACCTAGAGTTTTCTGTCCCTAGAATAAATGTTTTTTTTTAAGCACACTATAGCAGAAGCACAAAACACACTGACACTCTCCCTACCTATCCTTCTCTTTCCCTAAACTAAAGGAATCCAGGTTAAGCAAGAAAGAAATAACAGTCACTGTCCCTGCCTATGCTACTCTATCCCTGCTCCGGAACACACTACACTAGGCCGCCGTGCTGGCGGCCTTTTATAGTGTGGGGCGTGTACTAAACACCCTCAGCAATAATTGGCCACAGGCATCCTGCCTGTGGCCAATCATTGCTCTCCTCGCTGCCGGCGCTGTGATTGGCCAAGCATGCGGGGTCACAGTGCATGCTTGGCCAATCACAGCGCCTGGATGACACTGCGATGGCGTAGTGCATTGTGGGCCGTTCGCGTCACTCGAATTTGGCGCGAACGGCCCAAATCGTTCGATCTTCGTCGAACGATCGAACAGCCAATGTTCGAGTCGAACGTATGTTCGACTCGAACACGAAGCTCATCCCTAGTATTGAGGTAAGCTTTAGGTGCACACTGTGCAAAGGACACTAAAGAAAAATACTGCAGCTCCCTGCCTGTATTTGTATCAGAACACCAGCAATTGTATTGAGGTAAGCTTTAGGTGCACACTGTGCAAAGGACACTAAAGCAAAATACTGCAGCTCCCTGCCTGTATTTGCATCAGAACACCAGCAATTGTATTGAGGTAAGCTTTAGATGCACACTGTGCAAAGGACACTAAAGCAAAATACTGCAGCTCCCTGCCTGTATTTGTACCAGAACACCAGCAATTGTATTGAGGTAAGCTTTAGATGCACACTGTGCAAAGGACACTAACGAAAAATACTGCAGCTCCCTGCCTGTATTTGTATCAGAACACCAGCAATTGTATTGAGGTAAGCTTTAGATGCACACTGTGCAAAGGACACTAAAGCAAAATACTGCAGCTCCCTGCCTGTATTTGTACCAGAACACCAGCAATTGTATTGAGGTAAGCTTTAGGTGCACACTGTGCAAAGGACACTAAAGAAAAATACTGCAGCTCCCTGCCTGTATTTGTATCAGAACACCAGCAATTGTATTGAGGTAAGCTTTAGGTGCACACTGTGCAAAGGACACTAAAGCAAAATACTGCAGCTCCATGCCTGTATTTGTACCAGAACATCAGCAATTGTATTGAGGTAAGCTTTAGGTGCACACTGTGCAAAGGACACTAAAGCAAAATACTGCAGCTCCCTGCCTGTATTTGTATCAGAACACCAGCAATTGTATTCAGGTAAGCTTTAGGTGCACACTGTGCAAAGGACACTTAAGAAAAATACTGCAGCTCCCTGACTGTATTTGTATCAGAACACCAGCAATTGTATTGAAGTAAGCTTTAGGTGCACACTGTGCAAAGGACACTAAAGCAAAATATTGCAACTCCCTGCCTGTATTTTTATCAGAACACCAGCAATTGTATTCAGCTCCCTGCCTGCATTTTATCAGAACACCAGCAATTGTATTGAGGTAAGCTTTAGGTGCACACTGTGCAAAGGACACTAAAGCAAAATACTGCAGCTCCCTGCCTGTATTTGTATCAGAACACCAGCAATTGTATTCAGGTAAGCTTTTGGTGCACACTGTGCAAAGGACACTAAAGCAAAATACTGCAGCTCCCTGCCTGTATTTGTATCAGAACACCAGTAATTGTATTGAGGTAAGCTTTAGGTGCACACTGTGCAAAGGACACTAAAGAAAAATACTGCAGCTCCCTGCCTGTATTTGTATCAGAACACCAGCAATTGTATTCGTTAAGCTTTAGGTGCAAACTGTGCAAAGGACACTAAAACAAAAAATACTGCAGCTCCCTGCCTGTATTTGTATGAGAACACCACTAATTGTATTCAGGTAAGCTTTAGGTGAACGCTATGCAAAGGACACAGCACACTAAGTGTAAAACTGCAGCTAGCACAATCACCTGCCTGTCTGTCACAGTATAGAGAATAACAGGAACGGATCTAGCTAAGCTGAATACAGTGTATAAATATATATACAACACCTAGGATGCATATATATCCTCTACACCAGGGATAAGCAATTAGCGGACCTCCAGCTGTTGCAAAACTACAACTCCCATGAGGCATAGCAAGACTCTGACAGCCACAAGCATGACACCCAGAGGCAGAGGCATGATGGGACTTGTAGTTTTGCAACAGCTGGAGGTCCGCTAATTGCATATCCCTGCTCTACACACTGTAACTGCAGCTAACTGACTCGCCTGCCTGCTCTATCTAACTCAAATCAAAATACACTGTCTCTCTCTCTCTGTCTGTATTTTAACCAACACTGCAACACACTACACAAGGCCGACTTCCAGGCCGTCTTATATAGTGTGGGGCGTGTACTAAATCCCCTGAGGCATAATTGGCCAAAGCCACCCTGGTTTTGGCCAATTAATTGCTCTCCGTTTTTTCCACGCTGTGATTGGCCAAAGCATGCGGGTCATAGTGCATGCTTGGCCAATCATCAGCCAGCAATGCAACGCGATGCCGCAGTGAATTATGGGCCGTGACGCGCCACTCAAATTTGGCGCGAATGGCCCATAATGTTCGCAATTTGGCAAACAACCGAACAGGCAATGTTCGAGTCGAACATGGGTTTGACTCGAACTCGAAGCTCATCCCTAGTTGGCAACTATGTGATAAGAAGAAGTGTTTTTTCCCTAAGTTTGCTGACACAGCTCCCTTCCCCTTTTAATGCTGGTGGGATAAGAAAGTGTTTTCCCTGCTCCAGAGATGCCACAATGACCTTCCTACATCTTGTGATGAAATCATTATTGTGCTATGTAGAAAGTTTTTTTATTTTGGGTGAGATAAGGAGCTATTTTTTCCACATGGGAGCTGTCATCACATTGTTCCCAATTTTTTTCATTTGTAGATGGAATTATGGGGTGGTTGCACACTGTAGGAATCTTCTCCCTTGTGAGTGGCATGAGGGGCTTATTGTGCCCTCTGTGGGAGCTGACCCTACACCCTCTGCTCTTCTGGTTTTTCCCCACAGTTTAGCATTAGGAGGTGGCTGCTCTTTGTGTGCAAGCTACCAACACCTTCTTCCCAAGATCTTTTCCATGTTTGTCAGCATTAATATGCATTACAATCATAATATTTTAATACGTGACATATAGAAAATATTATGCACTGTCATGTGAAAGGGAGTATAATCCCTGAATTGGCCACGGATATTAAAATCTGATTGTGCAATCTCCTTTACAGTTACTTGGAGGGCCAACTTTACTGCATGTAAATTCAGTGGATTTTTAGGTGGACTCATGCACTTCATGGTGACTAGGGATGAGCTTCGTGTTCGAGTCGAACATACGTTCGACTCGAACATCGGCTGTTCGATCGTTCAGCGAAGATCGAACGATTTGGGCCATTCGCGCCAAATTCGAGTGACGCGAACGGCCCACAATACACTGTGATTGGCCAAGCATGCACTGTGACCCCGCATGCTTGGCCAATCACAGCGCCGGCAGTGAGGAGAGCCATAATTGGCCACAGGCAGGATGCCTGTGGCAAATTATAGCTCAGGGGGGTTTAGTACACGCCCCACACTATAAAAGGCCGCCAGCGCGGCGGCCTTGTGTAGTGTGTTGGCGTGCAGGGAAAGAGATACATAGGCAGGGACAGTGTGTTCTATGTTCTGTTTTATTTTCTCAGGCATCTGCAGGAGTTAGTGGCACAGTATACACCTGTATATCCGT
The DNA here is from genome assembly GCA_029206835.1 of Rana muscosa. Lineage (NCBI taxonomy): Eukaryota > Metazoa > Chordata > Amphibia > Anura > Ranidae > Rana > Rana muscosa. The sequence continues at coordinate 172,226,599 of CM055122.1, read as the reverse complement.
CATTGCTGTTCTCAAAAACAGGCATCTGCAGGAGTTGGTGGCACAGTTGGCGTGGAGGGAAAGAGATACATAGGCAGGGGCAGTGTGTTCTATGTTCTGTTTTATTTTCTCAGGCATCTGCAGGAGTTAGTGGCACAGTATACACCTGTATATCCGTCATTGCTGTTCTCAAATACAGGCATCTGCAGGAGTTAGTGGCACAGTTGGCGTGCAGGGAAAGTGATACATAGGCAGGGACAGAGTGTTCTATGTTCTGTTTTATTTTCTCAGGCATCTGCAGGAGTTAGTGGCACAGTATACACCTGTATATCCGTCATTGCCGTTCTCAAATACAGGCATCTGCAGGAGTTAGTGGCACAGTATACACCTGTATATCCGTCATTGCTGTTCTCAAATACAGGCATCTGCAGGAGATAGTAGCACAGTATACACCTGTATATCCGTCATTGCCGTTCTCAAATACAGCATCTGCAGGAGTTAGTGGCACAGTATACACCTGTATATCCGTCAGTGGGTGTTGTGTGCATCCAGCACAATATACACTACCCAATTGCTGGTTTTCCCATCTCCCTGCAGGCCATTACTATGTCTGGAAGGCCAACAAGGAGAGGCAGACAGTCACGAGCCAATAAAAGAGGGCAAGCAGGCTCTGTGTCTAGAGACAACAGTGCTGGTCGTGGACGCGGTGCATCGTCATCAGCACATGGCCATGGGACACGCTTGTCCTTATTTTCGGCAGCTCGACGTGTTGAGCCGCATCATGCCGAAGACTTGGTAGAGTGGATGACCAAGCCCTCCTCATCCTCTCTCACCCAGGCTCAGGGTACTGGCAAAGCAGCTGCCAAAGCGTCCTCAATGTCATCATCAGTCACTCCTTCCCTAGACCCACCGTGTCCTCCTAAGGAGTCCCCGAACTGTTTGAGCACAGTGTTGGGTGCATGCTCCAGGAGGATGCCCAGCGTTTCGAAGGGTCTGAAGATGATACCCAGCTAGAGGAAGGCAGTAGCGAGAGAGCAGAGAGGGGATGCTCAAGAAGGACACCAATCTGGCAGTCATGTTCCAGCAGCTGCAGCATACTGCCAGATTGGCTCCACTGAGGAGGAGGGAGGGGATGATGAGGTCACTGACTCCACGTGGGTGCCTGATAGGAGAGAGGAGGAGGAGGATGAGGAGGAGGCACATCTCCAACGAGGCAGGATGCCCTCCGGGGGCCAGCATGAGGGCAGCACACCGACTGAATCACAACGCAGAGCTCCGCCTGGGCAGGGCGCTGCCTCTGCCCGTTATTCCAAAAGTTCTTTGGTGTGGGCCTTTTTTGAGTTGAGTGCATCAGATCGCACCGCTGCTGTTTGCAACAAATGTCTGAAGCGTATCTCGCGTGGCCAAAACATCAGCCGCTTGGGCACCACATGCTTGACCAGACATATGTTGACCTGCCATGCAGCTCGTTGGCATACGTATCTTAAAGACCCACACCAAAGAACAAAGCGGACCTCTCCTTGCTCCTCATCAGCTAGGATCTCCAACCCCACTGTACCTTCAGTTCTCTCTGAAACCTGCACTGAGAGGAATGAAGGTGTAGAATTAGGTGTGTCACAGCCAAGTACTTGCGGGCACTCTGCTAGCAGTACACCGACGTCCGATTATAGCAGGCAATTTTCCCTGCCCCAGCTGCCGGACCGTCGAAAGAAGTTCACTCCCAGCCATCCACATGCCCAGCAGTTGAATGCTAGCTTGGCTAAATTGCTAGCACTTCAACTGCTGCCTTTTCAGTTGGTAGACTCGGCCCCCTCCTGTGAGTTTGTGCAATGTGCGGTTCCTCAGTGGCAGGTTCCCAAACGCCACTTTTTCTCACGGAAGGCGATTCCGGCTCTCTACCGGCATGTGGAAGGCAATGTCCATGCCTCGCTGGACAGGGCGGTCAGCGGTAAGGTGCATATTACCGCTGACTCATGGTCCAGCAGGCATGGACAGGGACGTTACCTTTCTTTCACTGCCCATTGGGTCACTCTTTTGGCAGCTGGGAAGAATGCAGGACAAGGTGCAGTAGTGTTGGAGGTTGTTCCGCCGCCATGCCTCCAAAATGCTACTACTAGTTGTGACACACCTCTCTCCTCTACCCCCTCCTCTTCTTCTTCCTCCATGGCCTCTTCCTGTGCTTTGTCCTCGGAACCAGCGGTGCTCCGTAGGCGTTCAAGGGGCCACGCAAGTACGCAGGCAAAAAGATGCCATGCCGTGCTTGCGCTGGTGTGTTTGGGGAACAGGAGCCACACTGGGGCAGAGGTTCTGTCTGCTCTGCAGGGGCAGGCCGAGAGGTAGTTGACGCCACGCCAGCTTAAGCCAGGAATGGTGGTTTGCGACAATGGCACCAACCTCCTCTCCGCCCTCCGACAAGGACAACTGACCCATGTGCCCTGTGTGGCTCACGTCCTTAACCTGGTGGAGCAGCGGTTCTTGGGGAGGTACCCGGCCTTACAGGATGTCCTGAGGCAGGCCAGGAAAGTCTGTGTGCATTTCCGCCATTCATATAATGCCAGTGCTCGGCTGGCTGAGCTGCAAAAGGAGTTGAACCTGCCCAAGAACCGCATTATATGTGACATGCCCACCAGGTGGAACTCAACGTTGGCCATGCTGTAGCGGCTGCACACGCAACAGAGGGCCATCAATGAGTACCTGTGGGACTACGGCAACAGGACAGGGTCAGGGGAGCTCGGGTTTTTTTCACCACGCCAGTGGGGCATGATCAGGGATGCATGCACTGTCCTGGCACCATTTGAGGAGGCCACGAGGATGGTGAGCAGTGACAGTGCATGCATCAGTGACACTGTACCTCTTGTCCACCTGTTGGAGCATACGATGCGTGGAATAATAGACAGGGCACTTGAGGCAGAACAGAGGCAGGAAGAGGAGGACTTCCTTGCCTCTCAAGGCCCCCTTTACCCAGACAGTGTTCCTTGTGTCCCACCCATCACACAGGAAGAGGACAAGGAGGATTGTGTCAGCATGGAGGTGAAGCATGGCACTCAGCATCAACAGCAGCAGTCTTTTAGGGATGATTTAGAGTCCCAACAAACCCGTGGACTTGTACGGGGCTGGGAGGAGGTGGCTGCAGATCATGTCGTCCTTAGTGACCCAGAGGACTCCGGACCGAATGCCTCAGCTAACCTACGCTGCATGGCCTCCCTGATCCTGCAAAGTCTGCGGAAGGATCCTCGTAAACTTCGGATCAAGGAGAGGGACCATTACTGGCTGGCCACTCTCCTTGATCCACGGTACAAGGGTAAGGTTGCGGACCTTATCTTGCCGTCATAGAGGGAGCAGAGGATGAGACAACTCCGGGAGGCCTTGCAGAAAGGTCTGTGCAACGCGTTCCCAGAGACTGGGAGGTTACAAACTCCTAGTCCTGAACAACGAGTTGCTGAGACTTCGGTCAGTAGCAGAAGGAGCAGTGGAGAAGGTGGCCGTCTGACCGATGCGTTCAGACAATTTTTTAGTCCGCAGCCCCAAGGTATGATCGGTTCCAGCAACCATCGCCAGCGTCTGATATACATGGTGCAGGAATACCTAGGGGCAAGGTCAGACTTGGACACCTTTCCCACCGAAAATCCTCTGGCTTACTGGGTCTTGAGGATGGATCACTGGCCAGAGCTTGCACAGTGTGCAATTGAGCTATCCTGCATCCAGCGTTCTTTCGGAACGCACATTCAGTGCTGCTGGAGGCTTTGTCACGGATCACAGGGTCTGCCTGTCCACCGACTCGGTTGATCGACTGACCTTCATAAAGTGAACCAGTCTTGGATCACCACCAGCTACCAAGCACCTGAAGCTGATATAACAGAATCATTTATTTTCAAATGTCACATCCCTTCAAGACTGATGCTGATGCTGAGTGACTGTCCTGTTATGTTGTCTGACTATTCTCCTCCTCCTCAATGATCAGATTCTTGATGATAGCTTGGAAGAACTTTTTTGTTTCTGGGTGCCGCCACCAGTGGCTAAGGCCCAATTTTTCAGCCCCTGTTTAACAGGGGCATGTAATTACAATTTTTGATGCAAGGCTTTGCAGCAGGGCTCATTCCTGCACTTTAAATAGAGTATCTGGGAGAGGTTGCAGTGTCGTGGCACCAGCACCAGTGCCTAGGGCCCAATTTTTCAGCCCCTGTTTCACAGGGGCATGTAATTACAATTTTTTATGCAATGCTTTGCAGCAGGGCTCATTCCTGCACTCCAACTAGAGTATCTGGGAGAGGTGGAAGTGTCGTGGCACCAGCACCAGTGTCTAAGGTCCAATTTTTCTGCCCCTGTTTAACAGGGGCCTGTAATTACAATTTTTGATGCAATACTTTGCAACAGGGCTCATTGCTGTGCTCCAAGTACAGTATCTGTGAGGGGTTGCAGTGTTAAGGCCCAATTTTTCAGCCCCTGTTTAACAGGGGCATGTAATTACAATTCTTGATCTAATAATTCAAAGCAGGGCCCATTCCTGCGCCCACCAAGAGTAACTGTGAGGGCTTACAGTGTTGTGGCAACATCACCAAAGGCCCAATTTTTCCTACCACTGTTCAACAATGGCATGTAATTACAATTCCTTATATAATAGTTCACAGCAGGGCATTCCAGCGCCCACCAAGAGTAACTGTGAGGGCTCACAGTGTTGTGGCAACACCAACATCTAAGGGGCAAATTTCAGCAGAGTATATACGGCAGGCCCCTACTTTCAAACATCCATTGAGAGGAAACATGAAAAAAAACGACGTGAAAAACATCGGGAAAAATAATGGCATGAAAAACGATCGTGTGTACGCCGCATTAGAGTTAATATGGGAAAAAGGTGTCTCCTCTCTACTGATGCTTTATCACCAATCCTTGTTTCAATAAAAACCCCACTTTTCAAAAACATTTGTCATTGGGATGGAAAGTGAGGTGAAATGTTCTGAACAGGTGCACAGACAGCAAAACAAATGTTACAGGGGTGATAACCCTTCCCCATGTTTTCCAAAAAGCTTAAAAATAGATTTTTTGGCTGAAGCTACACTTAACCAATGTACCTGTTCAAAATTACAAACAGATTCTACTTAAGAACAAACCTACAGTCCCTGTCTTGTTTGCACTGCCTGTATACTGCTGTTCAGAGTATATAGGGCCTTTTTTTATTTTGGGTGCGGGGTTCCCCTTAATATTCATACAAGACCCAAAGGGGCTGGTAATGGGCTGGGGTGGTGGGGGTAGCCATGCCATTTTTTTCAAAGATTTTCATCCATATTACCGGGACCAGACATTACATTAAAGCTGCAAGCAGTTTTAAATGGCTTTTTTTCCTTTACAAATGTCATTTTGTGCAGGGACAGTTCTAAACACGGGAAACACATGCCACTTCACAGGCATACTTTAGACACCCCCCAGGTACGATATTTAACCACTTAACGACCGCCCACCGCCGATTTACGTCGGCAGAATGGCACGGACAGGCAGAATCACGTAGATCTACGTGATCGCCTTTGTGCAGTTGGGGGGTCCATCCGGACCCCCCTTCACTGCAGTGAGCAGCCGTTAAGTGTTCGGGAGCGATCAGGCATGAGGGGGCGGCCGCTCGATTCCGCCCCCCCCCTCGCGATCGCTCCCGGCCAATGAAAATGCTTCCTCCGCCATGTGATGTAAACACAGGCTGGAGGAAGTGATGTCATCTCCCTCGCCGCGGTCTTTTCGTTCCCGGCGCCGAGGAGAGAAGACAGAGGTTAGTGCTCCAACAGTCCACTGACACGTAGGTACACATAGGCACACAAATCACCCCCCAGTCACCCCCAGATCACCCCCCAGGTCACCCCAAAGCCCCCAATCACAGTGTCACTGATTGCAGTGATCATTTATTTTACTGATCACTGCATTTAGTGTCATCTGTGATTGTAAAAAGTTGCAGGGCAGTTAGGATTAGGCCCCTTTAGGTCCAGGGTAGCCCCCTAACCCCCCTAATAAAGGTTTAACCCCTTGATCACCCCCCAGGTAACCCTTTCACCCCCTAACTTCAGCGTCACTAAGCGATTGTTTTTCCGATCGCTGTATTCGTGTCGCTGGTGTTTTAGATAGGCAGTTATTTTTTTTTAGGTTCGCCGCAGGTTTTTATTAGTGTCAGGTACCCCCATATATTATTTTAACCCCCTGATTGCCCCTAGAGTTAACCCTTTCACCAGTGATCGCCGTATAAGCGTCACTGGTGTCACTGGTTAGCCAGTAAGTTATCTAGTTATTTAGGTAACCCGTCAGGTTTTTATATAGCGTCGGGTACCCCCATATTTAACCTAATAAAGGTTTTAACCCCCTGATTGCCCCTAGTTAACCCTTTCACCAGTGATCACCATATAAAGGTTACAGGTGACGCTGGTTGATTAGTTTGCTTTTTATAGCATCAGGGCACCCGCCGTATATAACCCAATAAAGGTTTAACCCCCCTGATCACCCGGCGGGTGAGATCAATTAGGTTTTAGCGCCAGAGAGGGTCTGCGTCGCCCCAGGCAGTGTTAGGTTAGTGCCAGTAACGCTAACACCCACGCGCAAAGCATACACCCCCCTTAGTGGTATAGTATCTGATCAGATCTATACTAGCATCCCCAGCGGTTTAGGGTTCCCAAAAACGCAGTGTTAGCGGGATCAGCCCAGATACCTGCTAGCGCCTGCGTTTAGCCCCTCCGCCCAGCCCAGCCCAGCCCAGCCCACCCAAGTGCAGTATCGATCGATCACTGTCACTTACCAAACACAACACACATAACTGCAGCGTTCGCAGAGACAGGCCTGATCCCTGCGATCGCTAACAGTTTTTTTGTAGCGTTTGATATATTTGCTGACGACAGTCAGGTGCTTTTTTTCCTGTGAATCTTACTAGTGTACCCCTAAATTTAGAACCCAAAATGGCAAGACGAAGGTACACTAGTAAAGAGGCCTACGAGATTCTGAGCATGACAGATAGTGAAGAGGAGGTCACGTATCTGTCAGATTCAGGCTCAGAATATCTTCCCGTAGAAGACGAAGTTGAGGTCCCTGCTAAGGTCAGGTGTACCCGATCCCGATCTTCTGAGGTTGTTGAGGAGCAAGAACCGCAGGTCTCTCGTATCATGGAGCAGAGTAGTACTAGCGCCGCTATTCCTTCTGGTGAACTGGCAAGCACCAGCGGCCTAGTACAGCCTGGACGTACATCCAGCACTGCAGTAACACTTGGTGACGTGGCGAGTCCCATAAGTGCAGTTCAAGCTGGCGAGGTGGCAAGCACAAGTAGTGTCCCGCTGCCACCAAGAAGACAAAGGCAGGCCCGTCGTGCCCATACTGCCCTTCCTGCAGAATTCGCCTATCCTGATTGGGTCCCCACCACTTCTGCAGAACCCGTACTTCCCCCATTCACTGCCCAACCCGGTATTCAGGTGGAAACAGCTGATTTTATTCCAATTGATTTTTATTCGCTGTTTTTCACGGAAGATCTCTATAGATCTATTGTGGACCAGAGTAATTTATATGCTGGTCAATTTATCGCCGCTAACCCCCAGTTGCCTAAAATTGCCAGAAATTGGAAACCAATTACGGTTTCCGAATTTAAGACCTTTCTGGGCCTTTCCCTCAACATGGGCACACATAAATTTCCGTCATTGCGTGCTTATTGGTCCACGCACCCAATTGACCACATGCCCGTGTTCTCTGCCTCCATGTCCAGGGCACGATACGAGCAGATTTTGCGGTTCATGCACTTCAACGACAATGAACTTTGTCGTCCACGTGGGGACCCTGAATACGACCGGCTCTATAAAATTCGGCCCCTCATAAACCACTTCAACGAACGTTTTGCAGCCTTGTTTACTCCCGATCAAGTTGTCTGCGTTGATGAGTCCCTGATTAAATTTTCTGGCCGCTTGTCTTTCAAGCAGTACCTTCCCAGCAAGCGTGCCAGATACGGGGTCAAGCTCTACAAGTTCTGTGACAGGGCAACAGGCTATGTAGTGAACTTTACGGTTTATGAGGGAAAAGACAGTCAGATTGAGTCGGTCAACTGCCCGGATTACATAGGGAGCGCTGGCAAGATAGTGTGGAACTTGGTGTCACCCTTATTCGGAAAGGGGTACCACTTGTATGTGGACAATTATTACACGAGCGTGCCACTGTTTAGTCACTTGTTTGATCATCAGATTGGAGCATGTGGCACCGTGCGACCTAATCGCCGGGGCTTTCCCCAGCGGCTTGTAGATGCCCGTCTTAGGCTGGGGGAGAGAGCCTGCTTGAAGTGTAATAACTTGCTCGCTATGAAGTGGAGGGACAATAAGAATGTTTTCCTTCTTACCTCCCTTCATGCAGACACGACAGTCCAAATTCGTACGGCGACTGGTGTTGTGGAGAAACCCCTCTGTGTCCACGAATATAACCAAAATATGGGAGGGGTGGACCTCAACGACCAGTTGATGGCGCCGTATCTAATTGACCGTAAGGCGAGACGCTGGTACAAAAAAGTGTCTCTATCATTATTCCAATTGGCTTTGCTGAACGCTCATGTGCTATACAGAGCTTCAGGCGGGACGTTATCTCTTCTAAAATTCCAGAATGAGATAGTCACAGAACTCCTGTATCCAGGCGGTTCTGCACCTCACCATCCCCAACCAAATGCAGTAAGCCGGCTGCATGAGAGGCATTATTCGTATGTCCTCCCGAGTACCCCTACCCAAAGCCACCCCCAAAAAAGATGTCGTGTCTGTAGCAAGCGCGGATTTAGGCGTGACACCCGTAGTTTTTGTCCACTCTGTCCTGACAAGCCTGGTCTTTGCCAAGGTGAATGTTTTGAACGCTACCACTCAAAAGTGAAGTTTTAGCGTAGGGTACAGCATTTCACAGACAAGGACACACTTACACAGGGTCTCCCAAGATGCCATTACATTTTGAGAGACCCGAACCATTACAGTTGTAAAGTTACAAAAAAAAGTGTAAAAAAGAAAAAAAAAACGTAAAAAACAAAACACAAAAAAAATATAAAATAAAAAAACCAAAAATAGTTGTTGTTTTATTGTTCTCTCTCTCTCTATTTTCTCTCTATTGTTCTGCTCTTTTCTACTGTATTCTATTCTGCAATGTTTTATCATGCTTGCTTTTCAGGTATGTAATTTTTTGTTTTCAGGTGCGCCATTTAACTGCAGCGCGGAATTATTTATCTTGACAGCAACAGCGTTTGCTCCCACGATACATAAAGCCGTGACTCCAGTGCTGTAGGAGGTGATTTCACCACCACAGTTAAAAAAAAGAGCATATATGCCGAAGCATGGGGGCAGCAGGGGCGGAGGAGCGATTTTGCTCCTAATGCCGCGTACATACGGTCGAAATTCCGACGGAGGCCTGCCCGTGGAAAATTCCGACCGTGTGTACGCGGCATAACTTTTTTGCGGGAGGATGCCCCCATGCTTCGGCATATATATATTTTAGGCACAGGTTGCGTTAAAACATTTTTTTATTTTTTACTAGGTTTTGTTTTGGTATTTGCTTTGCAGGTATGGCATGGTAAGGTCTTACTGTTGTACTGTAATGTTACTTTGTTTTAATGTTAACCACCATTTGCTTAGCAGGTACGCCATTCAGTTGCAGCGCGGATCTATTTATCTTGACAGCAACAGCGTTTGCTCCCACGATACATAAAGCCGTGACTCCAACGCTGTAGGAGGTGATTTCACCACCACAGTTAAAAAAAAGAGCATATATGCCGAAGCATGGGGGCAGCAGGGGCGGAGGAGCGATTTTGCTCCTAATGCCGCGTACATACGGTCGAAATTCCGACGGAGGCCTGCCCGTGGAAAATTCCGACCGTGTGTACGCGGCATAACTTTTTTGCGGGAGGATGCCCCCATGCTTCGGCATATATATATTTTAGGCACAGGTTGCGTTAAAACATTTTTTTATTTTTTACTAGGTTTTGTTTTGGTATTTGCTTTGCAGGTATGGCATGGTAAGGTCTTACTGTTGTACTGTAATGTTACTTTGTTTTAATGTTAACCACCATTTGCTTAGCAGGTACGCCATTCAGTTGCAGCGCGGATCTATTTATCTTGACAGCAACAGCGTTTGCTCCCACGATACATAAAGCCGTGACTCCAACGCTGTAGGAGGTGATTTCACCACCACAGTTAAAAAAAAGAGCATATATGCCGAAGCATGGGGGCAGCAGGGGCGGAGGAGCGATTTTGCTCCTAATGCCGCGTACATACGGTCGAAATTCCGACGGAGGCCTGCCCGTGGAAAATTCCGACCGTGTGTACGCGGCATAACTTTTTTGCGGGAGGATGCCCCCATGCTTCGGCATATATATATTTTAGGCACAGGTTGCGTTAAAACATTTTTTTATTTTTTACTAGGTTTTGTTTTGGTATTTGCTTTGCAGGTATGGCATGGTAAGGTCTTACTGTTGTACTGTAATGTTACTTTGTTTTAATGTTAACCACCATTTGCTTAGCAGGTACGCCATTCAGTTGCAGCGCGGATCTATTTATCTTGACAGCAACAGCGTTTGCTCCCACGATACATAAAGCCGTGACTCCAACGCTGTAGGAGGTGATTTCACCACCACAGTTAAAAAAAAGAGCATATATGCCGAAGCATGGGGGCAGCAGGGGCGGAGGAGCGATTTTGCTCCTAATGCCGCGTATATACGGTCGAAATTCCAACGGAGGCTTGCCCGTGGAAAAGTCCGACGGTGTGTACGCGGCATAACCTTTTATGCCGCGTACATACGGTCGAAATTCCGACGAAGGCTTGACCGTGTGTACGCGGCATAACTTTTTTGCGGGAGGATGCCCCCATGCTTCGGCATATATGCCCATCATTAGAAGTGGGTGGATGAAGGGAGGTATTCTAATGGTGGGCATACCCACCAATCAATCTCTTTTTTTCGTTCAGCCAATAGGCTGTATGAAAAAAAAAGATTACAATACATGTCCAACAAGGACCAGCAACGTACTGGTATGTTGCTGGATTTGAATGTTTATACCAGAATGATGCCTGCGGGTTTAGGTATCATCTTGGTATCATTCTTTTCAGCCAGCGGCCGGCTTTCATGTAAAAGCAATTCTAGCAGATAATTAGCCTCTAGACTGCTTTTACAAGCAGTGGGAGGGAATGTCCCCCCCCCGGATATAAAAAGCACCATTGGGAAATTGGGAAAGCATTTTATCACACCGATCTTGGTGTGGTCAGATGCTTTGAGGGCAGAGGAAAGATCTAGGGTCTAACCCCCCAATTTTTTTCAAAAAAAGAGTACCTGTCACTACCTATTGCTATCGTAGGGGATATTTACATTCCCTGAGATAACGATAAAAATGGTAAAAAAATTAAATATGGAAGGCACAGTTTAAAAATAAAATAAAAAAGCCAAATAAATAATAAAAAAAAAAAAAAAAAGCACCGCTGTCCCCCCCTGCTCTTGCGCAAAGGCGAACGCAAGCGTCGGTCTAGCGTCATATGTAAACAGCAATTGCATCATGCATGTGAGGTATCACCGCGAAGGTCAGATCGAGGGCAGTCATTTTAGCAGTAGACCTCCTCTGTAAATCTAACGTGGTAACCTGTAAAGGCTTTTAAATGCTTTTAAAAATGAATGTAGTTTGTCGCCGCTGCGCGTTTGTGCGCAATTTTAAAGCATGTCGTGTTTGGTATCCATGTACTCGGCCTATGATCATCTTTTTTATTTCATCAAACATTTGGGCAATATAGTGTTTTTTAGTGCATTAAAAATAAAAAAAGTGTGTTTTTCCCCCAAAAAATGCGTTTGAAAAATCGCTGCGCAAATACTGTGTGGAAAAAAAAATGCAACACCCACTATTTTAATCTGTAGGGCCTTTGCTTTAAAAAAATATATAATGTTTGGGGGTTCAACATAATTTTCTTGCAAAAAAATTTTTTTTTTCATGTAAACAAAAAGTGTCAGAAAGGGCTTTGTCTTCAAGTGGTTAGAAGAGTGGATGATGTGTGACATAAGCTTCCTAATGTTGTGCATAAAATGCCAGGACAGTTCAAACCCCCCCCAAATGACCCCATTTTGTAAAGTAGACACCTCAAGCTATTTGCTGAGAGGCATGTTGAGCCCATTGAATATTTTTTTTTTTTTGTCCCAAGTGATTGAATAATGACCAAAAAAAAAAAAAAATGTACAAAAAGTTGTCACTAAATTATATATTGCTCAAACATGCCATGGGCATATGTGGAATTACACCCCAAAATACATTCTGTTGCTTCTCCTGAGTACGGGGATACCACATGTGTGGGACTTTTTGGGAGCCTAGTCGCGTACGGGACCCCAAAAACCAAGCACCGCCTTCAGGATTTCTATGGGTGTAAATTTTTGATTTCACTCCTCACTGCCTATCACAGTTTCGGAGGCCATGGAATGCCCAGATGGCACAAAACCCCCCCAAATGACCCCATTTTGGAAAGTAGACACCCCAAGCTATTTGCTGAGAGGTATGTTGAGTATTTTGCAGATCTCGCTTTTTGTCACAAAGTTTTGAAAATGTAAAAAAAGAAAAAAAAAAAGAAAAAAAAATGTCTTTCTTAATTTTCAAAAACAAATGAGAGCTGTAAAATACTCACCATGCCTCTCAGCAAATAGCTTGGGGTGTCTACTTTCCAAAATGGGGTCATTTGTGGGGGATTTGGGCTATTTTTACATTTTATGGCCTTCAAAACTGTGAGGAGTGAAATCAAAAATTTATGCCCTTAGAAACCTTGAAGGCGGTGCTTGGTTTTTGGGGTCCCGTACGCGGCTAGGCTCCCAAAAAGTCCCACACATGTGGTATCCCCGTACTCAGGAGAAGCAGCAGAATGTATTTTGGGGTGTAATTTCACATATGCCCATGGCATGTGTGAGCAATATATCATTTAGTGACAACTTTGTGCAAAAAAAAAAAAGTTTGTCATATTCCCGCAACTTGTGGCAAAATATAAAATATTCCATGGACTGAACATGCCTCTCAGTAAATAGCTTGGGGTGTCTACTTTCCAAAATGGGGTCATTTGGGGGGGTTTTGTGCTATTTTGGCATTTTATGGCTTTCGAAACTGTGATAGGTAGTGAGGAGTGAAATCAAAAATTTGCGCCCTTAGAAATCCTGAAGGCGGTGCTTGGTTTCCGGGGTCCCGTACGTGGCTAGGCTCCTAAAAAGTCCCACACATGTGGTATCCCCGTACTCAGGAGAAGCAGCAGAATGTATTTTGGGGTGCAATTCCACATATAACCATGGCATGTGTGAGCAATATATCATTTAGTGACAACTTTTTGTAATTTTTTTTTTTTTTTTTGTCATTATTCAATCACTTGGGACAAAAAAAAATATTCAATGGGCTCAACATGCCTCTCAGCAATTTCCTTGGGGTGTCTACTTTCCAAAATGGGGTCATTTGGGGGGGTTTTGTACTGCCCTGCCATTTTAGCACCTCAAGAAATGAGATAGGCAGTCATAAATTTAAAGCTGTGTAAATTTCAGAAAATGTACCCTAGTTTGTAAACGCTATAACTTTTGCGCAAACCAATAAATATACGCTTATTGACATTTTTTTTACTAAAGACATGTGGCTGAATACATTTTGGCCTAAATGTATGACTAAAATTGAGTTTATTCGATTTTTCTTATAACAAAAAGTAGAAAATATAATTTTTTTTCAAAATTTTCGGTCTTTTTCTGTTTATATCGCAAAAAATAAAAATCGCAGAGGCAATCAAATGCCATTAAAAGAAAGCTCTATTTGTGGAAAGAAAAGGACGCAAATTTCATTTGGGTACAACATTGCATGTCCGCACAATTTACAGTTAAAGCAGCGCAGTGCCGAATCCCAAAAACAGGCCTGGTCCTAATGGCCCGAAATGGTCCGGGGCTTAAGTGGTTAAAGGAATATTTCACTTTTTTTTTCACTTTATGCATCATTAAAATGACTGCTACCGAAAAACGTCCGTTTTTAAAACTTCGTTTTGCATTGATACATGTCCCCTGGTGCAGAACCCGGGTTCCCAAACTCTGTTTAGGACAATAACATGCATATTAGTCGTTATAATTAGCACTTTAGATTTCGAGCGTTCGCGTCCATTGTATTTAATAGGGTTCTAAAGTTCGTGCAAACTTTCGGTCCGTTCGAAGGTTCTGGTGCGAACCGAACCGGGGGGTGTTCGGCTCATCCCTAATGGTGACTGGAAAATCTTAAATGGACTTTACACATGTAAAATAAAAGTATGCTTATTTACTAAAACTGAACCCCCATTCCAAAACACTGTGGAGAAATACCAATAACCTGGTTTCACCCATGGTGAACGTGATATCACAAACCTCCCAAATCTCATGCAATGATGCCCCAACACAGTGCATGTTTGTTTTCTTCATGATCTAGCCTAGTTAGCATTGCCCAGGATCTCGCTGGAAGGATGGTGACATAACCCCCAGCATGGACTGGACTGCAACAAAAATTTGGACCTGGACTTCACCCAGACTGGCCCACTTTAATTTTGCAAACACGCACAAAAACAGTATATAAACTATACACAATTGCGCAGAAAAAGCCTCCCCCTTACATCAGAGTGCCTAGAGAGCCCCACTTACATTAGGGTCCCCAGAGAGCCCCTCCTTAAATCAGGGTCCCCAGAGAGCCCCCTTACATCAGGGTCCCCAGAGAGTCCTCCTTACGTCAGAGTCCCAAGAGAGCCCCCTTTGCATCAGAGTCCACAGAGAGCCTCCCCCTTACATCAGAGTCCACAGAGAGCCTCCCCCTTACACCAGGGTCCAAAGAGAGTCTCCACCTTACACCAGAGTCCCCAGAGAGCCTCAGCCTTGCATCAGGGTCCCCAGAGAGCCCCCACTTACATCAGGTTTCCCAGACAACCCCCCATACAACAGGGTCCCCAGACAGCCCCCCTTACATCGGGGTCCCCAGAGAGCCTCCCCCTTACATCAGGGTCCCCAGAGACCCCACTTACATCAGATTCCCCAGAGAGCCTCTGCCTTACATCAGGGTCCCCAGAGAGTCCCCCCTTACATCAGGTTCCCTAGAGAGCCTCCTCCTTACATCAGGGCCCCCAGAGAGCCCCCTCTTATATTCGGGGGCCCCAGAGAGTCTCCCCCTTACATCAGGATCCCCAGAGAGCCCCCTTACATCAGGGTCCCCAGAGAGACTCCCCCTTACATCAGGGTCCCCAGAGAGACTCCCCCTTACATCAGGGTCCCCAGAGAGCCCCGCCTTACATTAGTGTCCCCAGAGAGCCCCCCTTACATTAGATTCCCAAGAGAGCCTCCGTCTTACATCAGGGTCCCTAGAGAGCCCCCCTTACATCAGGGTCCCCAGAGAGCCTCCCTTACATCGAGATCCCCAGAGAGCCCCCCACTTACATCAGGGTCCCCAGAGAGCCCCCCACTTACATCAGGGTCCCCAGAGAGCCCCTCCTTACATCAAGGTCACCAGAGAGAGGGCGGGCAGTGAGAGATGATGTAATCTCTCTGCTTCCCGTGGCTGCACAGTAAGGGCGGAACAGCAGTTATGCAGGGCGGGCAATGAGAAATTATGTAATCTCTCTGCTCTCTCGCCCACCCGGCTCTCCTGTGCTGCCTGCCCGCTCTCCCATGCTGCCCGCCACATGGCTACAGAGAGGCCACAGCCCTGTGGCTGGGGACCCCTGGGACTCGGGGCTTTGGGCCCCAGATTCAGAGCTATAGCCCCAAAAGCCACCCCCTAGCGACGCCACTGGCTGTCACTGAGCCATCGGCCCACCGGGAAGTTCCTGGTAGTCCCGATGGCCAGTACATGCCTACCCCCAGCAGTACAGAAGCTGATGGTAAGGTAAAAATATCTACTCATTTTTTATTCTTAAGCCTCGTACACACGACCGAGTTTCTCGTTGTAACAATCTCGTCGTTTTTTTCGACGAGATTCTTGTTAACCTTGACGAGTTTCTCGTCAAGCTTTCCATGCGTACACACTGACAATTCCAAATTTCCTCGTTGTTCTCCGCGGTCACGTCCAGCACGTACGACGGCACTATAAAGGGGAAGATCGATTTCCTTGGCACCACCCCTTGGGCTGCTTTTGCTGATCTCGTGTTACCGCGTGTGAAGTAAAAGTTTGGGAAGAGACGATTCGCGCTTTTCAGTCTTCGTGCTTTTCAGTTCGTTTTCTTGAGAGTTTGTGCTTGTGGGTTCGTATCTTGACTTTCAGGGCGTCTAGGCAGGTCGTATCTGTTTTACAGTGCGTTCCCTCCCGTTCGTTTCTGATTTTCAGTTCGTTATTCATAGGCCTTGCTGTTCTAAAGTGCGTTCTGTTCTGTACGTTCTGATAAGACGACCGTTTCCTAGCCATGTCGCCTGGATGTTCTCATCGTCGAGTTCGTGCTGTGCGTGCGCTTGGTGTTGGTCTGCTTGTTTTGGACCAAGACCAGTCCATGAACGGTGTGAGGAGGAGTTCATGGACCAAGAATTGGTTGCTCCAGCGGGACCAATTCTGCCATATGCCTCTGCTGCGGGAGATCGTCGAGAATAATCCTGAGGACTACAGGAATTTTCTGCGGATGTCTGACCCCGTTTTTCAGGAACTGTTGGCTTTGGTGTCCCCCTACATTACCAGGAAGGACACCGTTATGCGGGAAGCCATCAGTGCTGAGCAGAGGCTCATCGCCACGTTACGTTATCTGGCGACAGGGAGAAGTCTGCAGGACTTGAAGTTCACGACAGGCATCTCCCCCCAGGCTCTGGGCCTCATAATCCCAGACACCTGTTCTGCCATTATACAAGTCCTGCAGGAGGACTATATTAGGGTAAGTTTTCTCCTTTAACATCACATTTTATGTATTTCATGTATGCTAATGTATGGTATTTCTTTCATCCTTCCCTAATTACCATGATTGTAATATGCTGAGAATGTCCCCTTTGTCCCCATGCATGCTGGAAGCTTTAGATTGCCCCTTTTTTCTCCTCCATGCATATTTCCCTTCACTAACCTTTCCAGCAGGGGCGCCTGTTGCTCCAAATGATTGGGGGTCCAACCCCAATTTAGGAAATAAACTTCCTCCTTTTTTGCGACTGTGCCTATTAAACGCCCCCAGTTGCCCCCTCCAATGCAGCCATTTTGTTCCCTCCAATGCAGCCATTTTGTCCCCTCCAATGCAGCCATTTTGTCCCCTCCAATGCAGCCATTTTGTTCCCTCCAATGCAGCCATTTTGTCCCCTCCAATGCAGCCATTTTGTTCCCTCCAATGCAGCCATTTTGTTCCCTCCAATGCAGCCATTTTGTCCCCTCCAATGCAGCCATTTTGTCCCCTCCAATGCAGCCATTTTGTCCCCTCCAATGCAGCCATTTTCCCCCCAGCCCTGCACTTACCTTCTTGTGGTCAGCGCCATCCTTCTTCTGTCCTTGATGTCTTCTCCTGCCCTTGATGTTGCATCAGCCAATCATGTTACCATTAAACAGACTTGGTGAACATGATTGGCAGAGCAGCCTGTCAGTGTTTACCCAAGGAATGTCCCCCCCCCCCTGCGTCACCTATTTAATTTTTATGAAGCCAATTACATCCCTCAGGCTGTAATGTGCAAGGCTATTTGCCTTCCTGTTTCTGATATGCAATTTTCACCCCATAAATGCTGCAGTTATTCATATGTTGGTCGCTTAACAGGGGGCCATCCACCTGAATAGTGGGCGGCATTGACAATACATAGGTTAATGCAAGGCATGAACCGATGTATTGTTCGGAGTGACGGGCACAGGAGAGAGGGGGCAGTGCTCCAGCGCCCACTCTGGACGCACCACCACTGCAATGCTATCCTGTGGCCAAACACATCTACCCCCCCCCCAAAATATTTTTTTAATGGACCATCAGAGGGGGTGATGAATATGAAACATGAGCCTTCCATTATACTTCTTAAAAACAGATTAATAAACGGAGAATTTGATTGATGTTGGCCTCTAATGTTTTTTATTATAATCTCCTTGTAATGTAATATTTTAAAATTCTAATTTTCTTTCATCTTGTTTGATTCCCCAGCTTCCTTCCACGCCACAGGAATGGCAGACTGTGGCATCGGAGTTTGCCACGCGGTGGGACTTCCCCAACTGCGGTGGTGCCATAGACGGGAAGCACGTCCGCATCGTGCCGCCACCCCGTTCTGGGTCCTACTACTTCAACTACAAGGGGTTTCATAGCATTGTGCTGATGGCGGTGGTGTCAGCACGGTATGAATTCCTCTATGTTGATGTAGGGAAGAATGGCCGGATGTCCGATGGGGGATCCTTCATCCAGACGGAGTTTGTCCTCCGTCTCCAGAGTGACGACCTTGCATTGCCACCGGATGCAGGGAATGTTGAAGGACTCCCCTTTGTTTTTTTGGCTGATGAAGCCTTCGGGCTCGGACCACATCTTATGAGGCCATTTCCTCAGAGGACCCTGACCCCAGAGAAGAGGGTGTTCAATTACCGGATGGCCAGGGGCTGAAGAGTCGTTGAAAATGCCTTCGGCATAATGGCCAGCCGGTTCCGCATTTTTATGACTTCTATCCACTTGGCGGACTACAAAATAAACTATGTAGTTTTATGCTGCTGTGTGCTACACAACTTTCTCAGCAGAAAATCCACTTCTTATATGGCCACAGTATTGCCTGAGGCTGGACTTTCATCTGCAAATCCCCTGCCGGGCCTTGAATCTGCCCGTCCTGGCTTGCCCCCCCAAAATGCCCGTGAGGTTCGGGAGAAATATATGCAATATTTCACGGGTAGGGGGGCAATTTCTATGCCAGGCTATGCCTAAAGATTCATGGAGAATGAGCTAAATAAAAATCTGATTTAAACTTTTAACTTTTGTTTGTTTCCTGTCTCCTAGTTTGTCTTAGTGCATTTGTAGTGCCAAGTGTATTTTCCTTTAGTAAATAACAACCATTTCACTATGTAACCTTAAAAAAAACACAAATAAGGTTAGAGCGTATTGAAAAAAGAAGCTACACGTTGTTTGTGTTCAAACATTTTACTCTGTGCACATTCACACGCATGTTTACTTTTTTAATTTTTTTTTTGTCCTGGCCACAAACCGCCAATTCTTTTCTTAGGAAAATACAAAAACAACAGTTGCATTCCAAAAAGTACAACATTGGATATCTCTGAGCAATCTGAGACATTCACTTACACAAACTATGTCTCTATGTGCCAGTCCTAATATGGGGTCTTGCCACCCCTTGCCCAGCCAAAAATTGAATATGCACACATTTTGTAGTAATTTTCAATAGGGATTTTAGACTCCTGATCCCTATTGTCAACATGTGCTATCTGCCATCAGGGGTGATTAATGGACATGTTTTGGGGGTGCAACCCCTTCCTCAGTTCACCTACTTTAGATACGAGGAAGGGGTTGCACCCCCAAAAGACGTACATGGATATCCCCTGATGGCAGATAGCACATGTTGACACACTGTGTGCATATTCAATTTTTGGCTGGTTTGATTGTCAAAAAGAGTTTAAAAGGTTGAAGAACAGTCATTCCTGAAACAAAAATGGGGGTTTGGTTGACTTATTCGATTCTCCCCAATACATCTAGAATGTCATTAAATGTTTGATCCATCACATGAATTATTTGTTTTATTCTGTCCAGTTCCGTGCTACATCCCATCACTTGCTGTATTATTCGGAGGGCACTGTCAGCAGAGAAACGTGTACTATCCTTCACCACAACATTTAAATCCCCTAAAAACAAAATACAAAAGGTATTATAACTCTGCAGGCCTACATCTCTTACCTGAAGCTGTGGTGACAGATACTGACCTGTTGTGGTGACCAGTTCCACAACGTCATCCACCTCTCCTTCCTGCACTTCTCCTTCCTCCACCTCAACTTCCTCAACATCCTTCGGTTGTGGGTCTTTGGGAGTTTGGGGTTGTTGTGAAGCTGTGGGGTTCCTGTGCTCCCTGGAGTGTTCTCCTCCCAGTCTTCTCTCCCCTATGAGAATCAAACAAAAGGTCTATTTATCACACTGAAATTCTCTATGAAAAATAAAAACAGGCTAAATTGTTTGGAAGTGGGGTACAAGTGTGTGTTTGTGCGGATTTTAAAGATGAATGCATTATTTGGAAACAAAAATATGTTTAGTATTCACCTTTTGGATGTAAATTTTTAGACATGGAGGCACCACAAAAATTCACTGATGCACCTGTGTGGGACACCCAAAAAAGGCGGTTATGGTGGCTCACACTATAGTGCTCCAAAGTACAGATGTGGTACCAGCTGCTGAGTGTCCTCTCCTTTACACTGATTAAAGTTTGCATTTCATTCTCTTTACAAACACATCATCTAGCCGAAAATTTAGGAACAACAATTTGTAAAAAACAGGCAGATGTCTATTTTCTTTTGTGGCTGTAAAATAAGCCAAAACAGCGGATAGTGGCCGAACGAAGTGTCTGTAAGGTAACGAACGATTACTGTGCCAAACCAAGTTCAAATTAGGAAATTTTGGAAGGGAGTCCAATATGAAAATAAAAAAAAGGAGCAACATGTAATTTGAGAAAAACATTAATAGCAGAAAAGTGTACATTTTACTTACTTTTTGCTAGCATTCTCTTAATGCTCCTTAACTGCTCTGGCTCCCTCAGTTTGAGGTCAGACCACCTCTTTCTGAGCTGCTCATTTGAGCGTTTCACCCCGAAATTCTTCTTCAGACTCTTCACGACTTTCTTCAGGATTTTGGCCTTCCTTCTATTAGGTTTGCTATACGGCCCATGCTTTGCGTCATAATCCAACTTGAGCAATATGTCCACCATCTCCGCCATCTCCGCAAAAGACATATTAGATGCCTTGAATCTCCTCCTTGATCGTGACGTTTCCTCAGTCTCCGGGCTTGTCTCCTCCTCGTTATTTGAGGAATTATCAGACACCTGCTGTAAATCCGCCATATCTGTCTGCGCGCCGAAAGAGAAGGGGCGGGGAAAAGATGTTAGTTAGAACGTCATGGGCGGGCGACGTGTGCAGAGCGACGTGTACGTAGTTTGACGCATGCGTGGTGTATATATAGCAAACACACATGTGACTATACTACATTCGTTGTGCGGAGAGAGGAGTTCAAGTGACGGACGTGCGAACGAAGGTATGTGATTTTGTGACTTTGACAAATTGTTGGCCTATACTGTCTGGAGAATGTTGTAGGATATATATGGTGACTACGATTTTAAGGAGGTTAGACTGTGTGCCTCACATTAGTTATATATTATTTATTTTACTTGCAGATACAATATGAATGTCTTTATTAGCGACAAAGAATTCCTGGTGGAATTTATAGACCGGGTAAGGGAGCTGCCCGCTCTGTGGGAGACCAAAAACCCCATACACAAAGAAAAGGGGTGAGAAAAGCAGCGCTGGAGACCCTGCTCCCAATTGTGCATACCAAGGTGCCCACAGCCACAGCAAAACAGGTGGACACTAAAATTGGGAGCTTGAGAGGCACATACAGGAATGAACGCTCTAAGGTCCTGGCTTCTCAGAGGTCAGGAGCAGCAGCAGATGATGTGTATGTCCCCAATTTGTGGTACTACAGCAGGATGTCCTTTCTGGATGACCACATTGAGGCAAGGCCATCACTATCCACTCTTCCCCCCAGACTTCCCTGCAGCCAACCTGAGCCTTCTCTGGAGCAAGAGGAGGCAGCCATCCTGGATGAACCCGATTTGGCCATCTGGAGCCAGGTATAGTATTCATAGAAAATGTATTGGGATAAAATTAATGTTTGACAAATATGTCAAGATGACAAACATAAACTATTTTGGGTTCCACAAGTGAAATCAAGATCTCGAGACATTAGTCTGGCCTAAATTGGGTGCAAAATAGTCAATCTGATGTAGTTGTAAATTGGTCAAAATGATTTCTGGATTTACATTCGAATTGCTTCAATTATGATCTGAATTTTGGATGCAAAGATTAAACCAACATATTAAACTATGTCCCTTTTTCATACACAGGATGAAATCAGCCAGGAGGAGGGTCTGGAAACTGTCAGGCAGGAGGAGGCAGGGCCCAGTGGCAGGCAGGAGGTGGCAGGGCCCAGTGGCAGCCAGGAGGTGGCAGGGCCCAGTGCCAGCCAGGAGGTGGCAGGGCAAAGGAGAAGCACCAGATCACAGGTGCCTCCCATCCGACTTCCCAAAAGAAGCAGGAGGGACAAGACCACCAGTGAGGCAGCAATGGCCCTTATTCGAGAGGCCCATGCCACCCTCAAGGAGCCCACATCCCCTGAAGAGGCCATTGCCGGCCTAGTGGAGGCAAAGTTCAAGGTGATGAGCATGGAGCAATGCCTCCTATGCGAGCCCCTGCTCATCACCTTGCTGAACAAGGGGGTGATGGAAAAAATTACCCCCAATACCGCAATTTGTGAGGTGGCACAACTGTCCCAACCTCAACCTCCTCCTCCACCTTCTTCTTCTGCCCCACCCCCTTCTCCTCAACCTCCTCCTCCACCTCCACCTTGTTCTTCTGCCCCACCCCCTTCTCCTCCACCTCCACCTTGTTCTTCTGCCCAACCCCCTTCTCCTCCACCTCCACCTTGTTCTTCTGCCCCACCCCCTTCTCCTCCACCTCCACCTTGTTCTTCTGCCCCACCCCCTTCTCCTTCACCTCCACCTTGTTCTTCTGCCCCACCCCCTTCTCCTCCACCTCCACCTTGTTCTTCTGCGCCACCCCCTTCTCCTCCACCTCCTCCTCCTCCTGACAGGAGTACCCCTCCAGTGGCCCAGCCTCCAGCCAAACGAAGAAGGAAGGCTGCAGAGAAGGCTTCAGGGAAGGTTGCAGGGAAGGTTGCCAGGAAGACGAGGAAGTGATGGCCTTGCTTCATTGTGGTCGGACAGAAGGCAGCCTGTTGTAGTACCACACACTTGGGACATATATCTCACCTGCTGCTGTTCCTGACCTCTGGGAGGCCAGCATCAGATTGTGCTCAGAAATGTTGGCCTTCTCTCAAGCTCCCAATTTTAGTGTCCACACAGGGTTGATGTGTGCTCTGGGGTCCCTGGGATGCACAAATGGCAGCAGGTTCTCCAGCGCTGCCTTCTCTTTATTCTATTTCAAACATGAATAAATGTTATTTTTGGTTAAGTTCATACTTGACTATGTGTATTTTTTAAATATTTTAAATTTAGCTTTGGAGTAAGCAGAGACATTTGACAGCCAAAAAAAGGGACAGATAACAACCCCAAAAAAGAATAACAATCTGATTTTAAAAAAATAGGGTGTAAAATTTAACAAATATATATTAAAATATTCAATGGGAGAATACTATCAAAACATTGCCAAATTACAATTAACATCAGTTTGAAAAATCTAAAAATGTAAAATATTCAGAAGATCTTGCACAATATAATACACCTAAATCTTCTTAAGAGCAGCATGAAAAAGGTTAAAAAAAGATAGTCATAACTCTGTGTGAATATCAGCAGCAAAAGAAGTTCATTCGTTTGGATTAATGTAACATTCTAAAGAAGATCTCAATGCACAACATTTAAACGATGCAATAATTTTGAGCGTGACGAATGTGCTATCTCCATTACGAAGGCTTGTTTTACCAGAAGATGCGCTCCCGTCTCATACTTGCTTCTGAGCATGCGCGCTTTTGGAAGAGTCGTAAAAGCATACACACAAACCATTTTCTCGTCACAAAACAGGCAGACGAGAAACACGACGAGGAAATCTGGAATCCTGATGAGAAAATAGAGAGCAGGTTCTCTATTTTCTTGTCGAGATTCACGGCAATTTTCTCGTCGTAAAACCATACACACGAACGTTTTTCTCGAGGAAAAAGCTCTCGCAGCACTTTTCTTGCCGGTTTTGGACGAGAAACTCGGTCCTGTGTACGAGGCTTCACAGTTTTTTTTTGTTTATTGTACTGCAGCCTTTTGCCATGTAGGAAGGCCTCAATAAATAAGTGGACATTGATTGTGATGGAAGCAAGCTTGGCCATCTAAAAGGTGAAGTGCGCTATCTTTAGCCACCTTCTACAACACATAGATGCAGTGCCGATCCTGACCTCCCTGGGGCTCTAAGCAAAATTCTGCAAAGGGGCCCTCTACCTGACCCGTGAATAATGGGCGTTGTTTAAGCGTAATATTGAACCTGGCTTAAAGGGGCGTGACTCAAAGGGGTGTGGTTAGAGTCTGAGATGAACGAGAGAGAGAGAGAGAGAAAAGAGGGATGGAGGGACAGCAGGCCCAGATCCTACACCGCAATAGAAATATGAGTATTCCAGAAAGTTTAACAATCAGCAGATCAAAATTCTCCAAACACCTGGTGTTAGCAATTCAATCATCCCGGCACCATGGTTGTTATGGTGTCAGGGTGATTAAAGCGCATTACTTCTATTATTACATTGTAATATAAAATGAAATCATTCAACTCACCATAATGCAGAATCAGTGGGAGCCCTGATGTCACTGTCCCCAGCCAGCGGAGTGCCTCCTTACATCTCAGCAGTCCCCAGCAGAGTGCCTCCTTACATCTCAGCAGTCCCCAGCCGAGTACCTCCTTACATCTCAGCATTCCCCAGCGGAGTGCCTCCTTACATCTCAGCTTTCCCCAGCGGAGTGCCTCCTTACATCTCAGCATTCCCCAGCGGAGTGCCTCCTTACATCTCAGCAGTCCCCAGCGGAGTGCCTCCTTACATCTCAGCAGTCCCCAGCGGAGTGCCTCCCTACATCTCAGCAGTCCCCAGCGGAGTGCCTCCTTACATCTCAGGTGTCCCCAGCGGAGTGCCTCCTTACATCTCAGGTGTCCCCAGCGGAGTGCCTCCTTACATCTCAGGTGTCCCCAGCCAGCGGAGTGCTTCCTTACATCTCAGGAGTCCCCAGCCAGCGGAGTGCTTCCTTACATCTCAGGTGTCCCCAGCCAGCAGAGTGCCTCCTTACATCTCTGGTGTCCCCAGCCAGCGGAGTGCTTCCTTACATCTCAGCAGTCCCCAGCGGAGTGCCTCCTTACATCTCAGGTGTCCCCAGCGGAGTGCCTCCTTACATCTCAGGTGTCCCCAGCGGAGTGCCTCCTTACATCTCAGGTGTCCCCAGCCAGCGGAGTGCTTCCTTACATCTCAGGTGTCCCCAGCCAGCGGAGTGCCTCCTTACATCTCAGGTGTCCCCAGCCAGCGGCGTGCCTCCTTACATCTCAGGTGTCCCCAGCCAGCGGAGTGCCTCCTTACATCTCAGGTGTCCCCAGCCAGCGGAGTGCCTTCTTACATCTCAGGTGTCCCCAGCCAGCGGAGTGCCTCCTTACATCTCAGGTGTCCCCAGCCAGCGGAGTGCCTCCTTACATCTCAGGTGTCCCCAGCCAGCGGAGTGCCTCCTTACATCTCAGGTGTCCCCAGCCAGCGGAGTGCCTCCTTACATTTCAGGTGTCCCCCCCCAGTGCCGGCCTAAGACATTGTGCTGCCTGGTACCAAGAATTAAATGCTGCCCTCCCCCCAAAAAAAAAATTACGCCCACCAAAAGGATATAATTTTATATCATGATAACTTAAGAGGATCTGTCATGGCTCTATACATGCATGTAGCTGAATAAAGAGGACCTGTCATGGCTTTATTCATGTATAGGAGTATAACGGTCATGGCACTATACGTGTGTATATATATATATATATGTGTATGTGTCTATATATATATATATATATATATATATGTATAAAGAGGACTTGTCCTGGCTCTATACATGTATATACGAAAATAAAGAGGACCTGTCATGGCTCTATACATGTATGTAGAAGTATAAAGAGGACCTGTCATGGCTCCATACATGTATATAGGAGTATAAAAGGACCTGTGTGTGGCCGCGATGTCAGCCGGCCACCCGCGATCGCTCCACAGAGAGCCAGAACGGGGATCTGTCAATGTAAACAGACAGATCCCCATTCTGACAGGGGAGGAGAGACAGATCTGCTGTTCCTAGTGATTAGGAACAGAGATCTCTCTCCTCCTCCAGTCAGTCCCATCCCCCCAGTTAGAAACACCTCCCAGGGAACACATTTAACCCCTTTCCTGCAAGTGACATTTACACAGTAATCAGTGCATTTTTATAGCACAAATCGCTGTATAAATGTCACTGGTCCCAAAAATGTGTCAAAAGTGTTCGATCTGTTCACCGCAATGTCACAGTCTCACTGAAAATCGCAGATCGCCGCCATTACTAGTAAAAAAAAAATATTAATAGAAATGCCATAAGTCTATCCCCTATTTTGTAAACGCTATAACCTTTGTGCAAACTAATCAATATACACTTATTGCGTTTTTTTTTTTTTTTTTACCAAACATATGTAGAAGAATACATATTGGCCTAAACTGATATAGAAATACCACCAACAGAAAGCTCTATTTGTGGGGAAAAAAGGACGTAAATTTGGTTTGGGTACACCGTCGCACGGCCGCACAATTGTCAGTTAAGTCGACGCAGTGCCGTATCGCAAAACAAAATTAGTGAAGTGCATCATTTCTATTATTACATTGTTATATAATATATAAAATGGTTCAACTCACCATAATGCAGAATCAGTGGGAGCCTGAGCGTGTCTCTTGCCAACGTCATCTGCCACCAGATGTGGATTGTCACTTGCCACATGTTGCAGATTGTCACTTGCCACTACGCCACCTGCCACACATTGCGGGTTGTCACTTGCCACACGTTGCGGATTGTCACTTGCCACAACGCTACCTGCCACACATTGCAGATTGTCACTTGCCACTTCACCTGCCACATGTAGCGGATTGTCACTTGCCACAACGCCACCTGCCACACGTTACGGATTGTCACTTGCCACGACGTCACACATTGCGTTTTGTCACTTGCCACAACGTCACTTGCCACACATTGAGGATTGTCACTTGCCACACATTGCGGATTGTCACTTGCCACTTCACCTGCCACATGTAGCGGATTGTCACTTGCCACGACGTCACTTGCCACACATTGCGGGTTGTCACTTGCCACACGTTACAGATTGTCACTTGCCACGACGTCACACATTGCGTTTTGTCACTTGCCACACATTGAGGATTGTCACTTGCCACACATTGCGGATTGTCACTTGCCACTTCACCTGCCACATGTAGCAGATTGCCATTTGCTGTGTCCCAGAGTGAAGGCAGGCAGGAGAGAGATGACAAAGAAGAGGGGGGGTCTGCTGACAGAGAAGAGGGGGGCAGCTGACAGAGAGGAGGGGGGCAGCTGACAGAGAGGAGGGGGGGGCGGCTGACATTGAGGAGGGGGGGCAGCTGACATTGAGGAGGGGGGGCGACTGACATTGAGGAGGGGGGGGCGACTGACATTGAGAAGGGGGGGCGACTGACATTGAGGAGGGGGGGCGACTGACATTGAGGAGGGGGGGCGGCTGACATTGAGGAGGGGGGGCGGCTGACATTGAGGAGGGGGGTGGCGGCTGACATTGAGGAGGGGGGGGCGGCTGACATTGAGGAGGGGGGGCGGCTGACATTGAAGAGGGGGAGGGGGCGGCTGACATTGAGGAGGGGGGGGCGGCTGACATTGAGGAGGGGGGGCGGCTGACATTGAGGAGAGGGGGGTGGCTGACATTGAGGAGGGGGGGCGGCTGACATTGAGGAGGGGGGGCGACTGACATTGAGGATGGGGGGGCGGCTGACATTGAGGAGGGGGGGGCGGCTGACATTGAGGAGGGGGGGCGGCTGTCATTGAGGAGGGGGGCTAACAGAGAGGATGAGAGAGACGGACCTCAGGAGATAGTGACACTCAGTGAGTTAGGAGCACGCCCCCCCCCCTGAGCCCTTCTATAGCTCAGCAGCGGCGAGGGGGAACACATTAGAGGCGGAGCCGGCCGGCTACAGTGAGCTGCGGCACCGCCCACCCCTTTCCCCCACAGGTCACAGTCTCAGATGACAGACAGACCAGGGGCGGGGGTGGGCGGCGCCGCAGCGCTATTTCGGAAGGATCCCTCCCTTCTCATCCAGGTCTTCGGCAAAATGGCGGCCGGCGGAGACATTATCTCCGCCGGCCGCGGACCTCTGGCAGCGGCGGGGCCCCCGAGTATTATTCGGGGCCCTACGCAGCTTGCGTAGTCCGCGTATAGGGCGGATCGGCCCTGCATGGATGGGCTGAACAGAGTCTTTCAATTAAATATATGAAGGAAAAGTGCAGGACTGGGAAGACTTTGAAGGAAGGCTGTGTGGAGCCATCAGTTTTTCTGCAGATACTCTTTAAATAATAAAAGCAAGTAAAAACATGCTCTCAGATAACAGCTTGACTTGCTTATATCTATAAAAGAAGCTAAAGCTTGTTTTTAAGTGCATGTTTTCTTTAAAGAGTTCATGGGTTTGCTGAATAGTCATATTTTCTGGTCAATCGGCACTTTGCGCACAAGTACATGTTTCTCTTTTATCAATACCATGTGAATCAACCCTTATATCATAAATATTCTACATTAATTGTATTTAATATTTTTTACAAAAAAAATAATTATAATATGGTTATGTTACCTTTAAAATAGTAGAATTATGGTGCTAAACTTAATGGTATATTGTCTGTGTATAATTTTTACAGATTCTTAAAATGATTAATGGTATATGCAAATAAGTGGTTCTTCGAAAAGTGAGATAGATAGTGATATTGGACTGTGATTCCCAACAGATAATAGCTCCAATATAGGACATCTCTTCTTATCCTCTTTTACATTATATTGTACAGCATGTATTATGCTTTATTTCCACTGAAGAATTCCAGCAAAATTTTTGCTAATTTTTGCAATGTTAACAAGAAAAAAAATGGTTTTAAAATAATTTTGCAAAAGAAAAACAGAAAAAACATATGATTAGAATGACAAAACCTTACAAGAGTCACTGATTATACACAACCAAGCTGTCATAGAAAAGTGGTAAAAAAAAACTAGCACTAATCAATACTTGAATGCCCAACAAAAAATAATAACCTATTATCATAAAATAATTATAGTGACATAAAACACTAAGCTCTGGTTCACACCAGTGCGATTTCTCGTGCAATTTGACAGTTTAAAATTGCTTGACAAGTAGCACCCTATTGCCAGCAATGGAGCAGTTAAAATTTTTGTGACTCAAGTCGCATCGACTTTGAAAAAGGTTCCCGCACTTATTTTTTGCGATTTCATTGCGACATGCATTGGCTTCTGTTAAATGAAGTTGCAGGCCACAATGAAATCAGAGATCCAAATTGCACTGATCTGCAGCTTTAAAATCTCTCTGAAGTAGCACGATTTCAAAGCCGCACTGGTGTGAATCAGGGCTAAACCAGATACCATGTTTTATATTAGTTTAATAATTTCATAAAAATTACAAAATTGCTTTCAATTTGAAGCCCAAAGCAGAAGTTTAGGGATTTTTTTTTCTAATTAGCTCCAGTGACAATACTTGCACGGTTGAAGAGTGACCCGTATGCTAGTTGGCTGCTGTGTTTCTTGAAATTTTCATTCCAATGCCCCCCATATACTGCCACTGCTGCAAATTTGCAGTTCTGCGGGGGTAATATGAGTGGCTGCACCTGTCGCAGGACCTCTAGAAAAAGTGCTGACTATGCCCCCTGTTCCATCCCCCTGCTCCATTCAAAGAAGCTGTACTGTCGGTTCCTACAATGAAAAGCGCTCTATGAATAGAGGAGGCAAACCTTTAATTCATCTGTCTGTCCTCCATAGTGATGAGCCGAACACCCCCGGGTTCGGATCGCACCAGAACCCGCGAACGGACCGAAGGTTCGCACGAACATTAGAACCCTATTAAATACAATGGATGCGAACGTTCGGATTCTAAAGTGCTAATTATAACGACTATTATCCATGTTATTGTCCTAAACAGAGTTTGGGAACCCGGGTTCTGCACCAGGGGACATGTATCAATGCAAAAAGAAGTTTTAAAAACTGACGTTTTCCGGGAGCAGTCATTTTAATGATGCATAAAGTGAAAAAAAAAAAGTCAAATATTCCTTTAAATATTGTACCTGGGGGGTGTCTAAAGTATGCCTGTGAAGTGCCACGTGTTTCCCGTGTTTAGAACTGTCCCTGCACAAAATTACATTTCTAAAGGAAAAAAAAGCCATTTAAAACTGCTTGCGGCTTTAATGTAATGTCTGGTCCCGGTAATATGGATGAAAATCTTTAAGAAAAATGGCATAGCTACCCCATCACCCCCCCCCCCCTACCCCAGCCCATTACCAGCCCCTTTGGGTCTTGTATGGATATTAAGGGGAACCCCGCACACAAAATAAAAAAGGCCCTATATACTCTGAATAGCCGTATACAGGCGGTGCATACAAGACAGGGACTGTAGGTTTGTTCTTATGTTGAATCTGTTTGTAATTTTGAACAGCTACATTGTTTAAGTGTAGCTCCAGCCCAAATACCTATTTTAAGCTTTTTGGAAAACATAGGGAAGGGTTATCACCCCTGTAACATTTGTTTTGCTGTCTGTGCCCCTGTTCAGAACATTTCACCTCACTTTGCATCCCAATGACAACTGATTTTGAAATGTGGTGTTTTTATTGAAACAAGGATTGGTGATAAAGCATCAGTAGAGAGGAGACACCTTTCTCCCATATTAATTCTTACAGGAGAGAATTTTCCTTCCAAGGGGTAGATTTCCTCTCACTTCCTGTTGTCTTCTTCCGTTTGCAAGTAGTAGTCGTTTGTAAGTTGGATGTTTGAAAGTAGGGACCTGCCGTATATACTCTGCAGAAATTGGCCCCTTAGGTGTTGGTGTTGGCACAACACTGTAAGCACTCACAGTTACTCTTGGTGGGTGCTGGAACGCCCTGCTGTCAACTATTATATCAGGAATTGTAATAACATATAATTGTTGAACAGTGGTAGTAAAAATTGGGCCTTTGATGGTGGTGCTGGTGCCACAACACTGTAAGGCCTGACAGTTACTCTTGGTGGGCGCAGCAATGGGCCCTGCTGTGAATTATTAGATCAATAATTATAATTGCATGCCCCTGTTGAACAGGGGCTGAAAAATTGGGCCTTTGGTGGTGGTGTTGACACAACACTGTAAGGCCTGACAGTTACTCTTGGTGGGCGCAGCAATGGGCCCTGCTGTGAATTATTAGATCAATAATTATAATTGCATGCCCCTGTTGAACAGGGGCTGAAAAATTGGGCCTTTGGTGGTGGTGGTGGTGTTGACACAACACTGTAAGGCCTGACAGTTACTCTTGGTGGGCGCAGCAATGGGCCCTGCTGTGAATTATTAGATCAATAATTATAATTGCATGCCCCTGTGGAACAGGGGCTGAAAAATTGGGCCTTAGGCACTGGTGGCACAACACTGCAACCCCTCACAGATACTGTACTTGGAGCACAGCAATGAGGCCTGTTGCAAAGTATTGCATCAAAAATTGTAATTACACGCCCCTGTTAAACAGGGGCTGAAAAATTGGGCCTTAGCCACTGGTGGCGGCACCCATAAACCAAAATGATCTTCCAAGCTATCATCATTAATCGGATCATTGAGGAGGAGGAGGAGGATAGCTAGTCAACATAACAGCACAGGAACTCAGCATCAGCATCAGTCTTGAAGGGATGTGACATTTTAAAATCAATTAGTCTGTTATATCAGCATCAGGTGTGTGGTAGCTGGTGGTGATCCAAGACTGGTTCATCTTGATGAAAGTCAGTCGATCAACCGATTCGGTGGACAGGCGCACCCTGTGATCCGTGACAAATCCTCCAGCAGCACTGAATGTGCGTTCTGAAAGAACGCTGGATGCAGGACAGGCCAGTAGCTCAATTGCATACTGTGCAAGCTCTGGCCAGTGATCCATCCTCAAGACCCAGTAAGCCAGAGGATTTTCGGTGGGGAAGGTGTCCAAGTCTGACCTTGCCCCTAGGTATTCCTGCACCATGTATATCAGACGCTGGCGATGGTTGCTGGAAACGATCATACTTTGGGGCTGCGGACTAAAGAATTGTCTGAACGCATCGGTCAGACGGCCACCTTCCCCACCGCTCCTTCTTTGACTGCCCGAAGCCTCAGCAACTCGTTGTCCAGGACCAGGAGTTTGTAACCTCCCAGTCTCTGGGAACGCGTTGCACAGACCTTTCTGCAAGGCCTCCCGGAGTTGTCTCATCCTCTGCTCCCTCTGCGACGGTAACATAAGGTCCGCAACCTTACCCTTGTACCGTGGATCAAGGAGAGTGGCCAGCCAGTAATGGTCCTTCTCCTTGATCCGAGGAATACGAGGATCCTTCCGCAGACTTTGCAGGATCAGGGAGGCCATGCAGCGTAGGTTAGCTGAGGCATTCAGTCCGGAGTCCTCTGGGTCACTAAGGACGACATGATCCGCAGCCACCTCCTCCCAGCCACGTACAAGTCCACTGGTTTCTTGGGACTGTAAATCATCCCTAAAAGACTGCTGCTGATGATGCTGAGTGCCAGCCTCCACCTCCATGCTGACACAATCCTCCTCCTCCTCCTCCTCCTCCTCTTCCTGTGCAATGGGTGGGACAGAAGGAACACTGTCAGGGTAAAGGGGGCCTTGAGAGGCAAGGAAGTCCTCCTCTTCCTGCCTCTGTTCTGCCTCAAGTGCCCTGTCCATTATTCCACGCAGCGTGTGCTCCAACAGGTGGACAAGAGGTACAGTGTCACTGATGCATGCACTGTCACTGCTCACCATCCTCGTGGCCTCCTCAAATGGTGCCAGGACAGTGCATGCATCCCTGATCATGCCCCACTGGCGTGGTGAAAAAAACCTGAGCTCCCCTGACCCTGTCCTGGTGCCGGAGTCGCACAGGTACTCATTGATGGCCCTCTGCTGCGTGTGCAGCCGCTGCAGCATGGCCAACGTTGAGTTCCACCTGGTGGGCATGTCACATATAAGGCGGTTCTTGGGCAGGTTCAACTCCTTTTGCAGCTCAGCCAGGCGAGCACTGGCATTATAAGATCTGCGGAAATGAACACAGACTTTCCTGGCCTGCCTCAGGACATCCTGTAAGCCCGGGTACCTGCCCAAGAACTGCTGCACCACCAGGTTAAGGACGTGAGCCATACAGGGCACATGGGTCAGTTGTCCCTGTCGGAGGGCGGAGAGGAGGTTGGTGCCATTGTCGCAAACCACCATTCCTGGCTTAAGCTGGCGTGGCGTCAACCACCTCTCGGCCTGCCCCTGCAGAGCAGACAGGACCTCTGCCCCAGTGTGGCTCCTGTCCCCCAAACACACCAGCGCAAGCACGGCATGGCATCTTTTTGCCTGCGTACTTGCGTAGCCCCTTGAACGCTTACGGAGCACCGCTGGTTCCGAGGACAAACCACAGGAAGAGGCCATGGAGGAAGAAGAAGAGGAGGGGGTGGAGGAGAGAGGTGTGTCACAACCAGTAGTAGCATTTTGGAGGCGTGGCGGTGGAACAACCTCCAACACTACTGCACCTTGTCCTGCATCCTTCCCAGCTGCCAAAAGAGTGACCCAATGGGCCGTGAAAGAAAGGTAACGTCCCTGTCCATGCCTGCTGGACCATGAGTCAGCGGTAATATGCACCTTACCGCTGACCGCCCTGTCCAGTGAGGCCAAGACATTGTCTTCCACATGCCTGTAGAGAGCCGGAATCGCCTTCCGTGAGAAAAAGTGGCGTTTGGGAACCTGCCACTGAGGAACCGCACATTGCACAAACTCACGGAAGGGGGCCGAGTCTACCAACTGAAAAGGCAGCAGTTGAAGCGCTAGCAATTTAGCCAAGCTAGCATTCAACCGCTGGGCATGTGGATGGCTGGGAGTGAACTTCTTTCGACGGTCCAGCAGCTGGGGCAGGGAAATTTGCCTGCTAGAATCGGACGTCGGTGTACTGCTAGCAGAGTGCCCGCAAGTACTTGGCTGTGACACACCTAATTCTACACCTTCATTCCTCTCAGAGCAGGTTTCAGAGAGGACTGAAGGTATAGTGGGGTTGGAGATCCCAGCTGATGCGGCGCAAGAAGAGGTCAGCTTTGTTCTTTGGTGTGGGTCTTTAAGGTAGGCTTGCCAACGAGCTGCATGGCAGGTCAACATATGTCTGATCAAGCATGTGGTGCCCAAGCGGCTGATGTTTTGGCCACGCGATATACGCTTGAGACATATGTTGCAAACAGCAGCTGTGCGATCTGATGCACTCGCCTCAAAAAAGGCCCACACCAAAGAACTTTTTGAATGACGGGCAGAGGCAGCACCCTGCACAGGCGGAGCTCTGCGGTGTGATTCCATCGGTGTGCTGCCCATACGCTGGCCACCCAAGGGCATCCTGCCTCGTTGGAGATGTGCCTCCTCCTCATCCTCCTCCTCCTCCTCTCTCCTATTAGGCACCCACGTGGAGTCAGTGACCTCATCATCCCCTCCCTCCTCATCACTGGAGCCAATCTGGCAGTATGCTGCAGCTGCTGGAGCATGACTGCCAGATTGGTGTCCTTCTTGAGCATCCCCTCTCTCTGCTCTCACGCTACTGCCTTCCTCTATCTGGGTATCATCATCAGATCCTTCGAAACGCTGGGCATCCTCCTGGAGCATGTACCCAACACTGTGCTCAAACAGTTCGGGGGACTCCTCAGGAGGAGGACATGGTGGGTCTAGGGAAGGATTGACTAATGAAGATAATGATACCAGAGAAGAGGACGCTTTGGCAGCTGCTTTGCCAGTACCCTGAGCCTGGGTGAGAGAGGATGAGGAGGATGAGGTGGGCTTGGTCATCCACTCTACCAAGTCTTCGGCATGATGTGGCTCAACATGTCCAGCTGCCGAAAAGAAGGACAAACGTGTCCCATGGCCATGTGCTGATGACAATGCACCGCGTCCACGACCAGCACTGTTGCCCCCAGACACAGAGCCTGCTTGCCCTCTTTTTTTGCCTCCTGACTGTCTGCCTCTCCTTGTTTGCCTTCCAGACATTTTAATGGATGGCCTGCAGGGAGATGGGAAAAACAGCAATAAGGGCTACCTTCAGGTGTATACTGTGCAGGAGGCTTAGCAACAATGACACTGACACTGTCCCCTGCCTATCCTTCTCTGTCCCTAAACACAAGGATTTGCAATATGCTTCAGCAAGATTGGTTTAGCACAGAATAGTACACTGTCAGTTTCACTCACTGTCCTACTCTGTCCCTACAAAGTAGATTTAGCACAGAATAGCACACTGAGAGTTTCCACGAGTGTGCTTCTCTGTCCCTAAACTCAAGGATTTCAAATATGGTTCAGCAAGATTGGTTTAGAACAGAATAGCACACTGACACTTTCCCTCACTGTACCTCTCTGTCCCTAAACTCAAGGATTTCAAATATGGTTCAGCAAGATTGGTTTAGAACAGAATAGCCCACTGTCAGTTTCACTCACTGTCCTACTCTGTCCCTACAAACAAGATTTAGCACAGAATAGCACACTGATAGTTTCCACGAGTGTCCTTCTCTGTCCCTAAACTCAAGGATTTCAAATATGGTTCAGCAAGATTGGTTTAGAACAGAATAGCACACTGTCAGTTTCACTCACTGTCCTACTCTGTCCCTACAAACTAGATTTAGCACAGAATAGCACACTGAGAGTTTCCACGAGTGTCCTTCTCTGTCCCTAAACTCAAGGATTTCAAATATGGTTCAGCAAGATTGGTTTAGAACAGAATAGCACACTGACACTTTCCCTCACTGTACTTCTCTGTCCCTAAACTCAAGGATTTCAAATATGGTTCAGCAAGATTGGTTTAGAACAGAATAGCACACTGTCAGTTTCACTCACTGTCCTACTCTGTCCCTACAAACAAGATTTAGCACAGAATAGCACACTGATAGTTTCCACGAGTGTCCTTCTCTGTCCCTAAACTCAAGGATTTCAAATATGGTTCAGCAAGATTGGTTTAGAACAGAATAGCACACTGTCAGTTTCACTCACTGTCCTACTCTGTCCCTACAAACTAGATTTAGCACAGAATAGCACACTGAGAGTTTCCACGAGTGTCCTTCTCTGTCCCTAAACTCAAGGATTTCAAATATGGTTCAGCAAGATTGGTTTAGAACAGAATAGCACACTGACACTTTCCCTCACTGTACCTCTCTGTCCCTAAACTCAAGGATTTCAAATATGGTTCAGCAAGATTGGTTTAGAACAGAATAGCACACTGTCAGTTTCACTCACTGTCCTACTCTGTCCCTACAAACTAGATTTAGCACAGAATAGCACACTGAGAGTTTCCACGAGTGTCCTTCTCTGTCCCTAAACTCAAGGATTTCAAATATGGTTCAGCAAGATTGGTTTAGAACAGAATAGCACACTGACACTTTCCCTCACTGTACCTCTCTGTCCCTAAACTCAAGGATTTCAAATATGGTTCAGCAAGATTGGTTTAGAACAGAATAGCACACTGTCAGTTTCACTCACTGTCCTACTCTGTCCCTACAAACAAGATTTAGCACAGAATAGCACACTGACGCTTTCCCTCACTGTACCTCTCTGTCCCTAAACTCAAGGATTTCAAATATGGTTCAGCAAGATTGGTTTAGAACAGAATAGCACACTGTCAGTTTCACTCACTGTCCTACTCTGTCCCTACAAACAAGATTTAGCACAGAATAGCACACTGGCACTTTCCCTCACTGTACCTCTCTGTCCCTAAACTCAAGGATTTCAAATATGCTTCAGCAAGATTGGTTTAGAACAGAATAGCACACTGTCAGTTTCACTCACTGTCCTACTCTGTCCCTACAAACAAGATTTAGCACAGAATAGCACACTGACACTTTCCCTCACTGTACCTCTCAGTCCCTAAACTCAAGGATTTCAAATATGGTTCAGCAAGATTGGTTTAGAACAGAATAGCACACTGTCAGTTTTACTCACTGTCCTACTCTGTCCCTACAAACAAGATTTAGCACAGAATAGCACACTGACACTTTCCCTCACTGTACCTCTCTGTCCCTAAACTCAAGGATTTCAAATATGGTTCAGCAAGATTGGTTTAGAACAGAATAGCACACTGACACTTTCCCTCACTGTACCTCTCTGTCCCTACAAACAAGGTTTAGCACAGAATAACACACTGACACTCTCCCTACCTATCCTTATTTGTCCCTAAACACAAGGAATCCAGGATTAGTAAAGGAAAAAAAATGACACTGTCCCTGCCTATGCTTCTCTTTCCCTGCTCCGGAACACACTACACAAGGCCGCCGCGCTGGCGGCCTTTTATAGTGTGGGGCGTGTACTAAAGCCCCTCAAGAATAATTGGCCTGTGGCCAATCATTGCTCTCCTCGCTGCCGGCGCTGTGATTGGCCAAGCATGCGGGGTCACAGTGCATGCTTGGCCAATCACAGCGCCTGGATGACACTGCGATGGCGTAGTGCATTGTGGGCCGTTCGCATCACTCGAATTTGGCGCGAACGGCCCAAATCGTTCGATCTTCGTCGATCGATCGAACAGCCGATGTTCGAGTCGAACGTATGTTCGACTCGAACACGAAGCTCATCCCTAGTCCTCCATCCATAAACACTTTTCATTGCAGGAACTGTACTGCTTGTATGGATGGAGCAGGAAGGCAGAAAGAGTGGGCATTGTTGGCACTTTGTCAAAAGCCTGTGAAAGGGGCAGCCGCTCACATTAACGCTCGCATCACCAGAAGATCCCAGCGATGGGGATATCCAGGAGGCAGAGGACTGTTTATTTCATGAAACATAGCAGTCATCAGCACATGAGACACTCTACATTCATGTATGTACTGTTCCTGGTGCTATTTAAAAAAAAATCATTAAGCTTTAATCAACGTAATATATGGGCATTAAAATGTACAGGATAATAAAACTTTAGAACAAGTTTGGGCAAACTACCCCTCTCCATCCTTTATATACCCCACACTACCTCCACTACCCCTACCGGCCACAGTCTATGCCAGCTTTGCCAGTTCTGTTTCCCATCTTAATAAGCTGACATGATGCAGCATACTGCACATTAGGGATGAGCCAAACACCCCCCGGTTCGGTCCGCACCAAAACCTGCAAACGGACCGAAAGTTTGCGCAAACTCCAGAACCCTATTAAATACAATGGACGCGAACGTTCGAAATCAAAAGTGCTAATTATAACCGCTAATATGCAAGTTATTGTCCTAAAAAGGGTTTGGGAATCCGGGTCCTGCCCCAGGGGACAGTGTATCAATGCAAAAATAAGTTTTAAAAACGGCCGAGCAGTGATTTTAATGATGTATAAAGTGAAAAAAAAAAAGTTAAATATTCCTTTAATAACCACTTCAATACCATGCACTTATACAGCTTCCTGCCCAAGCCAATTTTGAGCTTTCAGCGCTGTCGCAATTTGAATGACAATTGCGCGGTCATGCTACACTGTACCCAAACAAATTTTTTATCATTTTGTTCCCACAAATAGAGCTCTCTTTCGGTGGTATTTGATCGCCTCTGCGATTTTTATTTTTTGTGCAACAAATAAAAAAAGAGCGAAAATGTAAAAAAAAACTATGTTTTTCTTTGTTTCTGTAATTTTTTTTTGTAAATAAGTACCTTTTCTACATCAATGACGGG
Organism: Rana muscosa; assembly: GCA_029206835.1. Classification (NCBI taxonomy): domain Eukaryota; kingdom Metazoa; phylum Chordata; class Amphibia; order Anura; family Ranidae; genus Rana; species Rana muscosa. The sequence goes on along the minus strand of CM055122.1, from coordinate 172,188,106 downwards.
CACTGATAAGGCGGCACTGAAGGGCACTGATAAGGCGACACTGATGGGCACCGATGAGGTGGCACCAATGAGGTGGCACTGATGGGCACTGATTATGGGCACTGATAGGCGGCACTGATGGGCACTGATATGTGGCACTGGTATGCAGCACTGATGGGCACTCATAGGTGGCACTGATTGGTACTCATAGGCGGCACTGATTGGCACTCATAGGCGGCACTAATGGGCACTTTTAGGCGGCACTGATGGGCACTTATGGGTGGCACTGATAGGTGGCATGGACGGGCACTGATAGGTGGGCACTTATGGGCACAGATGGGCACGGATGGGCACTGATAGGTGGCACTGATGGACACTAGTAGGTGGCACTGGTGACACTGCTGCCTAGCAATGCCAGCCACCACACATTATTTTCTTGGCATGATAGTGCCAGTCAGTGCCCATTTGTGGGCACTGATTGGCATATTTTTTTATGTTTTTTTTATATATTTTTTTTTTTACTACATGTGGATGGCCATGGGGGCCATCCACATGCTTAGGGCTTCCCTGGTGGTCCTTGGGGGCTTCCCTGGTGGTCCAGTGTGGGTATCCGAGGGGGGCTGCGCTGATAAACAATCAGCGCGAACCCCCCCTGTCAGGAGAGCCGCCGATCAGCTCTCCTCTACTCGCGTCTGTCAGACGCGAGTGAGGAAGAGCCGATCAACGGCTCTTCCTGTTTACTTCCTGATCAGCCGTGATTCGACACGGCTGATCACATGGTAAAAAGCCTCCGACGGAGGCTTTTTACCGAGATCAGTGTAGCGGTGTGTCAGACTGACCCACCGCTCCACCGATCGCCGCGATGCGCGCCCCCCCGGGCGAGCGGCGGCTGTTATCCCGCAGGACGTCATATGTCGTCCAGTGTGGATAACAGAACCACTTCCCGGACGTCAATTTGCTATTGACTGGGCGGGAAGTGGTTAAATATTGTACCTGGGGGGTGTCTAAAGTATGCCTGTGAAGTAGCACGTGTTTCCCGTGTTTAGAACTGTCCCTGCACAAAATAACATTTCTAAAGGAAAAAAAGTCATTTAAAACTGCTTGCGGCTTTAATGTAATGTCTGGTCCCGGCAATATGGATGAAAATAATTGAGAAAAATGGCATGGGTACCCCCCCAGCCCACTACCAGCCCCTTTGGGTCTTGTATGGATATTAAGGGGAACGCCGCAGCCAAATTAAAAAAAGGCCCTATATACTCTGAACAGCAGTATACAGGCGGTGCAAACAAGACATGGACTGTAGGTTTGTTCTTAAGTAGAATCTGTTTGTAATTTGGAACAGGTTACATTTTTTAAGTGTAGCTCCAGCCAAAAAATCTTTAAGCTTTTTGGAAAACATAGGGAAGGGTTATCACCCCTGTAACATTTGTTTTGCTATCTGTGCACCTGTTCAGAACATTTCAATCGATCGACCGAGTCGGTGGACAGGCACACCCTGTGATCGGTTACAAAGCCTCCAGCAGCACTGAATGTGCGTTCTCCGAAAGAACGCTGGATGCAGGACAGGCCAGTACCTCAATTGCATACTGTACAAGCTCCGGCCAGTGATCCATCCTCAAGACCCAGTAACCCAGAGGATTTTCGGTGGGAAAGGTGTCCAAGTCTGATCTTGCCCCTAGGTATTCCTGTACCATGTAAACCAGATGCTGGCGATGGTTGCTGGAAGCGATCATACCTTGGGGCTGCGTACTAAAAAATTGTCTGAACGCATCGGTCAGACGGCCACCTTCTCCACCGCTCCTTCTTTGACTGACCGGAGCCTCAGCAACACGTTGTCCAGGACCAGGAATTTGTAACCTCCCAGTCTCTGTGAACGCGTTGCACAGACCTTTCTGCAAGGCCTCCCGAAGATGCTTCATCCTCTGCTCCCTCTACGATGGCAAGATAAGGTCCGCAACCTTAGCCTTGTAACGTGGATCAAGGAGGGTTGCCACCCAGTAATGATCCCTCTCCTTGATCGCATGAATACGAGGATCCTTCCGCAGGCTTTGCAGGATCAGGGAGGCCATGCAGCCTAGGTTTGCTGAGGCATTCGGTGCAGAGTCCTTTGGGTCACTGAGGACAACATGATCCGCAGCCACCTCCTCCCAGCCACGTAAAAGTCCATGGGTGTCTTGGGACTGTAATTGATCCCTTGAAGACTGCTGCTGATGCTGAATGCTAGGCTCCACCTCCATGCTGACACAATAATCCTCCTCCTCGTCCTCTTCCTGTGTGATAGCCAGGCCAGCAGGAACACTGTCTGGATAAAGGGGGCCTTGAGAGGTAAGGAAGTCCTCTTCTTCCTCCCTCTGTTCTGCCTCATGTGCCCTGTCCATTATTCCACGCAGCGTGTGCTCCAACAGGTGGACAAGAGGGACAGTGCCACTGATGCATGTACTGTCACTGCTCACCATCCTCGTGGCCTCCTCAAATGGTGCCAGGACAGAGCATGCATCCCTGATCATGGCCCACTGGCATGAGGAAAAAAATCCAAGCTCCCCTGATACTGTCCTGGTGCCATATTGCAACAGATACTCATTGATGGCCCTCTGCTGTGTGTGCAGCCGCTGCAGCATGGCCAATGTAGAGTTCCACCTGGTGGGTATGTCACAGATTAGGCGGTTCTTGGGCAGATTGTAATCCTTTTGCAGGTCAGCCAGCTGAGCACTGGCATTATATGAATGGCAGAAATGCCCACAGAGTTTCCTGGCCTGCTTCAGGACCTCCTGTAAGCCCGGGTACCTGCCCAAGGACCGCTGTACCACCAAGTTAAGGACGTGAGCCAAACAGGGCACATGGGTCAGTTGTCCCTGTCGGAGGGCGGAGAGGAGGTTGGTGCCATTGTCGGAAACCACCTTTCCTGGCTTAAGCTGGCGTGGCGTCAACCACCTCTGATCCTGCCCTTGCAGAGCTGACAGAATCTCTGCCCCAGTGTGGCTCCTGTCCACCAAGCACACCAGCTCAAGCACCGCATTGCATCTTTTTGCCTGCGTACTTGCGTAACCCCTTGAACGCCTGTGGAGCACCGCTGGTTCCAAGGACAAAGCACAGGTAGAGGCCATGGAGGAAGAAGAAGAGGAGGGGGTGGAGGAGAGAGGTGTGTCAGAATCACCAGTAGTAACATTTTGGAGGCGTGGTGGCGGAACGAACTCCAACACTACTGCACCTTGTCCTGCATCCTTCCCAGCTGCCAGCAGAGTCACCCAATGCACCGTGAAAGATAGGTAACGTCCCTGTCCATGCCTGCTGGACCATGAGTCAGCGGTAATCTGCACCTTACCGCTGACCACCCTGTCCAGCGAGGCCAAGACATTGCCTTCCCCATGCCGGTAGAGAGACGGAATGGGGGCAGAGTCTACCAACTGAAAAGGCAGCAGTTGAAGTGCTAGCAATTTAGCCAAGCTAGCATTCAACCGCTGGGCATGTGGATGGCTGGGAGCGAACTTCTTTCGGCGGTGCAGCAGCTGGGGCAAATTTGCCTGGTACAAACGGATGTCGGTGTACGGATAGCAGATTGTCCGCAAGTACCTGGCTGTGACACACCTAATTCTACACCTTCATTCCTCTCAGTGCAGGTTTCAGAGAGGAATGAAGGTATAGTGGGGTTGGAGATCCCAGCTGATGAGGAGCAAGGAGAGGTCCGCTTTGTTCTTTGGTGTGGGTCTTTTAGGTAAGCTTGCCAGCAGACTGCATGGCAGGTCGACATATGTCTGGTCAAGAACGTGGTACCCAAGCGGCTGATGTTTTGGCCACGCGAGATACGCTTTAGACATATGTTGCAAATGGCAACGGTGCGATCTGCTGCACACGTCTGAAAAAAGGCCCACACCAAAGAACTTTTGGAATAACGCACAGAGACAGCAGCGCCCTGCACATGCGGAGCTCTGCGGTGTGATGCAGTCAGTGTGCTGCCCTTAAGCTGGCCCCTGGAGGGCATCCTGCCTCGTTGGAGATGTGCCTCCTCCTCCTCCTCTCTCCTATCAGGCACCCACGTGGAGTCAGTGACCTCATCATTCCCTCCCTCCTCATCACTGGAGCAAATCTGGAAGTATGCTGCAGCTGGGGGAACATGACTGCCAGATAGCTGTCCTTGTTGGGCACCCCCTCTCTCTGGGCTCACGTTACTACCCCCTCTCTCTGGGCTCACGTTACTGCCTCCCTCCAGCTGGGTTCCATCATCGGAGCCTTCAAAACGCTGGGCATCCCCCAGGAGCATGTACCCAACACTGTGCTCAAACAGTTCGGGGGACTCCTCAAGAGGACATGGTGGGACTAGCGAAGGAGTAACTGATGCCATTGAGCCGAGGGAAGAGGCCGCTTTGGCAGCTGCTTTGCAAATTGCCAGACAAAGTACCCTGAGCCTGGGTGAGAGAGGATGAGGAGGATGAGGACGGCTTGGTCATCCACTCTACCAAGTCTTGGGCATGTTGCGGCTCAACATGGCGAGCTGCCGAAAAGAAGGACAAGCGTGTCCCACGGCCGCGTGCTGATGAGTATGCACCGTGTCCACAACCAGCAGCACTGTTGCCTCTAGACACAGAGCCTGCTTGCCCTCTTTTATTGCCTTGTGACTGTCTGCCTCTCCTTGTTTGCCTTCCAGACATACTAATGGCCTGCAGTGAGATGTAGCTGCACAAAGGTGGGATGTATATATATATATATATATATATATAAATATATATATATATATATATATATATATCTCGGTACTGATAATGCAACTATCAGAATCAGCTGCCTGCTGTGGTATTAGTATGGGGAAAGCAGCAATTGTCTTCAGTTAGTTTTAGTTGAAAACTGTGCAGAGAGGGACACAGTACACGAACTGAAAATACTTGCAGCTCTCTGCCTGTGGTTTAATTATGAAAACACCACTATTAGTCACTAACTGTATTCAGGTAAGCTTTAGGTGAACGCTATGCAAAGCACACAGTACACTGAGTGAAACACTGACTGTCTGCAGCTAGCACAATCACCTGCCTGCCTGTCACAGCATAGAGAATAACAGGAACGGATCTAGCTAAACTGAATACAGTGTATAAATATATATACAACACCTAGGATGCATATATATCCTCTACACACTGTAACTGCAGCTAACTGACTCGCCTGTCTGCTATCTAACTCAATATAAATGACACTGTCTGTCTCCGTAATCTCTCATTAAACAACTCCAACACACTACACAAGGCCGCCAAGCCGGCGGCCTTATATAGTGTGGGGCGTGTACTAAACCCTGTGAGCCATAATTGGCCAAAGCCACCCTGGCTTTGGCCAATTACGGCTCTCCGTTTTTTCTGCGCTGTGATTGGCGAAAGCATGCGGGTCATAGTGCATGCTTGGCCAATCATCAGCCAGCAATGCACTGCGATGCCACAGTGAATTATGGGCCGTGACGCGCCACTCGAATTTGGCACGAACGGCCCATAATGTTCGCAATTTGGCGAACAGCCGATGTTCGAGTCGAACATGGGTTCGACTCGAACACGAAGCTCATCCCTACTGCACATGTGTGACCTTTTCTTCCTAGGCTCCAGTGAAGAAGGTGTATTACTGCAGGCTAGCAAGTAGACAACTTCTCCATAAGGCCACTTTCACACTGAGGCGCTTGAAAAACTGGCAGTAAAACACTGAGCGCTTTTGAAGCGCTTTTCAGGTGCTTTTGAAGCGCTTTCAATTCATTTCAATGGAGAAGGGGGTTTTTTCAGCGCACTGCCCCAGTGTGAAAGGATTCATTGATTTTAATGGAAATAAGTTTTCAGGCGCTTTTTTTTAGCTTGAAAGCACCTGAAAAGCGCCTCAGTGTGAAAGTGGTCTTAGTGTTATCAACAAAAACTGATAACATGCATTATACTGCCACCTGCCAGCTCAGTGAAGAGGAGAACCAATATAGGCCAGATCCAGTGGAGAATATAATAAATCTATAGCAATGATGCCATTGGGAGGAGGAGGATTTTTTTCAGATATAAATACATGAAAAGGAATATTTTAGTCACAAAATGATAAAATAAGAGAGCATTTTATGCAACCTCTGTAATTATAATCACAGCGGGCAACCCTGATCTGAGGTCAGCAGTGTGAAGTATATAAAGGACGGGGAAGGTAAAAGGACCAGATGGTCCGAACTTGATTAAATATGTTTTTATCCATTAAATTTCAAATTTTTGTAAACACATTTACAGCATTTCAGGAGCCAAGAAGACAGGAGCATACACCCCAACCCAAAGGGTGTTGTTTATCTACATGCAGTTGAATTCCCATCCAAAATGTAGTAATATATCTTAAAATTACGGATACCTTTTTTATAGATATTTGTGTATATTGTTACTTGCCCTATTTCATGAAATAATATATAGTTAAGGTTTACTGTCTTTGAATAGTAAAACGTTGCCAATTTTTGCACAGTCTTCTAAATACAGTGTTTCCATTATACAGCTTCTATCGGGTAGCAATTTTGCATATTAATTTCACAACAGATAGAAGAATTACCAATAAATCATAAGACATTTTAATTTATTAATGTTGCGTTATTACTGTGGTATTTACTTTAGTGTAATAATTAATGCTGTAAAGGGGTATCCACATAATTTATTTTCCTCAATCAGATACAAATAACATACAGAACTCACATGCATTTGTTTTTTTTATACTTCTTCCTGAGAGCTTCCATTTTTATTGTCCCCTAGCTCTACAATGTAGAGCTGTACTACAGAGGGACATGTTGCGGAGAATCGCACAGGACATCATAGGTGCCAGCATGGCCGGCGCTCCCACTAGGCGAACTAGGAAGCCGCCTAGGGCGCACTGCTGCCTAGGGGCGCAGCCACAGCCGCTGGGTCCCCTCCAGAGAATCGGTTCCCCTCCTAGTGGGTGGTGGCTGATGCGGAGTGTAGCGGGAGGCGGCTCTATATGGCTGGCTGCAGAGTGGCTGGGCGGGGAGAAGGAGCAGGCAGATCTTCCCCGGACTAAGCCAGGGGTGACCATGCTGATGTCCAGCAGCAGCCGTGGGTGTCAGCTCTCTGCCCGCCCCGCCTCCCTCACTGGATGATGTTCAGCCATTGGAGGAGCAGGGCGGGGAGACAGCCAGAAAAGAGGATCCACCCAGGTCCGGACTGGCCATAGGGCACATGCTGGGCCGAGGCCGCCGGGCCACTTGTCCTGCAGGAGCGAGGAGCCCACTTACCCAGCCTCTCCGCGGCCGGCCACCGGAGCCCGGGGGTGGAACCGAATAATCAGCTGAAGGGGGGAGGAGCTCTCCTGTGCGTGACTGGTGACACTAACTGCTGCCTGCTGCCTGACATGTGGAGGGAGATAGAAAGAAGTATCCCAAGGTAAGAACTTGTCAGGTGGTGGGGGGAAGCGCTGGGGATGAGGGCTTCTAGTCAGACCTTATCACTGGTGTGTGACCCCCTCCACTTGGCTGCACCCCCCCCCTTTCCACCTGGCTCCATCCCCCTCTCCTGTCCACTTTGCTATATTCTCCCTCCCCTAGCTGCACCCCCCTCTCCTGTCCACCTGGCTGCACCCCCCCTCTCCTGTCCACCTGGCTGCACCCCCCCTCTCCTGTCCACCTGGCTGCACCTCCCCTCTCCTGTCCACCTGGCTGCACCCCCCCTCTCCTGTCCACCTGGCTGCACCCCCCACTGTCCACCTGGCTGCACCCCCCTGTCCCCCTGGCTCTATCCCTCCACCTGGCTGCACCCCTCCTCTCCTGTCCACCTGACTGCAACCCCCTCTCCTGTCCACCTGGCTGTACCCCCTCTCCTGTCCACCTAGCTGCACCCCCCTCTCCTGTCCACCTGGCTGCATCCCCCCTCCTGTCCACCTGGTTGCACCCCCCCCCTGTCCACCTGGCTCCATCCCTCCACCTGGCTGTACCCCCCCTCTCCTGTCCACCTGGCTGCACCCCCCCTCTCCTGTCCACCTGGCTTCACCCCCCCTCTCCTGTCCACCTGGCTGCACCCCCCCTCTCCTGTCCACCTGGCTGCACCCCCCCTCTCCTGTCCACCTGGCTGCACCCCCCCCTGTCCACCTGGCTCCATCCCTCCACCTGGCTGCACCCCCCGTCTCCTGTCCACCTGGCTGCACCCCCCTCTTCTGTCCACCTGGCTGCACCCCCCTCTCCTGTCCACCTAGCTGCACCCCCCTCTCCTGTCTACCTGGCTATATCCTCCCTCCACCTGGCTGCACCCCCTCTCCTGTCCACCTGACTCCATCCCTTCACCTGGCTGCACTCTCCTGTCCACCTGGCTATATCATCCCTCCACCTGGCTGCACCCCCTCTCCTGTCCACCTGGCTATATCCTCCCTCCACCTGGCTACACTCCCTCTCCTGTTCACCTGGCTATATCCTCCTTCCACCTGGTTGCATCCCCCCCTGTCCACCTGGCTGCACCTCCCCTCTCCTGTACACCTGGATGCACCTCCCCTCTCCTGTCCACCTGGCTGCACCTCCCCTCTCCTGTCCACCTGGCTGCACCTCCCCTCTCCTGTCCACCTGGCTGCACCTCCCCTCTCCTTTCCACCTGGCTGCACCTCACCTCTCCTGTCCACCTGGCTGCACCCTGCTGTCCACCTGGCTATATCATCCCTCCACCTGGCTGCATTCCCTCTCCTGTCCACCTGGCTCCATCCCTCCAACTGGCTGCAACCCCTCTCCTGTCCACCTGGCTATATCCTCCCTCCACCTGGCTGCACCCCCCTCCTGTCCACCTGACTCCATACCTTCACCTGGCTGCACCCTCCTGTCCACCTGGCTATATACTCCCTCCACCTGGCTGCATTCCCTCTCCTGTCCACCTGGCTATATCCTCCTTCCACCTGGTTGCACCCCCCTCCTGTCCACCTGGCTCCATCCCTCCACCTGGCTGCACCTCCCCTCTCCTGTCCACCTGGCTCCATCCCTCTAACTGGCTGCACCCCCTCTCCTGTCAACCTGGCTATATCCTCCTTCCACCTGGTTGCACCCCCCTCCTGTCCACCTGTCTCCATCCCTCCACCTGGCTGCACCCCCCCTCCTGTCCACCTGGCTCTATCCCTCCACCTGGCTGCACCCCTATCTCCTGTCCACCTGGCTCCATCCTTCCCCCACCTGGCAGCACCCACTCTCCTGTCCACCCGGACCAGTTCTGGTGCTAAAATTATTGAATTCATTTTTTTTTCGGGGGGGGGGGGGCGCAAGTAGCTGGTCTCGCCTAGGGCGCAAAATAGTCTAGCACCGGGGGCACAGAAAAAGAACAGGAATACAACAGCACAACAATTCTTGTTTCAACTTAACCAGGGGTGTTAAACCAGCTCTTCCGTCTTTCCTCAGTTGTAAGGTTTTACCTGATGTGGGCTCTTTTCCCATGCCTACTTTGGACCTACCCCAACGGGGTACCTTTAAGCAATCTTTGGTGGAGCGCAGCAGGTTACCACTTCTGATCAACCTTCTACTCTACCCTGCCTGGCCCTAACACTTATATGGGAACGAGATAACCCAACCCACATTACACACCCAGGGGGGTGAGTTTCCCATAAAGGGGTACTAACCCCCTCTCATGCCGTGTACACACGATCGGTTTTACCGATGAAAACAGTCCGATGGACTTTTCTCATCGGACAAACCGATCGTGTATGGGCCCCATCGTTTTTTTTTTCCATCGGTGAGAAAAAATAGAACATGTTTTAAATTTATCCAATGGGAAAGAAACCGATAGCAAATTCCGATCGTGTGTGTGCAACTCCATCGGACAAAAAACCTACGCATGCTCAGAATAAAGTCGACGCATGCTCAGAAGCATTGAACTTAATTTTTCTCGGCTTGTCGGAGTGTTTTACGTCACGGCGTTTGGGACGGTCGGATTTTTGACTGATGGTGTGTAGGCAAGACTGATGGAAGTCAGCTTCATCGGATTTCCGATAGAAAAATCGATCGGATTACAATCCATAGGAAATCCGATCGTGTGTACAGGGCTAAACATATAGTTGTATAAAGCAGGAAGCAGAGCCTGCTTTTATAATGAACAAATATGGATTTCTCCATTACAAACAATATAAAGAAGAAAGGTTTTAAAAACAACATAAACTGACAATAATCTTTTCATAAAGTAGATCTGATTTACAAATATTTAACTAAAATGACCATAGAGTTCCTTCTAATTATTGTTTACTTAGGAATGAACGTACCCATAGTTGTTAGGTATTTTACTTTTTTTAGTTTGTCATGCTTGAGTGTCTGAACTGCTTGGCAGTGAATGCTTTAAGATTTATTGTAGAAAGAAGCTAGAGAAGGTCTGGCTGAGCTACTTTTTGTTTATATACTGTCATGCAACTTCACTGAGACTATTTTGCTCTGAGTAACCAAATGTTCCCATGTGAACCTTGACAAAAGATCTAGTAGTAATACTTAGCACTGACAGAGTAATGCATGCTGCACAAGTTCATCCTGCATATTTTCACTTGCAACTCGTGTAGTTGCATCTTTTATTTACATAGCTGGAGTAATAACCGCCACCCTTTGTGAAAGAGCCTCTAGTAACAGTGTTTGACTACTCATCTTAAGAAATACCTGCAGGAATAAGGTGCAGATTATATTTAAATATACAGTAAATAGAAATTGATGAAGCATTATTTCACACTATTTTTTTATGTGCTTATGACAAAAAATACCATACTATTGTCAGTGGCGTAACTAGAGACTTCAGGGCCCCGGTGCAAGAAATCATGAAAGGGCACCCCCCCCCCCCCCCCCGAAAAGCCTGATTTTGATACTTAATTTTTTTACACTGTACAACAAAATAAAAAAAAATCTGTTTCAGATTTCAATTGAGGGGGGGGGGGGGGGCCTGCGGCAGCAGTGGTGGTGCCATCCTCTCCCACCACCACCTGTGCCTGTTACTGATCCCATCCCTTCACCACTGATCTCATCCCTACCCCCCCATCACCTCTGTTGTAGAAGTAATAAAGTAATAGGGGGATAGGGATGAGATCAGTGGTGGGGCCGTGGGGGGATGGGATCAGTAAGAGGCACGGGTGGTGGTGGGAGAGGATGGCACCACCACTGCCAACCCCCCTCAAGTACCACCGCTGCCACCTCCCTCAAGTATCACCGCTACCATGCCCCTCAAGTATCACCACTACCACATATCCCCGCAAGTACCACTGCAGCCACCCCCCCTCAAGAACCAGCGGTGGTACTTGAGGGGGGGTGGTAGCGGTGGTACTTGAGGGGGGTGGCAGCGGTGGTACTTGAGGAGGGGTGGCAGCGGTGGTACTTGAGGGGGGGTGGCAGCGGTGGTACTTGACACACTACACGACACAGACTGTGCAATACTCTGCAGGAGGATCTACCTTCACACACTACACAACACAGATTGTGCAATACTCTGCAGGAGAACCTGACTATACACACTACACAACACAGACTGTGCAATACTCTGCAGAAGTACCTGACTATATACACTACACAACACAGACTGTGCAATACTCTGCAGGAGGACCTGACTACACACACTAAACAACACAGACTGTGCAATACTCTGCAGGAGGACCTGACTACACACACTAAACAACACAGACTGTGCAATACTCTGCAGGAGGACCTGACTACACACACTAAACAACACAGACTGTGCAATACTCTGCAGGAGGACCTGACTACACACACTAAACAACACAGACTGTGCAATACTCTGCAGGAGGACCTGTCTACTCACGGGTCTGACCTTCACCATGCCTTCTTCTCCCGCCAGGATGCAGAGAGGCGAGGGGGAACAAATTAGGGGCGGAGCCGGCTGGCTACAATATAGAAATGGAGCTGCGGCACAGCCCACCCCCGACCCCTTTCTACAACAGGTCACAAATGACAGACAGACCGGGGGCGGGGGTGGGCGGCGCCGCAGCTCTATTTGCTATTTTGGCTGTTTTGGTCTTCAGGAAAATGGCGGCCGGCAGAGACATTTTTCCGCCGGCCGTGGACCTCTAGCGGCGGCGGCGGCGGGGCCCTACGCAGCAGGCGGGCGTTTTGCACGGACGGGTGGCGGGCCCCCCGGACTTGGCGGAATTACAGGGCCCAGTCGCAACTGCGACTGTCGCAACCCTGATAATTCCGCCACTGACTATTGTGAATGAGAATTATGTCTAATAAAAAATATTTCTTCTGCACAAACTTTGATAATAATCAGTAGGTGTCCACACAATAAAACATTTTATATTCTTGTCACACTGGGCTTCATTCACAGAATTAGCTTGCATGAAATACTAAGGTGTCAGGATACATTTAGCCTAAATATCGCATACGATTCTGAAACTGTCAATTCACTATACCATTTTGCGGTATTTACCGCAAAACGTTCAGTAAATACTGCGTGAAAAGGCATTAAACTCAATTCACAGACGGAAATAAATAATTAAATGCATGCAGGAATTAAGTAGTGGTCCAGGCATGCAGTATTTAAGAAATGTAATGCATAGAAACCTAAATATGGAAATATGGAAATCATTGGGGTTGATTTACCTAACCACTTCAATACCATGCACTTATACACTTTCCTGCCCAAGCCAATTTTGAGCTTTCAGCGCTGTCGCAATTTGAATGACAATTGCGCGGTCATGCAACACTGTACCAAAACTTTTTTTTTATCATTTTGTTCCCACAAATAGAGCTTTCTTTCGGTGGTATTTGATCGCCTCTGCGATTTTTATTTTTTGCACAACAAATAAAAAAGAGCGAACATTTTGAAAAAAACTAAGTTTTTCTTTGTTTCTGTCAATTTTTTTTGTAAATAAGTACCTTTTCTACTTCAATGACGGGCACTGATAAGGCGGCACTGACGGGCACTGATAAGGAGACACTGATGGGCACCGATGAGGTGGCACCAATGAGGTGGCACTGATGAGGTGGCACTGATGGGCATTGATGATAGGCACTGATAGGCGGCACTGATGGGCACTGATAGGCGGCACTGATGGGCACTGATATGTGGCACTGGTATGCGGCACTGATGGGCACTCATAGGCGGCACTGATGGGCACTCATAGGCTGCACTGACGGGCACTCATAGGCGGCACTGATGGGCACTTATAGGCGGCACTGATGAGCATGTATGGGTGGCACTGATAGGTGGCACAGATGGGCACTGATAGGTGGGCACTTATGGGCACGGATGGGCACTGATAGGTGGCACGGATGGGCACTGGTAGGTGGCACTGTTCACACTGGTAGGTGGCACTGTTCACACTGGTGGCTGGCATTGCTGGGCATTGCACATTGTGGTGGTGCCAGTCAGTGCCCATTTGTGGGCACTGATTGGCATATGTTTTTGAGTATTTGTACATGTGGATGGCCATGGGGTACTTACCTGGCCATCCACATGCTTGGGGCTTCCCTGGTGGTCCTGGGGGGCTTCCCTGGTGGTGCAGTGTGGGTATCCGAGGGGGGGCTGCGCTGATAAACAATCAGCACGAACCCCCCCTGTCAGAAGAGCCGCCGATCGGCTCTCCTCTACTCGTGTCTGTCAGACGCGAGTGAGGAAGAGCCGATCAACGGCTCTTCCTGTTTACATCGTGATCAGCCGTGATTGGACACGGCTGATCACGTGGTAAAAAGCCTCCGCCGGAGGCTCTTTACCGAGATCAGTGTAGCGGTGTGTCAGACTGACACACCGCTCCACCGATCGCCGCGATGTGCGCCCCCCCGGGCGCGCGGCGGCTGTTATCCCGCAGGACGTCATATGACGTCCAGTGTAGATAACACAACCACTTCCCGGCCGTCAATATGCTATTGACTGGGTGGGAAGTGGTTAAAGAATAACTAAAGGGGTTTTTTTTTTTACTTTTGGATAGAGTAGAGGGTGATTAGAACACCTGTCAGGCGTTTATTGCTGTCTGTGTCCCCGTTAGGGAGATTTACTCTCTCTATTTGTCATGTTTACCATTATCATTGAAAGTGAAATGAAAAAAAAAAAATTGGGGTTGTCCCCAGAAAAGTAATACATTTTCCAATGGGGACATGTGTGGCAAAAAAAAAAAAACTGACATGGGTTAAACCCTCCCCTACTCTATCCAAAATGAGAAAAAAGGATTGCCTATAGTTCTACTTAGGCAAATAGACTATGCAATTTGCAAGTTGCTCCAGAGCTTAGTAAATTAAGTAAAGCTCCAATCACATGCAAGGAAAAAAAACATCACGTACTAAGTTCTGCAGCAACTTCACTTGCAAAGTGCTCAGTCTATGTGCCTTTAGTAAATCCCCATTCATTTAGTAAATCTACCCCTTACATGTAGTAAAATAGACTTGTTTTCTCCTGTTATTTCGCCAGATTTTTATAGACTTTTTTTGTGAATATACAAGCATATACATCATTTGTTTCAAAAAACCTCCCAATCACTCCAAACATAATACAAAGTACAAGCATATCACAATGGTCTAATCCCTTGTTAGAACATATGTCATATGTAGTGGGGATACTTTACCACAATTACTTTAAGGCTGGGTTCACACTATTGCAAATTGGATGCGAGTTTCCCCGCGATTCATCTCTTGGCTCTGCCTACTGTATTCTGCACCGGTAGCCAGGGTTCACATCAATAACACCATCTCTTCTCCTTTCCCCCTTTAACAGGGCATGCAACAGGGCTGTCCACTTTCCCCTGGGTTATTTGCTTTTGCTTTAGAGCCCCTTGTCGCCCAAATTCGAGCTATATTACGTATATGGTCTCTGCTAGAGATAGATTTATACAATTAAAATTTCTTCATATGGTATATTATATTCCCCAGCGCCTAGCCATGATATATACTACAGTTAGTCCTCTGTGAGGTAGATGTCTGTTGGCCTTAGAGTACCTTTTTTCATATGGCTTGGACCTGTCCTATGATTCGTCGATTTTGGGAAGCAGTATTGCAGAGATAAATAGTATCTATGATTTGGCCCCTAGCTTTGATGCCAAAATTTTGCTTTTAGCTGTCCTAGATGGTGCAGAGCAAGGTCATTATGCAAAACTATTCATTATTTACTCTGCCTTTTTATACCTGTAAAGACATCCTTCTGAAATGGAAGGCTCCCATGCCTCTTACTTTGTCTTCCTGGTGTTCTGCTATTTAATAATATCCTGCCACTTTAAAACCCCTTCCCGCCGACCATACCCAAATATGCAGCCTTGGCTTGAAGGGGTTGAACCAGGGTGATGCCTGCAGCTTCACGCATCACCTCGGTACTGTTTTTTAGAGTTGGCGGTTGTCTTTCTTGGAACAACAACCGATGGGGCTAAGAAGCCACTCGGCTGTTATCCCAAGCAGTGGGAGGGAATGTCCCCCCTCATGCTGCCTTCCGTGGCTCGCCCGGGCTCTCCTGTCCCATCGGGAGGCCTGAGCGACCAGCCGCCACGTCCGACGGCTGGCCAGAGACCCGAATGAAGCCGGTGTTTTGTCAGAATCGGTGACCCGTCAGATTAGGTAACGAAAGTTACGTTCCATCACTACTCTGTGACGGCCATCTTGGTACACCCTGCACTCGGCCGCAGTAAGCCTGCAGTCAGAAGACATTGGCAGCGGACATCTTTTTACACCTACCCAAGTCCTGCATTTCACACTTATTTTTACCTGTAAACTGAGCTTATATAGTGAAATACAGTATTTTGAAATCCGTCAGACAGTTTTCATAATGAATTTAATTTTAAAAGCAGCGGTGTTCTGTCAGATTAGCAAACCTGTAAGGTCACCAGGCTCGTGTAAGGCGCGACCGCAAATGTAAACAGTGTTCAAACCACACATGTGAGGTATCGCGATCGTGAGCAATAATTCTAGCACAAGACCTCCTCTTTAACTCTCCCTTCATTAGGGTAGGGAGATTCACCCTCACTATTGGTTTTGGTACCCATTGTCACATAAACAGAAAGTGAGAGGAAATATAAAATTTTAGCTGTCACTAGAGCAAAAAGTTAAGGAAAGTCTTCCAAAGGGGACATCTGTTTCGGTGAGAACTGCATAAGAAGGGATTTTCCACTTTTGGGAGTTCTCCGCTTACTTCCTGTACATCTTTGGAAAAGAAAATGAAGAGGAATCTCAAAAAGAACCTGACAGTGTCTTTAACCTTTCCCTACACTATCCCCAAAAATTTCGGTATACATACACTTTAACTTTAGAGATCTACATCTATACATCTCAATCTGCCACACTTTGTGGAATAACATTCCTGGCAAACTACTTCACACCCAAATAGCTTTAGCCATTGTTTTATTAAACAAGCACATCTGTGTTGCTCACCATTAAGGCCCCATGCACACGAGACGCTGTTATTTGCTGTTGAACGCGCGTTCAGAGGCAGTTGGACACTTTTTTCAACTGCTCCTGAACCCATTCAATGTTATCCTATGTGTCCATGCACACACTCTCGTTTTTTGGCGTTTACAAGCAGTTGCGCTTAACCTCGTTTTTCCAGAAGCAAAAAAATGGGTTCAGACGCAAAAGTTTTCCACGTTTCAGATGCTAAACGCTGCTCAACGCGGCTAAACGCGGCTAAACGCGGTACCGGCGTTTTGCCGCGTTTGCGTTTATAAGCGTTTTTAAAGGTGACCTATTTTTTAACATTAGAAATCTCAAAAATTATGGCAAATGATGAAAAACTATTAAAAAATATAAAAGAAAACTGTAATTGCTTGCATTAAATTGTGGACAATCCACAACTTGTGGCAGGTAACGTGGCAAGTGGACAATCAACAGCTTGTGTCAGGTGATGTGGCCAGGTGACGTGGCAAGTGGACAATCCACAGCTTGTGGCAGGTGACGTGGCCAGGTGACGTGGCCAGGTGACGTGGCAGGTAACGTGGCCAGGTGACGTGGCCAGATGACAAGGCAAGTGGACAATCCACAACTTGTGGCAGGTGACGTGGCCAGGTGACGTGGCAGGTGACGTGGCAAGTGGACAATTCACAACTTGTGGCAGGTAACGTGGCACGTGATGTGGCCAGGTGACGTGGAAAGTGGACAATCCACAACTTGTGGCAGGTGACGTGGCTAGATGACGTGGCAGGTAATGTGGGCAGGTAACACGGCTAAGTGACGTGGCCAGGTGACGTGGCAAGTGGACAATCCACAACTTGTGGCAGGTGACGTGGCCAGGTGACGTGGCAGGTGACGTGGCAAGTGGACAATTCACAACTTGTGGCAGGTGACGTGGCCAGGTGACGTGGCACGTGATGTGGCCAGGTGACATGGCAAGTGGACAATCCACAACTTGTGGCAGGTGACGTGGCCAGGTGATGTGGCAGGTGACGTGGCAAGTGGACAATCCACAACTTGTGGCAGGTGACGTGGCCAGCTGACATGGCAGGTAACGTGGCCAGGTGACGTGGCAGGTAACATGGCCAGGTAACGTGGCAAGTGGACAATCCACAACTTGTGGCAGGTGACGTGGCACGTGATGTGGCCAGGTGACATGGCAAGTGGACAATCCACAACTTGTGGCAGGTGACGTGGCCAGGTGACGTGGCAGGTGACGTGGCCAGGTGACGTGGCAGGTAACATGGCCAGGTAACGTGGCAAGTGGACAATCCACAACTTGTGGCAGGTGACGTGGCACGTGATGTGGCCAGGTGACATGGCAAGTGGACAATCCACAACTTGTGGCAGGTGACGTGGCCAGGTGACGTGGCAGGTGACGTGGCAAGTGGACAATCCACAACTTGTGGCAGGTGACGTGGCCAGCTGACGTGGCAGGTAACGTGGCCAGGTGACGTGGCAGGTAACATGGCCAGGTGACATGGCCAGGTAACGTGGCAAGTGGACAATCCACAACTTGTGGCAGGTGACGTGGCACGTGATGTGGCCAGGTGACGTGGCAAGTGGACAATCCACAACTTGTGGCAGGTGACGTGGCCAGATGACGTGGCCAGGTGACGTGGCAAGTGGACAATCCACAACTTGTGGCAGGTGATGTGGCAAGTGATACACTAAATACAAGTACACTGCTGCTCTCTCAGCTGCTGCTACTCACTCTGGTCTCACAAACTGGTTGAAATGGTTAAAATTTACTGTTTTTTGAGCTTAGGGAGGGTCTATGATGAAACGCTTATAAACGCAAACGCGGTAAAACGCCGCTAAACGCGGCCGCAAATGCGGCAAAACGCGCGTTTATAAACGCCGGTTTTAGCGTTTAAAAACGTGTGTTCAGCAGAGTTTGCACCTGCGTCTCGTGTGCATGGGGCCTAATACTTGTTCTGCTTGAATATATCTCATAAGGGGCCATTGATGTGACCTCCTTTCAGTTGTCTCATATTAAAAACTTTAGTCCATCCAGGTAATGGACGTTTCCTGCTAAAAACAGATGGCATGCATATGTATCTGAAGACATCTGTAAATAGAATATAAAGAGCAGCTTCGGGCTACCAGTAAAACTATTTAGTGAATTGTGATTCTGAAACTGTTAAATGTCACTGTACTAAACTCTAGTCCTCTCAGTCTGGCTTAAGTTAAGATTTATAGTTATGTCATTAACAGAGCAAAGTCTTGCTTTTAGAAGACCTGGTGCAAGGATTCGAGCTTCCTGCTAGTCATGGGGTGCAATCCATTTCTTCCCCAGATCTATGTTCCTCTGCATGTTATTAGACTGCATTGAGGGTAGCATAATAATACTGCAGATAATCTGACAGATGGATTGGTAAATTCCCTTACCAGAAAAATCACATATTTAGGATTAGATTAAATAACGCCAGGTTACCAGAGGATATTACAGACTAAAGTAGCCTGGTGTACTCAAGAAAAACCAGGGGAAAAAAAAAAAAAAAAGTCTTAAGGCCCATACACACGATCTGACTTTTTGACAACAAACCTCCAATGGACCTGTTTTTGCGGAAAATCCAACCATTTCTACGCTCCATTGGACAAACGGTTTTCGCTGTGCAAACAGACAAACTTTCTGGCAACAAAAGTCCGATGGTGCAAAATCCGATCGTGTGCCCATCGGACTTAAGTTCAAAGTACAAACACGCATGCTCAGAACCAATGCTAAAGATCAACCAGCAATAGCAGAAGTTGCCCAAAGGGTGGCACTAAGGAGCAGAAAAACCACGTAGTACGTCAATTACATCACTACGTTCGTTTTTGTTGGCTGAAAAAGTCCTGCCGTGTGTATGCATACCAAGTTCACGGCCAACGCCCTTCGGACAGAAATCCACGGAAAAGTTGGTTGGAAATCCGATCGCGTGTATGAGGCTTTAGGCTGTAATGCCGCGTACACACGGTCGTTTTTCCCGTAGAAAAAAACGACATTTTTCCCATTCGACGAGAAAAGCGATAGTCTGTGGGCTTTCTGTCGTTTTTTTCGACGAGAAAAACGGCATTAAAAACGACGAGAAAAATTAGAACATGTTCTAATTTTTCCCGTCGTTTTTTTCGACATGTTTTCCGCGGCAGTGTTTCCCATAGGGAAACACTGCCGCGGAGCCCACACACAGTCGTTTTTTTCGACCAAAAAAAAAATGACATTTAAAACGGCCGTGTGTGAGGGGAACAAGCTGTTCCTCGTTTTTAACGTCGATTTTCTCGACGGTGTTTTCACCGTCGAAAAAATCGATCGTGTGTACGCGGCAGTAGACTCTAGTCTAACAACACAAAGTATTTTGTACTATGTGCCTTCAAGTGAATTCACATTTCCTTTCTTTATTCCTATTGTAATTTATAAATTGCTTTAGAAGTTTTCTTCTTTCCCCTCCCTTGCTCTAGCACACATAGTTCATATATGTCCAGATATATGCAACTAATCTTTTACATCTGAATAAATGAAATAACATAAATCATTCACCCGCAAGTATGTTCAAAGCCATTTACTTCCAGGCACATCTCAGCTAGGATTCTCTGTATGATAATCATGTTCAGATGTATCAGATTAATAAAAATGAAAACTGTCCTAACAATACAGTTTTGAAAGTCTTTTAGCACTGAGGTCTGCAGGACATCCTGGAATGGTTATATAGTAGAGTATGTATCCTGTGGCTTTATCACATATTCCGTTATAGGAAATCCCTCTTACATTACTTTATTTGGTGTAAAAAAGACAATAAACTTGTGATAGTATTAATGTCTGAATATTCACGTGTTCCACATTAGTATCCCAGAATTTTCTTGAAATCTTGGGGATATACATAAAAATTTCCTGGCTGCAAAAAAAGCAAGATATAGTTCTAAAAATTCTGTATATGATTTATTGAGTTCTGCAGAGCATTTGTTTTCAAAAGAATGTGGTGTCCTCTTTAAATCGGGGCTAAGAAGTCATAAGGCATCTCAAAAGTTGTTTTAAAATGCATGTGTTCAAAAATGTTTAAAAAAACAAAATCAGAAGCTGTTTTTCAGCAAACAGAAGTATTTTGAAAATGGGGAAAAGGCAGGTAAACTCTTGGCCTATCTCGCTCATGGTGAGGATAGGCCACCAGTGGTCATCACATTACAGGATCCACAGGATGGGCCGGTCTCTGACCCCAACATTGTCGCCTCTAAATTCAGAGAGTTCTACAAAGAATTATACACATCCACGACCCAGGGGGATTTGTCTTCGATGTTCCAGTTCTTGGAATCGGTCCAATTCCCTCAAGTGTCCCAGGAACAGAGAGAGATGCTAGAAGCCCCCCTCACCCTGAAGGAAATAGTAGGAGCGATAGCGAGTTTCGCCAACTCTAAGGCCCCGGGCTCGGATGGCCTACCCATAGAGTTCTACTCACACTTTTCCGACACGATCTCGCCCAAACTACTCTCCCTATACAATGATATGTTTGAAGCATTCACTCTCCCCCTCTCTATGACAGAAGCCACGATAGTTCTTATACCTAAACCCGGTAAAGACCCAGGTATCCCAGACTCTTATCGCCCCATTTCTCTTCTCCAGGCGGATGCAAAAATTTTGGCCAAAATACTCGCGCTCCGCCTTAACCAGGTAGTCCTCTCTCTAGTACATGTAGACCAAGCAGGCTTCATGCCAGGCCGCAATACTTCATTCAACCTTCGGAAATTGTTTATCAACCTCCAAGCTCCCCATGATAATGCTGGATCCAGGGTGGTAGTCACCCTGGATACAGCCAAGGCGTTCGACTCCTTGGAATGGACTTATCTCTGGAAATGCCTGGAGGGATATGGCTTTGGCCCGAGATTTGTTCGGTGGATACAGCTCTTATACCAAAACCCGAAAGCCAGGGTGGTGGCTAATGGATGGCCCTCCTCGCAGTTTGACCTCGGCAGAGGTACGAGACAGGGCTGCCCGTTGTCCCCTCTTTTGTATGCCCTGGCTGCAGAGCCCTTGGCCATATCTATCAGGGCAGACGAGGAAATCGAGGGCCTTCAAATGGGTCCTCTTATTGAAAAAATAAGTATGTACGCGGATGACACTCTTCTATATTTGGCGGATTCTGGCCCCTCACTATCCAATGCCCTCACCACGATTGAAAGATTCGGACAATTCTCAGGACTTAAAATCAATTGGGGTAAGTCCCAAATTCTTCCAATTGACAGTTCCCCCCCCCCCCTGAATCCCAAGCTAATTTACAGTTGCAAAGGGTTGAGACAATCAAATATCTAGGAGTACATACCTCTAAATACCCGGCGGACTATATTAAGCTAAATGTAGAACCACTGTTTCCCTTAATTAAAAATAAGATACAGGTGTGGTCCCGCTTACCACTGGGGGTCTGGGGTCGTATCAACCTTATAAAAATGATTTTACTTCCAAAAATCCTTTATGCACTTTGGCATGCCCCGATTTATATACCGCTTAAGTACTTTAAAATAATCGAAACACTTCTTAAACCCTTCGTGTGGGGGAAGAGTAGACATAAGCTCACTTGGCATACACTCATAAACCCCACGGATATGGGAGGCACGGCACTACCTGACCTGAATAGATACTACATAGAATCCCAACTTTCCCAACTCTATCATATTGACAAAGTAGATAAGGACAGGTTTCTCCAACTTTTGAACTCCAAAAAGACCCAACCGACAAACTACCCGATATACTCCGTCATCATTGGGGGAGGAACGAAACCAGACAGGGATTCCCTCACCGGTCACTATAAACGAATATGGGACTTAGCAATGTCCAAACTGAACGTCCCCCTCCTCAACGACTACACTCCATTATGGTACAATAGGACATTGCAACATTTTTTTGATTTTCATGAGGCTAGCCTTTGGATTAAACAGGGAGTTTTTTACGTACACCACCTTATTGAAAATGGGTTGATTAAATCATTTGACACGCTAAAAACTGATTTTGCATTACAAGACCACATGCTATTCAGATATGTTCAACTACGACATGTGACACGGGCACAGTTCCAGCAGTCTCTTCCGACACCTACCCCTAATCCTATCATTGCTGTGGTTAAAGGAAAGGATCCCAAAAAACTAATTTCTTGCTTCTACAGCATGCTCGGCGCACTACCCTCAGCTAAAATAGCATATGGATTGAAACCTAGATGGGAAAGGGATCTGGGTCCACTTGAGGATGAGGAGTGGGAGGAGGCCATGGAAACTAGTAAGCAAGTGTCCCCCAAGCTTTCTGACAGATTGTCTCAATTATACATCTTACATCGGGCCTACCTCACCCCACTTAGGGTAGCTAAATACAAAAAAGATCAAACTATCACCTGCCCCATGTGTAATGTGGCCAATGGAACCTTCTTTCATCTCATTTGGGCTTGCCCAAAATCGCAGGGATACTGGCAACAGCTGGTGACGTTCCTCCATGACAATATGTGCTCCCCGCTGGCATTGGACTCTAAAAAATGCCTCCTGGGGATTTTCCCAGTCGGGATTGATAGGCACACCAGGACATTCCTGCAGGAGACTTTGTTTTCAGGCAGGAAGGTGCTGGCGAAGATGTGGATGAGGCCTCAACCACCTACCTTTTCAGAATGGCTGAGGGAGGTGAATGCTTCCCTCCCATACAAAAAAATCCTATATATAAACAGGGGTTGCCCGGAAAAGTATTACAAGATCTGGGATCGGTGGCTCCAGGATTCGGGTACATGCACCTGAGGTGGTGAAAAAGTTAATAAAAATGTAATAACCCCTTTTTTTTTTTTTTTTTTGATTATATGAAGGGGGGGAAAGGAATAGAATGACGTTATTCATCCTTCTGTGTATGATGTATACCTGTGATTTAGTCCCAATAACGTGTACATTCATGTTGTAACTATTATGTACCTGTACTCAATAAAAACCCTTTTTTTTTTGTGAAAAAAAAAAAAACAATCAGTTTTACCCTTCTCAAATTAGAGCCCTATGTCAACGTTTTATTTATTTGTTAGGTTACAGAGATTTTGGGTGAAGAACAGGAGATATCAGAGCCATGATTTTAGAACAAATGGATTTTGGCATAGGACTGTTAGGCAGAAGGTAACGTGGGCTTGTGCTTTGCCCAGCTTGACAATAGGTAAATGTTATTGGTGGCCCTATTAATATACTCAAATTCTTTCTGCTCTCTGACCATTCTGTTCAACCACTTATGCCCCATACACACGATCATTTTTCATGCCGTTAAAAATGCCATTTTTAAAAATGGGCATTAAAACCGATCGTGTGTATGCTCCAGAGCATGTTTAACGACGTGAAAAACGGGCATTAAAAATTTCGAACATGCTGTATTTTTTCACGTCGTTTTTCATGTCGTTTTTTTTAACGACGTGAAAAACGATAGTGTGTATGCTTTAACGACGTGAAAAAAAACGCACATGCTCAGAATCAAGTATGAGACGGGAGCGCTCGTTCTGGTAAAACTAGCGTTCGTAATGGAGATAGCACATTCGTCACTCTGTAACGGACTGAAAAGCACAAGGCTGAAAAGCGCGAATCATCGCTCAACAAACTTTACTAACATGAAGGGTGGCGCCATCCGAACGGAACTTCCCCTTTATAGTGCCGTCGTACGTGTTGTACGTCACTGCGCTTTGCTTGAACGTTTTTTAAAATGATTGTGTGTACGCAAGACAGGCTTGAGAGAAAACATGAAAAAAAACGACAAGAAAAACGTTGGTTTAAAAAATGGCATGAAAAACGATTGTGTGTACGCCGCATTAGAGGAAAGAAAAATATCTTGTCAGGACACTATCTGCATGGAGTTTTGCATGTTGTCCCTGTGCTTGCATGGGATTTATTTGGGTAATCCAGTTCCCTCCACAGTCTAAAGAGATGCTGGTAGGTGAATTAGCTCCTTCCAAATTGGCCCTAGTATGCGTGAGCACATATTCTCTGGTCTGATGAAACAAATTTGAACTATTTGGCTTGAATGGCAAGTGTCATGTCTGGAGGAAACCAAGCACCGTTCATCATCTGGCCAATACCATCCCTACAGTGAAGCATGGTGGTGGTAGCATCATGCTGGGGGAATGTTTTTGAGTGGCAGGAACTGGGAGACTGGTCAGGATTGAGGGAAAGATGAATGCAGCAATATACAGATACATTCTTGATGAAAACCTGCTCTAGAGTGCTCTGGACCTCAGACTGGGGCAAAGGTTCATCTCTCAACAGGACAATGACCCTAAGCACACAGCCAAGATAACAAAGGAGTGTCCACGGGACAACTCCTTGAGTGGCCCAGCCAGAGCCCAGACTTGAACCCGATTGAACATCTCTGTAGAGATCTGAAAATCGCTGTGCACCCCATCTAACCTGATGGAGCTTGAGAGGTCCTGCAAAGAAGAATGGGATAAACTGCTCAAAAATGGGTGTGCCAAGCTTGTAGCATCACACTTAAAAAGACTTGAGGCTGTAGTTGGTGCCAAAGGTGCTTCAACAATTGAACAAAGGGTGTGAATACTTATGTACATGTGATTTTTTTCGTTTTATTTTTAATTTTTATTAAATTTGCAAAGAGTTCAAAACAAACTTCTTTTTACATTGTCATTATGGGGTATTGTTTGAAGAATTTTGAGGAAAATAATGAATTTAATCCATTTTGAAATAAAGCTGTAACATAACAAAATGTGGAAAAAGTGAAACGCTGTGAATACTTTCCAGATGCACTGTATCTGTAATAAATAAATAAATAAACTGGATTCTTTCAAGTTTGGGGAGCATGGGGCTCAATCTCCTTCCTCCCATATGACTTTTTCTTTTTGAGCCAAAGCTCTCACATGGGGACAGGGAAATAGTTTTTACCAAACTTTTTGTTTTTGTTTTGGGTAACCTGATTCGCACCCCATACCAGGTTTTTGCTGCTCTCCTTTAGAGAGATTTCTCCTCACTTCATGTCCCAGCGACAGTGTTTTTGCTAGCCATCCCCTACTATATTAAAAACCACCACTCCGCCACAGGACCGCAGCCGAGCTCAGACCACGTGATCAGGTGTCCCGGCCACTCGTTAAACGCTCCGGCGGTCAGCTGACCTGCGTCTACCTTAGTGATGTAAGCTTACGTAAGGTAGATGCAGGACACCTGATCACGTGGTCTGGGCTCGGCTGTGGTCCTGTGGCGGAGTGGTGGTTTCCAAGGAGACATTGGGAAAGAGAGGCCTGGAGTACAACCCCAAAGCCATAACGGAGGGCCGGCATGACAGGGGTTAATGGGGCGTTAGGTACCTGAGGTGAGGGAAGCAGGGGAATGTAGTGGGTATTGAGGTGGGCGGAGCCCTGGAGGGGGAAGTAACGTAGGAGGAAGGGGGCGGCATCAGTCTGCAGGGGAAGAGAGAGGAACAGCTTCCCACCCTCCCGCCCTAAATGTTGTGGTAATTTTCCTGTTGGTTTTGGGGGACTGGTGCGTCCCTGAGAGAAAAGTGGTGCACCTGGCGGGGTGCAAGGTCCTTTTAGGTCATATGGGCACCTAAAAGGTATGGTGTAGAGACCCATCTGAGGTACGGCTCCCAGTTGGTACGGGTACCTGCTAGTTGTCTCAGAGCTGGTGGTTCACGACTGGAGGTCTTACAAGTGACTAGCAGGTACGGTTCTGGTTTATGCCTATTGGGACTTTGGGCTCCATTATCGTTAATAAACTGTATGTTATGTTTAAAAGGTTATTGATATGTTAATTATTGGTTATTTATATATTTGGTTAATAAAACGGCTGCTACAGCCAATTTACCCCAGTTATGTGTGGTGTGGTCATTAGAGGAAAGGGAGGTGGTTTTATTGGCATAGCAGGTAACAAGCCATGGTCAATACCATAGTCAAGGACAGTGCACTTACCTGAAACTGATTGCTTCATGGGGAGGTTTGACTGCAATAGTCCCTCAATCATTCCAGGTGTTATGAAGATAGACAATCCACCTCCCTCCAGATGTGCAGCACCTTAGTTTTACCAGTTAAGTGGAATTTCCAGACAATATTAAGGGTCCTGGGGAGACCTATTTCCCTGAGCTTGGTGAGACTACTATTCTAGTGGTCACGGAGAGCTGGTAAGCAGGCTACTTACTCACTTTGGTGCGGCGCTGGATGCACATTGTGTGAAGGATTTTCATGTTTCCCTCTCCTACAGCTTATCATTTATACTAAGCACAGATGATTGTTGTGATTTTTCACCTATGGACTGAAACCTTGAGACTCGGCTTTAGTCTTTTAATTTTAGCCTCTTTTCACCTGTACATTTTGAAATTTTGCAATATCGCTAGCGCTGCATCTATTTTGTATATATATATGTAGCGATACCTCCAACTAAGGAGGCCGCAGAATTAGATTTTGGGCCCTGAGTGCAGCTCCGCCAACCCCCGGCAATAGGCTCTATCCCCTTCTGGCACAGCTAGTACTAACAATCAATGATATGTCCTATGCAATAGAATAACTAAGCAAGGACACAGTAATGAATTGTAATAGGTAAAGTGTTTTACTCATCAATTCTCAATATGAATAAAAGGGGTAACAATAATCACAGTTCTAAACAATCACTCCTAAGGGCAGCGTCCTGCCACTCTAACACACTATATAGTAACACACGCTACAAGTGCGCCATACGGGCGACCGTTAACTAAGTGCCCTATGGCGCAGCAATCAAACACGCTAGAATCCCCACCAGGCCTGGTTCTAATATTTAGCTTAGTCCTTCTTTCTTCACCGGCAGGTCTGTAATGGTGGTGCACTTAAACAGAGTATAACTTTGTAATCCAAGGGGTATGAAAATAACTTGTAGGCCACGGCAGTCTATAGGCCTATACACAGCAACAGTATCTAAGCTGGGCTTATGCCCTCTCACCCGCCGGACTACGGATCCAGTCCGGGAAAACCTCCACCGGCCGTGTCACACGCTCTCGATCTCTCCAACGATCGGGTCCCCGATCCGACAAGGCGGTAGCTCACAAAGTCAGATGCCACCCAGGCTCGCAGAGGGGAGGATGGAAGGCTCTTCGGTGCAGAGCAAGGCCTCAGGCTTCAGGCCTTGCCCCTCCGACACATCCGCACAGGAGGATCCGTCCGTGAAGTCTCGTGTCGCCAAAGAGGCCGAGCCCGGCCCCGCCTCTTCCTTTTATAACCCCTCCCATGAGTCTCTGCGGTGGAACGTCACAACAAGAATGGGGTTATGGGTAATGTAGTTTCTTCCCAATATAGGGGAACACCCCGCTACACACTCCCCCCACTTAAACTCTTTGGTCCCCAAAGATAAATTTTAGCAACAACTATATACAACATTGGACAATTCTGAAAACGATGTTGGGATAGGGGATTCCCACCATAACTGAGGGGTTGAATTCCCTTGCCCACAGGTCACATTATCTTGGGTGGCCTGACTAACTGTGCCAGAGAGTGAGCTGGGGTTGCCCTCCACCAAATGGACAGTGGAGGGATCCGGAATCTCAGCATTTCTCCTAGCAGTGACCACAGAGTCTTCCGAACTGTTCCCCATCTGGGGGTAGGTCAGCTTCTTAGGAGGTTGAATGACTCTTCGAGCTCTTTGCTCTCTTGGAATCTCTGGCTCTGGCGCTTCAGGCTCCTCTTCCTCGGAGTAACTATCATGGGCATCTTCCCAGTAATCTGTTGAAGGACTGAAAGGGATGAATTCTGTAGCCTCTGGGTTCAGCGTTTCATCTGTGGTATCTTGGGTGACTGGAAGATCTATGATAGAAGTTCCTGGAGTTGGGGAAGACCACAGCCAATCAAGCTCTCCTTCTTCATCCCCACTAAGTTGGGAGGCTTCTCCATTTCCAGCTCGGGAGGTCTGTGACCGAGTGTGCGGTCTAGGAGTATCCAAGATAGAGGCCGGTGCAGGGGAGTCTCCCACGGAAGGTATTCTAACTGCCTCCGTCAGTGGGAGCAGGTGGTTTCGATGCCATGTCTTCAGTGGGCCTACCTTTCCCTCTGGCTTCACCTTGTAGACAGGTAGGCCCGGCAACTTCCTGCAGATGACATAAGGTTCAGATCTCCATCTGTCTGCAAGCTTGTGCTTTCCGGGGACTCCCAGATTGCGCAACAGTACTCGATCCCCGGGCTGTAGGTCTTGTACCCGGACCTTCAGGTCGTAATTTTTTTTATTCCGAGCTCCCCTTTGATCTGAGGCCGCTTGAGCTTGTTCATAGGCTACTTTCAGGCTGTGTCTGAGCCTATCCACATATCCTCTGTGAGAGGTGACGGAGGAATGGTCCAGTGAGGTGCCAAAAGCCAGGTCCACCGGTAGTCTCGCTTCTCTCCCAAACATGAGTCGATATGGAGAATAGCCTGTAGCATCACTGATGGTGCAGTTGTAAGCATGTACCATGGCTGCTATGTGTTTGCTCCAATGTTGCTTTTTCTCGCTTTCCAGAGTCCCCAACATGTTGAGCAGGGTTCGGTTGAACCTTTCCGGCTGAGCATCTCCCTGAGGATGGTAAGGTGTAGTTCGAGTCTTCCTGATTCCCAACGAATCCAAGAGCTTCCGGATCAGCTTACTCTCGAAGTCCCTCCCTTGATCTGAATGGAGTCTCTGTGGCAGCCCATAATGGACAAAATACTTCTCCATAAGTACCTTGGCCACGGTGGAGGCCTTCTGATCTTTGGTGGGGAAGGCCTGGGCATACCGGGTGAAATGGTCGGTTATCACCAGAACATTTCCTAGTCCACTCAGGTCGGGTTCGAGGCAGAGAAAGTCAATGCACACCAGGTCCATAGGCCCTTGGCTCTGTAGATGGCCCATTGGGGCAGCTTGATGGGGCAAAGTCTTCCTCTGGATGCATCGCGCACATGAGTGGCAGTACTCCTCTACCTCTGCCCTCATGCAGGGCCAATAGAACCGACTTCTGACAAGTTGAAAAGTCCTTTCAGCCCCTAGGTGGCCATGATTGTCATGCAAGGCCATCAAAACAGTCTCCCGATGTTTCTCTGGGAGGAACATCTGCCACTTATCTTCTGAATCATCAGAGGGGCCCCTTCGGTAGACCACTCCCTGATGCAACTGCAACCTATCCCACTCCTTCCTCAGTAGGCGAGCTTCTTTGGAGGGTTGACGCATGAGTATGTTTGGATCCTGATTTTCCAAGGCCTCCAGGACCAATCTCCCCATGGGGTCTTCCAATTGGTCACACCGTAATTCCTTTTTGGACAATCTTGGTAGGTTGCCCTCTTCCAATTGAGCTACTCCACAGTAGTGTTTGGGGACTCCCACCGTGGTAACTCCTATTTCCTCTGCTCTGGAGCATCCTCGGGCTTGGAATGCAGCTCCTTGACAAAGGGCCTGCACCCCGTCCGGTGCCACTTGGGTCCAATCTTCTATTTCAATGGTCGGGGAATGAGATCTTCTGGACAAGGCGTCTGCGTCTCGATTCCCCACTCCTGGTCTATACTTAAGGCTGAAGTTGAATCCAGACAGTGCGGCTAGCCACCTGTGTCCAGTGGCATCCAGCTTGGCCGTGGTGAACAGGTAGGTAAGGGGGTTGTTGTCGGTCTTCACAGTGAACTCTGCTCCGTACAGGTAGTCTTTGAGCTTGTCTACTACCGCCCACTTGAGGGCCAGGAACTCCAGCTTGTGAGTGGGGTAGTTCTTCTCAGAGGGGGTCAGGCTTCTACTCACATAGGCAACAGGCCGCAATTGCCCCTCATGTTCTTGGTAAAGTACTCCTCCCAGACCGTCGTGACTAGCATCCACGTGCAGTTCATAGGGTTTGGTTGGGTCTGCATAGGCCAAGACTGGTGCAGTGGTCAGGCTCCTCTTCAATTCCTGGAAAGCCTCTTCACACCTCTGATTCCACTGATCTCTGATGGACTCTCCTGGCCTCCTGGGCCCCGATCCATCCTCCTCTCCTTCAGTCTTGAGCAACTCATTCAATGGTCTAGCAATTCGAGCAAATCCCTCCACAAACCTTCTATAGTAGGAGCAGAAGCCCAAGAAGGATCTGAGTTCTGTTACTGTGGTGGGCTGTGGCCAGGAGGTAACTGCCTCCAATTTCTCAGGGTCTGTGGCCACCCCTTCTTCAGATACTATGTGCCCCAGATAGTTCACAGAAGACTGGTAGAACCGACACTTCTCAGGCGAAAGCTTAAGTCCTTCCTCACTGAGTCTTCTCAACACTTTCTCCAGCCTCTCTTCATGTTCCTCCAAGGTTCTCCCAAAGACAATGACATCGTCTAGGTATACAAGGACTTCGATCAAGTTCATGTCCCCTACTGTCTTCTCCATGAGACGTTGGAAAGTAGCTGGGGCTCCAGACAGACCTTGGGGCATCCGGTCGAATTCGAAGAACCCCACTGGGGTTATGAAAGCTGTCTTCTCCTTGTCTGCTGGGTGCATCGGAATCTGATAGTACCCACTCTTGAGATCCATAACGCTGAACCATTTGGCTCCAGACAAGCTCTGTAGGGCATCCTCTATCCTCGGAGTGGTGTATTGGTCAGGTATGGTTCTCCTGTTGAGAGTCCTGTAGTCTATACAGAGCCTCAATGATCCATTCTTCTTTCGGACCACTACTATGGGAGAGGCATAGGGGCTTCTGGACTCCCGTATCACACCAGTCCTCTTGAGTTCTGCAAGTTGTTCCCTCAGATCCTCCAGATCTGCTAGCGGGACCCGCCTGACTCTCTCTCGGAAGGGCTTATCTTCTTGGAGGCGGATCCGATGGGTGGCACTTCTTGCACACCCCACATCAAATTCATCCCTAGAGAAGATCTTCTCCCATCTATTCAACTGGGCCTTGGCTCTCTCTTTCCAAGCCCTGGACAGATTCGGGTTTTCCATGGTCAGCTTCTCCCAAACATCCGCTTCTTCACCTGTCCTCTTCACTTCTGACAGGGTAACAGGGGCCGCCGGGCTCACCTGGCCTAGCAACATTCTGGCTGGGATGTCCATGGGGTCTTTGGTAGTATTCCTAACACTCACTGGAACTCTATAATGGGCCTTCTTCAGGACCTTCAGCGGAATCACTTCCGGTATCACCTCCAGGCCTGAGGATTCACCCCTTGGGTCTGACTCCAGCATGACAAAGGGACCAGGCTGTTCCCAAGTAAGCTTCACAGTGGCCCTGAGACAGGTTACTTCACCGGGCTGCAACACTACCCCTTCTCTTCCAAGTCTCCACAACTTCCCTATCTCCTCTCCAGGGGTCTCCCGCTCTTGGACCAGCCGTTGGTAGGCTGTCTTCAGCATGGGATGGATCTTGGTAGCTGCTTGTCTTTCTTCCGTCACTAGAGGGGTCAGGAGTCTTCGGACCAGGTCCGTGTTTGTCCCTATTATAAGGGAATTCTTGTTGGCTCCAGGCGGCCTAGGACACACAACTGCCAGGGTGTCAAACACTTCGGCCTTCCCAGCCACGGATGGGTCAAAGGTTATTTGGACGGGAAGGTAGCCGTCGTAAGGGAAACTCTGGGTTCCAATTCCCCATATTTCCAGCTCCTCTATCTTCTGGATAGGCAGATGACTCAGGTGCCTGTCGTAGAAGTCCCGGTATAGTAGGGTCACTTGTGCCCCGGTGTCCAGGAGGCCCCTGGTGTAGACTCCCTCCACTTGAATGGGCACTATAGGGGATGGGCCTACCAGCTTCTCTGGATATGGTCCGGCAGGAGCTGCCTTCTTCAGACCTTTTCCCTTTGGACTCTCTCTTGTCCTATTCCCTTTGGACTTGAACCTTTCTTGAGCCTGGTATGCACTGACTTCCCTCCTTTTAATGGGTGTAGGAACCCGCTGAGGTGTACTATTATTTTTCTTGGGTGGGCACCTCCTTTGGGGGGTGCCGTGCCTCTCCTGAGGGGTCTCCCCCCTTCTTCTTGGAGTATAGCTTTGTTGAGGGGTATTACGTTTCCCCTTTGGTGTTCTATCTCTCTTTTTGTTTTTCTTTGCATTCAGCTTGGAGTTTACTGAAGATGGTGGGCACCCGGTTGACTCCTTCACCGGGGCCCTCTGAAGTTTCCCGCCGGCTTGCGGTTGTCTGGTCTCTTCTTCTTCGGACTAGAACATGTGGCTGCAATGTGGCCAACTCCCCCACAGTTGAAGCAGACTATATCTCCCCATTCTTGTAA
The DNA here is from genome assembly GCA_029206835.1 of Rana muscosa. Classification (NCBI taxonomy): domain Eukaryota; kingdom Metazoa; phylum Chordata; class Amphibia; order Anura; family Ranidae; genus Rana; species Rana muscosa. Next base: position 172,155,718 of record CM055122.1, on the reverse strand, counting down.
AGGTTCGGGTGCTGAGGCAATCGGGAACAATTCCTTCCTTGGACTTTCCTTCTTCTTGGGACACTCTGTGTCTTTTGCTATCAGAGAGGTCAATATCTCTAATACCTTGGACATCTGAGTTTTTAGGGTGTCTATCTCCGCCTCTCTTTCAGGGGTCATCACTGGATTGACCAGCACCTGTGCGGGTACAACACTTGTCTTATCCTTCTGCTGGTCCTGTTGCAGTGCCTCCTCATCTCTGATAATTTTTATTAAATCAGCATAAGTCAGCAACATTCCTCCTCCCAAGGTTTTCAGGTGCAGCCAGACTGGATCGGAGCGTAGCGCTCCCTTTAAGACTTGCTTCATTCTTGCCGCATCGGCATCTTGGGGCTTCATCCCTTTCTTTAACACAATCTTGCACAGCAGCCTGTTTAGCCTTCTGACATACTCGGAAAGTTTCTCCTCCGGTTTTTGGAAAGTGTGTTCAAACTGGTAGACCGTCTCTGTCACCTTGTCTAATTGACCAAACTCTTCCTGCAGCATAGCTAGACAATCCTGCGCCGTGCACCCTGCATTCCCAAACCGGAAACTTTTCACTGCTTCTGCTGCTGCACCTTTAAGGCTTTCTAACACTCGCTGCCTCTTCTGTGCCTCCGGCACCTCCCATGCCTCCACTGCCTGTAATGCCTGTTCCACCCAAGTATCAAAATCTTCTTCCCCTGCCGGGACAGGGAGCTTCCCTGAGAATATTTTTAGTCTCCGGTAGCTAGTTTCCACATGCACCGTACTTGTCTTCTGACATTTGGCTAGCAAATCCCCTATTGCATTTATCAGTTCTGGTGATATAGCAGTGGCCGATGCAGGTGCCACCGGAGGTGGCGCCCTGTCTTCTCTTTCAGGTGTAGTTCGGGCCGCAGCCTGTGGCGATCCCGTAGGGGATGGTTCCCTTTCTACAGTTATTGCGTGCGCCAGCCTAAATGTTCTGTTGTCTGGCGTCCGCAGACACTTGTGCTTACAGGCCTCTGGCATCCCGTCCCAATATTCCACTAATGCGTATTGATATGAGATGTTTGGGTCTGTCTTCATGTCTATCACCCACGGTGTGTGATCTGGGGACACTGAACTCAGCAGTTCCTCTACCGTCTCACTTGACCATTTCTCGCCAGGAAAGCTAATGGCTATCGACTGTTTTGGCTCTGTATTAGCGGCTTTGCACCACTCTTCTACCGCTCTTGGATCCATGGGGTCCATGCCGGCACTTCTGGCGTTCGCTTGCTGCATCAGGATCCCGGACGAGAACCCCCACGTGTAGCGATACCTCCAACTAAGGAGGCCGCAGAATTAGATTTTGGGCCCTGAGTGCAGCTCCGCCAACCCCCGGCAATAGGCTCTATCCCCTTCTGGCACAGCTAGTACTAACAATCAATGATATGTCCTATGCAATAGAATAACTAAGCAAGGACACAGTAATGAATTGTAATAGGTAAAGTGTTTTACTCATCAATTCTCAATATGAATAAAAGGGGTAACAATAATCACAGTTCTAAACAATCACTCCTAAGGGCAGCGTCCTGCCACTCTAACACACTATATAGTAACACACGCTACAAGTGCGCCATACGGGCGACCGTTAACTAAGTGCCCTATGGCGCAGCAATCAAACACGCTAGAATCCCCACCAGGCCTGGTTCTAATATTTAGCTTAGTCCTTCTTTCTTCACCGGCAGGTCTGTAATGGTGGTGCACTTAAACAGAGTATAACTTTGTAATCCAAGGGGTATGAAAATAACTTGTAGGCCACGGCAGTCTATAGGCCTATACACAGCAACAGTATCTAAGCTGGGCTTATGCCCTCTCACCCGCCGGACTACGGATCCAGTCCGGGAAAACCTCCACCGGCCGTGTCACACGCTCTCGATCTCTCCAACGATCGGGTCCCCGATCCGACAAGGCGGTAGCTCACAAAGTCAGATGCCACCCAGGCTCGCAGAGGGGAGGATGGAAGGCTCTTCGGTGCAGAGCAAGGCCTCAGGCTTCAGGCCTTGCCCCTCCGACACATCCGCACAGGAGGATCCGTCCGTGAAGTCTCGTGTCGCCAAAGAGGCCGAGCCCGGCCCCGCCTCTTCCTTTTATAACCCCTCCCATGAGTCTCTGCGGTGGAACGTCACAACAAGAATGGGGTTATGGGTAATGTAGTTTCTTCCCAATATAGGGGAACACCCCGCTACATATATATTGTTTGAGTTTGTATTAGACTTTGGAGTGCTGGCAGCTGTGTTTACATATTTAAAAGTTTTTTTGATAGTCTGTTCTAGCGCAGCGTTAGCTTTTGGGCCTCTTTTTTTACATACTTATGTGGCTTCAGACATTGAACAAGTGCAAAGATCAGCTAAGTCAGAGATGTGAGGGGTCCTTATCTGCAAACTTGTTCTGTATTGATGGAAGAGCCAATAGGTTGGCAATGACAGCCCATGTGTTTCTTTAATCATAGGTTTATTTTAAACGTTTGTTTTCTAAGGCTGTTGCTCTTATGCTATCCTATATAAAGGACATGTAAAGAGAATTGTGCAGCTTCCTTATCCTAACTATTGGGTATGACATGAGTTTAGTCAGGCTACTAATAAATCTTCCACTAACAAGGAGGTGTAAATGTGTTTTTATTGCTTACTGTATAACACCATCCAAATCAAACCTTTTTCTAAACTCAAGAATCATGCTTCCTAAAAGTTTGATGACAGAAAAATTATAAACTGTCTCTTTTTATTTAAATCCCCACTGCTTTCCATATATGTGCACATGGTTTCACTTACTACTGTAATTACTTTTCAGTTTCTTTTTAAATTAATCAAGAAATCATAAGAAGCCAATATAGCTTTGAGGGTGTCCCAGGGGGCATTGTTACTCCCATATAGCATGATTTTCTCATTTGTACACTTGCAGTGATATACAATGTAACCGCTTGCTGAAATGTCTGACCAGGGCTTTTTTTTTAACCTCAGAATGTGCTGTTTACTTCCTCCAAGCATGACATATGTTATTTAGTCTATGAACATGCATTGCGGTTAAAGTTTAGAAAGAATTATTGTGATGAAATCTAGATGCCTGCATTTTTCTCCCCATGCTGATACATGGAAGTTTTGAATTTGACTGTGCCGCATTGTTGAACTTTGCCAGATTAATTTACAATCAACATTTTAAACAGAAAAATGTATTCAGGAGATCATTTTGGCTGTGTATTTTAATAGACAGTGATGGCATTTATCTCATCATCTTTTCATCATTTTTAATCCCCTATTATCCAGAGGCTATGAACAAAAACTTCCAGTGATGTCAATAGTTTAAATAATTACTATAAATATAGTACAACTGCATAATAATATTGTATTTAAACATCTACAGCAGATTAGGGCACTTATGTGCTGAACAACGCACAAAAGTGCAGTGCTCTAAGCAGGAGAATCTCTCGAAGCAGGGTGCTCTGGCTATGATGTCCTCCAGACAACATTCAAGCAGCAAAATCCAGTAAGAAAACCAGCAACTCCAGATATATATAAAACTTTATTGGTACATGTAAAAGAGTACAAAGGGGCTAGCGCGTTTCGGCAAATCTCCTTGGTCTCAGCCGTTAGCCCATTTGTACTCGTTTACATGTACCAATAAACATTTTATATGGATCTGGAGTTGCGGGCTTTCTTACTGGATTTAACTCAAGTGTTGAAGGTCCTGCTTTATCATCAGCATAGAAAACATTATACCTAGATATTGGGTAAGAGCTGCAGCATAGATTTTCTTACTCTGATGCCACATACAGCTACCTGGATTTTACTTTAATGTATACACCTACCTAAAGAGTATGTATATAAAATCAGCATATTCATTATCCCCTTACAGCAGGCATGTCAAGTTCAGATGCAACAGTGGTCCGAATTAGAGAAATTAGTCTCCAAGGACATTATGTTTACTGAGGGCAATACCTACCGTATTTCCAAAAAATATTATGGCACCTCAGAGCATAACACTTATAGAAAATTGCAATGTACAATCTTTATTCATAGATAAAAGGGACCATAAAACCTTTTCTAAAGTATTTAGCTGAAAAATTATTGAAGGAAATGTAAATTAGAAACTGAAGAACGGCTGGGGACACATTTATTTTTTGGAATCCTTAAACAGCTGAGCTCAGGTTGCAAGGAGCAAAAGGGCTGATTATGGTCTATCAAAAACAATTTGATATGCTTGCCTTACAAGAGTAAAAACATTCACATCAATCACTGTTGCAAAGGAACTTGCAATTTAGGCTTCGTGCACACTAGAAAGCTAAAAACTGCTTTTAAAACACGGGACAAAAAAAGCAAATTTTTTAATGTATTTTTGCCAGCGTTTAGCAGTGTTTAGCCTAGTGTGTAAGCTACGTTTAGTAGCTTCAGCATTAAGGAGCAGGGCCACCGGTGTCCTTAACAACCAGTGAATAACTGGTTGCTAAGGAGCAGGCCAGGAAGCTGGCCACTGCGTCCTTAACAATGGATGAGTCATCAGCTGTCAATGGGGTTCCCCGCTGACAGCTGAGATAAAACAAAAAGATTGCGGGCCAAAAAAAATAATTAAAAATAAATGCGTGGGGGTCCCCCCTCCAATCCATTTCAGTCCCTTTGGATCTAGTATGTATTTTAAGGGGAACCCCCACGCAAAAACGTCCCCCCTCTTTCCTGGCCTGCAAGGTTGCATGCTCGTATAAGGGTCTGGTATGGATTTTGGGGGGTCTCACACCATTTTATTTTATGTTGATATGGAGATTCCCCTCAAAGGGCCTGGCAAGAATTGGGGGGGGTCACGCTGAGCTGATGTTTTGTTTTACATTCAGCTGATGACTCATTCATTGTTAAGGACGCAGCGGCCCGCTTCCTGGCCTGCTCCTCAACAACCAGCTAATCACTGGTTGTTAAGGACGCCAGCGACCTCTGCTTAAAAAACTCTGCTAATTTTGTCTATTATGTCATCCTGGCTCCCCAACTGCTTTGTTTATGTTAAGGCAATGTAGCCAATTTCTTCGGCAATTCGCCGAACTGGGGATAGGACAGCGGTGTGTCAGTCAGTGATGGGAGCAGACACTAAAGTGTTAGTGATGGGGATAGGACAGTGTGTGATTGGTCAATGTTTTTCTGTGATGTGCACAGTGGGAGGTATCAGTGTTCTCTCACCTGCCTCCCCCATGTCTCAGTCCCCGGATCAGCTTTGTTTCTCCCCAGTACAGGCACCTCACGCTGTCCGCATTCCCGGGCATAGGGGCAGAGGACAAACATACTCCAGTCAACTTGATGAGTATAGGACAGTTAGTCAGTTAGTGATTGGTCAGTGTTGTTAAGTGATGTCTCACCTGCCTCCCTCATGTACACCCCCCCCCCCCCGGAATGTACCCTCTTCCAGTTCTTGGATCCGCTTGGTCTCTCCCTGGCACAGGCACCTTACACGGCCCGCATTTCCCTGGAGAGTGGACACAGCAGAGCCAACCTTACTCAGCCAATTACATCCAGTCACCAGCCAACTTGGGTGTGTCCTCCCATCTCCTTCTACTATTACTAGGTCCTAGTGCCACCGCATAAAACCTCAGAGACTGGGAAGAGACACAGAAGGGATCATGCTGATCACACTGATATGATCATTGGCACTGATATCATTACTGACACTACTAGCGAAGGTGCAGTTTATGGCCCTTCCATCCTGGCACCCCTTTCATTGTGGCTCCCGGGGCACATGCCCCCCTTCTTATTTCGGCCCTGTCAACCCCTTTATGTGAGTGATTTGTAGTTCACAAATGGTAATGTCTTTTAATAGTCCATAGATTTTTTCCAATTTGCTCAGTCATAAAAAATATAAGTTTGCAGAGGTATGTCTGTGTCACATGTCTAAAATGCAGAGGCATAGGGGCCAAGTTCACCTTTAAGAACATGTTATATGTCATACCCACATTTAGGGTGTAATATGTAACATGCTCTTAAGCAACCATTTCCCATCCCCACAGACCCCCCCCCCCCCCCCCCATAATACCATGCAAGGGTTCATCATCCCCACAGCCGCTGCTAATAAATGCTTATTTTTTTACCTGCAAAAACATGTGCATTTATTATTATTTTTCAGTTTTTCTAAAGTAAACTTAACCTTCAAAATAGTTGTAAAGGCTAAAGGTTTTCTTTTTTACTTTAATGCATTCTCTTCATTAAGTTAAAGAAACTTTTATGTGCAGTTCCCCACCTCAGCACCACTTATACTTTCCTGAGCCAGTGGTACTGCTCTCTCTCTCTCCCTCCTCACTGGAGTAGTGGGAGCCTTTGGCTACTGCTGCTGCTGCTGTCAATCAAATCAAGTGATGAGGAAATGGGAGAGGGGCTGAGCCAAACTGTGTGCGTCAATAGACACACGCAGTGCGGCTTGGGATTGAGCCCGCATGAGCGCCCCTATTGCAAGTGGCTGACTATGGGGGCAATCGGAAGGGAAGAGGAGCCAGGATCACCAGTGGGGCACCCCAGAAGAGGATTGGGCTGCTCTGTGCAAACCATTGCAGAGAGCAGGCAAGTATGACATGTTTGCTATTTAAAAAAATGCTTGAACCTTTACAATAACTTTTAGCACAGTGGCTAACATCAAATATTTCACATGCTGCTACAGGTGATATCAGACTACACACTCCACAATCCCATCTCAGGTGCTGCCTTGGCTCGTCTCCACCAAAGCAATTGATTGTATCAATAAGAGGTTATTTTCTAACAAGTTTTGTGCTAGGCAGAGTGCTTTCTCTTTTTGAGAAAAAGCTGTGCCTAGTGCGAATTATGTCAGAATAGAACATGATACTGCTGTCTATAGAAAAAAAAATGTTTTGCACCTCAGTGTGGGGTATTTCTGATGCTAATGCAATTGACAGTGGAAAGTGGCAAAGTGGTTGGCATTCCTGCCTTTCAGTCCTAGGGTCCTTAAATCAAATCCCAACTGAAACAATATCTGCATAGTGTTTGCTTTCTCTCCCTGTTCTTGTGCAAGTTTCCTCCCATACTCCAAAGACATGCTGGCAAGTTAATTGGTCTGTCTATATTGGCCGTAGTGTATATACAGTATGCATGACAGCCTTAGATTTTAAGCTCTTGAGGGCAGAGACTAGTGTAAATGTACTAAACAGCATGTAAACTGTCAGCACTATATATAGTAAATACCTATGTAGCGGGGTGCTAAATTTAGGGAAGTGTTTGGGTGGTAGTTATACCCAAACACCCTAATTGTTAGAGTTCTTGAAACCATTTTGGTCCACAGGTGGAGTATTGGTGTACAGTTGCCTGTGGCCTGCAGGTGGCGCTGCCATGGTGGGCCAGGGTTGAACCGCTGATTCAGTGCTGTGCCTTGTGTGTCCCCTCTTGGAGACCGTACAGTGGGTGTGGTCTACCTGCTGGGCATGCTGGGAGAGGATATAAAAGGGGCAGACACTGCCTGTTGGGGGTTCGTTGTCGGGGGTCCTACCCCAGGGTTCTTGTTCCTGTCCGCCCTGGGCACCTTTAGCCCAGGGGCGGTTCGGCAGTTCGTGGTCGGTGGATCAGTCCCAGGCACCTTTAGTCCTGGGGCTGCGGCGGAGGCCTGGGCCCAGCACCTTCAGCTGGAGCCCACCGGGGATCGAGGAGTCTCAGGGTGCCGCCTTGCGAGGGGACCCGTATCTTGGAAGAGGAGGCCGAGGGAGGAACCGTTCCGAGGGACTGGTGCAGAAGTCACAGTGAAGGAAGGGTCCCGGTAACTCTCCGGAGGGACGTCTTCTCCCTAAACGGAGGCCAAATTCACCAGGTCTGTGGCAGAGACCGAGTTTCACCAGGTCTGTGGCAGAGACCGAGTTCACCAGGTCTGTGACAGAGGCCTTGGGTAAAGTTGGAGTGTCATTTGGCTGCTAGTCTTGTCTTAAGTAGACTATCCATTTGGGGCTGAGTCTGTTCGAGAAGCCGAACAGTGAAGTGATTGAGATTGTGCCTGGACCTCTCCCATATCTTATGCTGTCCTGTCTTCACTTCAACCTCTTTTCTATCAGAGACTGTTGTTTTACTAAAGGAGAAAATAAACTCTGCGTTGGAGTTGCAGCGAGTGTGGACATTTCAGTTACTGGGGGAAACAAGGAATTAGCTCTGTTATTCACAGAGGTGAGAGACATTTTCTGGTTATCTGACTGTGGAAGACCCATCAACAACACCGCTCAACCTCTTATTACAGGGGGGTACGGGCTTGTGGCATGGTGTGCCCCTTCTTCTTGCGAGGAGCCGAATAAGGCAGGTAAAAGGGGGTCTGTGGGCTACGCCTATAATAAATCTGATTGAATTGTTATTCTTTATTAGAGATGAGGACATCAGTCCTTCAAATTTCATAATCATTTGAGAGGTAGCTTCATTAATTATTTTGTCTATCCAGTAATAGTCAAGAATCGTAATCGCAATTTTTTTTCCCTGTTGCGATCTTGACAAAGTATTTTCTGATCTTTCTATGCAGAGAATTCTCTCTGCTCTGCTGAAGATGACAAAAGAAGGGGAAAAAAAATCTGGGCAGTCTGCCAAGTATCACAACATTCTTTAGCAGTGGAACTAAGTCTAAACATTGTAACAATTTGTCCTTTAGATCAAAGGAATAGACTTTGGTGTGTAAATGAGGAAAGTTTAACTACTTAAACACTAAACCTTTTTCTGACATTTGTTGGTTTCAAGTTAAAATCATTTTTTTTGCTAGAAAATTACTTAGACCCCCCAAACATTATATATACAGGCATACCCCACTTTTAACCACTTGACAACTGGGCACTTAAACCCCCTTAATAACCAGACCAATTTTCAGCTTTCGGTGCTCTCACATTTTGAATGACAATTACTCAGTCATACAACACTGTACCCATATGAAATTTTTGTCCTTTTTTTCACACAAATAGAGCTTTCTTTTGGTGGTATTTAATCACTGTTGGGTTTTTTATTTTTTGCGCTATAAGAGAAAAAAGACTGAAAATTTTGTAAAAAAATTATTTTTTTTTCGTTTCTGTTATAAAATTTTGCAAATTACTATTTTTTCTTCATAAATTTTGGCCAAAATTTATACTGCTACATATCTTTGGTAAAAATAAGTACAAATTGGTGTATATTATTTGGTCTTTGTGAAAGTTATAGAGTCCACAAGCTATGGTGCCAATATCTGAAAATTGATCACACCTGAAGTACTGACGGCCTATCTCAATTCTTGAGACCCTAACATGCCAGAAAAGTACAAATACCCCCCAAATGACCCCTTTTTGGAAAGAAGACATTCCAAGGTATTCAGAAAGAGGCATTGTGAGTTTTTTGAAGTTGTCATTTTTTCCCACAATTCTTTGCAAAATCAAGATTTTTTTTTTCTCTTTTTTTTTTTTTCACAAAATTGTCATATTAGCGGGTTATTTCTCACACACAGCATATGCATTCCACAAATTACACCCCAAAACACATTCTGCTATTACTCCCGAGTATGGCGATACCACATGTGTGAGACTTTTACACAGCGTGGCCACATACAGAGGCCCAACATGCAGGGAGCACCTTCAGGCGTTCTGGAGCACCAAGGCCAATTCTGACATTTCTCTCCTACATGTAAAAATCATCATTTATTTGCTAGAAAATTACATAGAACCCCAAAACATTATATATGTTTTTTTAGCAAAGACCTTAGAGAATATAATGGTGGTTGTTGCAACTTTTTATCTCGCACGATATTTGCGCAGCGATTTTTTTAACGCGTTTTTTACGGAAAAAAAATGTTTTGTGCTTAAAAAAAAACAAAACAGTAAAGTTAGCCCAATGTTTTTGCATAATGTGAAAGATGAAGTTACGCCGAGTAAATAGATACCTAACATGTCGCCCTTAAAAATTGCACACACTCGTGGAATGGCGCCAAACTTCGCTACTTAAAAAATCCCCATAGGCGACGCTTTAAATATTTTTACTGGTTACATGTTTTGAGTTACAGAGGAGGTCTAGGGCCAAAATGATTGCTCTCGCTCTAACGTTCGCAGAGATACCTCACATGTGTGGTTTGAAAACCGTTTTCATATGTGGGCGGGACTTACGTATGCGTTCGCTTCTGTATGCGAGCTCACGGGGACAGGGGCGCTTTAAAAAAAAAAAAAAATTTATTCTTCATTTTACTTTATTTATTTTAGTTTGACATGTTTTTCCGCCCTAAACATTTTTTTGATCACTTTTATACCTATTACAAGGAACGTAAACATCCCTTGTAATAGGAATATGGCATGACAGGTCCTCTTTACAGTGAGATATGGGGGGGGGGGTGTCAATAAGACCCCACATCTCACCTCTAGGCTGGGAAGCCTGAAAAAAATACAAAAAAAAAAACAACAATCCTGGCTTTGATCGTAGCGGTGAGTCGGTAGAAGCACCGGAGGGCGGCGGGGGGGGGGGGACATCCCCTCTCGCCTCCCGTAAGAATGATCAAGCGGCGGAACAGCCGCTATGATTGTTCTTATGGTGTAGGGAATCGCCGGCTGAAAAAGCTAATATCTGAATGATGCCTGTAGCTGCACCCATCATTCAGATATCCCCGCACAAAGTCAAGGACGTCATATGACGGCCGGAGGGCGGGAAGTGGTTATTGCAGAGTATTGCCGGGCATTGCGGAGTATTGCCGGGCATTACGGAGTATTGCCGGGCATTGCGGAGTATTGCCGGGCATTGCGGAGTATTGCAGGGCATTGCGGAGTATTGCGGACTATGGCAGGGTATTGCGGTGTATGGCAGGGTATTGCGGTGTATGGCAGGGTATTGCACGGGTATTGCACAGGGTATTGTGGAGGGTATTGCACAGGGTATTGTGGAGGGTATTGTAGAGTATTGTGGAGGGTATTGCAGAGTATTGTGGAGGGTATTGCAGAGTATTGTGGCGGGTATTGCAGAGTATTGTGCAGGGTATTGCAGAGTATTGTGCAGGGTATTGCAGAGTATTGTGCAGGGTATTGCAGAGTATTGTGCAGGGTATTGCAGAGTATTTTGCAGAGTATTGCGCAGGGTATTGCAGAGTATTTTGCAGGGTATTGCAGAGTATTTTGCAGGGTATTGCAGAGTATTTTGCAGGGTATTGCAGAGTATTGTGCAGGGTATTGCAGAGTATTGTGCAGGGTATTGCAGAGTATTGCACCAGGGTATTGCAGAGTATTGCACCAGGGTATTGCAGAGTATTGCACCAGGGTATTGCAGAGTATTTCGCAGGGTATTGCAGAGTATTTCGCAGGGTATTGCAGAGTATTTCGCAGGGTATTGCAGAGTATTGCACCAGGGTATTGCAGAGTATTGCACCAGGGTATTGCAGAGTATTGCACCAGGGTATTGCAGAGTATTGCACCAGGGTATTTTGCAGAGTATTGGCAGGGTGTATTGCAGAGTATTGGCAGGGTGTATTGCAGAGTATTGGCAGGGTATAGCACAGGGATGGCTGAGCAGGGATGGATGGATGGCTGGATCTGTGACTGCAATTGTCACAGATCCAGCCCACAGTGCTGCTGCTGCCATCCGCTCCCTCCCCCTCCCCTCTCACACTGTACCGATCGGTACAGAGAGGGGAGGGAGGAACCGGCGTCATCAAATGACGCCGGTCTGTTTACAAGTGATTGCTCCGTCATTTGACGGAGCGATCACGTGGTAAATGGCCGCTATCAGCGGCGATTTACCGCGATTCGTGATCCGCCGGGTCCTCTGGACCCGGCGGTCACGGAGTTTCCCGTGTGCGCGCCCCAGGGGGCGCGCGGGAGCGCGATTCTGGGAGGACGTTATATAACGTCCTCCCAGAGATAAGCAACCACCTTGTCGACGTTATTTGTCGGCAGGTGGTTGTTAAGTGGTTAAGTACACAATTGGGCTTATTTACTAAAGCTGGAGAGTGCAAAATCAAGCTCACTTCTGCATAAAAGCCAATGAGCTTCTAACCCCAGCTTGTTCAGTTAAGCTTTGGTAATAAAACCTGGAAGCTCATTGGTTTCTATGCAGAAGTGAGCCTGATTTTGCACTTTCCCGTTTTAGTAAATAAACCCCATTGTGTACTTAAAAGTGGGGTATGCCTGTATATATTTTTTTTGTAGAGACCCTAGAGAATAAAATGGTGGTTGTTGCAATATTTTATGTCACACTGTATTTGCGCAGCGGTCTTTCAAATGCAATTTTTAGGGAAAAAATTACTTTAATGAATAATAAAAAAAAAATAACCAGTAAAGTTAGCCCAATTTTTTTTGTATAATGTAAAAGATTTTACACCGTGAGAATCATGATCTTTATTCTAAGCAAAAAAATTGTGATTCCTATTTTGCCCAGAATCGTGCAGCTCTACTATCCAGTGGTTTAATGGTAAGAATACTTCACATTAGGGTGACATCTGGTGGGCTACATATTGCTGTCTCCTTTGTGCATTTTCTACCCTTTTTTACAGCTAATCAGGAGGGATTGTAACATAAGGACCCAGAGTACACCTGCACACAGAGGTTCTAATAGCCTTGAAACAAACCTTTCATCACTACATAGGTTGCTTTTCATGCTTTATCCCCATCCTCAGGATTCATCACATCATCAATTTTGCAGAGATGTTTTTCCAATAGTATTTTAATGATGAAGAAAAGCATAAAATAATTATACTGTCCCATTTTCATTGTATGGAGAGAAAAGCACACCCGCTTGTTTGTGTATTAATGTTTTTTTGGCAAGAACATTTCCTGTAGTAAATAAAACCTTATGAGCTATGTTGAAGGAAACGTACCCAGGCTACACTAAGGAAATATTTTTTTTATTCTGCATAATCTCAGGGAAATTTAAACAGAAAGCTTAACTGACTTGCACCAGTAGAAGAAAGGAAGAATGGCTATACCATTAAACCATTTATTTTAAGTGGCAGTTTAGCTTTAGCACCAAAACTAAATGTTAATTTAAGAATAAACACCCATGCCATCTTATGCATATCACCTATCCCTTAAACTCATCATAATCCAAACACTTAAAGTGAACTTGCAGCTAGGAGTTGCCTTTACTTTTGCGTTTCTAATCTGTGAACAGCAGTATTTTTGTCAGTAAAGCAGCTAAGGTAAGCCTTGTAAACATGTCAAAAGGTGCTGTGCTGTACCCTGGTATTGTAAATATAAAGTATTAGTATTTAATATTTTACATTTGCCTGACCAAAAAATAGGAAATGTAATTATTTGTTCTTTAGTTCTAAACATAAAAAAGAAAGTATATTAAAAAAATATATATACTATATAGTTAACCTCGTTGGTCATCTGAGCTATTGGTACTGAAAGCTTCCTTTCATGTGCTCTGATCAACTGGTGAGAACTACTGCTTCTCTTCCTATTTATAATTCAAAATTCATACAAGGATACTTAAAACATTCCATATGTAACAGCAGTAACCCTGTGATTATGAAGTTTCATTTACATGGTTACTGACACTCATACTGTGTGAATTAGGCAAACAGACAGTGTGCGTTCAGGTTGCGGGCTCTTGCGCGCCTGTCAAATTTTGACCTGCAGCTTAGTCTGTCCAGCCCCTCAGTCTGCATTTACCTCTATAGGCTGCCTCCATGCAGCTCGGAGCAAATGCAGGCACAAAAACAAAGGCTTCATTCACGTATGGGTGGTAGAGTGTAAGCCGGTGCAGTTAGCTAGTCTGCCACTAGGAAGCTAGTGCTGGTAACAAAGAATAGTGCAATCAGGTGCTGAGTCCCTTTTAGTTAGAGCCCTCCTGTAGTGATGTCATGGATTAGTTAGTGTTCACATATAAGCGGAGGAGCCTTAGTGCAGTAGGGGCATGGGAGCCAGAGACCCCAGTATTCGGCAGAAGTAGTCAGTAAGTGGAGGCCCTAGACAGGGCTGGAGGGCAGTGAGAGATAGACCTGTACCCAGAAGAGCCAGCTGTAGACTTCCAGACCCTTATGGTGGTGGTGGCTAGGGTGGGTTGCAAAAGTTTTTTTAGGCCAGACCAAGCATTCCCTAGAATGAGGCTATTCACCTGGAGGACCTGGGAGAGGTGTACCCAGCTAAAGATGTCTGCAGTGATCCTATCTCCGAGGGACTATCTGCAAGGAGCAGTGAGTGGACAATGGCGAACCATAACCACTGATTAGGTACTAATGACCCCGGGTGGAGAGAGACTTACCTAGGGAAGATGGTTTGCAATATGTGCTGCTGGATGCTTTCACATGTGACTGCTGCGGATTGTCCATTATATGCGACTGACAAGTGACCCTGGATAGCGTGTCGATGTGATGCGACTGTATTTGCCATCATGAGGAAGCCTCTAGCATGGAGAGGGCACAAGATGGCAGAGGGTTAAAACCTCAAGCAGGTGCGTCACTGGAAGGGCAGGGTCTTGGGGTCATGGTTCTCTTACATAGACATTCACAAGCCCCCGTAAAAGCTCCTGTGTGAATTAGGCCTAAAGCCTCGTACACACGATCGGATTTCCATCGGACAAATCTGTGGAATTTTGTGCAAAGGGCGTTGGCCTTGAACTGTATGCATACAGACGGCAGAACTTATTCAGCCAACATACACTAAACTGTTTTTTCAACTCTTTAGCGCCACCCTTTGGGCAACTTCTGCTAATGTTGTCTTATGGTTAGCATTGGTTTGGAGCATGTGTGTTCGTACTTTGGATTTTATTTCAACTGACTTGTGTACACACGATCGGATAATCCGACGGCACACATTTGTTATCGGAAAATTTTAGAGCATGCTATAAAACATTTGTTGTCAGAAATTCCAACAATTGTCCGATGGAGCGTACAAACAGTCGGATTATCCGACAAAAACCTTGCCATCACATAATTGTTGTTGGAAAATCCGATCGTGTGTACGAGCCTTTAGACTGTCCAATCAAATTGAAAACATTTAAAAAAAGTAGGGATGGACGAACATCTCCCGGGACGGTTCACGAACGCGATCGCACGAACGCGGGTAAATGTTCGCGAACCGCGGGTTCGCGGCGGGCCCCATTCATTTCAATGGGAGGCGAACATTAAAAACCTCCAGGTCATATTTGCAGCCACAAAATAATTACTAGCTGTGCACACATAGTCCCACAACATGGACAATGACATAACAGAAGTATTAAGCAAATTTGAGATCGACAACGACAAGCATTCTTTTTTTATCTGAAATTTTTTGTCAATTCAGGAGCGCATGAAGGCCATGGAAGAGACGCAAGGCCAGGCTATGAAGGGGGTGCAGGAGATGATCCTGCTATTGGAAAAGTTGCCATAAATGTTTTTTATTTTTTTTAAAGTAATATTGCTCGGTTTTATTAGGAATAGCTCGGCCTAAATCAGCCAGAACTGACAGCAGCCGGTAAATACATGTCAAATACATATAGGGTCCATTCACACGTCTGTAAAATGGGTCCGCATCCGTTCCACAATTTAGCAGAATTGATTTTCAATTCCAGTCTGAAAAATTAGGCATTCACAGCCTGGATAAAGAAGTAAGTGTCGACCAGTACAGGCCCCAAAAATTAGCCAACAGGCATTCATCTGACAGCAAAGAACTTTGTATTCTGTGGCTGGAGGTACATTAGGCATTCACAGGATAAATAAGTTTCGGGCACTACAGGCCCCAAAAATTAGGCATTCAAGGGACATAAAAGGCCTTTTATGCCGCTGTATTTACCCAAGAAGACAGGGACCATGAATAATTGTTATAGGTGGTGGTGGATATTTGTGGCCTGTCATGAGGAATTTGAATGAAACATGGTCTACTGGTCAGGTGTGTTGAATTCCTCAGAGATCCATGCCTCATTCATTTTTATAAATGTGAGGTAGTCAACACTGTCGTGAGCTAGGCGAGTGCGCTTATCGGTCACGATCCCCCCTGCTGCGCTGAACATCCTTTCGGACAGGACACTGGACGAGGGGCAAGCCAACAGTTCCATTGCAAATTGTGCAAGCTCTGGCCAGAGGTCAAGCCTGCCCACCCAGTAGTCCAGGGGTTCATCACTTCTCAGAGCGTCCACATCGTCCGTTAATCCGATGTAGTCGGACACCTGTCGGTCTAGGCGTTCCCTGATGCTGGATCTGGATGAGACCTGGGTCGGCTGAAAGAATGATCTTGCAGGCGCTGTTGGATTGGTATCCACAACTGTTCCTCTGGGAGTGGAAATTCCTCTGCCAGCGCACGCAAAAGCAGAATGCAGCATTTCTCAAAGCAAGGCCTGGAAGTGCTCCATTCTGACAGCCCTCTGTGATGGTGGTAACATTTCTGCCATTTTTTGTTTGTACCGGGGGTCCAAGTACGTTGCCACCCAGTAATGGTCCTTGCCCTTTATGCTTTTTATACAGGGGTCCCTCTTAAAACACTGGAGCATGAAGGCCCCCATTTGCACTAAACTGGAAGCAGTGTGGTGGCCTGGCTCCTGCTCGTCATCATCCAGGATAATGTCGTCCTCGATCTCCTCCCCCCATCCACGAACAACAACAGCAGGGATCCCAGAAAGGTTTAAAGCATGCTCTTCTTGCTCCTCCTCATCCGCCCCGACACCATCCTCCTCTGACTCCTCTTCAGACTCCTGTTGTTGACTTGTCTCAGATAGAGTAGCCCCCCCTGGGAATTCATCCAGCATTGCGACTTCCTCAGCTTCCTGCTCCTGCTCCTCGACGGCTTGATCAATGACACGACGCAATGCACGCTCCATAAAGAAGGCATAAGGTACGATGTCACTGATGGCACCATGGCTGCGACTGACCAGTTTGGTGATCTCATCAAATGGCCGCAAAAGTCTGCATGCGTCGCGCATGAGCAGCCACTGACGCGGTGAAAAAAAACCAAGATCCCCAGAACCTGTTCTGGCGCAGAGTTCGTACAGGTAGTCGTTAACTGCACGTTTCTGCTGGAGCAGCCTATCAAGCATATACAAGGTTGAGTTCCATCGCGTCGGCCAGTCACAAATAAGACGTCTGACCGGCAGATTGTGTCGCTGCTGAATGTCAGCAAGGCGAGCCATGGCCGTGTAAGATCTTCTGAAATGGGCCGAGATTTTCTTGCCTGCCGCAAGACGTCCTGGACCCCAGGGTATTTGACAACGAATCACTGCACGACCAAGTTCAAGACGTGTGCCATGCATGGCACGTGTTTAATTTTGCCCTGTTTCAACGCGCTCAGCAGATTGGCACCGTTGTCGCACACCACTTTACCAACTGTCAAATTGAGCGGTGTTAGCCACTGATCTGCCTGTGAACGCAAAGCTGAAAGGAGTGCAGGGCCAGTGTGGCTCTTGGCTTCCAGGCACAACAGACGCAGCACAGCATGGAAACGTCTCACCTGGCATGTCGAATAGGTTCTGGGGATCTTGGGCGGCGCAGCGGAAGAGATGGTAGCAGCGGAAGAGGAGGAGTCAGCCGAGGAGGAGAGGGAGGATGGAGTAGGAGGAGGAGAAGAAGAGGCATGCCTGCATGCAATCCGTGGCGGTAAAACCAAATCTACACGGGTGCCACGGGTTACATGCTTGACGGCTGTCAGAAGGTTCACCCAGTGGGCAGTAAAAGTACCGTATTTTTCGGACTATAAGACGCACTTTTTCCCCCCAGAAATATGGGGGAAAATGTTCCTGCGTCTTATAGTGCGAATACACGACAAGCCCCGCCCCCCGCCGTTGCTGGCACCGCCCCTGCCATCCGCTCGCATCACTCCCCGTAGCCGCTGGAATCCCCCGACCGCCGCCACTGGCTCCGCCCCCCCCCGCTGCCACTGGCCTCGCCCCCCGCCACCGCTGCGAATTCAAATAGATCCGCTCTCTCTTACTTTTCTCCCTTTGGCTTACAGAAAGGGAAGGGGGGCGGCGGGGGATACAGACAGCCCGCAGCTCTCCTCTCCCTGTCACAGCGCCGCTGCCGAGTTCTCTGGCAAATAGAGCAGCGGCGCTGTGACAGGGAGAGGAGAGCTGCGGGCTGTCTGTATCCCCCGCCGCCCCCCTTCCCTTTCTGTAAACCGAAGGGAGAAAAGTAAGAGAGAGCGGATCTAATTGGATTCTCTGCGCTGCCACCCAGCTTCCTGCTCGTTGTTTCCCTCCCCATGATTGGCCACAGCAGAGGGCCAATCAGAAGACACTGAGGGCATCATGGGAAATTAAGTCACGGCAGAGTTCTGGCCCCAGTTCCCCCAGCATGCAAGCACTCTGCTGGAGGGGAGGGAGGGAGGGGGTGTTAGAAGAGGAGCAAAAGAAAATACTCTGCTGGGGGACACCGCCAGAGAGCCACGCTGTACCCCGCACTGCCAGAGAGCCACGCTGTACCCTGCACGCACCACCAGAGAGCCACGCTGTACCCCGCACCGCCAGGGAGCCACGCTGTACCCCGCACCACCAGAGAGCCACGCTGTACCCCGCACCGCCAGAGAGCCACGCTGTACCCCGCACTGCCAGAGAGCCACGCTGTACCCACACCACCAGAGAGCCACGCTGTACCCCGCACCGCCAGAGAGCCACGCTGTACCCACACCGCCAGAGAGCCACGCTGTACCCCGCACCGCCAGAGAGCCACGCTGTACCCCGCACCGCCAGAGAGCCACGCTGTACCCCGCACCGCCAGAGAGCCACGCTGTACCCCGCACCGCCAGAGAGCCACGCTGTACCCCACACCACCAGAGAGCCACGCTGTACCCCGCACCGCCAGAGAGCCACGCTGTACCCCGCACCGCCAGGGAGCCACGCTGTACCCCGCACCGCCAGGGAGCCACGCTGTACCCCGCACCTCCAGGGAGCCACGCTGTACCCCGCACCACCAGGGAGCCACGCTGTACCCCGCACCACCAGAGAGCCACGCTGTACCCACACCGCCAGAGAGGGAGCCACTCTGTTCCCGCACCACCAGAGAGGGAGCCACATTGTACCCGCACCACCAGAGAGGGAGAAAGACCGAGCCACTGCCAGGATACAGACATGCTACACTACTGACTAGAGTCACCCCGGGCAACCCAGAGTGAGCGAACGTCCAGCAAGAGGGATCACTGTTGCGATTTCGCTGGGTCTGGTAAGAGGGCCTGTTGGCCATTATCCATTACTATTCCCAGGGACTGAGCCATTAGAAAGTGCCTAACCTGATATCCTCTAGATCCTATTGACCGCCACAACGTCCCTCTCTGTCCTCTTCCCACGGCGTCCCCTCTGTACTCTTCCCAGGGCATTACTCTGTCCTCTTCCCAGGGTGTCCCTCTGTCCTTCACCCACGGCAACCCTCTGTCCTCTTCCCACAGCGTCCCCTCTGTCCTCTTCCCATGAAGATGACAGGACGGGTCTTTAAAAGGAAGGGGTGGGTCATATTTTTAAATTGGGGGGTGCGCAAGTTTAGTCAGGCCTAGGGCAGCACAAAACCTAAATACACCACTGATGGCAATGATCACTCTGCGTTTACTATGGCAATGGTCAGGCTGCATTTACTATGGCAATGGTCAGGCTGCATTTCATGGGCACTGGAAAATATTTTGGTACACCATTTGGTTCAGAATATTTTTTTTCTTGTTTTCCTCCTCTAAAACCTAGGTGCGTCTTATGGTCAGGTGCGTCTTATGGTGCGAAAAATACGGTAATATACCTTCCCTGCCCGTGTTTGCTAGACCACGTGTCTGTGGTCAGATGTATCTTGGCACCGACACTGTGTGCCAGAGATACATTCACTTGCCGCTGAACATGGCCATATAGCTCTGGGATGCCCTTCTGGGAGAAATATTTCCTTCCTGGGACCTTCGATTGTGGTGTTCCAATGGCCACAAATTTTAGAAAGGCCTCCGAGTCCACCAGTTTATATGGCAGTAGTTGGCAGGCTAGGAGTTCTGACAAGCCAGCGGTTAACCGTTGGGCAAGAGGGTTATCCAGCGTCATCATTCTTTTACGCTCAAACATTTGGCCCACGGAAGCCTGCCTTTTTCCAGATAAACTTGCGGACTGGATGATGGAAGGTGGAGTGGATGACAACTGTGAAGAGAGAGGAGAAGTAGTAGAAGAGGCTGGACGGTGAGAGCCTGGAGTTTGGCTTTGTGGGTTCTGACAGCGTTGCTCCCACTGGGCTCGGTGATGGGAGTTCATGTGCCTTCTTAAGGCGGTCGTCCCTAGGTGAGTGTTGGGCTTACCGCGACTTATGCGTTGACTGCAAAGGCTGCAGATGGCAACACTATTGTCAGCAGCGGACACGTTAAAAAAAGCCCACACTGCGGAGCCATGTGCCGGCGTCCTGGGAGCGCCAGATGTGACCGTACATGGTTGATGGCTCGCTCTGAGTCCTGATACATTAGCAGTCTTGTTTGTCCCTCCTGTGCAATGTAAGTTCCGCCTGCATCTCCTCCCTATCTGCTGGTCCATCTCTCCCTCTGAACTCCCCTCCTGGTCCTCTCTTGTGGGCACCCACGTGACGTCCATAGACACATCATCATCTACGTCACCTTCCCCACCACTAACATTAGAGATCTCGGAGTAGGCAGCAACAGCGGGGACCAACATCCTTGGGCTGATCTGGGTACTGTCGTCAGACTGCTGAGTGGCGGTTGTTGCTACCTCCTCTTCCTGATCCAATGTCAAGAATGCCTGCGCATCAGAGAAGTCTTGTGATGGATCGGAAAATAATTCCTGTGACTCAAGCGGAGGGTATATGGTGGCGGTGGTGTTGGTGGTAGTGTCTTTGAGGGTGCACACAGCAGAGAGTGAAGAGGGTGCAGATAGAGAGGATGAGGAGGGTGCAGAAGAGTAAGGCTGAGTGAGCCACTCAACCAAGTCTGGTGCATCCTTTGACGTAATCGAACGCACCTTCTGCAACTTTCCACTTTAGCTCCGGCCTGGTGCTCCTGCCCTACCCCTACCACCCCTGCGGAAGGGTCTGCCTCTTCCTCTGCCTGTCATCTTTTTAAATGACCCTGTGACAAAAGGCTGTAGAGAAGGGCAGTATATGTGGAAGAAGGTATATAACACCCCGCTTCAAACTGTCATTTTCGGGGGCCACTGGTCTATCACAGCAGTTATAATACTTTTTTCTAATTGCGTTTGTCACTCTTTGTAGTATCGCTGCAGAAACTCTCAGCAGTCACAATGCTGCACAGTAGAAATGCACTATACTATTCTTCCTATATGTGAAAGTTTTTTATGCGTGTATTAGACCCCTATATACTGCAGACCAAATAGTACACCTATACCAGTCCTTAAAATGAACTTTTGTGGAGCTTTATTGGTTAGCGATTTTAGTCGCTAGTCTGTGCCTGCGACACACAGCGGCAACTTGTACCTAAACCGAGAAAAGAGCTGCAGCAGAACCGCTCAGAAGCTGCACAGTAGAAATGCTGCACAGTTGAAATGCACTATATATTATATAGTATAGTATATAGTATATATTATATAGTATGTTTGAAAGTTTTTTATGCGTGTATTAGACCCCTATATACTGCACACCAAATAGTACACCTATACCAGTCCTTAAAATGAACTTTTGTGGAGCTTTATTGGTTAGCGATTTTAGTCGCTAGTCTGTGCCTGCGACACACAGCGGCAACTTGTACCTAACCCGAGAAAAGAGCTGCAGCAGAACCGCTCAGAAGCTGCACAGTAGAACCGCACTATACTTCCTAGAGTATTTTATGCGTGTAGTACACCCCTATTTACTGCACACAAAATAGTACACCTATACCAGTCTGTAAAAGGACTTTTGTGGACTGTACACCTATACCAGTCCTTAGAAGGACTTTTGTTTTAGTAGAGTCTGTCCCTGCTAGTACACACACAGCAACCTTCCTACACTGACTAAAGACATCTGCAGAACCGCTCAGCACTGCAGTCCCAATGCTGCACAATTGAAATGAACTAAAAGTGTATTACACCCCTATATACTGCACACAAAACAATTGTACACCTATACCAGTCCTTAAAAGGACTTTTGTGGACCTAATAGCTAGGATTACAGTCTGTCCCTGCTCCACACAGCAACCTGTCCCTACGCTGACAAATAACAGAATGTAAAATGGCAGCCAGATCAGGTCTATTTATAAGGTAGGGGGTATGTCCATCTGCTGAAATGTCTCATTGGCTATCCTGTACCACATGATGGATGTGTCATAGGTCAAAGTTCCACAATGTAAAAGAATATGGTGGCCGCGAATAGCGCCATATGTCCGCCGGTTCCGCGAACCGCAAATGCGCAAAATTTGCCGATAGTTTTGTTGCTATTCTTTACCACATTTGACATGACACTTGTTCGTGTTGCAAAAAGGCCATTGCGTATTAATTCAGAAAAGAAATGCAAGCTTTTGATATAATCTTTCTAAACATCCCACATTTCATCTTTAAACATGGAACTGGTACATCTGTTAATCTCTTATGTCAACAGCAATAGAGGGAATGTAAACAGAGCTATCACCAGCTTGATGTTCCCGATGCTTAGGACAAGCAATGTACTTGTAGGAATAGTCTTTCATAAGTTAACCTTTGGGAAGAAAGAAAAGCAGGTTAATCCCTAATTAAAATGATCAATAGGATAGAACCAGGGTAAGCAAAAGCAAAAGCTGAGATGAATGAATAAGTTCAATGCCACTATATTAGTGAAACCATGATATATTTTTAAGTATATATTTCATTGGGGTGTTGAAAAATTCCCTCCAACATAATTTATAATAAAATTGTAAAGTGTTACTAAACCCAGGAGTCTGCATTCACTATATATGGTCCCCCACAGTACACAGAAATACAATTATTTTAGTAAATCTAAATGGCTAAATACCTTTTTTCATCAGCAGTTAGAGCAGTCTTGTTACTTCTATCAGTGTTTGGTTAAAGTTTGTAGGAGGAGTTTTCATTCTTCCACGATTGTCCTATGAGAATGCAGGACCCCTGACCCTCTGTCTGGACAGTGCTGATTGGCCCTGTGCTGATCACATGCACTCTCCCAAGAAAAGAAAAAAACTCTCTAGCAATTGACACCAAACTGAGCATGTGCAGACTGTCCCCTGGCTCTGTAAATATCAGGAGATATATTGGAGACAGTGGAAGAAGGAGATGATCAGAGAAGACAGGATCAAACAGCCTTTTTACACAATGCAGAGGATTAAACCCTTATGTTCCACAGTGAGTATAACAAGCATGCTTTACTGTATACAGACTGTATACAGACTGATTTTACTGTTGTGGGTTTAGTAACACTCTAAGGGGGAAACAAAACTTTCAGTTTAAAGCAGTTGAACACATGTAGGTGCATTAAAACAAAAGGAATTCAAAGTCTTGATCTCTGAGTGCAATCAGTAGTCTTTCTAAGTTCCAGCACAGGAAGTGAGGGTCCATCTCTGCAGCATGCTAATAGGGGATAGGCATTCCTACTGAGGCTGTGGTTGCTTTCTAAAAACAAACAAACCATAAGGACTCTTTAACCACTTCCGGACGGGAGGGTGTACATAGACGTCCTCCTGTTTTAGTGGTTATACCAGGATGATGCCTGCACCTACAGGCATCATCCTGGTACCATTCTTTTCAGCCACCAATTCTATTCATGGCAGAAGTGATCTAAGTGGCTAATTAGGCACTCAATCACTTCTGCCGGGTGGCAGAACGGGCTCCCACCCCCTCCCACCACCACCGCCTCTCCCGGTGTTGTGTTATACTATGTGATTATTCTTGCTCTGTGTCTTTAAGATCTGTCCCCTTCTTTCTAGCTGAACTCTCTCTCTCACCGTAGTTCTTTATATATCTCCTCCACTTCCTGATTCTGGTCATTACTCCTGTATATCTTCCATGCTAAACATCTTACATGTGGCTTACAACTGCAACGTTTTTCTACCTATGAATATCCATCATTAAACGGAACATTCGAAAAGATTCATCGTCTGTCGTCCTAACTGTGAGTTTATTCATTGAGTTAAACTGCCTGTATAGATGCAAGGGATGAATATCAAACCAGCTTGAGTAAGGCCTACTTAAACCTGGAGATGAACTTTATCGCTTTGTAGTTGAGACAGAACAGTAGAAAAATGGAGTTTCACAGCCTAATTACAAGATTTCTGCATGTCAGTACTGAAACAGACAAGATTTACTGCCCTCATAGCAAGACAGAAGGGACCGAGCAGCACATGGCAGCCTTATAGCCTGAGACAATCTGCACAGTGTCATATTTCAGCACACAGATCCTGCCTGCTTTCACAGTCAGTCTGCTATCATGAGTGACCAAGCTTCTGCATGTGAACTCACATCTACCTCCCCACAAGTTCCTGAAGAAACTGAGTTACCCAAACGCTCAGTTAAACCCACTTGGAAAGTAATGGAGAATTATGAAGCTTCAAGGACTGAATTGTCAAATAGCTTGGAATTAGTCTGGGAGAAAATCCTTGCTGAAGCCAATACAGTGTCTGTTGAACGTCAACTACTGACACTAGAGGGCGCCATTAAACAACTTTCTGCCTCATATGAGCTTTATCAGCTTACCAGCATCAAATTCACTAATGTCTTACAAAACATGAAGTCAGAAAATGCGATGATGCAATTAAAGCGCGTCAATGCTCTCAATATTGAAAGAGACAGTTTTATCCAGCAACCCAGATTAAAGGCAGAAGCAAAAATAAAGCTGTTACAGGACACTGCATCTCACAGATCTGTTTCCACCAGACGTTCTAAAAACTCGTCAAGATCCCATAGTTCAAGATACTCAACAATCAGTGAGCGACTTATTAATGCCCGCGCTGAAGTGGAAGCCAGCAAAGTGCAGGTGGCATATGCAGAAAAAAGAGCAGAGTTGGAAGCGCAGTCAGCACGTCAAAGAGCAGAGTTGGAAGCGCAGTCAGCACGTCAAAGAGCAGAGTCGGAAGCGCAGTCAGCCCGTCAAAGAGCAACAATGGAAACCTTAAATGAACAGTGTAAACATGACGCAGCTATGGCAAAGCTAAGGGTCCTACAGCAAGCTATCAGTGCAGACGAAGGTGCAAGTGAGAAAGACAGCATTAACCTAAACATAGCAGATATGGAAGACCCCCTCAAACGCACTAAAGACTATGTCCTAAGCCACTGCAGTGCACACTCCATTGTCTCCAATGCTCCCGACTACATAGAGACTCCTTCACAGCTTCAAGTTAAAGAGGTTCCAGCAACTTCCTGCACTCAAAATCACTCCACTGCATTTCCTACCTGTCTACCTTGCCTGCCTTCATACGTCACAGAGCATCAGCGCAAGCTTCAGGCAAGTCATCAATCTCCAGTCATCGGTACAGCCTTGAATCAACGTACCATTGGAACAACTGACTTCAAGCAAGCAACTCACCTGGATGCATCTGCTGCACCATATTTCCCTGTGTCCTTTAACAACAATGTCAAAGATAACGCAATCAGCACCATACAGCCAACAGCATCTCACATAAAGGCGGAGACAACTGAGACAGAAGAGTTTGTGAGGTACATGCTTCGCAGAGAGCTCACAAAGACTGGTCTTACAAGTTTTGATGACCAACCTGAGAACTACAGAAGTTGGAAATGTGCCTTCAGAACTACAATCAGCAATATTGGCTTTACAGCTGATCAAGAATTGAATCTGCTGATCAAATGGTTTGGTCCTCTATCTGCTGCACGTGTTAAGCCATTAAGATCGGTTTTCATGGACAATCCTACTGCAGGCCTCACAGCTGCATGGGAGCGACTAGAGCAAAGTTATGGCAGTCCAGAAGCTATAGAAAATGCTTTGTTCATGCGTCTGGAAACTTTCCCAAAGATATCCGGTAAGGACAACAAGGAGTTCCAGAGACTGAGTGACCTTCTCCTTGAGCTTCAGCTAGCCAAGACAGACCCAAAACTACCTGGACTCAGTTACCTTGACACTCCAAGAGGGGTAAACCCAATTGTCTCCAAGCTCCCGTATGGTTTGCAAGAGAAATGGACTGCACTAGGGTCATCATACAAAAGAGAGAACAAGGTTTCCTTCCCTCCATTCTCTTTCTTCTGTGAATTCATCAGGAAAATTGCAGAGACCAAGAACGATCCAAGTTTTTCCTACGGTGAGTACAGCCTCTTCTCACCCTTTCCTAAGAGTACCAGTCTTCAGGGCAACTATAGAAACCATAGAGGCCCAGTGTCCGTGAAAAAGACTGACATCCTTCCCACTCCTACCACAGTTCTGGCCACGAACAAACAGAGTAGGAAGATTGAAAACCCTAACAGAGAGTGTCCCATACACAAGAAGCCACACCCCCTCAATAAATGTATCGGCTTTAGAAAAAAGCCTCTGGAAGAGCGCAAGGAGCTTTTAAAGACATTTAGGGTATGTTTCAGGTGCTGTGCTTCTACAGAACATTTTGCAAGGGACTGTAATGTGTCCATCAAGTGCATAGAGTGTGGCTCTGAAGAAGAACATGTGCAAGCCCTCCATCCTCTTGAGCCCAGCTCTGCACAACCTGCCAACACTCCTCCCAGGTTAACGCATGGCGGGGAGAATACAGACCAAGTGCCTAATTCTACCATCATTTCTTCATCCTGCACTGAAGTTTGTGGAGAAGACCGCTGTGGTAAGTCCTGTGCTAAGATATGCTTGGTGAACATATACCACAAGGATCAACCAGAAAAGTCTCTAAATGCATATGCTATCTTAGACAATCAGAGCAATCGATCACTTGCAAAATCTGAATTGTACAATCTATTTGAAATAAAAGGCGAAGCTCATTCTTACACCTTGGGTACCTGTAGTGGAACTATAGAGGTTTCTGGAAGAAGGGCTCATGGACTCATGGTATCTTCTCTAAAAGGTAACTTGCAATTACCCTTACCTACACTTGTTGAGTGCAATCAGATACCTGCTAGCAGGGAAGAAATCCCTACTCCAGCTGCTGCTTTCCATCACCCTCACCTCAAGGTAATAGCAAATGAGATACCGCCGCTTGACAAAGATGCTCAGATCCTTCTTCTGTTAGGAAGAGACATTCTAAAGCCCCATACACACTATCAGTTTTCTTGCAGGTTTTTCTCTTCAGGTTTACCAAAACCATCTAATATGAGGTCAAACCCTAAGAGTTTCAATTCGTATGCAATCAGGCAGGCCCTTGCACTACATGGTTTTGGTAAACCTGAAGAGAAAAACCTGCAAGAAAACTGATAGTGTGTATGGGGCTTAAGAGTTCACAAGGTACACAGACAAGTCAGTGGACCCCCAGATGCCCCATTTGCCCAGCGTACGGATCTAGGGTGGGTCATCATAGGCAATGTCTGCATAGGCAAAATGAAAAGACCTACCAACATTTCGTCATTCAAGACAAATGTTCTCCCAAATGGCCGAAACACTTACTTTGAGCCATGCCCACATCACTACTGGGTGAAAGAGAAGATAGCCAGCCACGAATGGCAACATGGTATCTCAGGTGACACAAGCCCTTTCTCCTGCCATGATGACGACTTCGGCTCTACAGTGTTTAATGCAACCAGTGAAGATGACATACTGGCTCCTTCAAGGGAAGACAAAGAATTCATCAAGGTAATGGACAATGAGTTCTTTCAAGATGACTCCAATAACTGGGTAGCACCCCTACCCTTTCATCTCCCAAGAGAGAGATTGCCCAACAACTTACAGCAGGCCATCAGTAGATTCTCCTCCTTAAAACGAAACTTAAGCAGGAAACCAGAGATGCAAAAGCACTTTGTGGACTTTATGCAAAATGTATTTGACAGAGATCTTGCAGAGCCTGCTCCCCCACTAAAGGAGGGAGAAGAATGCTGGTACCTTCCATCCTTTGGCGTGTATCACCCACGCAAACCAGACCAAATCAGAGTTGTCTTTGATTCCAGTGCTCAGCACAAAGGTGTTTCTCTTAACAACATGCTTCTTACGGGACCCAACTTGAACAACAGTCTAATAGGAGTCTTGATTAGTTTCAGACAAGAGCCTGTAGCAGTAATGGCCGACATTCAACAGATGGTTCACTGCTTCATCGTCAGAGAAGACAACAGAAACTACCTCAGGTTTCTATGGCACAAGGACAATGACCTCAACAAGGAAGTTATAGATTATCGCATGAAGGTACATGTCTTCGGTAACAGTCCTTCCCCAGCAGTGTCAACTTATGGGCTAAGGAGAACAGCTCAGACTGGAGAAGTTAAATATGGATCTGATGCCCGTCAATTTGTTGAAAGAAACTTCTATGTTGACGACGCACTTAAGTCCTTTCCAACTGCTAAAGAAGCAATTGATCTTCTCACCAGAACAAAGGAGATGCTGTCTGTAGCAAACCTTAGACTGCACAAGATTATATCCAACAGCCAGGAACTTATGAATGCCTTTCACTCTGAGGACTATGCCACTAGTCTAAAAAACCTTGACTTAGGTACAGATGTGCCTCCTGTACAGCGAAGTCTGGGTTTGTTGTGGAACATCAAGCAAGACAAATTCACCTTCCAAGTGTCAACTTGTGACAAACCATTCACTAAGAGAGGAGTCCTGTCGGTGGTGAATAGCATCTATGACCCACTGGGTTTCCTTGCTCCAGTTACCATTCAAGGTTCCACTTCAACTGCTAACCGGAGAGAGATTCATATTTTCTCTGATGCATCAGTTGAAGCTATTGCTGCAGTAGCCTATTTGAAGACCTCTAAACTGAATGGAGAATCACACTGTAGTTTTGTCCTAGGCAAGGCAAAACTCACTCCCAAGCCTGCACATACCATACCAAGACTTGAACTTTGTGCAGCCGTGCTAGCAGTAGAAATTGCTGAGGTCATACGAAGTGAAATGGACACTACAATTGATTCTTTCACCTTCTATACAGACAGTAAGGTAGTACTTGGTTACATAAACAACCAAACAAAACAATTTTATGTGTACGTCAGCAACAGGGTTGAACGTATCAAGAGATTCTCTCTACCAAGTCAATGGCATCACGTTCCCACTGAACTCAAGCCAGCTGACTGTGGGACCAGAGCCGTGTCACCTGCCGCTCTTCAGGACAGCTTATGGCTGTCACCTCCAAGGTTTCTGTGTGAGGACTCTTACTTACTCCCTATTGACACCACCTATGGGCTAGTAAACCCTGAAGATGATAAGGAAATAAGAACTGTGAACATCTCACTACACACTTCTGTAAGTACAAAACAGAAGCTGCGGTCACACCATTACAGGCATCGATGGAAGCAGGTGCAGCATCTAGCCAATGTGTTCTGGCATCGCTGGAAGAAAAAGTATCTTCATCACCTTCAAGGTCGTAACAAATGGCAAGCATCTAAGCCGAATCTTAAGGTTGG
Source organism: Rana muscosa (assembly GCA_029206835.1). NCBI lineage: Eukaryota > Metazoa > Chordata > Amphibia > Anura > Ranidae > Rana > Rana muscosa. The sequence continues at coordinate 172,126,496 of CM055122.1, read as the reverse complement.
AGACCTCATCCTTCTAAAAGACAAGGAAGTTTGTCGGAATGAGTGGCCTATGGGTCTTATTACTAAAGTTATGCCCAGCGACGATAACAAAGTCCGGAAGGTAGAAGTCAAGGTAACCAAGGGAGGATCGACACAAACCTTTAGTCGACCAATTACAGAGTTAGTACTCCTTTTGCCAGGTGAGTGACTTGTGCAAGGACTAGTCATGCTGTTGGCACGGCGGGGAGTACATTGCTGCCATCTACAGGTTCTACTCAGAACTTTGGAATTATTTGAAGACATCATACTGTGACTTTATGTTCTTCATCCTGTTGAACTTACGTTTATTATTTGCTTGTTGCATGTTTTTCATTACAGGTTCCAGGACATTCTTCAGTATTGGACTTTTTGAAAATATATATTTTAGTTAAATTTTATGAAATCTAAAGATTTCAGACGGGGAGTGTTGTGTTACACTATGTGATTATTCTTGCTCTGTGTCTTTAAGATCTGTCCCCTTCTTTCTAGCTGAACTCTCTCTCTCACCGTAGTTCTTTATATATCTCCTCCACTTCCTGATTCTGGTCATTACTCCTGTATATCTTCCATGCTAAACATCTTACATGTGGCTTACAACTGCAACGTTTTTCTACCTATGAATATCCATCATTAAACGGAACAT